>OZ014511.1:16634718-19034718 GCA_963966075.1 Aphodius sticticus | reverse complement strand
TTTTTTTTCGCCACAAATTCTTTTTGTACACTCATTTATAATAAATATATAGCAAAAGAGAAAATATTGATATCTCTTACAATTAGTTCCAAAAACTATCCCAAAGTAAAAATTTACTTTTTAGGTGTATACACGAGAACTTCCCCTTAACATCCCCAACAGCTTTCGCCACTACGGGGGATCGGCAGGGCCACTACGGAAGTATCAATATTATAGCCCACGTCTGTGGCATGTCTTAAGTTGCTTAGCTTCCAGTATTATACCGTGGAATGAGGAAAACCGCAGAAGAACCTTCACACCAGAAGCAAGTCGGGAGACTAGATCTCACGGCCCCAAACTGATAATTGCGCAAACTGTTGGGCCGCGTGATCTATAGGACCACAGTCTGCCTTGATAAATAATAGTTTTGATTAGTTTCCTAATATTTTTAATTATCCAACATAGTTACGTATATTAGGTATATTTAATACAAGCTCTGTCTCTAAGGAAGTTGGCATCATATGGATGTAGTATATTATTTGACACATTCTTTGAATAATGCAGTCGCTACTCAAAAGTTCTGTAATTATTGGACAGCTGTCATCGGTGTGTGTCGTGCTAGGGATCATATAGTCATAGATACGTAAAGTTCTTATATGTAAGTAGTAGATAAATATACTATAAAGTTCATATTTGCTGAAAATCGAAAACATCATGAAAAATAAAATGGAAAATGGATTTTAAGCAAATTTTCTATATATTTAAACCAAAACGGGTATACATTCAAAACTAATCAAGAAAGTTTCCAATACTCGTTTTATTTCTATTTGTAATTCTATGTTTTAGTTAATGTTTTAATTCTACCAAATGTATTCAAGTACGCTTTTCTTAATGCTTTTCAATCTAAATGAAATAACTTATAAATATTCATGGCAAGGAACATATGTATTAAATAAATCATCATTTATTTGCATAGAAATTTTAATACAGTTTTGACTTCACAAGAGTTTTTAAATGTTATTAAAAAATATTTCAATATAATTGGTAGTAGATCAACAGAGGAATGAGGATATTGAGGACTACAGAAATCGATAGGGGTTTTATCATAAATCTTTATATATTTGGTATATTATTTGGTCGCCCAGTTGTTTGTCGCCCAATTCTACTATAAAAGCAGTCATCAAAACGGTGGTAATGAATGGATATTCAAGGACGGGATACTTAGCTTATATGAAGAATTAATAAATTATCCATCAGCCTTATGCCGATACACTACATCATCAACTAATTTCTAATACACCTAAAACTAACTAACTAAAAAATCAATCCATTAGAGCGATAGAGCGAGAGAGATGATGGCCATACTCGTCTCTCCCGTTTAGTATTACAGCGGGTGGTGTTTTTTTATTCTTCTATCAGAGGCAGCGGCGACACCTAATAATGCAAATGGTGGTGCTCGTCTCGCGCCGCCGACCGCCGCCGCCACGTTATAGAGGACCGTGTCGAACCGTGCACAGAGAAAAAATGTCCTAATGGAGAGAGAGACTGGGTTGCAGAAAAAGTGACACCACATTAATCACATAGCAGACTGTGAGGCAATTAATAATGTACACCCACCTCCGGATGGACGGGGCCGCTCCCGTCAAACTTCCAACATAATGACACATTGTAATGCTCAAGAGAAGGAGCCCGAATGGCCCTGCCATTCAGGTACCAGTCTCCTCATAATACGTCATCCAGGCATCGAACCCGGACGCATGGACATGTTATTATTATATTCCGGACGAAAATCTTGAAGTAGAAGGAAACGTCACATCGAAAAATATTGAGAGTTACTAATAATAGCATATGCTTCCCATAATATTACTTGAAATCGGAATAAATATTGAATTAGAATGGAAAGCTTAGATAAGAATTTAAGAAGAAGGCAAACATGCAGTTGAAATACAAATAATGCATCGAGTAATTGTTTTCCAAACTCTGCATACCATGCTATTCTTATGCATTTATATATGCCTTGCTGACACAAAGAAGTTGTCGACGCCGACTGACATTCTCATTATTATTTACATGAGAATGTATTTGTTATTTTCTTCACAATTATTAGCTTATATTATAGATTTTATTGGACAAAAGTTGAAGGTTGATAATTATTTCAAATTTCTGTTTGACTACAACTTTTTTTTAGAATTTGGAAATCGGTTAGTTAGAAAATAAACTGCTTCCGGGTTATGCCGACTGTGAAGATATGTAAATGCTGACGCTTCGCGAACCATGTTGCTCGCTTCTTCAGAGCTAACTGAATACTGAAGACCTACCAAAGAAATCTCCCTTATATACCTAAATTTACACCTCACTGCGCACATCTGGAGCTACCGCTCCCATGTGCTTTTCCACCTGACCGCGTTAGGATCGATTTCCAGGCCCTAGTAATGTCAGTGCCGTCCGTGCGATTGATGTTGTCAGGATGTTTGTAAATTTCGATGGTTTCTCTAATAAGCTTTCGATGGCAATTACCCACCCTTGCCAACATCTTCACGTCATCGAAATCCATTGTGTGTCCCGACTCGTGGCAGTGTTGAGCAACAGCGAACTGTTTAATCTTGCCTAGCCGGGTGTCTCTACTTTGCTCCTTGACTCGACATTCGATGCTTCGCCCTGTCTGTCCTACATAGCATGTTCCACAGTCACTTCGTTCTTCAGGAGTGGTGTCATATCCTTTGGGTTAGACAAAAGATCCTTTACCTTAGCTGGTGCTCTGTACCTTACCGTGATACCCGATTTCTTCAGTAATCTTCCGATTTTTTCTGATACCCCACTGTCGGCCAAAATCGACTTATTTTGTGCTTATTAGACAAATTTCGACACAAATTCATGGCTATTAAGATTAATAAGGAAAATAATATAGGGTGCCATATTAAATTTGAAAGATGACGTCATTTCCGAAAAAAATTTAAGTAAGACTAACCCACCCCCAAGAATGCACCTGTTTTTACTTTATCACACATAGTATGATAAAGTATTGCAATCGTGCCGAAAAAAATTTTGAGATTTCAGCGGAATGTCCTTTTGGGTCTCCTGAATATTTCTGACCAAGGTAAAAGAAATGTCTGTGTGTGTGGTATCGGGACGAAACTTCATATTTAGAAGTTTTATGACAAAACTTAGAGCTGAAAACCTTTTGGCTCAAAAGGGTCCAAAGGAACTGAATGTTTCCTCCAAGCATTTTTCAAGGATTTTTCAAATGAGCCGCCATTTCTGTAATTTCGTCAAAATGGTTAAATAATAAAGTAGAGGAAATTGTGTATAATTTATGTCTATGACATTCTTTGGTAAAATTAATAGTTTGGCTGCAGGAGCAGATTCAAATTGAGATCGGTCGTGTCGGCGTTAAAACTAGGTAGCCAGGATTTTAATTCTAGTGACAGTAGGTAATGTCAAACGGTGATGTTTTGACAATACCTACTGTCAATAGTCAAATATCCGCAAGAGGTTGCAGCGCCGGAACCACCTGACCAGCCTGGGGACGACCACGAAGGCGATGTGGATGCAGGGCCTCTGCAACTAGATGCTGAGCGGGACGTCATTGTCAAATTCCGACATATCATACCAAGACAGTGGTGTTCATGTACGAAAACCAACTTTGAGTCAAAATTTTTGCAATAAAAGCCTATACTCTAGCTAGACGTTGCTGAGATGTTTTTCGTACTTTCTATTTTCTTGAACTACATTTCACAAACGTGCTGGCAGATAGAGTGGATAATAATATTGTTTTTGACACAGCCTTATTGTATTTTGATTCCAATTTCTGGACATGTCTCTGCGGTTAGAGGCACAACTTAATAATTTGACATTTGACAATACAATTAAATTTAAAACAACTTATTCCTGAGATAGTTTTATTTAATTATAAAAGACCGATACTTTACTCTTGAGACAATTTAACAATTTCTTGTTTGTTAAATCCCCTTATTTCTAAATAATTAAACATTCTGGATTTAGAAAAAATTTTAAAAATCTTCATGTAAAATATATTTTTGTATTATTGACAAAAACTAATCTTGACCAAATTATTCCTCATTTATTACTAATTGATTTAATACTCGATACGGTACTTCTGCTATCTATTGTCGATTAATCGATATTTTAAGTCGATATTTTATTCAGTATACCATTCGGGTTGTAATATCATATGAGGTATCATAGGAACGTCCTTTTTGTTACTTCTTATCATTAATAACCATCAAAGATGTCATCAATTATAGCTGCGGTATTGCGTAAGAAAACGATACAACCTAATTACTCTAAAACAAACGATAACACAACCACCATAAACTGAACCGAGCAGATGGAACATCCGGCCCATATAAACTGAACAGTTAACTAAAGCAAAGCGGACGCATTCATATCCAGACAAACCAGCAGCGGAGGGCGATGTAACTGTATGCAGAGTGCGAACAAACGGGCGCAACGGGCAAGTTTAATCTTGTTCGTAGTTCTCTGGGGCAAAACTCAGGAATTCCGGACAATCAATAACATCGGTCCCGGTCGGCGGACGTCTGGTACACATGTACCTGGGCCGCCGTTATCCTGTGTAGATACACAACCGGATACGGGGCCCATAGTTCGATGGCGAAACTTTATCCTGACTGTATGGGGTGTTAACTAAATTTCGAACATTCATAAAACTTCATTACGTTGCCGGGGCAAGACAAACTGCCGCCGGACTAAATGGCCGAAAGCCGGGGACCGAAAATTCGTGGGACAAGGCTTTGGTGCTGCGCCGAACCTGGCTTACTGCCTGTGAAATACGACCACGATGCAGCTCCAGTATTCAAGAACTGAAGTGGAGTGTCGGTGCTGCATACCTGTGTATAGGACGTAAAGCGCACTTTAATAGGATCTTAATTAGTAACCGTAAACTACTGCGCTGCCATTGCGATTTTAATTAGGAAAGTAATTGTCACCGGCTCCTCCACCAGAATTGCAATAGTACAAATATTGTACAGATGCTGGCATAACATGACATAAATTGGTTGGTTTATAGTTTTGCCCATTACATGAATATTTTCTATACAATTCAAAAAAGATTTTCCAAATTTTAAAACGAATTCTTACCTTCTGGATGTTTTATCATATTTTTAAAACAATATTTAAAGCTATACCTACTGTCAAATTAATAACAAGTACCTAACCTAAACTTACGATTATTCATATTAATAAATTTGCATACCACAATAAATTATTAATTTATTAATTATTAAGTAGTTTTTAAATTAGTCTAAACAAGAACAATCGACGACAAATGACTACACTTTGGACTACACTCTGAATCAAGGTCTATTTTTGTTAAATCCTTTTTTTGCATTGTCTTCTAAATAATTTCTGGCTTCAGATTCAGATTCTATCAAAAGTGTTTTGGCTTACATTCTAGTCAAAAATTATTTTTACTACTAAAAATATTCATACATCTATGATCTGCAAAATAAACAAAAAATAACGAACGCCTGAACCAATTTAACTATTTTTTTTAATAACTTTGGCAATCTTTTAAGAACTATGATGGCACTTGCTTTCGGCAACAGTATGGTTTGAGCCAGCCTTACATTGAGTGCCCGACGCTGAGGAAATCCGCAAAGCACTCTGAGATCCTAACAACATCAATCGTGTAGCCGGCACAGACATCAGTAGGGTCTGGACAGCGATCATAACGCGGTCAGGTGGAAACACACATAGGAGCCGTAGCTCCAGATGTGAGCAGTGGTGTGTAAATCAAATATGTTTCTATAGAATTTGCAAAATGTACTAATTTTTTTGTGGCATAACAAACAACATTTTTTCCAACAGACGGTTAATGATTTATAAACAAGGTAGAACTACTGCTGGACATATTTTGTAAAACAATTGAATATCTATCGCAAAGCACGTTTTTGGTATAGGAAATATAACACTATTGACCAGAAATTAAATTAAGATTTGAATAATTCAGCAAAATGCAAGTTGTTCCAAGTTGACACCACTTTCTGTATAGTCACCAGTAACCGAAAACTGAACTGAAAACATTTTAGTAATCCAACAAAAAGCATCTAAAAATTTCAATTACTTACCCATTTTATTTGTTCTTCCATATTATACTTCCAATTGACATTCATCATAAAAAATTCTGATTACTAATTCTATATTTCTTCATTCTTTTATTCCGTGAACTTCAGGATTCTACAAGTCTACAGAAAATAAACATGACGATTTATTTTACTTATTTTATGAAACAACATTTCGTTTATATTATGTTGTGATCAGAAAGAAAATAATAAACTTGGTGTTTTTTTTCAGAATCTTGTCATTTACCAAGTTATTTCACTATACCGGGTGACCCATGGCGTAGGTACTGCCGTTTATTCTTTTTTTTGTTCATAAAGCTGGACGAATGAAATTTGGGAAAGTGTTAATAGACACAAAATGCCATTGTTTTGGATACTCTTGAGATTAATATGACTTCAATGACTGTCATCATTGAAATTTTAAATGCACCCTATCTTCTTTGTGTGATATTTTCAATCAAGACGACATTCTGAGCACAAAAACATATCGATCGTCAATTTTTATCACCAAGGCAACGCAAAAATAACTTTTTTTGTGTATTAATCTAGGTGGCTACGAATTCGTGAAAATAGTCGTAAATTGTCAAATAAACACTACCTAATTTCCTTGCTACTAACAACATTTGTACGCTAAGAATTTCAACAAAATATGAAGTATTTGGTATCATTGTAATCGGAAAGATATTTTCTATCGAATAATCAGGGTGTAGCCATTCGGTACCCGTGAAAAAATGACGTACTGGCCAAAAACCAATTAAATCACGCTAGACGGCGCCAGTAATGCAATGTCTGCTAAAATCGATTTAGTTAGAGTTTATTAGACAATTTTCAGAATGTCATCCTGATTGAAAATATCACACAAAGAATATAGGGTGCCATTTAAAATTTCAATGATGACCTCATTTCCGGAAAAACCGGAAGTCATATTAACCTCAAGGGTATCCCAAGGAATGGCATTTTTTGTCTATTAACACTTTCCCAAATTTCATTCGTCCAGCTTTATAAACAATAACAATAAACGGGAGTACCTATGACGTGGGTCACCCGGTATGTACCTATATGTTATTTATGTTATTTATTATTATAAATATAGTAAGCTTCATTCAATATAAGAGGTCATCAGAGCTGACGTTTCACTTACACCACTTTTTGTGGTGCCTGTTGCGCGACCTTTCCATTAAAGAAATGCTAGAAATTTTCTATAACTCCACGTGCGTCGTTTCGAAACGATAATAAGTGTTAGTTAAACTGATTTTCACATAGGAGTAATATTTTTGCTTTTCTTTTTCATTCCAGTAATATACCTAATATTAATACGTATCAGTGCGACGAATTGCGTTAGTGTAGTCGGAAATTTTATTAATCCCGGGAATCGGGAGTGAATTATTGTAAAATGCCGGCATTTTTCGAGAACCGGGTATCTGTATTTTAATATTAAACCTGTGATTAATTATTTTTTCGTTGGAAAAATATTTATTATTTTATTATTTAAACAACTGATATTTTTAACACTTAATTTAACATTTTCCACTACGTATAATCACCTTTATTTTCGTTTCAACAGGGTTAACCGCACCCAGTATAACACTAATTTAGCGTATCAACATCTACAAAAGCAATCATTTACCATTTTAATACATAAAATCCATTGTCCCACAGCGGGATTAGTGTTATTTCCCACCTGATCCAAACGCACATCATCCGAAGTGCGCGTTGACCTAAAAACGCGCGCCCTTTAAAATTTCATGAAACCGCAGGGCTGGGGATACCAGTCTACCATCCCTCAATGACCGCGGTGTGTTTTTACGGGCCTCAACGAGTGCACTTACAACCCTTCTACCCTAATGTATCCACATGGTAATGTGTGCCGCGAAGAGCAATCCAACACCACCCTACCTCAATTCGAAACGCCTGCTTGACCTAAATACGATGCGCCCTCTATATGCGGGAATCATTAATGCAAATCACAAATGACTGCAATCAGGAGTCAATGCTGTTGACTGAGCGCGTTAATTGGAAAATATTAAGATTGAGGTTGCAGGAGTGAATGATATTACAGATATTACACAATCATGAAGGGGTTGAATTTAATGGTGTGGAAGGTGGTTGAAAAAAAAATGCCACTGAGAACTATTTTTTATTTGTGAGTGAGAATTAAATTCGGACATGTGTTAATAGACCATTATCCCAAATTGTAATACGCATTTTTTGTAGTAAAACTTGTTTTTTTTGCGACTAGGGTTAAAAATTAAAAAAAAGAACTAGTGCAGTTTACATTGAAATTAGCTAAAAAGGAGGTTAGCGGCCGATGTATGATAAATTCGGTCAAATAAAACAAACAAAAAATGTTTCCGGGTTTAAAAAATCTGGACCATTTGTACAAAATTACCTTTTGCCAATTCAATGTTGTCTTTGACTTAATTGATTATCTTTTTGATTTCCATTATCTTTTTTGAAGTGAAATTGCTTACGGGATGGATGGTGTGAATGCGGTTCCTAACGAAACAAAGTATACAAATGTCCGGTTGCCAGGGTAGCAGTCAATGAATAAAATGTTCAATTACAGCGGTATAGTCGAGTCAAATCATTTCCGAGGCTGCCTGTTCCAGGAATAAATATAGAAGTTTTTTCTCTCATTCTATGTTTGTCGGGGTGCTGAGCCCGAATTTCAACTTTGCTACTTCCCACGGATAAGGCTTCACAATACAAAATTGCAAAAAAATCTCAAAATTTTCGACTTTTCTTCAGCTTTTTACGAAAAAGTCATAAAACTATGCACTTTTCGACGTAGACCACTATATACGAAAATAAAGTACACTAAATTTCCTATAAAAAGCACCTTCAAGTGTATTTTTTGGTTGAGTGGTTTGGACGCTAGTGCGCGCTGAAAGAAGGCAAAATTTCCTATTTTATGTAATGTGCGTCTAATTACAAACGCATAGATTCTGATAAAACTACATAACTTCCCTACACATTGGATTACTAGTTAATAATACCAGTTATTTTGGTAGCCGCTAAAGCGCGTTGAAATTTTATTCACATTACGCGAAACCGCTAAGTCAAGAGCCCTTCGCCAAAAATTCAGTAAAGACCTTCATTATTACTATTTATTTATTAAAATCTATATATTTGCACTTTTCAATTAATTCTTAATGTATAAAAAAATAAAATAAAAAAATATATAATATAAAATAAAATTCTACTCAGTTTGGCCAAAATAACTGATGATGTTTTGCAATTTGTAGTGAATTTAATATAGTTTTATCAGAATCTACCTATGCGTTTTTGTAATTACACGCACATTACATAAAGTAGGAAAATTTGGCCTTCTTTCAGCGCGCTCTAGCGGCCAAACTATTCAACTAAAAAATACACTTGAGGGTGCTTTTTATAGGAAATTTAGTGTACTTTATTTTTGTATATAGTGGTCTACGTTAAAAAGTGCATGGTTTTTATGACTTTTTAGCAAGAAACTGAAGAAAAGTCAAACATTTTGAGTTTTTTTTGCGATTTTCGTTGGGAAGGCATATCCGTGGGAAGTAGCAAAGTTGAAATTCGGATTCAGCACTCCAAAAACATATAGAGTGAAAGAAAAAAAAATTCTATATTTTTTTCCTGGCCAAAACACCGTTTGCCTGGACAGTAGTTTATTCTGGAAATGTGTGTAATATATTGAATTAAATATTTGATATTTTAGGATAGAGGTCAGGTTTAGCGAGAATTTGGAGAACAGTTTTAGTTCTCTATCTGCTGTGTGTGTGGGTGTGTGTGTGTGTGTGTACATTGTGTAAAGAAGTTTCATTTTAGTATTGTGTAAAATACAACACACGGTCTTATTTGTGTCTCTAGCATCCCCTCTTATCATAGGTTACCTGTTATACTACATTCAATATGGCCATTAAAGACAAACAAGATAGCTACAGCAAAAAAAAACGAAAAAAAAACAAGTTGAGAATGAAAACGTCCTTACTTCACTTTCGTTAGACAATGAAATAAGTTCTGATATGAATATTCGTCGGGCCGCACGGACAATTTTACCTCAGTCCGCGGAAAATTGTTTTTAAATGCGCAAGTGGTCGTTTAAACGTTATACCACACACCTGCCGACCGAAGAACCGCCACCCCTTTTTTGTAAGACATGTGCCGCTTCGTAATGTTTTTATACAACTGACAATACAGCTGAAGATGACCGCATGGTCGAAACCGGTACTGTGTACATTTAATTAAATCTTGCAAAGATAAAGAGGCCTTTTTCTTCTTTCCACTAATGAAATAAAGATAACTCAAACTGATTAAAATTTCAAGGTTTAAGTTTTTTTGTTGATATCTTCAAAACTAAAGAAAGTTTTGTTTCAGCTAATTAATCATCACACAAATGAGCAACAATTAATTTTACCGATGATTTTTTTAAGGCCAGATTTTTTTTTAATTAAAAGTAACTTATCTCTAAATAGGTTATGTATATGTTATGGACCAAGTGATTAATCCGGGCAATATTCACAATGCCCGGGCATTATGAATATTGCCCTGAAAGATTGGGCAATTTAATAAATTTGTATTGATGCATGATATATAATCACATTGCCCGGGCACTATGAATACTGCTAAATTGTGTTGGGCACTTTGCTAAATATTACAAGCAGTGTTGTGGTGAGTAAGTAGTAGACGGCCTACCAATGTCGTCAGAACGACGACGATTCAAACCGACCACGATCGCTGTAAGGGCGGCCACAAACAATCGTTTTCCGAATTCGGATTTTAAATTCGTTATCCAAAGCGAGTATTGCTATTCTGTTCGGAAATAAAACAAACTTGTCTGTCATCTATAACTTTAGTATAGGTTTTGTTCATCCGCTTCCGAAAACAAATTCTGAAACATAAAACTTAGAAGAACGTTTGCAGCCAGCTTAAAGATGCGTTTAGATTAGTGGTAATAGGCAATCTGGCAATGGCAGTGGTAGTAGACGCCATTATAGTATTTTTGATCGAAAATTGCTAGTGCCTTATGTTTATGTACATGCAAACTAAAATGTGTTACTATCACGTCTGAGGAAGATTTAGAATCTGTTTTAACAACTCAGAGTGATGTGCAGTCTGAAGTAGTGTATATGGTCCAAAATAATCATATCAATGCAGACTCTTCAATAGCATTACATGACCCAAACGATGTCTCACCTTGCGTGGATGTAACTGACAGTATTCAGTCTGAAGAGTTGGGTACTATTTCAGATGATAATATTAATGCAGATCGTGGATCAAGTTAAGAAAAGCATAACAAGAACAGGACAGCTGGTACATAACAACAATTCCGTAGATCCGATTTTGGAAAAGACCCAAACATGTAAAAAATACTAGAGCAATGGCTTTATATAATCTAAAACAACAATATTTAGTACTTCAAGTACCAAATGTCCCTCTTCTAAAGTTCCGAGCTCGTAGTGATGGAAGGAATATTCTAGCTACTGTAGTTGAGCTAACAGATACCAACCTTTGTAAATTAGGCACGATACAAGGCATATTAAATCAATTGTATTCAAGAAAAGAATTTACAGCATGCAAAGAATCTTGCAAAGAACTTGTCTTTACTTTTTAAGAGATAAGCTTGTATACCAAATTTCAGATCAATTGCTTCAAAATTACGGCAGATATCGTGTACACAGACGGACAGACGGACAGACGGACAGACGGAAGTCTATATCTGCCACGCCTCCTTAAGAGTGTTACAAATGTTGAGTCAAACTCAATATACCCTCACCACATTAAATGTGGGGGGGGGGTATAAAAATCTGTAATTCGAAGTGCCACTAAAGTCTAAACTGCTCCAATAAATAAAAGATATTGCTTTAATATATTTTTGCTTGCTTGCTTAGTTTTTGTTAATTTTCGATGTTTTATTACGTTACTTGACAGTATAAAGTTGTCTTTTTATTTTACTTCTGAATATTTATTTATTTAGGATATGAGATTTGTTTTATTTTAACTTATACGCAGATTGCTTGAGTATAGAGTTTGATCTTTGTATATTTTTGAAGGCTTATTCAGACAAAATATGAGTTTTGTTAATTTGTAATATATGTTGAATATATTCCTGGAGTACAACTTTATTTTATTATTGTAAAAATACTGAAATACAAAAATTAATAAAAAGAAACATGTTTTAATCATCCTGCCCAATAGATACAGGGCCTTATGAATAATGCCCGGGCAATGTAATAATTTCAATTATTTTAATCATCTTGCCCGATTGTTTTGGGCACTTTTCATATTGCCCGGGCATTTTTCATATTGCCCTATTAATCACTTGGCCCATAACATATATACTCACTATTTAAAGAGTAAAGTCAAAGTCATTTTTCTCAGAACAGTGATTTTGTGAACATAAACTTTAAACTAATGTAAGGATAGAATATGGTGCCATACAGGCGGGATGTAAATTTTAAATAAATTAAAAATTACAGCTTCGACCTGCATTTTAACCAGGGACCTTCGTGTTTCTAGCACAATGCTGTAACTAACTGAGTTATTGAATTTATTTTTATTATTTTTGTCAAAATATTCTGTACTTACGTTATTATTTTCCGACCGTGTCGTTTAATCGTTTCCATTTATTTAATTTAATTTAATTTAATTTTAAACCTTTATATATGCCTCAATTTTCTCTTTTATTAAATATTCGTCTCAATATATAGAATAGTTTTAAAATCGGCTCAAAAACGTTCCTTTGTGGCACGGGTTCAAAACGTGCAAATCTAATATTAACAATAACAGAGAAACCGTGCGCAACCAAAAATCCTAACTCGGGATTTGTGGTGGCCCAAAACAGGTCATGACGTCTTGCCAAATTTAATATAAAAGCCACGGCATGGGATGGGAAGAAAATCAGAAGTAGGCACCTGAGTAAAGTATACTCTCAACTATCGTGTACCTAGAGCCGTCCCTCCTTAAGAGCTACGTAACAATATGGTGTATTTTCTCAGTTCGCATCACATATGCTCTAAAATATAATAATAAAACATAACAAAGAAAATTATGTCTTCTTTTCATATTACTTATGAATGTATGATTATTATGATTATTAAGATATGTAAATTGATTATAATTTCATCTTTCATAACAAGAAATGTGGTGACTTTCAAATCACGACATGTTGACGTTTTGTGGGCTCGTTCGCGCCAGATGGCTGCTTTCACAGTGTCACTATATGTGGTCAGTAAGCATTTCCCATATCACGTACTTTCTGAATAAATTTTCCTACACTTTCACTGTTAACGTTTTCGTTTAGTAATTTTAGTAGAATAATTGCAAATCTATATGTTCTTGCCACCGAACAGAATAAAAGAAAGAAAGCTTCTAGTAAAAAGTAAAGAGATATCAGAAGACACGATTAAAATAAAATTGAGAGTTTTACTATAAATTTGATATAAGTGATTTCTTTATTTTCTCCTGTTTCGCATATGCAGGAACATCTTACATTCCGTACATTTTTTAATTTCCTTACAACACTTTAAGGCATTAGAAATTCAGATGGCATTGCACTAAAGCCGTTTTCGAGTCGTGGTGTGCAGTTTTCTCAACTGTAACATTTATCCGACAAGACAGATTCGCACAGCCAACAGTTCAAAATAATTTTTTCTCCAGAATAAAAGATCCATGGTATATTTCGTGAACAACAATATCGATTAGAAAGAAGTTTATCCAACAAAATGTTCTTAATGACTTTTCAATAATACAACATAATTCAATAATGCAATCTTAGTGCAGTTTTCTATTATATTTATCCAATGATACCACACACGATCTAGGGTTGCGTTGGAAATTCTTATCTACGGTTATGACAATTACAACTGAGAAATAAAAACTGCAATAATTAAACTCTTCAAGTAGACTTATGTTACTTGCGATAGTTTTTTTTTAATTTTCTTTTTATAGTGGCTACCTCATACGATCCTCAAAAAAAGATTGGAGCGGGTGGTCTGTTACACCCTGTATACGCTCTCTCGGTCTGCGCGATAATCATATCATTAATGCAAATCACGGCTGACTGCATTATAGAATCAATGCCACGAAGTAATGACGACCGACGTCTCGCTGAGGCTAGCAAATGTTGACCGTGTTAATTGGAAATTTTCAAGATTGAGGTAACGAGTGCGAACAATGTTAGAAGAGGGCGCTTTAAGGGCGTTTGAATATAATGGGGCGGAAGTTGGAATTGAGGTTTATCGGTGCGCCCTCCAAACGACTAGAATCCAATAAAAGCGTAATAAGTCGTTAAGTTGGCTCGGTATTCATCGTTTAATAGTGCAAAGCTTTGTTCAGCAGCGCGCGCGCGCCCATCGTGTACATTAGAAATTTTAGTGTTCGTCACAGCTCGAGGGGTAGATTACTGGAAATGTTTGCCCAAATTAACCTGCCATTGTGCTATCGTTTAACGTCCATCCCGTTCAAATTATTATTATTATTATTATTTGTTATTGATGAGCCCAGTTATGTTTTATGGTTATCGTGCCCCATAGTAATTTGTTAGTTCTATTTCCTACTGTCGATAAGTTCCTAATAGCTTTAAGTAATGTGAAAACATTTTATCATTATTTTTTATGGAATAATCCACGATTGACAGGTATCGCGTAAGTAATTTGTAATGTACGTTAATTTATTATAACATAGAAAAGCATTAGGTTAACCGGTCATTTATATTATAATGTGTGAAAATGAGGGATAATAAATGACATAAAAACCTCAATGCCAATATGGCGGAGGAGCCGTACTCCCGCTGCATAATTATGAATTTAATTTCTACTAACGATAGTAATAAAAATATTAGGGTTACCAACCATCCCGATTTTGGCGTTACAGCCCCGAAATTTTGACCGAATTTTGACTTTTTGTTCAATTTTTAACAAATATTCCCCTTTACTTTATTCTTTATTGTAATTATATAAATAATCATTATTATTATTAATAGTATAATACAAAGAGCGCGAATAGTAGGGAATTATGACAAAATCTCTGCGACGGCCTATTGTGTATTTTAAAAAATCCTGAAACAAGTAAATTTTAAATTATGTAAATAATATATAAATTTCCGAGAAAAAAGAGAATTGAAAACTGTAAATTAACCGAATTGTCATATTTGGTAAATACTCCAATGTTGAACTATCGACATGACGATCTTCAATTGGCAATATTGGTCAGGAAATAATCAGAGTGCTTTTTGTCCGTGGAAAATATCCCGTTGTTTTCATATAACAGAGTGTGCAATTTCAGTGATTGGCAGGTAGCCATTGTATTTTGTGTATAGCAGCGAGTAGTACAGTCCCCCTAGGCACGTGCCTCCATTGCCTTATGGGTAATCCGCCACTAAAGTCAGTGGCGGATTACCCATAAGGCAATGGAGGCACGTGCCTAGGGGCCCCTGGCTTTGGGGGGGGGGGCGACCAAGACATTTTCCCATAACGTTTTAAGGATTAATGTAGTATAACAAAATTTTGATTATTTTAAGCAAAAAGTTCTTCAAAACGTTGATATAGCAAATTCTGGACGTGGAAATGTGTCGTACTTGTACGAAACTACTTGTGACAAATTTATTCAATAGTTAGGAAAGTACGAACAACTACCGACAATTGATGAACCGTAAAGTAAAATTGAAGCTTTTTCCGGTTGAGTCTTGTTAAACACATGAAACACATGCCTTCACACAAGCTTTATCTGTCTGTTTTAATATTATAATTTGAAGTTACAACGGAAATTTACAACAAGCAGCTAAGCAACCAGTCGCAAAATATACAAAGCAACTTGGAAGATGTTTTGGCAAATTAAATAATTCAATTTAATCAGCTTATAACCCAACGAAATATCCTAGACATATTTAAGCAACGCATTTCGACTAAATTTTACGTGCAGAGTAAGTGAAGTTGAACAATTTTCTTCTATGATGTCATTAAGGTGGTGTTTAAAAAGGAATGCAATAATAATTTTCAATCGGCTGTTACTTATGCATGTTCAAGTTTGTGCATAAAAAATATACGTTAGCGTTAACTTTGAACCTGGGCTAATAATTAAAAAATATCCGGCTCAGGTCTTCGAAACGTGTTTTTATGAATTTCGGTTTCTTTAATTGATCACAAGAACAGTACGACATAGCCACCAATATTCTTAAAAGGTATATTTAAGGTGCCTATGTCCATTTTTATCGCCACATTAATAAAATGTCAAAAGTGGGCTGTAATGGAACGGTTAAATGTCTTATCCCTAATTTAAAGAGAGGATGTTTTCAAAAAAAATATTAAAATTAAATTTTGGAGACTACATAATTTGAAAATTCCAAAATTTTTAAAAGACATAAAAATATTCAAGATATTTTTTTTTATTTATAAACCGTTATAAACCTTTATTCTATGAAAGAATTCTAATTATTATAAAACTGTTTATAAACGATTAAACTTTCAAAGAAATATCTATTTTTTTTATTTATTCTATTATTTTACGTTGTGGGTGGGGGTGGGGCCCCATAGGTAATTTGCCTAGGGGCCCCGACTATCCTTAATCCGCCACTGTCTACAGTGTATATTAAGTTCAAATGCAGTTAATAAAACATATCAATCAATAGCTTATGGTTCCAGTACTAATATATTAATATGTTTAAATGAAATGCCATCATGAAGTGCCATGAAATGCCTGTAACATTTTTTTGAATTGAAAAAATAATTAGTCAATATGAAACATTTTCTTTAATGCTTAAAAAACAAGCTGAACAAACTTTCAGGACTTCAGGTATAAGTATTAACAAACTTTTGGTTTACTACGATGTCCATTTGAGGTTTCTAGGACAAACTTTTGGTTTACTATGATGTCGTTTTGAGGTGTCCAGAACATGAGTTCACCTGTTTTCAACTTGCCACGTTTCCACTTTTTTCGAAAACCGACAGAACGGATTCATCTTCAGAGTCAGTTCTACCTGAAACACCTTTCTATATTCCATTCACAAAATCCATGTTGGCTATAGCTCAATTAATATTTTACAATTTTCAATTTGTTTTTCCTCGAAAGTTTGCTGATGTGATATATCGTAGATATATCCTATTTAATATCTAAAAGTTTCTTGTCGCAAGTCATGAGATGTTCATTTGTTCGTTACTATGAAGAATATACAAATTTTTTTCTCATCATCACAACTGATAGAAAACATCAGACAAATAATGTAAATTACATTCACTGGGCTCGAGTAGAGCATGTACCTGAAAATATCAATTTCTTTATTTTCCCCAATTTCTCAGAAATGAGACCATTGTGAAAATTTCTATACCTGTTGTATAATATGTTCTTAGATATACATATATAATATATATATATCAATAAACCATACACCGACAGCAGAAGCAGCAAAACTTCACTAATTTTTGGTGCTTTTTATAAGTTATTTCATATACCAAAAGCACTGTAGACTTGCAAGCTTTCCAAAATCAATCATATATTACAATAGCTCGAACAAAAAAGCATTGGTAACTTTTCTAACGAACACCCCCTTTGTACTTATTTTCCATCGTTAGGGACATTTGTATTCATAACAAACCACTCAACACAAAAACATTTTCCCACCTCAGCTGAAATCATTACAATTCACCGTATATAAGTTCACACAATCCACACCGACATTAATCGCAAAGCAAATCGTTCGTTAATTATCCCAATTACCGTTGGTGGGCTAACGAGCTAGCGAAAATGGATATAGAGTGCGACAAGAGATACATATTGCGAGAGAGAGAAGGGAAAGCGCGTCGTCCTTGGTTACAACAATGGTTACCTTGTTGAGGTTACTTACCGAATACATCTAGGCAGCCCTGTTCAATCTTAATGGCGATGGTGTTAATTTGGCACATGTAACAACCACGGTCCGACTCCCTCACGTATCGTATATGTAGTTGCCAAACCTTCGTGTTGTCATGGGTGACGGACACCCTCGAGTTATGAGTCACTACCTTCGTCTGCAAACTGAGAACTGTCTGATCCTCGGCACGAACCCACACCACCTAAAATCAGAAACGCTTAATTAAGACATATTTAGGGGTTGGAGTTCGGATTTGGCAGAACTCGTCTGTGAGGGAGGGTGCTTTGCAAAATGTCTAGACTGGGTGTACCCACACTGAGGATCTTCATTTATTATGAAGATTTTCTTTGATGTTGATTGGTTTCATAACGATTATTGAAATTGTTCGAAAGGAAAACGAAAAGTTTGTTCGTATTTTTAATGAATGTTCATTCCGCAGAAAGAATCGTGTTTACAGCAAACGAGGGCTTGAATAAAAGAGTGGGCATACACATAGAAATAATTTTAACAAACATCTTTTAAATTTATTCTTTAGGATTTAAATGTTTTTCTTTGGTACGATAAATACATTCCAGGAACAAACAATCCGGACACATAATATAGAAATTTTGATGTTAAATAAGTTTTGTAATATTTGTGAGATTTTAATAATTGTTTCAAAATATTGTTAAAAAAAGTAAAGTGATCTTTGACTTCCTTTTTGTTTTAGATTTGTCTCAATATCTGAGTGCACAATAGATATCTACAAGTATAAAATTTCCCATTTTAACTTCAATGTTTTGAATGTTTTATCAACAGTATCACCTGCCTTTGCAATTTTGGAAAAAGCACTCTTGGTCTGTACGAAGTCTTGTACGAACTACACTACTCAGTCCCAAACATTTCTTCCATTCAATACCATTTTTATTGATATAATCAATCAAATTAAAAATGTATTCAGCTGTTGTTCTTATTGTCAAAGCTTTACAAAAGAGTGAGTTTTAATCTAAAAATCGTATCTCACAAAACGCATTAGATCAGCAATATTGGATATTATGTCTGAATACGTTCGTCAACTTGCAAGGATATCTAACCCTTTTTTAGGGCAAATTACTGTTTCATTGATATTGTCTGCCAATTCGCATGGCGTAATAGCGGTGGTTGTTTTTTTTTCGATCTGAGCCGCCTCACCATTGGTATTCTAGTTTTTCTAAAAAAAATCACCATGGTTTGCGCGATTTTTTTAGGCGACCCGGTCTTTTGCTTACCGTGACATGGTACCGGGTCGCGACCCGGTATTTGGGAAACGCTGCAGTCTACGTCATTACGTCTTACGTTATCAACTGCATCGTTTCGTCTCAAATAATTATTGTCGTCATTATCTCTTACGTCGTTATTATTACTATTTCTTCTTATTTGTCATTATATTATCTTAAATCGCAAATGCTGTTTAACTCGCCCAACGTTGACTCCATTAAACAAAATTATGTTTTTCTATTATTTCGTCCATCGTCATTTTCAAATACGAAATGCTTTGACGTGTTTTGTAGACGCCTAATATTTTTCTCCATTGCTGTATATTGCCTAAATTGACCATGTTTTACAGAGAGGTTTTTAAAATTCTTACAAAGCGGTGGCATTTTAACTAAAACCCAGTAAGAAAATTATCTTCAGCCGGGCCGAACTTAAAATACCCCCCACCGTAAAAAGAGGAGTGGACCGATTTTGCCCATTCACGAACTTGTCCTTAGTTTTTAAGAGAAAAGCTTGTATACCAAATTTCAGATCAATTACTTCAAAATTAAGGCAGTTATCGATTCAGTTTTCAATGCTGAACAAAAATATACATACAAGTATATACCTGCCACGCTTCCTTAAGGCTGTTACAAATGTAAAAAGGTCAATATATATGTTACGGGCATAGTGATAAATAGGTTATTATTAATAATTACCGGTTATTATTAATAATAGCCAAGTGGCGAGGTTAAAGTGAAGAATTTATCACATGTACCGGCTATTATTAATAATTTCCAGCATGCTGTGGTCAATGTGATATATTTCAATTCGATATTGCATTAAGGTGATGCTACAATATAATAGAGCCTCAGATTTGGAATTCTGTTAGTATCTACATAATCGCCACACAACGAATTTATTCACTGAGTTTTCAGTGTTGGGCCTTTAGTGACGTTAGTCCTGACTAACTTATTTAGTTTACTACTCATGACTAAAATAAGGAAGATTATCAAATCGAGACTAAAAAATGCCAATCCGTACAAATTGCATGCACGAGTGTGTAACTCTTTGGGGCATGCTTATTTGCGCAATTCTTAAAAGCTAAGTAAAGCCTCAATTACATTGAGCGAGTTTACACGCTGCTAGTTGGCGAACTCACTAGTTGCTAGTAAACTCGCCCAGTGTCATCACGTTCGCAGATAGTTTACAAGCTGCGAGTAACGTTGTGAACATGATGATACTGGGCGAGTTTACTAGCAACTAGTGAATTCGCCAACTAGCAGCGTGTAAACTCGCTAAATGTAATTGAGGCTTCAGTAATAAATTAGAAGCTCGATTTGTATTATTCTGCCAGTGCATACGTACATAGCGCTTTTGTATTTTGCAATTTGTGGCAAGAAAAATTATGTTTATTTATAACTTATTATTTATTACCTTTTCAATACAAAACTTTAAATAAATGTTTATATTTAATTTTGAATACAAAAGTCCTTCTAGACCTTTACTTTTTTTGTGGTAGTACAACAATTCCCCATTTATATTGTAAAAATAAAGCATGATAAAGTTTCTAACAATAGGACGTCATCTTCTTTTGTTTTGTTCACAAATGTGAACTGTACCTGTATTTTATTTTTATTTTATTATTTACTATGAATATTGTTTATTTTTGATTTGTAAGTGCACAAATGTGATACAGATTTTATTTGAGTTACCTACTGTTAATTTTATGTATTAAGAATATATTTTATTTTTGAACTTAATCCTTTTTTTTTTTTTGATATCCCAAGTCATTACAATCTATCCTAGTATATGGACATTCAGTAATTTGTGTGAACAGTTCAGTGGCATGTAGGAGGTGGCCCAAGGGCTTTCTCCTTTTTCAAATTCAATCACAATATGATTATTGTTTTACAATATAATACTATACTAAACTGATTCCTGGACTTGAGAATTATTTTGTGTTTTTGTTATATTTTTTCATATATCTAAATAAAAAATATATTTAAAAGTCTTTTTTTTTGTTGGTGATAAACACTTTTATAATAACCGCCTTATAAAACAGAGTATATCCGTCAGATATTAGATATGCTTACGGTAGGCATAGGTAATGGACAACCTAATGTAGGGAAGATTGGGGCAAGTTGTTACAACGTTTAATCATTTATTTATAAAATAGTACTTTATTGTCAAACACCAAAAGTAAAAATACCGTGTTAGGAACAGAACCATACAAAAATGTTTGCATCATTTGTGCGGTGCAATTTATGTAAAAACATCTATATAAACTAGTCTCGCCTATTCTTGCATGTATTTGCATGAAAATACAATATTGAAAAAATATTATTAAATGCGCAAAATTTCAAGATAATTGGGATTTGAGAATAGGGTATTCCGGTCATGTCAAAATTTAAGCAGATATTCGGTTTAACCTATTGTACAATTTATGAGGATTCATATAGTTAAGCTATGAGCTTTTTGTTTTAGTTTTTCTATAAGATAATTGCAATTAAAAGTGCATTTCGTTTGAATTCACCGACCACCCTCGGAAATACACGATGATTACCGATCCCTAGTGGCGGTGGCAACAGCGGACAGCTCTCGAACAGCTGATCGGCCAAGTTGACGGTTGGCGACCCTGTTGTTTGACAACGAATAAAGGTACCATTTTTGAGAGATGATTTGATCATTGAAACTTGAAGCCAAACATCTCTCATCTCGCTAGTCGGCAATGTAAAGAAAATCTTATCAGAAGTTACTGTTCTACTGCTGTTATAGCCCGGCACAGAACAATGTCGGCGTTGGAGTTTATACATTTTGAACAAGTGTTTGATATAACCTCAATAACCAAAGCAGGTGTCAACAAACGAGCGATTCTAAACGTTGACACGACAGAAGACAAAAATTTACTACGTGCACCCTAGATATAGCAACGTTGTCAAGTCGCTCACTTTGACCGGTCTTTGTGACGTCACAAAGACCAATCCTAATTCAAACTTCAAACAACGATTTCTCTTAATTTAAAGCAATGTTTGATATTTTACTTGTGAAGTAGCAAACAGTAGCACCCATACTTTGTAAAAAATGACAATTTCAAAAACACCGGAATACCCCATTTACTTAATAAATTGTAATTGTACATTTACATAAAACTACCCACATGCATTGAAAATGGGTGCTATCGATAATAAAATGGTTAACTTTTTGGAACACTCTGTATAAAATGTTCTTTTTATGTTTTCGTCATTGAGCCGTCCTTGGGTGTATACCAAATATCATTACCAATTATATCCAGTAGTTTCTAAAGTACAAGGGAGACAAAAGAAAATTCTGTATTATCAATGTTTTGTATTATTCGTAATTTTGGTCATTGGGCTAGCCGTACTGATGATATGCGTCGAGTAAATAAATATAATAGCTTACATAGTAATCAAAATAACTTAGGTAACTTCTTTGCAGACGGTATACAAAAGATCTTTTGTAAAAAGTAACGTTTTTATCACTTTTACCGTGCCCGTTAGGAAATTATTAATAATAGCCGGTCCATGTGATTATTTAAGTGTTTCTTATCACATTGACCAAATGATGCGGTTATTATTAATAATAGCCGGTAATTATTAATACAAACGACATTTATCACTTTAACCGTAACATATACACTACCACAGTAAATGTGGGGGGTAAAATGATGAAACATTTACATGTTACTACCTACTACTACTGCAGCTCCATGAATTTTTCTACCTAGCGCTGGTTCGATGTACATATGTATGTCACTAACATCAGGAGCGGCGCGGAACATTCAGTGGGCTAATCGTTGCAATCAGCTGTTCCTGTTCGCCGTGTGCCGTCTTCGTGTAGGATCGGAAACAATGGTCTAGCATTGGCCTCCGGCATTGGCCGTTCTTGATTGCACAATGCGATTTGCTTATCTGTTCAATTCTGACACTACTTTTTCGGACACTCGGTACAGTACACCAACTCGCACATTTTCTAATATTACTATAGTCACTACGACGGGAACGACGGTGATCCCGTCGTAGTTCCATCGCAAACGAGCCCCCAAAATATAGGATTGCGAGAAAATAAAACACAACACTCGCAAACGTTTTTAACTAGTCTACTTACAATAACTAATTGACAATAAGTACGTGAAGTAAATAAAAAAGAAGAATGTTCCCGCGTTTGTCGCACGTGTATAAACAACAAAAACACAGTCTTAAACGTCTCTGTAAAAATGCGCGTCTGTTCGTACTTACGGCTTCGTCAGCACTCTTTGTTCGTCACGTCACGTAGCTTCAAAATCTTGAATCTGGTGGGGGTGGTCATATGGGGTTCATACATCAATTTTAGGTTGTTTATAGCTAATGACGACTACACAATCTTGTTTTGTACACTCAATACAATCCACTGTCAGTCACCAATAACAGAGACAACTATTTTCAGCATCAACACTTCTTTCTTAACTTTTCCGACCATTTTCCAGTTGTTTTCCCACAGGGAGTCTGCGGGAAGTGTGAACGTAAAAGTATCTTAGCGGCGAAAACTTAAAGTTGTACCTTCATCAATATTTCCCATCTTGTTACTGTTTTGAAGCGGGAGTAGGGTATTTTCAGTCGTCGCCGTTTCACTGCCGTGAAATGTTTCAGTTCTCAACACTGGAAATAGGAGAAAGTGCAATAAAACAGTTCGCTGTAGGATTTATTCATTGGATCAGACCACTTTTAGGGTCTATGCTTGGTCACCAGAAATAACTTAACTAGTACATGATTTGAAATCTTAAGATCACACAATGTAACAACATTTTATTACACTGTCCTTGTTTATAGAGGAATATTTTACCATTATTTATGATCCGTTATTGCACAAGTGGGCACTACACAATTTTACGAAGATTAGGCCTTTTCTTCTCAATTTTTATAATTCATACAGGGTGTCCCACGCTAAAGGCAATGTAACTTAATAGCTTTAAGAAATGGAAACACTCTTTTCTTCAACATAGAAAAATTGTAGATAATCATTCACTGTTGAGAGAGAAAATATTTTCATCCATACGGGATGTTCCACAACAACGTACCAACACAAACTTGTTTTTTAAATGGAACACTATGTACACTATTGCCGTTTTTGATTAAGATTTTTATCCTAATCGTTTTAACAACAGCTTGTATTAGGCTATTATCAAAGATATTGTGAAATTAATGTCCAAAACATGCATTAAAAAACATTCTGAGATAACTAATCAGGACAAAGAAACAAAATAACAAATTCTGGATAGGAGAAATATTGAACTTTTTGATAGTTATTATTGATTTGATATTCTAATATGACTTATCCCGACTAACTAGAAGTTTGCTAAATTTCAAATAACTTAACAAGTATATCTTACAATAATCACGACTTGGTGTCTCTTGCCGACAGACATGAGAGCGCCAGTGTCGTTTTCCTTGAGAAGCTGTTGGATTGCCGCATTGATTCACCATTTCTCCTGTCTAGGGTGGGTTTCGGTGTCCCGCGCTTGGCCTCGAGATATGTGTTGCCGTTCGCGATTCCTTCGGCCAGATCAAATCTGATGTTACGTGCACCTGTGTCGCGAATGTGTAAAAGTGCGAATAGGTTATCATCGGGGGACGTGTTCGGTTAGTGTTCTTTGTGTCGGCGAGGGTATTAACGTTTTTGCGTTGTCCTTGCATTTTCATTTTTAATTGTTTGTGTAGATATACTATATTCATTCTATGTTTTTTATTTTTTATATTGATATTGTTAATTTTTATTATTTATGTTTAGTATTTTTTCCGCTCGTGCGTGGCCGTTAACCACGTGACAGTTTCGTTAGTTGGCGTCACGTCACCTCAGTACATGAAAGAACATAAGTCCGTGTGGACGTACTGTATCACCAACTGTATTATCGATTTTCTCAGTAAACCATGAAATGAAACACAAGTGAGTTTTATTAAGTGTTATACAGTGTTCGTGTTCTTTACGCAATCCAAGTGGATTCAACATATGGTCCGTCGAAACAAATTAAAGAAACGAGGTTCAAGCGAATCTCGGCTCAACCAGCGAAGGGCAAAAGCAGCTGTTGCCAGGCGGCGAAGACGCACGACTCAGCACGAGGCAAATCAGCTGTTTCCAGGCGCCGGAGACACACGTACTCGCACATCTCTAGCGGATGATACTCATAACAACAAGAAAACAGGTTGGTGCGCGCATTCCGCTCATTCTCCCTTATCCACATTGTTTCAAACACGCTTTATTTTGTCATACAGAACGATTATTTGCGCAATTTCACGTAATACACACACAAAATGGCTGATCTGAAGGGTTTAATTGTTAAACGCGGTGCTATTAAGGGCCAATTGACACGCTTTAAAACATTTGTTGCCAGCCAAACTGGTGCCGTCGATTTTGTACAACTTGAAGGTCGCTTAAACAAAATATCGGATTTGGATCATGATTTTAATGACGTACAAACAAGTATTGAAATTTTGGATGTCTCTAATGAAGAACACGCAAACGATAGAGAAATATTTGAAAATGGTTTTTATGAGGCGATTGCTGCTGCTAGGCGAATTCTAGCTCAACGCGAGGGCGAGGGGAAGAGTTCGGTAGATTCGGAGGGGCACAGTAGCACATCGCGGGTAAATCTAACGCAAATAAGGTTGCCTACATTGAATTTACCCACTTTTGATGGGTTATACAGCCAATGGCTGTTCTTTCGCGACACGTTTGAGTCAATTATTCACAACAACGATACAATAACGGAAATTCAAAAATTTCACTACTTACGATTATCACTAAAAGGGGACGCCGCGGAGGTTATAAACGCGCTTGAAATTTCAGCCGACAATTATAAGACGGCGTGGGAATTATTAACCGAACGCTTTGAAAACAAGTCACTTTTGATAAATAATCATACAAAAGCATTGTTGCACTTACCTGCAATCGCTAAAGAATCTTTTTTAAATCTAAGATCCCTGTGGGATAACGTATCAAAGCATTTGCGCGCATTGGAGGTTCTAGGTTTGCCCGTGAAGAAATGGGACGCTCTTTTAGTGGCAATAATAACAGAAAAACTGGATCCTATTACTAGGAGGGAATGGGAAGCTCAGTGTGGAAAGGACATCCCTAAATACGACGAACTTGCGGAGCTTATCAAAGAAAAATGCATCCTGCTAGAGAAACTGCAGATAGCAACAAAGCCAGTAGATAATACCTCGAATCAACGAACAAGAGTACATGCTTTAACTGAAGTATCTTGTTTGAAGTGTGCTGAAAATCATTCGTTAGGCAGTTGCAAAGAATTCATAGCTCTACCTCTAGATGCCAAGTGGGAAGAGGTAAAAAGACTGAAGGTATGCTCAAATTGTTTAAGACAATACCACATTGCAAAAAAATTGCAATTCATCGACTTGCAGAAAATGCAATAAACACCATCACACACTTTTGCACAAGAATTATTACACACAGAAAGGGTATGGGGAAAAACGTCAAGAAACCAAACCGCACTCGAACTCAAGCACCCCCACGCCAACACACGAAGTAAAACGCACAACAGCAAATACCTCTGCCAACACAAAATGCTCACAAGTATTACTCTCAACAGCACTCATACAAATAAAGGACTCTCGCGGGAATACACTCCAATGTAAGGCACTTTTGGATTCAGGTTCACAATCAAATTTTATCACGGAATCACTTTGCAAAAGATTGCAGTTACCAAGAAGAAGCATTAAGTTTACAGCATGTGGAATCAATCAAGGTATGTCAACCATAACACAATCATGTCAAACGGAAATACACTCAAGGAAAAGCCATTTTAGTTCCAATCTTACTCTTCTGATATTGCCCAGAATTACAGATGACTTACCCCATATCACATTCAATAAGAACCTGCTGGATATACCAAGGAACATCACTCTCGCCGATCCAAGTTTTGATAAAACTAGTTCAGTAGACGTCTTATTAGGAGCTGAGATATTTTGGAATCTTTTAAGCCAAGGTCAAATGAAACTTGACAAATCAGGGGCAGTTTTGCAAAGAACTCAATTGGGGTGGATAATTGCTGGACCGTTGCTGAGTCTTTGAAGAAGTTTTGGGAACTTGAAGATATACGCGAAGACAAGAAATTTAGTCCCGAAGAACGCCGCTGTGAAGAGCATTTTATGAATAATACTACTCGTGAACCCGATGGACGTTTCGTGGTACGAATTCCATTCAAAGGACCCACATCACTGCTAGGCAAATCAAGGCAAAACGCAGAAAAGCGTTTCTACAACCTAGAAAAGAAGTTTGCACGTAATCAAGGGCTCCACAAGCAGTACTCAGACTTTACGGAAGAATATGAGACAATGTCACATATGACCCTTGTGAGTGACCCAGATCTGGGAGAAAAACACTACTACTTACCTCATCATGGGGTGATAAATGAAAATAGCGTTACCACTAAACTCCGTGTTGTCTTCGATGCTTCCGCTCCTACTTCAACGGGGGTTTCATTGAACGATCTCCAAATGACGGGACCGGTTATTCAGGATGATTTGCTGGCCATAATACTTAGGTTCAGGAAGCATAACTACGTTATATCAGCAGATGTAACCAAGATGTATCGGCAAGTGATGATAGATCCAAAGGAACGATGCCTACAGCGCATTCTATGGCGAACTGAACCAACAAAGGAATTGATGACGTACCAACTAAATACGGTAACATATGGCACAACGGCAGGCTCTTATTTGGCCATACGATGTTTAAAAATGTTAGCTGATGAAGCGGAGGGGGAGTATCCAGAGGCAGCGCGAATCATAAAGAGGGATTTCTATGTGGACGATTTGCTAAGTGGCGCAGACTCCATAGAGGAAGCAGCAACCTTGTGCAAGGAAATAGCGGGGATACTTAAACGCGGTTGTTTCGACCTATGCAAATGGCGATCGAACAACGCACAAACGCTGAACCTAGTATGCAACCTGTCGAAAATGACGACACCCTTGACGTTTGGGATGAATGCGAAGGTACTGGGCCTCACATGGTCCTCACATGAAGATATTCTGAAATATAACATATCAGCAAGGATCACAAGTAACCGCATTACAAAGCGCTCTATCTTGGCAGAAACCGCGCAAATTTTTGATCCTCTCGCATTGATAGGTCCATGCACAATAACGGCAAAAATCATACTGCAAAGGTTATGGCAGTGTAAAATAGAATGGGACGAATCAATACCCTTGGAACTTCATACGCGATGGACAATATTTAGAGCCCAATTACATCAGCTTAATGAAATCTCCATTCATCGACAAGCAACATGCCAAAATAGAAAATACACTGAACTGCACGGATTCTCAGATGCTTCAGAGTTAGCTTATGGGGCCGCAATTTACATCAGGTGTATAGACACAGACGGGAACTATAGTGTGCAATTACTTTGTGCTAAGTCAAGAGTTGCACCCTTGAAGAGCGCAACTATTCCTCGATTGGAATTATGCGCAGCGTTGATGCTATCACGATTAATGACCAAGGTCACAGAAGCACTGGACATCAACTTCGATAAAATGTTTTACTGGACAGATTCATCTATTGTCCTGTCGTGGATACGCACAAATTCAAGCCAATGGAAGATGTTTGTATCAAACCGAATAGCGGAAATACAGGATTTAACAGATCCTTATAGTTGGCACCATGTACGTACATTCGAAAATCCCGCTGATCTGTTGACGAGGGGAATTGATCCACAGCAGATAAAGGAAAATAACCTGTGGTGGCACGGGCCTGAATGGTTGAGAGGGCCTGCTGACCAATGGCACATAAACAACGAAGGATACCAGTTTAATTATGAAGATTTGGCTGCTACTAAGAATATTCAAATAGAACAAAGAAAAAAGACGAGTGTTTTATGCACAACATTAGATGATTTCAGATTATTCGAAAGATACTCAACCCTCAAAAAATTGCAACGCGTGTCGGCCTACTGCCTCAGATTCATGTACAACGTACAAGCAAAGGTAGGACATAAGCAGTATGGCCCGTTAACTCACCAAGAATTAGATAGACCTTTAAAGGCTTTAATGAAAGGTGTACAAATGCACTATTTTTCACAAGAAATAGAAGATTTATCAAAGGGAAGACAAGTGAGATCCTCTAGTAAGCTTGTAGCCCTCGCACCGTTTCTGGATGATATGGGTTTAATCCGGGTTGGTGGAAGACTAAGGAATTCAAATCTTGATCACGCAGCAATACACCCGATCATATTACCACCAGACAGCTCATTCACCAGACTTATGATCGAGCAAGAACACTTATCGTTATTACATGCAGGGTCACAAGCTGTCTTGGCAAGCTTACGGCAGAGAGTCTGCATAGTTCGCGCAAGAAATTTGGTAAAAAGAACTTTGCAAAAATGCATCAAATGCTTTCGTTTTAGGGCAGCACAAGCACAATATCAAATGGGCGATCTGCCACACGTCCGCGTGACTCCGGCTAGGCCATTTTTACATTGCGGCGTTGATTACGCGGGACCATTTCTTATTCGAGATCGTAGCACGAGAAATTATAAGACCACAAAAGCTTATGTTTGCTTATTTGTTTGTATGGCCACAAAGGCAACTCATATTGAGCTAGTTAGTAGTTTAAGCACGGAAGCATTCCTGGCAGCAATGCGTCGGTTTGCGTCTAGACGTGGCAAATGCTCTAATATTTATTCGGACAATGGCACCAATTTTGTTGGCGCAAACGCGGAATTAATAAAATTTATTAAAGATGATACTAATATCGCAACAATTTTAAATCAAGAAGGCATCACTTGGCACTTTAACCCTGCAAGGTCGCCCCATTTTGGTGGGCTTTGGGAGGCTGGAATAAAGTCAGTCAAGTATCATTTGCTTAGGGTCGTTGGCGAGTCAAAATTAAGCTTTGAGGAATTTACAACCTTGTTGACACAGATTGAAGCGTGTTTGAATTCCCGACCACTAACTCCTCTCTCTTCAGACCCTTCCGACACTACTCCCCTCACCCCCGCGCACTTCCTGATAGGAGAGTCTATGTTTGCCGTTCCGGACGCTGATCTCCAAGACATCAAGCAAGGGCGCTTAAGTCGATTCCAGCATGTCCAGCAGATGTCGCAGCACTTCTGGACAAGGTGGCATAAGGAGTACATCACGGAGTTGCAAACTCGTGTCAAATGGAGAACTCAGCATCCAGTACTGCTCCACCAGGGTGCTTTGGTACTTGTAAAGGAGGACAACACTCCCCCGCTTCGATGGCCCTTGGCAAGAGTAATGGAGCTACATCCTGGTCGAGATGGCGTTTGCAGAGTTGTTACGGTAAAAATGTGCAGTGCTGTGTTGAAAAGGCCTGTTATAAAGCTGTGCGTGTTACCAATTAGTGACGAGTAGACTGACAGTTCAGATCAGACACAAATGTTTACATATTTGTACCTATATATATATATATATATATATATATATATATATATATATATATATATATATATATATATGTATTTTGTTTTGTTTTCTCTTTGTGTTTGTTTTTATGTTTTTGCTAATGTATCTATTTGTTTTGTAAGCCCTTGGGCATTCCAAGGGGGCCGGTTATGTTTAGTATTTTTTCCGCGCGTGCGTGGCCGTTAACCACGTGACAGTTTCGTTAGTTGGCGTCACGTCACCTCAGTACATGAAAGAACATAAGTCCGTGTGGACGTACTGTATCACCAACTGTATTATCGATTTTCTCAGTAAACCATGAAATGAAACACAAGTGAGTTTTATTAAGTGTTATACAGTGTTCTTTACGCAATCCAAGTGGATTCAACAATTTATATTATCTTTTTATGTATTGTCCTGTAAGTGGGTTTACCTGTTGGGCAATAAAGGTTATTGTATTGTATTGTATAATTGTATTGTATTATAATTATTAAGATTGGAAAAAGAAAAGCTTCTTTATTGCAATAACTGTTTTTATTATATACTTCGGATCGGTTTCGCTAGTTATAGCATCGTTTACTTACGGGTCATAACATTGATTACACTAATGTTAAATTACTACATGAATGTAAAAAGGGTTTTCGGATGGATTTACTTGAACAGTACGAAATCCATAAACACCTTTCCAACCCGCAATGTACATTAATTACTGATCAAAACGGAATTCTTTATAAACCCCTGTTTACCTTTATTTAGTTTCTCTAGTCTTCTCTTGGTCGTGGCCTCTCGGACTCTTATCGCTGTTAACTGTTAGTGGTACATATTGTTGATTTTTGGTTTGAATTTGTGGGTGTTATTGTTCACTTTAGCATTTGTATGAGCTCTGCTTAAAAATATTTTATTGGTTTTGAGTTTAAATTTGAATTTCCTGTTTTAGGGATTTTGTTTTCATACGTCGAACCGAGGGCACGCGACCTCGACATTTCCTCCATTACATACTCTGGCAGTTGCAGTTGTTGTTGCGAGTGTTTATTTCAGCACAGATTCTAATTTGTATTTTTCCAACACAAGGAGACTCTGAAAATCCGTCTTCGCGACTTTCTGAGCTTCTTGCCTTGACTGTGAATACCGAACGTAAACTTATTTTCAAGCCTTTGCCTTACATTGCTGATTGAAACTCGACATTGTTTTTAGTCTTTTAGTCACCCAATTTGTGTCGTCAATTCTCACCGATGAACCCTTCCGTTTACTCTATGCCTATGTCTTAGGATTATGACTGTAAGTTTTTACTTTAATTTTAATGTGTTTTTCACTCAATACGTTACTCTCCCAATTAGATTTCGCCGATGATGCTATAACTACCGAAACCGGTCAGAAGTATATACAGTGTCTCCCACTTAAGAGTGTAACACCTCCATATCTCTTTTATTTTTAGTCCAATTTTAGTATTCTTTGTTTCAAATATAGAACACATATTGCTCTATTTACTGCCAAAAAACCAATTGCCTTCTTTAAATGCAAAGCACCTTGTGATGGCAAAATAAATGGCAAAAATCAAGAAATCACTTTAGGGATTTTTTTATTGAAAAATTTTACTAGTAATAATTGTTCTGAATTGCCCAAATACCCCAAATCCAAAATTTCATGAAAATTAAAAAATATTGAAATTTTCTTCAAAAATAATTTCATGTCCGTGATTATTATTTGCATAGGCAGCTGCGCTTAAAAAAAGTGTGCTATGGAAATTTTGTTTGAAATAAAACCTGAACTGTCAAAGTGGTTTGTCGTATTTAATTATTGTCTGAATAATAATGCTTATGCTCGCCGAAAAGGTGAAAATAATCAGTTTTGTCGGTGATAATGCGCGATCAGCAAGGTAAGTAGCTGAAGGACTTTGACAGTTCATGTTTTATTTCAAACAAAATTTCCACAGCACACTTTTTGAGCGCAGCTGCCTATGCAAATAATATTTACGCCTATGCAAATAATATTTACTTTATATTTTTGAAGACAATTTCAATATTTTTTAATTTTCATGAAATTTTGGATATAGGGTTTTTGGGCAATTCTGAACAATTATTACTAGTAAAATTTTTCGATAAAAAAATCCCTAAAGTGATTTCTTGATTTTTGCCATTCATTTTGCCATCACAAGGTGCTTTGCATTTAAAGAAGACAATTGGTTTTTTGGCAGTAAATAGAGCAATATGTATTCTATATTTGAGAGAAAAAATTTCTAAAATTGGACTAAAAATAAAAAAGATATGAAGGTGTTACACTCTTAAGTGGGACACACTGTAGGTAATAAAAACACTTATTGCAATAAAGAGGCTGTTCTTTTCCAATTTTAACAATTGCTTGCGATATGGACTTCTCCCTAAATAATTATAATTCATAAATTAATATTAAATATCTGGGTGGTACGACAAAATTCAACAATTTCACAAATTTAATAGTTCTTCTCTTAATATTCAGCAGCTTTTAGTAATGGCACTCTGCAAATTGGAATTACACAAACGTATAATTTGTGAGAATGATTTTATTCAAAGCTAAAAAATTGGTATGTAGTACCTATATACCACTCCAAAATCATTTAGATAATATTTATCAAAGACATTAAAGTGTTCATGGTGGTGAAACGCTTTAGCCAAATAGATCGCCTGATTCAACCCCGTTTGATTTCTTTCTGTGGAGACATATCGAGGAAGAAATTTAATAGGCGTGCAATTACGATAGCAAACATGAAGAATAAGGAGTAGAAGGGGTAGAATAAGGAGAAGTTTTCAAAATATTTTTGTACAAACAATGGAAAAAATAATATTTCCACAGAGTATTTGAGTTTAGACGTCACCTTGACCTGAGAGAGCTCATATGTGCACCCATGATAATCGTAGTGAAATGATTAGTGTTCATTGAGGTTACAATTATTCATTTATTTAATTCTTTATTATTTTTATAGTATTACTGTCAGTGTGTTATGTGTCAGGATTTTGTTGTACGTAATAATCTGAACATCCCCATAAACTTCTTCCTTAACATGTCCCGAAATAAATAAACAAATCAGGCTAATTACTAAGGCGTTGGACTTCTACAAAAAAGCCCAATAACCCAATAATATATTCTTAAATAATTTGAAACATTACAGCAATACCAATTTACAAATTACTGGTCCTTGGATGATCATCAAATTATAACTTTGCAGCTGCAGACGACAGACCTACCGAGTTGGGCATTTTTAGGAAAACTGTAATGTGAGCTCTTGTTTTCTTATTTTGCGACGAAGTTACGTTAAGAAAACAGAAAAGCAATACGTTGGTAATTTAAGAAAACATGTGCAAATCGTGATAAACTTAACCTAATCTGTTGTTGCAAAGAGACGATAATATTCGACTTATGATTTATCTTATGTTAGTAGGAACAGTTTCTGGAAAGAAGTACCTAGTTTACTTTGACTTTTAAATTGCTTGTGGAACACCTGATTTACTGAGCGATCTTACGGATGCATATATTTAAATCTTTTCTGTTTTCTTGTTTAACTTAGGCTAATTAAACGGGCCGGAAAACATTCAGTAATGGAAGAAAAATGTATTTCATTAAGGAAATGTAAGCGCAAGAGGGCGGTTACAACATCGGTGGAGGAAGGGTCCGCCTGATATATAGACCATTTACTTTTTCCCGTATAAATTTACATAAATATATGAGATAAAGGGGAAACAGTGAAAAGTAATATCAGTCACGGGCCCCTCCACGTAAAATGGGGTTTTATATATCTATATCTATATACGTATATATGTATTTCCGCGAGCTTTTATATTTCTGTTTTCACGCACAATTTCACATTGACCAATGGCTTGTATCGGCCCTTCAATTCCGTCCTCGAGCATTCTAAACAAAACCGACACTTAACAGGCGTAATAAAGCGGTTGGGTTGGATTTCATAAATAAATTAGCGTTAAAGGGTACGTCCGTAATAAATAACTTGTTATAGTTGGGTCAATTTTAGCATGGTACGACGTCAAAGCAGACGTTAATGTAACATATCTCATTTCCAGAATGACAGTGACGCAAATGCGTACAACTACATGCGTACAGGAGAACCGGGTTATTGTTATGACCTGCGACAAACCACGGTAAATAGGATTTGCGTGGTAATTTGTACCTGTGGGTGGAAGGCATTGCCTGCGAATGCATGTGGTTTTAAGTCATTATTTACAATGCGTACCGATGCATAATTTTCGAATATGTCCGAAAAGCTGGTCAAAACCTAAAATAATAAAATGCTGCAATTGTCAACAATCCACTTCAGTTACAAAGATAAGGTGCCAATCATACGTAAAGCCCAAAAATCTCGTTTGCTATTTGAAACTTTTTCGCAGCTTGAACCCCAAAGTCACTTGTAAGGTAGAATCATTCTTACAACAGACAACTCACTGAAGCAATATGCAACTAGCAATGAATGGACTATTGTGGGTTGAAGAAGATTTCCTATTGATAGTTGTTTGTTGCTTCGGTGAGTTATCTGCCTTACAACATTTACAATATCCCTTCAAAAGTGATTTTTCATCTGTAAAGAGACTTGACAGTATTATGGATGATGTTTTTGCAACGCATAACATAACACTTAATAATGGTGCGACATGTAAAACATATTGTGATAACTAATTTGGAAAATACCGCCCACTTTTCAATCTTTACATAGCACTTTTTCTCCAATTCTTAGGTTTAGTCTTTGTTGCATTTATTTGAGTTTATGTAGCAAAAAAGTTACATATTTCACTCCATCCTACCGAACAGTACATACTACTATGTTATATATACATATACATACTACTATGGCATCAAATTTTTTAATGTCCTACATGTTAAATTTAGGTCCTTGCCACGTGCTTTGCTTCTCAGCCAACTTAAGTCATACTTAAAGAGTATAAGGCATTTCTTACTATAGAGGAATATTTGTCTAATCCCCCGATCAGTATTGTTCCCTGAAGCTTGAGTGACTGTTTTGACATTAAGTCTAATATATGGAATTTTTTAATATATTTGTAATGTACCTACTGTTTTTTGTGAACTCTGTGAGCCTTCGGGCATGTGTCATTTCTATATTGCCTATGTATATTGCATATTCTGCAGTTTTATATATACATATATATTTTTTAATATTCAAAATGAATTATGTGACTTGTGTAAGCCTCCAGACATTTAACACCAATAAAATTATCTTATCTATCTTATCTTATCTTATCTTACTAGATAGGAAGAACCCTTAGGTTTCAGATAGTATGAAAATGTCATTTGACTTCATCCGGTAAAATAATATACATAGTTTAAGTAATGATTTAGCATAGAAATATATTTTAAATAATTTGGAATATAAACGATGCCAAAATACTTTGAAAATCATAATCAACATGGATCCGAACATTAACCGTACATACAGGGTGTTCACTTTTCGTGCAAATGCACAAACAGCAGCACAGTAGACTTTTAGAACCGTCCGAATTGGTGAATAATAATAGTAAAATATTGGTACCTACAAACTGTTTACAAAACTTTTTTACAATTGTCAAACAGACATTGCCGACATTAAAATATAATTTTACTTTGTACATATCAAAATATCCATAATCCCTTACATATTTTTATTAATAAAAATATGTTTTATTAATAACATTTAAATTTTTAATATCAGTTATATGATGTTGTTTTCTCAATAGTTTAGCTGCATGAGCAAATTCTATTTCATCGAGATCGGTCGTACTGCATTAAAACTCGTAGCCAGGATATGCCACATATTTTGATTCTAATGGCAGTATTCTAATGGTAGTGTCAAACGCTAATGTTTTGACAATACCTACTGTGAATATAAGCTGCGTTCGGATATTGTACACAGTTACCCTTTTTTTTTCTTTTTTTTTTTCTTTTTTTAAAAAGAGCGGAAGGGATTGAAGATCCCGCCTCCACCCCGCTGTCGGGTATCACCGAAGCATTCAGCCGACAGCGACATCTTCTTTAATCTGATTTTTAATCAATTGAAAAAGCAAGTTTTCCCTTTCGCTCTTTTGGGTTTGGGTAAAAACCTTTAATCACAACAAAAACCAAACGAAAAACAACCACCTACGCTAACTACATGCCTTACAACTACTCACTGCACAGCGCGACGCGGGGAATGCTTTTACGACGCCGCTTTTTTGACATCGCACTACATACGCGCTCACGCGTTACCACCAGGACTTGTTTGACGATTACGTCCACTATTTTCGGGGACACTCACTCCGTTCTTTATTATTCTGGGACTGCGGTACTCCAGCTGTCCCTCCCTGACTTCGGACTTCCTGAAGTCTTGATGGTCCGGTTTTCCTGGACTCTTATCCTTCTCTCGCTCCGGTCTTTCCTGGAGCTCTCCTGCGCCGGCTTTCCAGGCGCTATCTCAGCTTTGTTCCATCTTTTCTGTTCTGTCCCCAGGCCCGTCTCGGTCCCTTATGCACTAAGGGGCGGGAGGACCTGTTGCTTCCCGACGTTTGTCATCCTTGTCCTTTTCTTGGAGGATTCTTCTTATGGTTTCGGAGATGTGTTTCCATTGATCTGGACCCTTCAGCATTTCCTCCACCATCTTCTCTTCTGTCAGTCCTTCTTCGTACGGGCACGCCCTTCTCAGTCGTTCCCATTGATTGCATTCAAGCGTATGAGCTCGTATGTAACCTCACCATGCTTTCTGTTTACCCAGTCTGCCACTCTGGGTATTAGGCGGTGGGTCCAGCGGCCGACTTCCGCGTTGTCCCATTCCGTCTGCCATCTTTCGAGCGTCGTGTTTCTGTGTTCCCTTCTTGTCACTCGGTCTTGGGGTGTCTGAAGGTACTTTCGAGCTCGTTCATCCGCCTTTAGGTGTATCGGGACTAGTGAGGCGACAACCTGAACCGCCGCTGTCGAGACTGTTCGGTATGCCGACGACACCCCGATGGCTGCTCTTCGCTGCACTTTAAGCAGCCTCTCCCTTCTATTAGCATACGCTAGGTCTTCCACCCAGACCGGGGCAGCGTACAGCATTATTGACTCCGCCGCGGATGCTAGGATCCTCCTCTTACTCGCTCGGGGTCCATTTACTTTAGGCATGAGCCTGAGTAGCGCTCCGGTCGTCCTTTCCGCTCTTGCGGCCGATTCGTCTATGTGCTTCTTGTACCTGAGATTCTGTTCAATGTGTACTCCCAGGTATTTTACACTTCGCAGGGGCTTGATCGTCACTCCGCCTACCGAAAGCTCAACTGGGTCTTGCTTTCGTCTGCCGCAGAGCATTTTTTTTTACACCCAATAACACGTAAGTGTCATTTGGACGGTGTATCCGGTGTCAACGCAGTAAAGTATCCGAACGCAGCTTTAATCGTCATATCTGTGTAGTTCTACGAGTTTTATTTTTATTTGGCCACATCAGATTTTTTAAGTCGAATTTGATTTGCTCAAAAGAATTCTCTATACTATTCCTTAAAGACAATTGATTTTTCTAGCAGAATTTGTTTCTTTCTAAACCAATAAAAATAAAATATAAAGCTCAGATCAAATAACTTTTATATATCGATAAGGAATATATACATAATTTTTGTTTTCAATGGTAAACTATGAATTTGGAATATAATTATTAAAAACTTTAATATACCAATTATCTATTTACTCCTCAAATAAAGCACAAATATTGTCAACCAGATATTTCCGAAAACCTAATCGGTAATTTTAGATTAATGTCACCTAACTGCCTATCCATAATAGCTGTAGCCATAGTGGAATTTAGAGAATCCATTGATACACTATCAATTATATTTATATATTATTATATATTTTCACATAATTTTGTATTAATTGATATGAACGGCAAAATCAAACTTATTTATATCAAATACCACACCATCATTATAAAAAATTCATCTGTACAAAGTTCTATGGCTCTTATTGAAAAACATTATAATTCTGCAGACATGAGTTTAGTAGGTATATATATATATATATATATATATTTTATTTATTTTATTTTATTTTATTTTATTTTATTTTATTTTATTTTATTTTATTTTATATATTTATGTTGCGAGATAGGAAATTTGATGATACCATGGCACTTCATAATTTAGCAACACGTCCTAAAAAATAAACACAGGACGGCGCAATCCAGTAAGCGCAACTTAATCTGGCATTGCTTCGTTACCTGTTTAAGTTTCTCGAGCTGTGCATACCAACTACGAATGTGCATCTGACATTTATTAGGGCTGGTAAGCATGTATGTGGAGGGAGCTTTGAGCTTTTGAACAGCCGATGATGTCGCAAGTTACGCGCCTGAGAGCGAGCGCCATCTCCAGGACCCTCGAGCTGAACCAGCCCGGGTCCCGTGCCTGGAAAATTAGTTTCATAGTTCACTTGAATACGAGACTGCAAACGCCAATTTTCAACTTTGAATGGGACACGGGCATGATGTCCACATGCTGCAATCGACAATTTGTGCATATGGAGTTTACGTAACTGAATTTCTACGCCAAAATTGTCCCGGATCATGATGAATGGAATCAACTTTTGATTACGTTTGATAATCTAAAAGTATGTCGTGCTTTCCCAACTATATATAACATGGGGACCCTTCATAACTTTGTTTATTAACATTTCTATGTAGGTATACAGCAAAAATATGTTCATTTATTAAAAGCTAATCATTGATTGACTTGAAGTTGAACGGCCCTTATTTTTCCACATAACTAATACTGCTCGAAATAGTGTTATTTGATTCATCGATTAGCTTTGACTTATCTTTTTACTTAAAATTCAGTTTAGGTCTTTATAGATGTTTCTTCTTTTACTCACTCCATCTTCCATCACTTCATAATCAGACTTTCCTCTTTTGCTGTGGCATCTATTACATTTTTGCGGTAGTGTGAAGAACATGTGTTTCAGGAAGTTTTAACGCACCATCTTCTCTTGGTGCGTTGAAGAAGCTTTACACAATAAATATAACAATATTTATCCCTGTTGTAGGTAGCTCGTAGGCCCTGGGTCCGTCGGAATAAAATACGATGATTTAATACAATAATAAATGTATTGTTCACCATTAATCCTTTATATACATCAAGAAAAATACCATAAACGGGACGGGAAAATATTCCCGATTTGGTGACGGCGGAATTCGATAATACTTAGTAACATATATCTGGAAAAATTAACATATCTGGAAAAACTAACATATCTGGAAAAAACTAACATATCTGGAAAAAACTACCTCGGCAAGTACGGCCAGCAGAGCTAAGCAGTTCGATGTATTATCAACAGCATACAAGGTGCCATCGGACAATACATTGAGTTCTCTCACCAGCATACAAAGGGCCTGCAGCGAGGACTCTGAGCTATCTCACCAGCATTCAAAGGGCCAGCGAAAATAGAGTGATCTGTGAGTTCTACCGCAAGCTACAAGGGGCCAGCAGGGAGAGACTGAATTCTAGAGGGAAACACTCGGGCTTATATACCGTCAAAACTACCCCCACAAGTCACGAAACTAGTCTGTCTGGGTGGCCGATCGACGCGGTTAAAAACATTATACGAGATTCACATACCAAACCAGTCTCGGAACTAGTTTACGTATCGGACGGGCAGACGAGTTCAAAAATATACAAAAAACAGGATTCTCAAAATGAAATGCACACAAGTAAAAGTTATACAATAAATAAAAACTTATTACTAACAAAATAAACTTGCATTTCTTTATTACGAACGGAGTTTCGTTACAGTTTTGAAGCCAGAACGTTCCTTTTATCCTTTTTGCTTCTACTTTTCTTTTACTTTTAGGGGCGACATGACGCTTGTCTATTGAGAATGTATGACAACGCTTGACTGGTTAGAAAATAACGTGTATAAGTGGGGCGCATTGAAGAAGCCACGCTTAGAATTATCATGGAGAATGACATGCCAAAACTATCCAGAGTACAGAACCCTCACCTGAACATTGTAGACAGAAATGGACACCACGGAGTCCTTTACCCCAAGGTCAAGTGCCCAGACCAGCGCTCCCTCTGTCAATGTCTCAAATAGGGCTACTCCACCAACACTGCTGGAAACGCCTCTCGATTATATCGAGACATCGACACCGAGCCCAGAAGCCCAAGCTGTCACAATCAGGAGAGCAGAGTGCAATCTTCATCAAGTTCCAAGGTTTTTTGTCTAAATAGCCTTACCGGCCCTATTTTAGCTCAAAATCCCTAAAATTCCTAATAGTCATCTACATTCCAAGGCAGTTTAAGCCCGTCTGCTCCCAGAGTACAATGATAGGGCATCTCCACCGTAAGACTGCAATGGTCCCAGAGTCGTGTGGTAGCCTCTGTGTATGGTCCGATCGAGGACCTTTGCCCGTCTCGAGAATTGACAAATCTGGTGGAGACATGAGCATTGGAAGGCTGGCAGTTCGTGACAGTCTGTGACTCAAACACCCACAAAACATGTAAAAAAACATGTAGCCACAAATACACGAGATAAGTTTACTTTGGGTTTTTGTTACCTTTCCACATCATACCCACACATACCCCCGGGGAGCGCTAGAGGCAATTACATAGGCATAAGGCTACTCGATTTTATTTCTACTTGCAACATGAGATACTTAACCTTGGCACGGCTCCCGCTTTCTTCAATGCATGGAGACTTCGATCGTTATAACGTTAGCCACACCTGGTATCTCGCTAGTGTCGCGGAGGGTCACCATATCCGACCACAGATTGATCACCTTCGATCTTTGTTCAAACAAACTCAGGCGTAGATTGGCTAAGAGCGGCAGAAGGGCTGATGTCAACGTTTGTCTCCTAATTAATGTGGCCGAGCCCTGACGCACCAATGCTTGGTGGTGACACGAGCTGAGGCTCCGCAGTGCTGACACCAGAAGGGCGTACAATAAGGCTAAGTGTTTGAAAATGGATAATTCTGGTTGGGCCTCCTATAAGACCAATCAATCGGCCTTCAAACACTATCTGTCAGAAGCAGAGGGAGACCTGGCGAGTTTCTGTGAGGGCATCGACAGGGCCTCAGTAGGTACTGGGCCACTTGCGCCTGTGAAGGGTCGTTCGCGTACATCCTACCTTCCTCGAGCATGTTCGAACCGAACTTCATACCGCTTACGCTTACCAGACAAATTCCAAGGTCAGCACCAGTTGTCCAGTACATACTAGTCTCTAAGGTATCTTGGTGTCTTTACTGGCCAAAAACGCTTTATAACAACATTCATTCGAGAGCCTACGGCTATTTAACCTTGGTACGGCTCCCCTTATTATTAATTAATAATCATCCAACACCGCAGAGCCATGGTGAAAGACATTACCTGCAGTAGTTTCCCTCACAGGATGGTGAATACACTAGGATGCGCGCTGACCAGGAACAGACACTTAATAAGTTGTCGTATCATATTCTCATTACAAGATTACTCACTACGTATATGTTCAACATGCGACTGACTGATACGTCCACCTACCGAGTCTGCAAGCAGGACGAAGAGACGGTAAGTCACGTCATGTGCAAGTGCCCCGGTCTAGAAGACTAGAGAATAATTGCTTTTCAGAACCCTTTGCCCATTTTAGACAGAATTCGTAATTCCCACCTACCGTACCTGATAGCTTTTGCCCAGCGCCAGGGCTGGCTTACGAGACCAGACTCAGCATAAGTTGGTTATACAAAGGGTCCAATGGGGCAAGATGCTATGGGACTACCCAACCACTAAAACTTACCTACATACATAGGTTTTTGGTATTACGCGAAATGCAAAATATTTACCGTGGCAACGCTACGCGGTACTGAAAGATTGTTTGTTTTTGCGCGCTGTAGTTGGAAAATTGCATTAGTAAGAATCTATTATTAATTTCCCCCACATGACCTAAAAGAAATGAAAATGGACGAAATGGAGTGGATAATTGCGTCAACATTCCTACAGCCATATTCATTTCATTACCATTATTTCCCGACTTTATTTACCCTCTGTTAGGGTAAATGAAACCTTAACGCGCCCACCGCGAGAGATAATAGTGTTCCTGACAAAAGGAACCGAAGTAAAATATTGCCGATAGGGCAATGTTAAGTACTGTTAGCGGAGTTGGCCTTTCGCCTCCATATAATTCTAGTTTTTACGCATCCATCTATCACCGGAACGACGCCCGGAACTTTTCTTTATAACGACTTGTTTCTGGTTGGGTTAGCAGAGCGGCTGAAAGTTTTCTCTCTCCCTGCAATAATTACACCTCTACCTACTACTCGCTCCCCTGGCCGCTGTGCATTCGCTAAAAGGGTTTTTGTATCGCTCTGGTACCGCAGCTGTTCAACTATTGTGCCTCTTGTTGACTACGAGTGGGGATAAAATTATGGAGACGTTATTTCCGAGAGGGAGTTATTTTGATGATGAGAGACTAATGTATCTATGGGCCATATTTATACCCCCCACATTTACTGTGGTGAGGGTTATATTGAGTTTGCCACAAATGTCCGTCTGTGTGTACGTCTGTGTACCGATAACTGCCGTAATTTTGAAGTTATTGATCAGAAATTTGGTATACAAGCTTATCTATTAAAAAGTAAGGACAAGTTCGTGAATGAACAAAACCGGTTCACTTTTTTTTAAATATTTTACGGTGGGGGGGGATTTTAACTTCCGCACGGCGGAAGATAATTTTCTTAATAGTTTTTAATATATTCTCTGATGCTATGAACATGTTCTTTGCTAAACAATTTTATTTTATACAATTTTTTAGCACATATTGGTCAGATTGGGTTCGAATGAAGGGAAGTGGATATTTGGGCCAAATATATCGTGTATTCAATTTTTTCTTCTTAATAGTACTTTAATTCGTTGTTAGTAGTTGTTAAATTTAAATTGTATTTCAGGTTAATTTTAATTTGGTGGTAAATTACTTTTGTGTTTGTTGGCCTATTTTAATCATTCTATCAGGACGTTGTCATCAATTCCCTCCCCCTATCTGAAGAAATTAAGCAATATGGTTAGGTTTGCAAGGATGGTATACCGGGTGACTCATGCCATAGGTACTCCCGTTTAGTTTTTTTGTTTATAAAGCTGGACGAATAAAATGTGGGAAAGTGTTAATAGATAAGAAATGCCTTTCTTTGGAATATCCTTGGGGTTAATATGACTTCCGGTTTTTCCGGAAATAACGTCATCATTGAAATTTTAAATGGCACCCTATATTCTTTGTGTGATATTTACAATCAGGATGTCATTCTGAACACAAAAACATATCGGTCGTCTATTTTTATCACTAAGGCAACGCAAAAATAACTTTTTTGTATATTAATCTAGGTGGCTATGAATTGGTGAAAAAGGTCGATAACTGTCAAATAAATACTAACTAAATCGATTTTGGCCAACATTGCATTACTGGCGCCCTCTAGCGTGATTTAATTGGTTTTTGGACAGTGAGTCATTTTTTTCACGGGCACCCAATGGCCACACCCAGATTATTCGATAGAAAACATCTTTCCGATTACAATGATACCAAACACTTGATATTTTGTTGAAATTGGTAGCGAACAAATGTTGTTAGAAGCAAGGAAATTATAAAAAGGCAGTTTGTGGTTATGTGGAGTACGTTTAACATATGGCATTTGATATCAATGTGACCAATCTTAGAAAAAAGTTACTAAAAACGGTGTTACAATTTGTTAATTGTAACACCGAAAACAGTGTTGAATACAAAGTAGAAAAAACTCGTTTAGAAGTTGCCTCATCACTCACTAGGGGTTTTTCAAAATTGCGGTCGATAATTATTAATGAATATGTTTACAAAATGTTGAAAAAATCATATAAATGCATCATTGATTACAAAATTTATTAAACATCAACATTGAGTATCCGTTGTAGTGCGCCCGGTCCGTGTTATTACTTATTACGTAAACAAAAGTTTTCAACTGGTTTCCGGAACCAATAGCTTTTTGAGTCAAGCAAAGCACGGGCCAGATAAATGATGCCATTTTGAGATAAATCCTTATTTAGGCATAGCAGTAATTGGTTAGAATCTAATAATAAGAGTAGTTGCACCAGACAAAGGCATTACTCGTTATAAGTTGACAAGCTAACATCAGATTATTCAGTCTGAGAGATTCAAATATCACAAGGATTATGATTTATGCAAATCTGCATTAAAATCTGGGAAAGTCAAATATAGCAGGAAATAGGTTTCCTGCAAATCCGAGTTTCTTACATTTTTCGCCTCAATATTGGACCCGCCATTTTGAATGTTTTGAGTTTGATATCAAAAGCCCCGTACAAGTGCATCATAATATTGTTAGCAATATTTCAACCGTAATATACAGAGTAGATGAAAAATTGATCTAGAAGTATTTAAAGCTTAAACATCGCTTTTCTCATTAAGTGATTTGTTATGTTGCATTTATCAGCTTTCCTCTGCATTTTTTGTTTTTGTTATGGAAGTTACATAATGTTAAATACATATTTTGTCATATCCTGTTAATAAACCATCAGCTTCGACTACTGATAAATGTCATAACACTTCTCGTTCGTTTAGGTAAACTTTGTGACGTAAAATGTTGTTTTCGCATCACTTCATGCTTGGGGGTACTGCCTTTAAACAGCCTTTATGCCTTTATATTATTTGATATCGCACTGCATTACATAATTGCTTCATTTATGAAATGGGTAAACAACTACTATTTATAGTTTAGCTTGTGGCGTAATGAACTTGTTCTGACTTTCCTCATTTAAAGTTCTTCGCGCATTGGCGGTTTCTTGTTAGACGAAGTAGTTTCATAATGGTTTCAACTGCATTCTCTAAATTGTAGCTACTTTTTTTGTTAGAAAACAATAATAAAAAGTTTCCCATTGATGTCGTGACAGTATCGTGACATAACTTCCAGTAGTCAAGGATGACCGAATTGAGGATTTTTAACGTTATCCTGCTTTCTATTGATCGAACAACAGTAAGCGTTATAAGGAAATTGCTAGATCTTAGAAGAAAAATGTCCACACAAGTTCCAGTTGGCATTTTCAAGATTTCATATGCTAGGTGTTACCCGTTCGCATCGCTAGTTTTGAAAAATAAGATATGTAATCACTAATCAATAACATGTAATTAAAACTTAGCTCCCTTGTTTTTGGTGGAATTGCACCCAAACTAGTGTAACTGTGTTTTAAATGATGGGTTATAATCTTAAATATTTACCTTATGTTTTCCTAAGTTGTCTACACTGCATGTCAGCACTGCCTCTTTTCCTATAGAGACTGTGATATTCTTCATATGAGCTGAAAATTCTGGTTCTGATGAAATTCTTTCTGTGCCTGAAAAGATAAAATATAAACTCTCTAAGTACAAAATTTGGGTCAATTAGTCAATAACACTGACAAAAATAAAATCTCTAAACAAACTCGGTTATTTTAAATCATGTATTAGCAAAACTTGATTAATTTGATTTTTTATTCGCAGCGAATGAACCGATTTATCATTCAAATGGGTAAAGGTTTCACAGAAAATCAAATTTTATCTTATAGATAACTTTTCAGAATTCTCAATTACGAATTATTTTAAAAAACATTAATTTTTCCTATTATATAACAGATTCAATATTTGCATTTAATCTTTCCGAATGTCAATAAACCAAATCATTCCATCCTCTCCTTCTATCTCTCATTTTCATTTATTCATGACGTCAATTCGACACAGAGGCACCGAAAACGTGTATAACTAACATATCCCCGTTTCATATACTACAGCGGTAGAATTTAATTACAGCGGCTCTGAACAGGTTCGCTGACCCATATAATGCCCACTGGACTGGCCACAAATCCACCAATATTAACTCCTCCGCAATACGAGGGTGGCGCCTTTATATTTGACACGTTCCACTTTTATTATTTGTTCTGCCGATTCGTTTTTGTGTGCCCGCTTTACCTGTACGTCCCCATTGCTAATTGCCAAAGGATCCGTTGTTTGGATTGTGCGTGGGTTCATTGCAGAGAGTCATATATGTGGAAGAAAGCAGCGGTGCCCAAACAATGTCATAATGTAGGACCTAGAACTGGTCAGTATATTGAGGTCGGTTGTTAATTATTGAAAGCAACTATGGCTGGGCTGGTGGACACCTGCAGTCGGAACACTCAGATTGCGCTAAAAAACCAAATGAATACTTCATTAGAAAACATTTTGCGTACTAAAAGTTTATTACTTAATTACAGTTCAAACATGCAACATGCTGTTCATAAGCTGAAAGTAACTGCTATATCCGGTAACACTGTGAAGCGCTTAATTGACGACATGGCAGAAGATATTGAAAATCGAGTGATCGAAATGGTAACAAAATCAACGGTTTCTTCAATTCAACTAGACTAATCAACAGATATAACAAACAAGGTTTTGTTTTGTGAGAAATATGTTTACGCATTGTATTATTCGTCGTGAGCAACTGGGAGCAAAAAGAATGTCTCCAGATCTTTACACTCTGATGTAGTCAAAATTGTAAATAAAATTCGGCACAAGGCAATTAATTCTTGAATTTGAAAAGAAAATTTTGTTGTTGCAATCACGATTGACTGCAGACGATCTGTAAATGTTTCCAAATCGAGCTAACTGTATGAAAGAAGAGGACGTCAACCGTCAGGTAATAACCATTGTTTGACAGCACTTACAGTCAGTCACAGAATCTTTTGCTCGTTATAATCCAAAGGAAGAGCATCCCACGAATGGCAACATGAGGATAGCAGATCCACTTGCGTTATAAATTAAAGAAAACAATTTACGCTTAAAAGAGAAAGAAAGCCTAATCGATAGTCGGACGCCAGTCTCAAAGTTAAATGTATGTGTGCCCTGTACTAAGTGCAATAAAGCCATCAGAATTTTGACACCATTTTCAACAACATAACAAAATCGATTATTAAGAATCGATTGTTAGGAATTAATTATTAACAATCGATTATTAAGAATCGATTATTAAGAATGGATCATTAAGAACCGATTAGTAAGAATCTATTATTAGGAATTATTTATTAAGAATCGGTTATTAAAAATAATAGTCTAGATATCTCGATATTGCATTTAACGTTTTTTTTTTTAACTTGTTTACTTTACGTCGGTCTATTTCCGCAACTTAGGCCAATCACCGACGCTGAGGCAGGCTACACACACCCAGGAATTTTGTCGAACTGAAGGAATTCCAACCTCCAGTAAGAGTTCTTTAACGTGCACGTCGCATCATGACAGCACACGGGGCCACCGGCTTTACTCCCTCATCCGATGGAAGGCGGCATGCAAAGGTATTTGTTCCCTGCCTAAAATACCAGGACAGTCGATTTTAGCCCGAGCCGGGATTCGAACTCGGGCCTCCAGCGTAGATAGCAGCCGCTCTATCCTATACGCCATCGAACCCCCACCCCATTTAGGCGTTTATTGAATGCCCCTTTAAAAGTGCGGTTAAATACCATCTAAACACACGTACCATTTTTCTTGTACCCAAAAACTGTAAAATTATAAATTGGCAACCTTGTCCTAATACAAGTGAATAGGTGAGTGGAAGAACAGAATAAGTCCAAATCGGACGTTTGTGGCAAACTAAAAAAACTGGATAATTCGGCAGCTGTGTGTTTTACAAATTTGGTAAGCACAGAAAAGTTGTACTAAATTTCATTTGCAGTTGTGGAAGTAAATTTTGGTTCAAACGGCAATAATGAATAAGCAATTAGATATAACATCGGCTGCACTTGTTCTGTTCCTCCACTCAACGACATGCTTATCAATTACAATCTCTTATCTGTTGAAAAAAATTATGCTATTAGCACAAGTGGTAAATAAAAATGCATAAAGACGAAAAGAACACCAAGTTTAATATTATAAACAACATTAAAACAGGTATTGGGCTTTTGTATGCTGATTTTGTTGGAAGTGTGGGACGATTTCTAGTTTCTTTTGATAGCTTGAAAGTATGGGTGGTGTAGCCATCTATACAGTTAGCGCGTAAAGTATGGAAACATGACAAAATCTCAAGAACGGTTTGCTATTTTAAAAAATCCTCGAACACGTCGATTTATAATTGTCAAAATACACCTTATGATATCAAATTAATTGTTTACCTTCAATTGTTTTTAACAGATGACATCATCGACATTTTTTTTAATGACAACCCTATATTTTTTAATGAATTTGACTGCCCTTTGAATTGTCTGAGTGGTAACATAATACATAATATTTTTATGGCATTACATAAGAAAATTTTCGAGAAAGAGACAATTGAAGGTTATGAAATAATATAATATCTCCGGAACGGCTCGACCGAATTTAACGAATTTTAGAATTAAGTATTTTGAACCATGTGAAGCCACTGGCGTTACTATTGTTGATGCAACGTTTACAGTTTCTGAGATAAAACTTTAAACTTTTGAATTTTAAATAGAACAGCCTGTATATTTTGACATTTTCTGTTACACTCTTCATTATTATATCAAAAATATCAACAAATTAACAAAAAATTGATAACAAAACATTATTACATTTTCTACTGCAACTAGTCTAGTAGGTTTATGAGGTTTCTCAACCATTGACAAGAACACATTGCTTTAAATTTGGTGGGTTTATTTTTTGTCGTTGTTATTTTTTGTTATCAATTTTTCTTTGTTTATTTTTAGACCTTAGTAATAAAGGTTTTTGTTAGTTTCTAGATGTTTTTGATATAATACTGTAACCAGCGTAGTAACATTGAATAGGCAATGGAAGACTGTAACAGAAAATGTCAAAATATACAGGGTGTTCTATTTCAAATTCAAAAGTTTGAGGTTATATCTTAGAAACTGTAAACGATAATAACGCCAGTGACTTCACATGGTTGCAAAATAACTAATTCCAAAATTTCGTTAAATTCGGTAGATCCGTTCCGGAGATTTTGTCACTTTTATTTCATAACCTTCAATTGTCTTTTTCTCGAAAATTTTCTGATGTAGGGCCATAAAAACATTATGGTACCATTAAGACAAGTAAAAGGTCTGTCAAATTCATTAAAAAAATTAGGGTTGTCATTTAAAAAAATGTCTATGACGTCACCTGTTAAAAGCAACCGCGCTCCATGCAATGAGTGGAAAAACAGAGAATGTCCTGGACTTATTCTGTTCTTCCAGTCATTGCGTGAAGTACGGTGCTTCTACAACAGTACTGGTAATATATATGATTATTTTTTTCATATTTCATATTTAAATGTCAAATTTTGGACTTATTCTGTTCTTCCACTCACCGATTCAGTTGTATATGCTGTTAGGATGATTTAGGTATTTAGTATCACCAAATTTATCATAAAATAACAATCAAACCGATCCATCAGCAGTTAGAAATCAGCTTCTGTGCATGCTTCTCTGAAAATATAAAAAATCTGATGTGGCCAGGCAGTTGATTTTATCATACTATATATAAAATTAATTGTTTAGCTGCATGAGATTCTATTTGATCGAGATCGGCCATGTGAGCATTAAAATAATACTAAATATATGTATAATAAATACTAATAAAACTAGTAGAACTAGACAGATATGTTGATTAAAGCTGCGTTCAGATATTGTACTCCGTTGACACCGTGTACACCGTCCAAATGACACTTGTGTGACGGTGTACAATATCCGAGCGCAGCTTATATTGACAGTAGGTATTGTCAAAACATTAGCGTTTGACACTACCTACTGTCATTAGAATCAAAATATCTGACATCCTGGCTACTAGTTTTAATGCAGTACGACCGATCTCGATGAAATAGAATTTGCTCATGCAGCAAAACTATTGATTGTACCAAAAAGTTTCATAGTCATAAATTATTCACAATTTCCTCTACTTTAATTTATTATTTAACTATTTCGACGAAATTCCAGAAATGGCGGCATATTTGCAAAATGTTTCAAAAATGTTAACACTAAACCTCCTTTGGACCCTTTTCACCAGAAAGCTTTTTAGCTTTAAGTTTGGTCATGAAACTTCTAAATATAAAGTTTCGTCCCGATACCTTTAGTAGTTTCTCCGGAATCGTCGCCACAAAAAACGGGTACACACATCCATACACACACACACACACACCTACACACACACAGACATTTTTGTACCTTGGTCAAAAATGTCCAGGGGGCCCAAAATGACGTATTTCCGCCAAAATCTCAAATTCTTTTTTGCACGATTACAATACTTTACAATACTACGTATGTTAAAGTAAAAAGGATAACATGCGACAATTAAACTTATCATAATATGGAGGCTTGCTATTTTTGTGAAACGAACGTTTAAGGCTGAATGTTTTTACCGGTAACGAGACCAATAGCTCACGATGATTGTGTTGAGCAACCTGCTGTGTATGATACACTTCTGAGGTTCAACAACCATGGTTTCTTGCATCTAGATTTCATTGCATTCAATGAAACGACATAAAGCGTCAAATAAAGAGTACTGCTGGTCACTTAAATGCGAAATATATTATTTATAAACGAAGAAGATCAAGTAAATATTCTTAAGTTGTGTTGTAGTATTTCTTGTAATTTTTTTAAGACATAAGAAAACGAAGAAGCCACCAAATTATGCTGACTACCTCTGGACTTCTTCCAGTCGCGCTAAACGTTTTCTGGTACACACTGGTACTCTGCAGAAGGACGTCGTCAAATAACAACTGTCACATAAGCTTTCTGGCGCTGCTATTTTAACTTATCTGTTAGATTTTGCCGTTACATTAACATTACACATATGGCTATTCATTCCTGTTGGAATGGTGGCCGCTTGGGTAAGCTCTATAGATTCACTTTCTTACAGGGAATCACTCTGTTAAAAACTTTTTATATTTTCTTTTGTTTTTTTTTTCTTCTTTCCTATTTTTTCTTTCTTACTATTCATATATAGGTACATATTATTTTATTTATTTTTTTTTTTTTCTTTTCTTTTTCTTGTTTTTTTTTTATTTTATTTACTTATTTCTTTGCAAATTATTATTTCTTTTTTTTTCTTTTTTTTTTTTTTTTTTCGTTTTTCTTTCTCTTTATTTTATTTCATTTTTTCTTTCCTCGCCGTCTCTATAGTCTGATGTGTGTTTTTGCTTGCTCTGTTATTCTTTGCCACTTCTTTCTGTCCCCGACGTCATTTCTCCATCCTGCTATTCCTAGGTTTCCCATATCTGCGTAGATCTGATCTTCCCACCTTGTCCTTGGTCTCCCTCTTGGTCTTCCTATAGTTGGTCTCCAGCTGGTGATTCGTCTGATTTGAGTGTCCGGTTCCCTTCTTTGTATGTGTCCATACCACTTCAAACGCTGCGCCTTTATGCACCTCACAATATCTTCGTTCTCTGTTCTTTTACTGATTTCATGGTTCATCAGTTTCCTCAGTTCTCCCTCCTCTGTCCTCACTGGTCCGAATATCTTCCTCAGCACTCTCCTCTCGTTGATTCTCAATGATTCTTCGTCTTTCCTTGACATAACCATTGTCTCTGCGGCATACATTATTGTAGGTCTTATCGCGGCTTTGTATATTCTCAATTTGGTATTTGTGCTGAGGTTTCCGTCTCTAAGTAGTTTGTGATATCTCCAGTAGGCCCTGTTTCCTGCTTTCGTTCTTTCCTCCATTTCTATTGACCTGTCATTTTTCTCGTTTATCACCACTCCGAGGTATTTGAAATTACTAACTTTTTCAAATTTGTAGCCCTGTATATCTATGTCTTTTATATTATCTGTGTTCCTTCTGCTAACCACCATATATTTTGTCTTTTTTTCGTTTATTTCTAAACCTCTGTTCTTTGTCGCCGTTAACAGATCTGATAGAAGCTGGTCTAAGCTTCGTCGGTCTCTTGCGATCAGTGCCAGGTCATCCGCATATCCCACAATCTCTGTCATGTTTCTTGTTATTGTTCTTGCCACTTTTATTTCCTTGACGGCTGCGTCGAGGGCCACATTAAACAGTACCGGCGATAGTGAGTCTCCCTGTCTCACTCCCTTGCTTACCGTAATTTCGTTGGAGTATCCTTCCGTTGTTATTACTTTGGCCCGAGATTTTTGTATAGTCATCTCTACCAGATTAATCAACTTGCGGGGTATTTCTATCTTTCTCATATCTTCTACCAATGTTCGTCGATTTATACTGTCAAAAGCCTGCCTGAAGTCAACAAATATTATGTGCAATTCGCTCCCATGTTCGTAATTTTTTTCTATTGTCTGTGTCATTATGTGTATGGCGTCAATCGTAGATTTCCCTTTTCTGAAACCAAATTGGTACTCTCCCAGCTTTTCTTCGGTGTACTTTGTTATTTTTTCCCGTATCAGTGTTGTTAGTATCTTGTATGCGGCATTCAGGAGCGTTATACCGCGGTAGTTTTGACAATTTGTTTGAACCCCCTTCTTGAAGATCGGTACGATCAGGCCCGCATTCCATTCTTCTAGCATTTGTTCTCTTTTCCAAATTTTCGTAATAAGATTGTAAAATCTTGTTAGTAGTTTTTCTCCTGCATTTTTTATCAGTTCGTTCACTATTGTATCCTCTCCTGCCGCTTTATTATGTTTCAGATGTTTTATTAGTAGTTTGTACTCTTCATATGTAGGTGGTTCTTCTTCGTGTTGTCCGTTGCTTTCCGCTTCCTCATAGGTTTCGCTGATATTTTCTGTTTCCCTGAAGTAGTCTGTGTAATATTCTTCCCATTCTGCCTTGGTTATTTTTGCTGTTGTCTTGTTTTTCTTGTTCTGTCTTTTTATTTGCTCGAAAAATTTTCTATTATCCTTGCTGTTTTCCTCCATACATCTCATCAATTCGTTGATCCACTCTTCCTTCTTCCTTTGGCAGCATTTATCTGCTGTTTTCTTTTTCTCTCTGTAGACATTTCTCTCTCTATCTCTTCCTGTCGTTATCCATCTACTTCTTGCTTGATTTTTTTCCTTGGTGTTGTTTGCACATTCGTTGTCGTACCAGCATTTACTTCTAGTTTTTCTGGCCTGCCCTATTTTTTTGTTAGCTGCGTTCCAAATGATGTTCTTTATGTTCGTCCACTCCTGTTCTATATTGTCTGGGTTCCCTTCTAGTGTTCCACGGTTTATCTCCCTTAGATACTCGTCTCTAATGTTTCCATCCTTTAGTCTTTCAACATTCCATTGTGTTCCCCTTTGTCTGCCATTCGCCGTTCTCATTATCTTTATCTTTATTTTTGTCACTACCAGAAGGTGATCCGTATCTGCGTTTGCTCCCCTGTAAGATCTTGTATCATTGATTATTCGTGTCCATTTCTTTGATATCAAGACATGATCGATTTGATTTCCATCGGTTGTCCCTGGTCTCATCCACGTTATCTTATGTTCTCTTTTGTGTTTAAATTTGGTACTCACTATGTACGTATCTGTACTTGTTGCCAGGTTGCATAGTCTTTTGCCATTGTCGTTCGTCGTTTTATGTATAGTTTCCCTACTTGCTACACTTTCATTATACTCCTCCCTTCCGATTTGTGCATTAAAGTCTCCAACAATAATTTTTATGTCGTTATTTGGACTGTTCTCAAAAACCTCTTGTAGTTGTTCGTAAAATGTATACTTTTCTTCCTCTTTTGATTCTTCTGTAGGTGCATACGCGTTTATCACTGTTATATTAGCTTGTTTGTTCTGTATTCGTATTGTTGACAGTCTACCATTTACTGCCTCAAAGCTCATCACTTTGTCCCTCATTCTTGAGCTTACCATATATGCTGTGCCGTTTCTTCCTTGCTTGTTTTCGCCTGAGTAGTATAGGGTGAATTCATTTTTGTCGACCCTTCCGCTGTCCTTCCATCTAACTTCCTGGAGCGCTAGGATGTCTATTTTGTATCTTTTCATTTCCTTCGCTATTTCTATCATCTTTCCCGGTTTAAGCATTGTTCGCACATTCCACGTTCCGGTTTTTATTATATCCTGCGTCCTCCTTCTCTTTCCTCGTTTTACTTTTTCGGCTTCTTGTCTTGTATTTTCTTTAGCTTGTTCTCGTGATACCTGCTTTCTCTCGTAATCCGTGTTCTTTGCCACGTCTCCCCTGCCCAATAGTCCCTCTCTCCCCCCATCATTCAGTTTTTTGAGCCCTCGCCTCTGCTATGGATTGATTCCTTAAATTGCTTAGCTCTGTTTTCTTCCTTTCCGCCTGGAGACCTTTCGCTTACAGTTCTTCCTTTCTTATTATAACCTCTTCTCTCCTCCCTGTTTCGATTCTCTGCCTCATCTTCATCGTCCTCTCTCCTACGGTTGTTCATATCCTCCAACGTGTACGTGTTTTCACCTATTTTTAGTTTGCTGTATATTAGCAGTGCTTTGTTTCCCGCTTTTCTTTCTCTTATCATATGCGGTATTAGTTGTCTTCTAATTTGTAGCATTTCTCTTGGCAGTTCCTCTTCAATGTACACCCTGGTCCCTTTCAGCTTCTTCTTTCCCTTCAGTATTTCTATCTTTCTTCCCAGACTCCCTATTTCCACCAAAACCGGTCTATCTCTGCCCTCTCGTCTTTGCCCCATTCTCTCAGCATTCTTTATGTATTCCTCGACGTCGCCGTTTATCTCCATCTTCTCCATAAGCAGCTTCAGTTTTTCGTTAAGATTATGTTAGTTAATATTCTGTTTCGCGTTTCTTAGAGAATACGGCCACTAGATTTCTGTTAAATCATTACCTTAGAAAACAGTTGTAGTTGCACTTTGTGTAATAAGTTTATAAAAATTTACACCGATGCTTTCCATTATGAAACCGAAAACAACGTCACAATGTGTTTATTATGAAACCAAAGTAGAAAAATAGTAGTTGATGAAATTTCGGACAACATTTTTTTGATTCTAGTTAATTAAAAGCTAGGCGGTTTTCGGAGTAATTACTAAATTCTATGAAATGCTCCATGAATAGTGGGATGAGCTATATTTATAGGCTGCACGTATGAACGTGTTGCCGCTAATTAATTATCGTTAAAATAATTAAAAGCGCGACCGTGCGGTGGACACACGCGGCGAATATTTGTATCAATTAGCGGTATGCTTTTTAGACCTTTTCATGTTTAATTGACTTTACTGTTTTTTCGGCACCGAATTCGACATTGGATTACCATAATTGAGACTAATGGGAAATTGGTGTTTCGCAGTCCCGTTGACAATTGAAAGTAAATATTGTATATTGGTATTTGCAATATTCATATTATCTATCTAGGTACATATGTCTTCATCCATATAGAAAATGAATGGGCGGACAAAAATTATTAAAATTGAAATTTGTTATATGAAAAAATCCATAATCACTTGTATTATATAGGCCATAATAATATTATTTTACCATATTGTATAAAACCTGACCAAAGAGGGGCGAAATTGTTGTGACATTATTTTGCTTCCTATTGGTCACATATTAACAATCACGCAGGTATTATTATTGTTGTTATCATGATATAATATATTGTATATTATATATTATGAGGTTAAGCTTCGTTGAATAAATTATTACGCCGTATATATATATAAACAAAAATCAATAATTACAGTAGCGTTGTAGTTCTCTCTGAATTTTATTTAAATATCTGATTTGCCAAATTAAACTAATATCGACATAATACGGGATTACAATGCAATTGGACAGTGCCGAACACACACACGCACACACACAATTTCGTAATTGGATATTTTTGGCCTCTCGTAACAATATTTACGCTTCCGCATTAAAGCTATTAATTGTGGGCAAATTTGCGAGCTAACGCCCAGATATACGCAACAAAATTAAATTCCCTAACTGCCAACCCAACCCCGGACGGCTATTTTTAAATGACGAAGGTACTCGTATGAACAAGGACAAAAAACTGCAATTTATTATCGAATTGAACACGCAACATAGAATTTCGCGAAAAAAGAATTTGTACAGAAATTTAAATAAATAAATAAATGTAATTCAATTAGTTCTACTCCAAAAATGCGTTTTTAAATGAACGCGTTTTTTATTGTTCAAAACTGATGAAATTTTCAGTGTGACTTCTTTGATGAATATTTATTTTTAGTCTTATAAAATTGGACATATTATAAATAAATAAATAAATAAATAAAGTTTATTGTATACTAAGGTACAAAAGGTGAGTATAACACTAAACAGTGATTTAAAATACTACCCTTCATGAAATTGTAAATTAAATTAAAACATATCTTCTAAATGTAAAGATTGATTGAGGAGATCACGTTTGAGTGACCTCATGATTACTGACTGACTAGTGAATCCCATTGTATTCAGGACAAAGTTAACAATATATGAGGCAAGGTATGTGAATGATCTTCTGAAAGAGGACAGGCGATGCTCCGGTACAGATGCCATGGTAGACACGTGTCCAAGATCTCTGTCGTGGGCGGCGTTACGAAGTTGGATTCTTTCGGCCAAGTAAGGTGGAAGACCCTGGGCCACTGCCAATCGCACAATGCCAACGTAGTGCAGGAAGCGACGTTCACTCATCCGGAGCCAGCCATGGTCCCGCAGAATCCCAGACATATGCTGACGTCGAGGACAACTCACAGCAAATGCCATACAGGTGTATTGGACGCTTTGCAGGCGGCGACTGCTGGCCTGGGTTAGGAACGGCCCATAAACGACATCCGCATACCAATTAAGCTATTAAGCTATATTATACAGGGTTAGCCAAAATTACCGGAACACCCAAATAATTCTACAACGGTAAAAAATTTCAAAAAAAAATTCAAACCAAAGCTTTTACACTTTAAACAATCCATCGTTCAAATATATTTTGAATATACAGGGTGTTCATTTTATTATAGAAATCGCGCAAATCTTTTGTTTTCAAATGGAACGCCCTGTATCTTTTTACATTTTATAATTTTAGGACTAATTCTGGACATTGTTTATTAAAATAATTTTTTTATAAAATGCATCATTTTTGCGTTTTAAGCAAATAATTAAAATTAGTCAAAATTACCGCAACACCCAAATAATTCTTCATCGGTAAAAAAATTTCAAAAAACATTCAAACAAAAGTTTTTTACTTTAAACAAGCTATCGTTTAAATATATTTTTAATATACAGGGTGATTATTTTATTATGGAAGTATGGAAAACTTTTCCTTTTTCTCATTAAACGTCCTGTACATTTTTATTTTTTAATTCTAAGAATTTTTTTTTCAAGTACGTTTTTAAAAATTGATTCATTTTTTAATTATCAGCAATTAATCAAAACTACAAAACATTTATTTTAGCCGAACGGATAAATAGTAACAATGTGAAGAAAAAATAACAAAACAATTAAATTAAAGTTTCAAACTGCCATCCCTGAGCGGCTTGACAATGCCCCAACCGATCAACAAATTCCCGTAAACAGTTGTCTAAATGATCGACAGTAATACTCTGAACTTCGTCCACTATCCTCTGCTTCAACGCATCAATATTTTGCAGCCTATTGGTGTAAACCTTGGACTTTAGGTGGCCCCAAATAGAAAAATCCAGTATTTGTAAATCCGGCGACCTAGGTGGCCATTCAATGGATCCTCTCCTTCCAATCCACCTCTGCGGGAAAATTGAATTTAAATAATTCCGAACTAGGACACCGTAATGCGGCGGTGCACCATCTTGTTGAAACCAAATATTATTCAGATCTTCGTTGAATATAACTAGGAGATGAGGTATTACTTCATTTTATGCTCAATATTCCAATAAAACCGGAAGAAATCACTGAAAGGGCAATAGTTTTAATGTGGTAAGCTATCCCACATTGCATCCTTCAAATCAATTCTTAATTTGAAGTTCAGGAGTTTTGACTAATTGCTTATAACTAAAAAATTATGAAATTTATAAACAAATTATTCCAATAAAAATTATTAGAATTAGTCTTAGAATTATAAAATGTAAAAATATACAGGGTATTCCATTTGAAAAAAAAAGTTAACCAAACTTGCATAAAAAAATGAACAGCCTGTATATTAAAAATATATTTTAATGATAGCTTGTTTAATGTCAAAAACTTTTGTTTGAATGTTTTTTGAAATTTTTTTACCGATGCCGAATTATTTGGGTGTTCCGGTAATTTTGACAAATTTAAATTAATTGCTTAAAACTCAAAAATGATGCATTTTATAAAAAAATTATTTTAATAAACAATGTCCAGAATTAGTCCTAAAATTATAAAATGTAAAAAGATACAGGGAGTTCCATTTGAAAAAAAAAATTTACGCGATTTCTATAATAAAATGAACACCCTGTATATTCAAAATATATTTGAACGATGGATTGTTTAAAGTCTAAAAACTTTTGTTTGATTTCTCTTTTGAATTTTTTTACCGTTGTAGAATTATTTGGGTGTTCCGGTAATTTTGGCTAACCCTGTATATTAAGCTATTCACGGAAAAATTCAAACTCAGCGGGACATTTGCGTGCACCCAATGGTAATAGTGACCAACAATAGTAACAAAAAAATGCAATCCATACTTAATGTAGATGATTAAAAGATCTCTAGCAATTTTATCCTAACTTTTACTTTCGCTGAGTCTAGACCATACGAAGGAAGATATTAAGGGTCCCGTCTCAATTCAAATGGCGAACTGTTGCAAACCTCTCTCCAAAGCTTCGAAATCACCAGATGTAGATGGCGCTAGTATAAACATGTCTGTTTTTATTTCGTATTTATTACATTTGACGTATGTTATAACCTAAACAAATTAATGTATTGCTTTCTATTTGTACAAATATTCAAACTGGACTGTGTTTGATTTTTCTAGTCGATGATATAGTACTGTCACAATCGTCGCTATTGTGAAGATGGTTGCCAACTTACAATCACGCACTACAATATTCCAGGATGCAATTCTCGAGAAGTTCAGAAGAAAACTAGTAAGAAAATTATCTTCAGCCGTGCTGAAGTTAAAATACCCCCACCGTAAAAAAAAACAAAAACAAATGAATCGATTTTGCCCATTCACGAACTTGTCCTTACTTTTTAAGAGATAAGCTTCGATATCAAATTTCAGATCAATTACTTCAAAATTACGGCAGTTATCGTGTACACAGACGGACAGACGGACAGACGGAGAGACAGACGGACATAGCTAAATCGATTCAGTTTTCAACTCTGATCACTCAATATACTCTCACCACATAAAATGTGGGGGGTATAATAACTTGTGCTCGTATGGTTAACATTTGATTATACTTTATAATGCATTACTGCAGACAATAATCAGTCGCAACTGCCATAGGAAAGCATTTCTATATTTGTAGTCCACATCAAAATTTGCATAAATAATTTTCATAAATATTAAAATACCTTTCCGATGGCAGTTGCATGATGACCTTCAAAATCGGATGGTAGCGAGCATTTCGCGATTGGCGCAATAATTATGACGTGGGTTATTTTCGCGTTTTCAAGGTCGGAGACGGGAGCCTTAACAAACAACAATTTTGAAAAATGGGCTGAATCATGTATCTGGATTCCTATTAGTCTGACAGCAATAAAAGTTTAATTGAAATTGATAGATGTTTTTAATTTTCTACAATAAAGGTTTTATTTACTTTATCTTCTGCGTTCAAGTAACTCCTTTTGCGTTAAACGGCTGAAAAACGACAAGTTGAAAAACAACAAGTAGCCACAAACACATTATACATCCAATGGGGGATTATCGACTACTACTAGGCTCAAAATGCGCGCGCCTAGGGGCCCCATAATGGGGGGCTTAAGTTCGGTTTTGATTTTGGGCATAAGAAGGAAGCTAACGCTACACTAACAACAACAAACATTTCGACGAGAAATCATATCAACACATCCTTCGGTGGAAAAATAAATCTAATCGTTAATGGGCATAATTATAGTTTTAAAATAATAATAAAAATTAAATAATGTAGTGTTTTTGGTGAAATTATTCCAGAATTACGAGGCTAGTAATGGCTTAGTAATGGAAAATCTTAAACGCTTAATTAACAGAATATTGGTTTTGTTCACTTTCAAACATTATTAATTTAATATTAAATACGTGCTTACATATTGCCTACTGTTGCTCAGGTGTAAATAAGGCTGAAGATGTATAGAGTCATTTTAAGTGGCATTAAATCTGACAATGATACCAATAAAAGTATAGTAGTAGTAGTTAAAAGTTCGCGGTTTTTATGTATGTTCTTCAAAAGGAAACAGTGTTTTTACTTTATCATACGCAGTATGTAAAGTATTGTAATCGTGCAAAAAAAAATTTTTGAGATTTTAGCGGAAATATGTCTTTTTGGGTCCCCTGAACATTTTTGACCAAGGTACAAAAAAATGTCTGTGTGTGTGTGTATGTGTGTGTGTGTGTGTGTGTGTGTGTGTGTGTGTGTGTGTGTGTGTGTGTGTGTGTGTGTGTGTGTGTGTGTGTGTGTGTGTGTGTGTGTGTGTGTGTGTGTGTGTGTGTGTGTGTGTGTGTGTGTGTGTGTGTGTGTGTGTGTGTGTGTGTGTGTGTGTGTGTGTGTGTGTGTGTGTGTGTGTGTGTGTGTGTGTGTGTGTGTGTGTGTGTGTGTGTACCCGTTTTTTTGTGGCGACGATTCCGGAGAAACTACTAAAGGTATCGGGACGAAACTTCATATTTAGAAGTTTCATAACTAAACAGAGCTGAAAAGCTTTCTGTTGAAGAGGGTCCAAAGGAACTGGAGGTTTATTCTTAGCATTTTTTAAAGATTTTGCAGATAAGCCGCCAATAGTTTAGCTGCATGAGCAAATTCTATTTCTACGAGATCGGTCGTACTGCATGAAAACTAGTAGCCAGGATTTGTCAAATTTTTTGATTCTAATGACAGTAGGTAGTCTTGGTGTCAAACGCTTTGACAATAACTTCTGTCAATATAAGCTGTGTTCGCATATTGCATTACACTTTTTACACCCAATAACAAGTGTCACTTGGACGGTGTACCTGGTGTCAATGGAGTACAATATCAGAACGCAGCTTTAATCGACATATCTGTCTAGTTCTAGTAGTTTTATTTTAATGCAGACATGGCCGATCTCGATCAAATAGAGTCTTATGCAGCTAAACTATTAATTTTATATATATATAGTATGATAAAGTCATGTGCCTGGCCACATCAGATTTTTTATAAATTCCTCGCTTGTTATTTTATGGTTTTTTTTTTCAAAACTAGTAACCGTTACTAGCGTACAATTGAATGCATAGTTACAAAAGTTTCTTTTGCTAAAAAGAAGATGGGTACTAAGATATTAACGTAAGACACTTTTTGACCTTCTGAAGGACATATCTTGGAAATGGTCAAGATTTAACTGCATGGTATTGTTTTTACAGCTTTATTAGAATAATTTCATTTAGGGTACGTATATAATAATTATACACTGTGGGCCAAAAAAAAACGGTGCAAACTTTAATCACTCGTATTTCCAAAATATTTAGTCAATTCAAATATTTCTTTAAAAGGCGCATTGCTTGTAGTGTTAAGATTAAAACCATACAATATTCGCAATAACAGAACCAAAGTTTTAATCCAAAGTTATGGTTATGGCTATGCAACATTTCTGATAATATCGGGTCAATTTAATGTGAAATGAAAGGTGTATTAAAGTCAATGGGTAATCACAATTGTCTTGTTTTGGTAAAAAAAAAGGCCACTAGAGATGTTATAGCATCGTATACAGGGTGATTTTTTTCTTATACAGGGTGAAATATTTAAACAATGTTTTTTATTGTTTAAAAAAAAAAACCAGTGGAATATGACGCTTGTAACAAAAACATTGCAACGGCAAGAGAAATCTAACTGTGTACTTGAGTTATCTGTAAAGATAGTGGAAAAACCATTGGTGTTGTAATGGGCGGCATGTTTCAATTTATCATTTTTGGTGGTCTTTTCGGTCTTTTTGGTCTTTTTTGGTTTAGGTGTACATTTTAGACGTATGTTACTTGTTCTTGTTCTTTTGTTTGTTTTTGCTAAGATTGAATCGGAGCCGGAATCAACGTTTTTTGACTATGTCACATGACTTCAAACCAAGTCTTCTTTTTTATTTTTATGTCATATTTAAATACAGGGCACTTCCAACATCAGCTTGAAGCCAGCTTGAATACATTGTTTTGTTCGTTGTTTAGATATTTTTTATTTGAAGAATGTAACCGTTATGTGAAAAAGGAACAGCAAAGACCTGACCGTCAAGTGAAAGCAAACGCCATAATTTTAGTTCAATAAAAAACGATGTTCATTTTAGTTCGAAAATCCAAAAGAAAAATTTTAAGTTTTTGTTGCAAAAACATAAAAATTTGCAAAAAATCTACAGCCCAATAATTGTAGTACAATATGGAAAACAGGTGAGAAAAATCCTTTAAAAATTTCAAACTCAAACATGGCACCGTAAGAAAACTAAACGTTGGCCATAGTTTCTCCACCATCTTTAAAGATAACTCAAGTTTGCAATTGAACTTTTCGTGCGTATGCAATGGAATCGTTCTTTATCTATGCAAACGTCCAATTCACCTGCTTTTTTGAGTAAAAACAGCAAAAAAAAACGATGTTACAATATTTCACCCTGTGTACTAAAAAAATCAGAATCAAGAAAATAAATGTCGTGACCTACTAATTTCATTACACCTTTCATATTACATTAAATTGAAATGTTGCATAGCCATACATAAAGCAACATTACATTGGATTAAAACGTTCAATTCTTGCAAATATGGTATGTTTTCAATCTTCACAATATAAGGAATTAGTTTATCAAAGAAATGCTTGAATTCGTTTAATATCTTTGGAAATATGAGCAACTGAAAAATTGTACCGTTTTTTTTTTGTCCCACAGTGTTTATATGTATATGATAATTATAGTATATAAATAATTCCCACAATTGAGATTTATAATTGACTGAACATTAATTAGTCTGTAATGTAATAGGTAATAGGCAAATTATACCATCAGGTAATTATGTTTTTTTATCAACTACCTCCTCTATGCAACTGAAAAAAGAGTAGAAACGGGCGAGATAAATTGCGCACCAAAATAATGTTTATATCATATTCCACACGGGCGGGTGCGTCGAATTAAAAACAAAAAAGCATGCCCCCGAGGTAATGAAATATGGGTTTGTAGTACGCGGTTTGAATTGCAACGTAGAGGTCAGCAGGGTCGCAACGAGCTACCCCCCGACCTACCTCCCTAATGCCCCTACCCACCCTAACACACCTTTTCAGATAAATGAACAGAGCGTGAATTTCGAAAAATAAAACACCGGCCCCATGCTTGGGCGTCGAATTTTATAGCTGGTAAAGTAATTTATATGCTGCGAATGACCGCGCTGTCACCCGCGTCTAGAACTGTCAAATCGAAACAAATGCGCCATTCTGGCACGTTCATTTTTATGAAGAATATAAAGCGCCGCCGTCGTAAAAATCACGGCATGAAAGTTCGCCGTCAGCTACGTCGCAATTTCCAACGCCAATGGTTTAGTTTTTCACATTTTCAAGTTTGTTTTGTAGTGAAACTTCTTATTGGAGAGTAAAAGCTGATTCTAGCGGAACAAAATTAACGAACAGTTACTAAGGGCTAATTCCACGGGAAAGATTTACAGCGGAGGTTAAAGCTTGTGAATATCTGGACAAACAATAAATTTACTCCAATACATATGATTAATAATAATAAGTACACCTACTCTATATATTTTTCAAAATTTTCGGAAAATACTAATATAAATATTCCATTTATGCCATTAAGATTTTACACCTAATTATCACGCCCGTCACATTAAAAAAACATAGAATAAAATTTGTTTTGATGTTGGCTGTAGGTCATCAATGTTTTTATTATACACTTATTGCCTTATAGTTTAGTCGAGTTGGAATAATGCAGTTAGTATAAGTTGGCTTTTTAGTTTAGCGTAGTATACCCGAAGATCAACTGTGCGGGTAAAAGGGGGTTGTCTGCAAACTGTTGTAATATTAATTTTATATTTAAAATTCTGGGTGCACTAAGTTATATAAGTCACTCAATATATCATTAAGTGCGGTCGATATATACCAAAGTGTATATGTAGGATAAATTAGTAGAAAACTAAGAACTCAAAAACAAGAACGTAGAAAAACAAAAATCAACACCAACTTCGGAAAACATCTACTAGAGACTGGACACAGTACAAAATACAATAAAAACATAAAACTAATACATACATGTGGAAAAAGAATAAAAGTAGATTTGCTAGAAGCATTCGAAATTGAAGTGTATCAAAGCACTGAACGACCAATTGACTTTAAAGAAGCATATCCGCCAAGGAAAGAGAAGCAATTTAGGTCAAATAACGTATAGTCTATTTCAAACTTTTAAGTACTAACAAAATTGTATTGAAGAAATCGTCTAAGGCCTGACCTGGTGCATAGCCGATGGCGCATGACTGAAATACGGTTGCCAACGTACGTACGAACATGTATCGACTTTACGAATAGAGAGAGTAGTACGTACCTAATCCAGAAATGTGATGCGGATTTACAAACGTTGTGATTGCAAAGCGATATCCGTCGAACCAAACAAACCGACTTAATACAGCAATTGTGTTTCGCGGCCCATCAAAGTTATGTCGCATTCTAGCAGTACAATTGTCATCCATCCGTGTCTGGTACTACACAAGTCTCCCACAATCCAAAAGATTCTTATTGTTGATAAACCAACAAACAGCTGATCACTATCGTACGTTACATACGTACGAACCTGGCGAATGTAGGTTATTGTCGCTCTGAGAGGGAAAGGCCGGAGTGGAGGGAGGCCGATATGTTGCCGGCGGCGTTGATTTGTCACCAGTTGCAACACAACTGTGTCGGAGTGTTGTCGATTTTCTTGCGCTGAACAGGGACAGACTCCGTGTTTATTTATTAATTCTCTCACGAATGCGTTAAGTAATAAGTTAGATCATACGTTATTTGAGAAAACATGCATTTTACGTCCTTGGGAACATGCAAATTCAAGGTTAGCCGTTATTTCTGAAACACCCCCTATAGCAAAAATAAGCGTATACAAACGACAGGAAGGTGAATAGATATTTACCGACTAATAGCTCGGGCCATCTACAAACAATAATTTTCATTCCATCTATCCTATATTTGTTGAGGAAGTCATTTTATTTACACCGTTTGTAACAACATATTTATACACATTATTACTTTATCATACGCAGTAGGTAGTGTCAAACGCACAGACTACTAGTCAAACGCTAATGTTTTGACAATAACTTCTGTCGATATAAGCTGCGTTCGGATATTGCATTACACTTTTTACCCCCAATAACACGTAAGTGTCATTTGGACGGTGTACCCAGTGTCAACGCAGTACAATATCCGCACGCAGCTTTAATCGACATATCTGTCTAGTTCTACTAGTTTTATTTTAATGCAGACATCGCCGATCTCGATCAAATAGAATCTCATGCAGCTAAACTATTAAATTTATATATAGTATGATAAAGTCATGTGCCTGGCCACATCAGATTTTTTTTTATTTGAAAATGTTGGTGCCGTCATGGAGGACCATTTTATCTCAATATGTAAGTGCGAAATATAACTATTTTTACAGTCATAAAAACGGAAAATGTTTGAAATTTCATCCGTTGGTTTATCTGATTGTATTTCGTAGGTCTGATAAAAGATAGTTTTTTTTGTTCCAAACCGTTTTCTTTCTACATACTTGCAAAGAAATGCACATACATTCATATACAGTAAGCGCGTAAAGTATGGAAACACGACAAAATCTCAAGAACGGTTTGGTATTTTTAAGAATCCTCGAACACGTCGTTTACAATTATCAAAATACACCTTCATATATCAAATTAATTTCTTTTACCTTCAATTGCTTTTAACAGATGACGTCATCAACATTTTTTTTTCAAATGACAACCCTATATTTTTTTAATGAATTTGACAGATCTTGTCTTGAAATTGTCTTAATGGTAGCATATTTGTATGGCCCTACATAAGAAAATTTTCAAGAAAAGGACAATTGAAGGTTATGAAATAAAAGTGACAAAATCTCCGGAACGGCTAGACCGAATTTAACGAAATTTTGGAATTAAGTATTTTGCAGCCATCTGAAGTCACTTGCGTTATTATCGTTGATGCAACGTTTACAGTTTCTGAGATATAACCTCAAACTTTTGAATTTGAAATAGAACAGCCTGTATATTTTGACATTTTCTGTTAGTCTTCATTCTTCAAAAACATCTAGAAATTAACAAAAGCCTTTATTACGTAGGTCTAAAAATTAACAAAGAAAGAATTGATAACAAAACATTATTACATTTTCTACTGCAACTACTTTAGTTGGTTTATGAGGATTCTCAGCCATTGGCAAGAACTCATAGCTTTAAGTTTGATCGGTTTATTTTTTTGTTATTAGTTTTTGTTATCAATTTTTCTTCGTTAATTTTTAGACCTAAGTAATAAAGGATTGGTTAGTTTCTAGATGCTCTTGATATAATACGTAACAAGCGTAGTAACATTGAATAGGCAATGGAAGACTGTAACAGAAAATGTCAAAATATACGGGGTGTTCTATTTCAAATTCAAAAGTTTGAGGTTATATCTCAGAAATTATGAACGTTGCATCAACGATAATAGCGCCAGTGACTTCACATGGTTGCAAAATACTTAATTCCACAATTTCGTTAAATGCGGTCGAGCCTGTCCGGAGATTTTGTCACTTTTATTTCATAACCTTGAAGTGTGCTTTTCTCGAAAATTTTCTTATGTATGGCCATAAAAGTATTATGCTACCATTAAGACAATTAAAAGATCTGTCAAATTCATTATAATTCAAAATATAGGGTTGTCATTTTAAAAAAATGCCGATGACGTCATCTGTTAAAAACAATTGAAGGTACAAAAATGAATTTGACATCATAAGGTATATTTTGATAATTATAAATCAACGTGTTCGAGGATTTTTTAAAATAGCAAACCGTTCTTGAGATTTTGTCATGTTTCCATACTTTACGCGCTCACTGTATATACCTACATTAGGTTAGCTTGAAGATACCTCTTTGTAATCAATTATCAATATATCGGATAGATATTTAAAGATCTGTGTCAATTTTTAGGCTTCCCTTAAAAGTTCAAACGAAAACTAAACCATAATAGATATTATTTCTGTTATCGGTTATTGTAATAACCTCTAGGCTTTTAGTTTTAATTCGTTAAGCTTAATAGTATTTTTAGCTGTCCAACCTGAAAATCACCAAGTTATTTGCCGTTTCTCAAATTGCTATTACCAACAGCATATACAATATCGGTGTACATAATGTATGGCATTGATTTTGTGGTACCTACTACAGCTTATATGTCTTAATGTTTTTTTTACTCTAAGAGTGTAACTTATCTAGCTGGTAATTAAGATTTCAATATTTCTGAGAACCGAATAGGACGAATACCTCTAAATTAGGACGAATACCTCTAAATTTGTCGCTTAATTATTTTTTGTTCTAATCCTTTGTTCAGGTTTTCATGACGATCATGGTTTCAGGTTTTGACATTCGATGGATAATAGGTCATATGTCAAACTTAGCTCTGGAAAGTCTGTATTATTGGCCTTTTCAGCATTTTAGAGGTATTTTCAGATTTAGTTTATCTTCGAGTTTATGCCGACAACTAAATCTGGCAACAAAAGCGTTAATTCTTTCATCGTTAAATAACGAAATAATTTTGAAAAGTTAACGTCGAAAATTAGTAACGGAGTCATTAACCTCCGGCATAAACACTCCGCCTGTTCTCCGTCCGTAGTTGTAATCCGGGACGTTCATTTTTATGAATAATATATAGCGTCGCCATCGTAAAAAATACGGCGTCGGAGTACGCCGTCTCCTACATCACAATTTCCGACGCTGATATTTTAGTAACTGAAGATCTAAATTTCATTAAATCTTGATCCACTGGAAATTCCGACGCAACCGCTACAAATGAGATTATGAATAAACGTCCGGTTATCGATTATCGAGGAAATTTGATGATGACGGCAATTCAGGACTAACTTACCCTGCTAACTGACATACTTGAACAGTAATATTGTATGGTATTACTAAAATTATTATTATTCTTCATTGTTCCGGAGAATTTCTAATAATGTCATCATTCGGAATGTCTCCACAAAAACAAATAAGTGTTGCTTGTTTGCACCAGCTGTCACTCGTATTTTAAGTGTCATCCGATCTACGCCATTTCTTTTTGCAACCGTTAATATTACAATATCCCGTTTCAACCTGCCTTCATTGGGTGTATTATTTTTTTAAATCATTTTTTGTCTTCGAGCATTTATTCTTGCTGTAACGATATTGTAAATTGGTCCACAATACTACTATTTCAAGAATCAAAATATGCGTTATTTCAAAATAATTACTGCGTAGGTACATCAATTTGAATGAAACCTTATGTATTAAGTATAAAGTTTACCCACTGAGATGGTGTACCTTATCCTCAACTTTCTAAAAGCTAGGATTTTCTGCAAATACAGCGGAGATGAAGTGACAGCAATGTTATTCTAGAGTTTAGAAGCTTACTCGGTCGGTGATAAATAATTTGTTATCAGAGCTGCAAAATCTAAATAGGTGATATAATATGGCTGACGCAAACGCAGAAATGGTACAAAATGAGCACAAAAACGATGAGTATGGTAAATAATTGTCACTATTTTTGATTATTATTTATGTCTGTAATAATAAGTGAGACAAACATATTTGAATATGAAAACGGCGGGCCCAATTTTGCCGTATCAATAAATAAAAAAAATAAAAAAACATTTAAAGATCGCTGACTGTGTATTAGATGTAAAACATTGGATATGTGTAAAGACACATATTTTCTGCGAATTAATTTTTTGATGTCGGATGTAAAACCAGTGTCCAAAAAATCCAAAAATCCCAATTAATGAATTTTAGCTAAGTAGGAACTATTTTTAGAAACTGTCACCGCCATATTATACCCGATATTCCAGGTTTTCTTTTTTAATTTTTGACGAACAAAAATTATAAGTTGGAGTTGGTCGTTCAATAGGATGTATCCTCTTCGCCTGTTTCTCTATCTCGTAAGCTTCTAAAACTGTTAATTTATATCCCCTGTGTTGCTTGTGAAGGAGCCTGACATTTTCCTCCTTTCTGCTGATGTGCCCGGTGTAGTTGAGGTGATGCCCAAACTTCGAACGACTGTGTTCCGTGATTCTGGTAGCCAGAGTGCGTTCTGTTTCACCGATGTAGGTAGCTGGGCAATCATCACAGGTAAGTTTGTATACTCCGCTTTGAGTCAATATGGGTCTGTGTTCTTTCTTTCAGATAAGACGGATGAAAGGCTGCCAGGGGACTTGAAAGCACACTTGAGGTGCAATTCTCTTTAAATTTTGGGAAGGGGAATGGCTGTGTTGTCGGGGAAAGTGAAGCTTCTGAATTGGCTAACGCTTTCTTGTGGTATGGCGTTATACAGTGGCGTTCTTTTGATCATTTCGCTCCTAATCATCATGGTTATGGTTTGCGCAGCGTACCCATTCATGGTGGCAAGTTATCGAATAACAGAAAACTCTTGTTCACTGTTGTTCTCGTTGATGGGCAACATCATGGCCTATGTATCATGCTTCGGAAAGCAGCCATATTTGACTATGGTTGTGGTGTGAAGACGCAGGGATGAGAGCTAAGCAGGTAGTTGGTTTGCGGTAGATGTTTAGATCAAATGAGTTCTCTTGCCTGGTAATGGTAAGGTCAAGGAAATTGATCTTGCTATTATCTTCAACCTCAGTAGTGAATTTTAGTTTCATGTGGACACGAAAAGTAAGGCATCGTTCGAACTTTGGGCATTACCTCAACTACACCGGGCACAACAGCAAAAAGAACAAGCAAGAACAGCAGAAATGTCAAGCTCCTTCACAAGCAACACAAGGGATATATGTTAACACAATCCTATTGAACGACCAACTCCAACTTAAAAACAACCCTTTTTTACTTTTTTACATTTTCTATAGTGCTCTGTTCAATTGTATAAATTCAGATTTCAAATTTTCTGTTTCCTACCTATGTTTAGTTTCTCACTAACCCGCTTCCCTTCCTGCTTTGCCGACCCACTCCACATAACCTCTAAATGTGACGAATTATCGTATTTTGTGCTTGCTGGCAGCGTTAGTCTAGTTGCGTTGGTTTTGATTGTTTTAAGTACTTGAATCGCTGCTGTTATTTATTATCCAGTGTTCCGAGGACAACTATCTCAGCCATAGTACAGGCTTGATGTTTGATGTTTTTATTCCACGTGAATTTTAACCCTTTGACAAGTAGGTTATAATTATGTCGTGATTTTATTAATTACTAATTTATACAAATGCTCTGTCTTTGTATTGCTTTTGTAGAGAAGAAATATATATTTACAAGGGAGAACTACCTTTTTTGAATACCGTTTTCGTCATCGTCGTAGACGTCATGTCTTGTTTCCAACGGATTTGTCTTTATTGAAAATTATTTGCCATGTCATTCCTTTGAAAGATCTTTATGGTGAGCAATTAGTAAAACTTTTTTAAAGTTAAATGTGCATGTTTAGCTAAACGTCAACGTGGAGGTTTTTGACGTGAAATTTTTCTAGTCGCACTACTTTTTAATTGTTGGCGAAAAGAAAACCATTAAATTGCTATTAATACAAAAGTAACCACGCAATTGAAAAGTAAATATTTCTGCTAACATTGTTAACATAAAGCTTTTAATATTCAAAGCTATACAATGAAATTTCGAAATTATTAATTCGCAAAATTATCACATTCATAGGCTTTTATATTTTCACCAATAAATGTTTGTATTTTTACCTCATTTTATTACTTTAGTAATCTCCCTAGACTATTTGGAATATAACCAGTTTTGCATAACTTTGTAAAATTTTGTACATAATGCTTTCTGCTCTTGGACGGTCCTTGCAATATCAAACTTATCCATGAGAGAATTTAAATTATGCCCAAATTTGTACTGCTACCAACCCATTCAAAAACATACTCAACCCTTGAGTGAACGTCGTCCATAGGATTTATAGATGCGGTCGAAAAACGATTGTTCCCACATCGTCGACGCTATTTGTCCTACCAAAATTAGATCCGTGTTTTGGCTAGGGGTTGCCAGGAAGAGACTCGAATTTGCCGGGGTCTTCCCGTCGTCCTGGTACCGAATTAGTTTCGCCGAAACGATTTTCCCATCAGCTTACACTACAGTATCTGATAATTACCAAGCGAGGTCCTCGAAGGATAGATCCTGGGAAGTGTCGTCGTCGTCTGCGTCACCTATGCCTGACGCCGACTTATCTGATGATCGGGCGATGGCGCCCCAAGGAAACCGTTGGATTTAGTTCGGGGTTGGTCGTGTCCGACGGCGGCGTCTGTAGCATCGGGACGGTAAGCATCCGTGCGGTCTACCCACTGATTCTGAGTAATTAAGATGACAGAGTACTGGACAGGCGCAAGGATTAACGTTGATGGGTTACGTGTCACGTCTGTGGCACGATGGTATTAGTTGATATAGGCTGGTGGAAAACTTTTTGAGCTGGTATTAGAGAAATGGTTAGATTTTTGTGGAAGTGGATGTGAACGATGATTCGTTGACTTCTGATCGTGTTACATCAGACAAATAAACGTATTAGATTCAGAAAAATTCAAACCCAGCAGGAATCTTGCAAACAGCTTCGGTTGGACATACAGATAACATGCAAAATGTCCTCATCGATATAGTTTCCGGTGTGGCCTTCACAAGATTACAAGAAAGGCCACTTCCACTAGTTTAAACTATGAAATGAGCCATTTTGTTTACTTTTCTTATGAGGCCTGTACTTAAATTGTCTCAAAATAAGAGATTCAAAATTAAAAAAATAGTTCTATTGTTGACCCATCATAAAGACAACCCTTGAAAAATGTTTTGAGCAAACGCTAGCATACCTTTCACATACAGCTAGACTTCGCGCGACCTTGGAATATTATCAAGTCGTGACACATTGATTATTTAATCAAGGCTTTAATATTTATGGAAACCGGAAAAGCAAACAAAGATCGAAAAGTTTGGTGAAATTTAGTACGCACGAGTATTTTCCGGACAACATTTCACAAAAGATGAACAACAGAAAATTTGGAATGAATTTGATATAAATAATTGTAAAAAAAAGTTTGGTTCAAATAGATACACTGTTCATTAATGCTGATAAAAAGAAGTGAAATGCGATATTACATCAGTAGTAATTAATATCAATTTGTGTCAAGCTGACAGTTATCAAAATGGATGGTATTATTATTGATATTTGGTAGGAAACATTCTCTTTATATTGGACAGTATTTATGTCACATCTAAATCGCTGAATTAAAACATTAATGGATTACATTAATTAATTTAATTATATACACAGCAGTAGCAATTAAATTAGTTATTGCCGATAGAACAAACAATAAGTATTGCAATATAATCAACAAATTAATTTAAATTATCGCATCAAAACAGGCAACACCATTGATAGAAGATCCGAGATACATATATACCCTCATCCCGGGTGCGTTTCAGTGAATAAAACACGAACTTCTTCATGCGTCCGGCTTCTATCTCCAAACCCAATCATCATTAAAACTTCGATTCTTTCGGTTTCCGTAAGTCTCATTTTGCTACTATTTCATCGATCACGAAAAACTCTGAATTGTGTTTGACATAACCTGCAAACCTGCGCACAACGCCTTTAGTTGATTTCTGTGAAGCACAGGTGTCAGAAATAATGTCGACTGCGTTTACCACCATCTATGACTACTTCTGTAACTTAGGGTACAGTAGATACCGGTTTCTACAGTGGTCAACAGCGCCTCTACATAAATACTTGACAGCAGGCATACATCCATAGACAATGTATACTTATAGACCGGCAACAGTCGGCTTTGGCCGTGACCCGATTTTTCTGCGCGAGAGTGATAGAAGAGATAGAGAGGTTGTCACGCCACTCTCAAACAGAGATGGCGCTGATGCTCAACCGCCTCAAAGAATCCTACTTTAGCTACGTACAATTTATAGGTCCGGGAAATAAAAAAGCGCGTTTTTCGAATTAACGTCTTGTCCGATAGCCATACTTAAAACAATATTTAAATGATACTGTCATGAGTAGACTCATTTAAATACAAGCTGGTTTTCGTATGCAGATTGGACAAGCCGTAGTCAATAATTAGTTATTAATTAAAGGTCTTGCAGTGCAAAATTTAATTAATATGTCATTACTTCGAAAAACGCATCTTTTTATTTCACCCACATAACTATGCTTTGCAAGTCCTATGCATTCAATTTATTTAGTTGATGGGCGAAATAAGAAGCAATCATTGACAATAATACATATTTATTAACAAAAAATACATATATAAACATCTAGACAGTCGATTTTGGGCTAAATACCTTTCTAACACTGGTAAAGAATCGCATCATGCATTAAATTTGTCCTACAGGTTCTACCAGAATTTGGAACTTTCAACTTTGTTGAAAAGTGCAGGTCACACTCTGTAATTCTTCCTGAGGCGCACAAGTCCCAGGTTTCACAAATCCGCTGGATTAAGTTGTTTCAACCAAAAACCAAAGAGCTGCAAATCAAATTCAATGTTACTTAGTTTAATAGTAAAATGATATATCAATTGCGGACAGCTCTGAGAATATAATACAAACAATAAACTACTTTATCTTTACTTACATTTGGATTCTTTGCAAAAGTATGCTTATGCATTGCTTTTCCGGTTGACGGACAAGTCCGTACGCAGCAGTGACATATGATATTGACATTAATTCAAATACAAACACGACGAACCACTACGCATGTGTCACAATGACAAATAAATTCTTGCGGTTCGATAGTACATTGCCGATATTATCGATAGAGTGACAAAAACGCCATCTCGGTTTGCGAGTGACGGAAGAAAAATTAGGATATGTCAAAAGTGCCGGAGTGCCAGCCGCATGCATACATCTAAACCTCATTGCACTATCTGTAGTAGTCTGTGTTGCAATTGCTTTAACGATATTGCTATGCCCGCTTCAACAGCGCCTACTCGAATATTGACGCTCTTCTTTGAATACATTTTGGTAAATATCGCCGTTATTTATCAACCGCTTTTGATAATCTTTTTTCTTTGTATTCAGAATACAAAAATCTATCAATTGAGGTATCGCAAGCGGTAGTTTGCTATTTGAATTTTTTATGTTGGGGTTATCACCACTTAGAGGTGAAGGGGTGGGGGGCTAAAAAGTGTATGTCAGGATAGTAATTTAAAAATAAAAATCGACGTGTCAGAGCACTTTTCTGAAATATTTTTATTTAAGATTTTATAGAATTTATCCGTTACTTTTGGAAGCACTGTATATGGGACACTCACTTAACACAATACTAAACATATCCACAAAATCATTTTTGAAGGTTGGTAAAGTTGAACCGACTTTGGACAACAGTGTACTAAACCCACAGATACCGATAGTTGGGAGGCGTTGTCCATTGCAGTTAGTCGTTTAGTGTGTTGTACTTTTGTTCAACCATGTGATTACTTCCATGTCCTGTCTCCAATATATGCTTTCCTAAATTAAATGTTTGTTTTGCTTTTTGGTTTTCATTTATTCGGGTTTTCAACTTTCGTCTAGTTTGTCCTATATAGATACTGTTGCAATCGTCACATTTGATACTATATCTGTTTTTACACTGTTCTTCAGTTTGTTATATACCACGAATGTTGTTTTAAAGGAGCAGATTATTTGATGTTTATGATTAATTTTCCTTATTTTGTCTGGTTTGTTTGTAGTGTATGTGAGTCTTCTATATGTTTGTTGGTTTGAGCCCATTGTGCAAAGTAAATGGATATTGTAGAAAATAGCTTCTTATACCTTTGCAATTGTTTATTAAATATACTATGTGGACATGTTTCGACGGTTTTAAACTGTCATCTTCAGCACATAATCTATAAAAAGGGTACAATCAAAAATCACAAGAAAAACCAACTGGCAGAAGCAAACCTACAGTTAAATTTGATGTTTATGAAGAATTTTCCTTATTTTGTCTGGTTTGTTTGTAGTGTATGTGAGTCTTCTATATGTTTGTTGGTTTGAGCCCATTGTGCAAAGTAAATGGATATTGTAGAAAATAGCTTCTTATACCTTTGCAATTGTTTATTAAATATACTATGTGGACATGTTTCGACAGTTTTAAACTGTCATCTTCAGCACATAATCTATAAAAAGGGTACAATCAAAAATCACAAGAAAAACCAACTGGCAGAAGCAAACCTACAGTTAAATCCGAATCACAAACGGAACAAGCATCGGGAAAGCCACTGCAAAGACATGCAGCAATTGGAGGCAAAACCAAACGGAGACAAACGGAAGCGTGTCTAAATTAGCGGAAATAAAAATGTTTTGTTCAGGTTAAGGAATATAAATAAAAGTTATTGAACTTAGATGGATAGGTTAAAATGTCATTCCAGACAATGTTATCAGTAAAACGGACCAGTCAAAAGTTAAAACATCAAGCAATTATCTTCAAAATCCAAACTTGAAATTCTGAAAATTTCGAATGAGTATACATCATTCATATAGGTGGTTCGAACGAGACAGAGCGAGTATGAACGGCCGGAAGGTCATTCAACACCTGAAGACGATATAAAAACGCAGCAGAGCGATACGAATAGCGACAAAATGCTTAAAATGAAAAGAAAAAGACTAAAAAGACTACCTTAATTTTAGCGGAGAGCATACCAAATTGACTTGAAGTTCGTACTCTTTTTTGCTTGTTTATAACTCAAAATAAATAATATCTATATCGAGTAGAGATGAGCTACTACAAACTCTCAGTATACTCAACAATAAAATGTTATATAAAAAAATGGGCACCACATAAACAACTATCGGCGAATAAATTTTATAGCAAATTTGTATAAAATATTTTCCAAGTTTAGGCAAAAACGAATAAAAAGCACTCTGGAGCATTGTCAACCGGAGAGGTAGGCAGGCTACAGGACAAGCAGAGCAACAACGGACCATAGGTATAGGAAACGAAAAGAGCCAAAGTATATGATAAAAAATATACATGGTATTTGTGGACAAAAGCATTTGAATCAGTAAGCAACGAGAAATGTTCATAGACAACACATACATATAATAAAAACATTTATATTTCTTATTAAAACTACTTTCATCGTTATCAATCATCATGAATTTGTTTGAAGTGACTTGATTTTCTTGCGGACTAAATGCAGTTGTCAAATTTATTTAACGATTCTCCACATTTTTACCACCAATAAAATCTATCAAATAACACCACCAAAATGCATATATCGCATCACATACAACACAATAGAATATACCCGCTTGTCCCGGAAAGCGTCTTCGTAACTTTTATGGAAATTTGGGTGGATGCGCCGGGCGTATCAATATCGCCCGCCTAAGCCGACCGAGGATATACGCCCGACGGGCACGCCATCCACCGTCAGGCACGGTAATTGCAATGTTTATATGCGAGCCCATGAAATATAAACAGGGACGCGCCCTGGTCTGGAGTGGTGGGTGGCTGGCTTCGGTTGTAAAAATGTCGGCTGCCGTCGTAACCGAACATGACGTTTATGTATATAGTCCGTGCGTGAATTTGCAACGCACGGCCGCCTCTATCGCTGTATAGATTTATGTTTATATCGCCTCCTGAGGCTCTATTGGATACCAGTTAGGTTTATCTTGCGCGCACGCTTCCGTTTCATGGTTATATAGATCCCGGAGATTTTTACTTTCGCCGGGATCATCGTTTTATAGATTTCCGGTATAAATCATTTTCAAATTTTATTTGATGTTTATAGCGATAGTTTAAAGATAAAATGTGACGGAAATTCAGTTTTGAGGACAAATAGTTTTAATACGTGATTTTCAGTTCAAAGTGACAAGGTTTAACAATTCAAGTCTTATTTTAAGATTTTCCATGTAGCGCAGACACACATGCGTAGTTTCAATAAGTCTAAAACTTGTGATTCTGGTTTGACGGCGCTTCAACTATACTTCTAAATACAGATAACTACAATAGGGAAAATAGCTGCTGTTGTCGTTTTTAAAACCGCTCTTTCGTGACGTTTGTGAAACGCACGGTGGTCCCAATTGCACATTTAACACGAATAATAATTCATAATTTAAAAATCCTTGACCGATTGTTCCCAAATTTGGACGCAGTGTGCCTTTTTAGGAGTGAATTACTTGTGACTATACTTAATTTTGATATCACAACCACTTCCGGAGATATAACCCAAAATATTGTTGCGGAAGTCCAAAAAGTTTCAATAACCGTCAAAGTATTGAATGGTATAACAAAAACGGTATCAAACGAAAGCTGTTTGTGAAGGCTTTTATCGGATGTGAAATAAACAGAGTTATTCAAAATATCCTCACACACTTTTATTTAATTGAATATCTGGCGCTTTGAGCAAATTAGTCGAATCCGCCTCCAGTTTTTTGGTACATTTTCTTTCCAAACTTAATTCCGATATGATCGGATCTGATCGGCCGAAGCATGTTAGGCATTAACTGCATTATCCTAGGCCAAACTAGTTGAACCTGTCATGTAAACGCATACTTCAGGGCAAACTGGTATGGCCTAGGCTAAACTGATTTCGATTAACGGTTTAGAAATGCGCGTTTTCTCAAGAGGATGTTTTCTGACGCGCGTGTGTTTGAAGGGCGTGTCTTATATCGCGCGTGTTTTCTGAAGGGCGTTTTCTGAAGTGCGTTTTCTGACGCGCGTGTGTTTTTGACGCGCGTGTTTTCTTGACAAGGATAAAAACACTTCAAAAAACACCCGCATCAGAAAACGCGCTTGAAAAAACATGCGCGTTAAAAACGCGCGTAAAAAAACGCGCGTCGGAAAACAAACCTTTCAAAAAACACGCTTGTCAGAAAACACGCGAGACAACGCGCGTAAAAAAACAGTGCTGCATTTTACTTCAGAAAAACAAGAGCGTCAGAAAACACACGCTTCAGATAACTCGCGAGTCATAAGACACGGGCATCATAAAACACGAGCTTAAAAAAACACGACCCTTAGAAAACACGCTCGACAGAAAACGCGCGTAAAAATTATGATACACTTCAAAACCGTTAATTAAAATCCGTTTGGCCTATGCCATACCAGTTTGGCCTGAACTATGCCATTACATAGTTAAACAAGTTTGGCCTAGATACAACTGGTTCTGCCTGAAAACGTGTTTTACCGGTAACATTTGAACCGGTAACTCCATAATTTACGAAATAATAATAATAATTACGAATTACTGAAACAACAGATGCAAGAGAGTTTGCAACCTCAAAAAATATGCTCAACATGGTCTTATACAAATTGCGTTTTTGGGGTTTTGGTCTAACCGGGGACTAATTTTTTGAAACCACAATTTAAGGATTGCGAACTAATGTACTTTTGTAAAGCATGCACTCGCCTACAATTTTTTAAAACCTTCATTTTTACGGTTTACATAAAAATAACTGGGTCTGTATTACGAGATGTAACTTATAATATATAATAGGAACTAACCGTTTTTTTGTCGTAGACCTAATGTAAATAGTTAATCCAATTACTAATGGATAGTAGCAAAAAATCAAACAAAAAATCACAAGTGAATATAACCCAATATTTTACTATAAAATGAGCGGCGCGCAGTTTTCTAAATTTGGTGCTGCCATATTCCAGAAATACCAACTTTTGCCAGATAATTTTCTCGTTTTATTATAGTTCAGATAGTTAACTGTAAACCGGTATGATTTTTTTGCCTTTGCAGATTTCAGAAATTTGAATTAATTCGCGTTAAATGTGCGTAAATAAATGTAAATTTGGGACCAACGTAAACCGGTTTGAATTGCCAATTCCGATTTTTTCCACAAGTGTATTTCTGGTACATTCTGCGATCAGTGATGTAGTGATGTAGTGTGTCACTTTAACTTTTCTCACTGTTGCCAATTATAGGTTTGAGCAAACGGATATCTTTCTTGTAATTGCCCACCTTAAAACAATACAATATTTATACCGGCGCCGTTCGATTCGTGCGAGATAGCAAATTTGTTATAAACAATGGTCAAACGTAAACATATTTTCAAGAAGTCTTCATGTAAAAATAAAAAAAAGAACCAATATTAAGTAAACAGTGTTTACCATGTTTACAAAAACACTAACCGTTTTATGTTTTTTAAGTTTTTAAATAATTCTTTAGTTCAATTATTATACATTTTTTGTGCTTACCGTGAAGAGGCCTTACCTTGAAGATATTTTTATTTTATTTTATTTTTTATTATGGTTATCTACCAAGTAAATCTGACCGAATGGAGTTAGGCACACCAAATTATTATGAAAGCAGGTATATTCACCTATAATTGAAAACAATATCATTCAGATGTTTTGATCGATTACTAAAGGATCCATCTTTTAAAGAAAAGGACAATTGTCTAACAGCAGTATCCGCCCAGTTCTGGTTTTGCCTAACAAATGTTTTTGGGTTTGAAAAACTCAAACTTTATTTTTTTAATGTTACCGCGATATTTGTTGAATGTAGTGTAATATTTTTGGTTATTTATCTCTGCACGACGGTTATCAAGGCACTTTCAGTCAGATGGAGATAGGAAAACCACGTTATTATGAAGTACACATTACTAGTGCACATAATCTCGCCGCGCCTTCTATCTATTTTCGCTATTCACTTTTCTATTCATCACGTTGTATATTTACTGTCACTTATATTGTAGCAAATTCGATATTATGTCCTTTCTATTTTTATGATGTATCCTACACACGCGCGTCGTTCAACCAGCATGCGAACCACATGTCTACTGATTGGTCTCGTGAACGCCTAAAACTTATTATGTTATCTGTCACATGTGATTCATATTTTTAATGTTTATCGTCCATTGTGTTTTTTGTCTGTTGTTTCCCAAAACGTAAGCTTTTGGTCTTGTTATTTATGGTATTTTTAACCACGTGTTTCTCTCCGACAGGTCGCAACTTTGTGACATTTGTACTTTTAACTTTTCACCTTGTGTTACCGCTATTATCCGTATGTTGAATTTTATTATCTGACTGTAAGTTTAATCTTAATTGTTGTCTTCGCTTTTCTTATATTGTTTTTGATTATGCTACTGAAGATGACAGTGAATGTCGATAATAGTATAGTAAATTAAACGAAATTGCTAAGGAAAGAGGCTTTTTATTATTCTATACATTATTACTTTGCATTATGAACACTTTTCGATTGTACTAACGTGTGATCAATAAACAACCTCAAACAAGCCATGACATACTGCTTACAAACTTACTTATGTCCTTCTATTTGTCTTCTCTATTATGAAAACGCGTGTGACTTTAATGATAGCTCCACACTGAGCCCGAATAAATCGGCGAAAAGTTTAGCGAGGCTGGGTGAGACATAGCGGTCAAAGAAGGCCATCCACATTCTAGGCCTTTGGCTCGTGCATTCAGTGTTCATCTGCGGGTAACTTAGAATGGACGTCGCTGAAGTAGCCGCTGCCTCAGCGTATAGTGTATGCATGTGCATACTTTTATTGAAATTGTGGTTATTATTAATTAATTGAATAACGTAAATAAAAATTTAATATAAAATATATTAAATATTTGAAAATTTTCCTTAATGCTATTGATTTATTATTCTGATCATTTATATTAGATACCATATAGTAATATAAGACATAGTAATACGATTTTCCATAAACAAAAATTAATTATTTGCATACTTATTATTTTAATACTTTTCATAATGTATTGCGGTATAAATCAAATATTAATATTAATAAACATATTAATAAAAAAAATAGCGAAAAAAAAAATTTTTTTTTTAACTAGCTTTCGAAATTTGGTAACATTTCCTTTTTAAAATAGAACAATACTGTATATTTTAAATATTTGCATACTTATTATTTTATTTTGTATAATGTAAGGTCGGTATAAATCAAATATTATAGTGCATATCCATTATCCATACAGAGTTAGTTAAAATTACAACTAAATAATTCTCCAATCGTAAAAAAAAATAAAGAAAAATACATTTTTTTTTTGTTTTAAACTAGCTATCGAAACTTGGTAACATTTCCTTCTTCAAATAGAACAATACTGTATATTTTTACACTTTTTAATTCTAAGATTATTTCTAAGAATTTTTTGTAGGAACCATTTTTTCTTAAATGCATCATTTCTAGTTATCAGCAATTAATTAAAACTCCTGAACTTTGATACTGAATATTTTCCCACATACATACACATTTATTTTAATTTGCTGTTTGAACATTTAATTAACATTTAATTTTATTTTTCTATTCAATTGTTCTGTTATTTTTTATCCGCTTAGTTAAAATAAAAGTTTATGAGTTTTGATAATTGGTTACAACTAAAAGAATGATGCATTGTATAAAAAATGATTCCTATAAAAAATTTATGGAATTAAACTTAGAATTATAAAATGTCAATATATGTGTTCTATTAGAAGACGGAAAGGTTGCCAGTTTCCATAATAAAATAAACAACCTGTATATTAGAAATATATTTAGACGATGGCTTAAAATCAAACAACTTATATTTGATTTTTTTTTAATGTTCACGGTTTGACAATTGTTTAGGTGCTCCGGTTATGTTGACCAACCCTGTATACTGGTATGTAACAACGATATTATCAATCAATAACTTAGTAATTCCCTATGTAGATCGCACTAGTAATTTGCGATTGTCGAGAAAGATAAACCAAGAATGACTGTTGAATGTCTGTCGACAGTGAATAAATATTCCTTTTCGCCAATGGACGAGAACAACTTGTGCGACCATTAATGAGGGTAAACTAATACCTACTTTCTAGGTAGTTCTCAGCCGGCCCAAGTAATAAAAGAACTGTACCAAAACGATACATCATAGAAAAATAAGACTGGAATGATGTTGAACTGATAAGATTCTATTCTTTGAAGAGCACAGACCATTTTATCCAAGAAATTAAAGATATTAATCCTAACGGCTGCACAATGCTTTCTTTTGATATAACAAATTTGTACACAAACGTACCAATTGACCTCACTTTAAAATTAGTATCACAACTTTTGCAGCAGCATTTTACAGATATTGATGAAATAGGACAGATTAACGAACTTATGAATCACGTCATTAGACAGAACTACTGTAATTTCAACAATAAATTTTACAAATTCACTGAAGGTCTTCCGATGTGTATGTCGTTATCAGGATTGTTGGCGGACATATTTTTAGAGCACATTGAAAAAGACCTTATCATGAACATAAACAACCCATATCACACTCAAATCTTTAAATGGGTCAGATACGTCGACGATATTTTTGTGCTGTAGAAGGGAAAAGATGAAGACATTGACAAACTACTTACATACATTAACGGTCTTCATCCTAAATTGAATTTTACTCTAGAACTGGAGCAAGACAACAAGCTCAATTTTCTTGATATCACAATCATAAAAGAAGACAAATTAAAATTTGAATTGTACAGAAAACCAACTGCAGCTTCAACCATCATTCAGTTTGCATCTAGCCACGATATAAAACATAAACTTGCCAGCTTTCATTATTACATACGCAGAGCTATGACATACCCCATAACAAATGAGTCTAAATCTAAGGAATTTCAGTTCATTTTCCAGCTTGCTAAAAACAATGGATATCCGGAAAACTTGATAAAGACACTGATAGACAGAATCCGTAAAACTTTGGACCCCCTGTATTCAAAACCCCCACACAGTGCTGACCAAATTTACAGAACCTTCACATATAATGACATAAACACCAAGTTACATAAGACCCTAACTAATTTTCAAATAGTCCCGGCATATAGAAATAACAATCAAATATTGAAGAAGTTAACCAATTACAGGTATGAAGAAAAAGACATTACTGATCGTAGTGGAGTTTACTCTGTAAAATGCTGTCATTGCCACTCTGTATACGTTGGTCAAACAGGCAGAAATTTAAAGACTCGATTGCGTGAACATTCAACGCGATCTACTTCCAACATCTTCCAACATACTCTGAAAACTGGTCACAAAATGAATTATAAGGACGTAAATTTGGTGCATAAATGTGACAAAGGCTTCAGAATGGATCTACTTGAGCAGCTGGAGATCCATAAACAAAGAATGAACCCGAACATTCAATTATTAAATGAACAATTGGACTTTCACATAAAACCTTTGTTCACATATTTAAAGTTTCACCCCGACTAATATAAGTTAGGAATAAATAATATACTTTCCAACCCTTTGTCTTACACCCTTCCTTCGGTATACCACTAAACAACCCCCCTTTGCTATTTGAAACTGATTTTTGAAAACATGCACACTTGGTTGCCTGAGTGATGGTTTTAGACATCTCACGTTTTTGGATATTTCAGTTATTTTTGGTTTTGACCCTGTTTTGGCTCACAATAACCTCCGAAACACCGTAAAACAGAGGAGTTTAGTGTTTGATTGTCGTCGCATTTTCTGTCGGTTGCTAGTCTAATTGTGCTTGTTGTTAGTCTAATTGTGCTAGTTATGTACCAGATGACGAGAGTGTTTATTGTCCGTAGATATCCTCCAGTTTTGACAGTAAGTGTTGTTATAATTTTAAAGTGTTTCATTTAGGTTAAGTTTTATTTATATTTACTAGTGAAATTCTCTATTTGTTGTAGATTTAGGGCTGAAGATGGTTTAAACAACCGAAACATGTACCCTATGTAAATTTTATATTTTTAAAGCAAGGATAAATATAGAGGCTTCTAATTGTTTTTCATAATATTAATTTGAACCTTGCAATATGGACCCAATACATGATAAGATTTATCTGAAAGATAAATATCATATTCTTTAGTTTTAATTAATTATTGATTTAATATTGCTATTAATTTTAATTTTCATTAGTAATCTTATAATACGGATGGTTAATTTATTGATATGCATTTGAATTTTTTCAAGAATACAGAAATAATTATCATGATATGGTATATTTTTCATTTTAACTTTGCGTATGCGATTTTTTTCCTGACAAATTATAGTAATGGGGACGCCACAAAGAGAGAAAAAAATACTATCGGATATTAAATTTAATATCAATGTAAACTATTTGTATTTTGCATATAAATTTATTGTGTTCAATATTTTTTAATCTTTTTCTTTCAATACTAAATAATTATTCCATTCGTTACCTACTTTTTGGGTTGCATTGATGCTCGAACGTGTTCACCGCACGTGGTTGATGTCATAAATCAGACCCCTGTCGTAAATAATACCTTCGGGTACCGACAAAAAATGCTGAGCCGCGTCAAAAATCCAGTTTGAATGGATCGAAGCGAGAGCGTACAAAAGAAGCTAGCCACTCGCCGAACGCGTGATTTCTATCCGACTATCTGCATCCGTAGAGACTTCTGGCGGATTGGGGTGAATGTGGCATCCACACTCTCCCGATTCGCGGTCTCTCGCTGTCTCGCGAAAGACTGGAAGACGTATAAGAATGTCTTTTTATCCGTACCCGGATAAAGTAGACCCATAGATAAAGTATACCTACTAGCATAAAGCGTACGACCCAATGCGAAGTAGGGTCGCACTTGTATTTTGTCATTATACCGTATCCAAACGCTGTCTAAGCAGTGGTATTCTAACGTTATCGGTCACAGTGGAGGGAATATCAGGAATAAAGAAAACACTCGACAGAGATGTCGATTCCCAGATATTTTATAATCCAGCTTATTTGCTTCACCGAAATCTTATCCAAACTACCCATTAATGCAAGTTTAGTAGAAAGACAAAAAAACGCTCGAAATACGTTTCTCGATCATCTCCGCATTGTTTTTGAATTCGTTAGTTGAAAAAGATGTGTCAAGTGTACTAGAAAAATGGAATTGATCACCAATCTTACCGGAATATGATAATTTCACGTCCCTTAACCGGCGCTACTGGTGTAATTGTGAAAGTTATACAATTTCGGGAGGGTAGCGGAAAATAATTGGAGTGGGCATTCGCTCGCATCGTCGCCGATTCGGTAACAAGATAATAATAGTACCGGCACCACCAGGACCAGCCCGCCTGACAGAAGAAAATTGAATCGCGCGACGGGCCGACGACGGCAAATCCCGCTTCTGACAAATGAAATCTACATTTATGGATGACGTCCTCACTACCAGGGCCCCGCGGATAGAAATAATTGAAAATAATGGATTCGGAAGACCCGGGACCCTTACTCGAGGAGCCTTTCCTCTCCCGCAATTCTTTTTATTCGCAACCATATTTTTCCATTCGCAGCTCGGCGATGGATGCTGATGGTCCTCCTTTATTTTCACTACTTGACCGCTAGGGGGTAGGTTGCCTTAATGCCCTCCATATCGGTAATAATTTACAGATTGAGCAAATTGGGGATTTTCTATCTGTTAACACCCACTGTTATATCAACGAGTCTTGGTCGCATGTTATTTTGTTGGTGGAACTGGCCTGCCAAACATTATGACCCCAATTAAAATAAGAAATTATTGCCATAAGAAAGCTGGAGTTCTTGAAACTCAAGATATAATTTTTTTGTAAAAATGTAAAAGTAAGAATGTTCAAAACCATAAATGAATGTTTATGAATTGTTATCGGGCCCGCGGTTGGTTTCTATAATACTATCTATATTATAATATGTAACATGTAACAAAATAGCATGCTATTTGTTATCGATAAATGTAAATATTAGGTTAGGTACCAAAACGCCTTTATCTAGCATTCGCGTCCCGTTTACATTTATACAGATTGCGATGGCTATTTGTTTGTATTAATGCATTGATGTTACCGTATCAGTTGACGTTGCCATGGTTTCTGATTGTATTGATATTTTGAACTTTGTACCTGTCAGTCTAGCGTCGCCAGGTTACTGGGTATATAGAAGTGCGCGCCTACGGGTTTATAAGGCACCATAAACCAGCCGAGAAATCAGTACTTAGCAGGAGTTCACCCGACTAGTTGGCCCAGTGTTGACAGTTGGAACCGCCGCGACCAGGATTCACAGAAGACAGTTCTCCAATGGATTCATCTTAGACTAGTTGGCTTTTGTATTGACAACCACTGGTACTTTTTCCCTATTTACCGTTGCACTATCCTCACCCCTATCCGAAATAAGTCCCGAATTTATGATAGGTTTTCCGATTACCGAATTTATATTTCTTAGTTAAGTTCCGACCTGTTACATTTATTTTTTCTTGAGATTTATTTGAATACTGAAACCTCGTAAACTTTAGACCTCAAAATTATAAGGGTTACCTTATGAAAGGGAATTAGTAAATGTATCAAATTTATTGTGCGACGACAAGTTCCACCAGTGAAACAAACCCGACCGTCAGAAACAGAAAAAGCAGCAGTCGCAAACATAGTTTAAAATTCATAAATTAATTAACTCTTGGCTGAAGTATTGAATAGTATATTATTTGACGAGCACATAACTAAGGATATAAATCGCGAGCATGAAGTTTATACACGAGCCGTAGGCGAGCGTATAAATATGCGAGCGATTTATATCAGTTGTGTGCGAGTCGAATACGACGTTTTATCTACGACTCATAAATTCCATTTTATATCAAATCTTTTAAATGTATTTGTCAATGGTGGCGAGGCAAAATATCAAATAACTGTCATCCACGTAGGTTTAGACTGACTTTGACAGTACATTCGTATAATGATGACAGTTCCTTCAAATAATGAAGTCATTATTTGAACGAACTGTGATTATTATACAACGCTAGTGTCATATAATCATTGGCGCGTATCATGATGGGGATTATATAGTCATAGAAACGTATGCAATGAACTTATTATATGTGAGTCGTCGATAAAATAATATAAAGCAAACAATAATAAACTTAGAGTATCGAGTTTGCATCAAACACATTTCTGTAGAGAAATTTTATTTAATTGCTATTGATGTCAGATACATGATGTTAATATAAAAACTCTGCTTATTTTAATGAGATATTCACGGTGGTATATGAATAATATATATGAACATTTTCTGTAATCACCGGTATATCGAAATGCTGTTTTGAATCACCGTAAAAGTCCGGGTCACACTCACGCCTAACGTTTAATGCCTAACGCGTAATGTTAAAATTAATGCGTTAAAATCGAGTGTGACACAAATTAACGCATTAACTGGCCAATCAGAAACGCGGGAAACGATGACACGTTAGCTAAGGCATAAAGGCGTGAGTGTAGCGTTAGTGTAGCCCGCGCATAAATTCAAATATTTTTATAATTTATTGCAGTATGCTGAGAAAGTGGTATGACGTGGCTGTTTTTTAACTTCGAAAAAGTGTTGCAACTCAAAATACATATGACGTCAGGAAAGTGTTTCAATACCCAAACCCGTACAGTAATTTTTTTTTGCTTTTCTCATGTGGGGCATTTTTAAACGACGATGAAAAAAATGTAAAAAATTACTATTGGGAGCACACACAGTTGTAAGAAGTTGACACAGAGATCAGTAGCTTACTATGTCGCAGAAACTATTAATTAAAGAAATTGACACTTATTACTTTAAATATTTGAATTGCAGGGTTTAATAACAATATATAACTCGACAAGCACATAATTTAGGTTATAATTCACGACTATAAAGTGTGTATACAATCCGACAGATTAGGGTATAAACGTGCGAGTGAATTATATCTATTATGTGCCAGTAAAATACGACGATTTACAACGTTATATCTTCCACATTAATAAAACGGATAATAGTTCGGTATTTTACTGTAAAAGTTCTTATTATTACTGTCATGATAAACCATGAAGCTATCATCACAATAACTGGTGTGTTTTATGCTAGTGATCATGTCACAATGGATAATAAATCTATTATATGTCGGTTATAGCTGAATTCATGAGTAACTCTTCAGTGTTCCAATTTCTTTGTGTGAAGACAGTGTATGCAAACAGCCAACGCCACACAGTTAAGTAGTAGATGGCCAACGCAATCCTTTAAAAAGGAGGGTGGCAGGAGTACCCAACAACAGGTCAGACGAATGAGAACATGTATTGACAGATTTTAATAACCATTAAGAATTACATTATATTAAGACCAAATCGTCCAACTTAACTCACGTAACATTCGCTTCCTCAGAAGTGCATACGTCGTGATTCTAGCTGAAACAGCACATTCTATTATGGCGTTATTTCTGTCGTTATATAGACTTTAATAAAAATACTGACTAAACATCAACCCAAATATCAAAAGACCGTGTGCAACCAAAACTCATAACTCAAGGTCTTAGGTCCAAACGCATTTCATTGCTTTGTGCTAAATTCAACCAGGTGAGTATAATATAGTACAGCGCGGCAAGACACCTGTACGCCTGGAACTCGAGATCATCAACAATATACCAATGTAAACAACGTCTATTTTAATTACACATCCATCCATCTAGTTCTCAAAGAATACCCGCTCGCAATTAAGAGCTCCTTTACAATAGCACAGTTCATTTTCCACAGCAGGCGTATTGCGAAATACTCCATCTTCAATTACTTCTGATATAGGCTGTCTACTAATGTTAAATTAATATACAAACACACTTATTAATACAGATAATGATAATGGACATCACTGCCTCTGTATTAGGTTGCCTCTAATTCTATCCTACTCCTCGAAAAGAAAGTAATCTGTTAGATTAACAAAGACAGCAACTACCGGAAGAGACCGATTACAGTGGTTTCCTTTAGCACGGCCGTTCAAGGGTGTGTGAGTGTCCCAGTGCGGTTACGTGAGTGTGTATACTATGTATGTACATGTGTGGGTGGCACAGACTCGCCGAGAAAAACGGAAAATCGTTAAATAAATAGCGCACCCTCCTTACACGAAATTTGTCAACGGAACGAATGGGCCTAATATTTTCCCGGACTGGCGTCCGGGATGAGGATGGAGCACCGCGGGGTTAAGTGGTGGAGGAAACGCCTGCGGAGGGGTGGCGAATCGGGCAAATCCCACCCTCTCGCTACTTCTTCTTTCCACGGCTAAACCAGCGACTCCGGGTTAAAATTTGCATTTCCGGATGCTCCGGAGGTCTTGCTCTCCTGCCGGCGTTGTGCAGGTCCCCGGAAGAATCCGGGCGCGGCGGCAACTCCGGATCTGCACACCGGCGGTCCTCGAGAGTTATTGCCGTGGAAGAACAATCTCGAATCTGCACTGCGAGAGAGCTTAAAATGCGACCAGTGCGATGCTGTGACATTTCGGAATGTCAGATGAACAGAGCCAAAGTGTGCAATATGACTTACTAGCAGGAGGTTGTTCATAACAATATATGAAAAAAATCTGATATGGCCAGGCACATAACTTTATCATACTATATATAAAATTAATAGTTTAGCTGCATGAGATTCTATTTGATCGAGATCGGCCACGTCTGCGTTAAAATAAAACTAGTAGAACTAGACAGATATGTTGTACTCCGTTGACACCGGGTACACCGTCCACTTAATACTTAATAAATTATTTGCAAAATCTTTCAAAAATGGTAAGACTAAACCTCCAGTTCCTTTGGACCCTTTTCAACAGAAAGCGTTTCAGCTCTAAGTTTGATCATGAAACTTCTAAATATGAAGTTTAGTTTCGATAACTTTAGTGGTTTCTTCGGAATCGTCGCCACAAAAACGGGTACACACACACACACACACAGACATTTTTTTGTACCGTGGTCAAATATGTCCAGGGGACCCAAAAGGACATATTTCCGCTAAAATCTCAATTTTTTTTTTCGGCACGACTACAATACTTTATAATACTATGTATGATAAAGTTAAAACACGTAAACATTTTAGTAAATTTTAGATTCTATCTCCATTATCAGTTTGAAAAAATAATGTGTCATACTGTTACGAAGTAAATTAAAATAAAGTTACTATTATGTTCGAATAGGTTTTATAAAATAATAATGTCAACGACATGAATTGCTCAATGCTTGCAGTTTCAAAGTATGGGTTTCAGACGCCGAGTTTGCACAAAACTCAAGTGAACAACCTCGACGTTTGATAACCTAAATAATGGTAATGACGTATTTGGACAATTGATATAAGTAGCAGCATAACGGAGTATCAAGGGGGGTTGTATTTATTTTATATTCACGACTGAGACATTCGACACCTTGTTCAACAATTATACACGCATGTAAAACCCTGGCCTGGCCTGGACCAGTCCCATAAAGAGCTACGTTACATGGTGGAGGCGCAAAATGATCCCAAGGGAGAACAACAACGGCTCATTTAGGTCAGGGTGGCAAGCAACAAGAGCAGTGAGAGAAGAAGCGGAGGAAGAGGAATAATTACAATGAAGCAAGCGTAGAATTGATTAAGAAGAAGATTATGATGGGTCCAGCTACAGATTCCAGTCAAATTTCTCCACCCCGCCCCCAAGGAGAGATTCTCTTGAATTTCCCGCTCAAGTAGGCCCGACTTTCGCAGACGCAAATTTTAAATAGAAGCAGAAGTTATTTGTACATTTATTGTTATTGTAGTTTAAATGGTTCATAGGCAGATGACGCTGACGTGTGAAAATATGGGATTGCCCGTATGGAAGCAGTGATCCGTCCCTAGTTCTCGAAGAGAGGAGGAAGAAAGTTAGATCCCACAAACGATGCGGATGGGTGGAGAACAAAAAGCTGCCGACACGTGACGCACCGCTGTACAAGCATAGGAGAGTCTGTGTACACGGTCGAAGTCGTCTTTAAAGATGTCCCTTAGGTAGATGAACATCGCAATCCTAGAAGAAGGCAGAAGGTGAGAGGATCCGACAACCAGGGCGGACGTATAAGAATGGGACAAACCACATACGATGGCGAAGAAAATTCTGTCTCAAATACGGATGGATGGTCGTCTGCAAAAAGCTGCCGACACGCACCGCTGTACAAGCATAGGAGAGTCTGGGTACACGGTCGTCTTTAAGATGTCCCTTAGGTAGATGATCATCGCAATCCTAGAAGAAGCAGATGGTGGCAGGATCCAATAATCAGTCCGGTGAATGAGAACGTGGCAACCGCATACATACATCGGCAAATAGTTTTTGAAATTTTTTTCTGTGTATTTTTTCTGGTTTCCTGAATTATTTGATGTGTACAATAGAAATATATTTTGGTTGGCGTTTGGTGCTCCGCTTTGTGGCTGTAATTTGTTCAAATTATGGCATTGCTCTGGGACGAGCAATTATTGGCGAGGAGGGTTGTTACGAAGTAAATTAAAATAAAGTTTGTATTATGTTCGAATAGGTTTTATAAAATAATAATGTCAACGACATGAATTGCTCAATGCTTGCAGTTTCAAAGCATGGGTTTCACACGCCGAGTTTGCACAAAACTCAAGTGAACAACCTCGACGTTTGATAACCTAAATAATGGTAATGACGTATTTGGACAATTGATATAAGTAGCAGCATAACGGAGTATCACGACTGAGACATTCGACACCTTGTTCAACAATTATACACGCATGTAAGGCCAGTGTGAGTTTTATTTACATCCACCCTGGCCTGGACCAGTCCCATAAAGAGCTACGTTACTTTTTTAAAGGAAAAAAGCTTGGAAAACCACGCAACTGCGACGCTTGGTCTTTTTATAACCTTATCACCATTTTGTGGATATTTGATTGCTAACCCTTCGATTGATCTGAACGAAAAGGTAACCAACCGGATGACCATAATTTTTACGGGCGTTAAATTTTTTTCTAAAGTTAATTCTAAATTCAATGATTTTCAAATTGAAAAAGTTTGACCAAAACACAGTCGAAAAAAAAAATATTTAAAAGTCTGAGGAACACCGACTTTGTGAAGGAAATTTTCATTGGGTAATTGGGGAAATTTTCAAGGTATTTCGGTAGATTTACGGATTCTTCAGTTTTGTCTTAGAGAGCGAAAATAATTAAATAAAACAAAAACAAGAACTGTCATTTAATTTAGCCCATGTTTGTTTTCATTAAAAATTATATTATCGCAATAGGCACCATGATCTGAGGATGATATTAATTTAAGGAAGACATCCCGAATTTTTAAATAAACATTTGCAAAGAAGGAACTTTCAAAACCAATAATGTATATTGAATATCTATAACTTATTATAATATTCGCGTGATATTAAAGCAAAGACTATTTCATAATTTTGTATAACTGACCATGAAACAATTACAAAAAAAAAATCTGTAAACAAAATGGTGCTTGTCCCGATCTATGACTTTAGATATCTGGCTACACTACCTAGCACCCATAGCAGGTGGACAATTTCCCGAATGGTCAGTTTCTGAAAATTCTTTTGAAAAGTCACTGGATAAAATGAAGCAGCTGCTTTTGACGTTGCGGTGCGAGGTATAGGAACTGCAAGAACTGAAAGCGCAGAGTTGCTGTATAGTCGTCAATCATAGCGAGTCTACTGGTGGTTCGTCTCCTGCGGCGATGGGGTCTGTGGTTTATGAGGTTATTGAGCGCAATAGACGAAAGCTAATATTGCTATTTACGGTCTATGCGAGTCTGTGGGTGCTTCGGCAGATACTCGGAATCCTACTTCCTTTCCTTGATATGATAGATATCCCTAACATATGTCATAGGCCCCAATAGCTCAATTGGTGATATCATTGTGCTAGCACCGCAAAGGTTTCTGGTTCAACTCCAGGTTGTCGTTGTAATTTTTTATTTATGTCAAATTTACGTCCCGAGTGTATATCACCATTTTAATATTTACATTTGATTAGTGCATGTATCATTACGGTATGTCCATACAATCATCTTAAAAGATTAAAAGTATTTATTCAAAATATTCACACTGTATTTTTCGATGACTAGCTTTTAGTTACTAAATAGAAAAAGGCGAAAGTAAGTACAGTGTATATTAGCCTTCAGATTTTGGGTTTGCTTCGGTACTCTATTAAAAGCTTCCTCCTTGTGGTAGTATTTTGATTACCTTCCCTTAAATTCTTTCTCCGACAAAGAAATTCCTGCAATCAAATTAATTTGGATACTACGTTAGATGAAGGCGAGGTTGGAATTTCAATTATCAATTAAAGAAAGGGCACTCCAGTCCGGGGAGATTTTTAAGCACTTAGTTCAGCGGTGCGCCAAGTCAAGACTGCGAGCTGAGAAATATTTGCCAACTCCTTAATGATTTTGTTAATCCGTTTTAAAACTTTACTCCCTCGGCTAAGAGTAGTGGGAAGGCCGACAAAAAGTCAGACAACTTCCCAGCTTTAAACGAGTGAAACGCGTTTATGGACATTACACAGAACAAATGTATCCTCGATCGTTCTTGTACCCAAGCACTTTTTATACCACAGTGATTATAATATCAAGTATCCAGTAATCAATATTTTATTTTGAATATTGGCACTGATACGCTAATAAATTTATATTTCTATATACTAATTTATACGCAACATAAAACAGGAAAACTCTCCTAATATTGCTATTAGTTGTTTAACAATACTCAGCAAATTTGGCATTCGCCTCCCTCTGAGACATAAGACAAAAGTCTGAAACAATTGAACTTATTAAATACGAAAAATTCTAATATTTTGAGAGGTCTTATTTTTTGAATTGTTATTGTTATTGTGAATGCTTTTGCTAATGCTTTTTCGTCCGTGTTTCAACAGAATGCCTCTTACGACACGTTTCCTCATGTTATATCCAGCCGAGCATCTTTCTCCATGGGCAGTGTTGATGAAGAGAGCCTAATAAAAATAATGGCAAGGTTTCCGAATAAGCTTACGGCTGGCGGTGATCACATCCCCAGTTTCCTTGTTAAGGACTGCAGATTTGTCTTTGCTCGACCACTGGCGTCCATTATTAATACCGCAATCAAACCGTCAGTGTTTCCGTCCTTGTGGAAGATGGGACGTATTACTCCCATATTTAAAAAGGGCGATCAGTCTGTAATCGGAAACTATAGACCTATTACAATTATACCTAACTTTGCGAAGGTGTTCGAGCATGTTCTTTACGGTGCAATATTTACTAATATCAGACCTTACCTGTCTCCCTACCAGCATGGATTTATAACAGCTAGATCTACTGTTACGAACTTGGCCGTATTCACCCAATTTGCCAGTCAGGCGCTCGACGATGGGGCTCAGGTGGATTCCATCTACACCGATTTCTCAAAGGCATTTGATACCATTCCCCATGATATTCTGCTGGAAAAACTTAGTGCCTTTGGATTCTCCCCATCGTTGCTATCGCTAATGCGTTCCTATCTTCGTGATCATCCGTGCCGTGTGCATTATAATGGGTACCTTTCATTTGAATATGTTTCTGCGTCTGGAGTTCCGCAGGGAGCAAATCTTGGGCCGTTGCTCTTTAATCTGTTCCTGGATGATCTGCTGGAGTCCCTCCCTTGCCCTGTACTTGCTTATGCGGACTACCTGAAACTGTTCGCGAGGATTGAGCGGGAGGAAGACGCTGAAATACTGCATGCTGGTCTTCGGATGGTGACGGATTGGTGTGTGCGCTGTGGTTTGCAGTTAAATGTTGAGAAGTGCTGCGTCATGTCAATCACCAGACGTCGTGCACCGATTGTTGAAGACTATGCAATTGGGCACGAGCATTTAAGCCGTGTGAATTCAGTTAGAGACCTCTGAGTGGCGTTTGATAGCAGGCTTAGCTTCGTTAGCCATGTTGAGACCACGTGTGAGGCGTCAGCTCGTATGTTGGGTTTTGTCCTTAGGACGTGCAGGGTGTTCAGGAGTGTCGCGGCAATGAAGGCTATCTACTTCTCGTTTGTCAGAAGCCGACTCGAGTATGCCAGTTTAATCTGGTATCCTCATTACACCAGTCACCAAATTACCATCGAACGTTGCCAGCGCCGTTTCCTGAAATATTTATCTTTTAAAGCGGATGGCGTCTACCCTGATCGCGGAGTCGACTACTTGCTCCTGTTGCAGAGGCATGACGTTCAGGCCCTGCAGGTGAGGCGCGAACTGCATAGCGCGCGATTCCTGGCGCGGCTGTTGAATGGTGAAATCGACTGTTCACATTTACTTGGGTATGTCAGCCTCAATGTTCCGAGACTTTCGTCAAGACACCACAGGACTTTTTATCTGCATCCTGAGCGAACAAATATCCTGGCTGGATCGCCGATTCACCATATGTCGCGGAATGCAGAAATATACATAGACGACATATTTCAAATAACATCCCGGATTTGACTTGTTTACGGTGTTTATTCACAGTGATGTGTTTTTCTTTCTTTCCTTAACCGGACTTATTCAATATATATATATTTTCTATGTTAATTAATTTAAGAGCTTTCATGTAGTACATCATCTATTTTGTCCTGTAATCGGATTTCTTTTCTGTTGGGCAAATAAATTATTATTATTAATATTTTTTTCAATTTCTAGCGGGGCCCAAACAACAAAACTCTGAATATGTCTTACACAATATATTTAACAATACTGACAAAATTTTTGACAAAATTAGCTTTTGCCTCTTTCTCAGACAAAAGTTATAAACATTTTAACTTAAGAAATATTTGAATTAATGAAAACCGCGAATATTTTGTAAAGTACATACGAACAAATGTTTAGTATATGGAGTTGCAATATTACTTTGCATATTTGAGTCATTGTTTTGTAATTGTTGAGAGTTTTATTCGACTAATGCAAAATTCAAATCTCGTTGAATGTATACTTTTATTATTTCAGGTGAAATTCCATTATTGCAATGATAAACCTAACCATTTTAATATTTTAATGAAAGTCGGTTTGTTTGGGTATTTTTCAGTTCTGGACAACTTATTTCAATAACGTTTGACGATAACTTTATTGCGAAAAAAAACGTTACAAGAAATTCGGATTTTCTTGTTTAATCTAAAATTGATTTGAATTCACGCAATTGATTCTCGCGCATTTCATAAGTTTAATTGTTTCTAACTTTTGTCTCAGAGGGAGGCAAATGCTAAATTTTCTGCATATTGTTAAACAAGTGATGGAATAAATATTCGGAGAGTTTTGTTGTTTGTTTCCGTCTAGAAACTGAGATAAACAATAAAACATCTCAAAATATTTAGATTTTTGCGTATTTTATAAGTTCAATTGTATATAACTTTTGTCTCGGAAGGAGGCAAACGCCAAATTCGCTCAGGATGGTTAAACAAATAATGATAGCAATGTTAGGAGAGTTTTGCCGTTTTATGTTGTCTATTAATTAGTATATAGATATATAAATTTGTTACCGTATCAGGGTTTTACTGCTGTGAGGAAACGTCAGTTTGCGGGAAAACTATTGGGAGAAAAGCTAAAATATGAAATGGCAATCGGGGGCAAACGATGAGAAATCGATTCCACGTTCTTAATTTCCATTTCGCATTTCCATTTTGCAAATAAATGCTTAAATGGAGAGTTACCCATTTGCGACTCTGCAAAAAGGAATTCCTTATCAAACACGAGTGAGCCTTAGTGCTCCAATATGCTGCTGCAAATAATACTAAACCAATTCGTACTGATGCATAGATAGACATTATTACAAAATTAGCTGGTAGCTTCTGCACACCACCATTATTTATATTATATTATATACTTATTTATATTATTTATTGGGGGAACTTTTTACCATAAAATATATGGAATTGTGACGAGACCGGTGTAACAACTGTGCATTTTCCGCTCAAAATTATAGTACGTAAAGTGGTTAAAGAAATTTGAACGTGGTCACAATGTAACAATTATTGACGCCATAAATGCATATGGAAATCATCTTTCCGAGAGTTAATTGTAAAATCCACGTTCTGATGATCTAAAGAATGGTTGCTTTTGGAATTTCTTAAACACTTCAAGGACAATGTTTTGGACAACCATGAGTGACTCTCGTCGATGCAGTTGATTATTGTACACACAGAAAAGTGATCATTTGGAACGAGAAAACATATTTTCTTGAATTTATTTACTAAATTCAAATGCATATTTACTTGGATGTAGAAAGTTAGGTATATACAAGAAATCCACATACTCAATATCAGTAAAATAATTTCTCAGATAAATGCTGTCAACAAATAAATTCTTTCTTTATAAGAACCAATATTGTATTGAAAGAAGTAATTGAATTTTTCGTCCCAAAAATGTTAATTTCTCCAACGAAGTAATAGTAAATCCATCCAAGTGCGTAGTTACTTGATCCAAGAAAATAAAAGACGTTTAATCTAAGTAAGTATTGTTTACTGAATAAAAACCCACCAATTATTTAACTGAAGTGATTCTCACTTCTTTCAAGTAATCCCTTTCTCTGGAATAAATATGCGCACCGTGATTTTGTCAAGGCTCGCGCGCCCGCGCGTGGTGCTGGCGCCGTAAAGGAGCCTAACCTAGTACGAAAACAACGAAGTACCCGTAGGGGATGTGCCTTGTGATTGTGATTAGCGTGCAACAAACGTTTCGACACGGAATAGTTTGATGTAACGCACGCAATAGTTTAGAACGAGTAAGTAAATATAACATACCTATCTTGTTAATTAGCAATAGAAAACGTATTTGTGCCAAATTTTTAAAATTCTTACATTAAGTAGCTAAAAATATTTACCGGGAATAAAAATATACACTTCATTGAAGACTGTTTACTTACTTCACCAGAGTAACCACTTCCTTAAATCTAGTAATTATTCCAAGAAATAAAATTTCTTCGTTGAAGTCAATAATCTCTCGCGTATATGCGAACCTACCAACTACTTCAGCCAAGTAATTCTCTCTTCGTTCGAGAGATCACTTTTCTGTGTGTAAGCAGAACGGCGAGCTATATTTTCTCACCAGTCATAACATGCAACCTCTCGACAGAGCAGTAGTTGGGCCGATGAAAACTTACTACCATTTTGCTTATAGTGGATGGTAACAAATCCTGCCTACCCTAGAACAATATATGAAATAGCCGAACATGTGGGCTAGTCTATCAAAGAAATTGTCAACACTTCGAACATTCAGAATGGGTTTGAAGTAACCGGACTGTATCATTTGCATCAAAATATTTCTAAAGAACGTGAGTTATTTTGTTACCAGCTTCTGTTACCGACCATTCATTTCCTCACACACAAACTGAAGAGCAACATCATTCTGCAGCTACTTCATGCTCAATTTCAGAAGTTCCTCTGCATAGCACCCCTATCACGCCTGAAATACTACGGCCTTATTCAAAACTACCTTGAAGGAAAAGGAAATTTGGACGACGCAGAGGAAAATCACGTATAACGAAAAAAAATGTATATTTACTACCAGCATAGTTTAAGAATCTATTTAAGTTTCCATACTTTTCTGTGTGAATGTCCCTTTTATGTCTCTGTTATTTTTTTCTGTCATCTTAACACCACCACTATTTTAAATATATCGCAATCAATGCGAGGTATCCTTTAGGATTCAGATTTCAGATTAGATATTAATTTGCTTAACAACTGTTGCATAGTAGCAGTATCCATTATTAACTATTGGTTCCGTCATCAATATCAATACTGGAAATTCCAATCACACGTTGCATAGTCAATGCACAATAAAGTTAATATTTGATAGAGCTCATAGCCAGGACTACCCCAATAATTAGCATTGTTCCCGCTAAAATGTATGCGGAATTATGTCCCGAATTCCTTTTAATCAAGTTAATCTGCGAATACATTTTGATTTTCGGCATACTAGCATTCATAATTGGGTGCCACGCACTGCCAATATGCTCATTCCTAATCCAATAATAACCAATAATACCAGTCGCTGCTCTATATTAGGAAGAGATACTGCATAATCAACATCTATTTCCCGAACACATTAATTAAATCATCCCGCAAATCGGTTAAAATTAATCGCTAGCTATATATTAATGAAGGCGTCGTAATTATAAGAAGTCCATCATGATAGACGATTTAATATGTTAGTTTTAACTTGATTATTTACCGCCGTCGTGATCCGTAGTTAAACATGTGGACCCCGCAATCTAACCTAACCTCAATCTGACAGGTTATCTAATCTGCTGGATATTAAATCAGGGAAACTGTTTGTAGCAAATAGTTATTGATTGCGATTTCTAAGGGACGGGTTACGTCATGTTCACTCTGCTACAACTAATTAATGACTTCATCTGCACGCTATGTATCTAGGTTATTGTCTACAAGAACTACAAACTTGTCCTGTTTATTAACAAGTCATTGCGTTATCGATTATTGAAGGTAATTAGGTTAGAAATGTTAAGTGTCAGTTTTTTAATTGACAATATTAACAAGGGTTATTCGATTCTATTTAATAGTAATAGTACTAAAATTCCTGGTGATTCACGCTGCAATCTCTGGAACCAGACAAATCAAATTTGGAATTTTTAGCGGGACCATGTTAATTTGTTATTTTAAATGAATGTATAATTCCTGTGAAATTTGAAATTGATCGAAACATATCAAATCGTGTCCCGAGGGATTCAAAATCGAGAACAAGTTAATAATGTTAAAAGAAAATTAAAAAAACTTTTGTTTTGTTTAACCAAAATAAATTTACATTCCACTGCTATTAGCTTAATCAAAAATTATTCCACAAACTTTTCGAGTGTTAAGTGGCTATCCTAGTCAACAAAAACACAAAATCTTAGAAAATTCTATTTTTGATGAATTAAAAGGTGCATTTATTAGATCATGTAGTAAAATCAAATAAAAAAGGGGTGTTCTATACTAATAATATAGGCCAGGCAATAGAGATTTTTGCGTGACAAAAATACTAGCAGGAAGCCGACGGTCCCAGGTTACGCGGAACAGTCCGTATATGTATTGTATTGTGTCAGGGAAACTGTTTGTAGCAAATAGTTATTGATTGCGATTTCTAAGGGACGGGTTACGTCATGTTCACTCTGCTACAACTAATTAATGACTTCATCTGCACGCTATGTATCTAGGTTATTGTCTACAAGAACTACAAACTTGTCCTGTTTATCAACAAGTCATTGCGTTATCGATTATTGAAGGTAATTAGGTTAGAAATGTTAAGTGTCAGTTTTTTTAATTGACAATATTAACAAGGGTTATTCGATTCTATTTAATAGTAATAGTACTAAAATTCCTGGTGATCCACGCTGCAATCTCTGGAACCAGACAAATCAAATTTGGAATTTTTAGCGGGACCATGTCAATTTGTTATTTGAAATGAATGTATAATTCCTGTGAAATTTGAAATTGATCGAAACATACCAAATCGTGTCCCGAGGGATTCAAAATCGAGAACAAGTTAATAATGTTAAAAGAAAATTAAAAAAACTTTTGTTTTGTTTAACCAAAATAAATTTACATTCCATTGTTATTAGCTTAATCAAAAATTATTCCACAAACTTTTCGAGTGTTAAGTGGCTATCCTAGTCAACAAAAACACAAAATCTTAGATAATTCTATTTTTGATGAATTAAAAGATGCATTTATTAGATCATGTAGTAAAATCAAATAAAAAAGGAGTGTTCTATACTAATAATATAGGCCAGGCAATAGAGATTTTTGCGTGACAAAAATACTAGCAGGAAGCCGACGGTCCCAGGTTACGCGGAACAGTCCGTATATGTATTGTGTTGTGTTGTAGCGGAGGCTTTTCGCGTGAAAGTAGCGATTAATAGGTACTTTGAGTGTGGACAACCCAGGCGTTGTCCGATGATTGGTTTTGCACAATTGCGATTTCAATATTTCGAAAGTAGAAGTATTGTGCTATAAAACGTCTATTCTGATTTTGCGTTAAAATGTTACGAAATACGTGAAAAATGGTTGCAAACATGACCGAAAACTGCCGCGCGCTCCAAACCGGTCGAGTAGTAGGGGTAGGCGATCGACGCGGCGAAGCGCGTATCTATAGTAATACAAGTGCGCTGCGCGCGCGTATTACTATATATACGTTTCCCCTCTAAACGCACACTTCCCCCATCTTTCGACCACTCTAGCGGGCGCGGGCGTTTTCGCTCATGCTCTCAGTAGTTTATTACCCACTTAAAGGGGTCTTTCGACAAATTAGAATAGATGTTTTGTTGCTGTTCACGTCTACTTTCCAAATCCGTTTTTACTTTATCATCGTAGTATGTAAGTATTGTAATCGTGCGAAAAGAAAATTTGAGATTTTAGCGGAAATATGTCTTTTTGGGTCCCCTGAACATTTTTGATCAAGGTAAAAAAAATGTCTGTGTGTGTGTGTGTGTATCAGGGTTGCCACCTTTTGGTAATTTGTTCACGAGGACAGTAAGTGGTGAAAATATTATGTCATATCCAATATTTCCATATCATACTGCCACATAAAACACAATCAAATAATTAAACAAAATACCCTTGAAATATAACAAAACACAAATACTACCTACATTACTTTATTAAATATGCAAAAATAATACCTTGCTGTGGTAATATTACATAAAAATAAAATTTTGGTATATCCTCAAAAACTATCATGTAAACCGAACTTTCGCCTCAAACTCATCGATTTTTTTGTGGTTAGCCAGGAATTGTTGAATTTTGTTTCTCGCTTAATTTTTTTAGGTGGCGCAATTCATTATTGCTGTAATTAAGATAAAACGTGTTGAGTGAAAGAATTAAAATGTTTGAAATTGACGAAATTGTTGGTTGAGTTAAAATGCGATATTTTAAGGTAGCGAAAAATTATTCTTTGATTAAAGAAATTATTGACCTATTATTGACTAGACCTTTTCGAAGGGTACAGTAGAGAAAAATCTCCACATGTCTTTTGGGATGTCGCATATCCTCGACCAGTAGTTTGTTTCCCGAGACCTACATATAGTCATTGTTAGGGTAGCAAAGTGTACGCTGATTCGGAATCGGAACTTTAACTTGCATGCACTGTGCTCTGTACTGCCGATCACACAGCCTTTTTAACAATTTAGCCAGACGCATGACATCAACTGAGCGGTAGGCTTTCACCAGTCTACTATTTATACTCAAGATAATGCCAAACTGCGAGAAAAGTGTTTACAGCGCCTTCTAAGAATACAGTTGGATGCGGTAATCACATTAAAAATATATGCATTTGAATCAAAATATGATTTCTTTGGCGGAAGTAACCCTATTTTTAAGCCAAAGAAAATATATTTCTTTGAAAGAAATTCACCTCTTCTTGTATACAATATAAATATTTGAATTCTATAGATCTTAGATTTCTTTGGTGTAAAGAAACGCCTTTTCAAATCAAAAAAAAAATATTACTTTAAAGGAAAGTAATTATTGTTTTAATCCAAATATATTTATTTGACTTAAATAAGTATTGCAAATAAATCTTTACAAGCAAATAAACTAGAATATACAATGAAGTAAATATTGTGGGCGTGAAAGAAATATGTTTTGATCCAAAAGAATAAATCCAAAAGAATATATTTCTTAAAAACAACAAGTCTTTGTACACGAGGACAAATGGTATCACGCCGAGGACACGAGGACAAATCATTCGTACGAGGACAATCCTCGTGAAACCAGAACAAGTGGCAACCCTGGTGTGTATGTGTGTGTACCCGTTTTTTTTTTGTGACGACGATTCCGGAGAAACTACTAAAGGTATCGGGACGAAACTTCATATTTAGAAGTTTCATAACCTAACTTAGAGCTGAAATGGGTCCAAAGCAACTGGAGGTTTAGTCTTAGCATTTTTGAAATATTTTGCAAATAAGCCGCCATTTCTGGAATTTCGTCGAAATAGTTACATAATAAATTAAAGTAGAGGAAATTCTAAATAATTTATGACTATGATATTTTTTGGTAAAATTAATAGTTTAGCTGCATGAGCAAATTCTATTTCATCGAGATTGCTCGTACTGTATTAAAACTAGTTAGCCAGGATTGATTTGTCAGATATTGTAGTGTCATGGTAGTGTCAATGTTGATGTTTTAACAATACCTACTGTCAATATAATCAAAATATCTGTCTAGTTCTAGTAGTTTTATTTTAATGTAGACATGGCTGATCTCGATGAAATAGAATCTCATGCAGCTAAACTATTAATTTTATGTATGGTATGATAAAGTCATGTGCCTGGCCACATCAGATTTTTTAAATTGCAATCGGATGACCTCAAACGCATCCAGCTCTCCGCACAAATATTACCAAAAAAATTCAAATGAGGATTGTGTGAAAACTATTAATCCGATCCAGGTTTTGCACACTTAAAGTACATGTGAATAGCTACCGCTGTGCAAAGTTTCAGCAAAATCCAAAAATTGAGGACTTATGAATTTTTTTAAAAAAAGCTACATTTTCCGGTTTTTCCAGCTTTTCTCGGGCTCTAATTATCCGATCGGATCGTTTGACCTGTCATTCTCTTCGTAATTTTATTCTCTACAGTTCATCCCGTGGCACCAAGATTGCTTCAATAGTTTTTATTTTCCAATAAAAAAACGCGTTTTTTGTTGACAATTGTGTATAAAAATTAAAATATGGTATTTTCGAGTATGCAACATAGTGGGAATATATTACGGACTGTACTGCACAGGATGGCACAGGCGGCTTCCTGCTAGTCTTTATGTCAAAAAAGCAATCGTTTGTACCTCTATTGCTTGGCCTATTATTTTCGATGTTGAGCGACCTGGGGCACGGGTTGAAAAAGAAGAACTACTCTAATATCTAGATAAGATTAAAAATCCTCGCTACCCTAGATTTTTAGGTGATTAAAATAAATATTTTTATTATAAAATAAATTTTCGACTATCAGACCATTCAGCGCAAAAGATAATGAGCAAGTCCATTAACTTTCCATTAACACTGTTTCCACTGTTTCCTGGTATCAATATCTATAAAAAAATTTAGAAAGGGTATTCTAAAATTGATATATCCATTATGCAGTGTGTTCATTTCAAAAGTATCAACCCTTAATAACTCTTGACCGGATACGATTATTGCTTTGAGTGGAAACACGTCGATTTAGATATCGAGGGGGAAGTTAAAAAAATTACGTAGAGAATTTTGGGTTTCATCCCTTCACCCCCAGCTACCCAACCTTGAAATTTCAAATAGCACCCCCTACCTATTGATCATTTGTAAGGGCACAAAATTCTCTACTCACCCATGATAAAAAAATGATATCGATCGATTGGTTCTTAAGATAGACTACGCAGAATATGGAAGGTAAGAAATAAATTATTATTAGCGAAACGTTGCGGATTGGATACACTGTTGAATCAAATTACAGTCAGAAGAAATAAGAAACCATTATTTGCTAGACAAAACTACATTCTGTTTTCGAAGTATTCGCGAACTTTGACGATGTTGCATAAGTCGCATCATGGAAAAAGCACAGTCTCGAGCCCTTGGATCTGGTTTTGTCGTTTTCCAAAGCAGCCATGCAACAACAAATGCATCAAGTTCTGTCAATCAGTACGCGGTTTGTCGAATTAGTATTTGTTGCGGAAAAGACTTTTGAATAAAGAAGAAGAACGTTTCTGAAAATGCCGTACTCTTTAGAAGAAAGAATTAGAACAATTTTCGCTTACGGAGCTCAAAACGGCTCTGCTCGAGGAACAGCTCGAGTTTGGATGAAACCTAAAATTCTCTATGTACCATTGTTGAACTTCCCCCTCGATATCTAAATCGATGTGTTTCCACTCAAAGCAATAATAGCATCAGGTCAAGAGTTATTGAGGGTGGATACTTTTTAAATGAACACACTGTATAAAACACAAAAAAAAACACCCGCGCTACTTATGTCTACGTTAATATATTTTTTTTTATGTACGTATACTTTGTGAGACGCTCGTAAAGAATTATATCTTGCGTTTAGTGAATATTTATTTCGAGTTATTTTTTTCTAATACTTACCATACATTTCGATATATTATTAAAAAGGAAAAAATGACTGTAGCTAATTTCTTTTTAAAAAAGTTACTACTTGAATTGCGACCCTGTGAAATGAAATACCAGCAATCCTGTATTTGACTCACCAAAGCCGAAACAAAACTGCAGCGTAATTGCTTAACCTCTAAATTTAGATGGAATCCGCATTAGCTGATAATTTGATAATTATAGCACCTCAAACGTTACAATAAAGCACTATCAACGCCAATAAGCTCCAGCAACATCCACGGGAAGCTAATTCCCAACTAAGATCCTTACGAAGGATGTACAAGGATGCCCCTCGCTGCACAATGTCATCGGTAATTGCACCCGGTTTGTTATCTAACGACGTCATGCAGCGTAATGATCACCAGCATGTAGTTCAATTGCCTCCAGGGCAGAGAGAAGGTAGATCCAAGGTAATATATAGTGAGGGTGGTACGGGGGTTCGAGAGTTACTGCGGCAAAGTCAGCAGTAGTTCGACTGTTATTAATTTGTCCCTAATGCAGGGAGGCCCTATCCATACAAATGCAGTAACTCATCGGACAAATTTGTTACAAATGGTTGAACGGGCCAGAGCTAGCGCACTAACCAGGAAATCGACCGTATAATATCAACTTTGACTCCGTTCCACATGAGGGCTGACCCACAGACACGGTGCTATCGAAAAAATATAGGAACCCGAACCCTTCTCTCGCGCACGGTTAACCTCAATTACATCGGTATCATGTGCCAAAGTAATCTGTCCCTGGTGGTAATTTAGAGAAGATTTAATTGATTAGTTGGTTAGGAATTGGCGGATGATCGAACACCAGTCTTTATCGATTCTATGGATAAAAATTTAAAAAAGTTAAATGACACTCCTTATGTTTTGGGAGTGCAAAAGCAATTTATTATATTTCATTGTTGACATTAGTATGTGTCTGCATTAAACTCAACCTTGTTTGGGTTAGTCACAGACATGGGCGCCCGCAGAGAGGGGCAATGGGGTGCACTTGCACCCCCTAGCTTTTGACATAAGTGTTGAAAGATCAATAAGAAAAAGTCATGAAATACAAACTGATTTATGAGTATGTAGTGTTAAATATAGAAACAAAATTACATATAATTTTTATTACAATAGAAAACTATTTTTGGTTCATATTTTGCTTCTTTTACGAGTTCTCGGAAAACCAGAAAATTTTACGCTATTTTCCAAACTTGGAATGAACACAGCAAAATATTAAAACAGTATTCGCTGATATCGGCGCTGGCATGAGGTACATCTACAGGCTGGCAAGAAAGTACATCTACAGGATTTTGTAATAAGTGAGGGAAAATCAACAAGAGAAAAGTTATGAAATACAGACGATTTATAAGTAGTGGTAAAAATTGAAACCCCACATGCCCACAGATAGGATATAACTTTAAGACAATTAATACGTAATTTTTGTTTTAATTTTGTTTCGTTTCCGAGTTATCTGTAATAAATGATACCAGAAAATTTAGTTAAAAAAAAAATTGGATTGCGTGGGCGCCCATAGGGGTTGTAAGAGGATGTGCCCATAGCTTTTGTAATAAGTGGAGGAAGGTTAAAGAAAAAAAGTCATGAAATATAGGCTGATTTATAACGAGTGTTCAAAATAAGACGCTACAGAATATAACTGTAAGTTACAATAATTAAAGTTAAAATAAAAAATCGGTTAACTTACTTTCTTAACTTACTTAACTTAACTTACTACCTACTTGAATTCGAGTAACAATCCAACTCAGTTTTGTAATGGCTGAAACCATTGTCTTTTATGCTAAAAAAATAATTATAATAATAACTAATTTACGCCTTTTTTGATAACATACGTTCTTTTTTTCATTGTAGCCACGGTTGCAATAAAGAATTTTTTTTTTAATTAAAGCCAAAATTAATATTAATACGAATATTTTTTTCAACACTTCAACTTAAAAAACACGTCCTAAACAATAAATTTGATCAATTACATAACGAATACAAGCATTTGCATTTGAAAGGTATCATTCATTCATTGCTCAGCGGACTGGAAATGGTGCAATAATTCCGCTAAAAAAGTATTTAAAACTTTAATATGTTTAAACAAATTTTAAAATATTTTGTAAAACATGTTTAAAATACATATAAACGTTTAAAACAACTGTTTAAACACAAACATGCTTTGATACTATCGTGAGCATAAAAAACGGGGACAGCAAAGTGAAATTATGCACTTATATTCTGAGCAATTTTAGTTGTGTAACATTTACTTTGACCGTATTTGTTAATCTATGAAGTCTAAATTTTGACAGATCTGTCAACCTACAAACTTGTTCCATTTTCACCAATTTTATTCTTCGCGGTATTTTTTTCTTCACTTAATTCGGTAGCAATTACTCGAATGCTGATTCCATTATGCAGTCGATTTTGAATTATTGCCTTCTAAAATTTATTCAATTGCGGTATTTTTATTCCTTACGTCAAAATTGAAGATGATTTTGTAACTTGACAAACTTACTGACATGACATAACGAAGCCCAGTTTAATTAGTACAACTTTGAGTGTCCCCGCTCTTTTTGCTTACGTAGTACATTGTAACATTGCTTTAAAACAAACTGTTTTAAACACAACAACCTTGCTTGTAATTCTTCTCCACATATTAAGTAGAAACAAGAAAACTTTAAAGCTTTAAGCTTGGATTTCGACAGAATCTGATCAAATGTTTTCTGAACGAAAATACATAATTCAAAAGCGAGATCCTTAAAATATAAATTTTGGTGAGTCTATATAATATGAGGGTCAACCCAACCCAATGGCTAGTTTTAGTTTTGCATCCCCCTGGAAATATTTCTGCGTGCGCTCATGGTTACAGAGCCTTCAAAGAAAATAATTCTATTTAGCACATGCCAAGTTAAGTATACATATTATTGATTGGAAATAAAAATTTTTTTCTTGGCAGGCAGGGTTTACAGTCACAGATTGAGATGGATACCATTTCGAATGAATTTTTTTATGAATTATTTATTCTGTGGACGTAGCAACTTATTAATTCATTTGAATGGTATTTAATTGTTTCAGAGCCAGTTGTGCAAAATTTTGCAATAATTTATGTTTAAATATTGTTGCTTTAATACCACGTAAATATTATAATACATAATAAGTTGTAGATATTCAATATACATTATTGGTTTTGAAAGCTTCGAAGAAAATAGTTTTAAAATGCAAAGTTTTTAATGGCAAATGTTTATTTAAAAATTCTTGGTATAACTCGTTTCGCTAAATTTATATCAGCAGATCATGGTGTCTATTAAGATAGTAAAATTCTTAGTGGCGTCACTAGCATATTAAAACAATAAATAGGTGTAAAATATCGTGCAAAACAAAAAATATCTAAATTAAATGACAGTTAAATTATTTTCTATTTCTAATAAAAATTACTTTGGTGGTTCTTATTTTGTCAAAATTCAGAAGGAAAACATTTACTTGCCAGGCGGTGGCAACCCCAAAATATTCTGATTTGAAACTATAATAATTAATCAGTAATGATTAATATGCTAGTTAAGAATCCTAGTGATTTTTGTATTGCTGTACAAAAAAAATAGGTTTCCTAAAAAATATTAAAAATTGTGGAATTGACAGGATCTTTTAGAAAAAAAATAGAAAATTGCGAAAAGCGAAAAGTCGAGTCAATCTGCGAATACAATAACGCAACAATTTTTTAAATCGGCTCGTTAGTTTTTGCGAAATTGTGTCAACCACCCAACAAAAAGGTTTCCGAGAAAACTGCGTTTAAATTGTAGACGTGTAACGACATACCTACCCAAACTTTTAATTTTGTACCCTCATATTTTCATCGATATCCCCAAAACTATTCAGCTCATCACAATAAATAATACGTCGTTTTATAGAGGATAAATGTGGGTATACCACAGAAAATAATTACTGAAAAATATTGAAAAACGTACGTATTGGAGGTGGTTACATAAGGTGCCGATAATTGAGATATAAACAGCTTCGGCGGGCCGCTCTAATATTGGCTGTGGAATCGTTAATCTTTCGAATTTCTTTCTGGAATTTTTACAGTGTATTCTTTAAATGTTGTGCGATCAAAACATGCAATAAAAGAAAATCATTAATTTTTGAAAATGTTACACTAGAATGTACCCTTAAGTGTTTGATAATACTATAGGATACAGGATTTGGAATGCTTCTTGTTTTCAATGTTCTACCTGTCTGTCACACAAGAATTCTTGGAATGTATAAAGTCCGTTTTTTTTTTATTATTGCATTTATTGGTATTGTATGATAAGTTGTATCTGCCTGCCAGCTGGTTATTTGATCATTGAGGCTACGGCACATTGCTGTTATAAAAGCTATTGTTTCGTAAATATTTCTAATATTAATAATTTACTTTTACTTTTTTGTTAACTTCGAGTCGAATACAGTAAGGAAGTAAAATTAAATAAAATGATTTTGTCACTCAAAAAAGTATAATTTAAATTACAATTTCAGATTCTTTATTTGGTTATATGTACATACTTACCTCAGCTTTCTTTTATTTGAAATTTCACCTTATTTCTCATAACTCTAATCTCTTAACTAATATGCACTACCTCTATTCAATAAAACCAATGATTATGTATATTTCATTTTATTACATAAGCAACACATTATAAAATATTATACAAGGAATTCATAAATTAAAGGGTAATTTATACAGGATGTTATTTTACAAAATTATCAAACATTTGACAACAATGCAGTTTCTCCACCTCACAGCAACGATCACAAATATAAATTATGTAGCCACAAGGGCAATCAATTAGATAGTAGACATCATCGGATCACGCAAGTATAACTAATGATTACGGACAAACTTCACAACAGTTCGCGGCAGCACCTCCTCAAACGATATTTTGTTCTTTTTAATCACATTTGATGCCAAACAGGTAAGTTTCATGGCACCCTTAAAACTACACACGCTCTTCAAGTAGTCACAGTTTAACAGCTTCGCTAAATCCTTGAAAGTCTCACCGTTTTCATTGCTTGCACAAAAATGAGCCCCAGCACCAACCAGAATTGGAACCAATTCGCTATGATCTGGCACCATGGCCGCTAGATGAAGTGGGGTATTTCCTGCATTATCCCGCGCATTTGGATTTGCACCGGCGTTCACCAGACGCCTACTTAACGAAGCACCCTTAGAGGTTAAGAGAGTAGAACAGGTAAAATGAAGAGGTGTAAAACCAAAGACAACTCTCAAGTCCAATTGGACCAACTTGCGCCATACATCATTGATTTTGACATCGCGAGATACATGTTCATCAAAAGTAGATAAAAACCCTAAAATCATATCTAAACATGCAGTCAGCTCATTAAGAAGAATATGTGCATTAGTGCTGTTAGAGTGCCCTTCTAAATACATCTTCCCCATGGCTAACTGCTCTACCGCTTTTGAAAAAATAATATGATATCGTTCAAGGGCCGGCAATACGCTGTCAGTGTGATACATTAAATTTTGAAATGTCTTCTTAATATTAGGGTCCAACGGTTGGAGATGTTTTTGCTGGATCTCTAATACGCGTAGACGAAGCTCCATAGTTGCACGTGTTGCATGTGGCAGAGAACTTGTTACGAATGGGTGCGCAGGGCCTAAAATTCGTTCCAATACCAAAATTGCTTGGTGCAACATAAGTTCCCTGCTTTGCGAAATTTCACGTAATGATTTTTCATCAACAAACTCACGTTCTCCAGGTAGGTACATAGAGCGGTCCATTCCCGTTTTTGGTACCTGTTGAATGTCTCGTTGTTCCAAGGCGGCTAACCAGTAGAAATGTCCAGCTACAGCCTCATAATCCCGCAGCGTGATGCATGCACCGAATATTTCTAGGCTTTCTACCATTTGTTCACGAGATAAGTATTTGCGCGTGTCGAATTTCGCAAGTAAAGCTAGTCTATCTTCCAATGCTGCTTGAAGCGGTGGAGTTACTCCGTATATATTAGTAGCTTTGATAGAAGCACCATGTTGAAGTAAAGCAAGGAAGATGTCGTCACTTTCTAGGGATTTTGACTGGCAGCATTCGTGAAGAGCTGTGTTGCCAGTTAACAAACTCTGCTTATGCACATCAGGCTTTGCGGAAAGAAGGTGGCTTACCAGGGAGAAGCTTCCTATGTTACAAGCTATCATAAGACTTGTGGTCCCATAACAGTTCGCGTCGTCGATGTTGGCTCCATGATCCAGTAAGCACTTAACAACGTCTAATCTATTTTTCATACATGCTATGTATAGGGGAGTTATTCTATACACTGCCGTTGCTGCGTTCACTTGCGCACCGTGGAACAACAACAATTTCACGACGTCAAGAAACCCGCGAGAAACTGCAATATGTAAAGGCGTCACCAGTTCGTCACCGAAAACACCGTGTCCGGTGCTAGTTTCCTCCATGTTCACGTCATACTCCTCCAACAGATATTTAATCACTTGGTATCCTCCTTCAGAAACAGCTTGTGAAATTGGATAGTTTTCCATTTTAGTTAAGTTTGTTTTTAGAACTTTCCTTAACTCAGAGAACTTTGCAGGAACTGTCTGCGTATAGGCCTCAGAAGGAACTGATGCATACATAGTAAACCATACCTCAACTCAAGAATAATGTCCAAAAATGGGGTGGGAGAATGTGGTGGTGGTAACATTTCAGGTAGAGCGATCTCCGTACGCACTAATCCTTTTAATATAATTCTTAGATAAGGACACTTTTACGTGATACTTTCAATACATAGTACAAACAGTGCTAAGTTGAATAGTATGTTTCTCGTTAACAATGCTTTTGAAGAAATTCGTGTAAGAAGCAACCGTAACGACAGGTGGTACGCAGTTTTGTTATGGAGTACATCCTTACATAGGGTGCATCACGTCTAAATTACTTGATTTTACATTGTTTAACAACAAAGGAATAACGTACAACGGATCTCAAAATAAGTATCAGGTCGCAAAATGCATGTAATTCCCAACATTATCTATATCTTTGAAAAGGGAAGATATATGAAATAAAACATATAATGCTTCTTGTATACTAACGATTTTTCCGAGAATCTAATTGTTCCCGAGATGTTCCCGATTCGCAAAAATACCCTTTTAACCCCATTAACGTTTTCCTCAAATAAATCCCTTGCCCGACCAACGTTTCCTTTGTCTACCGATCGTCAACTATCGTTATGAAACAATGGATTTCTTGGAGGGAATAAATTAAAAGCTAGGTGACTATCATGGCAAAAATGAACAAAAACTAACAAATGAAAACAGTATCACTCTTGTGCTCCGATGTTGTTTAATTAATTGTTGTTCTAATGGCTACTCGGTTTCGAATCAAACTGATTCGCCTTCGGGTCAAGCGTCGTTGTACAGTTTCTATATTGGAAGGTCCTTTGAAGTTTCAGATATACTGTTTTTGTAGAATCTGAAACTGAAATTAGAAATTCTGAACTGTTACTAGTTTTTGGGAAAAAATACATTTTTGCTTTTTTGCATTTTTTATTATAGTTGTTCGTTGTTCACCAGAATAATAACCTTGCTTAGATTGTTGTAATTTTAACTAATTGAGTACTTACTTGTAAAAATCTGAAATGCTCTTGAGTCTACACTAAAAAACTAATTATTTGTTTATTAAGTAGTTAAGACTTAAGTTATTAAGTCTCGTAATAAAAGTTTTTTTTATTTGGTTAGTAAACTCATCGACACAATTAAAGGAATGCCTGATATCTATTTTACTATACGATATCTACTCCATACAAAGTGATCCAGAGGAGGTAGCTCGACTACTTAAAAAAACATATTTATTTAATGAATATCTCCATATTGTGAGTGCAAAAACAATTGTAATATTTTTTATTTTACTTGGTTTAGAAATGGCGATCATTGCTGAGTCAGCAAATTAAACATTTTTGACATCAGTTTGTCCTCACGTTAAAAATAACTTTGTTTGGTTTTGTCATAGAAAATTGAAATAAAATCCATTCCATTTAGCACATTTCAAGCTATCTGTAAAATGTATGACACATAAGTTTTACACTTATGTACTATTTTTAAAAAATCCATTGCATTTCTTTGTGATGATAATTAAAAATAAACATTCTGCACCTAAATCATCTAAATCATAATCATTTTAAGCTGAATAAAGTTAATTGTATTATAGTAAAATTAGTTTAAAAAGTTTCACTGTACAAACTTCAGAAAGGAATTTTGCTATTTGTTAGTAAGCGCTGATAAATGTTTGTTGTCCGTGTCAAGGGCTTATTATTCCAAACACAGTGAAATTCACAAGACAGTTTTTAAATATTTTTAAACATTATACAACGATTAATTAATTGGATAGTTTCAGATTATGTCTGGCCTGTTAGGCTTACATATCGTGAACACGAAAAATTTTCCGATTTCGATACCTTCTTGTCATAAAGGAAAAGAAGTAAAAGGACTGTTTTTTTATTACATGATCTCATACAGTAAGTAAATTTTAAGAAATGTGTTAAGATAAAAAATCTATGTAAACCATGTGTATTAAACACTTAACAGATAACTTGAAATGTGCTAAATAGAGTAGTTATTATTTCATATCTCTAAGACAAATCCAAACAAAGTAATTTAGTAATTTAATAACAAAGTAAACACATACCAATGTAAAAAAAAATAATAAAATAGGTAGAGCACCTCTTGACCACTTCAGATGGATTCACCCTCCTGCTATGGTATTGGGAAGGCCAATCTGGTTAATGTTAAAAAACGTGTTTGTCACTTTGTTACGGGACGCTATCCACGCAGAACAATTCCATGTTATTGAGCCGTAAATACCAGAATCCAGGGACGACGTAAACTTTTGCGGAGCCGGGTTCAAAAATTGCGCGGGCTCAAAAAACACTTTCAAATAATTTACTTACTAGTATTATAAACACATTATTGCGTTATGTAATTTACATATCATACACGATGCAACAACCTCTGAATTTCGCTTTTTAGAAATAAGAAAAATATATATTTATTTCTCTATGATGGTAAAAAATTAGACGTATATAAAGGGTGGAAAACTTTATATTATTTCTTTTATTGTTATTTTACTAACAAAAATGTTTAGGAAAATAAATGTAGTTTTAGTAATACCGCTGCAAGTTATACCATGTTACTTTTGTTTGACGATTATTTTCTTTACTCGTTTGCGTTCGTTATAAACTCGTGACGAAACCGCTTTCGGTGTCGTTATGAAAACACTAGATCACAAACTTTTAGTAACTTTTAGTTTTCCAAGATTGATGATATTGACGTCAAGTGTCAAATAAGGCTGACATCTCAATCGCTATTGGCTTGCCTTAAACGTATTTGTGAATTTTACCACAACTACCAACTGTTGAAGATAAAACTGTTGTAAGATGACAACCGCAATTTTCTAAATGTATGTAAATAAATAGTATATAACACTCGTTTTATAAGATGTATTGGCGCACTCGTTCCATTTGGGCGCCAATTTTTGTCTTATAAAACTTTCGGAATTCAACAAAGTTCAAATGTTTTTGCTTTATATCTGAAAATTACAAAAAAAAACAGTTAAAACCGTAATTATTAGTGGCTGAGGAATATGAATTATGTGAATAGACTCTGTATGCTAATTTGAAGTGGTAGATATGAAAATCATTGATTTGATCTTTTTATTTTAAATACAAATACTTTTTTTGACAAATCATATAATTTTTATAATTTGAGTGATTTGTAGCGCGAATGAATAATAATAAAACCTCACTAAATTTTAACTTTTTTATTTTGTTTTCTAAGCTTTCTAGTTAAAAAGTATTTATGGTGTATTAAATTGTTCCAATAATAAGTCACCATCTATAAAAGGTGTCCTAAATTTGGAAAGAATGCTTGGTACATTTTCGGGAAAATGTGAGCACTGATAGATTTAACACTAAAGTGGCGTTCCCGGGCGTCCAAACAGAACAAAAACAAATACCCAAAAATATGACGCGATTAGCAAAACCTTTGTGTCAAGATTTGTGCCCAAAACAAAGAAATCTGTCCAAACCACCTATATGGAAAATTTTTTCAATTCGCAAAAAAATGTTTTCCAATTCAGTTTTTCCCGAAAATCTAAGGCCATAAAATTAGTATAGAATTCAGGAAAAAAATACAATTACTAAATTGCAAAAGTCCAACAGAAGTAAAACCACCCACCCAATAAGTTATGAACAAAAAAATGCTGTTTGCTTTTCCGTATACTATTCCTCTATTATTGATCCGTATACTATCCCTTATTTTTTCTTAGGGATAGTTTACACAATCGTTCATAGGAAACAGCCTTTCTTTTTTATTTTGCGGGCTGGGTTTAGGGAACGCGCTGAACCCGCCTTCGCGTTGGCGATACCAGCATCCATTTCCACTGCTGTCTGCTTTTCATCACACAGTAGATGTTACCTGCCAAAATATTTTTTTTTTTTTTTTTTTTATTAATAAGCATAAGATGCTTAACATATTGAAACTAATCTAAAAGATTAACCATCAATTTAAATCTGAATTCTTAAAACTAGGTACTTGTCTCTAATAGGCTATCCACTGATGTCCCTATATTTACTTTGTCCCAAACAAGAAGCACTAACACGTCACTCACTGTGCTCTGCTTTTTACACATTTCACTGATTCACTAGTTCGAAGGGTTTAGTTCTTTTTAGTCTTCTCACTAGATTCTGGTTGTCCAGTAGCTGCAGGGCCTCTACGTTGACGTGATGGCTTAGGCGAGATTCATGCTTAGTGGCGAGTCTTTTTATCTCTTGGATGACTTGTGGGACACCAAGATCACGGTGCAGGTCACTATTCCGTATGTACCAAGGAGCGTTAACCATATTCCTTAGTACTTTATTTTGGAAGGTCTGGATTCCTTGTATATTGGAGCTTTTTGCGCAGCCCCAAAGCTGGATGCCGTATAACCAAATCGGTTTTAGTACTTGGTTGTAGACTTGTAGTTTGTTCTGTACTGACAACTGAGAGTTTCTTCCCAGAAGCCAGTACAGTTCTCTGTATTTGAGGCCAAGCTCTACTTTTTTCTTCTTAACATGTTCTTTCCACCTTAGTTTTGTATCCAGTGTCATACCCAAATACTTTGCAGTGTTCGCATATGGAACTATGGCGTCGTTAATCTTGACATGAGGTATGTCCTCGATTCTTTTGTTTGTGAAGTTAATGTGGACAGATTTCAGTTCGTTGAGCTTGGTCTTCCATTTTCTGGTCCATTTGTATATTTTGTTACTAGCTTGTTGAAGATTCCTGGTAGATTCACCAATAGTTGATCCCACTGCCATTAGAGCCGTGTCATCTGCGAATGTGGCCACTGTTACATTTTCCATCTGTGGAAGGTCACTTGTATATAGTAGATAGAGAATTGGTCCCAATACACTACCCTGGGGTACCCCAGCTTTGACTTCTTTTAGTTCCGAGTATTCATCGATCTGTTTTATTCTGAATAGTCTATCAGATATATAGGATGTTAGCAGCTCGACGTATTGTAAAGGTAGCATACTCTTTAGTTTGTGTATCAATCCTTCATGCCAAACCTTATCGAACGCTTGTGTCACATCAAGAAAGATTGTTGAGCAAATAAGCTTTTCTTCTAATGCTTTCTCTATGATATCTGTTATTCTATGGACTTGATCTATAGTGGAATGCTTTTCTCTAAAACCAAATTGGTGATTAGGAATTAGTTCTTTTCTCTCAATGATAGGTTTCATTCTCTTTAGAAGCAACTTTTCAAAGAGTTTCGATATCATTGGTAACAGTGATATTGGGCGATATGATTTGGCCTCGGTCGGTGGTTTGCCTAGTTTTGGTATCATGATGACTTCTGCTACTTTCCAGACATGTGGGATGTATTTTAATCTGAACGATGCATTTATTAGGTACGTCAGCATAACAATACCTTTCTTAGGTAATTGCTTAAGAACTTCTCCTGTGATAAGATCATATCCAGGTGCCTTCTTTGGATTCAGGTTTGTCTTGATTTCTCTGGCAACTTCCTTTGGAGTAACTAGCTGTATGGCTTCTTCATCATAGGTTATATCTTCATTCGTGATTGGCTCTGATTCGATGTTGTGTGGCTGGAAGATTTCTGTTAGATGTTCTGCAAAAATTTCAGCCTTCTGTTTATTGTTTCTTGCCCAGGTACCGTCTCTTCGTCTTATAGGTGGGACATGGGCCACTGGCCTCTTGTATTTCCTCACTGCTTTCCACAGCGAGTAATCTGTTTCTTTATCGGGAGTCAATTTGGTTAAGAAGGATTCCAATGATGCCTCTTTTAGTTTTTGAATTTCGCGTTTAAGTTGTTGGGATTTATTATTAAGTATGGTTTTGTCAGCTGGATCTCGTGACTGTTGCCATCTTCTTCTAGCTTGTCTTTTTTGCTTGACCATTTCTCTAATTTCCATAGGATAATTATTTCCAATAGTTCTGTGGGTGATTTCTTTAGTGTTGTTCCAAGCGGCTTTCTGGATGGTGTTGATGAATTTCTCGGCTTCTACGTCGAGCTGATCTCTGGTTTTAAGCTGGATATTTAGCTGTATAGTGTTTTCAAGCTCTATTTTAAAGCTTACCCAGTCTGTAGTTTTATTGGTCAAGGTTGGGGTACATTCCTTTTTGATTATGCTTTCGCTTAGAGTCATTAGTATTGCAGAGTGATCAGAGTCCAGATCAAAGTTCTCCTCAATATCAATGAAGTTCGGCGAAAATTTTCTTGTTATAAAGAAGTCTAAAAGATCCGGGGTTTTGTCCTGGTCAGTAGGCCAATAGGTTGGGTTACCTGTGGAATGGAATCGACATCCTCTTTCTTGGATTGCGTTTCTCAGCTCTCTCCCTTTTGTGGTTATCAGTCTGGAGCCCCAGTCTGTATGTTTGGCGTTATAATCACCACCCAGTATAAACCTTTCTCCGAGATGTTCTAAGAATTTATTATAATCTGTTTTCTTGAGATTAAACCTTGGGGGGCAATATATCGCACCTACAGTAAAATTCTGTTTGGTTGATTTTATACCAACGACCGTAAGTTGTACTTCTGCGCTCTTGAGATGGCACTCCTCATAGTGATTTATGCTATTTTTTATTATTACGGCACTTCCTCCTCTAGCTTGGTTATCCGGATGACATACTTCGTACACCTGATATCCCTTCAGCTTTAGATATGTCTGATTTGTTGAGTGTGTTTCTGAAACAAGACATATATCGATTTTATGTGTGTTTAGAAAAACTTCTATTTCCAATTTTCTGTTTCGTATACCGTTGGCATTCCAAGTTGCGATTCGTAAATCATTAGTCATCTTATGTGTGTGTCTTTTACTGTTCTAGCTTAGATAATCTCTCTTCGATTTTGTCCATCCTTTCTAGAATTTTTTGTAGCAGCTGCATAGTAGCGTCACCTGAAGTTGATGGCTTGTCCTTTTTTGAGGAATCTGTCGCTTGAGCATATGTTGTGCTTGTATTTGTTTTTTTAATTGGTTTTGATTTTGGGATGTTACCTGCACGCTGTTGTTGACCCACTTTTGGTTGGGTTGGTAAGTTGGGTAGCCCTTTCTGGTCTCTGATTCGTTGTATTTCTTTTGCCACCATACAGCCTCTGTAGTTTGCAGGGTGAGCATCTCCACAGTTCCAGCATTTTGGTGGTACCTCTTTTGGTTTCTTGCATTCTGTCGAAAAATGTTTTCCCGCGCATTTAACGCATCGGGGTTCTTTGTTGCAGAATCGGTGGGTGTGTCCAAAAGCTTGACATCTTTTGCATTGCGGTACCTGTTTAGGCGTTCTTACCGCCTCTATTTCTACCTTCATTCCTAAGATGGATTTAATATTATAGATTTTCTTAATATCTTCCTCGTTACTAAACGTAAGCATAAACATCGGTAGTGGAGTTTTATCGCTTCGTTTTAGTATATTCGTGGCGTCAATTATAGAATAGCCGCCTTCTTTTAGTTCTTTCACTATGTCTTCATTTTTGCAGGTTGGATGTAGGCGCCTGACCATGACCTTAATTGGTCTTGTTTGTTTGTTTTCATAAGTGTACCAGTTTACTTTTTGTTCATTTAGCAGTTCGGTAAGTTTCCTGTATTCATCGATTTTCTCTACGTTGAGTTTTATATCGCCAGAATTCATTAGCGTAGCTTTGTACTTGAATTCTTTATTGTTTAAAGAATTTCGCATTGACTCGTAGTTTGTTACTTGGCTCACAATGACAGGTGGTGGCAAGAACGTTTTGTCTTTTTTTGTTTCTTTATTTTGATTTGTGTTTGTGGGCTGGGGTGAGACTACTAGTGATTCATGCATTTTGCGCTTTTTGCTTTTCCTTGCCTTTTTCACTACCCATTCTGTTTCTCTGGCCAATTCTTCCTCATCTGTATAATACTCCTTATTATTCGGAGTACTCGGTTCTGTTTTACTAGATTGCTCCAGAAATTTCTCTTGCAGGGCTTTGAGTTGTTCCTCTAAGTCCTTAAATTTGGCTTCTATCTGCTTTCTTGCGGATATTTCCTTTTGCAATTCCTTGTACAGTAGATGTTCATTTTCTGATGTAATCACAATTTCTTGTGTTGACATGGTGTCCTACTTATTGCTAGTACTCGTGCACTCACTCATAGTCAGCACTATAATACGCGCGCGACACTATTTTTGTTTATTAAGCAATTGATTGGGCAATACGTTTGGTAATTCGCGAGCGATCAACATACGTCTGTACCGTTCAAAGGTTTGCACGAAAACCTGCCAAAATATGAAATTAACAAAAGCTACACGTTCTAAACAAAAACGAACCTCAAAGGTGGCAACAAATTGATCAATTCTATTGAATTCCTCTACTGTACATTACTGTATTTAGTGAGTAGGTATTTACTGTATTTAGTGAGTATTATCGTTTATCGTTTTTCCACCAATATCCTTAATGATGTAACTGGGATGAAAACTAAATTGGGAACAAATTCGACGCATCCAGTGCGGACGCCACTGCCATAATTATGTAACTAACGAGTAGAACCGCGATAATCAAAACTACGCGAAAATTAATTATTAGTTATCGACGGTACTCTTCCAAACAAAAATTCCGAATAATCCCGAATCGGGAGCACAAACCGTACGGCACAGTCGAGCGCCGACCGAGGGCGTGATTGAGGGCGCTGGGATCGCCGCTGATGCCGATATCAATCATTTCACGCGCCGAACAATCGGAACAATTGCCATTGTTTCACTGACGGACTACACCGGTTTTCTGCTCGCCCGGACGACGTGATTAGATTTATTAAAAAACAGACCGAAAGGTTTCCAGTAAAATGGATATATTCCGTCGCACGTTTCCACTTTTACAGAAAAAAATCTGATGTGGCCAGGCACATGACTTTATCATACTATATATAAAATTAATGGTTTAGCTGCATGCGATTCCATTAACCATTAACACAAATATATTAATTAAAGAAAATACACATTATGAATTAACATAATTTCAAATGATATAAAACAAACGGTGCCTTGCGCCGTGGGCGCTTATCCGAAATTGTATTTACAAATTTGAAATCTTTACGATTTACCCGCCAGTGAGTGAATAGCTTGGCGGGTATATTTTCAAAAACAAACAACGATAAAACAATAAAAATGCTTTACTAAAATATTTAAAATAACGTAAAACGTTTTGATCTAAATATCATTGAATAAAACATGGACACACACAGCACGCACACGCAGCTACCGCCACCGCCTTCGCCGTCTCCTTCGTTGATCGGGCTCAACGTCATCTTCATCGCTGACATCCCGTTCAGCATCTATTTGCAGAGGTCCTGCATCCGCTTTGCCTTCGTGCTTGTCCCCAGGCTGGTCAGCTGGTTCCGGCGCAGAGCTATTGTCAAAACATCACCGTATGACACTGTCTGTCATTAGTTCTGTCACAGTTCTGTCATTAGAATTAAAATCCTGGCTACTTAGTTTTAAGGGCGACACGACCGATCTCAATTTTAATCTGCTCCTGCAGAAAAACTATTAATTTTACCAAAAAATGTCATAGACATAAATGATACAAAATTTCCTCTTCTTTAATTTATTATTTAGCTGTTTTGCCGAAATTACAGAAATGGCGGCTCATTTGCAAAATCCTTGAAAAATGCTTGGAGGAAACATCCAGTTCCTTTGGACCCTTTTAAGCCAAAAGCTTTTCAGCTCTAAGTTTGGTCATGAAACTTCGGAATATGAAGTTTCGTCCCGATACCTTTAGTAGTTTGTCCGGAATCGTAAAATCGGGTACACACACACACACACACACACACACACACACACACACACACACACACACACACACACACACACACACACACACACACACACACACACACACACACACACACACACACACACACACACACACACACACACACACACACACACACACACACACACACACACACACACACACACACACACACACACACACACACACACACACACACACACACACACACACACACACACACACACACACACACACACACACACACACACACACACACACACACACACACACACACACACACACACACACACACACACACACACACACACACACACACACACACACACACACACACACACACACACACACACACACACACACACACACACACACACACACACACACACACACACACACACACACACACACACACACACACACACACACACACACACACACACACACACACACACACACACACACACACACACACACACACACACACACACACACACACACACACACACACACACACACACACACACACACACACACACACACACACACACACACACACACACACACACACACACACACACACACACACACACACACACACACACACACACACACACACACACACACACACACACACACACACACACACACACACACACACACACACACACACACACACACACACACACACACACACACACACACACACACACACACACACACACACACACACACACACACACACACACACACACACACACACACACACACACACACACACACACACACACACACACACACACACACACACACACACACACACACACACACACACACACACACACACACACACACACACACACACACACACACACACACACACACACACACACACACACACACACACACACACACACACACACACACAGACATTTTTTTGTACAATCGCCTTTTGGGATTAATTTCCACTGCAGTCGCACAAAAAAAAATATATTTTGTTTAAGAAGAATATTAAATTTGATTTTAATTCTGAATCTGATAAATGAAATTTCCCTCACGTGAAAATTTGTTCACTTGTTAAAATTTTAGGCAGTTCGTCGGCTAAGAGTGTTAAGCTGCTAACTCCATAAAACCAAACTTTACAGGAGGGAATATGAACTGTCTAGCCTTTTTCAAATAAATTTTAATGCAAAGGTAACGACCTTGTCATTTTCTTAAAACCTTATATTAGGCCCTAGGCCCCCGAGGTACATACAAAATTTTATGTCCTACAATGGTTTTGTTCCTCCGTTTGAATAAATATTTTCACGTTATCAACTGGCCGTCACTGTGTGGCCGTCACCACGCCGTGCATCTACGAAGTTGAATAACCATACAAACAATTCGGAGTTGACTGACAATACAGACAATTAATTGTCAAACTTATAACCTTATTCGCCCATAATTGACATTGATGAGTGACAACACAGACAATTAATTGTCAAACTTATAACCTTTATCGCCAATAATTGACATTGGCAAATTTACAATTTGAATGACAAATATTTGATATATTTGACATATAACCATGGCAATCCTTTATGCCCTTGGGCGCATAAAGAATCTTTATCGCCCTATGGAGCAAAAAGTTGCTGTTTTCGTCCCGGTAACTAAGATGTAAAATGTCACTTTATGATCATGTAGGACATAATAGTATATTATTATACAAGTTTTATAAAACGTCAAATTGGCGCACGAGTTGTTTTGGGCACGACGAGCGTAGCGAGGAGTGCCCAAATGGAACGAGTGCGCCAATACGTCTTATAAAACGAGTGTAATATACTTTTTTTTCTACTTTGCGTCATTAATTTTATATAAATTTAGAAATTGTGGTTACTATATTGCGCTAAATTAGAATCTAGGGTATTTCGCGGGTACCACGTGGCTGCACTGTAGTAACTGTCAACTTCGTTAAGGATGAGATCTATGAGATGAAATCTTGGCAAAATCTAATTGTGAATAAAATTACTCTGCTTTAGCCTACAAGTTGGAATAAATATTCAGCGAGGACTAAACGATGATCATAATGGAGCTTGGGGCAACGCTTTTAACCCTACTGTGATAAATATATGAAACTTAACCTAAAAAGTCAACAACTTTAATAGTGGTTTTATAAGTATAATAATCAGAATAGAAGTGTTTGGCGGTGACTGATTAGTTACTTCGAAGAACAAGAACTTACTAAAGAATTGTTTTAACACCTAACGTTTAATAGCGGTGTCTACCTAATTCCGCTACGTAGCCGTTGCGGCTTATATATTTACAAGCACTTATAATTAAAACCCAATTTTAATTTCGGCAAAGTAGTTTATTAGAATAAATTATACTTAGTAAAATTACATGTGATGGAGGTAATACAAATATGTTGCACACAACCAGAACTAAGACGAAGTCGAAAGCGACGGACAAAAATGAATACGAATTGAGCCGAACAGAATTCGGTCCAAAATGTTACCGAAAACTTATACGTTACATAAACTAAGAAATCCTCTACACTTTAAATGTACTATAGCTTCATACGTGTATGCTGATAAACCATTGATTGCGCATATACAATCTCGTAGCAGTAATTAAAATCATTCATAACTACGATGTAGGTTTGATCTTCGCATAATACCTTATTAAAGTAAATGTGGTCCTTGAATTATATCTGAAAAGGGGATTTGATGTTTAGTTGGAACGAATGATAACGATCACTTACCAGAGTCGTAAAACATCACCGAAAACGTTATGCTGGCGTATTTTGATGAACACAGCAAAACTAAGAAAGCCACAACCTTTGGCCATACTATAGCAGGCACACGCATGTTTAAATATGTATAGAATATTGATATTTCGCAGTTTATGCGATAGCAAGAGATTAAAAAGAGGCAGTGTGTGGTTATGTATTGTACGTTTGACATTTGGCATTTGATATCAATGTGTACCAATCCTGGCAATCTTAGTCAAAAATGTTACTGTTTTCGGTGTTACAATGTGTTAATTGTAACACCGAAAACAGTGTTACAATGTGTGCATTGTGAATGCAAAGTAGAAAAATATATTTACCTTTCCTACCAACACCAACAACAGTTGTTGATAGTTATCAATTTTATTTAAAATAACCGAGAAACACCGCGTATCTTTGAAAGACGACAAGCGGACTAGTCCTTGTCGCACATTACGTGACGACGTTAGCAGTATTTACGCTTTTAAATGCGTACCCTGGAGATAGCAGGTTTACGCATCGTAGAATTAAACGTTTTGATGAACAATATGGAGTGCGCTGTTTTGCTGGCTGGTACAGCAGAATTTGTAGATGTAAAGGACATTGAAAAGTCAAAATCACGAAAAAGTGGAGTTAGCAGGTTAACACTCTTAACCGACGAGTTGCTTCATTGTTGTATGTGGTATGTGCGCTCACACACAAAGGCAAACACAAAACGCTAAAACCTAACTTAATGGGCAACGTTTGAGAACGGTGTGAAATTGAGTACTTACAAGAAAAACACCAGCAACGTCTACTGACTGTCTTGGTTAATTAGTTCAAAATGGGTTATTTTTCTGGAGAGACGGTTCAAAATTTTCCCGATAACTAACCTCAAGGCACAGGGTTTAGAGTTTACTTCTGTATTAATTGGTAAAAATAAGTTTCTATTTGGGTCATCGGGTTCGCTTCACATACGATTACAAAAATTGATAACAGTAATAATTTGTACAAAACTAAATCTGGTTAAATCGGTTCTAAATTACCTCTTCTATCACATTTAAGCACTAGGCATCAAACTACCAAACATCATGTACACAGAGTATACACATTACACTTTCGTTAAATTGCAAATACCAGAAAAAATAGTAACAATCGGTATATGACATACTTAATATAAATTGCAGAAAAGTTATGTGTCATTGCAGCTAACAAATAATATAAGTGTGTTCCATTCGTAAAACTCAAGAAACAGCCATTTGAAAATCACAAAAATGCGTATTTTTTTAGTTTTTAAAATAGGTCTGCAATTGTATTTTTTTTACGAACAATTGAATATCCCAAAACTATATACGTTGTATACGTACAACTTCATACAGTTGGATAGACAACTTCCTTAATATTCATAATATGATATGATATAAATATATGATTCGGAACCAATACGAGAAAATTATTAAAATTATTTTTTTTTGCTTTTACGTCAACCGGTTACATGACATTTGAATTGCCCGTTCTAATGTCAAACGATTGTTTGATGATTGTCGGTTGACATCAGAAATGTCCGTTCCAATGTCAAACAATCGGTTGACGTGGAATCGTCGAAAATTAGTTGAAACGATTATAATTGATTACATACACTAAATTAACCGTTTATTTTCTCGTTGTCGTTCCAAAATCATTTTGATAGTAATTTTTTCCGCTACAATGTTAAAATCTGACACCCACAACTTTTCAATGATTTTAAATTAATTACAAATTATCCTATTAACTATGATTCTAAACATTTTAATGTGTTACAACTGGAACCATAAGCTATCGATTGGTATCAGTTTCATCGAGTGCATTTAATCTTCTTAATACCAACGTATATAGTTGAATCAATTTAACTTTGCGTGTTGTCAAAAGTGACATGCGGTAGTTACGATACGATTAAATACATTCCCACTCTTTCTACGGCATGCTAAACTATTGACACTAACGTTGGACGTATGTCTCGGCTGGCTAAGACACACGATCTCGGATGCTTAATATGTATACTAGTGCGCAGAAGAAAGACAGAATTACAGTACGTCGGTCATTGGGTAGTTCGGATCTCCAGCGGCGTCGCTAACAGGAGATTCAGGGACACTGTCAGTTGTGCTGGTATCACTTTAAAAGCCGGGAAAATATTAAAATCCTAAAGCGAAACAGTTTGTGGCCAAACTTATAGACTATTTTACAGCGGAAAAGGAAAATTTAGATCCCCTAATTTCCCTTAATGCAATTCAGCAAGTTTTAATTATTGTGCATTCGTCCTAGTGCGAACATTGTTACATTATTTCTTAGAGAGTTGCGAATGCATTAAAAATAAGTCCTAGGACACTATCGAATATTAAAAATGTCAGGGTGGCATACGAGTCAGTTGGTACCAGAAGAAGATCTCGAACTCGGAGGAAACCAAAAACTGAAGACGTTGATGAGGGTGCTAAAATGCAAGTTCGCAACACATTTAAGTACGCTGCAAGTACGCTATTGCATTACCATATTCTTCCTGTAGACAACATTTAGCAACATTTAATTCTAGGAAAGCATGTTACCATTACATCCTTAAAGGAAGAGCTGCGTGAAAAGTTCGTTTTTGAATTTTAGTTATGGCTCCCTACGATGACCTTGTATGCAGATTGCAGACGTATGCATTTCCTTTGGCAAAATTTAATCGACTACGCCACTGGCCGAATGACAACAGTCGATTGCACCAGACGATAGTCACTTTTGACAATACGCAAAGTTAAATTCATTCAACTATATCAAAAATCTAGAATGACTGGACTATGTGTTAAATATGTACGTTGTACGTTGCAAATTTTCCATTTGAACAATACAGTTTTAATATTGTGGAACATTGGGTTCTCATTACAATGGCTTATTTTTGGTAAACTTATCATATGACCTCTTACTGTATCCAAATTTAACTTAATTTTATTATTTCAAGCTAATATCTCGTTACTTTTTAGTATTTTATAATACTACAAGCCATTTCGGAAGCAGCGCATCGAAAGGTATAACCTTATCTTTTTGTGTCTATTGGTGTCTTAAGTGGAACAGCTGTATTGCTAGACTTCGCCCAAAAAAAACCGTTTATTATTATTATTATATTATATCTGCGTGCATATAATAAAATTAACTAACTTCTGGCCTTACTTCATGGCTTATTTTGAAGAGAAAGTCCATACGGCGATTTTTGGAAGCATCAAATAACTTTTTGATGAATATCGCGTATGATTTCGATTAGGTACCTTTCTTGAGAAAGCGTTACCAAAGCAGAGAGTTTTTTTTTGCTCATGGAGTTCCTTAAAAAGGTTTTTAAGTTATTAAAAGTTGAAAAGCAACGGTCTGCTTCAGCTGATACAATGGGAAATTCGTTATTAACTTTTTTTAAAGTGTTATAGTTTTACTGAAAGTCTTAGATTATGTCTACGTTGTTAATTATTCAATTGGATATCCGTCGGTATGTATTACCCAGTTGTGCAGCAACGCTCACCGTTCCACAAACTGAATATTGTAAATATTTTGTAGGTGTTTTGTCGACAACAAACAAAGGGGTCGAATCTGTAATCCGTGTTTGTGCACCATTCATCTGCTTCAAATAATAAAAAACGGGAAACATTAATTTTGATTTTTTATCATCACAACCACTAATCCAGTCATTTTTCCTATAACCATCAGCATTAAATAATGTCCTTTGTTTGGGATTTTTTCGACACGCATTGTTTAAAATTAAGCTCTGTGTACGCCTTTCAAGTCTTCACAGTCCAGTCAATTTAGATTTTGATTCGGAAGTTCAAATGGAGTCGATGAAACTGATACCTTATGGTTCCCGAAGTAACGTATTAAAATGGTTAGAATCATAGTTAATAGGAAAACTATTAATTAACGAAAAACCATTCAAAAATTGTGCCAGTCAGACATCATTCAATCATTCTTCGAATCTCACTCACTTAATCACAAAAATAGAAATATGAACCTTTACGAGAAAACGAACGGATAATTTTGTATAATTGATTAAACTATTGTTTTTGCGATTTTAAGTCAACCGGTCAGATTACATTAGAAATGCCTATTGTAACGTCAAACGATTGTTTGATGATTGTCGATTGACATTAGAAATGTCCGTTCCATCCGTTCTAATGTCAAACAATCGGTTGACGTGGAATCGCCAAAAATAATTGAATCAATTACAATTGCTTATACTAAATTAACCGTTTATTTTCTCATATTGTTCAAGAATCAATTTGATAGTGAATATTATCCGCTACAATGTGGTATTTTTAATTATGCGATTAGGTGAGCGAGATTCGAGGAATGAAAGATTAAAATTTGACAGGCACAATTTTTCAAAGGTTTTTAATTGATTACATATTTTCCTATTAATTTTTACACTAAACAGTTGAATATGTTACTACTGAAACCATAAGCCATCGATTGATATCAGTTTTATCGACTGCAATTAATCGTCCGAATACAACGTAGATCAAAAATCTAGAATGACTGGACTATCAGCCTTATCGATGCAATTGCGACTATAGTTCACCTAATAAATTCCAGACCGAATTCATTGTTTTCGTTATTTTTTTAATTTTGCGTTTAATTTACGCTTTAGAACGTACTGTCTAGTGACTTCTAGCTGCAATGCGAAAATTCTTGTCACTTTGCTCCTAGATACCATCGGGGTCACCATTGGTCACTGTTTGGTAGTGCCGCGATTGTGGGATATTTGCAAACCTAGCCGTATTAAACAACCCGGTAGATGCCCATGAAATTCGCTCGGTAGTGCGCTAGCGTGCAAGCGTTGATACTCACTGTGGCGGTAGCAGACGTTTGCGACCTCGCTGCAAACTCCAGACCAAATAACCGATTTACGCTTGCAATTCGCCAGAAAATGCTCGCTGTTTTGTTAAATTATATGTTGCTTATTGACTATTATGCTATTATCACCGTACAATTAAATTATATTTGGTTCCTTATTACTTCTGGGGGTTGCGCAAACCTCAAGCCAATGAACGAGCCGCCACTGCTAATAACCATAAAGCAGATAGAATAATTCACGGACCTAAAAGAGGTACAAGCAGGAATATAACCCCAGAGTAGTATTTTGGGACCAATTCCCCATTATATAGGTACATATACAAGTGACTTCCCACAGCTAGAAAACGTGACAGACTTTAGCTGACTACACGGTTCTAATGGCGCTACATGTGATAACCAAATGAAATCATAATCTTACCAATAGCTATGCTTTTTCATTAGCTTTTATGGTTTGTATGGGCCAACTAGCGAATTTGAAACTGTCAGATGATACGAATCTTTTAGACAAATTATAACAGATGATATCGACTTTGATGGTTTTGTTAGTACATGCATTTTGTCTATTTTTGTAGAATTTTTACAACAGGCATATTTAGTAGGTAGGTATTTCAATAGGCATTACTCCATTAGCCTTTTCTTCGCTGCTTGCATCCAATTTAACGCCGATTCAATGCTGATGCATTGTCTAAATGTTGGTGACCATCTACCCGGGAATTCAATCAATAATTCGCAATCTGGAAATCCTAATCGATCGCAACACGTTCCGGACGCTGAGTTTGTCATCCTTTCATGTTTCGCTTCCTGCTTCTCTAAAAGAACGACAAGTTTTAATACTTAAACATATTTCAAAACGGGAAATATGTATATCATCCGGACAAATTAGGTATTTGCAATGGTAATTTTTGCGCAACTGTGTGTGTACTCAGCACGACAAATTAGGTATTCGTAACGATAAAAACAAGTTCTTATTTCTATTTTTTTTTAATTTTGTGGGGGAACATACAAATTTGTTCAAAATGATTATTATACTGTCTCACCGTAAAAAAATTATTGAAATTAATTTCTGATTATCTAGAAGTGATGGTGTCCAGAAAGCGGGATGTAACTTTTTTGAATATATTAAAAATTGCAGCTCCATGACCTGGATTTAAACCAGGGACCTTTGATCTTTTCTTGGCAATCAGTAATTACAAATTTGTTGTTATTATTTTCAATAATCCAAATGTTAACACAGATTTATTTTACTTATGGTTCCAGTCTTTTGTATTTGTAGTAAACGTCTTTGGCAATATTTTGCTTTTGTGTTTTGGCAATATTTTGATTTTATGTTCTACACATGGAAATCGTATGTCATTCTGGTGAGTGTAATAATTATGTTATATTATACAAATATTAATAATGAATTACAGAGTTAGTTTATATGTACAGACTAATGAATATGGTAATATAAATATGATATTCAAATATGCATCAATATAAACAAAACCTTATTTGACTTCTTTTTAAAACTCATAAAACTAATTTCGGAAATTATCCAGTTGACTCTGTTTTAAAATAATTTCATTTTTTTATGTTTTAACATTCGATAACCTTTGGTTTTCCTTTCAGCAAGGAATTTCTCCATTCTTATCAGTTGTCTTTGGTTAATTTAGTAAATAAAGTTCGTCTCCGATGTTAAATGTTCTTTACTTGATTTCGTACAGATCGATTTCGAGCGTGAGCCCGTCGTCCGTGCGTACTACAGAAAATATATGTGTTACAAAACAGTGTTTAGTCTCTTAAGATTTACAGTATTTTTTGACTTACCGTCAATTATAACAGCTTCAACATTATCCTCACAATAATACATATGTATGCTCAATATATATCTTATCTCAATATACAGTGCTTCCCAAAAGTAACGGATAAATTCAATAAAACCTTAAATAAAAATATTTCAGAAAAATGCTCTGACACGTCGATTTTTATTTTTAAATTACTATCCTGACATACACTTTTCAGCCCCCCACCCTTTTGCCCCTAAGGGGTGGCAACCCCAACTTTAAAAATTCAAATAGCAAAGTACCCCTTGCGATACCTCAATTGATAGATTTTTTTATTCTGAATACAACGAAAAAAAGATTATCAAAATCAGTTGATAAATAACCGCGATATTTACCAAAATGTATTCAAAGAAGAACGTCAATATTCGAGTAAGCGCTGTTGAAGCGGGCATAGCAATATCGTTCAAACAATTGCAACTTGTTTTTACTTATGTCAAACACAATTCAGATTTTTCGTCATTGAAGAAATAGTAGCAAAATGAGATTTACAGAAACCGAAAGAATCGAAGTTTTAATGATTGGGTTTGGAGATAGAAGCCGGACGCATGACGAAGTTCGTGTTTTGTTCAATGAAACGCACCCGGACCGTCCGCCAATATCGGAATCTACAGCAAGTCGAATCGAAAACAAATTTCGCGATCTCGGTCATGTACGGGATAAGCCTAAGGCAGGACGTCCATTGGCCTTAATTGAAAACCGACAATTGGATGCTATTTTAATGGTGCAAGAAAATCATTCAACCCTTGCGGAGGTCGCTTCACAAGTTAGTACGTCAAAAAGCACAGTGTCCAGATTATTTCGAAACCACAAATTTCACCCGTATGAAGTGCACTTGGTACAAAAATTGTCCGATGATGACTTTGATCGACGAGTGCAGTTTTGTGAGACAATGATGGAACTCTCTAATGAAAATCCTTGCTTAATTAGAAACATCGTTCTTTTCTGTTGAGGCAACATTTTGTCTGAATGGCACCGCCAATAAACAAAATTGCCGTTACTGGGCTTGTCAAAATCCGCATTGGATGGTGGAAGCGAACACACAATATCCTCAAAACCTTAATGTGTGGGCTGGTGTGGTGGGTTCTAGAATTATTGGACCAAATTTTTCGACGGAACACTGAATGGTGAACGTTATCTGAACTTTCTACGAAATGAACTACTACCTACTTTAGCGGTGTTGTTTCCCAACGCAGAACATCCTGATAGACACAAGGACAGAATTTGGTTACAGCAAGACGGTGCGCCTCCACATTATGCGCGACAAGTTCGAGAATACCTCGATCAAGTATTTCCTAATCCAAATATTTTCAAATTTCCTAATGGATTGGTAGATGAAGGCTTATTGAATGGCCAGCAAGATCGCCAGATTTAACCCCACTAGATTATTTTCTTTGGGGCTATTTAAAAAGTATATTTTAATAGACCTGTAAATATTGAGGCGTTAAAGGAAAGAATTCCTGCAGTAATTCACTTAATGACTCCAGGAATCTTCGAAAACTCGAAATAAAATGTTAGAAAATGTTCAACAAGCGTTTGGGGATAGATTAGGGCATTGTCTCGTCGTTAACGCGCAGCACTTTGACAATTAATTAAGGATTAGTTAATTAAATTTTGTTATTCTTCAATTTCGTGTATAAATAAATTTTGATAAATATCGCCGTTATTTATCAACCGATTTCGATAATTTTTTTTTCTTTGTATTCAGATTAAAAAAGTCTATCAATTGAGGTATCGCAAGGGGTACTTTGCTATTTGAATTTTTAAAGTTGTGGTTACCACCCCTTAGGGGTGAAGGGGTGGGGGGCTGAAAAGTGTATATCAGGATAGTAAGTTAAAAGTAAAAATCGACGTGTCGGAGCATTTTTCTCAAATATTTTTATTTAAGATTTTATAGAATTTATCCGTTACCTTTGGGAAGCACTGTATATTGCGATAAGAAAAACTTTAACTCCCCGTATCTCAGAAAACGAAGCATTTGCGGACATACGTTTATATAGCAAACTGTCATTATTTTTTTCATACAGAATGACTCCCTGAAGTTTGTCGCACTTATTTACTAACACCCTGTATACGTAATATTGTGAGAATAATTTTTAAGCTGTTATAATTGACGGTAAGTCAAAAAATACTGTAAATCTTAAGAAACTTGTTTTGTATCACATATATGTTCTGTAGTACGCACTGAAGACGGGCTCACGCTCAAGGTCGATCTGCACGAAATCAAATAAAGAACATTTAACATCGGAGAAGAATTTTATTTACTAAATTAAAATTTGGTTTTCCTATTTATGTTACCTATTTGGTACCCTTGAGACTCCTCACAAATCACATAAAAACTATAAATAATTCAAACTAAACTCGTAGTTTATTTCTCTTTCTTATGTTCAACACGGGAAAGTGATTTCATAACAAATCAATTTTTATTAAAAATATAAAACCAATTTCCAAAAATCTCAAACTTGCAACATACCAATCATTTGTGTTTTCCGTTAAAACACATTTTACAGTGCATTTTTTGTTTTCGTTTTACATTTTTTTTTTAGTTAAATCGCATATGCTGCTGTTGGTTTAAATTTTCTGCCGATAAAAGTCACATTTTGCCGTTATAATGCATATTTTGCCGTTCAGGTACGTAAATTTGTCATGAGAAAACCAAATTTGCCGTGCTAGAAAATGGCAAACATTCCAAACTAGAGTTGAAAGTTATGAACTTGTAAAATGGCTGCATATACTATTTATTTATTTATTTTAAGTTTATGGAGTCATGAAAAGAAATAGAAAAACTGGGGAGAGTTTTTAATTTGTTTGAACTCAATAATGTTTCATGTTGTAGGAAGCGAAAAAAAAAAAACATTTGGAACCTATTCGGCTCCAGTAACCTAAAAACCATCTAACAGAGTGCAGTTTTGTTGTAAATATTTTATGAACAGTTTTTAATAACAGTTTTTTGAATGTATGTAAAAACAGTATCTCTCGAGTGTTTTACCCGCAAATATACACAAGGCACGCAAATAATAAAGTTGCATCATCATTTTACAGCGTATCTCATGTATCATTTTACAGCGTATCTCGTCTGACGGGACGTTGAATTATTTGAGTACCAACTTTAGTTATCAATAGAGATAGAAAGTCGATTAAGTAGACAATGTAGTGCAGATTTGTATGCTGTATAACAACCCGTTAAGAAAACTGTTGAATTTTTAATGGTTTCAGAGATATTTTGTAATAACAAAAAAATTTTTTTTTTTAAATTTATATTTTTTATATTTCTGTCAAAACGGCAGCTTGATCGAGTTGCCGTTTTGACATCTTACAGGTACTTATTTTATTTACAATTACATTATGTCAGTTTGTAATTTGTTTTCGCCAATGAAAGCGCAACTTTTGTTTTTCTTTTGGACTCCATATTGCTTTCATATAATTTCGGATTGGACAATTCTTTTCTGAGTAATTTGATATGGCACAAGGATAATATACAATCACATGGCTAAGTTTATTGAAAACTAAAATTCTTTGAACCTCTGGAAATCGTTTGGTACCATGGAAAATTCAAATTGTAAAACAATGTACGATCATCACCCATATGACAACTGACTATGATTGGTTAGAACTACATGTCTACAGCTAATGCATTAATAAACGTCAAATAGCAATCTATGTTGCAACCAAGATCGTACACGTCCAAATTTGTCATGTTCCAAATTATCAAGTACTAAATGATGAACTTTTTGATTATGATAAGAAAGCAAAATTCTTCAAACTTGTGTTTGACGAATACCGGTCATATCACACATTCTGTGAACACCACTTTTCAATTAAATTTAACACAACTGTGATTAAGACTCATGCATAAACATTTCTCTTATTGTTAGATTAGAAGTAGAATCCGTGATCTATGTGACGTTAAGATAATTGGCGTTTTTTTTAATTTCGTCAAAATAGTTAAATAATAAATTAAAATAGAGGAAATTTCGAATAATTTATGTTATCACATTTTTTTGTAAAATGTTTAGGTCTATGAGCAAATGCTATTTGATCGAGATCGATCGTGTCTGCATTAAAATAAAACTGGTTAGCCAGGATTTGACAGATATTTTCATTCTTATGACAGTAGGTAGTGTCAAACGGTGATGTTACACAGTTCTAGTTTTATTTTAATGCAGACACGACCGATCTCGACCAAATAGAATCTCATGCAGGTAAACTATTAATTGTATATATAGTATGATAGTCATGTGCCTGGCCACATCAGATTTTTAAAATATGTATTTATAAATAAATTCAGTCCGCTGCCCAGTGCAGTCTTGACACGATTTTCCTTCAACGTCCCGCCCAGACTCATTAATTTCTTTTCGGCTCTGGACGGATTCTGTGGTTACGGCACAGGTACTTCTTTCTTCAATAGAACTTGTAAGATCGAAAGTGAATTAATTAATTAATTGATCATATAATCCATACGCCATTGTTAACAATGTTATCCATTTTGTTTGTCTATAAACTTCTTCCTTTTCTACAGGGTGAGTTATTAGTATCCCGGCGGTCGATAGTCATCAAATCGTTTGAGAAAGAAAAAAATGTTTTATACAAGAGTTGTTTGACTTATTAGTTTCTATAACATAAAATTATTTTCATTTATACAGGGTGTTGCATTTAGGTGTGACGGAAAGTCAGTACATTTTTTTTAATGGAACGCCCTGTATATCATGCCATATTATGAATACTAAGGAAGTTGTCTTTCCACCTGTGTAAGTTGTACCTGTGTAAAGTAAATAGTTTCTGAGATATTCAATTGTTTGTCAAAAAATTGGCAATAGGGCATTTGACAATTATTGGAAAACCATCTTAGTGTGTTTATTCCTTCACTCTACATTGTAAATGCATTATTTTTCGTAATAATTTCCCTTTCCCATTTCCCATTTCCATTTCCCTTTCGGCTCTGGACGGATTCTGTGGTTACGGCACAGGTACTTCTTTCTTCAATAGAACTTGTAAGATCGAAGATGAATTAATTTTTAACTATATTCTACATTAGAAATTATCATAATAACAGATCATATAATCCATACGCCATTGTTAACAATGTTATCCATTTTGTTTGTCTATAAACTTCTTCCTTTTCTACAGGGTGAGTTATTAGTATCCCGGCGGTCGATAGTCATCAAATCGTTTGAGAAAGAAAAAAATGTTTTATACAAGAGTTGTTTGACTTATTAGTTTCTATAACATAAAATTATTTTCATTTATACAGGGTGTTGCATTTAGGTGTGACGGAAAGTCAGTAAATTTTTTTAAATGGAACGCCCTGTATATCATGCCATATTATGAATACTAAGGAAGTTGTCTTTCCACCTGTGTAAGTTGTACCTGTGTAAAGTAAATAGTTTCTGAGATATTCAATTGTTTGTCAAAAAATTGGCAGTAGGGTATTTGACAATTATTGGAAAACCATCTTAGTGTGTTTATTCCTTCACTCTACATTGTAAATGCATTATTTTTCGTAATAATTTCCTCAATATTTCATAAAATCAGCGTTAAAAATTGAATCACAAAAAGTCCCGCCAAAAAGATACTTTCTGTTGTGTGACGTCACCGGTTAGTAGATGTCAAATCGGCCCATATGGTCTGTCAGCATCGGCATCGTCGCCGTTTGGTAATTGTGATGTATGATGTGTTGTTTTCACAATTTCTACATAAAAATGGGTTATAAATGGTGTATAAATCCACAATGCAGAAATACGTCAAGAAAAACTCCGGATAAACTATTTGTAGCTGTTCCGCAAGATTTGAAACTGCGAAGAAAGTGGTTGGCTCGTAGAAATCCAAATGAAATAAATAGCCGCCAATACAAGTGTTTTCTGTTGTGAAGATTACTTCGACATAAGGAAAACTGACTAGAATAAGTTATCTATCGTATTTTCGAACCAGGTATTATCTGATCTGACAATTTAAGGTTAGGGCTATCCTAACCTACAAAATTATGCTTATATGGCGCTTTCGTGCTATTAAATTCAAACGGGAGAAGCATAAGAGCGCGTTCGGATAACCCGGTATTGTACGGTGAGAGTGACGCACTGCATAATAGGCGGACTAGCGTCATACGGTGTTTATCTGCATATAAGAGAGAGACAGCCGACCCAAGTTATCTGAGCATTGCTCTCCCCATACCCTACCCTGACAAACCGAACGCGCTCTAAGCGTACTAACGAATGACATCACTAAAGACTGAGCCAATTACAGAGCGTTGTCAATCACGTGATAGGACGTGAATAAAATTCAATTTTAATTTTGGTTTTTCATAGAAATAAAGCATTTTTTTTTGAAAAGTAATAACAAATAGTTTTCTTAAACTGTAATCTATTAGGATGACTATAATACATGCCATATTTTTATTAGTCAAATACCCTATTGCAGGCCTTTCTTAAAAACTACGTTAATACTACATTTTTGCAGATATTGCCCTAAAAATTTTGTCACATATTAACAAACCCCATAGCTAGATGCTGATGTCATGAAAAATGTTATGCGCTATACAGGGTGATCGTAACATGCACTAGTTTTTAAACATTTTTAAATGGCTTTTTCTTGAGATTTTTAAATGGAACACCCTGTGTATTATTTGCTAATTGAAATGTTCCTTAAGTTCTTTTTAATTTATATTCACTATGTCGTATATCTATTTTAACTATTTTTGTGATATTTGCAATTCAAAGAGTAGTATGCTATTTAGTATCTTAATATTGCTCTGTATACAGTGTGCTGTAAAATATGATGTAAAATATTTAAGAGTATTATTTAAGAGTTTTAGAATAAGCCATTTAGAACCTATTTAACTAATTTTATTCAAATAAACTGTATTACGATTATCAAGGTGATACACAATTTTATAAGTATGTTTTGCAACTTTTCCAAACGTACAGCGAGCGAACCCGAACACCTAGAAACTTCAGTTGGGCTCCAAAGTAAACCAGAAACAGTGTAATTTTAGGGGGACTATCATGAGAAATTGTGCACTGTGTGAAAATTGTTCGGAGATGTTTCATTGTAATGGTAAGTCTGCTCATACACAAAAACAAACAGAAACGCTAAAACCTGTCTTGATGAGCTACGGTTGAGAACGGATTTGAATTCAGTACAAAAACAACCAAAAATATCTGCTTACTATTGTTAATTGGTTTAAAATAGGTTATTTTTCTGGAGGGACAATTCAAAATTGAGATCATATGAATGATAGTATGAGTAATATTGATAATGTGAATGGAAAGTGGGTTATTTGGAAGTGTTTTATAGATTTTTTTTGGCTATGATTGAAAATCTGAATCAGTTTGCTTTTGTTGCATATTTGGTTTTTGTGTGTGAGCACATAAATCACATCAAAGAAAATCTGATTTTCAACTCTCAGAAGTCAACAGATTTTCACGATGGTTAACCTAAGAGTACAGGGTTTAGGGTTTACTTTAGCAGTAATTTGAAATTTTTAAATCGCGTGTTCGGTTGCCATACGATAGGCATACGAATTTTATATAAAATTGTTAATATGTTGATAACGGTAATATTTGTATAAGGATCAAGCTGGTTAAATCGTTTCTAAATTATTTCTTCTATCGCCACTTGAAGACTTTACATCAAACTACCAAATACCTTATTCACAGCAATATTAAAATTTACAATTGCATTACATTTTCGTTAAATTGCTAATATCACAAAAAATTGTAACATTTGGGGTATGACATACTAGATGTAAATTGGAGCGAAATAAAGAGCTATTACGGCCAACACATATTTTAAAGGCTGTTCCATTTGAAAAACTCGAGAAAAAGCTATTTGAGGAACATCAAACTTTACTAAGTTTAATGAACACCCTTTATAGTGTATCGAATATTTTTGGACACTATCATCTACCTACTGGCTTTGACTATTGTCTCACATAGTTTAAAGGCAAAATCGGCAAAAATGTCGTTTTTACATAGTTTTAAAAAATATCCTGCAACGGGCATATTTTTGAAGAAAAGTTGAATATCTCTGGAACTATTAACGCTGTGACTTAGCAACATACACGGTTGGATACACAAATTTAGTAGTATTCATAATACAATAAAATATACAGGACGTTCCATTTAAGAAAATGTACATACTTTCGTCACACCTAAATGCAACACCCTGTATAAATGAAAATAATTTGACGTTATAGAAATAACTTTTGTATAAAATATTTTTTTCTTTCTCTAACGATTTTAACTATGTTAACGATCGAATGTTAACGATGTTAACTATCGACCGCCGGGATACTAATAACTCACCCTGTATACGTATCTAGGTACTATTTAAACCCTATCATGATGCACGTCGATTATTACTTTGACAGTAACTTTGTATAATAATGACAGTGCTTTTGTATAATGACTTCATTATTGAAAGGAACCTTTAGAATTATACAAAAGTATGGTCGTCTGTCAACCCCTCTCAATTTTTTTGCAATTTTGTTTATTGGCTAAACGTCTCATCGCCCGAACCCGTCAATGTAGTCGGGATAAGTTGGACGCCACATATCTTATTAGATAATCGCGACTCAATTTGTACACACCTAGGGTTGCCAACATTGCGCCTATTCTGACCCGGAGAAAAATAATTATATTATGCAACATAAGGGTTTAAATTAATAACCGCCGCCACAACAATGTGCGACTTCGACACATACTTTTTAGTAACGCTTTGGTGTGAAATTTGGATATAGGTAGTATAGAAAACGATGAGATCCAGATGCTAATTACTAAGTAAATTAATTTATTTTAATTAATGTCATCATCTCCATGATTTAAAAAATACTGTTTTATGGCATACCAGTATGATACTATTCTGTGAACTGCCTTGGACACACTCAAACATATTGTTGGGACATTTCTTATCATCTAAACAACATACATAAAAATAATTAACGAAAGTTCAAAACGTATTTTGTTAATTAATGTATCAATATTGAATGTTGAATTCTGACAAGCAGATTCCCCAATTCCTTTATATAATACCCGTCTGTTTGAAAACCGTTTTTGATATTAGATTTGTCTCAGTCTATGATCTGATCATCGAGGCAGGATACAATCTTATCCTTTTGTCGTACCGGTACAGAATTCCTACTTTATTCACTAGACATGTGACAAAATCTAAAGATGCTACAATTGCTACTTTCAAAGTTTCTCATATGCTATCAATATGTCAAATTAAATTGTTGTGAAGATTAAGGAATAGAGTGCTTCTTATTTTGAGAAAAATTCTTTCTTTTCAAGGGAAATCGTTGCAAACTGTGTGATTAGAATAACAATTACTGTATTTCCATATTTTTTTAAAAATATTTAGGGATCGCTATAGTTTCTCAAAAGATCGATGATTACCTTTAGTTAACCCGGAGAATTTAACTGAAAACCCGTAGCCCGGAGAATGGTCGCCAAACCCGAAGTCTCCGGGTCAAAATGACCATGTTGGCTATACACACCGGTGAAAAAAGCCCCATCATAAAATGGGTACTGCATGGTAACTGATTTTCTTATCACTGTATTATTTCTCACCGGATTCGGTTTTTTCTTCTTGTTGAGCTTCATGAGCTCTCTTTCCACCTGTCAGAAGGCTGGTATCAATTGATCGCTTCGGAGGCGCTATGGCTTGTATTTCTGGGAATAAACGATCCTCCGGATGACCTAGAGGTGGCTTGATAGCACCGCTATGAATCCAAAAACCAACATTATATTACGTTTATTTTCGTAATTTGAATACGATATTGTCGATTTTTCGACTAGTCTCTCTTCATAGTATCCTCTACTCTAATACTTTTATTACAAAACTTATTATTAATTACGTATGTATATATATATATATATATATATATATATATATATATATATATATATATATATATATATATATTTAAACTGAAATTACAAGAATTATATATATATATATAATTTTATATTTTCACGATCATTATTTATAAGTATAATGTTTTCGGACATCTCGTGTAAAAAAGGATAGTTTATTTGCGACGTTTCAGCAGACTCGCACCTGCCTTTTTCAAGTATACAAAACTAATTAACTAGTAGTTATTAACTATTAGTAAATACCTACGTAAATACCTACTTACTGCTTGAATGAAATGTAATTGATACAAAACTATGACAAATATGGATGCTTTCATGTTTGTATTCGACGGCTAGCTTATTTTACATGACAAATGAATTGAATGCTTGAGTCACTCGGGAATTAATAAATTATCTTTATTTAACAAACGAACCAATTACTTTATTGTCGATTGTTAGGACCTACGCTGCCGACCTACGCTATATTTATAAATTGAAGTAGCTCCTATTGATTCGACTAGTACAGACCATTTTGTTAAGTGGTGTGATGAAATTCGGATCTAAATAATAGTATAATTGAGAACCTATTGGAGACCTATTTTCTAATGATAGACCAGGCAATAGAGATTTTTTCGTGACAAAAATAGTATCAGCAAGCCGACGGTCCCAGGTCACGTGGAACAGTCCGTAGATGAATTGTGATGTGTTTTCGACTCGCAAATATCTATAGTAATCCCAGCGCGCTGCGCGATTCCCCGAGTCGGCCGCCTACCCCACTACTCGATCACTTTGGAGCGCACGGCAGTTTTCGGTTATGTTTGAAAGCACTTTTCACCTATTTTGCAACATTTTAACGCAAAATCAGAATAGACGTTTTGTAGCACAATACTTCTACTTTCGAAATACGAAACAAAATTAAAGTCGGACCACCTCCGACGCATCCAGGCTCGCCGAACCATATTGCATAAAAAAATTCAAATTACAATTGTGCAAAAACTAATCATCGGACAACGCCTGGGTTGTGCACACTTAAGGTACCCATTAATCGCTACTTTCTCGCGAAAGGCCTGGGCAACAACATTGAAAATGGCGGAGATATGAATTCTTGAAGAGAGCGCAGATTTTTCCGGTTTTTCCGAATTTCCTCCGTTAATTTTAATGCGATCGAGTCCGCTTAGGGTTTATTTTTTTCATCTTTTCATTCTCTACAATTCGTCTGTTGGAACCATCAAGATTGCTGCATCGGTTCAGCTTTTACAAGGAAATACGAAAAAAAGCACGATTTCTTGTTGTTTTTTGTTTATAACAAATTAAGTAATGATATTTGCGAGTCGAAAACACATCACAATTCATCTACGGACTGTTCCACGTGACCTGGGACCGTCAGCTTGCTGATGCTATTTTTGTCACGAAAAAATCTCTATTGCCTGGTCTATGATAGCTATATCAAATATTATGAAAACGTGACCAAATCTCTAAAACGGTTTGTTATTTCAATCAATCCTTCGACACTTTTATTTTTAATTATCAAATTATCATGCTTTATCAATTTCATTTCCGACTACCAATTATTTTCTACGTATGACGTCATCGACACTTCTTTTATATGAAAGTTGCATACCACGTCATGTTACTGCGCTTTTTGTTGTTTCTTTTATGAAGGCACCATCACACCACTTCGCATTCGCTGTAAATGCTTCAAAAACATTTGTGAGCAAACTTTCAAGATTTCAGGTAAAAGTACAAAGATAAAGGATTACTATGAGACTCTTTTCTAGAGATGGTGTTCAGATGGTATTGGTACATTTATTTTGTCTAGGACAAATAATTCTACCCAAAATGCAATTTCAAACTGAAAACACAAAATACATGGTTCCTAAAGTTCTCAATAATTTACAGTTGTCAAATTGTCTTTTTTAAGCAACATTGCGTCTCAGATTATCAAATGTATTTGTGTTAAAATGCATTCGTTTCTTATGTCAGAATAGTTTTTGCAAATCTCATCTGCTTTTTCCTGACATTTTATTTCACGAAATCAAATCACTCAAAGAAACTAAAGAAAAGGCAAACGAAAAATATAGACACACTATATAGCAAGATTAAACAAAAATAAAACGATAAACTTTGGAAAACCTCCAACCCAGCTGGATTTTTCTACACACCTTGGGTATTACAAGGTTGGGCATTACAAATAACTTCAAGAGAAATGGTTATTACGTATAAATCGCGTCAGTAGTGTAGCTAAATAAAGTACCGACTGATAATTAATCCAGTTGGGAATAATTTGTGAAAAAAGTACCTCCGCCTGGATTTGAACCAGGAAAGATGATTGAAATCGGTTTTTAACAATATTTTGTTTTCTTTTGATCTAACGACAATGGACGTTTACATAAAACTTTTATTTCTCTGAAATATCCGAAAATTCTCTCAAAAATATCCATACATCTTTTACGTTAGAGTTTGCTTGATCAGTTTTTTCTTCTGAAAATACGTCAAAAGAACGTACGAGCAAACAACGCATTTATGTGCTGGGTGATCCATTCCGCTTCCCAAGTATTTGAAAACATGATAGAACATCATATTTTATAATAACGAACGCAATAGCATTAATTTAAAACTTGACCATTTCCGAGATATGTTTTTGCCAAGTTCGTCATTTCAAGCAGACAATCGCAATATGGATTATCCTTGTAATCGGTCAGTTTTAGAAACCCCCGCGTTTTTACTTACCAGTTGCGACAGTTCTATCTGACTTTTAGTCAGACAATTTGACAATGAACGTCAAAGTTCACAGATATGACCTACGCCATTACATAATGGGGACAGTTTGCTCCGATAAAAATAGTGTAAAACAGTGGAAATAACATGGAAATAACGCCAACCTAACAATGATAATTTGGTCCAGGCTACAAATACCAAAAAAGGTCAGATAGCGGAAAGAAATCATAGGCAGGCATTCTTTTTGAAAACAGTTGGCTATTGTCTAGGCTAGGAAAAACAAAGCAGGCCAGATAGCGGAATAAAATCATGTAGAAGTCAATTTTGGCAAACTTGTAGGGAAAGGTGCCCTGAGCAACATACTAAAAGTACCGATGGGTGGGGGAGAATCTAAGAGCGGGGGTCTAAAAGGTCATTTTTTATTTTTTTCTTAAAATAATTCGAAAACTACTGAAAAATGCTCATGCACTAAATTAATCCACATAAGATTCTCTACAAAGAAAAGGTTCTGCGCACTTTTTCTCTAGGATTAATGGAGATGCGGGAAATAGAAAAGTTTTCAAACTTTCGGTTTTTGTTGTTAAAAATCAAGTTTTAATGATAAATGAACTATGCTCAGACAACGTATTATGTAAAATTAATTAAGTGTAATTATGTATTATAATAATAATTCTAGATCAAATAAAACATACTGATGCAGCAAAATTATACATTTTACCAAAAAATATCATAGACATAAATACTCAGAGTTTCGTCTACTTTAATTTCGAATTTAACTATTTTGACGAAATTACAGAAATGGCGGCTCATTGCAAATACATTATGTTTACTTGTCCATAATGTCACGTTGCCCAGAAAATGTCAAAACAAATTAGAACTGGTGGTCGGGAATATCTCAAGTATTTCTTTGCTAGAGGCAATAGTTTTCGAATTATTAACGAAAAACCGTAAAAAAGGACCGTTGAAGACCTCCCCTTCCCTTAGCTTCACCCTCACCCATAGGTACTTTTAGTACGTTATTCAGGGCACTTTCCCTTACAAATGTGCGAAAATTGGCTTATACACGATTCTTTTCCGCTAGTTTTCGTTCGTTGCCTGGACTACTGTCGGAAGAGACCTTTTTGTAAATAGTCATTTCTACTGATAGTTTACGAATTATTGGCAACTCACTACCGTTCATACCTATAAAATGTTTGCTTTGATTCGAAATTTTGATATATTGTTTAAAACATCTGAATAAAGCTACACAGGGAAGTCTAGCTTTCTACTAATTTTGTCAAAATCTAACATTACACTGGCAGTGGTATACAATTAGTCGCCTATATCTTTGAAAATAGATAAAAAATTGAATATGGGGAGTCATACGGTAGAAAGGTCCCGGGACTGCTGTCAACCTTTTTCGCAAGGGAGGGGTGGGAAATGTGACGCAGGGTGGGTTGGAGCAAAGGGAAGAGCGGTGTATGAATCCGCACGCGATGGGGAGTCATACGGTATAAGTGTCACGAGACGGTCAACCCCTTTCGTTAGGAAACCTAGCAATGACAGACAGACGGACAGACCACGTTAGCGTTTTATTATAGTGTATGATGATATCATGTTCTTTACGCTTACTACCACATCACGCAGTTTCATTTTGTGTACAGCTTCCAGTAATTCTCTTAACCCTTCACCCTTTACAATACCCTCCCCTACAATCGGATGTTTATTATTGTTGACACATTTACTGTAAACCGCCGGCCAGGATTCATGATTGTGCTTCAAGCCAATACATTCTTTGTCCCCAATGGCCAGTTTCGTACAACAGTACGTTCTGGCACCTTCTAAGGCTCTCCTCACTTTTGGAAACGTTAGACCCTAGAAAAGGATGTAAGTTTAACTGTCTTCCAAAAAGTATCCGACTACTCACAGCTGATGTGTGTTTTACTAATACTAGCGACGTTATAAAAAATAAAATTTCGGTTAAACGCATTATTTCCTGCCACCTAAAAGCGAACATGGTTCATACTTCAGCAATAAAACATTATCTTGTATCATAACTTTAAGTACTGGTGGAGGTGTTAAATAGATCATAAATAAGTACATTTCTCTCTCGTTACAGGTTATATTGGGTTACTGATAAAATCATGAGGAACAAAAGAACTACAAACATAGTTTGAACGGTGTTATGACATTTGTCTGGCTTGGAAATTAGTCTATTTGCTTCGGATATCTGCGTGGTTTGCAATTTGGCTTATAAGCGCGATATGTCATTGGAAAACGTGCATAATAATCTGGTCAAAGCCATTCTTGCGTATCTGCCCGTTTATCGAAGCGATAGTAACCGTTTAGTAAGCTACATTGAGCAATACAGCGGATGCGAATGACATTATCAAATGCAATTGTACTGGGGCTAAATCAATTAAATGCGTTATAATTTTTGGTGGAAATAATAGCTGAATAACGACTAAATAAATTTGTTATTCGATGACAGGAATCAGATAAGAGAGGAGCATCTATTGAAATATGAAACCAAACAAACATAATGTGCATAATTTATGAGATATTACTCATATGACGTAGTAATTGGCATAGAGCAAAGCAGTAAAATAGACATGTAAGACTTTTCTTTTATATAAAATAATAATAAGGAATTACAAAACAAAATTGATTTTTTACTTTATTTACTTTATCATACGCAGTATGTAAAGTATTGTAATCATGCCAAAAATTTTTTTTGAGATTTTAGCGGAAATATGTCTTTTTGGGTCCCCTGAACATTTTTGACCAAGGTACAAAAAAATGTCTGTGTGTGTGTGTGTGTGTGTGTGTGTGTGTGTATGTGTGTGTGTACCCGTTTTTGTGGAGACGATTCCGGAGAAACTACTAATGGTATCGGGACGAAACTTCATATTTAGCAGTTTTATAACCAAACTTAGAGCTGAAAAGCTTTCTGTTGAAAAGGGTCCAAAGGAACTGGTGGTTTACTCATAGCATTTTTCGAAGATTTTGCAAATGAGCCGCTATTTGTGTAATGTCGTCAAATTAGTTAAATAATAAATTAAAGGAGAGGAAATTTTCCATAATTTATGTATATGACATTTTTTGGTAGAATTTATAGTTTAGCCGCATGAGCAAATTCTATTTCATCGAGATCGGGCGTACTGCTTTAAAACTAGTAGCCAGGATGTCAGATTATTTTGATTCTAATGACAGTAGCTAGTGTCAAACGCTAATGTCTTGAAAATGCTACTGTCAATATAGGCTGCGTTCGGATATTGAACACCGTTACACTTTTTGCACCCAATAACACGTAAGTGTCATTTGGACGGTGTACCCGCTGTCAACGGAGTACAATATCCGAACGCAGCTTTAATCGAGATATTTGTCTAGTTCTACTAGTTTTATTTTAATGCAGACATAGCCGATCTCGATCAAATAGCATCTCATGCAGCTAAACTATTAATTTTATATATAGTATGATAAAGTCATGTGCCTGGCCACATCAGATTTTTTTGTCGGTGGTTTGGACAATATTACAAAAAGAATCTAGTACTGAGAGGTTAAAAGTCATCAACTTCACCAAAAATTAAAAGAAAATTAAAAATGCACTATAAGAAAGGATTTTATGGATCTGAAAATCAGCTTAATGTCAAGTATTTGATTTAAAATTTGAGTGGAAAAAATTAGACAACATTTTATACTGGATGGACCACTTCAACCTTAACATTTGATTATCTCAAAATGTACAAATAAAATATATAAAACTGTCCTTGTACGTAGAGGGCGTACTACTAGTTTTGTTGTAGATGCCGCTAGTGTCCAGATAAATAGTTCAACATCATTTTCTTAAAGTGAATGGCCTATATTTCTCTATATTTTGGAATTATTTGCAACAATTTAGTGCAAAACGCAGTGAGGTAGTCCTTCCCTGACCCTTACTGTTTTTGACTTATTGATTAATTTCTCCAAAATTCATCATTTAAAATAATAAAATTAATGTCACCTACCAGAAATGTGTTCGAAGTGGTTTATGAGGAAATTCTATTTAGAATAAAACGCTTTATCTATTTTAAGACAAAGGATATACAGCGTGTTTGTATTTTCGACTACATCAATCAAATAATTTCCGTTCCAAGAATACCGATTTTGTTATTGGAATACTCTGTATATAGTTACATTTAAACACTGCAGGTTAAAAAAAGTACTGATTAGAAAAAAAAATCATTTTTACTTTGATTGAAGTCAAACGTTGGTACCTGCCGGTACAAATACGATGCGATTTACAGTTTTAAACAAAAGTATCTTTATTTTTATGTAGAATTATAATAAGCAATAGAACATTTATCATTCCATGTAACAAAATAAAGAAACCAAGTTTATCAAAATCGACGTAAAAATGTAATTAACCAAAACGGTAAATTTGTACACAATAGAATGCCGGTCTCCTTTTATACGTGAAAGAATACGATTCTCAAAATTGAACCATATCTAGGGTGTTCCGTTAAGAAAATTGATATTTTTGGAATTGAAATTGTTTGAAGCATGTCCAATTTCATGAAGACGCTGTTTGCAAACAGGTTGTCCTGTCTTTAAAATGATAAATTAAATAAAAAGATTTTGTCACGGAAAGAAGTATAATCTAAATTCTAAATGACCATTTTAGATTGTTTATTTGGTTATACATACTTACCTCAGCTTTCTTTTATTTGAAATTTCACATTATTTCTCATAGGCGTAATTAACTAATATGCACTACCTCTATCCAATAAAACCAATGATCATGTATATTTCATTTTATTACACAAGCAACACATAAAATATTATACAAGGAATTCATAAATTAGAACGTAAATTATACAGGCTGTTCTTTTACAAAATTATCAAACATTTGACAACAATGCCGTTTCTCCATCCTACAGCAACAATCACAAATATACATTATGTAGCTACAAGGGCAATCAATTAAATAGTATACATCATCGGCTCACGCAAGTATAACTAATGATTACGGACAAAGTTCGCAACAGTTCGCGGCAACACCTCCTCAAAAGATATTTTGTTCTTTTTAATCACATTTGATGCCAAACAGGTAAGTTTCATGGCACCCTTAAAACTACACACGCTCTTCAAGTAGACACAGTTTAGTAGCTTCGCTAAATCCTTGAAAGTCTCACCGTTTTCATTCCTTGCACAAAAATGAGCCCCAGCATCAACCAGAATTGGAATCAATTCCCTATGATCTGGCGCCATAACCGCTAGATGAAGTGGGGTGTTTCCCGCATTATCCCGCGCGTTGGGATTTGCACCGGCTTTCACCAGACACCTACTTAACGAAGCACCCTTAGAGCTTAAGAGAGTAGAACAGGTAAAATGAAGAGGTGTATAACCAAATACAACTCTCAAGTCCAATTGGACCAACTTGCGCCAAACAGCATTGATTTTGACATCGCGAGATACATGTTCATCAAAAGTAGATAAAAACCCCAAAATCATATCTAGAAATGCAGTCAGCTCATTAAGAAGAATATGTGCCTTAGTGCTGTTAGAGTGCTCTTCTAAATACATCTTCGCCAGGGCTAACTGCTCTACCGCTTTTGAAAAAACAATTTCGTATCGCTGAAGGGCCGGCAAATCGCTGTCAGTGTGATACATCAAATTTTGAAATGTCGTCTTAATATTAGGGTCCAACGGTTGAAGATGTTGTTGCTGGATCTCTAATACGCGTAGACTAAGCTCTATAGTAGCACGTGTTGCAAGTGGCAGAGAACTAGTTACGAATGGGTGCGCTGGGCCTAAAATTCGTTCCAGTACCAAAATCGCTTGGTGCAGCATAAGTTCCCTGCTTTGCGAAATTTCACGTAATGATGTTTCATCACCAAACTCACGTTCTCCCGGTAGGTACATAGAGTGGTGCATTTCCGTTTTTAGTACCTGTTGAATATCTCGTTGTTTCAAGGCGGCTAACCAGTAGAAATCTACAGCTACAGCCTCATAATCCCGCAGCGTGATGCATGCACAGAATACTTCTAAGCTTTCTACCATTTGTTCACGAGATAAGTATTTGCGCGTGTCCAATTTGGCAAGTAAAGCTAGTCTATCTTCCAATGCTGCTAGAAGCGGTGGAGTTACTCCGTATATATTAGTAGCTTTGATAGAAGCACCATGTTGAAGTAATGAAAGGAAGATGTGGTCACTTTCTGGGGATTTTGACTGGCAGCATTCGTGAAGAGCTGTGTTTCCAGTTAACAGACTCTGCTTATGCACATCAGGCTTTGCGGAAAGAAGGTGCCTTACCAGGGAGAAGCTTCCTATGTTACAAGCTATCATAAGACTTGTGGTCCCATAACAGTTCGCGTCGTCGATGTTGGCTCCATGGTCCAGCAAGCATTTAACTATCTTTAACCTATTCTTCGTACATGCTATGTATAGGGGAGTTGTCTTATACACTGCCGTTGCTGCGTTCACTTGCGCACCGTGGAACAGCAACAATTTCACCACGTCAAGAAACCCGCGAGAAACTGCAATATGCAAAGGCGTCACCAGTTCGTCCGAGAAAACTCCGTGTCCGGTACTAGTTTCCTCTATGTTCACATCATACTCCTCCAATATATATTTAATCACGTGGTATCTTCCTTCAGAAACAGCATGTGAAATTGGATAGTTTTCCATTTTAGTTAAGTTTGCTTTTAGAACTTTTCTGAACTCAGAGAACTTTGAAGGAACTGTCTGCGAATAGGCCTCAGAAGGAACTGATGCATACATACCTCAACCATACCTCACCTAAAGGATAATGTCCAAAAATGGGGTGGGAGAAGGTGGTGGTGGTAACATTTCAGGTAGAGCGATCTCCGTACGCACTAATACTTTTAATATAATTCTTAGACAACGACACTTTTACCTGATACTTTCAATTAACATTGTGCTAAGTTGAAAAGCATGTCTCTTGTTAACAATGATTTTGAAGAAATTCTTGTAAGAAGCAAACGGAACGACAGGCGGTACGCAGTTTTGTTATGGAGTGCATCCTCACATAGGGTGCATCATGTCTAAATTACTGGATATTACATTGTTTAGCAACAAAGGAACAACGTACAACAGATCTCAAAATAAGTATCAGGTCGCAAAAATGTATGGAATCCTCAACGTAACTTTATATTGATTATCAATATCCTTGAAAAGGGGAGTTATACGAAATACATATAAGGGCTTCTTGTATACTAACGATTTTTCCGAGAATCTAATTATTGTTCCGTCGCAAAAATACCCGTTTAACCCCGTTAAGGTTTCCCTCCAATAAATCCCTTGCCCGACCAACGTTTCCTTTGTCTGCCGATCGTCAACTATGGTTATGAAACAAAGTATTTCTTGGAGGGTATAAATTAAAAGCTAGGTGACTATCATGGCAAAAAGTGAACAAAAACTAAGAAGTGAAAACAGATTCAGATATAAGAATAAATAAAACACTGGTGTACTCTGATGGTGTTTCATTAATCTTGTTCTAGTGGCTACCCGGTTTGGAATCAAACTGATTCGTCTTCGGGTCTAGAGTTGTTGTACACGTTTTATATTTGAAGGTGATTTAAAGTTTCATATATGCTGTTTTTGTAGAATCTGAAACTGAAAGTAGAAATTCTAAATTGTTTCCAGTTTTTGAGAAAAACAAATGCATTTTTGCATTTTTTATCATAGTTGTTCATTGTTCACCAGGATAGGAACCTTGCTTAGATTGTTGCAATTTTAACTAATTAGCTACTTACTTGTAAAAATCTGATATGCTCTTGAGTCTACACTAAAAAACTAATTATCGAAAACGAATTATTTTTTATTAGTTTATGAAGTTATTAAGTATCGTAATAAAAGGATTTTTTATTTGGTAAGTAAACTCAATTAAAGGAATGCTATCTATTTTACTAGACGTGCCATTTCATACAAAGTGGTCCAGGGAAGGTAGCTCGACTACTTAAAAAAATCATATTTATTTAATAAATCTCCCTATATTCTGTGAGTGCAAAAACAATTATAATTTTTTTTTTATTTTATATGGTTTAGAATTGGCGGCCATTATTGTATCAGCAAATTAAACATTTTTGACATTAGTATGTCCTCGCGTTAAAAATAACTTTGTTTGGTTTTGTCATGGATAATTGAAATAAAATCCATTCCATTTAGCACATTTCAAGCTATCTGTAAAATGTATAATACATAAGGTTTATACTTATGTACTATTTTTAAAAAATCCGTTGCATTTGTTTGTGTTGATAATTAAAAAAAAACATTCTGCACCTGAATCATAATTATTTTAAGCTAAATAAAGTTAATTTTATTATAGTAAAATTAGTTTAAATAGTTTTACTGTACCAACTTCAGATAGGAATTTTGCTATTTGTAAGTTAGCGCTGATAAATGTTTGTTGCCCGTGTTCAATGGCTTCTTATTCCAAACACAGCAAAATTCACAAGAAGGTTTTTAAATATTATTAAACAACTATGCTAAGATATATACTAAGATTAATTAATTGGACAGTTTCAGATTTTTAAGTCTGGCCTGTTAGGCATTACATATCGTGGACATGAAAAATTTTCCGATTTCGACAGCTTCTTGTCATAAAGGAGTAGAAGTAAAACGACTGTTTTTTATTACATGATCTTTGCATACAAAACATGAATGAACAAATTATCTACCCCTTTATACGGGGCCTAAGAGACCATCATAAGTAAATTTTAAGAAATGTGTTAAGACGAAAAATGAATGTAAACCTTATGTATTAAACTATTAAAAGATAGCTTAAAATGTCCTAAATAGAATAGTTAGAATTTCAACTCTTTATGACAAATCCCAACAAAGTAATTTAGTGACAAAGTAAACACATAACAATGTAAAAAATAATAAAAAAAATCTGATGTTGCCAGGCACATGACTTTATCATACTATATATAAAATTAATAGTTTAGCTGCATTATTTGATCGAGATCGGCCATGCCTGCATTAAAATAAAACTACTAGAACTAGACAGATATGTCGATTAACGCTGCGTTCGGATATTGTACTCCGTTGACACCGGGTATACCGTCCAAATGACACTTACGTGTTATTGGGTGTAAAAAGTGTAATGTAATATGCGAACGCAGCTTATATTGACAGAAGTTATTGTCAAAACATTAGCGTTTGACACCAAGACTACCTACTGTCATTAGAATCAAAAAATCTGACAAATCCTGGCTACTAGTTTTCATGCAGTACGACCGATCTCGTAGAAATAGAATTTGCTCATGCAGCTAAACTATTGATTTTACCAAAAAATGTCATTGTGATAAATTATTGAGAATTTCCTCATCTTTAATTTATTATTTAACTATTTCGACGAAATTCCAGAAATGGCGGCTTATTTGCAAAATCGTTCAAAAATGCTAAGGCTAACCCTCCAGTTCCTTTGGACCCTCTTCAACAGAAAGCTTTTCAGCTCTAAGTTTGGTGATGAAACTTCTAAATATGTAGTTTCGTTCCGATACCTTTAGTAGTTTCTCCGGAATCGTCGCCACAAAAAACGGGTACACACACACACACATACACACACACACACAGAAATTTTTTTTGAACCTTGGTCAAAAATGTTCAGGGGACCCAAAAAGGCATATTTCCGCTAAAATCTCAAAAATCTTTTTGGCACGATTATAATACTTTACATACTGCGTAAGATAAAGTAAAAGGAGAGCACCTCTGGACAACCTTCACATGGATTCAACCTACTGCATTGGTAAGGCCCAATCCGTTTAATGTCAAATTTCTTCTTACATAAATACGTTTATTTAAATACGTTGTTACGGGACGCAACAATTCGAAGTCTGAACATTTTTGACCAAGGTAAGGAAAATTCTGTGTGTGTGTGTGTGTGTATGTGTGTGTACCTGTTACCTTATCATACGTAGTATATAAAGTATTGTAATCGTGCAAAAAAAAATTGAGATTTTAGCGGAAATATGTCTTTTTGCATCCCCTGAATATTTTTGACCAAGGTACAAAAAAATATCTGTGTGTGTGTGTGTGTGTGTGTGTGTGTGTGTGTGCATGTGTCTGGGTATGGATGTGTGTGTGTACCAGTTTTTTGTGGCGACGATTCCGGAGAAACTACCAAAGGTATCGGGACGAAACTTCATATTTAGAAGTTTAATGACCAAACTTGACCTGAAAAGCTTTCTGTTGAAAAGTGTCCAAAGCAACTGGAGGTTTAGTCTTAGTATTTAGAAAGATTTTGCAAATAAGCCGCCATTTCTGGAATTTCTTCGAAATAGTTACATAATAAATTAAAGTAGAGGAAATTCTGAATAATTTATGACTATGACTTTTTTGCTACAATCAATAGTTTCGCTGCATCAGCCAACTCTATTCCATCGAGAACGGTGGTACTGCATTAAAACTAGTAGCCAGGATCTGTCAGATATTTTGATTCTGGTGACAGTAGGTAGTGTCAAACGCTAATATTTTGACAATACCTACTGTCGATATAAGCTGCGTTCAGACATTGTACACCGGTTACACTATTTACACTCAATAACGCGTAAGTGTCATTTGGACGGTGTACCCTGTGTCAACGGAGTACAATTTCCGAACGCAGCTTTAATCGACAAATTTGTCTAGTTCAGGGGTGGGGAACCTTTTTATCATATAAGGCCACACTTAAATTTAAAAATAATAAGCAGGCCGCCTATTTACTGTTCTTCTTGAAATAGGCTTTGTCGTGAGATATATCCCCACTTAGCTGCATGAACAAATTTTAACTTTGAAAGTCATGCATAGCAGTTGACTCTGATGGTAACTCTGTGCGTTATGTGTACACAATAAATAGTTTAGTGAAGCTTTAGCAGCTTTTATTGGAACCAGCGCTAACCCGACTACACACATCAAAACATTCCATTTGATCGAGATCGCTCGTATCTACATTACAACTTGGTCAGGATTTCACAGATATTTTGATTCTATTGACAGTATTGTCAGATGATCAGCTTTTGACACTGCTGTATAGTATGACGTAACACGTAGTAACACGTTCACCGAAGGAAAGTTTTTTGTTTTATTCGTATTTTTTAAAATATAATCACACGTTAAGATTAAAATGGCCCACCCTGTACAAACGACAAATGCGCCGCTCTATGCTGTTGAACACAACTTCTAGCAACCCTCCATCGTTTATAGTGTGAGAGAAATGCCAATTTAAAATCTGCTTCGAGAAAAACATGGTTAATGTTGACCCCTATTCGGACAGCGGATTTGTTCGGAGTACAAGATACAAGGACAGAGTAAATGAGTTGAATGTTTTTGTGTTGTTGTGTTTATTTTTATTTCTGATTCCACATCATTGGATTCGTATTCCTGTATATTCTGTTTTCTTTCTTATGATGCTTTGAGCGATCTTAATTTGAAGAAGTATTATATGGATATTTTGTTATTTAGTTTTGTTATGGCATAACACAACATAAAAATGAACAACTTACCTCGGAAACACATTTGCAAAAAGTGTATGCATATCATAATATCCCGTCCGACACATTCACTACCTACTATCGGTTGCAAAAGTATTGAGCCCTGTGTTTGGAGGTTCGTAACTCTGCAACGACTGAACAAAAACGTGAAATAAAGTGGGTTATACTCCTGAATCATTTCTACATAACATAATTGACTATCAAAATTTTCTGCCCCTAGGTTTGGACAGAAGCGCGAGAGAAGTGTGAAAATGTACCCGATTTTAGCTCTTTTTAATAAACGCTCGTCTTTCCAAATTTTTTTGCTAAACCGCTTACCCAAAAAAATTCAAATTTACACAGAGTACAACTCAAGATCTTGTCTAAAGATTGGCTTTTGTATTTTACTAATTTTATTTGCAATAACGGCTATAAACAAGATTTTCATGAGACAGGTACGAAAGCAATCGCAAAATTTTGCTTAATGAGACTATTGAAATAGAAACACATTTCAGATGTTCATTAATTTTAATATTCGATATAATTTTGGTACAGCGCGCCAGTATGTCACGTCGACCTCAAAATTTGAGGTCGACTACACTGCTACAGTATATATCACAGGCCCGTACTTCGAATTAAAACAAACATCGTACATATTTATTCACGTAACCAGCATTGAAATTGAAGGTTAGAAATGGTGGACTCTTTGTTTAATGAAAGAATAGGTAGCAAGTGTACAACGAAGAGCTGTAAGCATTTTGTTTTGTTTTTAATGCCTTTTGAATCAACAGCAGCAAGCAAATATCATCAGTTAGCATAAAGAAATAAAATACCAAGCGAGATATTTTTTCGCAGGCCCCAATAATATGATTTTGGATAACATAAGTATTCATTGAATAAAGTTTCTTGACTAACTGCGTTGCGTGCGTACGTGTTTTAAAAGTATTGAGCAAGAATGCTGAAGTATTATTCCAAGGAAGTAAAACACTTAATTATCAATGTCAGAAATTCCTTTCTCAAATAACTAAAGCGCAGCTGTTGTATCTGTCAAAAAATCACCATTAAGGGAAGGTATATTAGATTTTATCGGAATTATATAAATCGGAAGCAATCGGAAATTATTGTGGTTCATGTAGCCCATTGCAATTGAATTAATCTGGGCATATGTAGAAAATGCAGTTACAAAAAGCTACAATACATTTGATATTAAAGATATGTTAGATTTATGTAACAAAGCACTGTCTCAACAGAGGTATGGCAAAATTGTGATCAGTGATATTTTATTTGTAACATTTATGGGTTTTTGTTGGTATTTTATAATTTGTCAATAATTAACGTAATTTCTAATCGTTTGATTTCTTTTTTTAGCCGCACCTGATGATGGTCGATTGTAAAATGGACAAAACGTTTTATCGACAATAAAGTAATACTACCATATTGCTTAATTTGTTCATATATAATGTAAACAAGTTGCCGCCATATTGTTCCAATGTTGGTGGTTCTTCTGAAACTGCACAATTCGTGCAAACTTTAGGACAAATACTTGTCGCAATTGAAACATCAACTACTGATTTTTGGCAGAAATAATGTTATGAAATAATAATAAATCACAAAACAGAATATGTATACAACTCCAGAATTAAAAAAAAAATACTTATGCTATTTTCAAAAATAAAACCGAACGAGAAAATGCCAAAAGTATTGAATACGGTCCTGGGAGTTGATCGTTGACGAAGCGTCGCATCGTTTCGCCCGCTTTATCCCCTTTCCCTGCCCACCGGATCGATCACATTATTTTCCCTATGTAAAATTCCCAAATAACTGTTATGTTATTATATATCAATGGCTGAGTATCACAATAATTAAGGATTGTTTGCGTGCTAACTGCGTTGTCCTGCTATCGTTCGTTTCTGAGATATCCGCTCGCTTACAGACTTTATTACATAAGAAATCATCTATTGAAATATGAAACCAAACAAACATAATGTGCATAATTTATGAGATATTACTCATATGACGTAGTAATTGGCATAGAGCAAAGCAGTAAAATAGACATGTAAGACTTTTCTTTTATATAAAATAATAATAAGGAATTACAAAACAAAATTGATTTTTTTTGTCGGTGGTTTGGACAATATTACAAAAAGAATCAAGTACTGAGAGGTTAAAAGTCATCAACTTCACCAAGAATTAAAAGAAAATTAAAAATGCACTATAAGAAAGGATTTTATGGATCTGGAAATCAGCTTAATGTCAAGTATTTGATTTAAAATTTGAGTGGAAAAAATTAGACAACATTTTATACTGGATGGACCACTTCAACCTTAACATTTGATTATCTCAAAATGTACAAATAAAATATATAAAACTGTCCTTGTACGTAGAGGACGTACTACTAGTTTTGTTGTAGATGCCGCTAGTGTCAAGATAAATAGTTCAACATCATTTTCTTAAAGTAAATGGCCTATATTTCTCTATATTTTGGAATTATTTGCAACTATTTATTGCAAAAAGTAGTGAGGTAGTCCTTCCCTAACCCTTACTGTTTTTGACTTACTAATTAATTTCTCCAAAATTCATCATTTAAAATAATAAAATTAATGTCACCTACCAGAAATGTGTTCGAAGTGGTTTATGAGGAAATTCTATTTAGAATAAAGCGCTTTATCTATTTTAAGACAAAGGATATACAGCGTGTTTGTATTTTCGACTACATCAATCAAATAATTTCCGTTCCAAGAATACCGATTTTGTTATTGGAATACTCTGTATATAGTTACATTTAAACACTGCAGGTTAAAAAAAGTACTGATAAGAAAAAAAAATCATTTTTACTTTGATTGAAGTCAAACGTTGGTACCTGCCGGTACAAATACGATGCGATTTAGAGTTTGAAACAAAAGTATCTTTATTTTTATGTAGAATTATAATAAGCAATAGAACATTTATCATTCCATGTAACAAAATAAAGCAACCAAGTTTATCAAAATCGACGTAAAAATGTAATTAACCAAAACGGTAAATTTGTACACAATAGAATGCCGGTCTCCTTTTATACGTGAAAGAATACGATTCTCAAAATTGAACCATATCTAGGGTGTTCCGTTAAGAAAATTGATATTTTTGGAATTGAAATTGTTTGAAGCATGTCCAATTTCATGAAGACGCTGTTTGCAAACAGGTTGTCCTGTCTTTAAAATGATAAATTAAATAAAAAGATTTTGTCACGGAAAGAAGTATAATCTAAATTCTAAATGACCATTTTAGATTGTTTATTTGGTTATACATACTTACCTCAGCTTTCTTTTATTTGAAATTTCACATTATTTCTCATAGGCGTAATTAACTAATATGCACTACCTCTATCCAATAAAACCAATGATCATGTATATTTCATTTTATTACACAAGCAACACATAAAATATTATACAAGGAATTCATAAATTAGAACGTAAATTATACAGGCTGTTCTTTTACAAAATTATCAAACATTTGACAACAATGCCGTTTCTCCATCCTACAGCAACAATCACAAATATACATGTAGCTACAAGGGCAATCAATTAAATAGTATACATCATCGGCTCACGCAAGTATAACTAATGATTACGGACAAAGTTCGCAACAGTTCGCGGCAACACCTCCTCAAAAGATATTTTGTTCTTTTTAATCACATTTGATGCCAAACAGGTAAGTTTCATGGCACCCTTAAAACTACACACGCTCTTCAAGTAGACACAGTTTAGTAGCTTCGCTAAATCCTTGAAAGTCTCCCCGTTTTCATTCCTTGCACAAAAATGAGCCCCAGCATCAACCAGAATTGGAATCAATTCCCTATGATCTGGCACCATAGCCGCTAGATGAAGTGGGGTGTTTCCCGCATTATCCCGCGCGTTGGGATTTGCACCGGCGTTCACCAGACACCTACTTAACGAAGCACCCTTAGAGCTTAAGAGAGTAGAACAGGTAAAATGAAGAGGTGTATAACCAAATACAACTCTCAAGTCCAATTGGACCAACTTGCGCCAAACAGCATTGATTTTGAGATCGCGAGATACATGTTCATCAAAAGTAGATAAAAACCCCAAAATCATATCTAGAAATGCCGTCAGCTCATTAAGAAGAATATGTGCGTTAGTGCTGTTAGAGTGCTCTTCTAAATACATCTTCGCCAGGGCTAACTGCTCTACCGCTTTTGAAAAAACAATTTCGTATCGCTGAAGGGCCGGCAAATCGCTGTCAGTGTGATACATCAAATTTTGAAATGTCGTCTTAATATTAGGGTCCAACGGTTGAAGATGTTGTTGCTGGATCTCTAATACGCGTAGACTAAGCTCTATAGTAGCACGTGTTGCAAGTGGCAGAGAACTAGTTACGAATGGGTGCGCTGGGCCTAAAATTCGTTCCAGTACCAAAATCGCTTGGTGCAGCATAAGTTCCCTGCTTTGCGAAATTTCACGTAATGATGTTTCATCACCAAACTCACGTTCTCCCGGTAGGTACATAGAGTGGTGCATTTCCGTTTTTGGTACCTGTTGAATATCTCGTTGTTTCAAGGCGGCTAACCAGTAGAAACCTACAGCTACAGCCTCATAATCCCGCAGCGTGATGCATGCACAGAATACTTCTAAGCTTTCTACCATTTGTTCACGAGATAAGTATTTGCGCGTGTCCAATTTGGCAAGTAAAGCTAGTCTATCTTCCAATGCTGCTAGAAGCGGTGGAGTTACTCCGTATATATTAGTAGCTTTGATAGAAGCACCATGTTGAAGTAATGAAAGGAAGATGTGGTCACTTTCTGGGGATGTTGACTGGCAGCATTCGTGAAGAGCTGTGTTGCCAGTTAACAGACTCTGCTTATGCACATCAGGCTTTGCGGAAAGAAGGTGCCTTACCAGGGAGAAGCTTCCTATGTTACAAGCTATCATAAGACTTGTGGTCCCATAACAGTTCGCGTCGTCGATGTTGGCTCCATGGTCCAGCAAGCATTTAACTATCTTTAACCTATTCTTCGTACATGCTATGTATAGGGGAGTTGTCTTATACACTGCCGTTGCTGCGTTCACTTGCGCACCGTGGAACAGCAACAATTTCACCACGTCAAGAAACCCGCGAGAAACTGCAATATGCAAAGGCGTCACCAGTTCGTCCGCGAAAACTCCGTGTCCGGTACTAGTTTCCTCTATGTTCACATCATACTCCTCCAATATATATTTAATCACGTGGTATCTTCCTTCAGAAACAGCATGTGAAATTGGATAGTTTTCCATTTTAGTTAAGTTTGCTTTTAGAACTTTTCTGAACTCAGAGAACTTTGAAGGAACTGTCTGCGAATAGGCCTCAGAAGGAACTGATGCATACATACCTCAACCATACCTCACCTAAAGGATAATGTCCAAAAATGGGGTGGGAGAAGGTGGTGGTGGTAACATTTCAGGTAGAGCGATCTCCGTACGCACTAATACTTTTAATATAATTCTTAGACAACCACACTTTTACCTGATACTTTCAATTAACATTGTGCTAAGTTGAAAAGTATGTCTCTTGTTAACAATGATTTTGAAGAAATTCTTGTAAGAAGCAACCGGAACGACAGGCGGTACGCAGTTTTGTTATGGAGTGCATCCTTACATAGGGTGCATCATGTCTAAATTACTGGATATTACATTGTTTAGCAACAAAGGAACAACGTACAATAGATCTCAAAATAAGTATCAGGTCGCAAAAATGTATGGAATCCTCAACGTAACTTTATATTGATTATCAATATCCTTGAAAAGGGGAGTTATACGAAATACATATAAGCGCTTCTTGTATACTAACGGTTTTTCCGAGAATCTAATTATTGTTCCGTTGCAAAAATACCCGTTTAACCCCATTAAGGTTTCCCTCCAATAAATCCCTTGCCCGACCAACGTTTCCTTTGTCTGCCGATCGTCAACTATGGTTATGAAACAAAGTATTTCTTGGAGGGTATAAATTAAAAGCTAGGTGACTATCATGGCAAAAAGTGAACAAAAACTAAGAAGTGAAAACAGATTCAGATATAAGAATAAATAAAACACTCGTGTACTCTGATGTTGTTTCATTAATTCTTGTTCTAGTGGCTACCCGGTTTGGAATCAAACTGATTCGTCTTCGGGTCTAGCGTTGTTGTACAGGTTTTATATTTGAAGGTGATTTAAAGTTTCAGATATGCTGTTTTTGTAGAATCTGAAACTGAAAGTAGAAATTCTAAATTGTTTCCAGTTTTTGAGAAAAACAAATGCATTTTTGCATTTTTTATCATAGTTGTTCATTGTTCACCAGGATAGGAACCTTGCTTAGATTGTTGCAATTTTAACTAATTAGCTACTTACTTGTAAAAATCTGATATGCTCTTGAGTCTACACTAAAAAACGAATTATCGAAAACGAATTAATTTTTATTAGTTTATTAAGTTATTAAGTATCGTAATAAAAGGTTTTTTATTTGGTAAGTAAACTCAATTAAAGGAATGCTATCTATTTTACTAGACTTGCCATTTCACACAAAGTGGTCCAGGGAAGGTAGCTCGACTACTTAAAAAAATCATATTTATTTAATAAATCTCCCTATATTCTGTGAGTGCAAAAACAATTATAATTTTTTTTTTATTTTATATGGTTTAGAATTGGCGGCCATTATTATGTCAACAAATTAAACATTTTTGACATTAGTATGTCCTCGCGTTAAAAATAACTTTGTTTGGTTTTGTCATGGATAATTGAAATAAAATCCATTCCATTTAGCACATTTCAAGCTATCTGTAAAATGTATAATACATAAGGTTTATACTTATGTACTAATTTTAAAAAATCCGTTGCATTTATTTGTGCTGATAATTAAAAAAAATCTGATGTGGCCAGGCACATGACTTTATCATACTATATATAAAATTAATGGTTTAGCTGCATGGGATTCTATTTGATCGAGATCAGCCATGTCAGCATTAAAATAAAACTAGTAAAACTAGACAGATATGTCGATTAAAGCTGTGTTCGGATGTTGTACTCCGTTGACACCGGGTACACCGTCCAAATGACACTTACGTGTTTTTGGGTGTAAAAATTGTAACGGTGTACAATATCCGAACGCAGCTTATATTATTGACAGTAGGTATTGTCAAAATATTAGCGTTTGACACTACCTACTGTCATTAGAATCATATCTGACATATAATCTAACAGATCCTGGCTACTAGTCTTAATGCAGTATGACCGATCTCGATGAAATAGAATTTGCTCATGCAGCTAAACTATTGATAGCACCAAAAAATGTCATAGACATAAATTATTCAGAATTTCCTCTACTTTAATTTATTATTTAACTATTCCGACGAAATTCCAGAAATGGCGGCTTATTTGCAAAATCTTTCAAAAATGCTATGACAAAACCTCCAGTTCTTTGGACCATTTTCAACAGAAAGCTTTTCAGCTCTAAGTTTGGTCATGAAACTTCTAAATATGAAGTTTCGTCTCGATATCTTTAGTAGTTTCTCCGGAATCGTCGTCTCAAAAAACGGGTACACACACACACACACACACACACACACACACACACACACACACACACACACACACACACACACACACACACACACACACACACACACACACACACACACACACACACACACACACACACACACACAGAAATCTTTTTGTACCTTGGTCAAAAATGTTCAGGGGACCCAAAAAGACATATTTCCGCTAAAAACTCAAAAAATTTTTTTGGCACGATTACAATACTTTACATACTGCGTATGATAAAGTAAAAAACATTCTGCACCTGAATCATAATTATTTTAAGCTAAATAAAGTTAATTTTATTATAGTAAAATTAGTTTAAATAGTTTTACTCTACCAACTTCAGAAAGGAATTTTGCTATTTGTAAGTAAGCGCTGATAAATGTTTGTTGCCCGTGTTCAATGGCTTCTTATTCCAAACACAGCTAAATTCACAAGAAGGTTTTTAAATATTATTAAACAACTATACTAAGATATATACTAAGATTAATTAATTGGACAGTTTCAGATTTTTAAGTCTGGCCTGTTAGGCATTACATATCGTGGACATGAAAAATTTCCCGATTTCGATAGCTTCTTGTCATAAAGGAGTAGAAGTAAAACGACTGTTTTTTATTACATGTTCTTTGCATACAAAACGTGAATGAACAAATTATCTACCCCTTTACACGGGGCCTAAGAGACCATCATAAGTAAATTTTAAGAAATGTGTTAAGATGAAAAATGAATGTAAACCTTATGTATTAAACAATTAACAGATAGCTTAAAATGTCCTAAATAGAATAGTTAGAATGTCAACTCTTTATGACAAATCCCAACAAAGTAATTTAGTGACAAAGTAAACACATAACAATGTAAAAAAATAATAAAAAAAATCTGATGTGGCCAGGCACATGACTTTATCATACTATATATAAAATTAATAGTTTAGCTGCATGAGACTATTTGATCGAGATCGGCCATGCCTGCATTAAAATAAAACTACTAGAACTAGACAGATATGTCGATTAAAGCTGCGTTCGGATATTGTACTCCGTTGACACCGGGTATACCGTCCAAATGACACTTACGTGTTATTGGGTGTAAAAAGTGTAATGTAATATGCGAACGCAGCTTATATTGACAGAAGTTATTGTCAAAACATTAGCGTTTGACACCAAGACTACCTACTGTCATTAGAATCAAAAAATCTGACAAATCCTGGCTACTAGTTTTCATGCAGTACGACCGATCTCGTAGAAATAGAATTTGCTCATGCAGCTAAACTATTGATTTTACCAAAAAATGTCATTGTGATAAATTATTCAGAATTTCCTCATCTTTAATTTATTATTTAACTATTTCGACGAAATTCCAGAAATGGCGGCTTATTTGCAAAATCTTTCAAGAATGCTAAGGCTAAACCTCCAGTTCCTTTGGACCCTCTTCAACAGAAAGCTTTTCAGCTCTAAGTTTGGTGATAAAACTTCTAAATATGAAGTTTCGTTCCGACACCTTTAGTAGTTTCTCCGGAATCGTCGCCACAAAAAAACGGGTACACACACACACACACACACACATACACACACACATACACACACACACAGAAATTTTTTTTGAACCATGGTCAAAAATGTTCAGGGGACCCAAAAAGGCATATTTCCGCTAAAATCTCAAAATTTTCTTTTGGCACGATTACAATACTTTACATACTGCGTATGATAAAGTAAAAGGAGAGCACCTCTGGATAACCTTCGCATGGATTCAACCTACTGCATTGGTAAGGCCCAATCCGTTTAATGTCAAATTTCTTCTTACATAAATACGTTTATTTAAATACGTTGTTACGGGACGCAACAATTCGAAGTCGAAACAACATATAATCGTAAATCATTCCAAACAATTTTCTAACAGTTCATAAATAACGAATTATTAAGGTGCTGTTTTCACTTTTTCAAAGGAAACGAAGTATTGTACCTAATCCTGTCGACAAAAGAAAATTGAGATTTTATCGGACATATGTCCTTTTGGGAAGCCTGAACATTTTTGACCAAGGTAAGGAAAATTCTGTGTGTGTGTGTGTATATGTGTGTACCTGTTACCTTATCATACGTAGTATATAAAGGATTGTAATCGTGCCAAGAAAAAATTGAGATTTTAGCGGAAATATGTCTTTTTGCACCCCCTGAATATTTTTGACCAAGGTACAAAAAAATATCTGTGTGTGTGTGTGTGTGTGTGTGTGTGTGTGTGTGTGCATGTGTCTGGGTATGGATGTGTGTGTGTACCAGTTTTTTGTGGCGACGATTCCGGAGAAACTACCAAAGGTATCGGGACGAAACTTCATATTTAGAAGTTTCATGACCAAACTTGACCTGAAAAGCTTTCTGTTGAAAAGTGTCCAAAGCAACTGGAGGTTTAGTCTTAGTATTTAGAAAGATTTTGCAAATAAGCCGCCATTTCTGGAATTTCGTCGAAATAGTTACATAATAAATTAAAGTAGAGGAAATTCTGAATAATTTATGACTATGACTTTTTTGCTACAATCAATAGTTTAGCTGCATCAGCAAACTCTATTCCATCGAGAACGGTGGTACTGCATTAAAACTAGTAGCCAGGATCTGTCAGATATTTTGATTCTAGTGACAGTAGGTAGTGTCAAACGCTAATATTTTGACAATACCTACTGTCGATATAAGCTGCGTTCGGACATTGTACACCGTTACACTATTTACACCCAATAACGCGTAAGTGTCATTTGGACGGTGTACCCTGTGTCAACGGAGTACAATTTCCGAACGCAGCTTTAATCGACAAATTTGTCTAGTTCAGGGGTGGGGAACCTTTTTATCATATAAGGCCACACTTAAATTTAAAAATAATAACCAGGCCGCCTATTTACTGTTCTTCTTGAAATAGGCTTTGTCGTGAGATATATCCCCACTTAGCTGCATGAACAAATTTTAACTTTGAAAGTCATGCATAGCAGTTGACTCTGATGGTAACTCTATGCGTTATGTGTACACAATAAATAGTTTAGTGAAGCTTTAGCAGCTTTTATTGGAACCAGCGCTAACCCGACTACACACATCAAAACATTCCATTTGATCGAGATCGCTCGTATCTGCATTACAACTTGGTCAGGATTTCACAGATATTTTGATTCTATTGACAGTATTGTCAGATGATCAGCTTTTGACACTGCTGTATAGTATGACGTAACACGTAGTAACACGTTCACCGAAGGAAAGTTTTTTGTTTTATTCGTATTTTTTAAGATATAATCACACGTTAAGATTAAAATGGCCCACCCTGTACAAACGACAAATGCGCCGCTCTATGCTGTTGAACACAACTTCTAGCAACCCTCCATCGTTTATAGTGTGAGAGAAATGCCAATTTAAAATCTGCTTCGAGAAAAACATGGTTAATGTTGACCCCTATTCGGACAGCGGATTTGTTCGGAGTACAAGATACAAGGACAGAGTAAATGAGTTGAATGTTTTTGTGTTGTTGTGTTTATTTTTATTTCTGACTCCACATCATTGGATTCGTATTCCTGTATATTCTGTTTTCTTTCTTATGATGCTTTGAGCGATCTTAATTTGAAGAAGTATTATATGGATATTTTGTTATTTAGTTTTGTTATGGCATAACACAACATAAAAATGAACAACTTACCTCGGAAACACATTTGCAAAAAGTGTATGCATATCATAATATCCCGTCCGACACATTCACTACCTACTATCGGTTGCAAAAGTATTGAGCCCTGTGTTTGGAGATTCGTAACTCTGCAACGACTGAACAAAAACGTGAAATAAAGTGGGTTATACTCCTGAATCATTTCTACATAACATAATTGACTATCAAAATTTTCTGCCCATAGGTTTGGACAGAAGCGCGAGAGAAGTGTGAAAATGTACCCGATTTTAGCTCTTTTTAATAAACGCTCGTCTTTCCAATTTTTTTTGCTAAACCGCTTACCCAAAAAAATTCAAATTTACACAGAGTACAACTCAAGATCTTGTCTAAAGATTGGCTTTTGTATTTTACTAATTTTATTTGCAATAACGGCTATAAACAAGATTTTCATGAGACAGGTACGAAAGCAATCGCAAAATTTTGTTTAATGAGACTATTGAAATAGAAACACATTTCAGATGTTCATTAATTTTAATATTCGATATAATTTTGGTACAGCGCGCCAGTATGTCACGTCGACCTCAAAATTTGAGGTCGACTACACTGCTACAGTATGTATCACAGGCCCGTACTTCGAATTAAAACAAACATCGTACATATTTATTCACGTAACCAGCATTGAAATTGAAGGTTAGAAATGGTGGACTCTTTGTTTAATGAAAGAATAGGTAGCAAGTGTACAACGAAGAGCTGTAAGCATTTTGTTTTGTTTTTAATGCCTTTTGAATCAACAGCAGCAAGCAAATATCATCAGTTAGCATAAAGAAATAAAATACCAAGCGAGATATTTTTTCGCAGGCCCCAATAATATGATTTTGGATAACATAAGTATTCATTGAATAAAGTTTCTTGACTAACTGCGTTGCGTGCGTACGTGTTTTAAAAGTATTGAGCAAGAATGCTGAAGTATTATTCCAAGGAAGTAAAACACTTAATTATCAATGTCAGAAATTCCTTTCTCAAATAACTAAAGCGCAGCTGTTGTATCTGTCAAAAAATCACCATTAAGGGAAGGTATATTAGATTTTATCGGAATTATATAAATCGGAAGCAATCGGAAATTATTGTGGTTCATGTAGCCCATTGCAATTGAATTAATCTGGGCATATGTAGAAAATGCAGTTACAAAAAGCTACAATACATTTGATATTAAAGATATGTTAGATTTATGTAACAAAGCACTGTCTCAACAGAGGTATGGCAAAATTGTGATCAGTGATATTTTATTTGTAACATTTATGGGTTTTTGTTGGTATTTTATAATTTGTCAATAATTAACGTAATTTCTAATCGTTTGATTTCTTTTTTTAGCCGCACCTGATGATGGTCGATTGTAAAATGGACAAAGCGTTTTATCGACAATAAAGTAATACTACCATATTGCTTAATTTGTTCATATATAATGTAAACAAGTTGCAGGACAAATACTTGTCGCAATTGAAACATCAACTACTGATTTTTGGCAGAAATAATGTTATGAAATAATAATAAATCACAAAACAGAATATGTATACAACTCCAGAAATAAAAAAAAAATACTTATGCTATTTTCAAAAATAAAACCGAACGAGAAAATGCCAAAAGTATTGAATACGGTCCTGGGAGTTGATCGTTGACGAAGCGTCGCATCGTTTCGCCCGCTTTATCCCCTTTCCCTGCCCACCGGATCGATCACATTATTTTCCCTATGTAAAATTCCCAAATAACTGTTATGTTATTATATATCAATGGCTGAGTATCACAATAATTAAGGATTGTTTGCGTGCTAACTGCGTTGTCCTGCTATCGTTCGTTTCTGAGATATCCGCTCGCTTACAGACTTTATTACATAAGAAATCATCTATTGAAATATGAAACCAAACAAACATAATGTGCATAATTTATGAGATATTACTCATATGACGTAGTAATTGGCATAGAGCAAAGCAGTAAAATAGACATGTAAGACTTTTCTTTTATATAAAATAATAATAAGGAATTACAAAACAAAATTGATTTCTTTTGTCGGTGGTTTGGACAATATTACAAAAAGAATCTAGTACTGAGAGGTTAAAAGTCATCAACTTCACCAAGAATTAAAAGAAAATTAAAAATGCACTATAAGAAAGGATTTTATGGATCTGAAAATCAGCTTAATGTCAAGTATTTGATTTAAAATTTGAGTGGAAAAAATTAGACAACATTTTATTCTGGATGGACCACTTCAACCTTAACATTTGATTATCTCAAAATGTACAAATAAAATATATAAAACTGTCTTTGTACGTAGAGGACGTACTACTAGTTTTGTTGTAGATGCCGCTAGTGTCAAGATAAATAGTTCAACAACATTTTCTTAAAGTAAATGGCCTATATTTCTCTATATTTTGGAATTATTTGCAACTATTTATTGCAAAACGTAGTGAGGTAGTCCTTCCCTAACCCTTACTGTTTTTGACTTACTGATTAATTTCTCCAAAATTCATCATTTAAAATAATAAAATTAATGTCACCTACCAGAAATGTGTTCGAAGTGGTTTATGAGGAAATTCTATTTAGAATAAAACGCTTTATCTATTTTAAGACAAAGGATATACAGCGTGTTTGTATTTTCGACTACATCAATCAAATAATTTCCGTTCCAAGAATACCGATTTTGTTATTGGAATACTCTGTATATAGTTACATTTAAACACTGCAGGTTAAAAAAAGTACTGATTAGAAAAAAAAATCATTTTTACTTTGATTGTAGTCAAACGTTGGTACCTGCCGGTACAAATACGATGCGATTTAGAGTTTTAAACAAAAGTATCTTTATTTTTATGTAGAATTATAATAAGCAATAGAACATTTATCATTCCATGTAACAAAATAAAGAAACCAAGTTTATCAAAATCGACGTAAAAATGTAATTAACCAAAACGGTAAATTTGTACACAATAGAATGCCGGTCTCCTTTTATACGTGAAAGAATACGATTCTCAAAATTGAACCATATCTAGGGTGTTCCGTTAAGAAAATCGATATTTTTGGAATTGAAATTGTTTGAAGCATGTCCAATTTCATGAAGACGCTGTTTGCAAACAGGTTGTCCTGTCTTTAAAATGATAAATTAAATAAAAAGATTTTGTCACGGAAAGAAGTATAATCTAAATTCTAAATGACCATTTTAGATTGTTTATTTGGTTATACATACTTACCTCAGCTTTCTTTTATTTGAAATTTCACATTATTTCTCATAGGCGTAATTAACTAATATGCACTACCTCTATCCAATAAAACCAATGATCATGTATATTTCATTTTATTACACAAGCAACACATAAAATATTATACAAGGAATTCATAAATTAGAACGTAAATTATACAGGCTGTTCTTTTACAAAATTATCAAACATTTGACAACAATGCCGTTTCTCCATCCTACAGCAACAATCACAAATATACATGTAGCTACAAGGGCAATCAATTAAATAGTATACATCATCGGCTCACGCAAGTATAACTAATGATTACGGACAAAGTTCGCAACAGTTTGCGGCAACACCTCCTCAAAAGATATTTTGTTCTTTTTAATCACATTTGATGCCAAACAGGTAAGTTTCATGGCACCCTTAAAACTACACACGCTCTTCAAGTAGACACAGTTTAGTAGCTTCGCTAAATCATTGAAAGTCTCCCCGTTTTCATTCCTTGCACAAAAATGAGCCCCAGCATCAACCAGAATTGGAATCAATTCCCTATGATCTGGCACCATAGCCGCTAGATGAAGTGGGGTGTTTCCCGCATTATCCCGCGCGTTGGGATTTGCACCGGCGTTCACCAGACACCTACTTAACGAAGCACCCTTAGAGCTTAAGAGAGTAGAACAGGTAAAATGAAGAGGTGTATAACCAAATACAACTCTCAAGTCCAATTGGACCAACTTGCGCCAAACAGCATTGATTTTGAGATCGCGAGATACATGTTCATCAAAAGTAGATAAAAACCCCAAAATCATATCTAGAAATGCAGTCAGCTCATTAAGAAGAATATGTGCCTTAGTGCTGTTAGAGTGCTCTTCTAAATACATCTTCGCCAGGGCTAACTGCTCTACCGCTTTTGAAAAAACAATTTCGTATCGCTGAAGGGCCGGCAAATCGCTGTCAGTGTGATACATCAAATTTTGAAATGTCGTCTTAATATTAGGGTCCAACGGTTGAAGATGTTGTTGCTGGATCTCTAATACGCGTAGACTAAGCTCTATAGTAGCACGTGTTGCAAGTGGCAGAGAACTAGTTACGAATGGGTGCGCTGGGCCTAAAATTCGTTCCAGTACCAAAATCGCTTGGTGCAGCATAAGTTCCCTGCTTTGCGAAATTTCACGTAATGATGTTTCATCACCAAACTCACGTTCTCCCGGTAGGTACATAGAGTGGTGCATTTCCGTTTTTGGTACCTGTTGAATATCTCGTTGTTTCAAGGCGGCTAACCAGTAGAAATCTACAGCTACAGCCTCATAATCCCGCAGCGTGATGCATGCACAGAATACTTCTAAGCTTTCTACCATTTGTTCACGAGATAAGTATTTGCGCGTGTCCAATTTGGCAAGTAAAGCTAGTCTATCTTCCAATGCTGCTAGAAGCGGTGGAGTTACTCCGTATATATTAGTAGCTTTGATAGAAGCACCATGTTGAAGTAATGAAAGGAAGATGTGGTCACTTTCTGGGGATTTTGACTGGCAGCATTCGTGAAGAGCTGTGTTTCCAGTTAACAGACTCTGCTTATGCACATCAGGCTTTGCGGAAAGAAGGTGCCTTACCAGGGAGAAGCTTCCTATGTTACAAGCTATCATAAGACTTGTGGTCCCATAACAGTTCGCGTCGTCGATGTTGGCTCCATGGTCCAGCAAGCATTTAACTATCTTTAACCTATTCTTCGTACATGCTATGTATAGGGGAGTTGTCTTATACACTGCCGTTGCTGCGTTCACTTGCGCACCGTGGAACAGCAACAATTTCACCACGTCAAGAAACCCGCGAGAAACTGCAATATGCAAAGGCGTCACCAGTTCGTCCGAGAAAACTCCGTGTCCGGTACTAGTTTCCTCTATGTTCACATCATACTCCTCCAATATATATTTAATCACGTGGTATCTTCCTTCAGAAACAGCATGTGAAATTGGATAGTTTTCCATTTTAGTTAAGTTTGCTTTTAGAACTTTTCTGAACTCAGAGAACTTTGAAGGAACTGTCTGCGAATAGGCCTCAGAAGGAACTGATGCATACATACCTCAACCATACCTCACCTAAAGGATAATGTCCAAAAATGGGGTGGGAGAAGGTGGTGGTGGTAACATTTCAGGTAGAGCGATCTCCGTACGCACTAATACTTTTAATATAATTCTTAGACAACGACACTTTTACCCGATACTTTCAATTAACATTGTGCTAAGTTGAAAAGCATGTCTCTTGTTAACAATGATTTTGAAGAAATTCTTGTAAGAAGCAACCGGAACGACAGGCGGTACGCAGTTTTGTTATGGAGTGCATCCTTACATAGGGTGCATCATGTCTAAATTACTGGATATTACATTGTTTAGCAACAAAGGAACAACGTACAACAGATCTCAAAATAAGTATCAGGTCGCAAAATTGTATGGAATCCTCAACGTAACTTTATATTGATTATCAATATCCTTGAAAAGGGGAGTTATACGAAATACTAACGATTTTTCCGAGAATCTAATTATTGTTCCGTCGCAAAAATACCCGTTTAACCCCATTAAGGTTTCCCTCCAATAAATCCCTTGCCCGACCAACGTTTCCTTTGTCTGCCGATCGTCAACTATGGTTATGAAACAAAGTATTTCTTGGAGGGTATAAATTAAAAGCTAGGTGACTATCATGGCAAAAAGTGAACAAAAACTAAGAAGTGAAAACAGATTCAGATATAAGAATAAATAAAACACTCGTGTACTCTGATATTGTTTCATTAATTCTTGTTCTAGTGGCTACCCGGTTTGGAATCAAACTGATTGGTCTTCGGGTCTAGCGTTGTTGTACAGGTTTTATATTTGAAGGTGATTTAAAGTTTCAGATATGCTGTTTTTGTAGAATCTGAAACTGAAAGTAGAAATTCTAAATTGTTTCCAGTTTTTGAGAAAAACAAAAACATTTTTGCATTTTTTATCATAGTTGTTCATTGTTCACCAGGATAGGAGCCTTGCTTAGATTGCTGCAATTTTAACTAATTAGCTACTTACTTGTAAAAATCTGATATGCTCTTGAGTCTACACTAAAAAACTAATTATCGAAAACGAATTATTTTTTATTAGTTTATGAAGTTATTAAGTATCGTAATAAAGGGTTTTTTTTATTTGGTAAGTAAACTCAATTAAAGGAATGCTATCTATTTTACTAGACGTGCCATTTCATACAAAGTGGTCCAGGGAAGGTAGCTCGACTACTTAAAAAAATCATATTTATTTAATAAATCTCCCTATATTCTGTGAGTGCAAAAACAATTATAATTTTTTTTTTATTTTATATGGTTTAGAATTGGCGGCCATTATTGTATCAGCAAATTAAACATTTTTGACATTAGTATGTCCTCGCGTTAAAAATAACTTTGTTTGGTTTTGTCATGGATAATTGAAATAAAATCCATTCCATTTAGCACATTTCAAGCTATCTGTAAAATGTATAATACATAAGGTTTATACTTATGTACTATTTTTAAAAAATCCGTTGCATTTATTTGTGCTGATAATTAAAAAAAAACATTCTGCACCTGAATCATAATTATTTTAAGCTAAATAAAGCTAATTTTATTATAGTAAAATTAGTTTAAATAGTTTTACTGTACCAACTTCAGAAAGGAATTTTGCTATTTGTAAGTAAGCGCTGATAAATGTTTGTTGCCAGTGTTCAATGGCTTCTTATTCCAAACACAGCAAACTTCACAAGAAGTTTTTTAAATATTATTAAACAACTATACTAAGATATATACTAAGATTAATTAATTGGACAGTTTCAGATTTTTAAGCCTGGCCTGTTAGGCATTACATATCGTGGACATGAAAAATTTTCCGATTTCGACAGCTTCTTGTCATAAAGGAGTAGAAGTAAAACGACTGTTTTTTATTACATGATCTTTGCATACAAAACATGAATGAACAAATTATCTACCCCTTTATACGGGGCCTAAGAGACCATCATAAGTAAATTTTAAGAAATGTGTTAAAATGAAAAATGAATGTAAACCTTATGTATTAAACAATTAACAGATAGCTTAAAATGTCCTAAATAGAATAGTTAGGATTTCAACTCTTTATGACAAATCCCAACAAAGTAATTTAGTGACAAAGTAAACACATAACAATGTAAAAAATAATAAAAAAAATCTGATGTTGCCAGGCACATGACTTTATCATACTATATATAAAATTAATAGTTTAGCTGCATGAGACTACTTGATCAAGATCGGCCATGCCTGCATTAAAATAAAACTACTAGAACTAGACAGATATGTCGATTAAAGCTGCGTTCGGATATTGTACTCCGTTGACACCGGGTATACCGTCCAAATGACACTTACGTGTTATTGGGTGTAAAAAGTGTAATGTAATATGCGAACGCAGCTTATATTGACAGAAGTTATTGTCAAAACATTAGCGTTTGACACCAAGACTACCTACTGTCATTAGAATCAAAAAAATCTGACAAATCCTGGCTACTAGTTTTCATGCAGTACGACCGATCTCGTAGAAATAGAATTTGCTCATGCAGCTAAACTATTGATTTTACCAAAAAATGTCATTGTGATAAATTATTCAGAATTTCCTCATCTTTAATTTATTATTTAACTATTTCGACGAAATTCCAGAAATGGCGGCTTATTTGCAAAATCTTTCAAAAATGCTAAGACTAACCCTCCAGTTCCTTTGGACCCTCTTCAACAGAAAGCTTTTCAGCTCTAAGTTTGGTGATGAAACTTCTAAATATGTAGTTTCGTTCCGATACCTTTAGTAGTTTCTCCGGAATCGTCGCCACAAAAAACGGGTACACACATACACACACACACACAGAAATTTTTTTTGAACCTTGGTCAAAAATGTTCAGGGGACCCAAAAAGGCATATTTCCGCTAAAATCTCAAAATTTTTTTTTGGCACGATTATAATACTTTACATACTGCGTAAGATAAAGTAAAAGGGGGGCACCTCTGGACAACCTTCACATGGATTCAACCTACTGCATTGGTAAGGCCCAATCCGTTTAATGTCAAATTTCTTCTTACATAAATACGTTTATTTAAATACGTTGTTACGGGACGCAACAATTCGAAGTCTGAACATTTTTGACCAAGGTAAGGAAAATTCTGTGTGTGTGTATGTGTGTGTACCTGTTACCTTATCATACGTAGTATATAAAGTATTGTAATCGTGCAAAAAAAAAATTGAGATTTTAGCGGAAATATGTCTTTTTGCATCCCCTGAATATTTTTGACCAAGGTACAAAAAAATATCTGTGTGTGTGTGTGTGTCTGTGTGCATCTGTCTGGGTATGGATGTGTGTGTGTACCAGTTTTTTGTGGCGACGATTCCGGAGAAACTACCAAAGGTATCGGGACGAAACTTCATATTTAGAAGTTTAATGACCAAACTTGACCTGAAAAGCTTTCTGTTGAAAAGTGTCCAAAGCAACTGGAGGTTTAGTCTTAGTATTTAGAAAGATTGCGACAAATGCGCCGCTCTATGCTGTTGAACACAACTTCTAGCAACCCTCCATCGTTTATAGTGTGAGAGAAATGCCAATTTAAAATCTGCTTCGAGAAAAACATGGTTAATGTTGACCCCTATTCGGACAGCGGATTTGTTCGGAGTACAAGATACAAGGACAGAGTAAATGAGTTGAAAGTTTTTGTGTTGTTGTGTTTATTTTTATTTCTGACTCCACATCATTGGATTCGTATTCCTGTATATTCTGTTTTCTTTCTTATGATGCTTTGAGCGATCTTAATTTGAAGAAGTATTATATGGATATTTTGTTATTTAGTTTTGTTATGGCATAACACAACATAAAAATGAACAACTTACCTCGGAAACACATTTGCAAAAAGTGTATGCATATCATAATATCCCGTCCGACACATTCACTACCTACTATCGGTTGCAAAAGTATTGAGCCCTGTGTTTGGAGGTTCGTAACTCTGCAACGACTGAACAAAAACGTGAAATAAAGTGGGTTATACTCCTGAATCATTTCTACATAACATAATTGACTATCAAAATTTTCTGCCCATAGGTTTGGACAGAAGCGCGAGAGAAGTGTGAAAATGTACCCGATTTTAGCTCTTTTTAATAAACGCTCGTCTTTCCAATTTTTTTTGCTAAACCGCTTATCCAAAAAAATTCAAATTTACACAGAGTACAACTCAAGATCTTGTCTAAAGATTGGCTTTTGTATTTTACTAATTTTATTTGCAATAACGGCTATAAACAAGATTTTCATGAGACAGGTACGAAAGCAATCGCAAAATTTTGTTTAATGAGACTATTGAAATAGAAACACATTTCAGATGTTCATTAATTTTATAAAGCGAAATAAATATTCGATATAATTTTGGTACAGCGCGCCAGTACGTCACGTCGACCTCAAAATTTGAGGTCGACTACACTGCTACAGTATGTATCACAGGCCCGTACTTCGAATTAACACAAACATCGTACATATTTATTCACGTAACCAGCATTGAAGTTGAAGGTTAGAAATGGTGGACTCTTTGTTTAATGAAAGAATAGGTAGCAAGTGTACAACGAAGAGCTGTAAGCATTTTGTTTTGTTTTTAATGCCTTTTGAATCAACAGCAGCAAGCAAATATTATCAGTTAGCATAAAGAAATAAAATACCAAGCGAGATATTTTTTCGCAGGCCCCAATAATATGATTTTGGATAACATAAGTATTCATTGAATAAAGTTTCTTGACTAACTGCGTTGCGTGCGTACGTGTTTTGTAAGTATTGAGCAAGAATGCTGAAGTATTATTCCAAGGAAGTAAAACACTTAATTATCGATGTCAGAAATTCCTTTCTCAAATAACTAAAGCGCAGCTGTTGTATCTGTCAAAAAATCACCATTAAGGGAAGGTATATTAGATTTTTTCGGAATTATATAAATCGGAAGCAATCGGAAATTATTGTGGTTCATGTAGCCCATTGCAATTGAATTAATCTGGGCATATGTACAAAATACAGTTGCAAACAGCTACAATACATTTGAAATTAAAGATATGTTAGATTTATGTAACAAAGCACTGTCTCAACAGAGATATGGCAAAATTGTGATCAGTGATATTTTATTTATAACATTTTTGCGGTTTTTCTTGTATTTTATAATTTGTCAATAATAATTAACGTAATTTGTAATTGCTTGATTTCTTTTTTTAGACGCACTTGATGATGGTCGATTGTAAAATGGACCGAAATGGATAGCGAGAAGAATAACAAAACGTTTTATCGACAATAAAGTAATACTACCATATTGCTTAATTTTTTCATATATAATGTAAGTTGCCGCAATATTGCTCCAATGTTGGTGGTTCTTCTGAAACCGCACAATTCGTTCAAAGTTTAGGACAAATACTTGTCGCAATTGAAACATCAACCACTGTTTTTTGGCAGAAATAATGTTGTGAAATAATAATAAATCGCAAAACAGAATATGTATATAATTCCAGAAATAAAAAACATCACTTATGCTATTTTCAAAAATAAAACCGGACGAGAAAATGCCAAAAATATTGAATACGGTCCTGAGAGTTGATCGTTTGAAACCGTCGCGCCAAGCGTCGCATCGTTTCGCCCGCTTTATCCCCTTTCCCTGCGCACCGGATCGATCACATTATTTTCCCTATGTAAAATTTATTACATAAGAAATCAAGAAAATAAAAACACCAATCTATAGAATAGATTCCAACTGTAACCTGAACAAAAATTTAATTTTTTTTGGTACGTGGTTTAGGAGAAAAAAGTCGGAATGTCGAGAATTATTTTAAAACCGCAAAAATCGGGTACCTTCTTTTACTTCTCTCGCTCTCGTGCGTAAACCGACGCCGACGCAGTGGTCGATTTTGCACTTTTAGCCGGAAAATTTTTTTTTCTAATGCACTTAAAATCTTCGATAGATAACCGGAAAAATAGTAAAAAAAATCTAAGCCTTAAGGGGGTTGTTTTTGCGGGGGTTGCAAAATGAGTTTGGGTGTTGAAATTTGGAAACCTTGTGAATATGATATTATTATAGTTAGGAGTACACAATAAAAATGAAAAGAAATATCTAAGTACCAATGGGGTGGTTTTTGAGGTGGTTGAAAATAAATTTTGTTTTAAAATTCTGAAACTTTGTGACTGTGCTACTGTTATTCCTGCAAATTGCGAAAAAAAGGAAAAAATCAAAAGTACTTGTGGGGTGGTTTTGAAATGAGGTTGAATTATAAATTTGCTTTGAAAATTTTGAAATTTTATGCATGTGATATAATTATTCCTACAAATACGCGAATAAAAGAAAAAAAATCTAAGTACTTGTGGGGTGGTTTTGGAAGGGGGTTGATTAATAAATTTGGTTTGAAAATTGTGAAACTTTGTGAATGTGATATAAATTTTCCTACAAATACGTGAAAAGAGGGAAATAATCTAAGTATTTGTGGGGTGGTTTTGGAAGGGGATTGATTAATAAATAAATTTGGTTAGAAACATGTGAAACTTGTGAAACGATTTTATTTATTTTTTTTTTATTTTTTACGGGCCAAATTGTGGTGGTTTCCATATGGAAGACTTTACCATAACAATAACTATTTGTTTTAGCTTGCGGCTGCAACACCGCATTGTAGTCGATTTTGAACTTTAACTCAAACCGAATAATATGTGGCGTGAAAATTTATACATTAAATGAACCCACACACACTACAGTCGGCCGCATTCTGGCAACAGCACTCACTTTCAGAACGTTAAAATAAATCATTGGGCATGTGTGGTATCATTGCAAAGATATTTTCAAACGAAACAACTTCTGCTGGAAACACTTCTTTCCAAATCATGCGGTTTACAAATAAACCATATGATTTCGGGCTGTCCTTTGTTGGACAGGGGACTGTCTTAAGGTGACTTGTTGGCTTTAAGGTTTTGTCATCAGACGCGCTAAATCTTTAGCTATCGATATACTATCACGTCTCTTCACTACTAACAAAATAAAACATTAATACGTGGATTGTTCTTCTGATCACAGCTTATACAGACAACATTACATATTATGGGTTCTTTTGTGAAGCGTATGGTTTAAAAATTTTCTGTTCAAATAAAAGTTGTTGCTATTTAAAATATCTATGCAATGATACCACACAAGACCTAGGTTCTCGTTTGAGATTCCAAATCCAAATGGAGTTATGACTACTTCCGGTATGTTCCGGAAATTATAATGATGTCATAAAATACGTCAAGTAGGCTTATGTTATGCCATTTTTTTTTCTGAACCTCTATGACGTCATATAGCAAAGAAAAACACATGTATCTGTATTTGTAGAAGCTCTCCAGATGTCAAGGGACTCTCTTCAACAACAAAAAAACGTTACCGGCAAAAGGTGGCATCTAATTTCAACAAATCCTAAAACTATAACATCGTAGCTCAGCAATAGAGCACTTAATCCCGTCGTACTCCGTCGTACTTTTTTTATAACCTTATGGTGAAAGTTAATTTTATTAAGCGCTAAAAAAACTCAAATTATTACATCAGTACAGTTTCCATAAATTAATACGCACCACCACACGTCTCCTCCATTGTAGTTATTCAAAATAATTGACAAAAATTAACGTAAACATGCGTAAACACACTGACATAGATGAATTTGCGAATGGTTATGCACTTTTGCCACTGAGCGTAAAGTTCAGTTTGTGATGGTGCCACACCCGCGCATTTGAAATTTTGACGACAAACTTGTTAAGAGACTGATCTTTGACTATTTCTCTTAATATTTAGTGCAGTTTGAATTACAAATGCGCAATCATTTTCCATTTTTGTCCAGCTAGCGAAGCAGAATCGACCACCGTGCGACGGGCTGTTATGTAGAAATGATTCAGGAGTATAACGCACTTAATTTCAATTTTTTTTTGTTCTGTGGCTTGTTCTTGTTGCTGACTGCTGTACTTCCGACCATTTTGATTAATTGAGTATATTTTCAAGTTCATGCCAAGTTCGACAGTGTATGGTAAAAGTAGCATCTAGTTATACCTTAGTTATACCTACTATTGGCAAAGAGGACCAATAATTCATTGATGTTTATCTCCTAATGAACTGGACAGCTTTGTCCACCATTCAAACAATATATGGTACTGGGCCACCACACCGTTAAAACAACACAAATTACCCATAAATTTCTCTCTTTTTTAATCGGATATACTTCCGCACAGACAATACATTACACAAGGCGCGCTTGTCGGACAGCAATTTGTATCTGTGGTATGTTAGTCGTAAATTACACCGTGTAGTAATGGCAAAGCCATCCTGCAACATAGCTCGGAGGTCGGTAGTCCTTTAAATTTCCAAGTCACCGGTGACATGAAGCACAAAAGCCAAGATATCGCTCTGAGCGTCTACCTAAATAATATTTAATTGCGCTATGTCGTGTTTTTCACTAGTTTGTTGGCGGGCGCTAGAAATCGGTCGATATTTACATAGCCGGTCGCGAATTAGTTTCCCACGAAAGCAGGCCGCGGTGCTGCTTGTGTAGTATCTCCGTTCTATGTAAATATTTGCGGATATACGTTTGCAGGAAAAAGAGTAAATCCATACTCTCGCGCATTTCTAATTTCCGCCGTTGGATAAACGGCGTTGCACATCGCCAGGGCTTTCTTTGATCGGAGCTAAAAGAAACGAGCGCATCCATAATTGAAAACGAATATGAAAAGATATTGAATGAATATCGATTATTTGCAAATTAGTGCAAAGGCTTTATGAAATACGTTCTTTGATTTTCTTGAGATGTAATTTAAAAGCGTTGCGTTGGTTGCACCAGGAATAACCTAGCTGAGAAAACTAAAGTAGTGAACTTTTTACCAAAACTTCTTTTTGTCATATGTCAAAGTTATCTCTAATCGATTAGAATGGGCATAACTGTTCATTTAGTTCTATACAAATTAAAACCTTTAATATCGACCATTTTGTTGTTGTGTATAGTTTAAAACTTTCAAAATATTAAATTAAAATATCAGCAAGGCGTATAAATTAAATATTTATTTTCTGACTTTCTTTATTATAAATATTAATTTTTTTTGTTAATGTTTTCTTTTAATTTTTGTGTGTTTAGTTTTTACATGTTGATTTCTACCATGTTTTTTTTTAGATCTTTTACATAGACTATTGAGAATAGAAAAGTTCAAGATAACTGACAAAGACAACCGAATAGTGGTTGGTTTACAAATGTCCATAAAAATGCTATGTTAACTCAGTTAAAAGTCATGCGCTCTTTATATATATATATATATATATATATATATATATATATATATATATATAATGGATGTTAATTCTTGCAGAAACCTACATATATTAATATGAAAATTTGAAATAGTTAATACAAGATGGCGGTAATTAGGTCACGTTAGTCTAATTGGTGAAACGTCGGACCGGCAATCCGTACATCTGGGTTCGAATCCCAGGCGTGGCTGTAGTTTTTTAACTTAAAAAATTACCGCCATCCTGTATTAACTATTTCAAATTTATATATATATATATAATAAAAACAAAACTTTTAATGTTTTGTCTTCAGGACTGTCTCAATCTGTTCATTTATATCCCTACTTAATTTCTGTGACATTGGAGATCGATCAATACATATTAACCCATGCCCCAAGAGACTCAAAGTCGAGAATAAGTTCCATTTAATAATATAAAAGATAAAGTAAAAGCACGTTTTTGTTATTTTTTACCATAATAAATTTAGATAATTAACGCAGTAAGTATGGAGTCTAGATGTCAGAGCATTTCACGTATTTCGAAATACTTAATTTGTTAAAAATACAATATCAAAGAACAAAATCGGACAAGTGAGAACAGTTTGGGGAATATATACCAGTCCGACAAAATTAGGTATTTGCAACTCCAAATTTGGCACGGCAAAATATGAACTCAGCACAACAAATTTACCTACCCAATTTCTTAACGACAACTGATGACGACGGCACGACAGATTTTAATTTTTAAGTGTTGTGCCGTAAAACTTTTTTTGTTATTTATGTTTAAATACGTAATTATAAATATGCTTGGTATATAAACTATAATATTAACAAAATTCAATTAAAAATATTGTATTTAATTGTCAATTCAAGTAAATTATATATAAATTCATGGTATAAAAGATACCAAGTGGTTGATAAACAAAAAATGCAAAATGAAAATAAACTACGAATAAGAACAATGCTACAAAACCGATCAGAAACATCAATTTTAACAGCTTGAGAAATTCCGGCTTTTGAAATTTAGACTAAACAAAGTAATAGACATGTTTTTATTTGTAATTTTTTAAATATGCTGGACAAAAACATACAAATTTGTTTTGTTTTAATTTTAATATATTAATTAAAACATATTGTTTATGAATTATTACGTAATTTCCAGTTTATGGCATTTGTAGTAAACTTAATATTTTGATTTTGTGTTCTACATACACAAAATTTGTTTCCTCCTATTGTTTGTACTTTTTTAATTATTGCATGTGTACTGTGAAATAATAATTTTCATTGTCATGTAATACAAATTTACAGATTCATTTTGGATATACAAACAGCCTGATAACTAGGGTAACATGAAAATGATATTCTAATAATAATAAAAACGAAACCTAAGTTCATGTATGGAGACCACTAAAAGCAATAAAATCAGGGATGTTGAATTACGGAAATTAATTTTTTTCGTAAATTACCGTTGAAATTAAAATTATTATTTTCAAACATTAAATTACCACGTAAATAACAATTAAAAATGTTAAATTAAGTAGGCTTAAATTACCGCGTAATTAAAAATTCAAAATGGTAACTTACGCTGGTTTAAATTACCGGGTAATTAAAAATTTGAAATGTTAAATTAAACCAGCCTAAATACCGATCACTGGAGGTTATGAATCCTACTTATGTTAATAAAAATGTTTGGTAAATAAGCGTCATTATTTTGTAGATAACTAGCAATCTGACTAAGGGCCGATCTTACAAAGCACGTTATACCATGGTATAACTAAATATTGGTATAAATACCGGTATAAGTTGTTATTACTATGACAACACAAATATTTTAGCCAATGGGAGGCGGAATAGCACTATTTATACTGGGAATAACTATTCCACAACTTATACGTACACTTGTAAGATCGACCCTGAGAATGTTAAATTTCCGTAATTAATTTTTTCAGTAAATTACCGCTGAAATTAAAATTATTACTTTCAAATTTTAAGTTACCACGTAATTAAAAATTGCCATTGGTAAATTAGATTTTCTTAAATTACCGGGTAACTCAAAACGATACTTTACCGATGACAGTATATCCTGTAAAAAGAAAATGGGGTACAGCCTTGTAAGTCATTATATTGTAGATAACTGCCAATCGCTGATGGTTTTCCTGACTTAATAGTAGTAATTCATTATTAAAATGAAAGCAGGGACTACAATAAAAATACTTTTTATACCAGCAATTTATAAAATGGACAGTCTAACAGCATGGTTATGGTATAAAATACTGTAATTTATTACCGACTCACAAAACAACGCTCGGTTACACAAACAATGATCACATTTTATTTGAATCACCAGAACATTTTTTTAAATCACGTAATTGATGGTAGATAGATGGCTTCTGATTTAAAGTGAGCATTATTGGCTCCGCTGAATTAAGTAATTAAAAATTCGTAAATTACCTATAATTATGGTTTTAAGAATTTACCCGATAAATTACGCTCTTACATCCCGAAGTACATCTCAGGCAAAGCACAAACAACAGTGCACTTGTCGACTGCTTAGGAGTGATGGGGTACATTCACGCAAGTACTGATGGAAGGTTTTTTTAAATTAATTTATAAATTCCGGTAGATTAACAACTGTAATTAAAACTGTCGGTAAATTACTGGTAAATTACCAACGGTAATTTACATTGACGATAAATTACGATTGGTAATTTAAGCCGTAAATTAGGGTAATTAAAAATCGGTAAATTACCATTAATTACCGTAATTAATTAAAATATACGTAAACACAAGAATAAGACAATTTTGATAGTGCATTTCGGTCACAGCCTGTCATAAAGACTCATACTCATCCACTGAATAACAAGCACCGTCAGCAAGACATCTCCGTTGCGTCTTTTTAAAACTTATATAAGGAAACTAAAATAATCTAAATTCAAACTTAATTAATTTTCAGAATTATCTTTTGTAAATAAAATCTTTAAAATAACATATCTGGTCTTTGGTATTTTTCTGTTGTCAATATAAAAAAATTGATTGTTTTTAATAACGGTTATATTACTTAGATTATGGTGTATTTTTTTCTCCACGGTGGCGACGGACGGTAAAAATTGCGTCCTTTTTATTAATAAATATAAAATTTAATTAAATATTAAAATTTAATTTATAAATATTCAATAAAATTTAATTGATGTCCTACGTCTTGTATACATTATGAAAATAGCCTATAAGCAAATAAACCACATATTTTGCTGTTCATTTGTTTCTTTTGTATTTGAAACGCATTTTACCGTTAATTTCTCGTTTTTGTAGTTTAAACTCATATTTTACCGGTCATTTATATTGTTTGTTGTTTAAACACATATTCCGCCGTTCGTTATTATTTTCTGTCGTTAAAACACGCATTTTGCCCTTATACTGCATATTTTGCTGAAAAATGCTGAAAAGTGCTGAAAAATGGCACCCGAAATGGCTTTTCTCCGTACAATCTAAATCTCAATAAATAAATTCCAAATTGTGTGCAGTTTTTTACCACTGCTCTTCAGGAATTTCTGCTCTTCTACACTGAAGAATTTCTGCCTTCAGCTTCTAATTCTACGAAGAAACGAAAACTGGAAACAGATATCACTTGTTTTGACAAATTAACTCAAAAATTGGTCTCTAAAAACTCACCCTGTATAAGTTTCGGATAACACACGTTCAAGGAGACCGGATGTATGTGTATTGTGTATGATATTCGACAAACAAAAGAGGAGACAGGTTTGATTTTTGCAAATCTTATTGATACTGTCACAATAGTTATAATACGAAAGATACGACGCGCGGCTATGAAAGACATGAATGTATTCAAACACACAAAAAGCAATTTACGGACAATTATTTTTACAATTCCTACAACAATTCCCTTGACAAAATGGTAGATAGGAGTACCAGGTAGAAGGTAGAACCAATACTAAATTGTGTTCTACCGCTCGCAAGGTAAAAAGAAAAAATATATTAACGGTGCACATTGCTATGCTTTATATAATACACACCGCTTTATCCCTCGTAAACCCTCTCACGTATTCCTCGCTAAATACTCTTTTCATGCTTTATTCAGTACTTACCGGGGTTACATTAACGCTCCTCGCATTACGTCACAAAAAAATGCAATGCGCTTGCGGCTTGCGGGCCACAGCTTATTATAGGGATGATGAGCTCCCACGAGAGCAATTTTAGATTATTAGATTGGAAAGTTTGCGTTCCTTTTCGCCAGAAACGCAAATTGAGGGTGTGTACTGCGATAGAGACCATACTGGTTTTAAGGCTGAAGAACGTATCATCATTATTTATTTGAATGATATTGTTCGTATATGAACAATAACAATTTCTATGAGAGATAGATAAAGATTAAGATAAAATGTTATTGTATTGCGATTGCTGTTATATACAGTGTCCCAGATAACAAGATTATCATGGGGATTCCTGAAACCATAAAGCTTTACATTTTGGTATTCATTTTGGTATACATTTTGCTTTTATAACATTGAATAAGCAGCATGTGGTGGATAGCACGACAATAGCTTTGTGTATTGTTGACTTGAACCATCACAAAACTGTATGCTGGAAATATGCCTGCTGACCCCGTACAGATAATACCTTTACTTAGGGTTGACAACATTGTCATTTAGACCAGAACACTTGGGGTTTGGAGTTTAAACAATCAAATTTTTCGGGTTAACAGAATTTGAAATGTCGGAGAACATATTTTACTAGCAATACTCTTTTAATTTAATCATGCTGGGTATCAATAATAATAAAACCCAGCGTATGTATACAGTATGTCCTGGGTCAATTTTTAAGTTTTGAATATGTTTCAGGACAAATAATGCGTCGGGTATGTTCAAATCCCTAAATCGCTCAAAATGCATACTCTAACTGTGAAAGTAATTATAACTTTTATTTAAAAATTCAATATAAGATATGTAACCATAGAAACCACGACTTTTGATATTTAAGTATCGAATTCATACGTACAAATCGAATTGACAATAGGACTACATAATTGGGTTATAGTATATTACATTACAAGAGCTGTAACTAGCATATTACGTACGAGTGGAAAGTTAAGATACGAGCCGCGAATCGGCGAGTTTGGTTATTTTCCACGAGTACGTAATATGCGTTACAGCTCGAGTATAGTACATAATTTTACCTACGACCGGCAATTTCAATAAATTGTATCAAAAATGACAAAAAAATACAGGTAAGGATAATTGACGGTTAATCAACGTATTCGTGCGACATCTATTGCAATTGCGGAGAATCTGAAGTGTCGGCCAAAAATTCCTATACAAATTCAACTTAAATTATCTCCTGCATGTAATATATGTTACAGCTCGACTATTGCACTTACCTACGACCGAAAATTTCAATAAATATAAATTGTATCAAAAATGACAAATAAATAGTCAAAATATTCGCGCGACATCTGTCATTATGACATTATGTCGTGCGTTAAAATCACAAACTCACAGCCAAAAGTACACGTTTGTTATATAAGCGATATACGAGCTAAGCAGTCCGTGACGTAAGGGACATTTACACATACGGTCGTAGGTAATAGTATATTACATTACAAGAGCAGTAACTAGCATATTACGTACGAGTGGAAATTTAACATACGAGCCGCGAAGCGGCGAGTTTTGTTATTTTCCACGAGTATGTAATATGCGTTACAGCTCGAGTATTGTACATAATTTTACCTACGACCGACAATTTCAATAAATTGTATCAAAAATGACAAACACATACAGGTAAGAATATTTGACGGTTAACCAATCAATGTATTCGCGCGACATCTATTGCAACTACGGAGAACTTTGTCTGAAGTGTCGATCGAAAATTTCAGTACAAATTCAACATAAATTATCACGTGCAAGTAATAATATGTTACAGCTCGAGTATTGCACTTACTTACGACCGAAAATTTCAATAAATATAAATTGTATCAAAAATTACAAATAAATAATCAAAATATTCGCGCGACATCTGTCATTATGACATTAGGTCGTGCGTTAAAAACACAAACGCACAGCCAAAGGCACACGTATGTTATAAGCGATATACGAGCTAAGTAGTCCGTGACGTAAGGGACATTTACACATACGGTCGTAGGTAAAATAGTTTAAATGTAAATTTATGTAATAACACACTATGTAAATGTAAATAATAATTATTTGATAGAATAAACCTATGGCATTCACTATTATTAGTTTAAATAGTTCTGCATCGTCTTGTAATGGTTCACCATACAATTTGTTTCAATCGTCCCCAAAATAGCCATAAAATAGTGCTTTTTCGTCAAATTCACTTTTCAGAAAATTTAAAATTTAACCATTCGGTCACAATGTTTGAATGGTGAGCTGGGCAACCGTCTTGCAGAAAGTACATTGGCCGTATAAACTTTAGGGGCAATTCCTTAAGTTGTTCATGAAAATAATTATGTAACATCCAAATATTTCTGTTGATTAACATTTCCATCGAAGAAATATACCGCAATTATACCGTGATATGTCACAGCGCACCACACGTTTACTTCTTTGAAATGTTGGCTTTGTCTAGAGAGTGCAGTATGTGAATTTACATCACTCCTGTAACGACAATGCTGTGAAGAAACAATGCAATTTGTTGGAAAGGTGCTATCAACCGAATCATACAATTTTATGAAAATTTCAGTTATTTCTCAAGACAAATGTACAAACGTTCGGCTTCATAGCCGGCAGCCGAAGTCTCTCTAAAACGTGATCTAAATGGTTTAATTTTATTTTCTTTGTAAATTCTGGACATATGCGATTTACATATGCTCTTCTTCGAAGGGATATTTTTAGAATTTCTTGAACGCTATTAGGGAAGCTGCTTTACGGTTAATACAGAATTTTTAATATTTTTGCTGGAATTTGTCGATAATGACACGGAAACATGATTCACCAGTATCACAACACTGTAAAAAGTATAAGTTCTCTCTCTCGACTTTTCAAACCATAACAATAAAAGACCAATTTATACATAAAAATGAGAATTATTAATTAACTTCTATATTAGTGTATAAATTATGCGCTATTTAGCAGTTTAAACATATCCGACGCATTATTTAAACGGCGATATGTCAATGGATGAGAAAAATCACTAATAAACACTTTCACCCACTTTGGAACTGGATCCAGGGAGATAGTGTATAATGTATGCCAGAACATTAGGGTGGTCTTTATTTTTTTTGTGACGTACCCTGTCAATCGAATGGGCGGATACGACCTATGAATTGAGATGATCTAAGAGAATTAAATTGACATGAGTGCCAGTTAATATCGCCTTCAACCAGCGAGCTGGTACAGGGTAATCAGTAGGGATGTTCTGATACACCTTGCTGTACCGGTATCGCGTATCGTATTGTATCGTATAAAATGTACCGATTCTGTACTATTCCGGAAAGTACCGGTACATCGGTATCAGTACATATTTTCAAGACTTAATTCCGAATAAAAAGAAATATTTTGCGTAGCGGCAGGTACTTACACTCATGGAAATGCAGTAATGTACAGTAGAATATGCGTGTATTTTTATTTTAAAATAACATATATCATATGTAGGTATACATAAAGTCCCAACTGAATATAGGCATGCGGCTTTTATTAAAGATTGGGAACTTTCTATTTCTGTAGTCTTTAAGGAGCAAGTATACCCCAATAATGAAAATTTTTGTTAGTGCTTATAGAGAAACTATTTGCAATGGAAACTAACCACAGGTGACATAGGACGTAAAAAAACACATGAAACAAACGGTAAAGTCAAGGGTGTCTGAGAAAAACCAACTTGTTTCTAAATGGCGGGTTCGAAATCACTTAAAACGATAAATAATTCAAACTAAGTTCATAGGTAAAACCTTTCTATTTATGAATGTTCTATTTTGGAAAGTCATTTTCATAAAATAATAATGTATAGCAAAAAAAAATAATGTCGTTATTTAATATTTTATTACTTTTATATACTTTCCAATATGCAATACTACATCAGAAAACCACTGTAAATATCTGTTTAGCGCTTGGTTTGATACTTAGTCCTGAAGATGCCTCTTGCAACAGAGCGCGAAACGTTGACTGCTTCAAAGTCCTCAACGCGGTTTCCACCCGGAAATCAATATATCATTGACTCAGACCGCGGAAGTCTACAATCTAGATACCACTGTAAAAATTTCATATCTCTACAACGCGTAGTAACTCTGGGATTCCGAACCCACGGTACACTTCCGGTAGACTACATCGTTAAGGTAGATAATCTGCTGCTATCATATGTATTATATACTATTGCATTGGTCCCATGGGATGCTTTTTTTCCCGCCTACATAAAACGTAACAAAGTAGTTTATATGGTCGCAATGCACCAGTGCAGCACCGATTATCCGAGGCCTATCATCTAATTTTATTATTTTTTTGTTATTGTTGAAAAGAATAACAAATGTTTAACAATGTTGAAAAAGAAGATCATTCATTATACTGGGTTTTCAGCCAGAGTTGGCATCTGCATTTACATTCAATAGAATGTTCATATACATGCCAACAGACAGATGTCATTTTGAAGTACGTCAAAAAACCGCAAATTGTCAAAATGACACTGGACAACTCTCGCCTCAAAAGTATAGAAATATGTTAAGTATCGTACCACCAATGGTATACTTAGGAACTTCTTGATTCACCATGGTACTACCGGTGTATCCAGAAATTAATGGGTTTTTTAATTATGATTTTGTACAAAATATATAAATGCATTAGGAATGTATTATGCCGAAGAAAATATCAAACGCTCCAATATTATCACATACGGAACTACTTGAGTCACCATGGTACCACCCACAGAACCACCAGTGTTTTCTTCGTTTCTAAGCTGTATGTTGGATGCCACCGCTGAAGGTGTTTTTTTTTTCAAGTTTGTCGTACGTTCCGCAATTTTAACGCCAGTGTTACAAAGTTTGCATTTTCCAGCCAACTTGTTTTAATAAACACTTTCCATACGCGCGAACGTCGTATGTTTGTATGTATTTTGCTTGCAAAAGGCACTATGGCTAATGGATGTAATGACTTTCGCACTCAAAGATTTGCACACCAAAGTTAGGTTAAATTTTAGTTAGAATTTCCCTGATCGTTTACCGACACTGTAAAAAACAGACATACAAATTCCATCGTTGTAATTAGTGTCACTTGTAAATAAACTTATATTGGTTTGCCGCTAGAGGACAGTTGTCGGCAACAACAAATACCGCACCGTATTGGATGCTATAGTAACGGTACAAAATATCGGGTATCGAAATGTAAAGTACCGGTACCTACGAATATCGTATCGTATGGAACATCCCCAGAAGGTAATTTTTAAAATTTATTGTCCACGACTGCTGAAGTCAAACCAATTTTATTATTTTTGTTTAGACACCCGCATTATTTTGTTCATTTCATTCAAGTATATTTTAATATTTTAATCTATTAAAACTTTAAGGCCTTTCTTCTTGATTTTTTCCTGATGTAACTAATCTATTTACAATTTTATACTTTGGCATACAGATTAAAACATCCTACGAAATAATAATATAGGTTGCTATTAGAAAAAAATTATTGACGCCGTAATTTCAAAAAAAAATAATGGATACTTCTGAAAATAGTGTCTTCATATACGCTGTTATTTCAGTCGTTATACTATACATACTTAGATTTTTGCTTTATCGTAAACGTTCCCGGAGTTATATATTTTAACTTAATTACGCCCCTGTGTATAGGTAAATTGAGATTAAAAACGCCTATCGAAATAGGAAATAAAAATATAGGTTGCAAAAATCAAAATATGGTACATTTTAAACTTTAATTCATAATTAGATAGAAACGTGATCTCCATAGTACTGTAATCGTGTCGGATTTGTGTAAAATGAAATTTACCCGGAAGCATCGAAACTAATGCGAAAAAAATAGAAGTATGTAGTAGTCACGGTCGGAGAACAGCACACACACACGATCCCCGCGGGTGTGGTTTAATTGGATTTTGTGCGGTTCTAGTTGGGAAATTAAATACAAATACACAGCGCGCATGTTAACAATAAAAATTCCCGACGGCCATGCCGATTACTATACTGTGACTGGACTGTGCCATATTTCGGATGCGGATTCCATGTCACAATAGGGCCAGCCCGTCCACTTTGCGGACGCTGTTCGTTCAAATTATTTCAATTATCGCCCTCAAATAAACTGTTGAATATTAATAATGCCTACAGGGCCGCGGGCGGCGCCACCAGCGCTGTCACCCTTCTCCCACCTCCCGGAACCACCCATTTAAATTATGGTTACCCAGTCCTGAAATTGATATGGAATTAGCTGTTATCTTTTCACCCGCCGCGTAATTGCTCATTGCAATTCATTCGCACAGTTGATGCATGGCAACCGTTAAATTGTTTTATATTGTACGATTTATTCCGGTGGTTTTGAACGTATAGTGAATTATTTGATGAATTTTATTTTGTCCCAAACTATGTATCGTATTAAATTTAACTTTGACTTTAACATTTTTCGGATACCGCAAAAGTTAATAAGTTTAATTATTTTTTAATAACCCAACTCCTTATTCAAGAAGTTATACTCAAAATATATATTTTAAAGAATGAGTAATGCTTTAATATGAAAACCAGTTTTAGGAGGATAGAACTGGGTCTTAAATTGACTAGCACAATGGAGTGGTCAATTCCACTTTTTAGTTGTGAATGCCATGAACATTGAACAACTATTAAAAAAATCAAAAGAATATTATTTTTAGTTTGCGTACTAAATAAATCTATTCACTAATGTATGTGTTCCCAAACATTGAAATCTATAGTGTTTTAAATTATTGCAATCTTGGCAATTCTTTTTGAAATTAAAATTTATTCTTGAAAGTTGGTCACAGAGATACAATACAAAGTACATATTATTATTATTATTTTCCATATTTATAATAATATTTAGCCATTTTATAAAAATATTTTCAAAAACAAAAAAAAACAAATCATGCGCAATTAGCTCATTTTGTAAGAATGTCAGTTTCTCAATACGAATTTGTACAGAAAATCAAAAGATTCCACACTAAACTAGATCAGAAAGTTCTGGATTGGGTTCTGAAATTGTTTAGACAGAACCCCAGTCCACAATGATGGGTTTATAAAAGTGGTCATTTAAGACTCACATTTTTTTTTTAAATTCGATTTTATTTTAATGGTGTGGAACTTATTGCTAATTGTTGTTTTACACTTTTCCATTCATCGCATCGTCTTTTATGCGCCCTGGCGTACAAATATGGCACGAGTGCACGAGGAAACCGGCGTCGAGACGATTTCCGACTTCCTCATAAAATCCGCTACCAAGCGCCTTCAAAGCGCCGAAGACCACACCAATCCTCTAGTTACTCAGGCCCTCGACTATCAGGCAACCGCGAGAACGCGCCGAAACCGCCCCAAAACGGCTCTTCTACCGCCTCCGGTTCCGTAACGTCGGTGAATACCCGAATAAAGTCCGTAAAAATCTAGTCAAGACTACTCGTTCCCCGTATGTTGCGTCTTGTTTATACCTAATTTATCGCTAATAGTCCGAAAACTCTAGTCATCCAGCAGTCCTATTGCTGCCGTATCGTCCTATTTGTATACGTATTTACTAAATATTTTATATCTCTGTGTTCGTGTTTTCGTAATGTTTTGGTCGTTTTTCTGCTACAGACGGCCGGTCGGATCTTTTATCTATTTATTTTCTTTTTCAAAATTAAACAAAAATTTTTATGCATCTGGAACGTCTTCCTCAGCGTTGCCGGGGGCCAGTATTTCCTATGTACATGTCTGTATGCCTTGAATATTTATTTATTACACATCAAAAACACAAATCCTTTACGCAGCTAAGTGGGCGTAATCAAAATGTGCAGACGAGGCAGAAAGGGTATCTTCCCTTGCCTCTTATAAATTAAACACGTTAAGCGAGACGCATCGTCTTTTTGAAAGTCATACACCTCAAAATATGTCGCACATTAGAAAAGCAAAAGAGAACTCAAAAGAAATGTATTTTTATCACTTTTCTGACATGCGTATTTTGAGTTGTCTCAGTTTTCAAGAAAATGTGCTGTAGATTAATTTTACTCCGAAATTATAAAAGAAACAACCGCGTCCTTTAGTGTGGAACTGGATGTAATCAAAATAAGCAAAAAAAGTTCATATTAACAACATAGATGTGAAAATAATGGCAAATGTAGGCAAAGCTAAGACTTCAGACAGCAGAAAATGTATTTTACAAATTATACAATGTCAGTTTATTGGTTGGGGGATACTTTTTGTTTCAAACAAGTATCTGGTTCGATCATTTCTTTTTTTAAATATTTAAACCTATAGATATTATAGTATAGGTGTTGGAAATAAAAACCTCTTTGATCATTTGATTGATAATTATTTTAATAGGTACATCAGCCTAAATCTAAAACGCAGAAGAAGCAATAATTAGATAAAACTTCATGTGAAAATTAAAGTTAAGGACAATACTACATTTTAAAAAATAACTATTGTAAAATAGAGTTACAATAATATAACAAACACTTACGGTCAATTTGTGAACAATAATGAAAAGCGAAGTGTAGCGACGAATCAACATGCGTTTCGTTTGGAGAGTGAACGGAGATAACACGGAAAAATAACGACCAGTACAGTAAGTATGCAACCAGCGTCACACATGATTACAGGTTTCTATCTCGCTTCAAACGGGCCAGACTGAAGGATGTATTTGAAAAGGGGTTGGTGTGGAAAATTAATTTGATCGTTAAGTAGATTGACATATTTATTAGATTTAAGTTTCTCGATTTCATATTGTTCAAGTTAATCGAGTTTATAACTTTTTTTACATCTATGCAAAAGTTTGAAGTTTTCATAATTTAAATTATGACCCGTTTCTAATTTGCGTTTTAGATTTAGGCTGATGATGATCACTTAGCTGATTGAAACCGGTACCTATTAAAATAATTATCAATCAAAGGATCAAAGAGGTTTTTATTTCCAACACCTATACTATATTACTCACCTTTGAAAATTATGGACTCATTCAACAATATAGATAAATTATAACCATGTGATGTATTTTAAACTACGTCGTACATTATAATATAGATAGCATTTAACAAAAAATCAACCGCTGGCCGGTCAAAAATTCCTGGTGGAACAAATCTGACCAGCAGGCTGTAGTTTCGAGACCAGGGTTGTTATAAAAGAGGTTTTTTTTTTATTTTGAACAAAACAAATATGTTTTTTTTTTTGTAAAATGATGTTTTTAAACACGAAACAATGTCTTTAAACACTTCACAATAAATAAATACATGTTTTAAACATGAAACAAAAATGATCACCCAAAAAAACATCATCTAAATAAGGAATAAAAATTGTTTTAAACATGTTTTAAATCACGCAATTGTTTTATTTGTAAACATTTTCATCGGCGTTTTTTTCATACGTCAGTTCTCAATGGAGATAAATCTGTTGTGTGAATGACTGTTTGTTCTTTTGCTTCACACTTGTTGAGAATGTTGAGGCACGGACCATCAGCTATATATCTAATTATGTACTACAGGAGAAACACCGCTTTGTGTGTTACCGTTACTTCGGTTTATGTTATCCTACGAGTTACTTTTTTTTAAGTCGGCGTCCGCACATGGTCCGCTCAGAACACAAGGAAGGCGGCAAACGCAAAGTAGGATAGTAGGAAGTCTCCAGGGAAAATGTAGTTTATATGCAACTGACCCTGATTATTCGAGGAAAAACATTTTTCCGACACAATGATATCAAATGCTTGATATTTTACTGATAATCGTAGCGCGAAACTGACGTTTAAGGGTAAATCCTTCGAGTAGTCAATTGAGTGACTTTGATCATTAGGTCAATATTTTTTCGATTTCCTTGCTTCTAACAACATTACTACGCTACGCTACGGAAAAAATATCAAGTATTTGGTATCATTGTAATCGGAAGGTTCTTATCTACCGAATAATCCGGGTGTGGCCATTGGGTACCAGTGAAAATATGACTCACTGGCGAAAAACCAATTAATTCACGCTAGAGGGCGCCAGTAATGCAATCGGTCAAAATCGATGAAGTTAGTGTTTATTGACAATTTTCGAGTATGTTCATCAATTCATAGCCAATACACAAAAAAGTTATTTTTGCGTTGCATTCGTGATAAAAATTGACGATCGATATATTTTTGTGTTCCGAATGACATCCTGATAGAAAATATCACACAAAGAATAAATAAAACCGGAAGTCATATTAACCTCAAGAGTATCCCAAAGAATGACATTTTTTGTCTATTAACACTTTCCCAAATTCCATTCGTCCAGTTTTACAAACAAAAAATAAACAGGAGTACATATGGCGTGGGTCACCCGGTATGTTATTAAGTCATTATAAAAGCTTTTGTTTATTGTAGTTACATGCTATCACTGAATGTATTATTATATTTTATAAAGAACTTTTTATTAATAAATACAATATATAATATTTTTTCGATTTTTTAATTGATCCATGCATAAAAATCTTGGAGGGAAGCATACAACTCTGATTAAATAATTAAATATGTTGTCCAAATTTCGGAAGTTTAAAACACATGTTTTAAACATTTAAACCAAACTATTTTAAACAAGTTTAAAACAAAATATTTGTTTTAAAACATGTTTAAAACAATGTTTTAAAAAAATGTGTTTTATAGGTACATTTAAAACAAACTGTTTTAAACATGTTTAAAAAAAAAGATTTAAAACAAAATATTAGTTTTAAAACATTTTTAAAACAATGTTTTAAAACAAATGTTTTAAAACATCACAACCCTGTTCGAGACCTCTGGTCTAAACCATCCACACCACATAATATATTGAACTACGATAAAACCCAAAGCTTTTTGTCTGAATTTTGTGTCCAGAATAAAAACAAGTATGGAAGCAAAATACTTTTGTCACGACATTTAGTTTTTTTAACTATTTTACCGAATTTTGTTTTTGATTTTTTTTAGTTTACTCCACTGTGCTAAATTAGTTTTACTTAGAAACAACATACATCCAGTGCAGAAGGAATAGGAAATACACGAAGCAGAGATTTGAGACAAAAGCTTCAATAAATTCAAAGGGAGTGAAACATATCTGTTTGACTCAATACACGCACAGATATTTGAGGCAACTGAATGGAATAACAGAGATTGGAAACATAAAGCAATTGAGTGAGCTCATGTTATTGAATGGTGTGGCCATTGTGACACAGTTACAAGACACTAAAGGACTAAAGGGCATTTTAATAGGTTGATAAAACTGTCAAATAAGACAAGTTTCAAATAAAATTATTACTGACTGACAATAGAAGGTAAGCCAAGTGGAAAAGAAGAATAGAATAACGGCATGTTGGTGCAGATTAAGGCTTCCTTTAGTTTGAGAAGTACACACACCTACCTAAGATATGGAAAATGCAGCTATTATGATCCAAACCAAGCAAGCCCTCCCATGAAGTTTTGTCATTCAGACCTATATATCTGAGATTTGCCTATTTACTTGTCGTTATCTTGAAACTGAATGAAAAACAACTAACTCCTTAAGAGGAATTGGTACCCCCAGCGTTGATTTACAAAAGTTCCTCAAGTATTTATTCCTTTAATCTTGAAGGCATACACAAAACTATACAAAACTGAAGTAGTATAAAGAATGTCCAAGTGTCTGACTAATGGTAATTTATTGATCCGGTTCGAAAATCCCTAACGGAATCTGACAGAGATTTATATTTGTCTTTTATTGTAGTTAAATATACTATGTGTGGATGGTTTAGACGAGAAATCTCCAAACTACGATCTTATAACGACATTGTTTGAATTTGACAGCAAGAACAATAGAGATTTTATTTTAGCGACGTGTGCAGGGTGATTTTTTTCGTATACAGGAAGAAATTTTAAAACATATTTTTTTTATTATTTATTATTAAAAAAACAGTGGAATTGGACGTTTGTAACAAAAGCATTACACAGGAACGAGATATTAAATTGCGCACTCTTCTTCATTTTCAATAATTATGATCTATCACACTTTACAATATTTTAGATGAATGTTACGATTGAATGGGCGATGGAATCAATGTATTTTTAGTATAACACTTCACGTAAAACGCAATCTTTTCATTTTTATATGATACATTCATATTGAAATCTGACTGAGTTAGTCTTATTTTTTCGATATTGCTTATTTGAAAATAGTAATATTTACGTGAAAAGCAAATAAACCTGACCATCCGACAAGTAAAAGCAAACTGTCATAATTGTCGTTCAATAAAACAATATGTTGCTTTTAGTACCAAAAATTAACTAAAACCGAAAATTCAGAAATTTTTCCAAAATCTACAGCCAAACAAGTGTGGTTCAGAAGCAAGGATATACTTCAATAATATAAAAATAAAACATGTTGGCCATAAGAAAGCTAAAAGATGGTTATGGTTTATCCATCATCTTAAAAGATACGTGATTAGATTTGTCGTGCGTGTGCAATGTTTTCGTTACAAACATCCACCACTTTGTGGGTTACTTATAACAATACCCAAAGCGACTTTTTTGTCACAAAATTTTACCCTGTATACTAAAAAAACAACCTGTATATAGTCCTATATTATCTCTACTATTCTTTTTGACCAAAATAAAACAACAGTCAATACCTATTCATTTTAATACACTTCATTTCGCATAAAATTGACATATACCGATATATCAAAAATGCTACACATCCGCCCATAAAGTAACATAACATTGGATTGAATCGATCTATTATTCAAAATATGGTATATTTTCAATCTTCACAATGTTGGCAATTTGTTTTTTAATGTAATACTTATAATACTATTTCTAATATTATTAGAAATACAAGTATGGTGCAGGCAAATTAACTGATTAGAAGCCAAAACTGGTATTAATTGTAGACAGGGCCTTTATCATTGGAAATGGTAAAGGGGCTCATAGTGAACTTAAAAGAAATAAATGCAGGCCAGATGCTATACTGTTTATTTGGGGGGGTTGAAAGAAGGTGCACAATATATTACTGCGTTTTGCAACGAAACTTGACGTTTTATCCAAAAACGTCCTATACAAAGTTGTAGATTATAACAAAATCTACAACATTCATAAGAGTCACTTTTTACTATGACCTTGAAATTTACGAGGAAAATGCGAATTCCAATGCAAAAACGATTTTTAAGTATTTTATTTTTCATTTTCGCGACAATAATTCAATGTTGATAAAATTTTGTGAAAGCGTGCCTTTTTATGTCTCAAATAAGCATAAATTTTTTTATCTGCAAGAAACTAGACGTTTTTGAAATATTTAGTTTTTTCAATCCAAATCAGTTTTTTTCAAAAAGAAATTCTGTGGTGAAAAATCCTCGTACAGAGTTCTTCTGGTGCTCATTTTTGTTGTTTTTACATGTTCTTATTGATAAAATAATAAAAATTATAGTCCCTATTTAACAACATCCTCAAAAATTGAAAAAACTCAAAAATGACTTTTGCAAAAATAAATTTTTCAGTAATTGTTCATAATTTGTTTAATTTTTTAAGAAAATTGTAAAACTGGTTACACCATTCAATTGTACGGAAAAAATACAAAAGGAACTGTCTCTCATTTCTACACTAATGCTATAACCACTAAATTAGGATAATAGACCTTCAGATACATACAATACATACAAAAGTTGTAGATCATGAAAAAAATTAGAATGTTTTGAGAGGTTGCTACATAACATAACCTCAAAATTTCCAAGAAAAATGCGAAAAACCTATTTTTTTAAAATTCTTTAATTTGAATTAACGCATAAATAATTTAGTTTTGACGACAACAGTATATTTCAGTGGAATATCAAATAATCAGTACAAGAGATAAGATAATGCGAATAACTTGGGCACTGAAATCTTTTACCGGTCTATTTATTGATATAATGAGTCCCTCTATCTCTTTTTTGCAGATATGTTAAATTACCGCGGTATTTAACCTAATCTATATTAATCTTATAGGGTAATATATCTGTAAATTACGCCGCATTATAGTCTTATTTATTTTACTTTATGCGATCTCACAATATAGTGATATATGTATTTTTTCATTATAAAGGCGTTTTCGTTAGTCACTCCACCACGCGAAAAATATATTACCTATTACAATGACGTACAAACTATTACGCTGAAAAGTCCCAATCTAGTATTTTTTTTGAGGTGGCAACACTGGAAATGTGCAAAAGATTGGCATAGAGATATCTTTTTTTGTATTTTTTTTTGTAAATCTGTGAATGTACATTGTGACGGGGTGGGGTCGTTTGGAAGGTTGCTCGATGAAAGGCCTCAAAGACGTTTGGATACAATAGAATACACAGAAACTTAAAAGATATACAAAAACAAAATAAATGATTCTTCAATATTCAAATGTAATATACCTTTCTCGTCAAAACCGAAATTATCTATGCGATAATAAAAATTAAAAATACTAAATAAATTGATTTTTGCATTATTTCTCCGAAGTTTTGAGGTTATGTTATGTAGTAACCTCTGCAAAAATTGTAAATTTTTTCATGATCTACTACAAGTTTTGTATTGGATACTATTTGATTACAAGACAAAAACTGATTATTTTGCTGTAGCTTTATTATCCTAATTTAATGGTTATAGCATTAGTGTAGAAATGAGAGACTGTTTATTTTGTTTTTTTTTTTCCGTACAATTGAATGGTGTAACGTTTTGCATTTTTTTACAAAATTAAACAAATTATGAGAAATTACTGAAAAGTACATTTTTGCAAAAGTTATTTTTTAGTTTTTTCAATTTTTTAGCATGTTGTTAAACAGGGACTATAATTATTATTGTATCAATAAATACATGTAACAACAACAAAAATGAGCACCAGAAGAACTCTGTACGTTGATTTTTTACCACAGAATTTCTTTTTGAAAAAGAAAACTGATTTTGATTGGAAAAACTAAATATCTCAATAACTAAAAAAAATATGCCTTTTCAAGACGCGTTTTATGCACGCTTTCACAAAATTTTATCAAAATTCTATTATTGTTGCGGCAATGAAAATAAAAAAAAAGAAAAATCGTTTTTGCATTGGAATTCGCATTTCTCGGAAATTTTGAGGTCATAGTAAAAAGGGACCGTTATGAATGTTGTAGATTTTTTATGATCTACAACTTAATATAGGACATTTTGAGATAAAATATCAAGTTTCGCCGAAAAACGCAATAAAATATTTTGCACCTGCTTTCAACTCCCCAAATAATCACTATACCACCCATAATATAGAATATATATTAACATATAATATTAATTTTACTTTGATATAAAACATCAAATAAAGTAATCACAAATTTTCTACAGAAAAATATATGATACAAATCATACAACTGAAGTTTATTGGTTGGGAGATACCTTTCGTTTCAAACTTCAAATTTCTTCTTTTATACATAAGCCAATAGATATAGCCAATTGATGTATTTTAAACTAACTCTGATATGAATTTCTCCATTGCATCGGTGTTATTGATAGGTTGAAATTAAAACACTTGCGTGATCCGATGTTGTTTAAAGTTTATTTGGGTCTTGTGGCTACCTGCTTTCGAATATTACAATTCGTCGTCGGGCCATGCGTCTATCTACAGTTTGCAGGTTCGAGGGTCTTGCGTCATTTTTAGGGTTATGTTACGTTAAGCGGTTTTACACGTGTTATTCGGTCGGTTTTAACAATATACACACTGGATAACGGAAATATGCACTAGCAGAGTGTCATGGCTGTGGAGTGAATGCGTGAGTGAATGAGGTATTCACTCCACAGCAATGACACTCTGCTAGTGCATATTTCCGTTATCCAGTGTGTATATTGTTAAAACCGATCGAATAACACGTGTAAGACCGCTTAACGTAACATAACCCTAAAAATGACGCAAGACCCTCAAACCTGCAAAATTAGGTATTCACTCCACAGCCATGACACTCTGCTAGTGCATATTTCCGTTATCCAGTGTGTATATTGTTAAAACCGATCGAATAACACGTGTAAGACCGCTTAACGTAACATAACCCTAAAAATGACGCAAGACCCTCAAACCTGCAAACTGTAGATAGACGCATGGCCCGACGACGAATTGTAATATTCGAAACCAGGTAGCCACAAGAACCAAATAAACTTTAAACAACATCGGATCACGCAAGTGTTTTAATTTCAACCTATATTTTAAACTATGTCCCATATTATAATATAGATAGTAATAAAAAACAACCGCGGGTCCGACAAAAATCCCTCCTGAACCGATTCTAGCCAGCGGGCCGTAATTTGAAGATTTCTGGTCTAAACCATCCACACCACAATATTATATTGAACTACGATAAAAACTAAAGTTATTTATAATTCAGAGAATATACCCACTAAAAATCTACCAATAAATTTTGAAAACTAATGTGGAGGGTGGAGGCAAATAGAAATTACAAGTAAAGTATCCCCTTTAAAGAGTTGCACAGATGCTTTGACCCAAATTTAATAAATTCAACATCACTACATTCTTAATATGTCGTATTTTTATAAGGTTTTTAGATGAACAATATATCAAATCAATTATTGATGATTTGTGTGATATTTTGCAGGCGTATAATCTCGATCTAATATCTATACAAAAAATACTTTGAGATTCAATTTTAAATCCCGATCAATAATTTACCAATTTTACCTAAAATTACCTTTATACTTTTTATACTTTATACTTTATACTTAGTTTTGTGTATTGCCTTCAAGATTAAAGGAATAAATACCTGAGGAACTTTTGTAAATCAACGCAGGGGGTACTTTATCCTCTTAAGAAGTAGTTTCTCATTCAGGTTCCAGATAACGACAAGTAAATAGGTAAATCCAATATATATAGGTCTGTATGAAAAACTTCATGGGAGGGCTTGCTTGGTTGGATATCATAATAGCTGCATTTTCCATATCGTAGGTAGGTATATTTCTCTAACTAAAGGATACATTAATCTGCACCAACAAGCCGTTATTCTATTCTTCCTTTCCACTTTGTTTGCTTTCTATTGTCAGTAAGTAATAATTTTATTTGATATTTGTCTCCACTCCTATCCTATTTGACTGTTTTATCACACTACCACCATGTCCTTTAGTTTGTCTTTTATCTGTATTACAATGGCTACACCATCCTAAAATATAAGCTCATTCAATTGCTTTACGTTTCCAATCTCTGTTGTTCCATTCAGTTGCCATCAATATTTGTGCGAGGTATTGTGTTAAACAGATATGTGTCACTCCCAATAAATTTTTTGAAACTTTTGTCTCAAATCTCTGCCTCAGGTATTTATTATTCCATCTGCACTGGATGTATGATTGTAAGCAACACTGATTTACGCACTGTAGCGTAAACTAAAAAAATACATAATACATACAAAATACATAATTTCGGTAAAATAATAGAAAAGCAAAACAAAATGTCGTGACAAAAAGCTTTTCATCTCTACTTGCGTTTATAGTGGACACAAAATTTAGACAACAATGTCAGCTAGGTATAATCATTCAATAGGTTCGATGACCGATTTTTCAAAAACTTACAAAAATGCCAAATATCCAGTAGACAGAGACCTGTATATGCTTTATCTGTATGTTTGTATATTACTACCTAAGATTTTGTGCTTAACTGCCACTAACTCGCATTACAGTTAAAAAAATTTAACATTAAACACTTTATTAGTTCAGTCTATGGATTTTAAATTAAAAGCAATCGGATGTAATGTGAATTTTAACCATTTTTTTTCATGTTGTTTTTCGTTAAGGAGCGAACAACTTTAAAGCACCTGCGGGTTGTTTCTGCGCGTTGAAATCATCTCTACAAACAAATGACGATAGAATTAATGTAAATTCTATGTAGTAGTTTAGCTGAGAGTGCTGTTGTTGAAAATTTAATCAATATTAAGTGTACAATAATTTTGGTATGTAAATTTCAATTAGTTTTTTCATATCTTTCTTGTATCTTTCTATATAGTGTAGAGTGAAATACAAGTCTTTTTACAGTTTTTATGCGTTCCATTACATTAAAACTTCGTGCCCTCAAATCACCATCAATAAATTTTAACAAGGGGTAATAATCGCAAACGATACAATTACCAATACAGAATTGCCGAATGGCAATTGGGCTTTAACTAGCTCCATTGGCTCCCCTGTAATTACTGATCTCTGGGGTAAAGTATATTTGTTAATGGGTCAGCGGGCGCCTGCAATAATAAGCGATAAACTGCATCGGGATATAGATGGCGCTGGCGAGCGGCTATATTAAAAACCCAAACGCCTCGGGCAATAGTACAGCCCTTCATATACAGAAAGGCACAAAAGTATAGAATAGTCATTAGGTAATATTGAAACTGTTTGTTATCTGAAAAATATCCACCAACAGGTCAGTTTTAGTTGATCAAAACAAAAGTGTTTATATCAAGTTTAATGTTTGAATTTCAATTGGTTTTGATTAATGACGTCATACAATTTTACTGTAATTGGCTATTATTATTTTTTCGTATTGATCATGTTAGAAACTAAAAACAAATACCTAATAAATACAAAATAAAATAAATAAAAGAAACAAATTTTGTAAAATAACTAAAATGACAAAGTGTCGTAACAAAAAGCTTTTACTTCTTGACTTGTTTTTGTTCTGGATACAAAATTCAGACAAAAATGCTAGTTTGGTAATATCATTCAACAGCATTTAATAATTTGGCCAGACAAGGAAGCGTTAAAAGTGGTCAACGTGGAAAAGATACAGATAGTTATAAATTAGTATTTTAGTACCTCCATTTCGATGATTGATTTTTCAAAACCTTACACGAATATCAAATATTCAGTAGATAGAGAATTTGTAAATGCTTTAACTATAAGTTGGTGTATTGCTAACTAAGATTTTGTGGTTAAAAAAATTGTAACATTAAACCCTATCCTCGGAATACTTGCATTATTTCGCCATGTTTATTATTTTTTCGTATTATATTAGATATTTTAATTGTCCCCATAGTAGCATACAAATTGTGCCTTAGATTTAAGAAAAATTCCCAGTCATTTGAAAATGAAGGAAATATATACGTACTAGATCACTAGATACGTTTACGGTGCATTTAAGTTACAAAGATTTATTAAATTTGTATTTTAGAAAATCTAAAATATTTTTTTGTGTGTCACAATTCTAATATTAATAAAAACTTTATGTAAACAGTTTTGAGTTTAGAATCTCAGAGCATTTCACAGACTTGGCAACAGCAACAAGATTGAACAAGCAACAATCGATTCTGGAATGCTTTTCTAGTACAAACCGAATCTGAAAGCAGATATTTTGATTTGTGTTCTGAGTTTTTTTAGAAAACTCAGAAAAGACTCAACTCACAATTTTTGTTTTCAGATTTGATACTTTCAGCCAGACTGAAGCCTAGCTGTCGAGCCCTTGGCTACCAGTCTGGGGGGCTTGAGTTCGAGTCTGATGCGCTGCTTTCAGAGTAAAGACTTTTCTATGGTTTTCCTTTACTCCACGGCGAATGCTGAAACCCAAACAACTTAAGACGTGCCACAGACGCGGGCCATAATAATGATAATTCGGGCCTGCCGATGCCCCCGTAGCGGTAAAAGCTGTTGGGGATGTTAAGGCGTTGGTTATTATTATTATTATTATTCTTATTTACGTAAAAAGCACACCATAATCAGTGATTAATTGGTCGATTTATTTTTGTTGTCGGGCAAAAAGAAATTTGGTTTTCACTTCAGAAAAATTTAAACCCAGCTGGATTTTTTCAGCTAGCCTTCGAAAAATCACATACACAGCAATGGAGGTATATATATATATATGTATAACACTTTTTTTCTTCTGAAGAACATATATTGAAAACGGCTAATTTTTGGCAACATGTTTATTGGATTTTTTAAAAAACTAAAATAGTCATTTTGCTATAAAACAATCTGATGTGGCCAGGCACGTGACTTTATCATACTATATATAAAATTAATAGCTTAGCTGCATGAGATTCTATTTGATCGAGATCCGCTATGTCGGCATAATAAAACTAGTAGAACTAGACAGATATGTCGATTAAAGCTGCGTTCGGATATTGTACTCAGTTGACACCGAGCAAGAATACTAGATTCTTACAAGGATTGCTCAACCCCTATCTTTCAATGTTAACAGCGCTATGACGTCACATGCGTTCATTGTCAAATTGGCGGGACACACGACACAATGATCGGACGATTTCGCCGAGTTGGCGTACCGGGTTGCCTACCCAGATTTGTTTAAACTGTCACACTTGACATGTAAAAACGCGGGGATTTAAAACAGACCAACAGTGGCGCAATAATCAATGTTGTGGTTCTGTTTGTTTATAACGTCAAAAGCAGACACACTTGACACGTGAAAGTGCGGGAATTTCAAACAGACCAATCAAAGCGCGATAATACACGTTGTGATTTTCATTATCTGAAACGTCAAAAGCAGACCTTGAAGAAACACATTTGACGTTAGAAGTTTGATATGTTGGTATTGCGGTAACCCAGGGATGATGACGTGAAATGTGTTCATTGTAAAGAACCTAAAAACATCGATTGAGCAATCCTTGTAAAGGAGGATTCACAGTGCATCCGACATCCGACATCCGATATACGAATCGGACAAATTGCTTCGTACGTTTGAAAACTAGTTCACAGTACATACGAATTGTCGGACGTTTTAGTAATAAATTTAGTAAATTTGTGGTAGTCCAGTTGGTAGTGCCGTACAGTTGTATGGGCAAGCGTCACCGTAAAACGTCAATAGCCAAACTGAAGCAAAAGCCGTCAAACTGATTCTATCCGTTCTATTCTAACCTCGTTTTGGAGTGAAGCGCACGTGTTTAGAATTTATTGTTGAGTTTTTAAAAGTGAGCAAGGCGTAAAGGGATTATGGATGAAAATTCAAACATTCTCAAATAATTAAAATGATTTTCGGGGTCATTCAGCCGCATTTCTTGTATTAGGTTATGGTATGCTCCCTGCGTTCTCCTTTTTTTTAAAATATCTCGTACCCAATACCGCCGGGTTTGTAACACTTTATTATTTTTTTTTTTTAAGTAACATTTTATTTAATTGCATATACATGTATACACAATATAGGAAGTCTACTTTACATCTCACATAAATATAATGTATGCGTCGCATCGTAGCTTTCTGATTTCCTCCCTCTTCTTCACCGCGGGGTTGATGTCCCGGCTCACGCTGGTCCTCCACCTCTGGCTACTGGTATTGAGGGTTCTTGTAGTTCGTGCTAGCTGCTGCTAGGTTGATAGTTTTTTTTTTTTTATTATATATTTTTTGCTTGCTTTTTAGCCTTACTTTTTATTTTTTTTGGTTTTTTTTTGTTTTATTTATATTTGTATTTTTTTTCTTTTGTTTTTTTTTTTTTGCTGTCTAGGTTTTTTTTTATGCTTGATGTTTTAGTATGTGTTTAATTTTTGTCTTAAATGTGGTTGTTTTCAGTTGCTTGATGTGCTCTGATAGTGTGTTATACCATATAATGGCTTCGGTCAACAGCGTCTGCTTATATGTGTGTGTTCTGTATCGATGGGTCCTCAAGTGTGAATGTGTTCGGGTACCGTAATTGTGACACTCACCACTTATTTTCAGTTTTATGTTAGTCTTAATCGTGTTTTGTTTTATTTTATATATCAATATTATATTCTTCATTTTAATGGTTTTGTTCATGTCCAGTTCTTGTGTAATATCAAACACTTCGTGGGTTGGAGTTAGTCTGTTCAAAGAGTACAGTATCTTTAACACTCTACTCTGTTGCACCTGTATGCGTTTTATGTTTGTTGTTGTCGTGTTTGCCCATATGTGTATTAGGTAGCTGTTTTTAGCAGTAAAGAGTGCGTAGTATACTGGTTTTCTTAAGTTTTTTTGGGATCTTATTTGTCAGTTTCCACACTTTTGCTATCGTTGTTGCGTTTTGGGCTGCAAGTTTGTTAATGTGTGCATCCCACTTTAGATTGTTAGTTATTGTTAAACCCAGGTACACTACTTCGTGCGTCTGCTTTATTTGTTAGTCATTTATTTTGATGTTTATTGTCGTTGGTTCTTTTTTGTTTGTAAATACCATGTATTCTGTTTTCTTGTGATTTATAGTTAACAGATTTTTGTTGAACCATTCTGTTAGTATTGGGATATCGGCGTCAATTTTGTGTTGTACTTCTTGCTGTGTTTTGCCCTGGTATATTAAACAAGTATCATCCGCGTACATGTACGGTTTTCCCTGTAGTGCAAGTTTCATGAAGTCGTTCGTGTATATGATATATAGTGTGGGTGGTAGGTTACCTCCCTGTGGTATTCCGTAGTCTCCGGTTGTGCGAGGTTCGCTGAGGGTTGCGCCTTTTTTTGTTATTTGTGGCCTCTCGCTGAGGTAGGATTGATTAAATTAAGGTTTTTGGCTTTTATGTTTATCTCTCTCAGTTTCTCCACGAGTTTCTCTTTTGATATTGTGTCAAATGCTTTGCGCAAGTCTATAAATACCGCTGTCACAATCTCCCTTCTATCCAGTGCCGTCTTGATGTGATCTACAAGATCATATGCGGCCGAAGTTGTTCCAGAGTTTTTTTGGAATGCATATTGTTGTTGGTGAATGATGTCATGTTTTTCTATGTGCTGCTGTATTCGTGTTTGAATTATTTTTTCTAGGATCTTGTTCAGTGTGGATAGGAGTGCTATTGGCCGATAGTTTTCGGGGCTCCTCTTGTCCCCTCCTTTGTGAATGGGCTTTATAATTGTGGTTTTCAGGTGCTCCGGGTATCTGCCTTCCTTTATTACTGCGTTTACCAAGTTGACGATCATTGGTGTTAGTTTGTTTTTGTTGTCCTTAATTATTTTTGTTGTAATTTGGTCAAATCCGGGTGCTATATTGTTTTTCAGCTTGTTTATGACTGAATTTACTTCCTTCTCATTTGTTTCTTTAAGCTTTGCTTCTACTGTGGGTTCGTTTAGTTTCATAGGCTTCGATGATTGGGGTGGTTTCTCTTTCAGTGTTTTAGCTAGGTTTTGTCCTATTTCTGTGAAATATTTGTTAATTGCGTCCGCAATTTCTTTAGGGTCGTCTGTTGTGGTTCCGTTCTCCTTGGTGATTAAGTTTATTTCTTGGCCTTTGTTGTTTTTGCCAGTTATTGTGTTTATGGTATTCCATATTCTTTTTCGGTTGGTGACGTGTTTTTTGAATGTTTCTTCGTAGTACTTTTCTTTTGTCTTACTTATTATTTTCCGTGTTTGTAGTTTATATTCCTTGTATGCTGTCCTTATTACTTGGTTGTGTGGATTTCTTTGTTGGCGTTTAAATAATTTGGTTCTTTCCTTTATCCCTATCCCTACTATATACTAAACGTGACTCACACTCAAAACAAGAGTTTTAGAAACATATTGAAACTTGGCAATGCAAAGGCTTTCGAAAGAAGCAAAAATCCGGACCGAGTAGGCCGATTTTGGCGACTAGATTGAAAACTACAGTGCTTACGTTGTCGATTTCGTCGATTTTTTGCCCAGTTTTCGAAAAAAAATTTCCAAATTTGAGTAAATTTATGAATTTTAATTTGGGTCTGTACGGGCCGGCTCGCGTCGCCAAGCAACCACTCAACAAACTGACAGTTCTCCGCTCGACGCTGTCGAAATGGTCGAAATCGCCGTAATTTTAGCGAAGCGCGCGGTTTTTTCCCAAAGTGCCGTAGGATGGGCTCGCAGAAGGGAACAGAATCGTCGCCGACCACCGTAGTAGCTTTGCGAACGTCAATAATTGTCATTTTCGGGCAAATTCTGCGTTAGGGGCTCGAATGGCGCGTCCTTTTGGTCGCGTCGACGAGCGACCGTTCTCTCTGCCCATATCCGCGCCTATATCAAAGCGATCTGGGCTGAAAAGTGCCAGCGGGGCACTGTAAGAGGTATTTATTGCGTGAAAATTAACGTTTCGACGAAATTTGCATTTTGACAGTTCTCCTGGCCTCAGATTTCTACCCAACTTGGCTCCGAGAGCATATACGAAAAAAATAAACGGGTCGGGAACGTCCCTAAGTAACTATATCGACGACAGAAACTGTAGCCCCTAATTGGCGGTAAATGGAACATAAACCTGTAAATTTCAGTCCGATTACCGCTTACGGGGCGTTTTTAAATCGTAACCTGTTTGAAATCATTGCTTTGGGTCAAAGGTTGGACCGTTAGTCGCCTTTGCCCTTCAAAGTGCTTCAAAGTGAACTTAGTACGTCAAATTATGCCGCAAGAAAACAACTACATATTTCGAGAGAGTATCCAAGTGATGTATTTTATATTTAACGGAGAGAGTCACTTTTAGAAAGCCTGAATTGATGACTTTCATCGCGGTATTTATATTCGAACGACGATACATAGATCCGTGTGTTTAGATGAAAAGTCCCTAGGCAAATAAGTTGGTAGCGATGCCGATCTGTCAGAACAATCGATATTTAACATAACCTTGCAAGATTGGGAGAACTTTCTGGTTTTTATTTTTTAGTTCTAAATTATATTAAAAGAGTGTGACTGGTGTCAGAAAGGAGCCTGTATTGGCTCGAATCCTATTTATTGCCCCGCACAATAGAAGAAGAAGAAGGAGATAAACATGCAAGACGTAAGGCCGCATACACGGCATATAAATATTTATCTACATTGGCTAGGACTGCTAACAATAGCCTCCATATACCAAAGAAGAAGAAGAATAACCAATAAGATGGCAGGTTTCAATAACAGGAAAGCCTGGACCAGTAGTCGTTTAATCAAATGTTATGAGACAATCGATTTCGACACATCAAGTGTCATTCTCAAGTCTCGCTGCATAGAAACCAGAAGTATAAGCTAAGTGATCTCTCTCTGAATACAATCTACACGCAGTCGGTTATAAACTACTTAGATAAGTGGGTAGTAAGTACATTTGGGGGGCTCATATGGTTAAAATTTAAGTTAGGATACGCTTCGGTCCGAACCAACTGAGTATGGCGCCTTACACACTGAATGGTGGCGTTTTCTGCGTGATTACTGGTTATGGGGTCACGTAAATTTGCCAGGAAGCATAGGGTCCCTTTCGCCGCCGTCAAGAAACGGATGAATAATGTCTCGATAGGACTGACGTCTGATTGAACTGGCCTAAAGGCGCTTTCTTCGATTGCCTGATAGAATTGGAAATTGGGGTAGCTGTCGGATGAATTCTCAATCAGCTGTTTGAATAAACAGAAGTCGGCTATATCGAACAACGGTGGTGCCATACGTTTTTCTTTGCCTTTCGTTGACGACGCTTCCAAATAATTCAACAGGTACGTTATCTAGATAGACGTGTATTCTATCGTTAATTATTATTCTTGATTAATTGATTAATATTGTTTTTAGTGAAATGTTGCCGTTGGGACTGAGTTTTGATGACAATATTTAAAACGGAAGACGATCGACAAGTTAAGGAGATTCGAGTTACACGATTAGACGTTTATGTGCGTTATGATTGGTGCACGGTTAGTGCGATAGTTCAGAAGTCAACGGTGTCCGTGACGATGACAGTTCGAAAACCTTATTCGGGCACAACGCTCCGACAACCTTTGCTGAAGTCGCCCGAAGGCAAAGTTCAAAATGTATCCCGGAATTGACAAAAAGAACGATCAAGTGGCAAATTTTATATGTTCTGAAAGTAGCTATTCTGCGGAATTTGCTTCTGGAATTTATGTACGTCCTCTCTGGCTAAGACGCACGATCTTTCGTACTTCTGTACTTACCGGTACGTAGAACAAATTTAATTAAATTTAATTTAAAAAATTAAATTTAATTGTTCTGATGTTCAACGTGTTTTGGAAATTTGAACGAAAATACAACTCCATATGCTCCTTTTTTACTCAGTAAAAAAGTTCCGTTGAAAGTTTATTTATGGATTTTTATTGTTTCCATATTTTTATGTTGCCTTCGCTTTTGCATCGTTTGATGTGAATTTTCATTTTCTATTTTCCTCTGTTTTGCTAATATTTCAAACTTTTCTAACAAAATATTATATGAAACTTTTTACTCAGAACATTTAAAAAAGCAAAAAAAATCATGGAGATTTTGTTTATTCAATTCATCTTTTAGTTTTTATTTTAATTTGATTTTTTGCTAATTTATTAGGTAGCCAGTTCAACAAGAATCCTGAATCAAAACTGTGGCCCAATGCAAGATCAAGATAGGAGGACGTGGAAAACATGCTTGAAATCTCTCCGATCTGGAAAAATTAGTAAATGGGGTGTACAGCTGCCCGTCAGTCCTCGCATCGATCGACTTCAATGTTTGCCGGAGAACGAGGAGTCCTGATCTCTTTTGTGTCAGAGCTCCGAGAACAAATTATGCTTGCAATGGGCCTTTGCACAGGTTACTGCTCAATTGTAATAGGCGGGGACTGGATGTCTTCATGTCCTTCAGACAGTTTAGGTCAGTGTCATTGTACCAGAGCTTGCTGTATTTGGCTACACGTTGTTTAGTTGTTTAATTGTGTGATTGTTGTTGTTTTATTTTGTGGTATGTATTAGTGAAGATGTAATATGTTTATATATATTTAGTGTTATTGCACCTTGGGTCTGATGATATATATGTTTTTTAGATTGTATTTTTGTACAAGAGATGTATATCGTTTAATAAATATTATTATATTATTATTATTAAGACAAAATGAATAGCAATTTGCCACTGTGGTACTTACTTAAGAAAAATCTTTATACGTAGATTTATATGGTTTTTTTTTTATGTAATGTAATATTTACGTTTTATTATTTTGTTAATATTTCAGACAGCTGTAACTTTGAAGGAATTGAAAAAAAAAGTTATTGCGAGTTATTTGTTTTTCTTACTTTTGTATTCAATTAGTTTCTTTTTTAATTTGTCTTCTTTATTTACTTTTCATAATTGTAATATGATTGTTTGTCTTCTATTTTTGTTTTCCCATTTTGGACATATACAGTGTGCGTCAAAAAGCTGGAACCGTATGGGAATCTTTTTTATTATTCATTTCTCAGAAAATTGTATTCTTCATAAAAGTTTCTGCGTGGCCTAAAACCAAAAATGCAGTTATCAAACTTTAAGTTCTATTAGCCATATACAGGATGGTTCAGAAAATATGAACTAATAATAAGAGTAAAGTGCCTGCATTTTCCTTATTACCGTCAAATGTTATTTGGAAAAGTTGGTTAGAAGTAAAAATTATATTCAAATTTGAAATCACAGCCACCTATCTTGAACTTTTTTTTATTTTTACTCGTGTAATAAAATTTATTATGGCTGATATTAATTCTATTGAACTCTTATTGATGTATTTTTTGAGAATAGTTTTTTTTTAACTGGTGATTTTGATACGATTCCTAACAAGTTCTGTGAATTATTGTCGGACGTTAGGATTGTACCGTAACATTGTGATTTAGATAAAATCCATAATCTCCAATATGTACAGAATATGTAAACCACAACTGATTAGTTATTAAAAGTTCTTAATAATTATCTGCAATGTGCTACTAACATAATTGAAGACAAATTAAACTCTAAAAAATCTTTATTCTAAAACTAATATTTTTTTTTCATAATTTTACAGAATAATATCATCATAATAATAATGGTATAAAAAGATGACAATAATAACATCAAATAGTAATATCAAAATATAAAATTAAATTTCCACGTGCCCCCCTTCTCTTAATACAAAGCATAGTTTGTTTAAACAATTCCCTCGACACTCTATGTGTCTTATAATTTTCACCAACAATCAAAACAATTTCTATTTTCTCTTTGGTTAAATAATTCATTTTGATTAATATTATTAATGAAGCGCTGAGTATAACAACTCAAAACAAATAGCCATCGCACATGCTGCCTACGTGTTTCTGTTGAACATGTGAACTGTTCATAAATTAATTGTTAAAGTCTAATACCTTTTAATAACTTTTAATAGCTAATCAGTTGTGATTTACATATTATGTACATAATGGAAAATATGGATCATATCTAAACTAGAATCTTACGGTAAAATCACAATATTGCATCAAGAAAGTAATAATTTTGTGATAATTCTCAAAATTCATTACATATCGTACCAAAATAACCAGCTAAAGAAAAAAATAACTTTATTCTCAAAAAATACATCAATAAGAGTCCAATATAAGCCATAATAAATTTTATTACAGGAGTGTAAATTAAAAAAAAAAGACGTTCTCTTTTTTTCATGGCAGGTGGTTGTGATTTTAAATTTGAATATAATTTTTACTCATAACTAACTTTTCCAAATAACATTTGTCGGTAATAATGAAAATAAAGGCAAGTCACTCTTATCATTAATGCAAATTTTCTGAACCAGACTGTATATGGCTAATAAAACATAAAGTTTGATAACTGTATTTTTGGTTTTATGTCACGCAGAAACTTTTATGAAGAATAAAATCTTCTCTTAAATGAATAATAAAAAAATTACCCATATGGTTTCAACTTTTTGGCCCACACTGTAGGTTGTTTTATTATTCCACTGTAACTTATAAAAAATAACTCCACATGTAACTTTTTACTCAAAATGACATTTAATTTAAAAAACGTCAACTTTCACAGGGATTCATCTATTTATTCTATTTATTTTAATTACCTTTGCTATACATTGTTTTTTATTTCTATTTTTATAATATTATTTATAGTTTAATATTACTGTGTATTATTTTGTTGTGGCCTTTGTTAATAAACTTCTGAGTATATTTATCAGCACTAATGTTTTTATAATTGTATTCAATCTTTACAACGGAACTTTATCAAATAAACACAATCAATTTTGAAAACTTGCTATTTTAGATTCTTAGATATGTTTCTCATGAAATTAATACAGCATGTATTCTGATTTTTTACGATCATTCCAAAACTTGCAGTAAATAAATAAAGTGTATTGCATAGCGTAGTAAATTAATACAAAAAGTAAGGATAATACCCTGGGTTATATATTATGGTATAATCAAGGATAATACTAAACAGTGATTTAAACTACTTTCCTTCAAGAACAATAATATTGTCATCAAAAGCCAGTTGGTTGGTAAAGCAACATGTTATTTATTTTAATATTTATATGGTTGTCTGGTTATTTTTTTAGTAGTAATAATTTGAATACAGATCACTGTAGTAATTGCGGAAACTCACAATTTATGCAATTGTAACACCAATCACAATATGGAAAAAAGTAATAACTGCTTCATATGCAACCATATATACACGATTCTTATATTTGTTGCGAATAATTGTTTGGGCTAAAGCATTAGCAAAAGGAACTGCTAAACGTTATAGGCTTGATATTGGTAATTAAATTAGCAGTTTAATTCTGATTTTGACGATTAAAGAAAAAGGAAATACTCCGTCGATTAACCATCTTTTCAGGAAATACTACGTTCGTCAAAAAAAAGAACTCATTTTTACATCACGTAATCCTGGCTTTTCTATTTGTCAAATTGACAGTTCTTTAATATGTATTCAATTATAGTCGATATCACGATGCTGCAAATTACTCATCGCTTATAAGTGTATGAACCAAGATTTTTGCATATCGCTCAGCTTGACTGTTGTGCATAGGCAACCGAACATAGATCACTGTAAATACGTTGCCTACCGAGGCGGATATTATAGAAATTAAATTAATATTGCTATTATCTTTACTAATTAAATAACCTTTAAATAACCATCACCATAGATTTTTTATTAAGCGGCTTACCTTTCAACGAAAACATTTTGCTAACATGCGGTCACGTTCAATATTTACGTTCAGTATTAGAGGTTAGAAACGTTAGAAATGTCATTCTAAGAAAAGACGTACTTTTTCGCTGGGCGCATTTAATTTGTAAAGCAGATGTATCATAATCATTCTATTGCGTTCTAACACACAGCAATGTTAGGGTTGTCAGGTTTTCGAAAATAAAAAGCGGGACATTGTTGTGGATTGGTTTAAAAAAAATGAACGCTTCCACTAACATTTAACATTAAACTTTATCAGTAATCATACACCTTTAAAATACAAACTTCCAGACTAAGCATCTGCATGACTAAGCAAAAATCTTATAATCACATGACGTAAACCATAGCGCCATCTATAGTAAAATGGTGTAAACCGAAGCTACGCCATAAACTTATATAATGCTCATTGAACAAAACTTGACTGGATCGGCGTAAAAACTGTAAATCAATCTTTGAGGAACAGAAAATCGGGATTTTGGCGTCCCGCCTAAGAGCTAAGCGGGACGCGGGACAAAGTAATATAAAATCGGGATGTCCCGCCAGAATCGGGATGCCTGACAGCCCTAAGGTAGATACATACAAAAATTCACTAACATTTTTCCGTTCCGAGGCAAAAATAATGCACTTTTTTACATTTTAATGTATGTACTATGCGCGCCAAAAAAAAAGTCGTACACTACATGTGCAACCAAACATATTTTTGTTAGATTTGTAAATTGTTCTTTTATAACCTATGCGTTGTCATTCTGACATTAATCTTAAGTACAATACATGCATCACTATCAAGTTGACAGTTCTTCTATCTTTAATTTAACAGTGGCAATTGAGTAATCTATTCTTGATTTTGTATTTTTTTAAGTAACATTGTCCGATGTCCTTTTAATAAGTGTTACATAGTGGCTTTTTTGGTCTGGCTGAAAATACAAATATACTGGGTTAGTCAAAATTATCGGAATGCACAAACATTTTAAAAAAAATTTAAACCCAAGTTTTTTTGTTTTAAACAAGCTATTGTATAAATATACTTTTAATATGGTTGTTATAATGAAAATGTTTTACCTTTTCTTTTTCTAAAGCACCCTGTATATTTTTATTTTTCTTAATTTTAATATTAATTCTAAGAAAGTTTTGTAGGGATCATTTTTTAATAAACAGCGTTATTTTTTAATTATGAGCAAAACACCTGAACTTCTAATTAAGAATAAGGAAAAACACATACATACAAATTTATTTTAATTTGGCAGTTTTAATTTTTAATTTAATTCTCTTTAATTGTTTTGTTACTTTTCTCTTGTTTTCTATTCCTTTGGTTAAAATATAATTTCATGAGTTTTGATTAATTGCTTCAAAAAATATGTTTTATAAAAAAAATGATTTCTACAAAAAGTTCTTGGAATTGATCTTAGAATTAAAAAATTGAAAAATATACAGGGGAATTAGAAAAAAAAATGTTACCACGTTTCACTCTATATATTAAAAATATATTTAGCTGATAGCCTGTGTAAATCAAAAAAACATTTTGCTAGAAAATTTTTACAAATTCTTTACGTTTGTTCCGGTACTTCTGACAAATTTTGATTAATTGTTTATAACCAACGGTTGTTATGTTTAAAACAGTTTCTTTTAAAATAGTGTTTTAAACATGTTTTAAAACAAATATTTTGATTTAAACATGTTTAAACAGTTGGTTGTGTTGTGTTTTAAACGTGTTTAAAACTACCGAAATTTGAACAGTTTTTGTTGTTTTTCTGAAAATATAGTAATACAATATCAGTTGTAGCAAGTAAAATAAGGAATGAAAAGACGCCGATTAAAATGCTGACAAATTAAATAATTGCGTGATTTAAAACATGTTATTATTCTCTGTTTTTTTGTATGTGAATTAAAACATGTTTTATTTCATGTTTAAAACACGTTTCTTGAGTACTGTTTAAAAACTTGTTTCGTTAACAAAACATCATTTTATAAAAAGACATGTTTGTTTCGTTCAAAATAACAAAAAATGTTTTTTTTATAACATCCTCGTTTATAACTCAAAAATGATTCATTTTATAAAAGAAATGATTCTTAATTCTTGAAATTTATCTTAGAATTAAGAAATGTAAGTATATTTCAAATAGTTCTATTGAAAAAATAATCAAATATCCAGAATAAAATGAATACCTGTATATTTAACCCCGGCTACGGTTGAAGGTTTTCCCTGACAAAAAAATAGTCCAACATTTGTTTTTCTTTTTGCAAAGATTGGTTTTCTCTCTTAGGCAAAAGGCCATATGAAACTTTTTACTCATAATATATATTGGATGGTTGGTTGTTTTAGATTTGTGTTCTCTTATTTTGTAAATATTTTTACAATCAATTTTTGCGAGCACCGTATACGGCAAAGTCGCGCTTGCGCGACTTTGCCCAGTACGACGATCTGCGATCTATCCGGATCGGCGATCTACCCGGATCGGCGATCTACCCGGATCGGCGATCTACCCGGATCGGCGATCTACCCGGATCGGCGATCTACCCGGATCGGCGATCTACCCGGATCGGCGATCTACCCGGATCGGCGATCTACCCGGATCGGCGATCTACCCGGATCGGCGATCTACCCGGATCGGCGATCTACCCGGATCGGCGATCTACCCGGATCGGCGTTCTACCCGTCTAGGCGATGCGCAGACCTATTAGGTCTGCCCCGTTTCTAGTCCCTACTATATACTAAACGTGACTCACACTCAGAACGAGAGTTTTCTAAAAATTTGGAAACTTGGCAATGCAAAGGCTTTCGAAAGAAGCGAAAATCCGGACCGAGTAGGCCGATTTTGGCGACTAGATTGAAAACTACAGTGCTTACGTTGTCGATTTCGTCGATTTTTTGCCCAGTTTTCGAAAAAAAATTTCCAAATTTGAGTAAATTTATGAATTTTAATTTGGGTCTGTACTGGCCGGCTCGCGTCGCCAAGCAACGACTCAACAAACTGACAGTTCTCCGCTCAATGCTGTCGAAATGGTCGAAATCGCCGTAATTTTAGCGAAGCGCGCGGTTTTTTCCCAAAGTGCCGTAGGATGGGCTCGCAGAAGGGAACAGAATCGTCGCCGACCACCGTAGTAGCTTTGCGAACGTCAATAATTGTCATTTTCGGGCAAATTCTGCGTTAGGGGCTCGAATGGCGCGTCCTTTTGGTCGCGTCGACGAGCGACCGTTCTCTCTGCCCATATCCGCGCCTATATCAAAGCGATCTGGGCTGAAAAGTGCCAGCGGGGCACTGTAAGAGGTATTTATTGCGTGAAAATTAACGTTTCGACGAAATTTGCATTTTGACAGTTCTCCTGGCCTCAGATTTCTACCCAACTTGGCTCCGAGAGCATATACGAAAAAAATAAACGGGTCGGGAACGTCCCTAAGTAACTATATCGACGACAGAAACTGTAGCCCCTAATTGGCGGTAAATGGAACATAAACCTGTAAATTTCAGTCCGATTACCGCTTACGGGGCGTTTTTAAATCGTAACCTGTTTGAAATCATTGCTTTGGGTCAAAGGTTGGACCGTTAGTCGCCTTTGCCCTTCAAAGTGCTTCAAAGTGAACTTAGTACGTCAAATTATGCCGCAAGAAAACAACTACATATTTCGAGAGAGTATCCAAGTGATGTATTTTATATTTAACGGAGAGAGTCACTTTTAGAAAGCCTGAATTGATGACTTTCATCGCGGTATTTATATTCGAACGACGATACATAGATCCGTGTGTTTAGATGAAAAGTCCCTAGGCAAATAAGTTGGTTGCGATGCCGATCTGTCAGAACAATCGATATTTACCATAACCTTGCAAGATTTGGAGAACTTTCTGGTTTTTATTTTAGTTCTAAATTATATTAAAAGAGTGGGGTGGACTGGTGTCAGAAAGGAGCCTGTATTGGCTCGAATCCTATTTATTGCCCCGCACAATAGAAGAAGCAGAAGGGGATAAACATGCAAGACGTAAGGTCGCATACACGGCATATAAATATTTATTTACATTGGCTAGGACTGCTTATTAAATGGCTATAACAATTACCGCCTCCAAATACCAAAGAAGAAGAATAACCAATAAGATGACAGGTTTCAATAAAAGGAAAGCCCGGACCAGTAGTCGTTTAATCAAACGTTATGAGACAATCGATTTCGACACATCAAGTGTCATTCTCAAGTCTCGCTGCATAGAAACCAGAAGTATAAGCTAAGTGATCTCTCTCTGAATACAATCTACACGCAGTCGGTTATAAATTACTTAGATAAGTGGGTAGTAAGTACATTTGGGGGGCACATATGGTGAAAATTTAGGTTAGGATACGCTTCGGTCCGAACCAACCGAGTATGGCGCCTTACACACTGAATGGTGGCGTTTTCTGCGTGATTACTGGTTATGGGGCCACGTAAATTTGCTAGGAAGCGTAGGGTCTCTTTCGCCGCCGTCAAGAAACGGATGAATAATGTGTCGATAGGACTGACGTCTGATTGAACTGGCCTAAAGGCGCTTTCTTCGATTGCCTGATAGAATTGGAAATTGGGGTAGCTGTCGGATGAATTCTCAATCAGCTGTTTGAATGAACAGAAGTCGGCTATATCGAACAACGGTGTCATACGTTTTTCTTTGCCTTTCGTTGACGACGCTTCCAAATAATTCAACAGGTACGTTATCTAGATAGACGTGTATTCTATCGTTAATTATTATTCTTGACTAATTGATTAATATTGTTTTTAGTGAAATGTTGCCGTTGGGACTGAGTTTTGATGACAATATTTAAAACGGAAGACGATTGACAAGTTAAGGAGATTAGACGTTTATGTGCATTACGATTGGTGCACAGTTAGTGCGATAGTTCAGAAGTCAACGGTATCCGTGACGATGACAGTTCGAAAACCTTATTCGGGCACAACGCTCCGACAACCTTTGCGGAAGTCGCCCGCAGGCAAAGTTCAAAATGTATCCCGGAATTGACAAAAAAACGATCAAGTGGCAAATTTTATATGTTCTGAAAGTAGCTATTCTGCGGGATTTGCTTCTGGAATTTATGTACGTCCTCTCTGGCTAAGACGCACGATCTTTCGTACTTCTGTACTTACCGGTACGTAGAACAAATTTAATTAAATTTAATTTAAAAAATTAAATTTAATTGTTCCGATGTTCAACGTGTTTTGGAAATTTGAACGAAAATACAAACACAACTCCATATGCTCCTTTTTTACTCAGTAAAAAAGTTCAGTTGAAAGTTTATTTATGGATTTGTTTCTTCTTAAATTTATTATTTTTATTGTTTCCATATTTTTATGTTGCCTTCGCTTTTGCATCGTTTGATGTGAATTTTCATTTTCTATTTTCCTCTGTTTTGGTAATATTTCAAACTTTTCTAACAAAATATTATATGAAACTTTTTACTCAGAACATTTAAAAAAGCAAAAAAAATCATGGAGATTTTGTTTATTCAATTCATCTTTTGGTTTTTATTTTAATTTGATTTTTTACTAATTTATTAGGTAGCCAGTTCGACAAGAATCCTGAATCAAAACTGTGGCCCAACGCGAGATCAAGATAGGAGGACGTGGAAAACATGCTCGAAATCTCTCCGATCTGGACAAATTAGTAAATGGGGTGTACAGCTGCCCGTCAGTCCTCGCATCGATCGACTTCAATGTTTGCCGGAGAACGAGGAGTCCTGATCTCTTTTGTGTCAGAGCTCCGAGAACAAATTATGCTTGCAATGGGCCTTTGCACAGGTTACTGCTCAATTGTAATAGGCGGGGACTGGATGTCTTCATGTCCTTCAGACAGTTTAGGTCAGTGTCATTGTACCAGAGCCTGCTGTATTTTGGCTACACGTTGTTTAGTTGTTTAATTGTGTGATTGTTGTTGTTTTATTTTGTGGTATGTATTAGTGAAGATGTAATATGTTTATATATATATTTAGTGTTATTGCACCTTGGGTCTGATGATATATTTTTTTTTAGATTGTATTTTTGTACAAGAGATGTATATCGTTTAATAAATATTATTATATTATTATTATTAAGACAAAATGAATAGCAATTTGCCACTGTGGTACTTACTTAAGAAAAATCTTTATACGTAGATTTATATGGTTTTTTTTTTGATGTAATGTAATATTTACGTTTTATTATTTTGTTAATATTTCAGACAGCTGTAACTTTGAAGGAATTGAAAAAAAAAGTTATTGCGAGTTATTTGTTTTTCTTAATTTTGTATTCAATTAGTTTCTTTTTTAATTTGTCTTCTTTATTTACTTTTCATAATTGTAATATTATTGTTTGTCTTCTATTTTTGTTTTCCCATTTTGGACATATACAGTGTGCGTCAAAAAGCTGGAACCGTATGGGAATCTTTTTTATTATTCATTTCTCGGAAAATTGTATTCTTCATAAAAGTTTCTGCGTGGCCTAAAACCAAAAATGCAGTTATCAAACTTTAAGTTCTATTAGCCATATACGGGATGGTTCAGAAAATATGAACTAATAATGAGAGTAAAGTGCCTGTATTTTCCTTATTACCGTCAAATGTTATTTGGAAAAGTTGGTTAGAAGTAAAAATTATATTCAAATTTGAAATCACAGCCACCTATCTTTCTTTTATTTTTACTCCTGTAATAAAATTTATTATGGCTGATATTAATTCTATTGAACTCTTATTGATGTATTTTTTGAGAATAGTTTTTTTTAACTGGTGATTTTGATGCGATTCCTAACAAGTTTTGTGAATTATTGTCGGACGTTAGGATTGTACCGTAACATTGCGATTTAGATAAAATCCATAATCTCCAATATGTACAGAATATGTAAACCACAACTGATTAGTTATTACAAGTTCTTAATAATTATCTGCATAATTGCTAATAACTGCATATTGCATAATTACTACTAACATAATTGAAGACAAATTAAACTCTAAAAATACTTTATTCTAAAACTAATATTTTTTTTTCATAATTTTAAACAATAATATCAACATAATAATAATGGTATAAAAAGATGACAATAATAACATCAAATAGTAATATCAAAATATAAAATTAAATTTCCACGTGCCCCCCTTCTCTTAATACAAAGCATAGTTTGTTTAAACAATTCCCTTGACACTCTATGTGTCTTATAATTTTCACCAACAATCAAAACAATTTCTATTTTCTCTTTGGTTAAATAATTCATTTTGATTAATATTATTAATGAAGCGCTGAGTATAACAACTCAAAACCAAATAGCCATCGCACATGCTGCCTACGTGATTCTGTTGAACATGTGAACTGTTCATAAATTAATTGTTAGAGTCTAATTTGTTGTCAGTTGTTTTCGAAGCATATTGCAGATAATTATTTATAACTTTTAATAGCTAATCAGTTGTGATTTACATATTATGTACATAATGGAAATTATGGATCATATCTAAACTACAATCTTACGGTAAAATCACAATATTGCATCAAGAAAGTAATAATTTTGTGATAATTCTCAAAATTCATTACATATCGTACCAAAATAACCAGCTAAAGAAAAAAATAACTTTATTCTCAAAAAATACATCAATAAGAGTCCAATATAAGCCATAATAAATTTTATTACAGGAGTGTAAATTAAAAAAAAAAGACGTTCTCTATTTTTCATGGCAGGTGGATGTGATTTTAAATTTTAATATAATTTTTACTCCTAACTAACTTTTCCAAATAACATTTGTTGGTAATAATGAAAATAAAGGCAAGTCACTCTTATCATTAATGCAAATTTTCTGAACCAGACTGTATACGCCTAATAAAACATAAAGTTTGATAACTGCATTTTTGGTTTTATGTCAAGCAGAAACTTTTATGAAGAATAAAATCTTCTCTTAAATGAATAATAAAAAAAATTCCCATATGGTTTCAACGTTTTGGCCCACACTGTAGATTGTTTTATTATTCCCCTGTAAATTATAAAAAATAAGTCCACATGTAACTTTTTACTCAAAATGACATTTAATTTAAAAAACTTCAACTTTCACAGGGATTCATCTATTTATTCTATTTATTTTAATTACCTTTGCTATACATTGTTTTTTATTTCTATTTTTATAATATTATTTATAGTTTAATATTACTGTGTATTATTTTGTTGTGGCCTTTGTTAATAAACTTCTGATTATATTTATCTGCATTAATGTCTTTATAATTTTATTCAATTTTTACAACAGAACTTTTCCAATAAACCTTATTTAAAACTGGGTATTTTAGATTCTTTGATATGATCTTACGAAAATAATACAATGTCTTTCGATTTTCTACGTACATTGCAAAATTGCAGTTAATAAATAAAGTTCATTGCATACTAATATACAAAAGGAAAGTATAACACTAGATACGATTTAACGTACTACCCTTCAAGAAATTGAAATTAAGTTAAACATATCTCGGACATTTTTAATTGAAATTTCAACAGTCAAGTTGAGACTGTTGAAATTTCAAACTTCAAATTCTATCGGAGCAAGGTTAATTATCAACATGACAAATAAAGAAGACACAGGAAGTGCTACGTGCGTCCAAATAAAGTCGTACAGCTAAGTTTTACATCATGTAATTCAAACTTTACTTGTCAAATTGACAGTTCTCCAAAATTGAAATACTATCTAAAAACCCGACAACCCTAAATATACACGATTCTTATATTTGTTGTGAATAATTGTTTAGGCTAAAGCGTTAGCAAACGGAACTGCTAAACCTTGTAGGCTTGATATTGGTAATTAAATTAGAAGTTTAAATCTGATTTTGACAATTAAAGAAACAGGAAGTACTATGTTCGTCAAAAAAACAAACCAACAGCTTATTTTTACATCATGTAATCCTGGCTTTTCTATTTGTCAAATTGACAGTTCTTTAATATGTATTCAATTACGTCTCGGTCATGTTGACATCACAATGCGTGGAATTATAACAAGGTATGTAAATGGACTCACTCATCCATCTACGACCGCGAGTTATATAGGTATATTTGGATAAATAGATCGTAAGTATAACGTTCTTTTAACTGTTAGAATTTACCGTGCATAGCGGCACCATTCGTCAGAAAAGATGTATCAGCGCCAGAATAAATTAAAAACGGGGACAGCAAAGTGAAAGTGACCAGAATTTTCATATGTGTCTGTAGCCGTAATCTAACCATATTAGAATGTTACAAGACCTTACTCAATACCTACCAATTTTTCAATATTATCGAGGTGTCACTGTATGCTGTATGCGCGCGTTCGTAATTGTCGGGACGGGAGAGATCCGTGTCGGGGCACGCATATCAATGTTCGGGCAACTTCGGCAAAATAGCGTATTGGGTGGCCTATACTGCCGTTCAAAGGCAAAACGCCATATGCGATCATGAGGAATATACATACAAAAAATCACTAAATATACCCGGCGGGTGGGAATAAAATGGGTATTTACCCCTACTTAGGGTAAATACCTAAATTTTGGGTATTTATCCTTTTTATCCTTACAACACGATTTAACAACATTTCAGAGATATTTATACAGGGTGTAACACTCTTTTCCCGCAAGAATTATTTTTAGATAGTAAACGTCATTCTGAGTAACTATTCATATGGACCTAATTGTTTTCTCAACGCCAAGTTACAGCGGCTTGAAATATTAACTAAATAAAGAAAAATAAACTATAAGCTACATATCAAAAAAATAATAGTAATTGGCATTTCAAACAAAGCTAAAACTAAGAGAGAGCACAATCAATACCAATAACAAAATTAAAAGTAAATAAATTTAAGTAAATAATTCAAAATGTTAAAAATAAAGTAAATAACAAATGAACGAAAACAATACACATGAATCTTTTTAGATTTTTGTTTCTCTACAAGTAATTGGCATTCCGTGTATAAAGTTTCTTTCATGCCGACTTATTGGGTTTATCAATTCCTAAATAAGTTAAGTCATTTAATATACAGTTTTGCAATTATTTTACAATTATTTCAAACGGTTGTAATTTTTTAAGGAATAAAGAAAACATTTCCATATGAACCTTTTTACTCAGTGTGGCATTTACTATCTGGAAAAAAGTTATGCGGGAAAAAATGGGACACTCTGTAGATGTGTACTCTTGATTACAAATAATGTAAATTGTTTGAGTTATGTAAAAACATTCAGTAAGTACATTTAGTTGGATTTATAGCGAAATAAGAATACCTTTTGATTTTGTGATAAAAGAAATACCTTTATTTAATAATTAGATATTTCCCTTTAATGCTATTTTTAATAACAATATGATGTTTATAAATACCCCTATAAATACCCACTTTGGGTAAATTCGCGGGTATTTAACATCACTGGTTTCAAGGCAAAAATCATGCACCTTTCTTACATTTGAAAGTATGTACAGTTTGCCAAAAAAAATTCGTACACTACATATGCAACCAAATATACTGAAAGTAGTTTTGATAGCTTTGTAAATGGTTCTTTTATAACCTATGCGTTGTCATTCTGACATTAATCTTAAGTACAATACATGCATCAACTGTTAAGTTGACAAATAAAAACAAGCCAGAATTACATGATGTAAAAATTAGCTGTACGACTTTTTTGGCGCGCATAGTACCCTAATTTATCATATTTACTGAATATTTAACACGGCAATTTGTTGTTACCAATAAATTTCAATTTAGGACGAAACCTAATACTTACTAACGTTCATGTTAACGGGTTTTCGCATTTACCACAAATTGATCACAATTTCGGAATTTTAGCTCCTGTAAAAAAGTAATCCTTACAAAATTTTGCACATAATTGGGTATATGTACTTCATTTTTTTTTTCTTAAAAACAGTAAATCATTATCGTTTTGCGGTAAAACTTCAAACTAATGATATATGTTCTTCTATCTTTAATTTAACAGTGGCAATTGAGTAATCTATTCTTGATTTTGTATTTTTTGAAGTACCATTGTCCGATGTCATTTTAATAAGTGTTACATAGTGGCTATTTTGGTCTGGCTGAAAATACAATTATACTGGGTTAGTCAAAATTATCGAATGCACAAACAATTTAAAAAAAATTTAAACCCAAGCTTTTTGGTTTTAAACAAGATATTGTATAAATATACTTTTAATATGGTTTTTATAATGAAAATGTTTTAACTTTTCTTTTTCTAAAGCACCCTGTATATTTTTATTTTTCTTAATTTTAATATTAATTCTAAGAAAGTTTTGTAGGCATCATTTTTTTAATAAACAGCGTTATTTTTTAATTATGAGCAAAACACCTGAACTTCTAATTAAGAATGAGGAAAAACACATACATACAAATTATTTTAAATTGGCAGTTTTAATTTTTAATTTAATTCTCTTTAATTGTTTTGTTACTTTTTTCTTATTTTCTATTCCTTTGGTTAAAATATAATTTCATGAGTTTTGATTAATTGCTTATTATTCAAAATATATGTGTTTTATCAAAAAATGATTTCTACAAAAAGTTCTTAGAATTGATCTTAGAATAAAAAATTGAAAAATATACAGGGGTATTAGAAAAAAAATGTTACCACGTTTCACCCTATATATTAAAAATATATTAAGCTGATAGCTTGTGTAAATCAAAAAACCAAATTTTGCTAGAAAATGTTTACAATTTCTTTACGTTTGTTCCGGTACTTCTGACAAATTTTGATTAATTGTTTATAACCAACGGTTGTTATGTTTAAAACAGTTTCTTTTAAAATAGTGTTTTAAACAATAACAACAAATATTTTAATTTAAACATGTTTTTAAACAGTTGGTTGTGATGTGTTTTAAACGTGTTTTTCAGAAAATATAGTGGTACAATATCAGTTGTAGCAAGTGAAATAAGGAATGAAAAGACGCTGACAAATAAAATAATTGCGTGATTTAAAACATTGTTTTTATTCTCTGTTTTTTGTATGATTTAAAACATGTTTTATTTCATGTTTGAAACATGCTTCTTGAGTAGTGTTTAAAAACATTGTTTCGTTAACAAAACATCATTTTATAAAAAAATGTTTGTTTCGTTCAAAATAAAAAAAAATGTTTTTTATAACATCCCCGTTTATAACTCAAAAATGATTCATTTTATAAAAGAAATGATTCTTAATTCTTGAAATTTATCTTAGAATTAAGAAATGTCAAAATATTTCAAATAGTTTTATTAAAAAAAATAATCAAATATCCAGAATAAAATGAACACCTGAATATTTAACCGTTGCCGGGGCCTTTTGAAGGTTTTCCCTGACAAAAAAATAGTCACACATTTGTTTTTCTCTTTGCAAAGATTGGTTTTCTCTCTTAGGCAAAAGACCATATGAAACTTTTTACTCATAATATATAGTGGATGGTTGGTTGTTTTAGATTTGTGTTCTTTTAGTTTGTAAATATTTTTACAATCAATTTTTGCGAGCACCGTATACGGCAAAGTCGCGCTTGCGCGACTTTGCCCAGTACAACGATCGGCGATCTATCCGGATCAGAGATCTACTCGGATAGGTGATCTACCCGGATCGGCGATCTACCCGGATCGGCGACCTACCCGGATCGGCGATCTACCCGGATCGGCGATCTACCCGGATCGTCGATCTACCCGGATCGGCGATCTACCCGGATCGGCGATCTACCCGGATCGGCGATCTACCCGGATCGGCGATCTACCCGGATCGGCGATCTACCCGGATCGGCGATCTACCCGGATCGGCGATCTACCCGGATCGGCGATCTACCCGGATCGGCGATCTACCCGGATCGGCGATCTACCCGGATCGGAGATCTACCCGGATCGGCGATCTACCCCGATCGGCGATCTACCCGGGTTGGCGATCTACCCGGGTCGGCGATCTACCCGGATCGGCGATCTACCCGGATCGGCGATCTACCCGGATCGGCGATCTACCCGGATCGGCGATCTACCCGGATCGGCGATCTACCCGGATCGGCGATCTACCCGTCTAGGCGATGCGCAGACCTATTAGGTCTGCCCCGTTTCTAGTCCTTATATACTAAAAAGCTAACACATTCCCCCCGAGAAGTTTACAAATTTTGGCCGATCGGGGGAGAGGTCTACTCCTCGAAAAAGCGAAATTGGGCGCCAGAAACGCGAATTTTGGCAACAATTTTGACAACTACAGCACTTAGGTTTGAGATTTGCACGATTTTTTGCCCCGTTTTCGAAAAAAAAATTCCAAATTTGACTAAATTTATGCCTTTTTATTTGGGCCTGTACCGTCGCCAGGCAACGGGCTCAACAAACTGACAGTTCTCCGCTCGCCGCTGTCGAAATGGTCGAAATCGCCGTAATTTTAGCAAAGCTCGCGCGGTTTTTGCCTAAAGTGCCGTAAGATGGGCTCGCAGAAGTGAACAGAATCGTCGCCGACCACCGTAGGTAGGCTTTACGAACGTCAATAATTGTCATTTTCGGAAAATTTCCGAAATTCATGACAATCGATAATAAAATGACAGTTCCGTGTTTGAAATCCTTGAAATGACAGCGCGTTTATCCTCGGTGCTATGGTTTTGCTCGAAATGGCTTAAATTGCGGCCAGAATATGCGATAAAATGTTGTTCCGGGCGTTCCCTGGTAACTATGCGACTATAATTACCTTTAGGTTCAAGAATTTCCAACGGAAAATAATAAATAACGCGCCGCCGGGGACAAGAGTGCTTCAGCAGCTTAACAATGTACATATTTTTTTATTCTACTAATGAAGGCTTCATTCGTACGTATATTATCTATATTTTGATATTATAAATCAACTGTATGTTTTTAGGGGATTTTAGGTACGCTAGGGAATTTTCGAGCGCTTTAGTTGGCATTTCTGAATATGTCAGGAGTCGTCATCTTATAAACAACGCTCGGCAAGAAAAGTGCGAGCGTAGGGTACATTTTATATAATTGGAGGATATATAGCCATTGAAAAGAACCACGCACGCGATCCTATCAAGAAGAACTGCGCTTTGTGCGCACAGGGGCCCGCCCACCTCTGGCAGTTGTGTCACCCTTGCCGAAATGGGCGACGACCGACGAAGTATACGCGATAAGTAATAAATACACATCTGTTACTGATGTTTGCGGTACGCTAGGGATCTTTGGCTGGTAAAGGTTTGCCATTCTGACTGATTTACCACAAGACTACAAGCAAAACAAAGCTGCCATATCCGCAATAGTTTGCTATGGTGTATCTTTGAGGTTAGATTACCTGTGGATTTTGTTTTGTTTATTTAAATGGATGTGCAAGCCCGTCCATCAATAGTGGATGCCGGGCAAGTTTTGAGGAGGATACTATGACAGGAGCTATGGTGTTTGTTAGATAGGTGCTGCTCTGCAATGATTGTGAGGTATTATCGCCGTATAAACAAAGAAAGCGTGCGTTCGATAACAAAATACTCAATTTCAGATTCCCATGTCTTTCACTAGGCGAGCCAGAAATTCCGATGGGCATACGTGGAAGTGTCGAACTTTCGACAAGTTGTGCTCCGTTAGGAACATATCCTTTTTTTCAAAGAGTCGTTCGACTTTAGCAAAGCTTGTGCAAATGCTTTACCTACGGTAGAGAAAAATCTCTCAGAAGGATATTGCCCGTGCCCGTGTGGAAAAACTAGGACCAGATTCTACTCTTATCGACTTTTCACACGGGACACGGCGTCCGTGTACGGTTCGAAGTGTATGAGATTAAATCGAAACTTTCACACGTACCGTGCCGTGCTGTTTGAAATCCGTGTTGTGTGAAAAGCTACACAACGACCGTACACGGATAAAAACGCACGGACGCCGTGTCCCGTGCGAAAAGGCCGTTACGGTAATCGACCCTATAATTGGTAGCTTCAAAACAACGATTACACGGCTAAGATTGTGAAAATCGATAAAAGCAAGTTCTTTCATTGAAAGTACCATCGTAGACAATTTTGAGTTTGTTGATAACATATTTTATTCAATAATAATAATCATAATTGTGCTATTTTTATGCAAATATTGCAATAAAATGTATAATTTTTTTTCATATCAACCCAAAAAGGTCAACCGATAGGCAATACTGTGTAATTAATGTACAAATTTGATTTTCTTTTTCAAATGAACCCTGGTCTACATCGCGTACACCATTAGCCTCGACGCGAATGCATCTGTTGAGCGTAACGACCCGTAACTTCTGAAAATGCACATATTTATTTAATAAACTTAAATTTCTATTTGTTAAAATGTGTTAATAAATATAATATAAAAATGAACAAATTTGCATTTATATTTTTAGCCCAGTAAAATCATACAAAACGCACTCTTGATCACTACAGGATAACCTTAATATACGGTCAGCTGTTAAGAACTAAACAAAAGATACGTGGCAACGTTGCATACCTACGCCGCCTCCCATAGCACCCTGGTGCACGCGCAAATTTGGGTGCCTTCTCTGCATGTGTACCGTAATACCTTTACGTTTAAATCTATGCAAAAATATAATATGAAAAAAACCTTGCCAAAAAGATGTAAATGACTTAAGAGGTAAGTATCTTGATCTGCAAAGCTATGCAAAAATATTATTTGTAATGGCTGTTAATGGCTGTAACTTTTTAAGGAATTGAGAAAGCAAGCTGTTTTTCATTGCAGCTAGCATTTCTGTCTTTATAGGTATCTGTATTTATAAATTATAACAAACTTAAATATTAAACTTTTATTGCAGTATGTATTTGTTAATACTCATTTTTTGAAAATTGTATTCAAATTTTTTCTAATTAAATGCTCATATTTAAGTTTTTACTCAGTAATAAGTTTTAGTTGAAAGTTTATTTATGGATTTTATTCTTAAATTTTTAAGAACAAGTTTTATTCTTAAAACATAAAACTAAGAATAAATGTTGTATCGCTATGTTAACAGTGGCAATTGAGTAATCTATTCTCGATTTTGTATTTTTTGAAGAAACATTGTCACCGAACATTGTCCGATTTTATTTTAATAAGTGTGACATATTGGCTTTTTTTTTGTCTGGCTGAAAATACAAATATACAGGGTTAGTCATAATTACCGGAATGTTTAAATAATTCTCCGACCGTAAACAATTTCAATATGTTTTCAAATAAAAGCTTTTTGTATTCATTTTATTCCGGGTATTTTGTAATATTTCCATTTTTAAATAGAACAATATACAGGAATATTTTGACATTTTTTAATTCTTATACTAACTCCAACAATTTTTTTGTAAAAATCATGTTTTTATAAATCGATCATTTTTGAGTTATCAGCAATAAAACATTAGTGAAAATTACCGGAACACCCAAATAATTCTCCAAACGCAAACAATGTCCAAACAAAATTCAACAAAAGTTCAAAAGTTTAAAGATGCTATCGTATAAATATACATTTAATGTTTTTTATAATGAAAATGCTGTAACCTTTTCTTTTTCTAATAACACCCTGTATATTTTTAATTTTCTTAATTTTAAGATTAATTCTCTAAGAATTTTTTGTAGGAATCATTTTTTAATTAAATGCGTTATTTTTAATTATAAGCAAAACTCCTGAATTTGTAATCAAGAATGTTTTTCCACATGCAAACAAATTTATTTTAATTTGGCAGTTTTAACTTTTAATTTAATTTTTATTTATTTTTTAGTCGGGACCTTTAGAAAGTTTTAACCTTGCCAAAAAAAGTCACACACAGATATTTGTTTTTGTTAGCCATGTGAAACATTTTACTCAGAATATTGGTTGGTTGGGTGGGTGGTTGGTTGGTCGGTTGGTTGGTTGGTTTTGTTTTAGATTTGTTTTCTTTTATTTTTTAAACATTTTTACAATCAATTTTTGCGAGTACCGTAGACGGCAAAGTCGCGCTTGCGCGACTTTGCCCAATAAGACGATCGGCGATCTACCCGGATCGGCTAACTACCCGAATCGGCGATCTACCCGTCTAGGCGATGCGCAGACCTATAGGTCTGCCCCGTTTCTAGTTCTATGTACTATTTCTTCATTTATCCAGTCGTTTCCCTCCCTTCGCTTGATTTTTGTTTGCCGTTGGTTCCTCGATATGATGTCTTGGAGCTGGTTGGATAGTTGTTCAAAGCTTATTATTTTTTCCGCATGCATCTCCTTGATTTCTTGCTGTATCTTTTTGTAGTCGTTAGTTTGCTTGGTACACTTTACATACTTCGCCCTTCTTACGTTTTCGGTCACTGTTGTTATGATGGCGTTATGGTCGGATATGTCGTTTTTTATTATTTTTATTGATAGTTCATCCTTGTTTGTGTTTGAAATGACGTGATCTAGTATCGATCCTTGGCCATTTGTATTATTCCTTGTGGTGTGTTTGATTGTCTTTTTGTTTACAATTATATAATTGTCTTCCATTAGGATATTCTTGTATTCAATCATTTCTCTGTATTTCTGTATAAGGTCTATGTTCATGTCTCCCATAATTATATGTTTCCTCCTGCGGTTTGTTATGCTTTGGCGAAGTGCATTGATAAATATTGCATGTGGGACATGAGGTGGTCTATATATAAGTGTGATTGCAGTATCGGTATTGGTTATCAGGATCTTTATTATTTCAATATTGTCAATTGTGGTGTTCTGCAATAATTTGTAGGTGATTGTATTTTTTACGTACACAGCTATTCCGCCTCCTCTTGTAGAGCGTGAGTTAAATTCTGTTGCATATGACTGTAGTGTGTACATTTGTTCTTGCTCTTTTGTTAGCCATGTCTCAGTTACTGCAATTATGTCTGGGTCGTGTATCTTTGCCACAAGTTCCAGTTCACTATATTTGTTTCTAATGCTTCTAAAGTTTTGCATAAATATTGTATATGGCATTATATTTGTTCTAACTCATGTTTTTTTATCTTGGTATTTTCGTTTGTTTTGTTTTCTTTAGTTTATGTTTTCTAAGTCTTCGATGTTCTTTATTCTGATCTTCCCAGTATCTTTGGTCTTTTTAATGTACAGTATGCCATCACGTGTCCAAACGAATTCACATTTATTCCTCTTTTTTATTTCTCTAGCCTTGTAGAAAAGGTTGCTTGTGTACATCGTCAGCTGTTCATTGATATAAATTTCCTGTTCTTTTCCTCTTAATCCACATTCCTTGGTTGTTATAGATCCTGCATCTTTTCTAGCTTGTAGTATTTTTCTTTTTGTCTCGTCGGTCTTCAGTTGTACTATGATTAGACTATTGTCTCTGTAGTCCTTGCGGTATGCCTTCATAATTTCTGACGCGTCAACCTTAACATTAAGGCCTTTCGTGATGTTGGTAATTATATTGTCCACGTCTTCGCTTTCTTTTGCCTGTCTCTCCACTCCCGTTATTATTATGTTTGTCTTGATATGTTCTCTTTCTATGTTTTCTAGGGAGCTCTCCAGGATTCTTATCCTCTCCTTGAGCTGTTCCTTTTCCTTTTTGTCGTCTTTTATCATTTCTTTAATTTCAGCTTGTTCCTTCTGTATTATATCAAATTTCTCCGATATGAAGCTCATTGATCGTTTTAGGTCTAGAAACATTTTTTTTATTTCGGCAAAGTTACTCGGTTCTTCCTCGTCTTCCTCCGACATATTGTCTTCTTTCTGGGATTTCTTTGTTGGTTTTTTCTGGTTTCTCATTATGTGTATTTTGTGTATTTATTTATGGGTGATATTTTGATAGGAGAGACCAGATGCCAACCAGATGCCAGCTAATTTCTATTAGCTCTTGCGCGGATTCGAAGCAAAAGCGATAACAAGAGAGTATTATTCGTCTGCCGTCGATAATTATCCATAATTGGATCTACGAATCGAATGTTCAATAAACGTAAACGTCAAAACAATTATTGAGTGAGGTTAGGTGATCTCGTATCACGTGACTCCGACATCGGAAAAAGTTAAAATAAATTTAACTCTGTCCGACGTCGGATGAAATTGAGTTCTTGTCGTACCAATACGCATATTTACGCGCGCAAATCATTTCAAATGATCCAGCCAATAGGAACGTTTTCGTATCGTCGGATATCGGACGTCGGATGGCCTGTGCATTCGCCTTTAGAATCTAACATTCTTGGACACCGGGTACACAGTCCAAATGACACTTCCGTGTTATTGGGTGTAAAAAGTGTAACGGTGTACAATATCCGAACGCAGCTTATATTGACAGTAGGTATTGTTAAAACATTAGCGTTTGGTACTACCTACTGTCATTAGAATCAAAATATCTGACATATCCTGGCTACTAGTTTTAATGCAGTACCACCGATCTCGATGAAATAGAATTTGCTCATGCAGTTAAACTATTGCTTGTACCAAAAAATGTCATAGTCATAAATTATTATTTAGAAGTTCCTCTACTTTAATTTATTATTTACCTATTTCGACGAAATTGCAGAAATTGCGGCTTATTTGCAAAATTTTTCAAAAATGCTAAGACTAAACCTCGTGTTCCTTTGGACCCCTTTCAACAGAAAGCTTTTCAGCCCTAAGTTTGGTCATGAAACTTCTAAATATGTAGTTTCGTCCCGATACCTTTAGAAGTTTCTCCGAAATCGTCGCCACAAAAAAACGGGTACAGTGGGTACACACACAGACACACACACAGACATTTTTTTGTACATACTTGTTACATACTACGTATGATAAAGTAAAAAATCTAGTTTAAAGACTTTTTTAACTAACAATCAGCTTTCATAATTTTGCCGGTCACTATTGTATAGGTATGTTATATCCAGTTATTCCAGAATCATGTAAAAGATTTTTGCCCGGACTAGCGGTTCATATTACCCGTCACAAACGCTACCCGCGCATGCCTTAACTGGTAATTATGCGAGACCTACAAGATGCCGTTTTACTCATTGCCCGCTACGATAAATTTGATTGACCGATCTAACGCGCGAGGCCTTATTCGTTGTTTATTGCGCCGTGAAAAGGATATGGTGATTGGAAAATCTTGTCGTTATGGTACCTTGGGTTTTTCGACAAAATAGGTACATAAGCGAAGTTATAAACTCGGGTAGGCATTTCTTAAGTTGTGGGAATAAGTGGAATTAGTAGATTCTCCCGACAATCCTAAAATAAGCGAAATATAAAAAAAATCTGATGTGGCCAGGCACATGACTTTATCATACTATATATAAAATTAATAGTTTAGCTGCATGAGACTCTATTTGATCGAGATCGGCCATGTCTGCATTAAAATAAAACTACTAGAACTAGACAGATATGTCGATTAAAGCTGCGTTCGGATATTGTACTCCGTTGACACCGGATACACCGTCCAAATGACACTTACGTGTTATTGGGTGTAAACAGTGTAATGCAATATGCTAACGCAGCTTATATTGACATAAGTTATTGTCAAAACATTAGCGTTTGACACCAAGACTACCTACTGTCATTAGAATCAAAAAATCTGACAAATTCTGGCTACTTGTTTTCATGCAGTACGACCGATCTCGTAGAAATAGAATTTGCTCATGCAGCTAAACTATTGATTGTACCAAAAAATGTCATTGTGATAAATTATTCAGAATTTCCTCATCTTTAATTTATTATTTAACTATTTCGACGAAATTTCAGAAATGGCGGCTTATTTGCAAAATCTTTCAAAAGTGCTAAGACTAAACCTCCAGTTCCTTTGGACCCTCTTCAACAGAAAGCTTTTCAGCTCTAAGTTTGGTTATGAAACTTCTAAATATAAAGTTTCGTCCCGATACCTTTAGTAGTTTCTCCAGAATCGTCGCCACAAAAAACGGGTACACACACACACACACACAGACATTTTTTTGTACCTTGGTCAAAAATGTTCAGGGGACCCAAAAAGACATATTTCCGCTAAAATCTCAAAATATTTTTTTGGCACGATGACAATACTTTACATACTGCGTATGATAAAGTAAAAAAAAATAACAATAACGGCACGAAATTAAAATAAATATATGTTTTACATTGAGTTTGGAAATTTTGGGATCATCTTCGTCCGGAATGAAATTCTATATTACAGAGATGTCACTAATTTGTGTCTTGGCTGCTTTGAGATTAAAGTTAAAGCTTTCATTTTAGCGTATTTAGAGAATTCTGTCATGTGTTTTCTTGTCTTACGGTTTTAAACATTTAATTTTATTATTATCTTATATTTTCTTATCTATTTTAATGGAGAGTATAAAAACATGTCAATCAATTTATTCCTGATTAAAGAAATAAATTATCATAGTTACTACTATATTAACGTAGAAAATACAATAAAAATAAATAAAAATATTAAATTAATTTTCAAAATAATGTTCTGCAATTATTTTGTTTGTCGCTCAATGACGTTCATTATTTAGATTACTTAAAAATAAAATAGCTTATCCCCCTTTATAGAAGCACAAACGATGATAACATTATAAACTTACGGTTTGAACGGAAAGTAGATGACGATATTACAAGCTTTAGCAAAAACCTAGGTAACGTGCCAGGTATGATATGATAGCTTTTTTAACACCATATCAGTTTAAAAACATATCTTTTATTTAATGTTACAGAAGAGAGTTGACGAGATCTGGAGGTAGCTGAATTACCACATAACTTTAAAGACAAGATATGATATTAGAAGGCAAATTTTCTACCTGTCTGTCCAATATAAGCATTACTTTACCATTCATGGATAATGTCCCATTCTCTTGTTTTGTCTATTGTATTTATAGGTGTTGTATGATACGTTGTAATTGCCTGTCACCCTTTTAATGTGACCATTATGGCCAAGGCACAATCTGCCTGTAAAGAATGCTATTCCAAAAAGTATCGTTTGGTAAATTTTTCTTATGTTATGTAATATTTTATTTTGTTGTTGACTAGTCGTATACAGTAACGAAAACAAATCAAATAACAAATAAGCAGATTTTTCAACTTAAAAAAAATTATAATTTAAATTACCATTTCAGATTATATATTTCGCTATACATACTTACCTCAGCTTTTTATTGGTTCAAATTTCACTTCACTTTTCATATGTGTAATTAAGTAATAATTAAGTATCTCCATGCAATGAAACGAATAAATGTATATTTAATTTTATTACACAAGCAATGGGTACATTATTAAATTTTATACATCCTTATCATAAACTAAAAACAAATATGCATGTGACCCATGATGTGACCCTTTCCAAAACTGTTCAAAATTTTACTATATTGCGTTTTCTCTATCCTACAGCAACAGTTACAACTAATGAATATGGACAAAATTCACATTACTTCGCGGCACCTCCTCTTCAAGCGCTATTTTGATCAATTTGCGCCAAACAGCATTGATTTTGGTATCGTTTGTAGATATATGTTCATCAAAACAAGCAAAGAAACTCAAAATCATGTCCAAAAATTCGGTCAGCTCATTATGAAGAATATGGGCATTAGTGTCGTTAGAGTGTTCTTCTAAGTACCTTTTCCCCATGGCTAACTGATCTACCGCTTTTGAAGAAATAATATGGTATCGTTGAAGGGCCGGCAAATCGCTGTCAGTGTGATACATTAAATTTTGAAATGTCGTCTTAATATTAGGGTCCAATGGTTGAAGATGTTGTTGCTGGATCTCTAATACGCGAAGACCAAGTTCCATAGTAGCACGTGTTGCAAGTGGCAGAGAACTAGTTACGAATGGGTGCGCTGGGCCTAAAATTCGTTCCAGTACCAAAATCGCTTGGTGCAACATAAGTTCCCTGCTTTGCGAAATTTCACGTAATGATCTTTCATCACCAAACTCACGTTCTCCAGGTAGGTACATAGAGTGGTGCATTTCCGTTTTTGGTACCTGTTGAATATCTCGTTGTTTCAAGGCGGCTAACCAGTAGAAATCTACAGCTACAGCCTCATAATCCCGCAGCGTGATGCATGCACAGCATACTTCTAGGCTGTCTACCATTTGTTCGCGAGATAAGTATTTGCGCGTGTCCAATTTGGCAAGTAAAGCTAGTCTATCTTCCAATGCTGCTAGAAGCGGTGGAGTTACTCCGTATATATTAGTAGCTTTGATAGAAGCACCATGTTGAAGTAATGAAAGGAAGATGTGGTCACTTTCTGGGGATTTTGACTGGCAGCATTCGTGAAGAGCTGTGTTGCCAGTTAACAGACTCTGCTTATGCACATCAGGTTTGGCGGAAAGAAGGCGGCTTACCAGGGATAAGCTTCCTATGTTACAAGCTATCATAAGACTTGTGGTCCCATAACAGTTCGCGTCGTCGATGTTGGCTCCATGGTCCAGTAAGCACTTAACAACATCTAACCTATTCTTCAGGCATGCTATGTATAGCGGAGTTGTCTTATACACTGCCGTTGCTGCGTTCACTTGCGCACCGTGGAACAGCAACAATTTCACCACGTCAATAAACCCGCGAGAAACTGCAATATGCAAAGGCGTCACCAGTTCGTCCGCGAAAACTCCGTGCCCGGTACTAGTTTCCTCCATGTTCACATCATACACTTCCAACAGATATTTAATCACGTGGTATCCTCCTTCAGAAACAGCTTGTGAAATGGGATAGTTTTCCATTTTAGTTAAGTTTGCTTTTTGAACTTTTCTGAACTCAGAGAACTTTGAAGGAACTGTCTGCGAATAGGCCTCAGAAGGAACTGATGCATACATAGTAAACCATACCTCAACTAAAGGATAATGTCCAAAAATGGGGTGGGAGAATGTGGTGGTGGTAACATTTCAGGTAGAGCGATCTCCGTACGCACTAATACTTTTAATATAATTCTTAGACAACGACACTTTTACCTGATACTTTCAATTAACATTGGAAATATCTCGATTATTATTTTTAATAATCGATTCTTAATAATCGATTTTTAATAATCGATTTTGAATAATCCTTTTTTTTAATAATCGTATGTTAATAATCGATTTTTAATAATCGGTTTTTAATAGTCGGTTTTACATATATTTACATCGGTTTTATACCCACCCCCCCCGGTCACCAACTTCATCGCTCAACCCAACCCAAAATATGCTTTTACATCATTTACTCTCCATATCCATAATCGATTAATAAAAATCGATTATTAAAAATCGATTATTAACATACGATTATTAAAAATCGATTATTTAAAATCGATTATTAATGGAGAACAACTCGAGAACCTAATCATACGATTATGCGAATCACTCGAATACTGAAAATCGATTCTTGAAACAATACGATCATGCCCATCACTACTTTTTACCCAACCTGTGGCGCAAAAAAGGACAAACGTAAAATTTAAGTTTCTTCAATATATTCAAATATATTCAATAGATTCTTCAATAAATTTCGTGAAGATTGTTTCATTAAACGGCATTTTTGTATAGCCAAATAACGGTACTTTCGGTCTGTAATATTAATTTCTTTTTAGCCATATACTTCTGATTTACAGTCCTACCCTACTTAAAAGCTAACTGATTATTTTTTTATTAAGTTAGTTTCTATGATAGAATAATAAAATGTTTTTCAATCCCTTGCAATGTGAAATGCTGGTATACCTTGCAGCAAATGTTACTTGATTGCGAGTGTTTGACTACTACTTTTAATGCCAGCAAGAATTTCATTTAAAAACAGTGGCACAAAATTAAAAGTTAAATCAATTGGTAAAAAATGAAATTTTAGTAAGTTAAACTAAACGTGTACTTGATACTTTCTATCCTGTATTGATACGTTTTAAAGTTTGAACCTGAAGAATTGCGTAATATTCAGCCTGCATCGCCAAGTACAGTTTTGACAGTATTTATGCTATAAAGACAGGGCTAAATTTTACTTTTTCAAAAATTCATATATTGGCAAAATTTTGAGAATTTAATTGAAATTGAATTTTTGAGAGTAGATTTACTCAATATGCACCCTTTGGGAACAGGTTAATATGATTTGATAGATATGGAATTTTACTGAATTTAAGAATGGATATGAAGGAACAAATTGAGAGGGTCGCCCTTCGAAAAAAAAAATTAACGTAAAGTAAGTCATTCTGACGACTTTAACCATAACACTTTTATTCCCTGAATATGAAGGTAAGTAATGTTGTCATAAGTTGTCAATTAAAACGTAGGTGATTCTCGACCTAGGTTCATTTTTAAAATTCCAAAAAAAAATCAGTTATACTACTTCCGATAAATTCCGGAAATAAAAAATGCCATCGTTAAATTCGTTAGGTAGACTAATGTTATGGCATTTGTTCCCGAACCTCTGTGACGTTAAACAACCAAGAAAAAACCTATACGTAAGTATCTCTCAAACATTGACAGCTGACAAAGCGCTCCCTTCAGCAATAGGATATTGTACTGCAAAAAGCGTAACTTCACAAATGTTCATAGTAAATGTTACAGTCCACACTGGGCGACGCGGATGATTTTTTTTAATAATAACGAAGTGAAATTGCGCATTTGCTTTAGCATTGACACAACTCAAAATACGTCGCACATTAGAAAAACGAAAATAACTGAAAATAAATAAATTTTCATTACTTTTCTGACGTCATGCGTATTTTGAGTTTTTTTTATTTTTCTTATGTGCGACGTATTTTGGTTTGTATCACTTTTGAAGAAAACGTGCTTTACTTTTTGTGTTTTACTTTGAAATTATAAAGAATAACATCTGCGTACTTCAGTGTGGAACTGGATATTTCATCAATAAAAGGAAAAAAGTTTCTGTTAACATCATTGATCAGAAAATAATGGGAAATACAGACTTGTTAAGAACGTTAAGAACTTTCCTACAAAAGAAAGTATCACATAAATCATACAATTTACTTGACGACTTTAACCATAACATAAAATGTTTTTTAAATGTATTTTTAAAATGTATTTAACCATAACAGTTTTATTCCCTGAATATGAAGGTAAGTAATGTTGTCATAAGTTGTCAATTAAAACATAGGTGATCCTCGACCTAGGTTCTTTTTTAAAATTCCAAAAAAATCATTTATAGTACTTCCGATAAATTCCGGAAATAAAAAACGCCATCGTTAAATACGTTAGGTAGACTAATGTTATGGCATTTTTTCCCGAACCTCTGTGACATTCAATAACCAAGAAAAAACCTATACGTAAGTATCTCTCAAACATTGGCAGATGACAAAGCGCTCCCTTCAGCAATAGGATATTGTACTGCAAAGACCGTAACTTCACAAATGTTCATAGTAAATGTTCCAGTCGACACTGGGCGACGCGGATGACTTTTTTTAGTGATAACGAAGTGAAATTGCGCATTTGCTTTAGCATTGACACAACTCAAAATACGTTGCACATTAGAAAAACGAAAATAACAAAAGAAATAAATTTTCATTACTTTTCTGACGTCATGCGTATTTTGAGTTATTTTATTTTTCTAACGTGCGACGTATTTTAGTTTGTATCACTTTTGAAGAAAACGCGCTTTACTTTTTGTGCTTTACTTTGAAATTATAAACAATAACATCTTCGTACTTCAGTGTGGAACTGGATATTTCATCAATAAAAGGAAAAAAGTTCCTGTTAACATCATTGATCAGAAAATAATGGCAAATACAGACTTGTTAAGAACGTTAAGAACTTTCATACAAAAACAAGTATCACATAAATCATACAATTTAAGTGTATTGGTTGGAGGATACCTTTCGTTTCAAACAAGTATCTGGTTTTATAATCTCGTTTTTTATATTTAAACCGATAGGTATTATAACCAATTGATATATTTTAAACTATGTCACATATTATAATATAGATAGTATTTTAAAAATACAACCCTGACCGGACAAAGATCCCTCGCGGATCGACAATGGCCAGCAGGCCGTAGTTTGGAGATTCCTGTTCTAAACCATCCACACCACATGACATACCGAACTACGATAAAAACCCGATCAAAAAATTACAGTTAGTCAAAAACTTGTACAATCTTTATCTGTAATTTTGTGTATTGATTTAAAGATTTACCGAATACATACCTGAGAAAACCCTCGGAACTTTTGTGAATAAAACCGCTGGGGGCACTAATTCCTCTTTCCCATTCAGTTTCAAAATAACGACAAGTAAATAGGTAAATTGAGATGCATAGGTCTGAATGACAAAACGCCATGGGAGAGCTTGCTTGGTTTGGATATCATAATAGCAGCATTTTCCATATCTTAGCTAGGTCTAATTCTCAATCTAAGGGATGCGTTAATCTGCACAATCCAGCCGTTATGCTATTATTCTGTTCCACTATGTTTACCTTCTATTGTCATTAGGGAATAGTTTTATTTGAAATTTGTCTCCACTCCTATTCTATTTGACTGTTTTATCACACTATCACAATGCTCTTTAGTTTGTCTTTTATCTTTGTCACAATAGATACACCATCCGAAAATATGAGCTCATTCAATTGCTTTATGTTTCCAATCTCTGTTATTCCATTCAGTTGCCTCAAATATTTGTGCGCGTATTGTGTTAAACAGCTATGCGTCACTCCCTTTGAATTCTTTGTAAGTTTTGTCTCAAATCTCTTCGTCAGGTATCTACTATTCCATCTGCACTGGATGTTTGTTTGTAAGTAAAACTAATTTACACAGTGTAGAGGGAACTAAAAAAATACCTGATACATACAAAATAAAATAAATAAAAACAAAAACATAATTCTGTAATATAATTGAAAAAGCAAAACAAAATATTGTGATTTTACTTCTCTACTTTTTATTCAAGGCATAAAATTCAGACAAAAATACCAGCTTGGTAATATTATTCAATAGGATTTAGTAATTGGGCCAGACAAAGGGAGTATTAAAAGTGGTTAAAGTGTAAAAGATTCAAAGAGGTATAAAACTAATATCTTAGTACATTTCTATGACCGATATTTCAAAAACATACAAAAATACCAAATATCCAGTAAACAGAGAATTGTATATGCTTTATCTGTAAGTTCGTGTATTGCTAACTAAGATTCTGTGTATTAAGCTGAGGAGAATTGTCGGGATTTTACGTATTTTTCCACTAAAACGTATTAGGGTTAAAATATGGTTTTTTTTTTAAACCTTACCCTTGGAAGACTACCTGGAAATCATCTCTACGTGACGATGGAAATGATGGAAAAGCTTTGTAGTCATTTAGATGAGAGTATTCTTCGTGACAATTTAATCAATATTAAGTTTAGAACTTTTATGGTACGTAAATTTAAATGAGTTTTAAATATTCATCACTTTTAATTTCGAATACCCTAAAATGTCGTTTTAATATTATAAAAATATGCTGCTTGAATTCATCTGAACAAATGATGATTTCGATCGAATGATTTAGAGACTGCTGTTGTTGACAATTTAATCAAGTTTAATTAATTTTTTAATAATTATGGTATGTAAATTTCAGTTTTATATCTTTCTTGTAAAAAATCACAAAATGTTGTTTTAATATTATAAAAATAAACGGGTACTGCCTTTCATCGATTTGAGAAATTATGGGTGATATGAATATAACTGAGTACATACTTTATGCTCAATATTTTAAACCTGGCTAAAATCTAGACGCACTTACAAGCTAGAACGCAACTGAGTGTGTCTAATATTTTCACCAGGGATTGTAAATACGCCAAGTAGTAACAACAAAAGTCTGGAGCAGATGCTCACTTTGAGCAGGTACTTCTAATCATATTCTCTGTGAGTGTATACTCATATCTTCATACTTCATATTTTGAATGAATAAAATGCAGTTATGTCTTAATCACCGGTGTTTCTACTCCATACATTTGAAGTCGGACGTTTTAGTTTATGTTTGGTTTGCGCAAATGATAAAACAATAGTGTTTTTAAGATATGCAAACAGATATTAAGGGGAATCCATACCCCCTACGTTCTATTTGCAAAACACGCAAAAGTTCTGAGGCTTTTTCTCAGCATTAGTTCACACAATCGTAAAAGAAATACACCAAATTAAAGATAAAAGATACATAATTTTGCGTCTAGTGGTAGATTTTTGATAGTTCTGTTCATTTTTGACAAATCTATTTCGGAATATGACATAAAATTGGCAATATTTTTATGAAGAACTCAGGTTAAAATTGAAAAAAGTACCACATAATAGGTCTAAGTTACACCTTCCTCTATAGGTGTACAAAATTTCACGTAAAGATATCAATATCTTACATGCTTTTTTCACTCAAAACTTTACTTCTTCAAGTTCATGAATAAGTTATATTTTATCACGTAGCGTTGATACAACAACAACAAATAATACATATACATTACCACAGCAAGTAATACATCTTTATCTATAATTTGATGTATAGCATGAGAGAATTGATACATTAAGCTGACTATGAATGCTTATTTTATACGACGTACCAGCAGTAGTGATTCCTCTTAAGCTTTAAAACTTGAAAATTATGATATTATTACAATTAAAAGTGACTAGGCGTTTTTGATAGGCTTTTCAGAGCTGAATACGAAATCGGTCTAAAAAATGTTTTAGTTTATTATGTTTCTGAAGGCGCCTACACTAGTACCAACAAATTTCGTCGTGTTTAAAGCTCAATTAAGGCATTTCTGTGAGGCTTCTTCAAGCATTCTATTAAATTTAGTTCGTCCGTTATATATTTTATACATTTTCAAAAAAAAAAATCAGCTCATTACATACTTGGAGAATAAATTCAATGTTTTATTCCTATCACCAATAGTAATTCTCGAAAAAAAATCGAACATTTTTTAAACTCTCCGGAACACGGGACCATCTGCTTAAAGTTGAGACAGTCCCACCAAAAGCAGGAGGTCTCGTCACCATATCTATACCTCTGCTTTCGAATATAAAAGGAAAATTAAACCCGACAAAATAAAAAAACATCAAACCAAACGCCTATATTTACACTACATACTTATTCGCCAAAATCGACCTGTGCAAGAATGTGTGCATCAATATAACTTCATGCATATTATTCCATCTATCTACATGTCGAAAACGTTTACGTTAGCGTTAGCGTTTGAGCAAGTTTGAGAGTAGTACTAGTAATATACCGGGTGTTTCAATTTCGAGGCTCACCATGGGGATCTCGCTTATTTGTGGAGATAGAGCGTATGTTTAAATCTGGCAAAGTTTCGTATTTTTGTGTTGGTCAATTATCTGTAAAGAAATTTAGCTATCATTTTTCATTTTGAAGATATCCGCAAAAAAACTAAAATGTTAAGGTTTCGTTTTTAATTTTTTATTCTAAACCTAACGTAGCTAGACATTTGAAACAAAAACATTCTACAGCATATTTTTTAATTTGAAATAACATCAAAGATGGCGGCGTAACCATAACCAACTTTTGTTTTTCTTATGGACGCCATGTTGAATTTTGACATTTTCCGATAGTCGTGTATTTTCTCATTTCCGCAATGTATAGCATGATAGCATTATTTTTTAAAATAATGGTGTAATAATCAAAAACCTTCAAGTACCTAACTGGAGCTTGGTTACAGACCGCCGGACTCGTTGCCAAGCAACGTCAACAAAATGCATTTAGATCAAGCGGCGTTGGATTTGCCATTTAACCAAATAAACCTTAATTGTGGTTGATTGTGGATGTAAAATGCCGTTTGCCAATAACGATAAGCGTGATATGATAAGGGTTTATTATTGTTCTCATAGAAATGCCCAATCGTACAAAATTCCTAACATTGGACAGAAATTTAGGGGACCATGGATCGTTTCGTAAATCCCGCAATTCTTACAATCCTCAAGGAAAAGTTGAAAACGATCAAAGAGATATTTTTGAAATGGTAAACGTTAGATTACCATAATTTGCAGTGCTTCAACTACTGGTTTTTAGATAAATGAGGATCCTCGGACATCTACGCGGGAAGTAGCCTCTAATTTGGAATTGCCACAACCACGTGTTTGGAGAGCATTACGAACAAAGATATTGAAACCGTACAAACCCCACACAACTCAACCTTTGCAATTGTACAAAATTATTAGAATCACAATTTCCAAATCGCTGGATTGGTAATGGTGGAGTGGTGGAATGTCCTGCTAGATCCCATGATTTAAGTCCTCTGGATTATTTTCGATGGGGAACTGTGAACGACGAAATTGATCACGATACTCGCAGAAATATAGAGGATCTGCGGCATCGAATAACTAATGCAGTCAATGCTATTCCGCGAAGAACAGTTAGAAGAGCATAACAACATAATGAAAAGCTGGCTCGGTTTTATGCCTTGAAAAAAATGGCGACCAATTTGAACATTTACTTTAAAAATAAGTTCTTGTTGTATAAACTTGCTTCTTTTACAATCTGAATGTTTTTAATCCAAAGCACTCTGGTCAGTCCGGCGCCGGCGGTCTGTAACCAAGCACCAGTTGGGTACCTGATAAGCACGACAAACAACTAGAAAAAGAAGAAAGTTTTTTATTATCAAACCATTGTTTTAAAAAATAATGCCAACATGTTATACATTGCGGAAATGAAAAAAGACACGACTATCGGAAAATACGAAATTAACATGGTCACCATAAGACCTTTGGTTTTGAATAAAAAATTAAAAACGATATCTGAACATTTCAGTTTTTTGCGGATATCTTTAAAATGAAAAACGTTAGCTAAAATTTCTTTTCAGATAATTGATCAGCACAAAAATACGAAACTTTGCCAAATTTAAATATAGGCTCTATCTCCACTAATAAGCGAGATCCCCATGGTGAGCCTCGAAATTGAATCACCCGGTATTCTTCTGTATTGTGTGGATTGAAATACTAGTCATTTTACAATTTTTGCCCGTTCCATTACATTAAAACTTCGTGCCACCCAAATCACCATCAATAAATTTTAACAAGGGGTAATAATCGCAAGCGATACAATTACCAGTACAGAATTGCCGAATGGCAATTGGGCTTTATCTAGCGCCATTGGCTCCTCTGTAATTACAGATCTCTGGGGTAAAGTATATTTGTTAATGGGTCAGCGGGCGCCTGCAATAATAAGCGATAAACTGCATCGGGATATAGATGGCGCTAGCGAGCGGCTATATTAAAAACCGAAACGCCTCGGGCGATAATACTGTGCAAAGAGATCTATCGAAAATGCTTGAGATGAAATATTACAGAGAATTAGTAATACTCAAATTAAAAAGTATCTACAATAGAGGGTTGCTTGCTATTAAAAAAAAATTAGTTTAAGACTTTTGTAAGTAACAATCAGTTTCCATAATTTTGCCGGTCACTGTATATGTTATATCCAGTTATTCCAGAATCGTATAAAAGATTTTTGTCCGAAATTGCGGTTGATATCACCCGTCATAAATGCTACCCGCACATGCCTTCACTGGTAATTATGCGGGACCTACAAAATGCCGTTTTGTTCATTGCCCGCTACGTTAAATTTGATTGATCGGGCCAACGCGCGAGGCCTTATTCCTTGTTTATTGCGCCGTGAAAAGGATATGGTGATTGGAAACTCTTGTCGTTATGGTACCTCGGGTTCTTCGACAAAATAGGTACATAAACGCAGTTATAAACTATACGGGTAGGCATTACTTAAGTTGTGGAATAAGTGGGAATAAAAGATTCTCCCGAGAATCCTAAAACGAACGAAATATAAAACAAAGAAAATAACAATAACCGCACGAAATTAAAATAAATATATATTTTACATTGACTTTGGAAATTTTGGGATCATCTTCGAATGAAATTCCTTATTACAGATATGTCAATAATTTTCATCTTGACTGCTTTGAGATTAAAATTAAAGCTTTCATTTTAGCGTACGTAGACAAGAAATCACATGACAATTCTCTAAGGAGAATTGTCATGTTTTTTCTTGTCTCACGTTTTTAAACATTTATTGTTTTATGTATTTTTCTTATCTTTTCTTATCTATGTTAATGGAGAGTATAAAAGGGGACCAATCAATTTATTCCTGATTAAGGAAATAAATTATCAATGTTACTAGTATCTTAACAATAGAAAATACAATATAAACATTAAATTAATTTTCAAAATAATGTTTTCCTCCATATTCAGGGAAACACATATAACAACAATAATTCTGTCTAATATTGCTTTGCTGTCGACATACGATACATACGGTATGGACATGTATATAGTACTGCCAGTGAATCACTTGATACTCGTCATCACTCCTTTTTCTTTGTCGACATATGTTATCCAAAATGTTCGAAGTAAATCTAAATAATTCAAAGATAAGATTATATGCAAATAGTTCGGCAAATAGAGCATGAAAATAATATTAAGAACAATAGCCTCACGTTTATTACCAACTTGTAAACTCAATAATCAAAAATAATGTTTTACAAATTTAGTAATCCCCTTAATAAGAATTGACGGCGACGAAGTCAGTTTCAAGATTTAAAAAGTAAAAAATTACTCCAAATATATGTAACTAAAACTAAAAACATATTCCAGGTACTTATAAATAGGTAAACCTAAAAAAAAACTCCTCAAAAATAACGCCAGGAACCTAAACAATGAAACAAAATCGTATAAGGAATAAGGATGATGTACTTCCTCCGCAACCCCCAAAGGCCACCACTTTTGAAGAACCATCAACATCTCGAGGTAGTCGTTTGGAAAATTATGATGTTTTCGCTTCTGACCACAGTGATCTTGACGATGACGACTACGAACCGCCAACCATAGCACCACATTTGATAACTCAAAGTGAACTAAATGATCTGATTCGTGATCTTAATTTGTCAAAAGATAAAGCGGAGGTTTTAGCTTCTAGACTAAAACAATGGAATTTACTGCATCCAGACACAAGAGTTAATTTTTACCGGAAACGACATAGTAGTGTAGTAGATTTCTTTGAAAAGGAAAATGATCTAGTCTATTGTACAAATGTGCACGGGCTCATGACAAAAATGTTTTCCACGTACTCACCTGACCAGTAGAGACTATTTATTGATTCGTCGAAAATAAGTTTGAAAGCTGTTTTATTACATATGGAGTTCATGTTAAAGAAACCTATGAAAACCTCAAAAATCTACTACAGAAAATACAGTACAGAGAACATTCTCGGAAGATATGTGCTGACTTAAAAGTTGTTAAAAGTTGTAGAGACTATTTATTGATTCGTCGAAAATAAGTTTGAAAGCTGTTTTATTACATAATGGAAACGAATTTCCGTCTGTACCTATTGCATATGGAGTTCATGTTAAAGAAACCTATGAAAACCTCAAAAATCTACTATCTACAGTACAGAGAACATTCTCGGAAGATATGTGCAGACTTAAAAGTTGTTGGGATGTTAGTACGCATGCAAGGCGGTTACCCAAAATTTTGTTGTTTCATTTGTAAGTGGGACAGCAGAGCTCGAGGCAGACACTACATACAAAAAGAGTGGCCGAGAAGAATTGACTACGTACTTAGTCAGAAAAGTGTGTCCAATCTTCGTCTTGTTGAACCAGAGAATATTTAATTGCCACCCCTTCATATAAAATTGGGCTTGATGAAAAAGTTTGTGAAAGCCATGGATAAAAATTGGGAAGGTTTTCAATATCTTAAAAGTTTCCATGACTTAGTAAAGCTAAACTAAAAGAAGGAATTTTTGTGGGGACATAAGAAGGGTTATGAAGGATCCAAATTTTGTCAAGAAATTGAATTCATTAGAAGAAAGTGCATGGCTTTCGTTTGTTAAAGTTGTGAAAAATATTTTGGGCAACACCAAATCACCCGACTACGGACAACTCATATAAAATCTTCTGACCGATTTTCAGGCTTTAAGTTGTAACATGTACTCCTAGCATGCTAGGAGGCTATTGCTGGACATGTTTACGTGATAATCCGAACTACCATTATAATAGAAAAGTAAAAAATCTGATGTGGCCAGGCACATGACTTTATCATACTATATATAAAATTAATATAATACTAAATACTAAATACTAAATTAATATAATAGAAAATAAAATTATTTTCTAAATACGTTAGATGAAATGAGTCAGCATGTCATCTCAGACTTGCCAACTGATGTAACCATCATCATCTGCGGAGACTTTAACGTCAATTTGGCCGAAGCATCTGGTAGATCGACGGAGCTGCTCTGTGCAATGGCTGCACTCGGTTTACATCAGACAGTGTTTCAAGCAACAAGGGGAAGATCAGTGATAGATAACATTTTCACAAATGCTAATAATTATGAAATTATAACAACATCTGGAAATATATCCGATCACGAACCACAAACAATCGATGTAACTATGGATAAGACAATCAGAATACCGGTACCATCAAACCAAAAAAGAGTAGTGACAGAAACAACCAGAACTACTCTCTTTAGAACATTACAGGATGAAGTATGGTCTGAAGTGTATAATGAAAGCGACCCTAACCAGATGTTTGGGAATTTTCTTAAAACTTTTTTATACCATTACAATACTTGCATTCCTTTACGTGTTGTCAGAGGAAAAAAATCTCCCCTTAAGATGTTCGCCACAACTAAGACAAATAAACGAGACCCTCGACCTTATCAGAGAAACCATGAATATGAATCCTAATGATGAGGAGCTACTTTTTATTTTCAAATCATATAAGACCTTTCACCTAAATTCTTGCGAGGAACAGAAAAGAGTTCTTCATACAGAGCAAATACAAAGGGCACAAAATAAATCAAAAACACGGGCAGGATAAAGAAAGATACTATCAGCGAGCAAAGAGCATCGTGCGAAATCCTCAACAACTATTTTGCTATCGCAGCTACATCGCTATTATCAGATGTGGCTACTAACAAAAATTCTAAACCTGTCAGTATACCAGGAACTAAAAGTGGCAAAACCTTTTATCTTCTCCCAACTGATGCACGAGAAATTGAGGAAATAGCTCAAAGACTGCAACCTAAAAAATCTAGGGATCACTATGACATGGACACGGAGACCCTGAAATATGTAACCCCTGTGCTGTCAGATGTACTATCGCATATTTTCAACAAATGTATGGAGTTAGGAATATTTCCCGATCAACTAAAAATTGCTCGTATAACACCTGTGTACAAAAAGGGACCCAGAAACAAACCGTCCAGTTTCCGACCGATCTCAATTCTTCCGGGGTTCTCTAAGATCATTGAAGCAATAATTGCATCAAGAATAGTGGGATTTATTGAGAAAAATGGTGATCTCTGCGATGAGCAATATGGGTTCCGAACGGGACGGGGCACACAGCAGGCAACCTGGAACGTACTAGCCAAAATATATGACATCATTGAGTCGGAGAGCTGGTGTAATGCCTTGTTCTTGGATATTACAAAAGCCTTTGACTGTACGAACAACGATAGGTTCCTAGAGAAGATGAAAAGATATGGATTTCGTGGTGTCGCGCTGTCCCTATTGAGATCCTATTTATCGAATAGAAAGCAGTACGTTGTGGATGGATCGCAAGCTAGCAGCATCAACAACGTAAGCATCGGGGTTGCACAGGGAAGTCTCGTCGGCCCCCTGTTTTTTATAATGTACACAAACGATCTTCCAGGATGCATTAGTGGTGATGTGATTCTATATGCGGACGATACAACGGTCCTGGTTCGTGGCCGTGATGATGTGGAACGTAGAGAAGCAATTCTAGTGGCACAACAGGAGGCAGCAGGATGGTTTTTTTGGAAAATCAACTTGTCCTGAACATGTCAAAAACAAAGATACTCCCCATGACAAGCAGTAGAAGAGCAGCAAGTTTTCTGGGAGTGACCCTGGACTCACCTGGCTGCCACATTTTGAGGAGCTAAACCGGAAGCTGGCCACGGCTGTATACGCCATAAGATGGGTTGCTCGGGCCATCGGTACTGAAGCGGCAGTTCAAACTTACCACGCACTCTTCCATTCCCGGATAAGCTATGGCTTAATCGTGTGGGGCTGCTCAGCACATACGAGCAAGGTTCTAATAATGCAGAAAAAAGCTGTAAGAGCTATAAGTGGTATGAACAATACATCCTCCTGCAGACCACTTTTTCGCCAGTGGAATATTCATACAGTCTACGGCCAATACGTGCTGTACCATCTTATGCACGTATATGACCAGCTACCTTCTATGCGACGTAGAGACGACATACATCAACACTACACACGCCATGGGAGTGATATCCCTGTTCCATATAGACGTCTACACTCCACATCTTCTGCAACAATAGGAATCAGACTATTTAATGAGATACCGGATAAATGGAAGTCTCTACCAAGAAGGCAGTTTCTGAAAACAGTGAAGATTCATACAAGGCTCACACCGCCATATTCAGTAGAGGAATTTTTCTCATCCCTTAGAGTGGCGGCCGATGTACTGTGATATGTTTTTTATATGTTCACACTTTGCACATCTACGCTTTACATTGTTACCATTAATGCTAGGTTTTGATTATTTTCTATGAGTGTGTGTTATATATATATTTATGAGTGTTATAATTGTGTTTATAGAGAAAATTCTTGTTATTTTGACATATTGCTGATGGCATGAAATAAAGATTTGATTTGATTTGATTTGATTTGATTAATAGTTCAGCTGCGTGAGATTCTATTTGATCGATATCGATCGTGCCGGCATTAAAATAAAACTAGTTTTATTAACTAAATTTTATTGGCGATATTCATATGTTATATATTTTCGCAGGTCATTCGTCAATTAAAGTCAATTAAATTTAAAAATCAAAAGTACACAAATATACAGAGTACCATATTCGAACGCACATACTTACACATTGATGCAAGTCATCAATTACGAGAAACAAGCACACAAATAACACAAAGATTAAACCAACATACAAAATGCAATAATAATCGAACGCAGCCATGGTCAGACATATCAGCAAAGCCGTCGCGTAGGTATTCCTCCAAACTGTAAGATGCCTTCCCCAGAAGGTAATTTTTCATTATTGATTTAAATTTGGTCGGATTAAGTGCCTTAACATGATCAGGAAGGACGTTATAAAATCTAACACCACAGTAATTTGGTCCGTGTCTCGCCCTCTCCATTCTATTAAAGTTAAAAATTAGATTGCTCTTATTCCTGTTGTAGATAGTTATCTACATTACCGACTCAATAGATGTCGCTAGAACACGACGCTGGCCTACGTGCCAGGTTCAGTATAGATATAATCATGTAGCTGTACACATGTGAGCACGATGACGTGGCCAATAAAAATGCATCTTTAGTAACAGTCTTATTATTAATATAAACAAGATAACATGGCGCAGTCGAGCAAAGTATAAAGAAGAATAGTGAAAAGAAGAAAATAGAAGAATAGAAAATAACCTAAATAAGAAAATAGAAGCCAAGGTCAAAGGACAAGAGGTACGATGGAAAATCTCAAGCAACCCGAACCAATGTGTATGGAGGGACCCCTCGACCGTAATTGGAAGCAGTTTAAGAGGAATTTTGAAATATATGCAGTGGCCACAGGATTGAAAAAACAAGACGAAGCAGTCAAAGCGTGCACATTTTTGCATTGTGTTGGGCAAGACGCGCGAGAGTTATATGAATCGTTTGAATTTGAAGGTGAGGAGGACAAATTAAAGTTAGATGTAATATTAAAGAAGTATGATGACCACTACCTACCAAAACCTAACATAAGCGTGCAGAGGCATAAATTTAACACAAGAAAACAAAATCCAGGGGAGACATTCCAAACCTTCATTGCGGACCTAAGAAAGATAGCTCAAGAATGCGATTTTGGTACGATCAAGGACGATCTAATCAGGGACCACATTGTATGCGGATTGTTGGATCCAAAAACGAAAGACCGACTACTAAGGGAGACGGGGCTCACCCTCACAAGGACCATTGACATTTGCAGAGCAGCAGAGGAAACAAGTAAGCTAATGGAGGGGATGAAAGAGGCACCAATTCAAGTCATGGCGGTTGACAAGGAGAAACGGTACAAGACGGAAGGCAAGAAGACCTACAAGAGGCAAGAGGACCGAACACCAGCAACTACGAAGAAGTGTGGCAGATGTGGACAACAACACCCCTTTGGTAAATGTCCAGCATATCAAAAACAATGCATGAAATGTAAAAAATATAATCATTTTGCTAAGGTTTGTAAGACAGTATAAACAGTAAAAACAATAAGACAAGACACTGACGACGAAGACTCTGACGAGAACCTAGCAGTAGAAACTATACATATGATCAATACAGTAGAACATCATTGGTTTGAGAAAGTATATTTTGTAGATTATAAAAATACTATAACATTCAAGCTAGATACAGGTGCAGACATCAATGTAATACCAAGGCATTTAGTAACATTTCTGTCGAAACAAGATATAAAGACAAATGAACGTATAAACATTACAAATTATGATGGCAAACCTATAAAAACATTAGGATATTGTAAGCGAAGAATTAAATGGGGAAAAGAACAGAAATTGTTAAAATTTTATATCGTAGCAGTCCATTCTACACCGGTGCTGGGAATTGGTACTATTAAAGAGCTACAGTTATTAAAGAAAACTAAAATAGACACAATTAAAAAAGTAAATGAGATATTTAACATATATAGAGATGTCTTCAATGGGATTGGTCAAATAAAAGACAAAGTTTGTAATTTCAAACTAAAAGATAATTATACCCCAAGTATTGCAGCATGCAGGAAAGTGCCATTCGAATTGTTAAAGCCTTTGAAACATGAACTAGATAGATTAATAAAACTTAATATTATTGAAAGGAATGAAAATCCAACTGAAATAGTAAACCCAGTAGTAATTGTATTAAAACCAGATAAAAGTATCAGATTATGCCTAGACCCGAAACAGTTAAACAATGCCTTAATTAGAGAAAGATATGAATTACCGACATTTGATGAACTAGCATTTAAGATCAGAGGATCAAAATATTTTAGTATACTTGATGCTAATAAGGGATTCTGGCAGATAAAACTTGGAAAAGCAGCTTCTGAAATGACTACATTTATAACACCATATGGACGATATAAGTTTTTAAGATTACCGTTTGGAATTTCTATAGCTACTGAAATTTTTCACAAAACGTTTAATGACATATTCAAAGGAATAAAAAATATCAAAATCTATATAGATGATATAATAATTTATGGCGATACTAAAGAAAAACATGACCAGACTTTAAAAATGGTATTAGATAGAGCCAGGGAAGCAGGAGTAGTTTTCAATAAGAATAAATGTGAAATTGGGTTAGATAGAATTAAATATGTAGGACATATTTTCACAAAATCAGGCATTGAAGTGGACCCAGAAAGAGTGGAGGCCATAAAAAAAATTGAAGCACCCAAAAATGTTAAAGAACTGACTCGATTCCTGGGAATGATCACTTACTTAGCAAAATTTATACCAAATCTGTCTCAAGAAACAGCGAACCTCAGAATGCTTACTAGAAAAGACAATGAATACAAATGGAATGAAGTTCATGACAAAGAATTTATAAATTTGAAAAACATACTAACTTCAACCCCAGTATTACAATACTACGATGAAAACTTACCAATTACGCTATCAGTAGACAGCTCAAAATCTGGCATGGGCGCTGTAATTCTACAAAAAGGACCAGTTGCATATGCATCTAAGACATTAACACCCACTCAACAGAACTATGCTCAGATAGAGAAAGAATGTTTAGCAATTGTTTTTGGCTGTCAACGATTCAAGCAATATTTATTCGGAAAGAAAGTAACTATAGAGACAGATCATAAACCACTTGAGCATATATTTAAGAAACCTTTAAATACATGTCCATTAAGACTACAACGATTACTACTGACACTACAGAATTTTGACATAACTGTAAAATATACACCTGGAAAAAATTTATTTATAGCTGATGCTTTATCCAGAACTGGTATTGACGATAAAACTTTCAAAGTTATAGAAGACGACACAGAATCGCAGGTTAATCTACTACACTACAACGAAATAAATACTAACAACTTTACGGAAATAGTACAAGAAACTGAAAAAGATTCAGAACTACAGAAATTATTAAAACAGATCAAGGAAGGATGGCCGATTAACAAAAACCAAATTCCTTCAGAATTACATCCGTACTGGCCTGAAAGATCAGAAGTAGTAGAAATGAATAACGTACTGTATAAAGGAAATCAACTGATAATACCAAAGACACTACGAAAAAATGTAATTTCAAAACTACATTACTCACATTTAGGCATAGAGAAGACTAAAGCAAAAGCAAAAGAAACGGTATATTGGCCTAACATGACAAAGGAAATAATAGATACAATAAAAAATTGTATTACTTGTCTGAAACACCAAAATTCACTACAAAAAGAAACCTTAATTAACAGAGAACTTCCAACTAGACCATTTCAAATAGTAGCAGCAGATTTCTTTTACTTTTATGGAAAACAATACTTACTAATAGTTGACATTTACTCAAAATTTCCGGAACTAATTACCATGAATTCGACAACTAGTTTTAGCACAATACAAACCTTCAAAAGCATATTTGCAAGACACGGAAAACCCGATCTATTGTATTCTGACAATGGACCACAATTTGCCAGTAGAGAGTTTGGAACATTCCTGCGAGATTGGCAAGTGGATCACATCACATCATCACCAAGATATCCTCAGTCAAATGGATTCATCGAGCGACATGTTCAGACCATCAAGAACCTACTAAAAAAGGCACTCTATGATAAAAGAGACATGTACATCACACTAATGGAGTATCGTGGTACACCGATCAGAGAAGGACTACCATCACCTGCACAACTCTTATTTGGCAGAAGAATCAAAACAAATATTCCTATCAAAAACCTGAATACATAAATGATAATTACGAAACATTTATGAACGAAATCCAAAACTACCAAAAAGATTATTATGACCAGAAGAGCAAGGACTTACCGAAGCTAAAGATTAACGACAACGTTATGGTTCAACTGGATAAAATTTGGGAACCTGCAGTAATAGTGGGTGTAAACAAATCAAAACCACGGTCTTACGAAGTCAAGATCCACAAGACAGACCATGTGTTATCCAGAAATAGACGTTTTATAAAAAAAATTAATCAATATTCAGAAAACGACATATTTAACAAATTACTGGACAAAAATCTCGAGTATACGGAGGAGGATAAGAAAGATGGAGAAACCAACGAGGAATATAACAATGACAGTACTAATAGGGACGAGAGACCTGACACGAATAATGACATATTTCCCGACTCACGACCAAAACGGACAATTAGACAACCTATTAGATTTAAAGATTATGTTAAATATTAACTGTATGATTAATATCTAGATTTAAGTAAACATGAGTTTTTGTTAATCATTGTAAACAATGTTACCATTACTTTAGGAGATAAGTTTGTATTAGTTTATTAAGGGAGATGTTGTAGATAGTTATCTACATTACCGACTCAATAGATGTCGCTAGAACACGACGCTGGCCTACGTGCCAGGTTCAGTATAGATATAATCATGTAGCTGTACACATGTGAGCACGATGACGTGGCCAATAAAAATGCATCTTTAGTAACAGTCTTATTATTAATATAAACAAGATAACAATTCCGGGTATTATGACGATGTTCGTCCTCGTGTCTTCTATATGAGCCAATGATTGCCCTAACATACAACAGACCACTTAGAATGTACACACATCGAAGGGTCAAAATTTTTAGTTCTTTAAAGCTCGGTCTGCAGCGCTGTCTGTAATTCAGACCACCTATGATTCTGACACATCTCCTCTGGGCGGTAAACAATAGGGGCATTAGGGCAATAGGGACACCAACATAGGACGGCATAACTTAAATTGACAAAAGTATCCGTAATAGGCCTTCATTAATGTGCCAAACGATGTTATACTTTTAAGATACCTAATTGTAAATATGACTCGGTTAAGGTTTTTTCGCAGTCTGAATAGCATGCTCCTCCTATGTTAATTTAGAGTCGATGTAAACACCAAGGTATTTGACAGGTTTATTATCCTCGACTATCTGACGCAATGAAAAATTTAACAATTGCGTCTTGGCTTCTTAAACACATAGTGAGTTAGCGGCAAACCACTCAAAAACACTATCTCGTGAGCTCCCAGTGCGCAGCCAGGATTTGACAGTAGATATTGTCAAAACATCAGCGTTTGACACTACCTACTGACATTAGAATGAAAATGTCAAATCCAATGCAGACACGACCGATCTCAATCAAATACTTGCAAATACTTGCTCTTGCAGCTAAACTATTAAATTTACCAAAAAATGTCGTAGGCATAAATTGTGCAAAATTTCCTTTTCCTTAATTTATGATTTAACTATTTTAACGAACTTCCAGAAATGGCGGCTCATTTGCAAAATAGTTAAAAAATGCTAAGACAACCTCCAGTTCCTTTGGACCCTTTTGAACCAAAAGCTTTTCAGCGCTAAGTTTGGTCATAAAACCTCTAAATATGAAGTTTCGTCCCGATAGCGTTAGTAGTTTTTTTCGGCATGATTACAATAATCATACTATGTATGATAAAGTAAAAATTACCTACGCGTATCTATTACTATTAGCTTGGGTGAGAAGAGCTACTTTCTGCTCTCGTATCAAAGTTAAAAAGAAACTATTTCAGTGCTAGGATTGATCAAAATGTCACGACATTTTGTTTTCTTTCTTGAATTATTTTACCGAATAAAGTTTTTCATTTTATTAAATTTATTATGTATGCAATAGGTATTTTTTTAGTTTACTCCACACTTGTAAATCGGATTTGCTTACAATCATGCATCCAGTGCAGATCGAATAGTAAGTACCTGAGGCAGATTTGAGACAAAAGTTTCCAAAAATTCAAAGGGAGTGACAACATATCTGATTAACACAATACCTCGCACAGATATTGGAGGCAACTGAATGGAACAACAGAGATTAGAAACGTGAAGCAATTGAATGAGCTCACATTTTAGGATCATGTAGCCATTGTGATACAGATTAAAGACAAATAAAGGACATAAAGGAGATTGTGATAGTGTGATAAAACAGTCAAATAGGATAGCAGTGGAGAGTTCAAATAAAATTATTACTTACTGACAATAGAAAGTAAACAAAGTGATATGGAACAATAGAAGGTAAGCAAAATGGAAAAGAAGAATAGAATAACGGCAAGTTGGTGCAGATTAAGGCTTTCTTTAGTTTGAGAAGTACGCATAGCTACCTAAGATATGGGAAATGCAGCTATTATGATATCCAAGCCAAGGAAGCCCTCCCATGAAGTTTTGTCATTCAGACCTATATATCTCAGATTTACCTATTTACTTGTACTTATCTTGAAACTGAATAAGAAATAACTCCTTAACAGAAATTGGCACCCCCTGCGTTTGATTCACAAAAATTCCAACGGGTTTTCTCAAGTATTTATTCATTGAATAAAATTTCTGACTAATGGTTATTTTTGATCGGATTTTGAAAACTCTCTAACGGAAGCTACAATATTTGTTTTTTTTTGTTCATGTTAAAATTCAACTTGAAATTATGGAATAGATCTAGACAACATGTCTGCAAAATATCACCAAAAACATTAATAAGTGATTTCATATATTCTTCATCTTAAAACTGCTCTTATCAACAAATATGACATGATATGGAATCAGAGCAACTCGGCAAAGGCCTACTTTAGACTTAACTAATTTGCTCCAATTTTCCACATTACTTTTGCTTTATCATACGTAGTATTATAAAGTATTGTAATCGTGCAAAAAAATGAGATTTTTCGCAAATATGACAAAGGTACAAAAAGTGTCTGTGCGTGGGTGTGTACGTGTGTGTGTACCCGCTTTTGTGGCGACGATTCCGGAGAAATTACTAAAGATATCGGGACGAAACTCCATATTTAGAAGTTTCATGACCAAACTTAGAGCTGAAAAGCTTTTGGTTCAAAAGGGTCCAAAGGAATTGGATGTTTACTCTTAGTATTTTTTTAACGATTTTGCAAATGAGCACCATTTCTGTAATTTCGTCAAAATAGTTAAATAATGAATTAAAGTAGAAGAAATTTTACACAATTCATTTCTATGACATTTTTTGGTAAAATTAATAGTTTAGCTGCATGAGCAAATTCTATTTGGTCGTGTCTGCAGGGCTTGACAGACAAGTTCATTCTAATGACAGTAGGTAGTGTCAAACGGTGACGTTTTGACAATACGTACTGTCATTAGAATGAAAATATCTTGTCAAGTCTTGGCTATATAGGTTTAATGCAGACCAATTAATATATTTTCAACTATGTAATTAAATAAAATTAAACTAATACTATATTCAAGTATGTATATATAATTGAAGACCTTTAAACTATGTCACACATTATAATAAACGCTGTGAGCCAAAAAAACGGAAAAATGGTTCAATAACATGTATTTCAAATAATATTTAGTAAATTTAAGTATTACGCTAAAGACAAATTGCCTACATTGTGAAGATTGAGAATATACCATATTTGCAGTCAATTTTATGCGAAATTAAAGTGTATTAAAATGAATTGGTAATGACATTTGTTTTGTTTTGGCCAGAAAGAATAGTAGAGATTTTATAGCACATTATACAGGATGATTCTTTTTGTATAGAGGAAACATTTTCACCGAAAAAAATCGTTTCTTTTTGTTGTTTTTACCCAAAAAGCAGTGGACGTTTGTAACGAAAACATTGCACACTCACGACAAATCTAATTACACCTACCTTTTAAGAAGGTGCATAAACCATAACCATCTTTTAGCTTTCTTATGGGCAACAAGTTTTATTTTGACTTTATTGAAGGATTTTCTTGCTTCTGACTCACGTAGTAAACCACACTTGTTTGGCTGTAGATTTTTAACAAATTTCTCTATTTTTGTGCTTATTTGTGTGAGGGAGCTTAATCAACACATGATTTTATTGAACCAAAATGATGACATTTTGCTTTCACTTGTCTGACGGTGGTTCTTACATGGTGTTTACGTAATAATCAACATTTTCAAATAAAACGGAGAAAATATAAGACTAACTTAGTCAGATAGTTCAGGATGACGTTGGAAATGATCTCCATTTAAATATGAAACATGCGTATGAAAAATGAAAAGATTAGGTTTCAAGTGTTGAAGTGTTATACTAGAAAAAACGTTGATTCCATCTCCATTTCAATCTTTGCGAAAAACCAGCAAACGAATACTAACATTCGTGTAAAATTGTAAACGCTTCAAATAACAGCAAGTAAGTGTGATGCATGATAATTGAAACAAAAGAAAAGTACGCAATTAGATAGTTCGTTCCAGTGCAATGTTTTGTTACGTACAAATCCACTGTTTTCTCAGTAGGAATAACAAAAAAAAAACTATGTTGTATAAAATCTCTACTGTTCTTTGTAGCCAAATAAATATGTTAATTTATTTTTCATTGTAGAAAATAAAAACCAATACGATTTTTTAAATAAGATTAAATTAAACTTATTCTTGATTTTGTGAAGCTAATTTTGAAAAATGAAGCCAGTATTTCTATTCCACAAGTTGAACTTTCGTATAAAATTGATCAATTTCCAGCCCTTTATAAATCTAATATTAACCTAAGGTTATAACATAATACGACAGCTTGCGGTTTTCTAATGCTGAGTTTGAGTTACCATTCTAACATTTGTGAAGGTACGCGCTGCTTTTTCTGGTACAATATCCCATTGCTGAAGGGAGCGCCTAGTCAACTGGCAAGCTTTGAGAGATACATACAAGTGTAGGTTTTTCTTGGTTATTTGACTCACATAGGTGCGGGGAAAAATGTCATAACATTAGTCTACCTAATGTATTTAACGGTAGCAGTTGTTGTGTCTGGAATTTATCGGAAGTAGTATAAATGATTTTTTTTTAATTTGAAGTACGAAGATGGGTCGTGGACCACCTATGTTTTAATTGACAACCTATGACAACCTAACTTACCGGCACATTCAAGGAATAATACCGTTGTATGTAGTTAAAAACCCAACCCAACCCAACCTAACAGACGTAGCTGCTCGGATAGATTTTTTTAAATTATTGCATAATTTGAAACAACAATTTATTGTACAATAGGGTGATCCGAAAAAACGTTTTTTTTTCGAAATTCATAATTTCAAGTTTATAAAAAATTGTCCCTATGGACCCACATATACTACAAAAAAATTGGCGCAATTGAAAAATATTTAGGTTTCCCGCAGAAGGAATAAAGTTTATAATTTTCTTTAAGAATTAGCATTTTTGTTTCAATGAAAGATTAAGTGATTTTTCCTTTTCAAATACGTAAAGTTAAACAATAAGGTGTGAAAATACCGAATACAAATGTATATTACTCTAATGCAACATTTAGATCGCCTGCAGTTTATTTAGATTCGATACAATTTTTAGAAAAATAACCACCACATTCTTAAATGTAGATAAAACTTTATTTGTCATTAATATTTATTATGTGCAGACATGTGTGCTATGAAAAATTAAAAAAAACACTTAATATTTCATTTAAAATAAAATGAAAAAATTCGAATTTTTAAAGAAAATCATAAACTTTAGGCCTCCCGCGGGAGACCTAAATATTATTGAATTGGGCCAGCTTTTTGTGGTATATGACGGTCCACAGTGAAAACTTTTTATCAACTTGAAATTTTGAATTTCGAAAAACCTTTTTCGATACACACTATTGTACATGTACTACACACATTTTAAAATATATATGAACTGTGCCATGGGAGCCAAAAGGTCCACGACGAACCTTTTTATCCTAACCACAATTGGTTTAAGTTTTTAGTTATAAACAAATGAACATATTTATTAGTAGAAAACTAGCGACATATTGACAAAGTTAACCAAATTACTGAAAATATTCTGCTAAAGTGCAAATGAAAGTAATACATTAATGTTCTTCAATAAAATGAAAGAAAGAGAAAAAAATACTTTAGTGCAAATTTTGATACGCGGTCATATTGGGTCGTACATTTCCCTCCAACAACATTGCGCGATTGACATTTGTAATACCCGATAGATTATTGCGTCACTAGTTTTTTTAGATACTTATAGTGGACCTTTTTACCCGAGAACCTTAGCCCCACCCTACCTGCAGTTTTGCATTTGTTCAAGACCTAATCAAACTGACTATTCTGGTGAGCAATAAACAAATATGATAAAAGCAGCAAACCGATAATAACGCACTTTTTTGTTCTTAAGAACTAGAAAAATTTAGAATTTCTGCATTCACATTCAGATTCTACAGATAAAAAGCATGTCAGAAACATTTCCGTTGTTCGATTTTGTCTTTGTCGGCCATAATAGTCACTCGAAACAGGTCGACATATGTTGAAGAAATCATGTCACGGGAAATTGTATGCCAAGTATCGGTATTTAATTTTTTAACAAACTGGAATTATTTGCCCTTGGCTTACGTTATATGGGGTTAAACGTATTGGATCTTGTGTACGATGTGCAATTTCAGGTACCTAATGTTAAAAATATTAATTCTCGGTAAGGTGACCGGTGTGCCTTTGTTACTAAATGTAATATTATCCAGTAATTTAGATGTGATGCATCCTGTACAAAATACAGCACTTAATTTATTTAAACTCATCAACCAGAAACACACAAAACATGCATTTCAACTGCTAGTAGAATCTATTGAAAGTTACAGGTAAAAGAGTCATTGTTTAAGAATTGTACGAAAAAGACTAGTCAGTATGGAGACCCCTCTACCTGAAATGTTACCACCACCACAATCCCTCTCCCACCCCATTTTTTGGGCATTATCCTTTAGTTGCGTTATGGTTTACTGTGTATACGTCAGTTCCTTCTGAAGCTTTATCGCAAACAGTTCTACAAAGTTCAGAAAAGCTTGCCAAGTTTTTTTTCAACAAACTAAAAAAAAATGCTAACTTATAATATTTCTCAAACCGTCTTCGAAGGAGGTTACCAAAGGATTAAGTTTTTATTGGAGCAGTATGATGTGGACATCGAAGAACCAAGCATCGGACACGGAGTTTTCGATGATGAACAAGTGATGCCTTTGCATATTGCTGCTGCCCGAGGGAATCTTAATGTGGTGAAATTGTTACTGTTCCACGGTGCCCAAGTAAACGCAGCAACAGAAGTTTATAAGACAACTCCCCTATACGTAGCATGTCTGAAGAATAGGCTAGATGTTGTTAAGTGCTTAGTGGACCATGGAGCCAACATCGACGACGCGAACTGTTATGGGACAACAAGTCTTATGATCGCTTGCAACATAGGAAGTTTATCTCTGGTAAGCTACCTTCTTTCCGCCAAGCCTGACATGCATAAGAAGAGTCTGTTAACTGGCAACACAGCTCTTCATGAATGCTGCATGTCAAAATCACCAGAAAGTGACGACATCTTCCTTGCATTACTTAAACATGGAGCGTCTATCAACGCTAGGAACATATACGGAGTGACTCCGCCGCTTCAAGCCGCATTGGAAGATAGATTAACTTTACTTGCCAAATTTGACACGCGCGCATACCTATCTCGTGGACAATCGATAGAAAGCCTCGAAGTATTGGGTGCATGCATCACGCTGTGGAATTATGCGTCTGCAGCTGGAGACTCCTACTGGTTAGCCGCCTTGAAACAACGTCATATTCAACAGCTACCAAAAACGAAAATGGACAGCTCTATGTACTTACCCGGCGAACGTGAGTTTAGTGATAAAAGATCATTACGTGAAATTTCGCAAAGTAGGGAACATATGTTGCACCAGGCGATTTTGGTACTGGAACGAATTTTAGGCCCAGCGCACCCATTCGTAACAAGTTCGCTGCCACTTGCAACACGTGCTACTATGGACCTTAATCTACGCGTATTAGAGATCCAGCAACAACATCTTCAACCGTTGGACCCTCATATGAAGACGACATTTCAAAATTTAATGTATCACACTGACAGCGATGTGCCGGCCCTTCAACGATACGAAATTATTTTCTCAAAAGTGGTAGATCAATTAGCCATGGGGAAGAAGTACTTAGAAGAGCACTCTACCAGCACTAATGCCCATATTCTTCTTAATGAGCTGACTGCGTTGCTAGACCTGATTTTGAGTTTCTTAGCTACGTTTGATGACCTTATACTTACAAACGATGCCAAGATCAATGCTGTTTGGCGCAAACTGGTCCAATTGGACTTGAGAGTTGTATTTGGTTATACACCTCTTCATTTTACCTGTTCTACTCTATTAAGCTCTAAGGGTGCTTCGTTAAGTAGGCGTCTGGTGTATGCCGGTGCAAATCCAAACGCGCGGGATAATGCGGGAGATACCCCGCTACATCTAGCTGCTCTGATGCCAGATCATAGCGAGTTGATTCCAGTTCTGATTGACGCTGGGGCTCACTTTTGTGCAAGCAATGAAAACGGCGAGACTTGCAGGGATTTGGCGAAGGCATTAAACTGTGACTACTTGAAGAGCGTGAGTAGTTTTAAGACCATAAAACTTACCTGTTTGGCATCGACTGTTATTAAAAAGAACAAAATAGCGTTTGAAGAGGTGTTGCCGCGAAGTATTGTAAATTTTGTCCGTAATCATTAGCTGTACCAAAACTGTAAGTACTAAAATTTTGTGCCGTTTTGTAAAGGGACACCTGTATATATTGTCTTTTAGTTTATGAAAAGGATGTATAAAATGTAATAATGTATGGCTTGTATAATAAAATTAAATATACATATTTATTCGTTTCATTGCATGGTGATTCTTAATTATTACTTAACTACACATATAAAAAGCGAAGTGAAATTTGAAACAATAAAAAGCTGAGGTAAGTATGTATAACGAGAAATATAATTTGAAATGGTAATTTAGATTATTATTTTTTTTTTGAGTTGAAAAATCTGTTTATTTAATTTAATTTAGTTACTGTATTCGACTAGTTAACAACAAAATAGAAATAAAATATTAATATTAAAAAAATACCAAATGATGCTTTTTGTAATAGCATTCTATACAGGCAGATTGTCTTGGCCATAATTATCAAATTAAAGAGGTCTCATTCAGGTACACCATATCATACAATACCAATAAATACAATAGACTGTCATACAAAAAAAAAGAATTGGACATTAGCCATTTATGGTAAAATAATGCTTATATGGGACAGACAGATAGAAAATTTGCCTTATTTTATCATATCTTGTTTTTAAAGTGACGTGCTCATTCAGCTACCTCCAGTTCTCATCGACACTCTTCACTGACATTAAATAAAAGACATGTTTCTAAACTCATTTGGCGATAAAAAAAGCTATTATATGATATCTCGCAGGTTACATATCATTTATTATCATCGTTTATCCCTCTATCACGGGGGATAATTTATTTTTACTGTGTTAATTAAGTAATCTAAAGAATTAACATGGGTAAAAAAACATAAATACAAATGTTTATTCCAAATAGAAAATATGGTTAATTATAGTTAATTAAGTACGTATGCTTTCACGGCCTGAATCATTTAGAAAATAAACTGCTTCCGGGTTATGACGTCTGTCAAGAATTGTAAATGCTGACGTTTCGCGAACCATGTTGCTCGCTTCTTCTGAGTTAACTGAATACAGCAGTATTCAGTTAACTCTGAAGAAGCGAGCGACTGTCAAGAATTGTAAATGCTGACGTTTCGCGAACCATGTTGCTCGCTTCTTCGGAGATAACTGAATACAGCAGTATTCAGTTAACTCTGAAGAAGCGAGCGATATTCCGGAAATACAAAATACTACCGTTAAATACATTAGGTAGACTCGCTTCTTCAGAGCTCACAGAATACAGCATTATTCAGTTAGCTCTGAAGACGCGAGCAACGTGGTTCGCGAAACGTTAGCATTTACAAATCTTGACGCACGGCATAACCCGGAAGCAATTTATTTCCTTATGGTTAATATTAGCTTTCTAACAGGCTAGAAATGACTCATATTATTACAAAAGTTGAACTTGTGGAATAGAAATAATAGTGGCTTCATTTTTCAAATTAGCTTCTCAAAATCAAGAATAAGCTAACATAAACCATATTAGAAGAGTATTGGTTTTTATTATCTACAGTAAATTTACAGACCACAGTTATTAACTCAATGAACACAATAATCATTTTTACAATAGTTTAAGTCAAGTGATTATCATGGCAAACAGTGATTATCGAACAACTAAAACTTTCTGGTATGCTTTTTTTTCTGTAGAATCTGTACCTGAAAGCAGTAATTCTGAATAATTTTCAGTTTTTGAGGAAAGAAGAAGCTTTTTTGTGTTTTTTGTGTGTGTGAAATACTTGGATATATAGACTCAAAAGTTAATTGATTAAATGTGGTAAAAGAAAATTAAAAAGTTTGTTCTATCTTAAATGAATTACAACGAACGTACCATTTTGCTTATCTTTGGGGATCAGTTTTGTAATTTTTGGCCAACGTTCATTATTTTTCGACTTGGTCATGACAAGGAAAGTCATCAAGATTATCACATACTATTGTAATTTGGAGAAACAAATTTTTACCCCTTATTACACCAGGTAAACAATATCGGGACATACTCTGGAATAACTAACGAGCGTAGGCAACGTCTGAAGTACTCTGTTAGAAACCCTCGTAAATTCTCAACATTTTGTTCTTTTTGTTCATTCCAATACCAAATTATTTTTAGAAGATCCACAATTGCAAGTAAACTTTTGCAATTTACAATGTGGTCAAGCCTTGCAGCAAATGTTACTATATTAAGATTGTTAGACTATCGTTCAAGTTTTAGTGTCAAATGATATTAATTACACCTAATATTGTCGGTTTTCTATTATTTATTAATTTGTTATGAAGAATTTACATCGAATGACTGGGATAAATTAAATTTTATTTACCTATTAAATTTGCTTTTTCATTAGTCTTTGTAGTTTTGGTTAAACATCCTCTCTCGCTAACTCGAGTTTTAAATGTATTCTCGATTAACAGTCAACAATTCATATGGTATATTAATAACCACTAGAGATACGACAATATTAGGTAAAATTAACGCAGCTATCAAGAGAGAATATGTCAACAATCCACTAATAATAGTTATTATAACAAAGTAATAAAATAAGACCGATAATAGAAAAAGTTGAAAATTCTACAAACGTGTTCACAGAGCATCAAAAAAATCTGAATAACCAATTGGATAGCAACATGAAGGCGACAATATAATTTTAAAGCTTAGCGAATTTCCCAGAAACAATGTTTAAAAATATAGAGCGACAAATGGACAAATTTGAGAAATCTGCACTCATCGACAACAAAATACAAAAATAAATAGCGATCATATTTAGTAAAATAGACTGAATTAATAATTGTTGCTATATGGATGGGGTGTTAAAACTCAGTAAAATAATTAATGGTATACAGAGGGCTCACTATAAAGACTTTACATAGTAGACCACCTTTTGATAAGGAACTTTTGTCCGGAAACGCACCGTTTGGAACTTTAGAAACACCATAGTGGTCGCCGAGAAGATATCATAGATTGACTCTTTCCAAACCAAGTTTGTTTGAAACTTATTTAACGTCTTTGAAGGGAGTGAATGAAAACCGATATTTTCAAGGAATGTTCTAGAAACGTATCAGTTATATCTAGGAATGTTAAATTTCGGTAATTATTTTGTTTCGGTGTATTACTGCTGAAGGTAAAATTATTAATTTGAAATATAAATGATTTTACCACGTAATTAAAAATTCAAAATGTAAATTACATTTTCCTTAGTTATTGGGTAATTCAAAAGTCAAAATGATAAATTACCGATGACAGTAAGTTATGACAGCAACTTGTGTGGATAAAAATGTGGATTACAACCTTAAAAGTAATTATTTTTTAGATAGCACCAATCGCTGATTGTTTTCCCAATTTAATAGTAGTAATTCTTTATTGAAATGAATACAGTACAAATTATATGCGCAATAAATAAAATAAAACGTGCATCTAAAGCATTTGATAAAATATGTGACCAATACCAAAAATATTTGTCCAACACAAAAAATATTTGAGCAATTCAAAAAATGACTTGTTCTGTAAAACAATAAATGTGCAATAAATTTATATAAATGTACATCAGAATAAATAATTGTGCATTTATATATTTGAATGTCCCTTTAATAATATATTTGTACACTTAATAAATAAATGTGCAATACAATCGTTACCTCTATAAAAATATAATGAGCAGCTTAAAAAATACTTGTTCATTGAAAAAATATATATTTCCAATAGTTTAAATAAATCAGCATTTGAAAATATTGTTGCGCACATACAGTAAGCACGTAAAGTATGGAAACATGGGCCGGACAATCTCTGAAAAGTTGTGTCATTTAAAAAACATCCTTGTCGACGTCGATTTTTAATTATTAAAATACATATTTTTGTAGTTTTAACGTCATCCACCTTTTTTTTTCTTACTGAAACTGGTAGATCATTTAATTGTGTAAATGACAGCGGAAACATTTTATGGCCTTACAAAAGAAAATTTTTGACAAAAAGACAATTGAAAATTGAAAAACATATAAGTAAGGGAAAGTAAATTCTTTTCTCGAAAATTTTGTTGTGTAAGGCCACGCGCTCACTAATTACCTTTAAACAAGAAATGGATCTATCAATATCAGTACAAAAAATATGGGCATGCCATTAAAAAAGTGTCGATGACGTTTAAGTCGAAAACAATAGAATTTTCATTGAACATAATATGTGGGGTGAGCCATTTGAATTAATTAATAAGGTCGTATATTATTGAAAGTACGCGCACCATTAACGCGCATATTTATATTTATGGATTGCTCAATATGTATTATTTTAATGCACAAGTTTTCCATTTTAGCGCACAATATGTAATTTTTTGGTGTAATATATTTATTTAATGCACAATATTTATTATTTTAATGCTCAATGTATTTGTTTTATTGCACATATCTATTTAAATAATGCACGCTTAAATGTGCTTAAATCGCACCCAAATGAATACAACAACTACAATAAACGTACTATTTATACTAGCAATTTATAAGAGGACAGTCTAAGAGCTGTTTTACACGACCGAGAATTATGACGAAAATTATAGCCAAAATTATCGCTATAATTTTAATGAGAAATATTGGCAAATTAATTTCGAACGATAGTTAAAAGTTGTTTGACACACGGCAATTGATTTCGCTATTAATGTAGTCATGCGCATGCGTACTATAGCAGATTTTCTGATATACGCGGCTGTAACCAACAGTTGGATAAAATAAACATAACCTATACAATCGTTGGTTGTATTTCTAACAAGGGAAGGGAAGAAAAGTATGATAGGTTCTTTGGCAGGTTTCTGCGTTAACGACTGAAATCTGTTTTGTAACTCCTGCTGCGCACTTCTGAATCGCATCCAATGCCGTTTTTCTGCGATTTTTATGGTTTACGGACCTCGATGTGTATAGATTAGGCCACTTCCTGTATTCCTCAATTAAAACCATCACTTCGGCACGGGTCCACGACGTCATAACGCAGCTGTAATAAATCCTCACAGAACAACGATTCTTTCTCGGCAATACATGCACAATACCAGATTTCGCGTGGTTTGTTGTCACTCTTTTGAGGTTAACTGCACGGGCTGCAAGGTTCCGAAGCACCGCCATTTCTACCCGAGTGTCAAGGTGTCAGTGAACGGATTCATTTTGTCCTGTTTTTGATACCATCTCAAATAAATATACGAGGCAGTAGAACGATCCCAGTAGTGTTAAATAAAAGCTTAAACATTTAGCTTTAAAATAGTGTATTGCAATATCATGTGTAAATTCTTTGAATCGGTAAAGATGCGAGTTTGCCCGGGCACTCTTGAACACCTTACGTCGCGCGACCGACCGACAGACTGATAGCATTTGCACGTTTACCGATTAGATTATATTTATTTATCTTGATATATTTTCAGAATTTCGATTATGGTAATATAACATAACCTTCAAACTCCAAATGGTCAAAATGACAGCATGGGACGAAGCTATTTTTTGTATTTAGTTTGTACACAAATGTTTCTCTTGAAGATTTCCATGTCAAATTGTGTTGCAATACGAATTCAGATACCTTCAGAACTAATCAGAACTTTTGCTCAGGGCGAGAATTGCCTGAAAGGGATTTCAGGCAGTGGATCATGGCTTTCTTGGAAATCATAGGGTTGAAAACTATGCTTTCTTCTACAAAACTTAACATTCAAATAACTTAGCAGCTAAGATAGCTACCATACTGGTGTCTTGTCTCTATTAGAATCATAATAAAGCGCAAAATCGACTTCTTGACACATGAACCCCTTTCCCTTAATCCAGGTCACATATGGTGCACTCACGTCGATATATATTGAAAACCAATTTGGGAGCTTATTCTAAAGAACATGGTGAACGTTTTCATCAACACGTTATGGACTTTGAATGCAGGGAGAGTATAGCGCAAATATGATGAGCGACTACATTTCGAATTTACTTCCTGATGGTGATGGCGCCCATAACAGAAAAGCAAAACCAGTTCATTTTTGTTTTAGCTTTTATATTTAATATTTTGTTGTTATATGGGTGTGCCATCAATATTTCGACAAACTGAAAAGGTTTGTAGGGGACATCTAAACAATCATTTTTTTTCACTAAAGTCATGTCCGGAAAAGAGCCGTTTAGGCACTACGCCGAATCAATAAAAAAGAGACTGGAATCATTTATTTCTCGCATATTGCAAAAACAGTTCAATAAATATGTTGGCATGGTATTTTAGGCATGTTTGGACCACATGGAATAATACCAGGAGCCAGTGAGTGCATGCGGCCATCACTCTCGCGAGCAGTTCTTTTTCCGTGTGTAAACGGAAAGGCGTGTTGCGAACCAGAGTTTTTTAGTGCTCCAAAGTCATATGTATTCAGCACAGTTTGGAAAATATTCATTTAAGATGTGGCGCACACACTTTTCTTTTTAATTCAGCCTAGTTCCTAAACGCCTCATTTTTGGACATAACTTTATTGACAAAAAATACTTGAATAGAAAATTGCACTAATCCTTTCTAATGCTTGTTTAAGTGTCCCCTACCAGGCGTTCCAGTTTGTTGCAATGTTAATGGGATATCCTGTATATTAATGTACTCCATAAAGCTGTTATTAAAATCTTCTATTACGTTTTCCTTCCCATTGAAGTCAGTGGCGTATCGAACAATAGCTGAATTCGTATGCACACCAAGATTACTACACAACAATACATAAAATACCTGTAACAACTGAAAAATTGGGCCGATGTTTAATTTTAATTTATATGACAAGAACTAATCGTGAAAATTTATTTATACAAACCACTTTAATACTATAACGAGTAAAGTAAGACGTAGGTACCAATTGAATGTAGTGAAGTAATATTAATTGTAAACTGCCTTACATTGTCTCCTGGTAACAAAATGCCACGCTTCCGTACAAATGTTGATACTGTATGATCAATTTATATTAAAAATTTGTGCTGTGAGACAAGTGATAGAATTTTCCTTAGAAGTTTTGCATTGAAAGGAAAGACGCGACCTCATAGTTTAAAGCTATATCTTTCAAAATGCTGTGACAATAATTACAAAGTGATTTAACGTTGTCATATGTTGTCAAAACGTTGTAAACTACTAACCTCTATACGTGTCCGCACAAAAAATAAAGTTGGCGCGTCCGGTAAAAACGGCCGATGCTGCCCCGCTTTATATGATTGCTGGATGTTTTATATCAGGATTTTAAAGTTGAGGGTTTAATCTTCCATTTGAGATTACATAGAGAATTCTGTGACCTAGAATTATTCTTAGGGAAGGCATCAAAAAGGACCAGAAGAAAGAAGATAGAAATCGAAATAATTGACATTTTTGTATGTTTTTCAACATGAGGAATCAGAAAATGTGTATCGCAACCCAGTCGCAAAAATGCTGCTTACCGGTGCAAGGGAAACGAATTTCCGTCTGTACCTATTGCATATGGAGTGCATGTTAAAGAAACCTATGAAAACCTCAAAAATCTACTACAGAAAATACAGTATAGAGAACATTCTCGGAAGATGATAAAGTGCTGACTTAAAAGTTGTTGGGATGTTAGTAGGCATGCAAGGCGGTTACACAAAATTTTGTTGTTTCATTTGTGAGTGGGACAGCAGAGCTCGAGGCAGACACTACATACAAAAAGAGAGGCCAAAAAGAATTCACTACGTACCTAGTCAGAAAAGTGCGTCCAATCTTTGTCTTGTTGAACCAGAGAATATTTTATTACCACCCCTTCATATAAAAGTGGGCTGGATGAAAAATTTTGTGAAAGCCATGGATAAAAATGGGGAAGGTTTTTAATATCTTAAAAGTATATTTCCATGACTTAGTGAAGAAAAACTAAAAGAAGGAATTTTTGTGGGGCCAGACATAAGAAGGGTTATGAAGGTTCAAAATTTTGTCACCAAGTAGAATTCATTAGAAAAAAGTGCATGGCTTTTGCTTGTTAAATTGTGAAAATTTTTTGGGTAACACCAAATCACCCGACTACGAACAACTTATATCAAATCTTCTGACTGATTTTCAGGCTTTAGGTTGTAACATGTCTCTGAAAATTCATTTTCTGCATTCCCACTTGGAATTTCTAATTGGTTCTAGTTGTTAAGAAAGAAATCTGATGTAGCCAGGCACATGACTTTATCATACTATACAGTGTGTCCACGAAAGTCCGCACCATATGGAAAAATTTTTTATTGTGTATTTCCCAGAAAATCTTATTCTTTATAAAAGTTGACGGCTCGTATGAAACCAAAACTGCAACCGTCAAATATGTAAATTTCGGTGCCATATACCGAGCGATTCAGAATATATGAACTTGTGATAAGAGTAAAGTACCTTTATTTTCATTATTATCGATAAACATTATTTGGAAATGTTGTTTAGAAGTAAAAATTATATCCAAATATGAAGTCACAGCCACCTACCTTGAAAAAATATATTTTCAGCTTTTTTTCTTAATTATTACTCTTGTGACAAATATTAGTAAATGCCAGTGATACTAAAAGGTTCTTTTTAATATATTTCTAGAAATTTGAATACATTATTTATGTTTTTTGTTATTTTGGTATGATAACTAATATTTATTTAGAACTAGCCCAAAATTACTCATTTTCTTGGTGCGAAGTTGATATTACACCCTGTAGATATTAATATATCATACAATAACTAATTCAGGAGTGTGTCTTACATTTTATTCAGTTAATATTTATGACTGTGGATAGGTTTATAATAGTAGTTATCCATCTACAGGACTCATCTCACGGGACGTTGGATCGTCTCACGGGACGTTGGATTGTATGGGCACTTTTGTTATTATTAAAGCTAGAAAGTCGGTTAAATGGGCACAGTAGTGCATATTTATGTGCTCTTTCATAATCCGTTCAGAAAACCGTTGAATTCCAAATGATTTCCAAGCCGTTTTGAAAAAACTCAAAAATGTATTTTTTTAATTATGGTCATAACTTCTTTATTTGTGATCCCATAAAAAAGCGTTTGGATATTATAAAGGCACTTTTTTGTCTACAATTTGATTATGTCAGTTTAAAATTTCTTTCGCCAATGAATTCGTCAGAAACAAACGAAACTTTTGATTTTCTTATGGCCGCCATATTGGTTTCATACATGTTTGGATTCAGAATTTTTTTCTGAGTAATTTGGTATGCCACATGCCATATTTAGAACACAATAAGCCGACAAAATTGAAGATTCTTTTAATATCTGAAAATCGCATGGTGCCATCAAAAGCACATTTGAGTGATACAGTATTTATGTGCCCATAGTCAAGTTACAGTAAAATTTTGGAATGTATTTATTTGTACTAACTACACAACACAAAAAGGTAACATTTTGACAAACTAAATAATGTTTTCAAAAATCTCTCCATTTTGGTGGAGGCATTTTTCACAGCATTCCGTAATACGGTGAGCTTACCGAGGGTTCTTCTGTCAATCGAATTGAAAGCGGCGATGACGGTGTTACGTAACTCCCCAACGTTTCCAAAATTATAAACACCATACACCTTATTTTTTAAGTCACTCCATAGATAAAGATCACAAGGAGTAAGATCCGGCAATCTTGGTGGTCACAATATGTCTGAATAGGTGGCAATTACTCTCCGTTTATGTCTTATATCTAAATAGATCATCACAATTCGGGCATTATGTGCAGGTGCTCCGTCTTGTTGGAACCACATACCTTAGCGTAAGGCCAACGGTATATCGTCCATTCTTTCTTCCACGTCCTCAGAGAGCAATATTGCCGACACCGCTCCTAAGTTAAATTTTTGTTATAAAAAATTGGTCCGATGAATCGGTTGGCCACTATTATAAATAATGGTGGAGATCAGGTAAAATAATAAAAAAATAAACAAAAGACTAGAGTTCTAACACCTACAACTCTAGTCTATTGTCTTTTTTACTTTTTTAGTATTAATTTTAGTCAAATTCTAACAGCAAGAACACTCACATAGGGTTGCCTATACGAGAACCTATACTTAGGTGGTTATTGGTGCGTTTTGTGCTGCTGTACATAAGAAGATGCATTTATGCATAAAACAATTAATTCAAGACACAATTGTTTGAAGTTTCAGTTATGTTTATTATGATGTTATCATTGAAAACTAAATTTCATAAGTGGTAGTACCGCGCGTACCACTGCTTGAGAAACGCTCGCTGTAGATGGATAACTACTATTATAAACCTATCCACAGTCATAAATATTAACTGAATAAAATGTAAGACACACTCCTGAATTAGTTATTGTATGATATATTAATATCTACAGGGTGTAATATCAACTTCGCACCAAGAAAATGAGTAGTTTTGCGCTAGTTCTAAATAAACATTAGTTATCAAACCAAAATAACAAAAAAATATAAATAATGTATTTAAATTTCTAAAAAATATATTAACAAGAACCTTTTGGTATCACTGGCATTTACTAATATTTGTCACAAGAGTAATAATTAAGAAAAAAACTGAAAATATTTTTTTTCAAGGTAGGTGGCTGTGACTTCATATTTGGATATAATTTTTACTTCTAAACAACATTTCCAAATAATGTTTATCGATAATAATGAAAATAAAGGTACTTTACACTTTTCACAAATTCATATATTCTGAATCGCTCGGTATATGGCACCGAAATTTCCATATTTGACGGTTGCAGTTTTGGTTTCATACGAGCCGTCAACTTTTATAAAGAATAAAATTTTCTGAGAAATACACAATAAAAAATTTTTCCATATGGTGCGGACTTTCGTGGACACACTGTATATAAAATTAATAGTTTAGCTGCATGAGATTCTATTTGATCGAGATCGGTCGTGTCAGCATTAAAATAAAACTAGTTAGCTAGGATTTGACACATATTTTGATTCTATTGACAGGTAGGCATTGTCAAAACATCAGCGTTTGACACTACCTACTGTCATTAGATTGAAATTATCTGTCAAATCCTGGCTAACTAGTTCTATATTAATACAGACACTACCGATCTCAATCAAGTACCGTTAGTAGTTTCTCCGAAATCGTCGCCACAAAAAAACTGGTACACACCCACACTTGTAGTTCTGCTTACAAACATGCATCCAGTGCAGATGGAATAGTAAGTACCTGAGGCAGATTTGAGACAAAAGTTTTAAAAAATTAAAAGGGAGTGACACATGTCTGTTTAACACAATACCGCGCACAGATATTGGAGGCAACTGAATGGAATAACGGGGATTGGAAACGTGAAGCAACTGAATGAGCTCATATTTTAGGATGATGTAGCCATTGTGATACAGATTAAAGACAAATAAAGGACATTGTGATAGTGTGATAAAACAGTCAAATAGGATAGGAGTGGAGACAAATCTAAAATAAAATTATTACCTACTTACTGACAATAGAAAGTAAACAAAGTGGAAAATAAGAATAGAATAACGGTTGGTTGGTGCAGATTAACGCATCCCTTAGTTTGAAAAATATACCTACCCAAGCTATGGAACATGCAGCTATTATGATATCCAAGCCAAGGAAGCCCTCCCATGAAGTTTTGTCATTCAGACCTATATATCTCAGATTTACCTATTCACTTGTACTTATCTTGAAACTGAATAAGAAATAACTCCTTAAGAGAAATTGGCACCCCCTGCGTTTGATTCACAAAAATTCCACCGGGTCTACTCAAGTAATTATTCGTTCATTAAAGTTTCTAACTAATGGTTATTTTTGATAGGATTTCGAAAAATCTCTAACGGAAGCTGACAATATTTGTTTTTTTTTGTTCATGTACAAATTTAACTTGAAATTATGTAATAGATCTAGACAACACGTCTGCAAAATATCATCAAAAACATCAATACGTGATTTGATAATATATATTTTATCAACAAATATGACATGATATAAATCTGAGCAACTCCGCAAAGGGAACACTTTAGACTGAACTAATTTGCTCCAATTCTCCACATTAGTTTTGCTTTATCAAACGTAGTATGATAAAGTATTGTAATCGTGCAAAAAAAAATCAGATTTTAGCGCAAATATGTCCTATTGGGCCCCCTGAATATATTTGACCAAGGTACAAAAAATTTCTGTGTACCCGTTTTTGTGGCGATGATTCCGGAGAAATTACTAAAGGTATTGGGACGAAACTCCATATTTAGAAGTTTCATGACCAAACTTAGAGCTGAAAAGCTTTTGGTTCAAAAGGGTCCCAAGAAACTGGATGTTTACTCTTAGCATTTTTTAACGATTGAGCCGCCATTTCTGTAATTTCGTCAAAATGGTTAAATAATGAATTAAAGCAGAAGAAATTTTGTACAATTTATTTCTATGACATTTTTTGGTAAAATTAATAGTTTAGCTGCATGAGCAAATTCTATTTGGTCGCGTCTGCTGGGCTTGACAGACATTTTCATTCTAATGACAGTAGGTAGTGTCGAACGGTGACGTTTTGACCATACGTACTGTCATTAGAATGAAAATATCTGTCAAGTCCTAGCTAAATAGTTTTAATGCAGACCAATTAATATATTTTCAACTATGTAATTAAATAAAATTAAACTAATACTATATTCAAGTATGTATATATAATTGAAGTACTTTAAACAATGTCACACAGTATAATATACGCTGTGAGCCAAAACGGAAAATGGTTTAATAACTTGTATTTACAATAATATTTAGTAAATTTAAGTATTACGCTAAAAGAAAATTGCCTACATTGTGAAGATTGAGAATACACCATATTTGCAGTCAATTTTATGCGAAATTAAAGTGTATTAAAAGGAATTGGTAATGACATTTGTTTTGTTTTGGTCACAAAGAATAGTAGAGATTTTATAGCACCATATACAAGATGATTACTTTTGTATAGAGGAAACATTTTTCAACGAAAAAAATCGTTTTTTTGTTGTTTTTACCCAAAAAGCAGTGGACGTTTGTAACGAAAACATTGCACACTCACGACAAATCTAATTACACCTACCTTTTAAGAAGGTGCATAAACCATAACCATCTTTTAGCTTTCTTATGGGCAACAAGTTTTATTTTGACTTTATTAAAGGATTTTCTTGCTTCTGACTCCCGTAGTAAACCACACTTGTTTGGCTTTAGATTTTTAACAAATCTCTCTATTTTTGTGTTTATTTCTGTGAGGGAGCTTAATCAACACATGGTTTTATTGAACCAAAATGATGACATTTTGCTTTCCGTTGCCTGACAATCAGGTTTATTTGGTGTTTACGTTTTCAAATAAAAAATAGAGAACATATTATAACTAATAACTCAGTCAGATAGTTCAGGATGACGTTGGAAATGATCTTCATTTAAATATGAAACATGCGTATGAAAAATGAAAAGATTAGGTTTCAAGTGTTGAAGTGTTATACTAGAAAAAACGTTGATTCCATCTCCATTTCAATCTTTGCGAAAAACCAGCAAACGAATACTAACATTCGTGTAAAATTGTAAACGCATCAAATAACAACAAGTAAGTGTGATACATGATAATTGAAACAAAAGAAAAGTACGCAATTAGATATTTCGTTCCAGTGCAATGTTTTGTTACGTCCAAATCCACTGTTTTCTAAGTAGGAATAACAAAAAAAAACTATGTTGTATAAAATCTCTACTGTTCTTTGTGGCCAAACCCAAAAGTAAAATAATTATTATGTTTATTGAGTTAATAATATGTGGTATGTTAATTTATTTTTCAATGTAGAAAATAAAAACCAATACGTTTTTTTTTTTTTTAAATAAGATTAAATTAAACCTATTCTTGATTTTGTGAAGCTAATTTTGAAAAATGAAGCCAGTATTTCTATTCCACAAGTTGAACTTTCGTATCAAATTGATCCATTTCCAGCCCTTTATAAATCTAATATTAACCTAAGGTTATAATATAATACGACAGCTTGAGGTTTTCTAATGCTGAGTTTGAGTTACCATTCTAACATTTGTGAAGGTACGCGCTGCTTTTTGTGGTACAATATCCTATTGCTGAAGGGAGCGCCTAGTCAACTGGCAAGCTTTGAGAGATACATACAAGTGTAGGGTTTTCTTGGTTATTTGACGTCACATAGGTGCGGGGAAAAATGTCATAACATTAGTCTACCTAATGTATTTAACGGTAGCAGTTTTTGTGTCTGGAATTTATCGGAAGTAGTGTAAATGACTTTTTTTTTTAATTTGAAGTAAGAAGCTGGGTCGTGGACCACCTATGGTTTAATTGACAACCTATGACAACCTAACTTACCGGCACATTCAAGGAATAATACCGTTATATGTAGTTAAAGTCGTCAGAATGGCTTACTTTAAGTTAATTTTTTTTTCCAAGTACGACCCTCTCAATTTGTTCCTTCTTATCCATTCTTAATTTCAGTAAAATTCCATATCTATTGAATCATATTTACCTGTTCCCAAGGGCCTCATATTGAGAGTAGATTTAATTCTCAACATTTTGCAAGCATTTTACATTGCAAGGGATTACTTGAAAACATTTTATTATATTAGATACTAACTTAATAAAAAATAATCCGTTAGCTTTTAAGTAGGGTAGGGCAGTAAATCAAAAGTATATGACTAAAAAGTAACTAATATTACAAACTGAAAGTACCGTTATTTGGCTATATGAAAAATACCGTTTAATGAAACAATCTTGAAGAAACTTGGAATTGAAGCTACCTTAGTCAATTTTCATTTTTTGCCCTACGGGTGGGGTAAAAAGGTCCACCCTGGGGCAAATAGGACCAAAATCCAATAATATCTTTTAACAGGTATATTGACACATTTTTAATATAGTAATGGAAGCATTCTATAAAATACAATACTTAAAATCTTATTTAGTTATTTTCTAAAATACAAGACGCACACTTGACTCGATGCCTGCCTATGAGATTAGTTTTTATTTATATCAACTCAGTATAGTCAACCTAACAGCCGTAGCTGCTCGGATAGATTTTTTTAAATTATTGCATAATTTAAAACAACAATTTATTGTACAATAGGGTGTATCGAAAAAACGTATTTTTTTTTTCGAAATTCATAATTTCAAGTTGATAAAAAATTGTCCCTATGGACCCACATATACTACAAAAAAAAATTGGCACAATTGAAAAATATTTAGGTTTCCCGCAGAAGGAATAAAGTTTATAATTTTCTTTAAGAATTAGAATTTTTGTTTCAATGAAAGATTAAGTGATTTTTCTTTTTCAAATACGTAAAGTTTAACAATAAGGTGTGAAAATACCGAATACAAATGTATATTACTCTAATGCAACATTTAGATCGCCTGCAGTTTATTTAGATTCGATAAAATTTTTAGAAAAATGACCATTTTCGTATAATTTAAAAAATGTTCTTAAATGTAGATAAAAGTTATTTGTCATTAAATTTTATTATGTGCGGACATGTGTGCTATGAAAAATAAAAAAAAAACACTTAATATTTCATTTAAAATAAAATGAAAAAATTCGAATTTTTAAAGAAAATCATAAACTTTAGGCCTCCCGCGGGAGACCTAAATATTAATGAATTGGGCCAGCTTTTTGTGGTATATGACGGTCCACAGTGACAACTTTTTATCAACTTGAAATTTTGAATTTCGAAAAACGTTTTTCGATACATACTATTGTACATGTACTACACACATTTTAAAATATATATGAACTGTGCCATGGGAGCCAAAAGGTCCACGACGAACACTTTTATCCTAACCACAATTGGTATAAGTTTTTAGTTCTAAGCAAATGAACATATTTATTAGTAGAAAACTAGCAACATATTGACAAAGTCAACCAAATTACTGAAAATATTCTGCTAAAGTGCAAATGAAAGTAATACATTAATTGTTCTTCAATAAAATGAAAGAAAGAGAAAAAAATACTTTCGTGCAAATTTTGATACGCGGTCATATTGGGTCGTACATTTCCCTCCAACAACATTGCGCGATTGACATTTGTAATACCCGATAGATTATTGCGTCACTAGTTTTTTAGATACTTATAGTGGACCTTTTTACCCGAGAACCTTAGTCCCACCCTACCTGCAGTTTTGCATTTGTTCAAGACCTAATCAAACTGACTATTCTGGTGAACAATAAATAAATATGATAAAAGCAGCAAACCGATAATAACGCACTTTTTTGTTCTTAAGAACTAGAAAAATTTAGAATTTCTGCATTCACATTCAGATTCTACAGATAAAAAGCATGTCAGAAACAGTTCCCTTGTTCGATTTTGTCTTTGTCGGCCATGATAGTCACTCGAAACAGGTCGACATATGTTGAAGAAATCATGTCACGGGAAATTGTATGCCAAGTATCGGTATTTAATTTTTTAACAAACTGCAATTATTTGCCCTTGGCTTACGTTATATGGGGTTAAACGTATTGGATCTTGTGTACGATGTGCAATTTTGAGGTACCTAATGTTCAAAATATTAATTCTCGGTAAGGTGACCGATGTGATGCATCCTGTACAAAATACAGCACTTAGTTTATTTAAACTCATCGTTAACCAGAAACACACAAAACATGCATTTCAACTGCTAGTAGAATCTATTGAAAGTTACAGGTAAAAGAGTCATTATTTAAGAATTGTACGAAAAAGACTGGTCAGTATGGAGACCCCCTCTACCTGAAATGTTACCACCACCACAATCCCTCTCCCACCCCATTTTTGGGCATTATCCTTTAGTTGCGTTATGGTTTACTGTATATACGTCAGTTCCTTCTGAAGCTTTATCGCAAACAGTTCTACAAAGTTCAGAAAAGCTTGCCAAGTTTTTTTTTCAACAAACTAAAAAAACATGCTAACTTATAATATTTCTCAAACCGTCTTCGAAGGAGGTTACCAAAGGATTAAGTTTTTATTGGAGCAGTATGATGTGGAATTCGAAGAACCAAGCATCGGACACGGAGTTTTCGATGATGAACAAGTGATGCCTTTGCATATTGCAGCTGCCCGAGGGAATCTTAATGTGGTGAAATTGTTACTGTTCCACGGTGCCCAAGTAAACGCAGCAACAGAAGTTTATAAGACAACTCCCCTATACGTAGCATGTCTGAAGAATAGGCTAGATGTTGTTAAGTGCTTAGTGGACCATGGAGCCAACATCGACGACGCGAACTGTTATGGGACAACAAGTCTTATGATCGCTTGCAACATAGGAAGTTTCTCTCTGGTAAGCTACCTCCTTTCCGCCAAGCCTGACATGCACAAGAAGAGTCTGTTAACTGGCAACACAGCTCTTCATGAATGCTGCATGTCAAAATCACCAGAAAGTGACAACATCTTCCTTGCATTACTTAAACATGGAGCGTCTATCAACGCTAGGAACATATACGGAGTGACTCCGCCGCTTCAAGCCGCATTGGAAGATAGATTAACTTTACTTGCCAAATTTGACACGCGCGCATACCTATCTCGAGAACAATCGATAGAAAGCCTCGAAGTATTGGGTGCATGCATCATGCTGTGGAATTATGCGTCTGCAGCTGGAGACACCTACTGGTTAGCCGCCTTGAAACAACGTCATATTCAACAGCTACCAAAAACGAAAATGGACAGCTCTATGTACTTACCCGGCGAACGTGAGTTTAGTGACAAAAGAACATTACGTGAAATTTCGCAAAGTAGGGAACATATGTTGCACCAGGCGATTTTGGTACTGGAACGAATTTTAGGCCCAGCGCACCCATTCGTAACAAGTTCGCTGCCACTTGCAACACGTGCTACTATGGACCTTCATCTACGCGTATTAGAGATCCAGCAACAACATCTTCAACCGTTGGACCCTAATATGAAGACGACATTTCAAAATTTAATGTATCACACTGACAGCGATGTGCCGGCCGTTCAACGATACGAAATTATTTTCTCAAAAGCGGTAGATCAATTAGCCATGGGGAAGAGGTACTTAGAAGAGCACTCTACCAGCACTAATACCGATATTCTTCTTAATGAGCTGACTGCGTTGCTAGACCTGATTTTGAGTTTCTTAGCTACGTTTGATGACCTTATACTTACAAACGATGCCAAGATCAATGCTGTTTGGCGCAAACTGGTCCAATTGGACTTGAGAGTTGTATTTGGTTATACACCTCTTCATTTTACCTGTTCTACTCTATTAAGCTCTAAGGGTGCTTCCTTAAGTAGGCGTCTGGTGTATGCCGGTGCAAATCCAAACGCGCGGGATAATGCGGGAGATACCCCGCTACATCTAGCTGCTCTGATGCCAGATCATAGCGAGTTGATTCCAGTTCTGATTAACGCTGGGGCTCACTTTTGTGCAAGCAATGAAAACGGCGAGACTTGCAGGGATTTGGCGAAGGCATTAAACTGTGACTACTTGAAGAGCGTGAGTAGTTTTAAGACCATAAAACTTACCTGTTTGGCATCGACTGTTATTAAAAAGAACAAAATAGCGTTTGAAGAGGTGTTGCCGCGAAGTATTGTAAATTTTGTCCGTAATCATTAGCTGTACTATAACTGTAAGTACTAAAATTTTGTGCCGTTTTGTAAAGGGACACCTGTATATATTGTCTTTTAGTTTATGAAAAGGATGTATAAAATGTAATAATGTATGGCTTGTATAATAAAATTAAATATACATATTTATTCGTTTCATTGCATGGTGATTAATTATTACTTAACTACACATATAAAAAGCGAAGTGAAATTTGAAACAATAAAAAGCTGAGGTAAGTATGTATAACGAGAAATATAATTTGAAATGGTAATTTAGATTATAATTTTTTGTGAGTTGAAAAATCTCTGTATTTAATTTAATTTAGTTACTGTATTCGACTAGTTAACAACAAAATAAAAATAAAATATTAATATTAGAAAAAAATACCAAATGATGCTTTTTGCAATAGCATTCTATACAGGCAGATTGTCTTGGCCATAATTATCAAATTAAAGAGGTCTCATTCAGGTACACCATATCATACAATACCAATAAATACAATAGACTGTCATACAAAAAAAAAGAATTGGACATTAGCCATTTATGGTAAAATAATGCTTATATGGGACAGACAGATAGAAAATTTGCCTTATTTTATCATATCTTGTTTTTAAAGTGACGTGCTCATTGAGCTACCTCCAGTTCTCATCGACACTCTTCAGTGACATTAAATAAAGGACATGTTTCTAAACTCATTTGGCGATAAAAAAGCTATTATATGATATCTCGCAGGTTACATATCATTTATTATCATCGTTTATCCCTCTATCACGGGGGATAATTTATTTTTACTCTGTTAATTAAGTATCCTAAAGAATTAACATGGGTAAAAAAACACAAATACAAATGTTTATTACAAATAGAAAATATGGTTAATTATAGTTAATTAAGTACGTATGCTTTCACGGCCTGAATCATTTAGAAAATAAACTGCTTCCGGGTTATGCCGTCTGTCAAGAATTGTAAATGCTGACGTTTCGCGAACCATGTTGCTCGCTTCTTCGGAGTTAACTGAATACAGCAGTATTCAGTTAACTCTGAAGAAGCGAGCGACATTCCCGAAATGCAAAATGCTACCGTTAAAACATTAGGTAGACTCGCTTCTTCAGAGCTAACAGAATACAGCATTATTCAGTTAGCTCTGAAGACGCGAGCAACGTGATTCGCGAAAGTTAGCATTTACAAAACTTGACACACGGCATGACCCGGAAGCAATTTATTTCCTTATGGTTAATGTTAGTTTTCTAACGGGCTAGAAATGACTCATATTATTACGAAAGTTGTACTTGTAGAAAAGAAATAATAGTGGCTTCATTTTTCAAAATTAGCTTCTCAAAATCAAGAATAAGCTGTCATTAATCATATTAAAAAATCTGATGTGGCCAGGCACATGACTTTATCATACTATATATAAAATTAATAGTTTAGCTGCATGAGATATTATTTGATCGAGATCGGCTATGTCTGCATTAAAATAAAACTAGTAGAACTAGACAGATATGTCGATTGAAGCTGCGTTCGGATATTGTACTACGTTGACACCGGGTACACCGTCCAAATAGAAAGTAGAAAGTGCGTTCCGATTGGTGGCAATGGTTGGTAATGGCGGTGGTAGCAGACGAAATTATTGTGTTTCTCACATCTCGTGATGGTGACACATATTAGTTTGCATGTACATAAACTTGAGTCACTAGCAAATTCTATTAGAAATACTATAATGGCGTCTACTACCACTGCCATTAGCACTAATGAAAGCGCACCTTAACGGTCTACAATATCCGAACGCAGCTTGTATTGACAATAGTATTGTCAAAGCATTAGCGTTTGACACTATCTACACAGTCATTAAAATCACATCTGACATTTAATCTGACATATCCTGGCTACTAGTTTTAATGCAGTACGACCGATCTCGATGAAATAGAATTTGATCATGCAGCTAAACTATTGATTGTACCAAAAAATGTCATAATCATAAATTATTCAGAATTCCCTCTAGTTTAATCTATTATTTAACTATTTCGACGAAATTCCAGAAATGCCGGCTTATTTACAAAATCTTTAAAAAATGCTAACACCAAACCTCCAGTTCCTTTGGACCCTTTTTAACAGAAAGCTTTTCAGCTCTAAGTTTGGCCATGAAACTTCTAAATATGAAGTTTCGTTCCGATACCTTTAGTAGTTTCTCCGGAATCGTCGCCACAAAAAACGGGTACACACACACACACACACACACACACACACACACACACACCCACATCCACACACACACACACACAGACATTTTTTTGTACCTTGGTCAAAAATGTTCAGGGGACCCAAAAAGACATATTTCCGCTAAAATCTCAAAATTTTTTTTTGGCACGATTACAATACTTTACATACTGCGTATGATAAAGTAAAAAGTATTGGTTGTTATTATCTACAGTAAATTTACAGACCACAGTTATTAACTCAATGAAAACAATAATGATTTTACTTTTACAATAATTTAAGTCAAGTGATTATCATGGCAAACAGTGATTATCGAACAACTAACACTTTCTGGTATTTATTTATTTATTATTTATTTATTATTTATTTATTATTTATTTATTATTTATTTATTATTTATTTATTATTTATTTATTATTTATTTATTATTTATTTATTATTTATTTATTATTTATTTATTATTTATTTATTATTTATTTATTATTTATTTATTATTTATTTATTATTTATTTATTATTTATTTATTATTTATTTATTATTTATTTATTATTTATTTATTATTTATTTATTATTTATTTATTATTTATTTATTATTTATTTATTATTTATTTATTATTTATTTATTATTTATTTATTATTTATTTATTATTTATTTATTATTTATTTATTATTTATTTATTATTTATTTATTATTTATTTATTATTTATTTATTATTTATTTATTATTTATTTATTATTTATTTATTATTTATTTATTATTTATTTATTATTTATTTATTATTTATTTATTATTTATTTATTATTTATTTATTATTTATTTATTATTTATTTATTATTTATTTATTATTTATTTATTATTTATTTATTATTTATTTATTATTTATTTATTATTTATTTATTATTTATTTATTATTTATTTATTATTTATTTATTATTTATTTATTATTTATTTATTATTTATTTATTATTTATTTATTATTTATTTATTATTTATTTATTATTTATTTATTATTTATTTATTATTTATTTATTATTTATTTATTATTTATTTATTATTTATTTATTATTTATTTATTATTTATTTATTATTTATTTATTATTTATTTATTATTTATTTATTATTTATTTATTATTTATTTATTATTTATTTATTATTTATTTATTATTTATTTATTATTTATTTATTATTTATTTATTATTTATTTATTATTTATTTATTATTTATTTATTATTTATTTATTATTTATTTATTATTTATTTATTATTTATTTATTATTTATTTATTATTTATTTATTATTTATTTATTATTTATTTATTATTTATTTATTATTTATTTATTATTTATTTATTATTTATTTATTATTTATTTATTATTTATTTATTATTTATTTATTATTTATTTATTATTTATTTATTATTTATTTATTATTTATTTATTATTTATTTATTATTTATTTATTATTTATTTATTATTTATTTATTATTTATTTATTATTTATTTATTATTTATTTATTATTTATTTATTATTTATTTATTATTTATTTATTATTTATTTATTATTTATTTATTATTTATTTATTATTTATTTATTATTTATTTATTATTTATTTATTATTTATTTATTATTTATTTATTATTTATTTATTATTTATTTATTATTTATTTATTATTTATTTATTATTTATTTATTATTTATTTATTATTTATTTATTATTTATTTATTATTTATTTATTATTTATTTATTATTTATTTATTATTTATTTATTATTTATTTATTATTTATTTATTATTTATTTATTATTTATTTATTATTTATTTATTATTTATTTATTATTTATTTATTATTTATTTATTATTTATTTATAATTTATTTATTATTTATTTATTATTTATTTATTATTTATTTATTATTTATTTATTATTTATTTATTATTTATTTATTATTTATTTATTATTTATTTATTATTTATTTATTATTTATTTATTATTTATTTATTATTTATTTATTATTTATTTATTATTTATTTATTATTTATTTATTATTTATTTATTATTTATTTATTATTTATTTATTATTTATTTATTATTTATTTATCATTTATTTATCATTTATTTATTATTTATTTATTATTTATTTATTATTTATTTATTATTTATTTATTATTTATTTATTATTTATTATTTATTATTTATTTATTATTTATTTATTATTTATTTATTATTTATTTATTATTTATTTATTATTTATTTATTATTTATTATTTATTTATTATTTATTTATTATTTATTTATTATTTATTTATTATTTATTTATTATTTATTTATTATTTATTTATTATTTATTTATTATTTATTTATTATTTATTTATTATTTATTTATTATTTATTTATTATTTATTTATTATTTATTTATTATTTATTTATTATTTATTTATTATTTATTTATTATTTATTTATTATTTATTTATTATTTATTTATTATTTATTTATTATTTATTTATTATTTATTATTTATTTATTATTTATTTATTATTTATTTATTATTTATTTATTATTTATTTATTATTTATTTATTATTTATTTATTATTTATTTATTATTTATTTATTATTTATTTATTATTTATTTATTATTTATTTATTATTTATTTATTATTTATTTATTATTTATTTATTATTTATTTATTATTTATTTATTATTTATTTATTATTTATTTATTATTTATTTATTATTTATTTATTATTTATTTATTATTTATTTATTATTTATTTATTATTTATTTATTATTTATTTATTATTTATTTATTATTTATTTATTATTTATTTATTATTTATTTATTATTTATTTATTATTTATTTATTATTTATTTATTATTTATTTATTATTTATTTATTATTTATTTATTATTTATTTATTATTTATTTATTATTTATTTATTATTTATTTATTATTTATTTATTATTTATTTATTATTTATTTATTATTTATTTATTATTTATTTATTATTTATTTATTATTTATTTATTATTTATTTATTATTTATTTATTATTTATTTATTATTTATTTATTATTTATTTATTATTTATTTATTATTTATTTATTATTTATTTATTATTTATTTATTATTTATTTATTATTTATTTATTATTTATTTATTATTTATTTATTATTTATTTATTATTTATTTATTATTTATTTATTATTTATTTATTATTTATTTATTATTTATTTATTATTTATTTATTATTTATTTATTATTTATTTATTATTTATTTATTATTTATTTATTATTTATTTATTATTTATTTATTATTTATTTATTATTTATTTATTATTTATTTATTATTTATTTATTATTTATTTATTATTTATTTATTATTTATTTATTATTTATTTATTATTTATTTATTATTTATTTATTATTTATTTATTATTTATTTATTATTTATTTATTATTTATTTATTATTTATTTATTATTTATTTATTATTTATTTATTATTTATTTATTATTTATTTATTATTTATTTATTATTTATTTATTATTTATTTATTTATTATTTATTTATTTATTATTTATTATTTATTTATTATTTATTTATTATTTATTTATTATTTATTTATTATTTATTTATTATTTATTTATTATTTATTTATTATTTATTTATTATTTATTTATTATTTATTTATTATTTATTTATTATTTATTTATTATTTATTTATTATTTATTTATTATTTATTTATTATTTATTTATTATTTATTTATTATTTATTTATTATTTATTTATTATTTATTTATTATTTATTTATTATTTATTTATTATTTATTTATTATTTATTTATTATTTATTATTTATTTATTATTTATTTATTTATTATTTATTTATTATTTATTTATTATTTATTTATTATTTATTATTTATTTATTATTTATTTATTATTTATTTATTATTTATTTATTATTTATTTATTATTTATTTATTATTTATTTATTATTTATTTATTATTTATTTATTATTTATTTATTATTTATTTATTATTTATTTATTATTTATTTATTATTTATTTATTATTTATTTATTATTTATTTATTATTTATTTATTATTTATTTATTATTTATTTATTATTTATTTATTATTTATTTATTATTTATTTATTATTTATTTATTATTTATTTATTATTTATTTATTATTTATTTATTATTTATTTATTATTTATTTATTATTTATTTATTATTTATTTATTATTTATTTATTATTTATTTATTATTTATTTATTATTTATTTATTATTTATTTATTATTTATTTATTATTTATTTATTATTTATTTATTATTTATTTATTATTTATTTATTATTTATTTATTATTTATTTATTATTTATTTATTATTTATTTATTATTTATTTATTATTTATTTATTATTTATTTATTATTTATTTATTATTTATTTATTATTTATTTATTATTTATTATTTATTTATTATTTATTTATTATTTATTTATTATTTATTTATTATTTATTTATTATTTATTTATTATTTATTTATTATTTATTTATTATTTATTTATTATTTATTTATTATTTATTTATTATTTATTTTTTACTTTATCATACGCAGTATGTAAAGTATTGTAATCATGCCAAAAAAATTTTTTGAGATTTTAGCGGAAATATGTCTTTTTGGGTCCCCTGAACATTTTTGACCCAGGTACAAAAAATGTCTGTGTGTGTGTGTGTGTATGTGTGTGTGTATGTGTGTGTGTGTGTGTGTGTGTGTGTGTGTGTGTGTGTGTGTGTACCCGTTTTTGTGGCGACGATTCTGGAGAAACTACTAAAGGTATCGGGACGAAACTTCATATTTAGAAGTTTCATAACCAAACTTAGAGCTGAAAAGCTTTCTGTTGAAAAAGGTCCAAAGGAACGGATGGTTTACTCATAGCATTTTTCGAAGATTTTGCAAATGACCCGCTATTTGTGTAATGTCGTCAAAATAGTTAAATAATAAATTAAAGGAGAGGAAATTTTCTATAATTTATGTATGACATTTTTTGGGAGAATTTATAGTTTAGCGGCATGAGCAAATTCTATTTCATCGAGATCGGTCGTACTGCTTTAAAACTAGTAGCCAGGATATGTCAGATTTTTTGATTCTAATGACAGTAGCTAGTGTCAAACGCTAATGTTTTGAAAATACTACTGTCAATATAGGTTGCGTTCGGATATTGAACACCGTTACACTTTTTACACCCAATAACACGTAAGTGTCATTTGGACGGTGTACCCGGTGTCTTTAATCGAGATATCTGTCTAGTTCTACTAGGTTTATTTTAATGCAGACATAGCCGATCTCGATCAAATAGAATCTCATGCAACTAAACTATTAATTTTATATATAGTATGATAAAGTCATGTGCCTGGCCACATCAGATTTTTTACTTTATCATACGCAGTATGTAAAGTATTGTAATCATGCCAAAAAAAATTTTTGAGATTTTAGCGGAAATATGTCTTTTTGGGTCCCCTGAACATTTTTGACCAAGGTACAAAAAATGTCTGTGTGTGTGTGTGTGTATGTGTGTGTGTGTGTGTGTGTGTGTGTGTGTGTGTGTACCCGTTTTTGTGGCGACATTTCCGGAGAAACTACTAAAGGTGTCGGGACGAAACTTCATATTTAGAAGTTTCATAACCAAACTTAGAGCTGAAAAGCTTTCTGTTGAAAAGGGTCCAAAGGAACTGGTGGTTTACTCATAGCATTTTTCGAAGATTTTGCAAATGAGCCGCTATTTGTGTAATGTCGTCAAAATAGTTAAATAATAAATTAAAGGAGAGGAAATTTTCTATAATTTTTGTATATGACATTTTTTGGTAGAATTTATAGTTTAGCTGCATGAGCAAATTCTATTTCATCGAGATCGGTCGTACTGCTTTAAAACTAGTAGCCAGGATATGTCAGATTTTTTGGTTGTAATGACAGTAGCTAGTGTCAAACGCTAATGTTTTGAAAATACTACTGTCAATATAGGCTGCGTTCGGATATTGAACCCCGTTACACTTTTTACACCCAATAACACGTAGGTGTCATTTGGACGGTGTACCCGGTGTCAACGGAGTACAATATCCGAACGCAGTTTTAATTGAGATATCTGTCTAGTTCTACTATTTTTATTTTAATGCAGACATAGCCGATCTCGATCAAATAGAATCTCATGCAGCTAAACTATTAATTTTATATGTAGTATGATAAAGTCATGTGCCTGGCCACATCAGATTTTTTCTGTAGAATCTGTACCTGAAAGCAGAAATGCTGAATTTTCAGTTTCTGAGGAAAGAAAAAGCTTTTTTGCGTTTGTTTTGTGTGTGTGTGTGTGTGTGAAATACTCGGATATATAGACTCAAAAGTTAATTGATTAAATGTGGTAAAACAAAATTACGAAGTTTGTTCTATCTTAAATGTATTAAAAGGTACCATTTCGCTTATTTTTGATGATCAGTTTTGTAATTTTTGGCCGAAGTTCATTATTTTTACTTTATCATACGCAGTATGTAAAGTATTGTAATCGTGCCAAAAAGAATTTTTGAGATTTTAGCGGAAATATGTCTTTTTGGGTACCCGGAACATTTTTGACCAAGGTTCAAAAAAATGTCTGTGTGTGTGTATGTGTGTGTGTGTGTGTGTGTGTGTGTGTGTGTGTGTGTGTGTGTGTGTGTGTGTGTGTGTGTGTGTGTGTGTGTGTGTACCCGTTTTTTTGTGGCGACGATTCCGGAGAAACTACTAAAGGTATCGGGACAAAACTTCATATTTAGAAGTTTCATAACCAAACTTAGAGCTGAAAAGCTTTCTGTTGAAAAGGGTCCAAAGGAACTGGAGGTTTAGTCTTAGCATTTTTGAAAGATTTTGCAAATAAGCCGCCATTTCTGGAATTTCGTCGAAATAGTTACATAATAAATCAAAGATGAGGAAATTCCGAATAATTTATGACTATGACATTTTTTGGTACAATCAATAGTTTAGCTGCATGAGCAAATTCTATTTCATCGAAATCGGTCGTACTGCATTAAACTAGTAGCCAGGATTTGTCAGATTTTTTGGTTCTAATGACAGTACGTAGTGTCAAACGCTAATGTTTTGACAAAACTCTGACAATACTCTGACAATACTCTGTAAATATAAGCTGCGGTCGGATATTGTACACAGTTATACTTTTTACACCCAATAACATGTTAGTGTCATTTGGAAGGTGTACCCGGTATCAACGGAGTACAATATCCGAACGCAGCTTTAATCGACATATCTGTCTAGTTCTACTAGTTTTATTTTAATGCAGACATGGCCGATCTCGACCAAATAGAATCTCATGCAGCTAAACTATTAATTTTATAGGTAGTATGATAAAGTCATGTGCCTGGCCACATCAGATTTTTTTCGATTTGGACATGATAAGGAAAGTCATCAAGATTATCACATACTATTGTAACTTGGAGAAACAAATTTTTACACCTTATTACACCAGGTAAACAATATCAGGACATGCTCTGGAATAACTAAGGAGCGTGGGCAACTTCTGAAGTACTCTGTTTCAAAGCCTTGTAAAATCTCAACATTTTGTTCTTTTGGTTCATTCCAATACCAAATTATTTGTAGAAGATCCACAATTGCATTTAAACTTTTGCAATTTACAATGTGGTCAAGCCTTGCAGCAAATGTTACTATATTAAGTTTGTTGGACTATCGTTCAAGTTTTAGTGTCAAATGATATTAATTACACCTAATATTGTCGTTTTTCTATTATTTATTAATTTGTTATGAAGAATTTACATCGAATGACTGGGATAATAGACTTTTAAATTTGCTTTTTTATTAGTCTTTGTAGTTTTGGCTAAACATTCTCTCTCGCTAACGCGAGTTTTAAATGTATTCTCGATTAACAGTCAACAATTAATATGGTATATTAATAACCACTAGAGATACGACAATATTAGGTAAAATTAACGCAGCTATCAAGAGAGAATATGTCAACATTCCACTAATAATAGTTATTATAACAAAGTAATAAAATAAAACCGATAATAGAAAACTTGACAATTCTACAAACGTGTTCACAGCTCATCAAAAAAAATCTAATAACCAACTGAATAGCAAACATGAAGGCGACAATATAATTTTAAAGCTTAGCGAATTAACCACAAACAATGTTTAAAAATATAGAGCGAGAAATGAACAAATTTGAGAACTCTGCACTCATCGACAACAAAATACAAAAATAAATAGCTATCATATTCAGTAAAATAGACTGAATTAATAATTGTTGCTATATGAATGCGGTGTTAAAAATCAGTAAAATATTTAATGGTATATAGACGGCTCACTATAAAGACTTTACATAGTAGACCAACTTTTGATAAGGAACTTTTGTCCGGAAACGCTCCGTTTGGAACTTTAGAAAACAGCATGGTGTGAAAGTGGTCGCCGAGAAGATATCATAGATTGGCTCTTTCAAAACCAAGTTACTTTTGTTTGAAACTTATTTAACGCCTTTGAAGGGAGTGAATGAAAACCGATATTTTGGAGGAAAATTCTATAAACGTAACAGTTATATCTAGGAATGTTAAACTTCGGTAATTATTTTTGTTCGGTATATTATTGCTGAAATTAAAATTATTAATTTCAAATATTAAATTACCACATCATTAAAAATTCGAAGTGTCAATTATATGTTCCTTAGTGACCGGGTAATTCAAAAGTCAAAATGATAAATTACCGATGACAGTAAGTTATGATAGCAACTTGTGTGGATAAAAATTTGGGTTACAACCTTAAAAGTAATTATTTTGTAGATAACACCAATCTCTGATTGTTCTCCCGATTTAATAGTAGTAATTATTTATTAAAACGCATACAGTACAAATTATATGCGCAATAAATAAAATAAAACATGCATCTATTGTAAGCATTTAATAAAATATGTGACCAATACCAAGAATATTTGTCCAATACAAAAAATATTTGAACAATTCAAAAAATTACGTGTTCATTAAAAAAAATAATGTGCAATAAATTTATATAAATATGCATCAGATGTTGTGCATTTATATATTTGAATGTCCTTTTATTAATATATTTGTACACTTAATTAAGTAAATGTGCAATACAATCGTTAACTCTATAAAAATATAATGAGCAGCTTAAAAAATACTTGTTCATTGAATAAATATATTTCCAATAGTTTAAATAAATCAGCGCATTTAAATTATAAGCGCATTTAGTGATTTAAATTGTACCAGGAGAAAATTATAATGCTATAAAGAATATAATATGCATTAAGTTCTGCAACCTGTAGCGCACATACAGTAAGCACGTAAAGTATGGAAACATGGGCCGGAAAAGCTCTGAAAAGTTGTGTCATTTAAAAAACATCCTTGTAGACGTCGATTTTTAATTATTAAAACACACATTTTTTGAGTTTTAACGTCATCCACCTTTTTTTTAAATGGCTACTCCATTTTTTTCTTACTGAAACTGGTAGATGATTTAATTGTGTAAATGGCAGCGGAAACAGTTTATGGCCATACAAAAGAAAATTTTTGACAAAAAGATAATTGAAAATTGAAAAACATATAAGTTAGGGAGAGTAAATTCTTTTCTCGAAAATTTTGTTATGTAAGGCCTCGCGCTTGCTAATTACCTTTTAAACAAGAAATGGATCTATAAATATCAGTACAAAAAATATGGGGTTGCCATTAAAAAAGTGTCGATGACGTCATAAGTCGAAAACAATAGAATTTTCATTTAACATAATATGTGGGGTGAGCCATTTGAATTAATTAATAAGGTCGTATATTATTGAAAGTACGCGCATCATTAACGCGCATCATTAACATACGAATCGTCAAAGTCAGATCAGCGTTAATTTTGATGCGCATTAGATCTAGTGCTCAATATTTATTATTTTAATGCACAAGTTATTCATTTTAGAGTACAATATGAATAAAATATTGGTCATAATAATACTTTTTATGTAACATATTCATATTTATGGATTGCTCAATATGTATTATTTTAATGCACAAGTTTTCCATTTTAGCGCACAATATGTAATTTTTTGGTGTAATATATTTATTTAATGCACAATATTTATTATTTTAACTCTCAATGTATTTGTTTTATTGCACATATCTATTTAAATAATGCACGCTTAAATGTGCTTAAATCGCACCCAAATGAATACAACAGGACAGTCTAACAGCATAATTATAGCATAAAATACTTTAAATACAACAAAACCTAAACGCTCCGTTTCACAAACAATGATATTTTTCTTATCCTGACTATCGGAACATTTCTTTAAATAGTGAATTCGATAGTAGGCTACTAATTAAAAAAATGCGTTATTGGCTCTTCCGGATCGACCCCCCCCTTTCCACCCTCTATTCATACAATACAAAAAGATTATTCCCATATTATTCGGCACGCGAATTGAGGAGTGGAAAGGGGCTTTGAAAACTAAGTAGATCATAACAATGTCCAGGTGTAAAAAAATATCGGATTAAAAAATTATCATTGTTTGTGAACAAGGACAAAAGTAATAAACTACAAGCAAATAATAAAGAATCAAAAATAAAGTAGTATTTTAATAGTTCATCATTTTTCAGGCCTTTGAAATCATAATAAATGTCTGTAAATTACCAACGGTAATTTGTGCTGATCGTAAATTACGTTTAGTAATTTATGCCGTAAGTTGCGGTAATTAAAAATCCATGAATTGCGTTAATTTAGTTGATTTACCCGGTAATTTATGCTTTTACATCCCTGGTTATATCTAAAAATATAATTCAAACATATTTTTTAAATATTTTGTTTGTAGCCTATGGTCTATGTGAACCAGCCCAATCTTTTCAAAGGAAATAAATATATCAAGGAAGGAATCGATCGCCATATTCGTATAAGTCAATGGCGTTCAAATGTGGCTCAAATACGTGTAGACAATTGAAACAATTTAAAATAATGATAACACGTGTTTAAGATAATAATATTAATTAATAAGTGATTGCATAATCCGTTATTTTGGACGCCAATATCAATATTTCTTAATTTGTAAATAATAAGATAGTAAAACTTTCGTTGAGGATGGTATATACTGGAAAAGTATTGCTTTCCAGTTTTTTGTATAACAGCTGGCCAACGCCGTGACTTGACCGACAGTTGCCCGGCTCAGATAGATATTGAAACTCGCTTCGTACAGTTGTGCATATAGCGAACAACCGTGTTTCGCCTTGCTGTTACCTAATTAGTGTCATTAGTGTCGTTGGTTTTCGTCTATAGTTGGTTCATTTGATCACTGGTTTCCCGTGGTCAGTCATAAGCGGCTACCACGCGGTCTATTGGGTTCGTAGTATCATTTTCATTAGAAATTATTCATATCCACGTGCTTAGGAATTTTGTTAATTTAGTTTGTCTTTACGGAAACATTTTTGGTCTACGTCGAGCCAGGATCTATCTAATCAACGGTGGATTTTGGTTTCCTTTGGAATTTCTCGTTTTAGTTTGATTATTTAGGAGGTTTGTTGGTTTGGTTTTTTAGAAATTTTATTTGGTTAGCCATTATTATTGAGTCTAAGTATTAGTTTGTCTGGTTTGCTTATTTCTTTCGTTGGTTATTTTTCTCACGATGGAGGGAAATTTGCAGAAGCAATTAAAAACTTTTGTAGGTAAGCGAGCATTTTACTTTAATCGTTTGCAAAATCTTTACGATTCTGGCAAAAAAAAACTTGACGACACCAACCAAACCAAGAATATTGAGGTGCGATTGGCACTCTTGGAGGAAACCTTTACAAATATAATTGATTCAATAAATTAAGTGAAAGGAATAAAATTGTGAACTCTGATTCTCAAGCAGTGACTGGACATAATATTCTTCGATTGTCAAAAATTTAATTACCCACTTTCTCGAGTACTTTTAGAGAGTGGCCAGTATTTTACGAATATTTTCGTTCGTTAACCCATGACAATGATACATCATCAGACCTTGATAAAATAAATTATTTAACTAGCCGTTTATCGGGAAGAGCTCTGACTCTATGTAAAGCTATTCGTCCAATTGGTAATAATTACCTGGTACTTTGGAATTCGTTAGTGAAAAGATACCAGGATAAACGAGTACTAGCTAACCACTATTTTTGAGCAAATACTAGATTTTAAAGCAATACCTACTGCATGCTGTAATAGCATCAATAATTTTATCGATAATTTAGATGGTGGTTATAATGAGTTAAAACAATTGAAACTCTCTGACTCATTTGATTCTGTCGTAGCCTATCTAGCACTTAAAACCTAGATCAAGAAACTAGAAATCTCTTTGAGAACTCGAAGAAAGTCTTCCATGCCAACACACCTGGATGTTTTAACCTTCATTAAGGAGCAAGCTAAAATTTATGAACGCTGCAATTAATTTTCAAATGTACCCAATTCAACGGGACAACATAAATCCAATCCAAAACATTCTTTTGTTGTCCAAAGTATCTTACGATGCGAACTTTGTGGTTCAAAAACCCATGCATTAAAGAAGTGTGCACAGTTTTTAAAATTATCTCTTTATGAACGATATCAATTGGTAAAGTGAAAGTAATTATGTCTAAACTATTTGAGTGGCCATTGGGATGTTCGGGTAAGAGCTGTTGCAAGACCTGTGATTAGAAACACAATACTTGTTGCATTTTGCAAAAAACTTCTCACCTGACTTGAACCCTCCTACTGTTTCTGATGGAAGCAAACCGTCGACCAATGGGAGATAGATTTTTATTGCATACCGGAAGCACCGGGCATTTTGTGACAGCTTCCTGCGCGGAAATTTTAAAGTTAAAAGTACGTCCAAGTGTTTCTTATGTGCACGGTATAGGCTGTTCAAATAGATTGAAAGAATAACAGGTAAGTAACCACAAAAATCTGAAGATCGTCGTCGTTGGGCAATTTGTTTGAAGTTCCGGTAACGGATGAGAATTTTGATCAGGCTGGAGAAATTAGTGGTATAATTGTGGGGATGTAGGTTTCCTTTGGAATTTTTCGTTTGGAGCTTTATTGTTTTGGTTCTTTGTATATTTTATTTGGTATAATTGTTTCAATAAATTAAGCAAATCTGGAATTAGACGCCGATTACACGCTGGACTTTAAGCCTTTAGAGGCATTTAATGAGATATACTGTCACGTACTATCTATAGCCGAGCAATTAAAGGCAAAAAATAAAATTGTGAATGCTAATTCTCAAGCAGAGACTGGACTTGGAAAAAATATTCTTGGATTGACAAAAGTTTTATTAACCGCTTTCTCGGGTAATACTTCGCAGTGGCCAGCATTTTACGATTGTTTTCGTTCGTTAATCCATGATAATGATATATTATCAGACCTGGATAAAATAAATTATTTAACGAGCTGTTTACCTGGAACAGTTCTGACTCTATGTAAAGCTATTCCTCCAATTGGCAATAATTACCAGATGCTTTGGAATTCGTTAGTGAAAAGATACCAGGATAAACCAGTACTAGCTAACCACTATTTTGGAGCAAATGTTAGTCTTTAAAGCAATACCTACTGCATACTGTGACAGCCTCAATACTTTTATCGATAATTTCGATGGTGGTTATAATGCGTTAAAATAATTGAACCTCTCTGACTCCTTTAATTCTGTCGTAGCCTATTTAGCACTTAAAAACCAGATCAAGAAAGTAGAAATCCCTTTGAGAATTATTGAAGAAAGTCTTCCATGCCAAAATACAAGGATGTTTTGACTTTTATTAAGAAGCGAATTAAAATTTATGAACGCTGCATCTTCAAGTGTACACAATTCAACGGGCCAATATCAATCCAAACAGAAACATTCTTTTGTTGTCGAAAGCATCTGACGATGCAAGCTTTGTGGTTCGGAAACACATTCATTAAAGAACTGTGGGGAGTTTTTAAAATTATCTCCTTATGAACGATATCAATTGGTAAAGTGAAAGTAATTATGTCTAAACTGTTTGAGTGGCCATAGGGATGTTCGGGTAGGAGCTGTTGTAAGACCTGTGATTAGAAACACAATACTTTGTTGCATTTTGCAAAAAACTTCTCACCTGACTTGAACGCTCCTACTGTTTCTGATGGAAGCAAACCGTCGACCAATGGGAGAAAGATTTTTATTGCATACCGGAAGCACCGGGCATTTTGTGACAGCTTCCTGCGCAGAAACTTTAAAGTTAAAAGTACGTCCAAGTGTTTCTTATGTGCACGGTATTGGCTTTTCAAATAGATTGATTCTGGGTAACGCCGCCGCCACTGTCCATTCTAGGTTTGACGCAGCGATCAACTATCCGTTGAACGTTTTGATTACAATCTGTAGGTCATCAATCGTTGGGCAATTTGTTTGAAGTTCCGTTAGCGGGCGAGAATTTTGATCAGGCTGGAAAAATTAGTGGTATAATAGTGTGGATTTTGGTTTCTTTGGAATTTTTCGTTTGGAGTTTTTTTTGTTTTGGTTCTTTGGAAATTTTATTTAGTTAGTTATTATTATTGGGTTTAAGTTTTAGTTTGTCTGATTTGTTTATTTCTCTGGTTGTTTATTTTTCTGACCATAGAGGGAAAATTGCAAAAGCAATTAAAAACTTTTATAGGTCAGCGATAATTTTACTCGTTTGCAAAATCTTTACGATTGTCGCAAAAAACTTGACGACCCGAACCAAGCCAAGAATTTTGAGGTACGATTGGCATTCTTGGAAGAAACGCGACCGCTACAAATATAATTATTTCAAGAAATTAACCGAATCAGCAATTGGACGCCGATTACAAGCTGGACTTTAAGTCTTTAGATGCATTTAATGAGATATGCTGTGACGTACTATCTATAGCCGAGCAATTAAAGGCAAAAAAATAAAATTGTGAATGCTGATTCTCAAGCAGCGACTGGACTTGCAAAAATATTCTTCGATCGTTTTCGTTCGTTAATCCATGATAATGATACATTATCAGACCTGGACAAAATAAATTATTTAACTGTCTGTTTATCTGAAAGAGCTCTGACTCCATGTAAAGCTATTTCTCCAATTGGTACTAATTACCAGGTGCTTTGGAATTCGTTAGTAGAAAGCTACCAGGATAAACGAGTACTAGCTAACGACTATTTTGGAGCAAATGCTAGATCTTAGCGCATTACCTACTTCATACTGTCACAGCCTCAATAATTTTATCGATAATTTTTTGTGGTGGTTATAATGCGTTAAAACAATTGAAACTCTCTAACTACTGATTTTGTCGTAGCCTATTTAGCACTTAAAAAACTAGATGAAGCAACTAGAAATCTCTTTGCGAATTCTAGAAGGAAGTCTTCCATACCAACATACAAGGATTGTTTTGACTTTCATTAAGGAGCAAGCTAAAACTTATGAACGCTGCAATTCATCTTCAAATGTACTCAATTCAACGAGACAATATAAATCCAATCCGAAACATTATTTAGTTGTCCACAGCATCTTACTGTGCGAGCTTTGTGGTTTGGAAACGCATGCATTAAAGAAGTGTGCGGAGTTTTCAAAATTCTCTCGTTAAGAACGATATCAATAGGTTAAGCGAAAGTTATTACGTCTAAACAGTTTGGATGGTCATAGAATGAAAGAATGTTCGGGTAAAAGCTGTTGTAAGATCTGTGATTATCAACATCATACTTTCTTGTATGTTTCAAAAAGCTACTCACCGGACTTGAACGCTCCTACGCTTTCTGACGGGAGCAAACCGTCGACCGATGGTAGATAGATTTTTATTGGATTCCGGAAGCACTGGGCATTTAGTGACATCTGCCTGCGCGGAAACTTAAAAGTTAAAATTACGTCCAAGTGATTCTTATGTGCCCGGTATTGGCTGTTCAAATAGTTTGATTTTGGGTAACGACGGCAGCGTACATTCTGGGTTTGATGCGGCGATCAGGTATCCGTTTTGGTGGTTAAAAACAATACCAGGTAAGTTACTACAACAATCTGTAGATCGCCAATGCGTTGGGCTATTTGTTTGAAGTTCCGCTAGCGGATGAGAATTTTGATCAGGCTGGAGAAATTAGTGGTATAATTGGCGCCGAACTGTTTACTTATTTGTTGGGGACCGCAAAGGTTGCAGTTTCCAAGAATCTGCCTGTCGCAATAGAAACTTGCTTTGCTTTTGTGGTTATGGGAAGCCTACCTACTTTATTGAATTATTCGGATTCTTGGCATTGTTATTATGTGGTCCTTGAGGCTAGGTTGGATAATTTAGTATATACATTTTGGGAAATTGAGTCAATTCCCAAATTCTATGCCTCTACTGTAAATCGAGACTTGTCTGGCAGATATATAGTGATATTTCCATTCCAAACGGATGCGTCCTTTTTAGGTGACTCATATTAGAGAGTTTTGAAATGTTTTCAATCTCTTCAAATCTCTTTGAGAATTCTTGAAGAAAGTCTTCCATGCCAAAATACAAGGATGTTTTGACTTGCATTAAGAAGCAAGCTAAAACTTATGAACGCTGCAATTCATCTTCAAATATACTCAATTCAACGAGACAATATAAATCCAATCCGAACCAATCTTTAGTTGTCCAAAGCATCTTACGATGCGAGCTTTGTGGTTCGGAAACGCATGCATTAAAGAAGTTTGCGGAGTTTCTCAAATTCTCTCGTTAAGAACGATATCAATAGGTTAAGCGAAAGTTATTAAGCCTAAACTGTTTGAGTGGTCATAGAATGAAGGAATGTTCGGGTAAAAGCTGTTGAAAGACCTGAGATTATCAACAACATACTTTGTTGTATGTTGCAAAAAACTTCTCACCTGACTTGAACGCTCCTACGCTTTCTGACGGGAGCAAACCGTCGACCGATGGTAGATAGATTTTTATTGGATTCCGGAAGCACTGGGCATTTAGTGACATCTGCCTGCGCGGAAACTTAAAAGTTAAAACTACGTCCAAGTGATTCTTATGTGCCCGGTATTGGCTTTTCAAATAGTTTGATTTTGGGTAACGACGCCAGCGTACATTCTGGGTTTGATGCGGCGATCAGGTATCCGTTTTGGTGGTTAAAAACAATACCAGGTAAGTTACTACAACAATCTGTAGATCGCCAATGCGTTGGGCTATTTGTTTGAAGTTCCGCTAGCGGATGAGAATTTTGATCAGGCTGGAGAAATTAGTGGTATAATTGGCGCCGAACTGTTTACTTATTTGTTGGGGACCGCAAAGGTTGCAGTTTCCAAGAATCTGACTGTCGCAATAGAAACTTGCTTTGCTTTTGTGGTTATGGGAAGCCTACCTACTTTATTGAATTATTCGGATTCTTGGCATTGTTATTATGTGGTCCTTGAGGCTAGGTTGGATAATTTAGTATAAACATTTTGGGAAATTGAGTCATTTCCCAAATTCTTTGCCTCTACCGTAAATCGAGACTTGTCTGGCAGATATATAGTGACATTACCATTCCAAACGGATGCGTCCTTTTTAGGTGACTGATATTTGAGAGTTTTGAAATGTTTTCAATCGTTGGAAAGAAGGTCCGATTTTCTTCTGAATTAGCTGTCCTTTCAAAAGCATTTCAAAATAAAGTCTAAATGCTTGTCAATTGAATTATTTGACGAGAAATTGTAAAAGAAACAAACCTTAACGTCCTGGCTTTTTTTCTCTTCCATTCTTGCTTATTTGCAAGTCGTTTTCCGCTATAACCACGAGGACTTGGTTCAATAGTAATATGGCTATCCATATTAATACTAATTTGTTCACTATATTATCATCCTCTCACAACTTATTAAAGTTTAATAAACGCAAGAATGTCATGTAATTAATCTACCACGTACTGCTCCATTAATACTAAACTGATTTAGAGAAAATAATGTGTTACATTTTACATGTTGTGTAAAATGATCACGTGCAGTTGCACTTGCTAGTCATATGCAAAGTTTTCCTATGATACATCGCCCAACCTGCTTTCTCTATACTATGTTTCCAATTCAAGGTGAAATTAAAAATAGCGTCATCGTATAAGAAATGGACCGGTCAGGTGCCTGAATCACCATGCAGGCGATATGACCTGGGAACTGGCCCCGCACAGTCTTATCAGTACGAGCGTACCATGCAGACGTGTTACTGGATATTGATTGTTATAGAGATTCTTATGACAATAGTAATAAGTTTAATAGTTTACTTATTAAAGCTCTATTTATATTAAACAGTGGATTATAATTTATAATCAACGGCTATTCTAACAAATCAGAAGTGGGATACCATAGTTAGAGCAATAATTGTGAAAATAACACCAATTAACAACAATGGCGCCCAAGAAAAGAACAAAGAAACACCTGGAAATATCAAATCTAGGAAGCTGAGAAAAGTACTTGAGATAATGGTATCAAGGTTATGTACTAGGAATCAAAACTGTTGGTTTTTGAGGTATTAGTGATCGTTAAAAAGAGATCTTATAATTTTGGTGAGTAAAAACTTGTCGAGATTATTATTTACAGTCCGTACACGACAAGAATATAGTACTGGTATGCATAATTGAGGTTTGCAGTCCTATTTGCAAAACAATTGTCAAATTTAAATCGACTTAATGTGTTGTTGTGTTTGTTTTTATACCGAGAGAGTTGCACACTGAAGTCACTGAAGTGGATGCTGGATGCATTTTGAATGTAGCCGTGCTCCTTCAATTGTAATGGGAGTCTGTATGATCGAGCGGTTTCTGGAGGATTCTGCTGGTACTGGATGCGAGCCCGTCGTATTGAGGAGCTGGGATGTTCTTTAACATTGGAAATGTATGCATTGTTGGTACCAGTGCCGAGACGGAGTACGATAAAAACAAATATTTTTAAGGTTTCTGATTGATAATTATAAATCATGGTTGAAATAGTGAAATACCTAAATGGTTTGTGTTTTATAATTACGCAATTGATTGTTTTACGTAATGAGTTTATGTAATTACTGAAACATTTAGAAATGAAAGTACTTTTGCTGAGAGTATTGCAATTGGTGAATTTCGAGAGCTTACGCTTGTATTTCATATCTAGAAATATGACGGTGCTTTTTCCTGGCGTGTTATAAATGGAAAATCTTTGCTGTTTTGTAATTTCATCATTCTATTGGAAGTTATTATAGTTTGTGTTTCATAACTTAAGAATAGTAAGGTTATGTTTCTAATCATAATTTGAGAATTGAAGGTTTATGTTCTTGATGAGTTGTAAATTGAGGATTGAAGTATTTTATGCCGTGTGGCTAATTTGCGAATTGAAAGTTGATGATTGTCGTGATCATTATCTGAGAATTTGAAGTTTATATGTGTTTCGTTAGAACAGTTAGAGGTTTGAAAGTTCTTGGTGTGTTATAATTAGAGAGTTGAGAGCTTTACGTTCTGTGGTTCATGGTTGATAATCGAAAAGTTCATGTGCTTCGTGTGTTATAATTAGAGAATGGGAAGTCCTTATGATTTCTCTATCATAATTTGAGGACTGAAGGTTTATGTTATTCATATTCCTATTGTAAATTGAGGATTGGAATACCTTGTGCCGTGTGTGGCTTGATTTGAGAGCAGAAGTGAAACTTTATGCATTTTGAGTATCATAATAACAGAATTGAAAGTCCTGAATGTTGTGTATTCAAATTTTGGAATTAAAAGAGAGTGTGTATGCTTTGCGCATAATTTGAGAATTAAAATTGATTGCTCTCCGTATGATAATTTGACAATTGCGTTGAGGTTTATAACTAGAAAAATGAAATCCTTTTGTACTGTGTTCATGCATTAATGAAAGGAAGTAGACTGTTTTAACGCTTTGCATTTAAAGGTTGTATTTCTTTTGGTAAGCATTGTTATGAGATCTATCGTATGTGGCCGTCAGATTGAAATGAACACTGAAGTAATGCTATCAAATCTAGAAATTAATTGACTGAAACGTAAAAGGCTGTGCAATTGTAATTGCTATATTTAAAGGGTTTATTTAGTGTTCTTCTTTAAGGGTTTCCGTAAACCAATAGAGATACAGAACAGTTATTGTTATTATTTATGCTATCGGATTTGATTGGGCGACTTGGTCTCTGTCCTGTTAGTGGTAGAGTCAAGGTGTTGACAGAGGTTCATCAGTTTTGTGACTTGGTCCCTGTCCCGTTAGTGGTAGAGTAAAGGTGTTGACTGAGGTCTCATCGATGTGATGTTTTGGTCTCTGTCCCATCAGTGGTAGAACCAATGTGGAGACTGCGATCTCACCATTAATATTATTTTGTCTTTTTCATAGAATCTAGACTTAGTACTCTTACGAGCCGACATGTGACTGATTTGATGCAGTATTGTGTTAATATTTAAGCGTTTTGGAAATACGTTGCTAATATTGTATTCGCTTGGAGTTGATTGTGGTAAATCTAGCAGTCATGTGGAAAGCAGTGCGCTTGTATATAACTTATTATTTGTTTGATATGTTGGAAATCATGCGCTTTACATAAGGTTTTAATGTTTTGGTGTGTTTAAAGCCTGGCGCTTTGCATACTTGAGGTGTGTTGTAAGTTTCGCACTTTGCATACGCTCAAAATGTGTTGGTGTGTTTAAAGCCTGGCGCTTTGCATACTTGAGGTATGTTGTAAGTTTAGCACTTTGCATACGCTCAAAATGTTTTGGTGTGTTTAAAGCCTGGCGCTTTGCATACTTGAGGTATGTTGTAAGTTTAGCACTTTGCATACGCTCAAAATGGTTTGGTGTGTTTAAAGCTTGGCGCTTTGCATACTTGAGGTATGTTGTAAGTTTAGCACTTTGCATACGCTCAAAATGTTTTGGTGTGTTTAAAGCCTGGCGCTTTGCATACTTGAGGTATGTTGTAACTTTAGCACTTTGCATACGCTCAAAATGTTTTTAAGGTTTTAAAGTTTCTAAATTAGTTTTGTTTTACATGATTTGAGTTATGTTGTAAGTTTCGCAGTTTGTATACGCTCAAAATGTTTTTGAAGGTTTTAAAGTTTCTAAACCAGCTTTGTTTTACATGATTTGAGGTATGTTGTAAGTTTCGCAGTTTGTATACGCTCAAAATGTTTTTGAAGGTTTTAAAGTTTCTAAACCAGCTTTGTTTTACATGATTTGAGGTATGTTGTAAGTTTCACACTTTGCATACGCTCAAAATGGTTTTGATGGTTATAAAGTTTTAAACCCAATTTTTGTTTTCATGTTTTGAGGTAGTGTTGTAAGTTTTGCATCTTGCCTACACTTAAAATATATAGTGGTTTCAAAATTTTTAAATCCGTTTCTTTACATGTTTTGAGCGGCCTGAGGACAGCCCGCGGAGCAGGATGGCCGAGTATAAGAAATGGACCGGTCAGGTGCCTGAATCACCATGCAGGCGATATGACCTGGGAACTGGCCCCGCACAGTCTTATCAGTACGAGCGTACCATGCAGACGTGTTACTGGATATTGATTGTTATAGAGATTCTTATGACAATAGTTTACTTATTAAAGCTCTATTTATATTAAACAGTGGATTATAATTTATAATCAACGGCTATTCTAACAATCGTTAGTACCATTTTCTCGGTGCAGCTGTAGTTCTATTGGTAGTGCACCAAACTAAATTAATCACCCTGTATATTTAGTTGGTTCCATTATGTTTTTGATATATTTTTGTTTATGTTAGGTAAAAGTATACCAAATAAAAAAAAAGAAAACTTTGAAGACATTGATTGACAATGTGAACATTTCCTTTATGACACCAGCAACAGGGATCGGCCCTATTAAAAAAATATTATTAGATTCGTTCAAGGTATATACAAGAAGTAAAAATTGTAAGCTAGTGTAACTCTTTGGGGACTGCATTTTGTAAATGAAAAGTGCATATGAGTTTTCTATAGGTTTTATTGCGCTGAATACGTTTCGAAAGTTTTACAAGGGTATAGATAAAAGTACAATAAGGCTGATATTTACTTTGTGGCCCTTGGGGCCCTTATTGACAACACAAACATTTCAAATACTTGTTATCACCAAGTAATACGGATTTTTGGAATGTTTCTTTTTTGGAATGTTTCTTGTATTGAAATTTTTGCTATCAATTTTCAACTTGTCTATCCCATGTAAGAATACGTTGGTATTCAACGTCTAAAGTGCGCTTCTTTTGTTTTGCATTGCAGCCTATTATATTAATTGGTATTGTATAAGTTACCTGCCTTCTTTAATTTGATCATTAAGGCCACGGCACATTCTCCTTGAATAGAACGCAATTGCAAAACTAATCGTTTGGTAAATATTTCTAACATTAGTATTTTTGTTTTGTTGTTGACTTCTAGTCGAATACAATAACAAAATTAAATTATATAAATAGATTTTTCAACTAAAAACAATTATAATCGACTTTACCATTTTATATTATAGGTATAATTGGTTATACATACTTACCTTAGCTTTTTATTGTTTGAAAGTTCACTTCACTTCTCATATGCGCAATTAAGTAATTATTATTACAATTAAACGAATAAATTTGTATATTTTATTTTTATTACACAAGCAATACATTGTTACATTTTATAAAACTTATTCATAAATAAAAAAGCAATATATACAGGTTGCCCCTTAAGAAAACGGCCCAAACTTTACAACATTGAATTTCATCCATCTTACAGCAACTACAAACACAAATTATGTATCCATAAGACAATTCCTTGCGGCAGCACCTCTTCAAACGGTATTTTGTTCTTTTTAATTAAACTGGACGCCAAAAGTTGTATGGTTTCTTTAACACTACACACACTCTTCAAGTAGTGATAGTTCAATAATAGCCAAATCCATAACAGTCTCACCATTTTCATTACTTGCACAAACGTGAACCCCGGCATCAACCAGAACTGGAAACAACTGGCTATGATCTCTCATCATAGCAGCCAGATGTAGCGGGGTACTTTCCGCATTATCTTGCGCGTTTGGAGCTGCATAGGCTTTCACAAGCAGCCTACTTAACGTAGGCTTTCACAAGCACCCACTGGAGTATTCGACTGTCTTATATCCTTAGTACTTAAGAGAGAAGAGCAGGTAAAATGAAGAGGTGCATAACCAAATACGACTCTCAAGTCCAATCGGACCAATTTGCGCCAAACAGAATCAATTTTCACATCGTTCGTAGATAAAAGTTCATCAACCGCTAATAACAAATAAAATCATGGCTAAAAATGCAGTCTTATAAATACTTCTACCGTTTTTTGAAAAAGTAATTTGGTATTGTTGAAGGGCCGGCAAATCCCTGTCAGTGTGATACATTACATTTCCAGAGGTCGTTTTAATATTAGGATCTAGCGATTGAAGATGTTGGTGGATCTTTAATACGCGAAGATGATGATCCATAGTAGGACGTGTTGCAAGTGGCAGAGAACTTGTTACGAATGGGTGCGCTGGGCCTAAAATTCGTTCCAGTACCAAAATCGCCTGGTCCAACATGAATTCCTTGCTTAGAGAAATTTCACCTAATGTCCTTTAATCACTAAACTCATGTTTACCAGGTAGGTACATAGAGCGGTCTACTTCCTTCTTTGGCATCTGTTGAGCACCACGTTGTCTCACAGCTGTTAACCAGTAGAAATCTCCAGCTAGAAGCTCATCATCCCACAGCGTGACGCATGCACAGTATACTTCCAGGTTTTCTATTATTTGTTCACTACATAAAAAGTTGCGCGTGTCAAATTTGGCAAGTAAGTCTAATCTATTTTCCATTGCTGCTTGAAGTGGTATTGTTATTCCGTACATATTTTTAGCGTTGATAGAAGCATCATGGTTAAGTAATACAAAGAAGATGTCCCCGCTTACAGGGGATTTTGACATGCAGCATTCGTGAAGAGCAGTGTTGCTGTTAATAGACTCTTCTTATAAATAAGTAAATGAAAAGCTCTACGTTTATGCACAGTGTTTATTAGTTATGTACTTGGGGACGAGTTTCGGACCGCGGGTCCATCCTTAGCCGCCAAATAGTCAGTTTAATCGACGTCGACCAACAGATAGTAATAGCACTCAAATAAGTAGTAGGTAAGGCACTTATACGTCGACATAACCACAAATTCAAACGATAGGGAAAATTCCGCGGAACGATGATAATATAAAATAACTTGTCGCTAGCAGTGTTGGAACGGAGTGTCTTCTTATAAACTTCAGGCTTAACGGAAATATGGACCCACTCGAGCAATACAAAGATGTCCTCACTTACTGCGGATTTTGACATGCAGCATTCCTGAAGAGCGGTGTTGCCAAGTAAAGGACTCTTCTTATGAATATCAGGCTTAGCGGTAAGAAGGTGGTTTACCATGGAGAGATTCCCTATATTACAAGCGACCATAAGACTGGAAGTACCTAACAATTCGCGTCGTCGGTGGGGCTCCATGGTCCAGCAAGAATTTAAAAATACCTACCCTATTTTTCATACATGCCATGTAAAGGGGAGTTGTCTTAAACACCTCCGTTGTTTGCGATTACTGGAGCACCATGGAACAGATACAATTTCACCACGTCAAGAAACTCTCCGGAAACACCAATATGCAAAGGCGTCACCAGTTTGTCATCGAAAACTCCGTGCCCGGTACTTGTTTCTTCGATGTTCACATCATACTCTTATAAAAGATTCTTAATAACTTGATACCCTCCTTCAAAAGCGGCTTGTGAAATTGGGTAGTTTTCCATGTTGAGTTTGTTTCAAAAACTTGTAGAACTTTTCTGAACTTAGTAGAACTTTGCAGGAACTACCTGCGATTAGGCCTCAGAAGAAACGGATGCATATATATTAAAGCGTTGCGCAACTGAAGGATAATGTCCAAAAATAGTGTGGGAGAATGTGGTGGTGGTAATATGTTGTTGCTGGATCTTTAATAAGCGATGATGAAGATCCATAATAGGACTTGGTACGAATGGGTGCGCTGGGCCAAAAAATCGTTCCAGCATCAAACTCGCTTGGTGCAACTTGATTTTCCTGTTTGAGAAAGTTCACGTAATGTTCTTTCATCACTAAACTCACGTTTTCCGGGTAGGTACATAGAGCGGTCAATTTCCTCGTTTGCTATCTGTTGAATTTTACGTTGTTTCATAACTGTTAACCAGTAGAAATCTCCAGCTAGAATCATATCATCCCACAGCGTGATACAAGTACGGTATACTTCTAAATTTTCTATTATTTGTTCACGAGATAAGGAGTTACACGTGTCAAATTTTGCTAGTAATTCTAATCTATTTTACAGTGCTGCTTGAAGTGGTGGAGTTACGCCGTATATATTTTTAGCGTTGATAGAAGCACCATGGTTAAGCAATACAAAGAACAGCTATTTCAACGTAGCAAATGAATAAATAACTTGCAAAGTTTCAAGCGGTTTTAATTTCATACATTATTTGATCCACTTTGCATTATGGAGCCACTCGAGCAATACAAAGATGTCCTCACTTACTGGGAATTTTGACATGCAGCATTCGTGAAGAACGGTGTTGCCAAGTAATGGACTCTTCTTACGAATATCAGGTTTAGCCGTAAGAAGGTGGTTTACCATGGAGAGATTTCCTATATTACAAGCGACCATAAGACTGGAAGTACCTAACAGTTCGCGTAGTCGGTGGGGCTCCATGGTCCAGCAAGCATTTAAGAATATCTACCCTATTCTTCATACATACCATGTAAAGGGGAGTTGTCTTAAACACCTACGTTGTTTGCGTTTACTGAGGCACCATGGAACAGCGACAAGTTCACCACGTCAAGAATCTCTCGGGAAACTGCAATATGCAAAGGCGTCACCAGTTCGTCATCGAAAACTCCGTGCCCGGTACTTGTTTCTTCGATGTTCACATCATACTCTCATAAAAGATTGTTAATAACTTGATACCCTCCTTCAAAAACGGCTTGTGAAATTGGGTAGTTTTCCATGTTGAGTTTGTTTCAAAAACTTGTAGAACTTTTCTGAACTTAGTAGAACTTTGCAGGAACTACCTGCGATTAGGCCTCAGAAGAAACGGATGCATATATATTAAATCGTTGCGCAACTGAAGGGTAATGTCCAAAAATAGTGTGGGAGAATGTGGTGGTGGTAATATGTTGTTGCTGGATCTTTAATAAGCGATGATGAAGATCCATAATAGGACTTGGTACGAATGGGTGCGCTGGGGCCAAAAAAATCGTTCCAGCATCAAACTCGCTTGGTGCAACTTGATTTTACTGTTTGAGAAATTTCACGTAATGTTCTTTCATCACTAAACTCACGTTTTCCGGGTAGGTACATAGAGCGGTCAATTTCCTCGTTTGCTATCTGTTGAATTTTACGTTGTTTCATAGCTGTTAACCAGTAGAAATCTCCAGCTAGAATGAAATCATCCCACAGCATGATACAAGCACGGTATACTTCTAAATTTTTTTATTATTTGTTCACGAGATAAGGAGTTACACGTATCAAATTTTGCTAGTAATTCTAATCTATTTTCCAATGCTGCTTGAAGTGGTGGAGTTACGCCGTATATATTTTTAGCGTTGATAGAAGCACCATGGTTAAGCAATACAAAGAACAGCAATTGCAAGGTAGCAAATGAATAAATAACTTGCAAAGTTTCAAGCGGCTTTAATTTCATTCATTATTTGACCCACTTTGCATTATGGACCCACTCGAGCAATACAAAGATGTCCTCACCTACTGGGGATTTTGACATGCAGCATTCGTGAAGAGCGGTGTTGCCAGCTAATAGACTCTTCTTATGAATATCAGGGTTAGCGGTAAGAAGGTGGTTTACCAGGGAGAGATTTCCTATATTAAAAGCGACCATAAGAGTGGAGGTACCTAACAGTTCACGTCGTCGATGTGGCTCCATGGTCCAGCAAGCATTTAAGAATATCTACCGTATTCTTCATACATGCCATGTAAAGGGGAGTAGTCTTGAAGTTACACGTGTCAAATTTTGCTAGTAATTCTAATCTATTTTCCAGTGCTGCCTGAAGTGGTGGAGTTACGCCGTATATATTTTTAGCGTTGATAGAAGCACCATGGTTAAGCAATACAAAGAACAGCAATTTCAAGGTGGCAAATGAATAAACTTGCAAAGTTGCAAGCGGTTTTAATATCATACATTATTTGATCCACTTTGCATTGTGGACCCACTCGAGCAATACAAAGATGTCCTCACTTACTGGGGATTTTGACATGCAGCATTCGTGAAGAGCGGTGTTGCCAAGTAATGGACTCTTCTTATGAATATCAGGCTTAGCGGTAAGAAGGTGGTTTACCATGGAGAGATTCCCTATATTACTTACAAGCGACCAGAAGACTGGAAGTACCTAACAGTTCGCGTCGTCGGTGGGGCTCCATGGTCCAGCAACCATTTAAGAATATCTACCCTATTCTTCATACACGCCATGTAAAGGGGAGTTGTCTTAAACACCTCCGTTGTTTGCGTTTACTGGGGCACCATGGAACAGCGACAATTTCACCACGTCAAGAAACTCTCGGGAAACTGCAATATGCAAAGGCGTCACCAGTTCGTCATCGAAAACTCCGTGCCCGGTACTTGTTTCTTCGATGTTCACAACATACTCTTATAAGAGATTCTAAATAACTTGATACCCTCCTTCAAAAACGGCTTGTGAAATTGGGTAGTTTTCCATGTTGAGTTTGTTTCAAAAACTTGTAGAACTTTTCTGAACTTAGTACAACTTTGCAGGAACTACCTGCGATTAGGCCTCAGAAGAAACGGATGCATATATATATTAAAGCGTTGCGCAACTGAAGGATAATGTCCAAAAATAGTGTGGGAGAATGTGGTGGTGGTAATATGTTGTTGCTGGATATTTAATAAGCGAAGATGAAGATCCATAGTAGCACTTGGTACGAATGGGTGCGCTGGGGCCAAAAAATCGTTCCAGCATCAAACTCGCTTGGTGCAACTTGATTTTCCTGTTTGAGAAATTTCACGTAATGTTCTTTCATCACTAAACTCACGTTTTCCGGGTAGGTACATAGAGCGGTCAATTTCCTCGTTTGCTATCTGTTGAATTTTATGTTGTTTCATAGCTGTTAACCAGTAGAAATCTCCAGCTAGAATGAAATCATCCCACAGCATGATACAGGCACGGTATACTTCTAAATTTTCTATTATTTGTTCACGAGGTAAGGAGTTACACGTGTCAAATTTTGCTAGTAATTCTAATCTATTTTCCAATGCTGCTTGAAGTGGTGGAGTTACGCCGTATATATTTTTAGCGTTGATAGAAGCACCATGGTTAAGCAATACAAAGAACAGCAATTGCAAGGTAGCAAATGAATAAATAACTTGCAAAGTTTCAAGCGGCTTTAATTTCATTCATTATTTGACCCACTTTGCATTATGGACCCACTCGAGCAATACAAAGATGTCCACACTTACTGGGGATTTTGACATGCAGCATTCGTGAAGAGCGGTGTTGCCAGTTAATAGACTCTTCTTATGAATATCAGGGTTAGCGGTAAGAAGGTGGTTTACCATGGAGAGATTTCCTATATTAAAAACGACCATAAGACTGGAGGTACCTAACAGTTCACGTCGTCGATGTGGCTCCATGGTCCAGCAAGCATTTAAGAATATCTACCGTATTCTTCATACATGCCATGTAAAGGGGAGTAGTCTTGAAGTTACACGTGTCAAATTTTGCTAGTAAGTCTAATCTATTTTCCAGTGCTGCTTGAAGTGGTTGAGTTACGCCGTATATATTTTTAGCGTTGATAGAAGCACCATGGTTAAGCAATACAAAGAACAGCAATTTCAAGGTAGCAAATGAATAAATAACTTGCAAAGTTTCAAGCGGCTTTAATTTCATATATTATTTGACCCACTTTGCATTATGGACCCACTCGAGCAATACGAAGATGTCCTCACTTACTGGGGATTTTGACATGCAGCATTCGTGAAGAGCGGTGTTGCCAGTTAATAGACTCTTCTTATGAATATCAGGCTTAGCGGTAAGAAGGTGGTTTACCATGGAGAGATTCCCTATATTACAAGCGACCATAAGACTGGAAGTACCTAACAGTTCGCGTCGTCGGTGGGGCTCCATGGTCCAGCAAGAATTTAAAAATATCTACCCTATTCTTCATACATGCCATGTAAAGGGGAGTTGCCTTAAACACCTCCGTTGTTTGCGATTACTGGGGCACCATGGAACAGATACAATTTCACCACGTCAAGAAACTCTCCGGAAACAGCAATATGCAAAGGCGTCACCAGTTCGTCATCGAAAACTCCGTGCCCGGTACTTGTTTCTTCGATGTTCACATCATACTCTTATAAAAGATTCTTAATAACTTGATACCCTCCTTCAAAAACGGCTTGTGAAATTGGGTAGTTTTTCATGTTGAGCTTGTTTCAAAAACTTGTAGAACGTTTCTGAACTTAGTAGAACTTTGCAGGAAGTACCTGCGATTAGGCCTCAGAAGAAACGGATGCATATATATTAAAGCGTTGCGCAACTGAAGGATAATGTCCAAAAATAGTGTGGGAGAATGTGGTGGTGGTAATATGTTGTTGCTGGATCTTTAATAAGCGATGATGAAGATGCATAATAGGACTTGGAACGAATGGGTGCGCTGGGCCAAAAAATCGTTCCAGCATCAAACTCGCTTGGTGCAACTTGATTTTCCTGTTTGAGAAAGTTCACGTAATGTTCTTTCATCACTAAACTCACGTTTTCCGGGTAGGTACATAGAGCGGTCAATTTCCTCGTTTGCTATCTGTTGAATTTTACGTTGTTTCATAACTGTTAACCAGTAGAAATCTCCAGCTAGAATCATATCATCCCACAGCGTGATACAAGTACGGTATACTTCTAAATTTTCTATTATTTGTTCACGAGATAAGGAGTTACACGTATCAAATTTTGATAGTAATTCTAATCTATTTTCCAATGCTGCTTGAAGTGGTGGAGTTACGCCGTATATATTTTTAGCGTTGATAGAAGCACCATGGTTAAGCAATACAAAGAACAGCAATTTCAACGTAGCAAATGAATAAATAACTTGCAAAGTTTCAAGCGATTTTAATTTCATACATTATTTGATCCACTTTGCATTATGGAGCCACTCGAGCAATACAAAGATGTCCTCACTTACTGGGAATTTTGACATGCAGCATTCGTGAAGAACGGTGTTGCCAAGTAATGGACTCTTCTTACGAATATCAGGTTTAGCGGTAAGAAGGTGGTTTACCATGGAGAGATTTCCTATATTACAAGCGACCATAAGACTGGAAGTACCTAACAGTTCGCGTAGTCGGTGGGGCTCCATGGTCCAGCAAGCATTTAAGAATATCTACCCTATTCTTCATACATACCATGTAAAGGGGAGTTGTCTTAAACACCTACGTTGTTTGCGTTTACTGGGGCACCATGGAACAGCGACAAGTTCACCACGTCAAGAATCTCTCGGGAAACTGCAATATGCAAAGGCGTCACCAGTTCGTCATCGAAAACTCCGTGCCCGGTACTTGTTTCTTCGATGTTCACAACATACTCTTATAAAACATTCTTAATAACTTGATACCCTCCTTCAAAAACGGCTTGTGAAATTGGGTAGTTTTCCATGTTGAGTTTGTTTCAAAAACTTGTAGAACTTTTCTGAACTTAGTACAACTTTGCAGGAACTACCTGCGATTAGGCCTCAGAAGAAACGGATGCATATATATTAAAGCGTTGCGCAACTGAAGGATAATGTCCAAAAATATTGTGTGTGAATGTGGTGGTGGTAATATGTTGTTGCTGGATCTTTAATACCCGAAGATGAAGATCCATAGTTGCACTTGGTACGAATGGGTGCGCTGGGGCCAAAGAATCGTTCCAGCATCAAACTCGCTTGGTGCAACTTGATTTTCCTGTTTGAGAAATTTCACGTAATGTTCTTTCATCACTAACCTCACGCTTTCCGGGTAGGTACATAGAGCGGTCAATTTCCTCGTTTGCTATCTGTTGAATTTTACGTTGTTTCATAGCTGTTAACCAGTAGAAATCTCCAGCTAGAATCAAATCATCCCACAGCATGATACAAGCACGGTATACTTCTAAATTTTCTATTATTTGTTCACGAGATAAGGAGTTACACGTGTCAAATTTTGCTAGTAATTCTAATCTATTTTCCAGTGCTGCTTGAAGTGGTGGAGTTACGCCGTATATATTTTTAGCGTTGATAGAAGCACCATGGTTAAGCAATACAAAGAACAGCAATTTCAAGGTAGCAAATGAATAAATACTTGCAAAGATTCAAGCGGCTTTAATTTCGTACATTATTTGACCCACTTTGCATTATGGACCCACTCGAGCAATACAAAGATGTCCTCACTTACTGGGGATTTTGACATGCAGCATTCGTGAAGAGCGGTGTTGCCAGCTAATAGACTCTTCTTATGAATATCAGGGTTAGCGGTAAGAAGGTGGTTTACCAGGGAGAGATTTCCTATATTAAAAGCGACCATAAGAGTGGAGGTACCTAACAGTTCACGTCGTCGATGTGGCTCCATGGTCCAGCAAGCATTTAAGAATATCTACCCTATTCTTCATACACACCATGTAAAGGGAGTTGTCTTAAACACCTCCATATTTTGCGTTTACTGGGGCACCATGGAACAGCGACAATTTCACCACGTCAAGAATCTCTCGGGAAACTGCAATATGCAAAGGCGTCACCAGTTCGTCATCGAAAACTCCGTGCCCGGTACTTGTTACTTCGATGTTCACATCATACTCTCATAAAAGATTCTTAATAACTTGATACCCTCCTTCAAAAACGGCTTGTGAAATTGGGTAGTTTTCCATGTTGAGTTTGTTTCAAAAACTTGTAGAACTTTTTTGAACTTTGTACAACTTTGCAGGAACTACCTGCGATTAGGCCTCAGAAGAAACGGATGCATATATATTAAAGCGTTGCGCAACTGAAGGATAATGTCCAAAAATAGTGTGGGAGAATGTGGTGGTGGTAATATGTTGTTGCTGGATCTTTAATACGCGAAGATGAAGATCCATAGTTGCACTTGGTACGAATGGGTGCGCTGGGGCCAAAAATCGTTCCAGCATCAAACTCGCTTGGTGCAACTTGATTTTCCTGTTTGAGAAATTTCACGTAATGTTCTTTCATCACTAAACTCACGCTCTCCGGGTAGGTACATGGACCGGTCAATTGCCTCGTTTGCTATCTGTTGAATTTTACGTTGTTTCATAGCTGTTAACCAGTAGAAATCTCCAGCTAGAATCAAATCATCCCACAGCATGATACAAGCACGGTATACTTCTAAATTTTCTATTATTTGTTCACGAGATAAGGAGTTACACGTGTCAAATTTTGCTAGTAATTCTAATCTATTTTCCAGTGCTGGTTGAAGTGGTGGAGTTACGCCGTATATATTTTTAGCGTTGATAGAAGCACCATGGTTAAGCAATACAAAGAACAGCAATTTCAACGTAGCAAATGAATAAATAACTTGCAAAGTTTCAAGCGATTTTAATTTCATACATTATTTGATCCACTTTGCATTATGGAGCCACTCGAGCAATACAAAGATGTCCTCACTTACTGGGAATTTTGACATGCAGCATTCGTGAAGAACGGTGTTGCCAAGTAATGGACTCTTCTTACGAATATCAGGTTTAGCGGTAAGAAGGTGGTTTACCATGGAGAGATTTCCTATATTACAAGCGACCATAAGACTGGAAGTACCTAACAGTTCGCGTAGTCGGTGGGGCTCCATGGTCCAGCAAGCATTTAAGAATATCTACCCTATTCTTCATACATACCATGTAAAGGGGAGTTGTCTTAAACACCTACGTTGTTTGCGTTTACTGGGGCACCATGGAACAGCGACAAGTTCACCACGTCAAGAATCTCTCGGGAAACTGCAATATGCAAAGGCGTCACCAGTTCGTCATCGAAAACTCCGTGCCCGGTACTTGTTTCTTCGATGTTCACAACATACTCTTATAAAACATTCTTAATAACTTGATACCCTCCTTCAAAAACGGCTTGTGAAATTGGGTAGTTTTCCATGTTGAGTTTGTTTCAAAAACTTGTAGAACTTTTCTGAACTTAGTACAACTTTGCAGGAACTACCTGCGATTAGGCCTCAGAAGAAACGGATGCATATATATTAAAGCGTTGCGCAACTGAAGGATAATGTCCAAAAATATTGTGTGTGAATGTGGTGGTGGTAATATGTTGTTGCTGGATCTTTAATACCCGAAGATGAAGATCCATAGTTGCACTTGGTACGAATGGGTGCGCTGGGGCCAAAGAATCGTTCCAGCATCAAACTCGCTTGGTGCAACTTGATTTTCCTGTTTGAGAAATTTCACGTAATGTTCTTTCATCACTAACCTCACGCTTTCCGGGTAGGTACATAGAGCGGTCAATTTCCTCGTTTGCTATCTGTTGAATTTTACGTTGTTTCATAGCTGTTAACCAGTAGAAATCTCCAGCTAGAATCAAATCATCCCACAGCATGATACAAGCACGGTATACTTCTAAATTTTCTATTATTTGTTCACGAGATAAGGAGTTACACGTGTCAAATTTTGCTAGTAATTCTAATCTATTTTCCAGTGCTGCTTGAAGTGGTGGAGTTACGCCGTATATATTTTTAGCGTTGATAGAAGCACCATGGTTAAGCAATACAAAGAACAGCAATTTCAAGGTAGCAAATGAATAAATACTTGCAAAGATTCAAGCGGCTTTAATTTCGTACATTATTTGACCCACTTTGCATTATGGACCCACTCGAGCAATACAAAGATGTCCTCACTTACTGGGGATTTTGACATGCAGCATTCGTGAAGAGCGGTGTTGCCAGCTAATAGACTCTTCTTATGAATATCAGGGTTAGCGGTAAGAAGGTGGTTTACCAGGGAGAGATTTCCTATATTAAAAGCGACCATAAGAGTGGAGGTACCTAACAGTTCACGTCGTCGATGTGGCTCCATGGTCCAGCAAGCATTTAAGAATATCTACCCTATTCTTCATACACACCATGTAAAGGGAGTTGTCTTAAACACCTCCATATTTTGCGTTTACTGGGGCACCATGGAACAGCGACAATTTCACCACGTCAAGAATCTCTCGGGAAACTGCAATATGCAAAGGCGTCACCAGTTCGTCATCGAAAACTCCGTGCCCGGTACTTGTTACTTCGATGTTCACATCATACTCTCATAAAAGATTCTTAATAACTTGATACCCTCCTTCAAAAACGGCTTGTGAAATTGGGTAGTTTTCCATGTTGAGTTTGTTTCAAAAACTTGTAGAACTTTTTTGAACTTTGTACAACTTTGCAGGAACTACCTGCGATTAGGCCTCAGAAGAAACGGATGCATATATATTAAAGCGTTGCGCAACTGAAGGATAATGTCCAAAAATAGTGTGGGAGAATGTGGTGGTGGTAATATGTTGTTGCTGGATCTTTAATACGCGAAGATGAAGATCCATAGTTGCACTTGGTACGAATGGGTGCGCTGGGGCCAAAAATCGTTCCAGCATCAAACTCGCTTGGTGCAACTTGATTTTCCTGTTTGAGAAATTTCACGTAATGTTCTTTCATCACTAAACTCACGCTCTCCGGGTAGGTACATGGACCGGTCAATTGCCTCGTTTGCTATCTGTTGAATTTTACGTTGTTTCATAGCTGTTAACCAGTAGAAATCTCCAGCTAGAATCAAATCATCCCACAGCATGATACAAGCACGGTATACTTCTAAATTTTCTATTATTTGTTCACGAGATAAGGAGTTACACGTGTCAAATTTTGCTAGTAATTCTAATCTATTTTCCAGTGCTGGTTGAAGTGGTGGAGTTACGCCGTATATATTTTTAGCGTTGATAGAAGCACCATGGTTAAGCAATACAAAGAACAGCAATTTCAAGGTAGCAAATGAATAAATAACTTGCAAAGTTTCAAGCGGCTTTAATTTCATACATTAGTTGACCAGCTTTGCATTATGGACCCACTCGAGCAATACAAAAATGTCCTCGCTTACTGGGGATTTTGACATGCAGCATTCGTGAAGAGCGGTGTTGCCAGTTAATAGACTCTTCTTATGAATATCAGGCTTAGCGGTAAGAAGGTGGTTTACCATGGAGAGATTCCCTATATTACAAGCGACCATCAGACTGGAAGCACCTAACAGTTCGCGTCGTCGGTGGGGCTCCATGGTCCAGCAAGAATTTAAAAATATCTACCCTATTCTTCATACATGCCATGTAAAGGGGAGTTGTCTTAAACACCTCCGTTGTTTGCGATTACTGGGGCACCATGGAACAGATACAATTTCACCACGTCAAGAAACTCTCCGGAAATAGCAATATGCAAAGGCGTCACCAGTTCGTCATCGAAAACTCCGTGCCCGGTACTTGTTACTTCGATGTTCACATCATACTCTCATAAAAGATTCTTAATAACTTGATACCCTCCTTCAAAAACGGCTTGTGAAATTGGGTAGTTTTCCATGTTGAGTTTGTTTCAAAAACTTGTAGAACTTTTCTGAACTTAGTAGAACTTTGCAGGAACTACCTGCGATTAGGCCTCAGAAGAAGCGGACGCATACATATTAAACCGTTGCGCAACTGAAGGATAATGCCCAATAGTAGGGTGGGTGAATGTGGTAATGGTAATATGTTGTCGCTGGATCTTTAATACGCGAAGATGAAGATCCATAGTAGCACTTGGTGCGAATGGGTGCGCTGGGGCCAAAAAATCGTTCCAGCATCAAACTAGCTTTATACAACTTGATTTTCCTGTTTGAGAAATTTCACGTAATGTTCTTTCATCACTAAACTCACGTTTTCCGGGTAGGTACATAGAGCGGTCAATTTCCTCGTTTGCTATCTGTTGAATTTTATGTTGTTTCATAGCTGTTAAAGAGTAGAAATCTCCAGCTAGAATGAAATCATCCCACAGCATGATACAGGCACGGTATACTTCTAAATTTTCTATTATTTGTTCACGAGGTAAGGAGTTACACGTGTCAAATTTTGCCAGTAATTCTAATCTATTTTCCAATGCTGCTTGAAGTGGTGGAGTTACGCCGTATATATTTTTAGCGTTGATAGAAGCACCATGGTTAAGCAATACAAAGAACAGCAATTGCAAGGTAGCAAATGAATAAATAACTTGCAAAGTTTCAAGCGGCTTTAATTTCATTCATTATTTGACCCACTTTGCATTATGGACCCACTCGAGCAATACAAAGATGTCCTCACTTACTGGGGATTTTGACATGCAGCATTCGTGAAGAGCGGTGTTGCCAGTTAATAGACTCTTCTTATGAATATCAGGGTTAGCGGTAAGAAGGTGGTTTACCATGGAGAGATTTCCTATATTAAAAGCGACCATAAGACTGGAGGTACCTAACAGTTCACGTCGTCGATGTGGCTCCATGGTCCAGCAAGCATTTAAGAATATCTACCGTATTCTTCATACATGCCATGTAAAGGGGAGTAGTCTTGAAGTTACACGTGTCAAATTTTGCTAGTAAGTCTAATCTATTTTCCAGTGCTGCTTGAAGTGGTTGAGTTACGCCGTATATATTTTTAGCGTTGATAGAAGCACCATGGTTAAGCAATACAAAGAACAGCAATTTCAAGGTAGCAAATGAATAAATGACTTGCAAAGTTTCAAGCGGCTTTAATTTCATACATTATTTGACCCACTTTGCATTATGGACCCACTCGAGCAATACAAAGATGTCCTCACTTACTGGGGATTTTGACATGCAGCATTCGTGAAGAGCGGTGTTGCCAGTTAATAGACTCTTCTTATGAATATCAGGCTTAGCGGTAAGAAGGTGGTTTACCATGGAGAGATTCCCTATATTACAAGCGACCATAAGACTGGAAGTACCTAACAGTTCGCGTCGTCGGTGGGGCTCCATGGTCCAGCAAGCATTTAAGAATATCTACCGTATTCTTCATACATGCCATGTAAAGGGGAGTAGTCTTGAAGTTACACGTGTCAAATTTTGCTAGTAAGTCTAATCTATTTTCCAGTGCTGCTTAAAGTGGTTGAGTTACGCCGTATATATTTTTAGCGTTGATAGAAGCACCATGGTTAAGCAATACAAAGAACAGCAATTTCAAGGTAGCAAATGAATAAACTTGCAAAGTTGCAAGCGGTTTTAATATCATACATTATTTGATCCACTTGGCATTGTGGACCCACTCGAGCAATACAAAGATGTCCCCACTTACTGGGGATTTTGCCATGCAGCATTCGTGAAGAGCGGTGTTGTCAGGTAATAGACTCTTCTTATGAATATCAGGCTTAGCGGTAAGAAGGTGGTTTACCATGGAGATATTCCCTATATTACAAGCGACCAGAAGACTGGAAGTACCTAACAGTTCGCGTCGTCGGTGGGGCTCCATGGTCCAGTAAGCATTTAAGAATATCTACCCTATTCTTCATACATGCCATGTAAAGGGGAGTTGTCTTAAACACCTCCGTTGTTTGCGTTTGCTGGGGCACCATGGAACAGCGACAATTTCACCACGTCAAGAAACTCTCGGGAAACTGCAATATGCAAAGGCGTCACCAGTTCGTCATCGAAAACTCCATGCCCGGTACTTGTTTCTTCGATGTTCACAACATACTCTTATAAAAGATTCTTAATAACTTGATACCCTCCTTCAAAAACGGCTTGTGAAATTGGGTAGTTTTCCATGTTGAGTTTGTTTCAAAAACTTGTAGAACTTTTCTGAACTTAGTAGAACTTTGCAGGAACTACCTGCGATTAGGCCTCAGAAGAAGCGGACGCATACATATTAAACCGTTGCGCAACTGAAGGATAATGCCCAATAGTAGGGTGGGTGAATGTGGTAATGGTAATATGTTGTTGCTGGATCTTTAATACGCGAAGATGAAGATCCATAGTAGCACTTGGTGCGAATGGGCGCGCTGGGGCCAAAAAATCGTTCCAGCATCAAACTCGCTTTATACAACTTGATTTTCCTGTTTGAGAAATTTCACGTAATGTTCTTTCATCACTAAACTCACGTTCTCCGGGTAGGTACATAGAGCGGTCAATTTCCTCTTTTGCTATCTGTTGAATTTTACGTTGTTTCATAGCTGTTAACTAGTAGAAATCTCCAGCTAGACTCATATCATCCCACAGCGTGATACAAGTACGGTATACTTCTAAATTTTCTATTATTTGTTCACGAGATAAGGAGTTACACGTGTCAAATTTTGCTAGTAAGTCTAATCTATTTTCCAGTGCTGCTTAAAGTGGTTGAGTTACGCCGTATATATTTTTAGCGTTGATAGAAGCACCATGGTTAAGCAATACAAAGAACAGCAATTTCAAGGTAGCAAATGAATAAACTTGCAAAGTTGCAAGCGGTTTTAATATCATACATTATTTGATCCACTTGGCATTGTGGACCCACTCGAGCAATACAAAGATGTCCCCACTTACTGGGGATTTTGCCATGCAGCATTCGTGAAGAGCGGTGTTGTCAGGTAATAGACTCTTCTTATGAATATCAGGCTTAGCGGTAAGAAGGTGGTTTACCATGGAGATATTCCCTATATTACAAGCGACCAGAAGACTGGAAGTACCTAACAGTTCGCGTCGTCGGTGGGGCTCCATGGTCCAGTAAGCATTTAAGAATATCTACCCTATTCTTCATACATGCCATGTAAAGGGGAGTTGTCTTAAACACCTCCGTTGTTTGCGTTTGCTGGGGCACCATGGAACAGCGACAATTTCACCACGTCAAGAAACTCTCGGGAAACTGCAATATGCAAAGGCGTCACCAGTTCGTCATCGAAAACTCCATGCCCGGTACTTGTTTCTTCGATGTTCACAACATACTCTTATAAAAGATTCTTAATAACTTGATACCCTCCTTCAAAAACGGCTTGTGAAATTGGGTAGTTTTCCATGTTGAGTTTGTTTCAAAAACTTGTAGAACTTTTCTGAACTTAGTAGAACTTTGCAGGAACTACCTGCGATTAGGCCTCAGAAGAAGCGGACGCATACATATTAAACCGTTGCGCAACTGAAGGATAATGCCCAATAGTAGGGTGGGTGAATGTGGTAATGGTAATATGTTGTTGCTGGATCTTTAATACGCGAAGATGAAGATCCATAGTAGCACTTGGTGCGAATGGGCGCGCTGGGGCCAAAAAATCGTTCCAGCATCAAACTCGCTTTATACAACTTGATTTTCCTGTTTGAGAAATTTCACGTAATGTTCTTTCATCACTAAACTCACGTTCTCCGGGTAGGTACATAGAGCGGTCAATTTCCTCTTTTGCTATCTGTTGAATTTTACGTTGTTTCATAGCTGTTAACTAGTAGAAATCTCCAGCTAGAATCATATCATCCCACAGCGTGATACAAGTACGGTATACTTCTAAATTTTCTATTATTTGTTCACGAGATAAGGAGTTACACGTGTCAAATTTTGCTAGTAATTCTAATCTATTTTCCAGTGCTGGTTGAAGTGGTGGAGTTACGCCGTATATATTTTTAGCGTTGAGAGAAGCACCATGGTTAAGCAATACAAAGAACAGCAATTTCAAGGTAGCAAATGAATAAATAACTTGCAAAGTTTCAAGCGGTTTTAATTTCATACATTATTTGATCCACTTTGCAATATGGACCCACTCGAGCAATAGAAAGATGTCCTCACTTACTGGGAATTTTGACATGCAGCATTAGTGAAGAGCGGTGTTGCCAAGTAATGGACTATTCTTATAAATATCAGGTTTAGCGGTAAGAAGGTGGTTTACCATGGAGAGATTTCCTATATTACAAGCGACCATAAGACTGGAAGTACCTAAAAGTTCGCGTCGTCGGTGGGGCTCCATGGTCCAGCAAGCATTTAAGAATATCTACCCTATTCTTCATACATGCCATATAAAGGGGAATTGTCTTAAACACGTCCGTTGTTTGCGTTTACTCGGGCACGATGGAACAGCGACAATTTCACCACGTCTAGAAACTCTCGGGAAACTGCAATATGCAAAGGCGTCACCATTTCGTCATCGAAAACTCCGTGCCCGGTACTTGTTTCTTCGATGTTCACATCATACTCTTATAAAAGATTCTTAATAACTTGATACCCTCCTTCAAAGACGGCTTGTGAAATTGGGTAGTTTTCCATGTTGAGTTTGTTTCAAAAACTTGTAGAACTTTTCTGAACTTAGTAGAACTTTGCAGGAACTACCTGCGTTTAGGCCTCAGAAGAAACGAATGCATACATATTAAGCCGTTGCGCAACTGAAGGATAATGTCCAAAAATAGTGTGGGAGAATGTGGTGGTGGTAATATGTTGTTGCTGGATCTTTTTTTTTCATAGCTGTTAACCAGTATAAATCTCCAGCTAGAATCAAATCATCCCACATCGTGACACAAGCACGGTATACTTCTAAATTTTCTATTATTTGTTCACGAGATAACAAGTTACACGTGTCAAATTTTGCTAGTAATTCTAATCTATTTTCCAGTGCTGCTTGAAGTGGTGGAGTTACTCCGTATATATTTTTAGCGTTGATAGAAGCACCATGGTTAAGCAATACAAAGAACAACAATTCCAAAGTAGCCAATGAAGAAATAACTTACAAAGTTTCAAGAGGTTTTAATTTCGCACTTTATTTGATCCACTTTGCATTATGGACCCACTCGAGCAATACAAAGATGTCCTCACTTACTGGGGATTTTGACATGCAGCATTAGTGAAGAGCGGTGTTGCCAAGTAATGGACTCTTCTTATGAATATCAGGCTTAGCGGTAAGAAGGTGGTTTACCATGGAGAGATTCCCTATATTACAAGCGACAATAAGACTGGAAGTGCCTAACAGTTCGCGTCGTCGGTGGGGCTCCATGGTCCAGCAAGCATTTAAGAATATCTACCCTATTCTTCATACATGCCATGTAAAGGGGAGTTGTCTTAAACACCTCCGTTGTTTGCGTTTACTCGGGCACCATGGAACAGCGACAATTTCACCACGTCAAGAAACTCTCGAGAAACTGCAATATGCAAAGGCGTCACCAGTTCGTCATCGAAAACTCCGTGCCCGGTACTTGTTTCTTCGATGTTCACATCATACTCTTATAAAAGATTCTTAATAACTTGATACCCTCCTTCAAAAACGGTTGTGAAATTGGGTAGTTTTCCATGTTGAGTTTGTTTCAAAAACTTGTAGAACTTTTCTGAACTTAGTAGAACTTTGCAGGAACTACCTGCGATTAGGCCTCAGAAGAAACGGATGCATACATATTAAACCGTTGCGCAACTGCAGGATAATGTCCAAAAATAGTGTGGAAGAATGTGGTGGTGGTAATATGTTGTTGCTGGATCTTTAATACGCGAAGATGAAGATCTTGCAAGGTTTCAAGCGTTTTTAATTTCATACATTATTTGATCCACTTTGCATTATGGTACCCACTCGAGCAATACAAAGATGTCCTCACTTACTGGGGATTTTGACATGCAGCATTCGTGAAGAGCGGTGTTGCCTGCTAAGAGACTCGTGTTATGAATATCAGGCTTAGCGGAAAGAAGGTGGTTTACCAAGGAGAGATTTCCTATATTGTAAGCGACCAGAAGACTGGATGTACCTAACAGTTCACGTCGTCGATGTGGCTCCATAGTCCAGCAAACATTTAAGAATATCTACCCTACTCTTCATACATGCCATGTAAAGGGGAGTTATCTAACTTTTTCCCCCCCAATACATCCCGTGTATGGCCAACGTTTCCTTTGAATCGAGTGTCAACTATCATTACGAAACAAAGGATTTCTTGGGTAATTCCGTATGAAGTGGTCCAGAGGTAGTTGCTCCACTATTTTAGAAATATTTTAAATATGTTTAATGTATCTCCGTATGTTCTGGGAGTGAAATTGGTTTTCATTACATGCTTCAAAAGAACTGGAATCAACTGATTTTGATCTCTCATCTTAGCAGCCAGATGTAGCGGGGTATTTCCTGCATAATCCTGCGCGTGGAACAGCATAAAATTTCATACAGCTTTTGTATTGCCGCTTTTTATTTACGATCTCTGATAATAAAGTGGCATATAAAAACGCAAGGAATGCTCGACATACTTTATATTGATTGTCCATATTTTTGAAACGTGTAGTTATACGAAAAAAGGCATTGAGCGCTTCTATTGGAAAATTTATCAAGATATAATTTGTTTACTAACGATTTTTCCGAGAATCTAATTGTTTCCTAGATGTTCCCAAGTCGCAAATATACCCTTTTAGCCACTGTAACTTTGTTTTCTCCAATACATCCCTTGTCCGGCCTTTATATATCGAGTGTCAACTATCATTACGAAACAAAGGATTTCTTGGGTAATTCCGTATGAAGTGGTCCGGAGGTAGTAGCTCGACTATTTTAGAAATATAGTGTGAGCTTAACGCAAATTTAAAACAGGTGCAAATTATAGAAAAACAAACGATTGAGTCGATTTTTCACTGTTCTTTATATAAAACTTATCAGTGACCGGTTTCGCCTTTATGGCATTGTCAAACTGACGCTAAAAAATGCAAAAACAAACAAATTTAGAAAACGCACAGATTACAATATTCGTATAAAGAAAGCTTACTGTCTAAAATCTTCTCTAATTATTCCACATCTAACAGAACACAAATGATTAATTGTTGAACTCTCTCCCCTCGGTCTAGCACGTTACGTTGCGAATACAAAATGGACTCTGCCGTAGAGGAAACATAAACACGAAAATCAACAATTCTATCACCCTAGCTGGTATGCAACCGCATGTACCCCAGTCAGATAACAGATAACCAATATTTAAAAACTCAATTAGATATGGCCTTAAACAGTGGCTCGATATTTAGCTCCACTTGTTCGTTTTGAAGTACCCTCTCATTTTTTTGGCTTCCATATCGAGTATGTTCCATATCGGCATCGAGTAGTGTGAGTTAGTATCCCTTTTGATGGTGATGCAGAATCGTTATATTGGAGTTGTCTTTGCTTCTGTGTCCAGTCTGAAGGAGATGTCTTCCGAAGGCTGAACGGTAGCTGAACGGTAGCCTTTCTTTGTTCTTTGATTCTTGTTGAAATGGGTCTCCCTGTCTCACCGATATAAAAAGCTTCACAAGTGTCACATTTTATTTTATATACCCCACTTTTTGATAATCTGTCCTTAGTTGGTTTTTGTTGGATAAGTGGCAGCAGAGAATTGTTTGTCTTGAAGGCACACTTAATATCGTTTAGAATGTTGCTGACTGTTATTACATTACTATCAAAAAAGGTAAAACACTTCCATGATGTTTGAACATTCCAGTCACTCTTAACAAATAGTGGGTGATTTCTTCTGTCTTCTAATTTTAAACTCCGGTTGATCGTTTTTAAATTCTACCCATTTTCTATATTTTAGAAATATTTCAAATATGTTTAATGTAGCTCCGTATGTTCTGGGAGTGAAATTGGTTTTCATTACATCCATCAACCAGAACTGGAATCAACTGATTTAAATCTCTCATCTTCGCAGCCAGGTGTGGCGTGGTATTTCCCGCAAAATCCTGCGCGTTTGGATCTGCACCGGCTTTCACAAGCTAGCTACTTAAGGAAGCACTCACTGAAGTATTCGACTGCCGTAAATCTTTGGGCTAAGAAAGAAGAGCAGGTGAAATGAATCCAAATACAACTCTCAAATGCACAACTTGCGCAAGATAGCATTGATTTTGACATTGTTTGTAGATAAATTCTAGTCTAAAGATGCAGTCAGTTCATTAAGGAGAATATGGTTATTGGTGCTGTTTCAAATTTCACTTTACTTTTCATATCTGTAATTAAGTATTAATTAAGTATCTCCATGTAATGAAACGAATAAATATGTATATTTAATTTTATTACAAAAGCAAAGGTACATTATTAAATTGTATACATCCTTTTCATAAACTAAACACAAATATACAGGTGCGCATTTACAAAACGGCCCAAAATTTTACTACATTGCGTTTTCTCCATCCTACAGCAACAGTTACAACTAATGAATACGGTCAAAATTCATAATATTTCGCAGCAACACTTCTTCAAACGCTATTTTGAAGAAGTGTTGCTGCAATTTTGCGCGAAACAGCATTGATTTCGACATCGTTTGTTGATATATGTTCATCAAAAGTGGCTAAGAAACTCAAAATCATGTCTAAAAATACAGTCAGCTCATTAAGAAGAATATGGGCATTAATGTTGGTAGAGTGCTCTTCTAAGTACCTATCTCCCATGGCTAACTGATCTACTGCTTTTGAAAAAATAATTTGGTATCGTTGAACGTCCCGCAAATCGCTGTCAATGTGATACATTAAATTTTCAAAGGTAGTTTTAATATTAGGGTCTAGCGGTTGAAGATGTTGTTGCTGGATCTTTAATACGCGAAGATGAAGATCCATAGTAGCACGTGTTGCAAGTGGCAGAGAACCTGTTACGAATGGATGCGCTAGGTCTAAAATTCTTTCCAGTACCAAAATCGCCTGATGCAACATGATTTCCCTGCTTTGAGAAATTTGAAATTAATGTTCTTTTGAGCACTAAACTCATGTTCTCCAGGTAGGTACATAGAGCGGTCCACTTCCTTTTTTGGTGTCTGTTGAGCTAGAAGCTCATCATCCCACAGCGTGACGCATGCACCGTATACTTCCAGGCTTTCTATTATTTGTTCACGAGATAAGAAGTCGAGCGTATCAAATTGGGCAAGTAAGTCTAATCTATTTTTCATTGCTGCTTGGAGTGGTGGAGTTACTCCGTATATATTTTTAGCGTTGATAGAAGCTCCATGTTGTAGCAATGCAAAGAAGATGTCCTCACTTACTGGGGGATTTTGACATGCAGCATTCGTGAAGAGCGGTGTTGCCAGTTAATAGACTCGTGACGTCTAAGTCGAAGAAGCCCACGTGGCGCTTGGTGGTGCGCGTTTCACACGTGTTAACTCGTCACGTGTGAATAATGTGTCCGTAGCTTAACGGTACAAAATTCCGTGAGCATCTTTGCTTATTGAATCCAACTTGAAAATACGACACAGTTCAATGTAAGCACGTACCACGCTACATATGGGGGGTGCTCGTTTGATACATCATTTGCAAATACTTACCGATTACATTATCCCGGAACGCTAACGTCATACACGTATGTAGTTTAATTTACATAGATACGGTACCGCTGGCGCCTGCTTCTCTAGCGCGCTGTTAGGTCGGCGCATCAAGCGATTTCAGAGAACTTATGCAAACTATATGAAAACAGCGTACGCGTGAAGTGAAATACCGTATTATTGGTAGTGCCGGTGGATAGATAGGGTGAATAGTTTTCATCACGGCACGGCTAATTTAACATTAACACGGCATTTCGGGTTTGGAATAATATCCATTTCACGAGGACGTGGTTTTGATGTAACGGGTTCGGGGTTATATTTTTAGAGATAACAGTTGGAAATTTGTATTATTCCTTTTGTTGCCGTTCCTGGGCATATGAGCTAGAGTAAATCCGATATTCACCCCGAGGAGGTGCTGATTTGGAATATATTCGCGTTCAGGACGCGCAATATGTATTCCCAAGAGTCAATTACTGAACGAGAAATCGGCTTTTTAAACTCTATATAAAGCTCGAGGGTTTTTGAAAATGGGGATCAAACTGCATGAGAGATAATGGGCTTACTGTTGACGTATGTTCTTTTATATACAAGAAATGTTAGACTTGATTTTAATATTGCACAACAAACCGTAAAAAAATGTGTATGAGGCATGTATGAGGTGTTTAACAATAAATTCTACAGCGTTAGACAAAAATTAAAAAAAAAATACTTCAAAAGTTACGGACAAAGTAAAAGAAGAATTTATAGTTACCAGTAAACGCGTTCCAATCAATAAAATAATTTGATTTTTTTCGATTTTATTTCCTTGGCTTACAAAAACTACGCGTTTGCTGTCTCCGTGGCTTTGCTTTTAGAGTTTACCTGTTTATTTGATGGTTAGTTTCTGCAAATTATACTTTTTGTGTGACACTTAACCCAGCATTCGTTTTCTCTTTGTTAGCCTTGATAATGTCCAGGAAACAGGCAAAAAATTTGTCTACAATAAACCTTATCTCAAAGAACAAGTCTACAGCAGGGATTCCCAACCTTTTTGTACGCTATAGCACATTCTAGAATAATGGTAGGGCTTTGATGACTAGTTTCTTTTTTTCAAAACAAGATGGTGGTTTGATATTTATAAATGCTAATTTTAAAAGTGCATTTTTAATATACTTATTCAGGCCAATTCTGTAACGCAGTTGTTACGTATCAAGTGGTTAAATTTCTTAGCAACGTTATTAAAACATAAAATGGTTAAATAGTTTGCCACCAGTTGAGTGACGAGCTGAGTGACTACGAACTACGTAGCGACCGAGAGGGAGGTGCTGCCTTTTTTAGACTGTTTACTGTAATACACAAAAAAGTGATCTCTCGAACGAAGAGAGAATTACTTAGCTGAAGTAGTTGGTATAGGTTCGTATATACGCGAGAGATTATTGACTTCAACCAAGAAATTTTATTTCTTGGAATAATTACTAGATTTAAGAAAGTTGTTACTCTGGTGAAGTAAGTAAACAGTCTTCAATGAAGTGTATATTTTTATTCCCGGTAAATATTTTTAGCTACTTAATGTAAGAATTTTAAAGATTTGGCACAAATACGTTTTCTATTGCTAATTAAAAAGATAGGTATGTTATATCTACTTACTCGTTCTAAACTGTTGCGTGCATTACATCAAACTATTCCGTGTTGAAACGTTTATTGTACACTATAAATCACAATACACATCCCCAATAAGTCACATGCCACATCCCCTACGGGTACTTCGTTGGTGTTTTGCGTACTAGGTTAGGCTGGCGCCAGCATCACGCGCGGGCGCGCGAGCCTTGACAAAATCACGGTGCGCATATTTATTCCAGAGAAAGGGACTTGAAAGAAGTGAGAATCACTTCAGTTAAATAATTGGTGGGTTTTTATTCAGTAAACAATACTTACTTATATTAAATGTCTTATATTTTCAAGGATCAAGTAACTACGCACTTGGATGGATTTACTATTACTTCGTTTGACAAATTAACATTTTTGGGACGAAAAATTCAATTACTTCTTTCAATACAATATTGATTCTTATAAAGAAGCAACAGCATTTATCTGAGAAATCATTTTACTTATATTGAGCATGTGGCATTTCTTGTATATACCTAACTTTCTACATCCAAGTAAATATGCATTTGAATCTAGTAAATAAATTCAAGAAATTATGTTTTCTCGTTCCAAATAATCACTTTTCTGTGTGTATAAGCAAATTTCTTTTTGTTCTTTTTTAATTTACCTAATTTATCAAACATTCAATGATCTAAGCTCAGAGAGAATCTTTGCCATCAATACACAAAAACGATCAAGTGAAAGCTGATATTTTTATGATCTTTTTTGTAGACTCTGAATCTGCAAGCAGAAATTTCCAAGTGTGCCTAATTTTTGAGAATACGAGTGTATTTTCATATGGTTTTTATAATCACTAATTTCAGATTCTACGAAATAAAGCATACCAAAGCCAATTGTAACTTATTCAATTTCTCCATTGCTGGCTAGATTACTAGCTTTAGCTACAATATTATTGTATTTCTTACAAATTAAGTACATAATGCTGACATATTTGAAAATGTGTGAAATGCTCTTATATCAACACTCAAAAGTGTATTGTAAATGAATTATTGTTTATAATAATAGACAGTAAAGACAATTTTGTTTTATTAGTCGAGTCCATAATTTTCAAAGGTTGTATGGTGGAATTAAAAACCTCTTGATCCTTTGAATAATTTTATTTCCTTAGGAACCGGTTTCGATCGTTAGATCATCATCAGTCTAAATCTAAAAACCCAGGAGCAATTATAAGTTATTTAAATTAAGGTTATGAAAGTTATGTACAATGTTACATTTTAAAAAAACAATTATCAAAAGATAAAGTTACAAGTAGGGTGTATATAACAAATAACTTTCGGTCAGATATGAAGTAAAACAATTATAATCGTCATATTAAAATGATGTGCATGGCTTTGCAGCGTTGCAACGGAAATGAAAAGGAAAAACTTAACAACAAACATATTGGGTATGCAACAAACATCACAGACATTAAAGTTTCGTCTCTCGTCCTACAGAGGTCAGACTAAAGGATATATTTGAAAAGAAGTTGATAAGGAAAATTAATTTGCTCGTTGCGTAACTTGACAGTATTATTTGATTTTAGCTTCTCGATTTCGTATTGTTCGAGTAGGTTAAGTTTATGACCTTTTTTACATTTGTGTAGAAGTTTGAAATTTTCATAATCTAAAGTGTGACTAGTTTCCAATCTGTGTTTGAATAAATTTGAGGTTTTCTGGTTTTATTTTCACTAATTCTTTGTGAGATCTTCCTTCCAGTCTGGCCTATGTAAGACCAAGAACAAACAGAGCAGCTGATCGAGTAGACGCCAGAATAATCAACGATAGGGGTAGGGGTTTTGAAATAGGATAGTAAATTATATATCTGAGTAGAACTCTTAAAAGCAGGAAAAATATTAAATTTAGGAAGGATTTTATTAAGTTTGATGGTAATTTTATTGTGGGTGAAAGGTTTGTATATTCTATCTATTGGTTTTTCATTAACGTAAAGTGGATCTGTTCTAACCGAGTTCTGCCGCAATAGTCGGTCAATGTGTTTTGTCGGGAAAGAGTTTTTCAAAACAAGATTGTATATACTATATAAAATTGAGTTCCTTAATTCTAGAATCAGGTTCTAAAGGATACGTAAGACACCTGTTTAACATAAAGCGAAAAGATGCCATACGTTGGGAAAAAGGATGGGCTGAATCGTAAGGGATTATTGTTGGAACGGAAGAAGGTTTTCTAAAAATATCAAAATTCATCTTATTATCAGTCCTAGTCAAGGTTGTCAAGAAAATTTAAGATTTCGTTGTTTTCTATTTCTAAAGTGAATTTCAGCTTATTACGTAATCCGTTTATGAAGTTCAAAAAGTTGTTAAGCTTGTTCCTTGCTCCCACCCGACAAACAAAACAGATCGTTCACGTAGCGAATCTAATTAGTAATGTAATGGTTGAAAGGGTTGTTATTGTTAATAATTAATTCCTGCTCAACATAATCCAAATAAATCTCCGACAAAACATTTTGTTTTAATTATTAAATGAAACTATTTTCTAAAACCTCTCTTGCATAAAAAAGCTACAAATTTTGTTTATTGTTCAGATACCGAAACAAATCATCTATAGTATAGTAGAGTGATGAGGTGATGACGTACAATTAGCTTGTTACCACGACGGTTCTTCTTAATTCTATAGGTCCATGGGCGCCGTTAGAAAATGTTCCAGGGGGGGGGCAAAATTTTTTTTAGTATTAAATGGTGACGTAATATTAAGTACTATACCATTAACAGTTTTGCAGCATTTTCGCCTTGTGTTATTTTGCATACACTCTGAGAAATCTCTATCGCTTTAAGGTAGTGAAATGTTTTTGTTCACATTTTTGTGTGTTAATAGCCATCCATGGTCGTGATCCCCTGTATGCTCGACAACACTTACTTATTATATATTGATATTCATTGAATTTCAAGTCATTTTGCCGTCTTTCTATATCGTTTATTAATGTGGGATTAATATTTTTAATTAATAATTGTTTGTAAATATATTTTGTTTCTGAATCATTGAACTCTTATTCTAGAATTTAAGATTTTTTATAATTTTCAACCAATATTGTAGCCTTTTTATTACTTTTTAATACGTTAGGAGACATTTTTGTTAATTTCCTATAATAATTTCTAGCTCGTGGTCATCGAGAATCTGATACAATATCTTAATAACAAATTGATAAACAATAAAAAGGCAACAATATTATTTTAAAATTTACCTCGTTAACGAGAAATAATGACTAAATGTAGAGAAATGTGGATTAATTTGAAAATTCTGTGTTTAGGATAATCGACGACGAAATAATATTTTTTTATTTTACTATTATACTTGAACACTTGTAAGGCGACAATGTTAGGTCAACTACTAACTTTTGAACAAACTCATGTACGGAAATGTATTGTGTCAACGCTGGAGGGAGTCAGAAAATGGTACCAATATTACAAACAGCATAGAGAATCAATTGTCATGTATCATAGGATGGCCCTTTTAATACCAAATACCTTTCGTCTGAAATTTTTTATTATTTAAAGTTTTTTAAACTCCCTTTTCATTAACCGGAGTTTTGTAATTTTAGAACCAATTTTAGCCAATAATGGGTTATCAATAAATCTTTTTAAATTATTTGATTTTAAAATAGTTATTCTATGATACTTTATACAACCTATTTTACTAAAGCAATTTCTAAAGTTGGTACAATATTCCGGCTCTCTGCAGTTCCTAAACGGCGTCTATCTGGACATGAGTTCGTTTCAAAATTTGATCTACTACCAAAAGTTGACTATTATGCCTTATCTATATATTCTACGCTTATTAGTTTAACACCCAGTGTAATTAATAAATTAAGATAAACTGCTCACCAGTGCCAAAAAATGCGAAGTAATTGAAACTAATAAGTACGATCAAATAAAAGTGCATACAACAATACTTATTTTGGACTGCAGCGCAAAATTTGGATACCGTATTTTGTCATCTTGTGGCTCTTTCGCGACTGTTATGAGAGGGCAATATCGCAATATCTAATAAAACTGACATTGGTGACAATAGCCGATAATAATCGGAATAGTCATCACTTATCTAGTAATTTTTTTTTCATCCTTCTCTATACGTAAATGTCATTTTTGCATCTTTGTAGGGACACGAAAGATGCTAATTGCCCGCTAGGCGTTTAGTTAATAACTTTCAAGCCTAGCCGCGAAAATATTTTACACACAGGCCGGGCGGCGACTGACATGTCTGTTAAATAAATACATAGCTTTCAATTCTGTTTGATATGCGAGATCCATCTGATGAAAAAGATCAACCTGATCTATGATCAAAAGATCCATCTAATATGATAATAACCGATTTATCGATCAGATCTATTTATCGGTCTTCAATTGTGATCAAAGATCGATCACAAATTTCTCGACCACTCCTATCTTTTTCGTTTTTCGCGTAGCGGTAGTTGGGTTCGAAATCCAGGGGGGGGGGGGCAAGCGCCCCCCCCCCCCCTGCCCAAATGTAACGGCGCCCATGTATAGGTCTATTATTTCCATACTCACTGCGAACAGATGAATATACGTGTGAAATTGCGATGATACTGCATGAATTTACTTCAGATGTCGTACAATTTCAAACATTAAACTGAAAGTTATGTCACCTGAACTTGTCTCGGTACTCTGTAATTTTGGTTAATCTGGATACAAACATATGCATATGTATATCAATACGTATTATACTTTCGAATTGTTTGGAAATGCATTAACTCAGAATAATAAACTTCATAATACACATAGAATTGCCATTACCCAGAATTGTAATGTAAAGTGACAATACGAAAAGACATAGTACAACAATGGGTAAACCCATTGTTAAGTACATTTATAATTGCAGTACCTGCTGTTGGCGACATATAATCTTCCGCTAGTTCAGTAAACTGTATACGTACTTTATATTTTATATCTTAGGTTTTGTCCAGTTTTCAGATAACAAATTTCATAACAGAACTCGATATAACAAAGATAATCTGGACCTGAAGAATTGATATATTGTCTTTTCGGCGCTAACAGTTAGATAGATAACTTCGGATAACTCGGCTTACAAGAAAACATCTTGAAACTTCCAGGTAAGAACCTGTAATGCGGCATCGATTGACCTGATTTCCACTGAATGTACCGAGGTAACTTCAATTTGTGCCTAATTGGCAAAATGGGTCCCGAACTGTGAACTGGTGGTAGCTACTCTACGCATGGATACCAAATTCCACATATAATAGTGTGTTCTAGTAAAGAGCTGTATGGCACTGGGTATTTCTATTAAAGGATTTAATGATGTTGCCGAGCAACAGCCACTTTACTCTCTAATTGATGGCTCTGTGCGCTTAGTTTCAAGGCGACCCGAAACTGAAAATTTAATCTACATTCTTGGGTATAGTTTTCATTAAGGGTACGGGAATTTTGATATTGCGGAAGGGTTGAATATTAAGTGCCATTCATTTAATTAACCATTAACTGAATTGAATATATGTTAATCGGTCATTTGCGGAGCAAATGACTTTATAATGAGATAACGTGGCCTGCACGTAAAGGGTAACCAATTTCTTTTGGTGTAAAATTTCAAATTTCCTGGTACCCAACATGACTCACTGCTAAAACTGTTAACTCCGGTTTCACAAGGGCCTACTAAAATGCAATTTTTTTAACAGGTTGACGTAGTGGGTATCAGCATGCTCGTGGGTTACAACATGTGATGACATGCATTATTACGTACTCGCCAAACACGATCTACGACTTATAAGTTAAAATAAATAAAACAAATAAAATTGTATTCATACATTTAGATGAAACACAGTTCGGTATTTTATTATTTTTTATTTTTATATTGTTATTTTTGTTTGTATGTCGCCATACAATGAATGTATTATTTGTGAGTCTAAGATAAAGTTAATTGTGGCATCTGACATTGATAGAAATATTGACATATCGACAACAACTACAACTCCCTCTACAACACAATGGTTGCTAATGACTGCCAATTAATTACATACAATCGTTTTGATTTATACAGGATCTTACATTCAGGCGTGGCGAAAAAGAAATAAGATTCTTTTTTTTAATGAATGGCTTGCATATAATACCATAGTAAGAATACGGAAGAAGTTTTGTTTCAACTGTACAAACAGTTGTACGTATACCTAATTCAGGGTTGCCACCTTTTTGTAATTGTTCACGAGGGCAGTAAGTAGGTGAAAATAGTATGTCATATCCAATATGCCCACATCATACTGCCACATAAAACACAATCCAATAATAAAACAAAATATTCTTGAAATATACTACATTACTTTATTAAATATGCGAAAATAATTTTTGCGACTTTTTGGTGGTTAGCCAGGAATTATTGAATTTTGTATCTCGCTTAAGCTTTTAGGTGACGCAATTAATCCTTGCTGCAATTAAGATAAGACGTAGTAGATCGGAGAAAACGTAAAATATTAAATCTTACCGAAATGTTCAAAACAATTATAGGTTAGGTTATGTAGCACAATTTCATCCTACACAGATAGAAAACTGTTTAATTCAAATAACTATGCATTGAAATCTGCAATATTCATCAAATAAATCTGGTGTTTCAATAGAGACAAAGAAATATTTGCGGATAAAAACGCATTTGTTTGAAATTGAAATATGTGCATGGTAGAAAGTGCGTTTATTTGTGTCAAACAACTTATGTGTTCAGTTAAAATTTACAATTTGTATATTATATTACGTACGAGATTTATTTAGTTCAAACAACTACGATTGTGTTGAGTGAAAGAATTAAAAAGTTTGAAATTGACAAAATTGTTGGTTAAGTTAAAATGCTATATTTTAATGTTGTGATAAATGGTTCTTTGTTTAACGAAATTATCGACCTATTATTGACTAGAACTTTTCGAAGGGTACAGTACTTGGTCCTCAGACCTACATATAGTCAGTGTTAGGGTAGCAAAAGTGTACGCTGATTCGGAATCAGAACTTGAACCGGAATGCACTGTGCTCTATACTGTAGATCACACAGCCTTTTTAACAATTTAGCCAGACGCATGACATCTACTGAGCGGTAGGCTTTCACCAGTCTTTCACTATTTATACTGAAGATAAAGCGAAAATGTGAGGAGAGTGTTTACAGCGCCTTCTAGCAATACAGTTGGATGAGGTATTCCCACTAAAAATATATTCATTTCAATCAAAACATGATGTCTTTGGCGGAAGTAAACATATTTTTAACGCAAAGCAAAAATATTTCTTTGAAGGAAATACACCTCTTCTTGTATACTAATATAAATCTTTTAATTCAATAGCTCTTAGATTTCCTTGGTGTAAAGAAACGTCTTTTTAAATTAAAACAAAATATTACTTTAAAGGAAAGTAATTTTTGTTTGAATCCAAATATATTTATTTGCCTTACATAAATATTGCAAATAAATTAACTTCTACAAGCAAATAAACTAGAATATACAATGAAGTAAATATTTTTGGCATCAAAGAAATATGATTTGATACAAAATAATAAATTCAAAAGAAAATATTTCTTAAAAACAAGAAACCTTTTCTATCTGTGTACACGAGGACAAATGATTCGTACGAGGACAATCCTCGTGAAACGAGGACAGGTTGCAACCCTGATACCTATCCTAAGTAAAAGTTTCGGAGGCATTTAATTGTTTGCAGGCCTTGCCGCAAAAACTAATGCACTTAGTAATTCAAACATTTTCAAATGGATTTTTCTTGACTGATTGAAATGGAATAGTTTATATGTTATTTGCTGAGTTTCATGTCCATTAAATTCTTTTAAATATAATTTATTTATATTAAATGAGTCATATACCTACTTAGACTAGCTTTTGTAATATTTAGACTTAACAAAAAAAGCTGTGCAGGTACTGACATTAAGGGGAGGTTCTCATGTAGAGACCTAAAAAGTCGCTCAAATGTGGGACAGTTTTTCAAACAAATTGTAAGAGATATCAATATTTTTTCTTTTCCTATATATTTATTATTCTTTAGTGTATAAAAGAAAATTGTGCCATAAAAATCTGTATGCAAGAAGTGGATACTGTTGAAGGAAGTATCAGGTCCTGCGGGGTGTGCTTATCTCAACGACGTGCACGATAGCTCCCATAAAAAATCTGATGTGGTCAGGCACTTGACTTTATCATACTATATATATATAATTAATAGTTTAGCTGCGTGAGATTCTATTTGATCGAGAACGGTCGTGTCTGCATTAAAATAAAACTAGTTAGCCAGGATTTGACAATTTTCTCAAATGGCAACCCTAACAAATTTTAGTAGTTTTCTCGAATTCAACTTTGATCTTATAATTTGAACAACCGGTAGAAGAATTCTACTGATATATCGATAATATGTTACCTTCACAACAATTTTGCTGGACAACTTCCAACGGTCACAGGGGATAATTTATAAGTAATTGAAAGTAACCGTGCAGCTATCATTTTTTAATGACACATGTTAGGTATAGGGAATGTAACACAAAATTGATCTAAAATTTAATGAAGATTTCAAAAATGCGATAAAATATAAGGTGTTCTATTTGAAATATAAAAGTTGACATCATTTCCGGTGTAACCGGAAGTAACCGAAAACTCAAAATATTTTAGTAAGACGATCGTATCCAACAATATAATTCCACAAATTTTCAATCTCTCATCTCATTTGGTTCTCCATATACTTTTAATGGCAGCTCGTCGTGGGAGACCCTGTATATGTTGTACCTTCCTGCCACCTGGTTATTTGATCAATGAGGCTACGGCACATTATGCGTGAATGGATTGCTGTCATAAAAACGATTGCTTCGTAAAATTTCTAAATTTAGTAATTTATTTTTATTTTGTTGTTAACTTCGAATCGAATACAGTTACGAAGTTAAATTAAGTAAAAAGATTTTTCACTCAAAAAAGTATAATATAAATTACCATTCAGATTCTTAATTTGGTTATACATACTTACCTCAGCTTTCTTTTATTTGAAATTTCATTTTATTTCTCATAGTCGTAATTAACTAATATGCACTACTTCTATACAATGAAACCAACGATTATATATATTTTTTTATTATTATGCAAGCTGTACATTATAAAATATTATACAACGAATTCATAAATTAAAAGGTAATTTATACAGGATGTTCTTTTACAAAATTACCAAACATTTGACAACAGTGCAGTTTCTCCACCTTATACCAACAATCACAAATATAAATTATGTAGCCACAAGGGCAATCAATTAGATAGTAGACATCATCGGATAACGCAAGTATAACTAATGATTACGGACAAACGTCACAACACTTCGCGGCAACACCTCCTCAAACGGTATTTGATATTTTTTAATGACATTTGATGCCAGACAGGTAAGTTTCATGGCACCCTTAAAACTACACATGCTCTTCAAGTAGCCACAGTTAATTACCTTCGCTAAATCCTTGACAGTCTCACCGTTTTCATTCCTTGCACAAAAATGAGCCCCAGCATCAATCAGAATTGGAATCAACTCGCTATGACCTGGCATCATAGCCGCCAGATGAAGTGGGGTATTTAACGCATTATCCCGCGCGTTTGGATTTGCACCGGCTTTAAGCAGACGCCTACTTAACGAAGCACCCTCAGAGCTTAAGAGAGTAGAACAGGTAAAATGAAGAGCTGTATAACCAAATACAACTCTCAAGTCCAATTGGACCAACTTGCGCCAAACAGCAATCGTTTTCACATCGCTTGTCGGTACATCTTCGTCAAAAGTAGATAAGAAACCAAATATCATATCCAAAAATGCTGTCAGCTCATTAAGAAGAATATGTGCATTAGTGCTGTTAGAGTGCTCTTCTAAGTACCTCTTTCCCATGGCTAACTGATCTACCGCTTTTGTAAAAATAATTTGGTATCGTTCAAGGGCCGGCAAATCGCTGTCAGTGTGATACATTAAATTTTGAAATGTCGTCTTAATATTAGGGTCCAACGGATGAAGATGTTGTTGCTGAATCTCTAATACGCGAAGACGTAGGTCCATAGTAGCACGTGTTGCAAGTGGCAGAGAACTTGTTACGAATGGGTGCGCTGGTCCTAAAATTCGTTCCAGTACTAAAATCGCCTGGTGCAACATAAGTTCTCTGCTTTGCGAAATTTCACGTAATGATTCTTCATCACCAAACTCACGTTCTCCAGGTAGGTATATCGAACGGTCCATTCCGTTTTTTGGTAACTGTTGAACATCTCGTTGTATCAAGGCGGCTAACCAGTAGAAATCTCCAGCGACAGCCTCATAATCCCACAGCGTGGTGCATGCACCGAATACTTCTAGGCTTTCTACCATTTGTTCACGAGATAGGTATTTGCGCGTGTCGAATTTCGCAAATAATGCTACTCTATCTTCCAATGCTGCTTGAATCGGTGGAGATACACCGTATATATTTGTAGCGTTGATAGATGCTCCGTGTTGAAGTAATGCAAGGAAGATGTTGTCACTTTCTGGGGATTTTGACTGACAGCATTCGTGAAGAGCTGTGTTACCAGTTAACAGACTCTTCTTATGCACATCAGGTTTGGCGGAAAGAAGGCGGCTTACCAGGGATAAGCTTCCTATGTTACAAGCTATCATAAGACTTGTGGTCCCATAACAGTTCGCGTCGTCGATGTTGGCTCCTTGGTCCAGTAAGCACTTAACAACATCTAACCTATTCTTCAGGCATGCTATGTATAGCGGAGTTGTCTTATACACTGCCGTTGCTGCGTTCACTTCCGCACCGTGAAACAGCAACAATTTCACCACGTCAGGAAACCCTCCAGAAACTGCAATGTGCAATGGCGTCACCAGTTCGTCATCGAAAACTCCGTGTCCGGTACTTGTTTCCTCCATGTTCACTTCGTACGTCTCCAACAGATATTTAATCACTTGGTAACCTCCTCCAGAAACAGCTTGTGAAATTGTATAGTTTTCCATTTTTGTTAAGTTTGTTTTTAGAACTTTTAAGAACTTAGAGAACTTTGCAGGAACTGTCTGCGAATAGGCCTCAGAAGGAACTGATGCATACGTAGTAAACCATACCTCAACGAAAGGATAATGTCCAAAAATGGGATGGGAGAATGTGGTGGTGGTGGTAACATTTCAGGTAGAGCGATCTCCGTACGCATCAATCCTTTTAATATAATTCTTAGATAAGGACACTTTTACCTGATACTTTCAATACATAGTACTAACAGTGCAATTTGAAAAGTATGTTTCTTGTTAACAATGATTTTGAAGAAAGTCGTGTAAGAAGCAACTAAAACGACAGGTGGTACGCTGTTTTGTTATGGAGTGCATCCTTACAAAGAGTGCATCACGTCTAAATTACTTGATTTTACATTGTTTAGCAACAAAGGAGCAACGTACAACGGATCTCAAAATAAGTATCAGGTCGCAAAAATGCATAGAATCCTCAACATATCATCTTTGAAAAGTATTACGAAATAATACATATAAAGCATCATATATACTAACGATTTTTCCGAGAATCTAATTGTTCCCGAGATGTTCCCGAGTCGCTAAAATATCCTCTTAACCCCATTAACGTTTTCCTAGAATAAACCTCTTGCCCGACGAAAGTTTCCTTTGTCTACCGATCGTCAACTATCGTTATGAAACAATGGATTTCTTGGAGGGTACAGATTAAAAGCAAAGTGACTATCATGGCAAAAATGAACAAAAACTAACAAGTGAAAACAGTTTCAGATATAAGAATAAATAAAACACTCGTGTGCTCTGATGTTTAATTAATTGTTGTTCTAGTGGCTACACGGTTTCCAATCAACCTGATTCATCTTCAAGTCAAGCGTCGTTGTACAGTTTTTATATTAGAAGGTCATTTGAAGTTTCTATAAGCTGTTTTTATAGAATCTGAAACTGAAAGTAGAAATTCCGAATTGTTTCCAGTTTTTGAGAAAAACAATTGCATTTTTTGCTTTTTTGGATGCCTTTATCCTGGTTGTTCATTGTGCACCAGAATAATACCTTTGCCTAGATTGTTGTAATTTTAACTAATTAAGTACTTCCTTGTAAAAATCTGAAATGCTCTGGAATCTAAAAACGAATTATTATTTATTATGAATTTATTAATTATCGTAAGAAAAGGTTATTTTTTTGGTTAGTAAACTCATCAACACAATTAAAGCAATTTCTGATATCTATTTTACTAGACTGGCTATTTCATATAAAGTGGTCTATAGGAGGTAGCTCGACTATTTAAAAAAATCTTATTTATTTAATGAATCTCCATATGTTCTGTGAGTGCAAAAATAATTGTAATATTTTTTTATTTTACTTGGTTTAGAAATGGCGGCCATTATTGAGTAAGCAAATTAATAATTTTTGACAACAGTATGCCTCGCGTTAAAAATAACTTTGTTTGGTTTTGTCATAGATAATTGAAATAAAATCCATTCCATTTAGCACATTTCAAGCTATCTGTAAAGTGTATAACACATAAAGTTTACACTTATGTATCTACTATTTAAAAAATCTGATGTGGCCAGGCACATGACTTTATCATACTATATATAAAATTAATAGTTTAACTGCATGAGATTCTATTTGATCGAGATCGGCTGTCTGCACTAAAATAAAACTAGTAGAACTAGACAGATATGTCGATTAAAGCTGCGTTCGCATAATGTACTCCGTTGACACCGGGTACACCGTCCAAATGACATTTACGTGTTATTGGGTGTAAAAAGTATAACGGTGTACAATATCCGAACGCAGCAAATATTGACAATAGGTATTGTCAAAACATTAGCGTTTGACACTACCTACTGTCATTAGAATCAAAATATCTGACATATCCAGGCTACTAGTTTTAATGCAGTACGACCGATGTAGATGAAATAGAATTTGCTCACGCAGCTAAACTATTGATTGTACCAAACAAATTCATAGTCATAAATTATTCAGAATTTCCTCTACTTTCATTTACTAGTTTACTATTTCGACAGAATTCCAGAAATGGCGGCCTATTTGCAAATTCTTTCAAAAATGCTAAGACTAAACCTCCAGTTCCTTTGGACCCTTTTCAACAGAAAGCTTTTCAATTCTACGTTTGGTCATGAAACTTCTAAATATGAAGTTTCGCCCCGATACCTTTAGTAGTTTCTCCGGAATCGTCGCCAAAAAACGGGTACACACATACAGACATACACATACACACACAGAGACATTTTTTGTACCTTGGTCAAAAATGTTCAGGGGACCCAAAAAGACATATTTCCGCTAAAATCTCAATTTTTTTTTGGCACGATTGTAATACTTTACATACTACGTCTGATAAAGTAAAAAGAATAACTCGACCCAGATCGTGCTTTTAGAAAAACGAGAATACCATAGGCTATAAAAGCGTAAATCTTGCGAAAATCAAAAAACTGTCACGGCGGCATATTTTATACACTTAAAAAATAGATTTTTTTAATCGGTTACATGAGAACCTCCCCTTAATATTGCATTGTGTAGGTGCTCGCTAGTTTGATGCAAAATGTTTAAGGGGATATATATATATAGACATAGAAAGTATTACGGTTATCAATATAACACATTGTTCGCCAATTTTTAATCATATGACATACAGCTCGGCTACCTACAAACTTCAAATTTACGTAAGTAAACCCTAAACTCAGTAAGTACTCTTAAGCGGACTATCATGAAAATTTGTTAACTACTGAAAGTTTTGTACAGAAGGCGTTTCTTTGTAGCGATTTGTGCGCTCATACACGTAAACAAAAATTGCAAAAACAGCTGATAGGCAGCTTTTAATTCTGATTCGCATTCTTCCTCCAACTTTATCTCCCACTTTATCAATATATCTCAGTTTGTTTTGGTTGGTGTTTTGTACTGAACTAATCTGTTCTTAAAAGTTGCCTATTAGGTTAGGTTTTTGAGTGTTTTGTTTGTTTTGGTGTGTGAGCCACATACCACTACAAAGAAACGTCTGCGCAATATTTTTACAACTCAACCAAGTTTATTCACCTGGTTTGTATAATAATACAAAACTTCGCTATAACTTGTTAATATCTTGCCATTTGAAAATGTTTAAAAAATTAAATACGTGCTAGGATCACCAAGTATATCGTTTCTACTTTTTTGACATCCACATCATCATTTACCAATTAGCTTTAGTTATTGTTTGACAAAGAAAAAAGACCAAATTTTTGGCAATTGAATATCTCAGAAACTATTTACTTTGCATAGGTATAAGTTTATATAGTGGGAAAGACAACTTGTTTGATATGCGATTCTAATGACTCTCCCTGTATAGTATACAATATATTATTAATTACACATTAATTTCAATTACATATAGTGTAGGATATCAGAGATATCACTTACGTGCTGCAATTATTCTCCATCAGTAATCATAGAGTAATTAACCAGTAATTAACAGCTAATTAAGAATAACGTATAGCTGAGACGGGCGTATAACTGTAACCAATTTTCAAAATAATACGGTATGTTCCGAAGAAATAAGTGGAGTATGCATATTATGCGCTAAATATACCGTACAACAATGAATGTGATCAACAGCTGATTTTGTTTCAAATTTCCAATCTGATTTGTATTATTTTTAATAATAATATAATTAGTAAAGGAAGCTTTGCTTTGCAATGTTGACTTCATGACCCTTTTGTAACTTTTCAGCCGCTATAAATTCGTCACCAAAATTAAGTGTTTTTGGTATTTTAACCTCGTTTTCTTCCTGAACCTGACCTGTTGGAAAGATGTCACTGTTATTTTCCTCATCAGCAGGACGAATTTAGTCAAAAAGTTATTTTAATAGTGACAATGTCTAACACAGTATCATTATGATGTACAATGATATTACCAAGCTGCCAGTTTTGTCTGAGTTTTGTGTCTAGACTAACAACAAGTAGAAAAGTTAAAGCTTTTCATCAGGGCGTTTTGAATTTCCGTTGGCGTTTTGAATTTGAAACATCCATCCATTGCGGATGGGATAGTAAATACCCGAGGCATTTACTACCTTTACACAAAAGTTCCAAGAATTTCAAAGGGCTCACTCCCTTTGAAATTCTGAACCGAATTTCCATGAACCTATCTGTTCATCACAATACTAATACAGGTATTTGAGGAAACTGAATGGAAATCATAGATTGGAAACGTGAAGAAATTGTATGACCTAACATTTCCGGATTTGGTGGCCATTGTGGGACAGGCACAAAACAAACTCAAATAAGATAGGACTGGAGACAAATTGCAACTAAAATTATCACTGACTGACACAATAGAATGTCAACAATGTGGAAAAGAAGAATGGAACAACAGCTGCTTTGTGCAAGTTAACCCATCCTTTAGTTTGAAAGACCTAATGTATGGAAAATACAGCTACTTTGGTATCTAAAGCAGGCAAGCCCACCCATGAAGTTTTGTCATAAAAACCTATATCCCAGATTTATCTCTTTACTTGTTGTTATCTTGAAACTGTATGGGAAACATATCCTTAAGAGGAATGACTACCCGCTGTGTTTTATTCACAAAACTACCCCATGCCATATATACTAAAATACTTTAGTATATATATAATATAATATATAAGTTGCGATGGGGTTTCTCAGGTAAATGGTTAGGGGTGATAGATAGTCATATGTAGAAAGTATTACAGTTATCAATATAACAATTTTATTTAAAATTTGGTAAGTATATTGTGCCATTTTTTCAATCGTATAGCATACGCACCCTGTGTTCTTGAAACTTCTAATTTAAGCTTAAGTGAACCGTAAACTCTGAACTTTTAGGTGTACTATCGTGAAAACTGTTAACTTCTAAATGTCCTGTAAAGAAAGCGTTTCTTTGCAGTGGCTTAACTTATGATTAGAGCATAAAAATCTTCCAAATGACTTTCTAATCTTGTTATCAATATATCGCATATTATTTTGATTGTGTTCATTTACTATGCGTAACACAATTTCGCAATAACTTGTTAATATTTTGATAACCGTAATACTTTGTACATGAATAAACCTGGTTAAATATATTCTAAATGAGCTCCACTATCACCGCTTAAAAATTTTGTATCAAATTACTCCAGATTTACCAATATTAAGGTACTAGAATAGTGTACTACTGTCGAAAACTCAAATATTACAAAAACTAGTAAAATTGGGTATTCTATTGAACAAAATTCAAGAAAAAGTCATTTGAAAATGTTTAAAATATTCACGTGCTAGGATCACCCAGTATATCCCAGTAGATACCTATTTTGTTAGATACCGGCATGACTGGTTTTAGTTACAATCTGACAATGTAAATCGCCATTTTTGTTTGAATATAGTTGAATATTTGAATATATTTTTTAATATATAAGTATCCATTTGAAGAAAAAAGAAATATTGACCACTGCGACTCTAATGACTTTCACTGTATATTATATAATGTATTATTAATTATCTAAGTGATTAACTTACCGGAAATACAAATTAATTTATCATTAATTTCAGGTATATAGTAGTGTAGAATACCAAAAATATCACGTTATGTACTGCAATTATTCTTCATCGGTAATCATGGAGTAATTATCCAGCAATTAGCAGCTAATTGATAATAACGTATATCTCTGACGGATGTAAATGTACATTTTTAAATTATACAGTTGTTCCGGAAAAATGATGTCATATGGAGAATTCATACATATGCGCCAAAGATAACGAACCACAAGGAATATGATCACAACTTTACTTTTGATTTGGTCTCAGTTTGCTAATCGTTTTCTTCCTGAACCTGATATGTTGGAAAGATTTTTAATTTTCATGCTCAGTAGGGCAAGTTTAATAAAAAAAAAATCTGATGTGGCCAGGCACATGACTTTATCATACCATATATAAAATTAATAGTTTAGGTGCATGAGACTCTATTTGATCGAGATCGGCCATGACTGCATTAAAATAAAACTACTAGAACTAGACAGATATGTCGATTAAAGCTGCGTTCGGATATTGTACTCCGTTGACACCGGGTACACCATCCAAATGACACTTACGTGTTATTGGGTGTAAAAAGTGTAATGCAATATGCGAACGCAGCTTATATTGACAGAAGTTATTGTCAAAACATTAGCGTTTGACACCAAGACTACCTACTGTCATTAGAATCAAAAAATCTTACAAATCCTGGCTACTACTTTTCATGCAGTACGACCGATCTCGTAGACATAGAATTTGCTCATGCAGCTAAACTGTTGATTGTACCAAAAAAATGTTATAGTGATAAATTATTCAGAATTTTCTCATCTTTAATTTATTATTTAACTATTTCGACGAAATTCCAGAAATGGCGGCTTATTTGCAAAATCTTTCAAAAATGCTAAGACTAAACCTCAAGTTCCTTTGGACCCTCTTCAACAGAAAGCTTTTCAGCTCTAAGTTTGGTTATGAAACTTCTAAATATGAAGTTTCGTCCTGATACCTTTAGTGGTTTCTCCGGAATCGTCGCCACAAAAAACGGGTACACACACACACACACATACACACACACACACACACATACACACACACACAGACATTTTTTTGTACCTTGGTCAAAAATGTTCAGGGGACCCAAAAAGACATATTTCCGCTAAAATCTCAAAAAATTTTTTTGGCACGATTACAATACTTTACATACTGCGTATGATGAAGTAAAAAATCTGATGTGGCCAGGCACATGACTTTATCATACTATGTATAAAATTAATAGTTTAGCTGCATGAGATTCTATTTGATCGAGATCGGCCATGTCTGCATTAAAATAAAACTAGTAGAACTAGACGATTAAAGCTGCGTTTGGATATTGTACTCCGTTGACACCGGGTACACCGTCCAAATGACACTTACGTGTTATTGGGTGTAAAAAGTGTAATACAATATCCGAACGCAGCTTATATTGACAGACGTTATTGTCAAAACATTAGCGTTGTCATTAGTGTCATTACTGTCATTAGAATCAAAATTTCTGACATATCCTGGCTACTAGTTTTAATGTAGTACGACCGATCTCGATAAAATAGAATTTGCTCATGCAGCTAAACTATTGATTGTATCAAAAAATTTCATATTCATAAATTATTCAGAATTTCCTCATTTTTAATTTATTACTTAACTATTTCGACGAAATTCCAGAAATGGCGGCTTATTTGCAAAATCTTTTAAAAATGCTAAGACTAAACCTCCAGTTCCTTTGGACCCTTTTCAACAGAAACCTTTTCAGCTCTATGTTTGGTTATGAAACTTCTAAATATGAAGTTTAGTCCTTTAGTAGTTTCTCCAGAATCGTCGCCACAAAAAACGGGTACACACACACACACACACACACACACACACACACCCACATCCACACACACACACACAGACATTTTTTTGTACCTTGGTCAAAAATGTTCAGGGGACCCAAAAAGACATATTTCCGCTAAAATCTCAAAAAAAAATTTTGGCACGATTACAATACTTTACATACTACGTATGATAAAGTAAAAATGATTTGTGGTACAGTAGTATGTAGTATCAATACTTTTCAATTTGTAACAGTAGTATTGAATGTTATGATATTTTGTGTCTAGAACAAGAACAAGTAAGGAAAGTAAATGCTTTCTATCAAGCCAGTTCAGTTGCTTTTTTTAAAATAATTTAACTGATATTATTTTTTTAAGTATTGTTTTGGATGGTGTGGCCATTGTGGCACAGACACAAGACTAAAAAGATAGTGATAGTTTTGTCATACCTATATCTTAGATCTATTTCATTATTTGTGGTTATCTTGAAACCGTATGCGAAACATATTTTTAAGAAGAATTACTCTACGTTCTATTCACAAAAGTTGTGACGGATTTCCTCAGGTATTTCTTCGTACCATCTTCAAAGCAGTGCACCGAATTAAAGATAAGGAATGTACGATGTTCCTCCATATATATTGTGATACAACGTACGTGATAAAAATTTAAGTATTGTTGAGTATCGTTGAAATTGATTAGAACTCGTATTAATATTGGTACTAATATAAATACATTATCGGGAAAGTGGATCGTGTGAGATATAATAATAGCTCCATATAAGCTCCAAATAAGTTTTTCTTGAAGTTTTTTATCTACCGTCACTGAATAAAGCTACAGAGCAGAGGAAGTATGTCATATTTATACCAACTTGGCCTCAACCGTTCACGAATACCTAAAATTTGGCATATGATGGAAATATATGCAATGTTATATTTAACAGTTTTAGTAATTTGTTCGTGGCTGTTCTCGATAACATAACTCAAAATCTACGTAGATAGTCGATACAACTTATTGTGATTTATTTTCTACATTTCTAACTTCCAAATGAAAATCTATAATGACTCATCAAAAAAATGCAACATGGTCATTTTGATATTGTTAGTCAAGTAGAAAAACTTTGATTATCAGTTTAACTATTTTTCAGTCAGTACAATTATTTATCTATAATTTGACATACAAACACCAATATTTTTGTTGCTGCCCACCGTCTGTCGTTACCGTAAGTTGGAATGTTTGTCAAGATACAAACATTTGAGCACGTAAGGGTAACTACAGATTAACTACATACAATTTGAGCAACAAAAGAGTCTTATTTATCTATTGCTTTAATGTCAAATAAATGACAATTAATCGATATAGTCAGCAATAATGGCTAAATGTCTTGCTTCTTGGAAAATAACCCTAACCAACAACATGTTGCACATAATGTTAAGGCAGTTAAAGTGGGTATATATTATATTATAGGTTTAAAGACTTTTTATTACGAAATGCTTTTTATTCAGTAGAAGAGTTCATGAACTCACCGACTATAAAAACCTTTTTTTTGTGGGATAATGTGATTTCATTTTTGTAATTTTTTTAATTAACATTTATTTGTGTGGTTTTTGGATGTGTAACCGAGTTATATTATTATTACTTATTATATTTTTCTGACTTTCTGTAAACGTATTGTTTTTGGGAAATAAAATTTATTATTTATTATTATTATTTATTTATTGTGAGTAGACACAGACATTGTCCAAACACACAACGGACAATCATTTTCGTCAGAAATAAACGCCTACATTTCTAAAAATACCACGATTTTCGATAGCGTCATAACTTTGGCTGTGCTTTGTCAAAATTAGAAACTAAATAGTCAAATTTCTATGATTTTTGCGGTAAAAATTACGCTTGGTCGTCGTTTTGTGTCCGTATTAACGAGACTCATCCATTAGCGTGTATTCTTTTGCCTGATAGGCGGGAGTCTCTATCCTATTTTATAAATGTCAAGGAGGAGGAAACTTGCACGTACCTACAAACGTTTAGTATTTTAGTATTTATTTGAAAACTGAAAATTATGTACCTATGTTTTTTAAAGATTCTTCTGTAAACTTCGTTATACAGAATACAAAGCTTTATTATTAAGACAAAAACATGATTATGATTATGAAATATAAAAAAAACCTACTGCATGTATAACAAAAGTTCTACAGGATATGTAGTAAATTCTTTTCCTGTGCATTTCATAGACAACTTCTTCACTGTTCGAACTGTGTAAAACATTGAACAGTAAAAAACTTGTGTATTTTACTTTGAATCTGTCGCCTCTTTTGCGTCTACACATCTATATAATAGAGAGGACTTCACCAGAAGATAACTACAAACTTTTTCTTGGTCGCCATACAAATTTCAGTTCACAAACTCACTGAAAAAGCTCTGCGAGTGCGACCACTTTGCTCGTCGGATTTCTATCCACAGTTCCGGTCTATTCATTGTGCAGCCGCGTGTGTTCCATACTTCCCGCGAAAAGTTTTGGGCACTCCTAAATGTGTCTGAATGGTACGTGCCAAAATTGAGCACTCGTTCACCGTCCGCCTGGTGTGCAAAGGAGTTCAGAATTAATTTAACACGTTTTGTATTTTATGCCGTTTCTGGCTCAACTTTCGACAACAAATTAACAACGACACATTTGTGACGTTGTGAAGTAGTACTAATAAGAAAATCCGCGATCCTTTTAGCATAAAGCCATGCTAAGGGATTGTGATACTGCAAACTGTGTCGCAATGAGTCCATTATGAATCCAAAGAAATGCAAACTATTTCAAAATATATAATGTGATTGTCGAGCACCTATACAGGGTCCTGCAACTCAGCTCCCGTCTTCTGTAGCTCAGTTACTAATTAAGCTAAGAGTTTGACATTTTGCAGGCTTACCCTGTACTTCAAGGTACATTTCAAGAAACTATTTTGGATTATACAGGCTGCCCCAAAAATGTGCAACGCCGTGGTAATATATTTTTTTTAATTGCATGCTATATATTTCTTTACACATTTGGAAGCCTTTTATGGTTGCCTATATACCACCAAAATTTTATTGAAATCGGTTGAGTGACTGCAGCGCAATAAAATAAAAATAAAAAATAATTGATTATGCATCGTTGGGTTTAAAAATAAATAAAAGCCACAAATTGCACCTCGTTAATAAAATTTTGCTACGTTCTTATTAAGTTAGATCTAGTAGTCTCGTTAACCAAGTGTCATTGATCCAAACTATACAGGGTTACCAAAATCTAGTGTCAAACATGTCAAACTTCAAAGCGTGTTATTGTTCTTATTTTAAATTGGATCCCATCCACTTTTTTAGGTGAAACGATGCAGAATTAAAAAACAAACATTGTTTCTAAATACAACCCCATCACAATTCCCAATATTTTAAAAGTTATTCGCCAAAAACTGATATTTCACCATTTCCAACGGCAAGTTTAGGTAATAAATATCGTACGCGGCGTTGAAAAACAATTTATTTCATAAAATATAACGCAGAGAAGTATTGTAGATTTGAGTGTACTTAATGAAGTAGTTGTTCGAAATGTCTTCCGTGCTCTTCGAGGCACAAACGAAGACGAGTATGAAATGACCTCGCCACTGCTCTTAATAGGTCGGGCGTAATAGTTTGATGAGCTCCAGCGCATTACTCGTTACATGTCAGGGACCAGCTCACCGAAATCTTCCCAAATCAGTGGATGGAAGAGGAGGACCAGTTGCTTGGCCTCCTCGATCACCAGACTTAACAAAACTGGATTTCTTCCTGTGGGGCTACGTTAAGGACATCGTTCATCCTGAACCTCCAACAACACCAGAAAACATGCAAGAAAGAATCCGGGGCGCATTTCAAACTATTCCGCCCGACCTATTAAGAGCAGTGGCGAGGTCATTTCATACTCGTCGTCGTTTGTGCCTCGAAGAGCACGCAAGACATTACGAACTACTTAATTAAGTACACTCAAATCTAAAATACTTCTCTGCGTTATATTTTATGAAATAAATTGTTGTTCAACGCCACGTACAATATTCATTACCTAAAATTGCCGTTGGAAACGGTGAAAAATAAGTTTTTTTGCGAATAACTTTTAAAAATCTAACTTTATAAACGCAAAATTTTATTAACGAGGTGCAATTTGTGGTTTTTATTGATTTTTAAAGCCAACGATACAAAACAATTTTTTTTTGTTTTTATTTTTTTGCGCTGCAGTCACTCAACCAATTTAATAAAAATTTAGGTGGTATGTAGGCAACCATAAAAGGCTTCCAAATGTGTAAAAAAATATATAGCCTGCAATTAAAAAAAATATATTACCATGGCGTTGCACATTTTCGGGACAGCCTGTATTTCTTGAAATGTACCTTGAAGTACAGGGTAAGCGTGCAAAATGTCAAATTCTTAGCTTAATTAGTAGCTGAGCTACAGAAGACGGGAGCTGAGTTGCAGGCCCCTGTATAATTGGTTTGGTCTAATTGGTCACAGTTCTCATAGTAAGCTATACGGTGGCCCATAGATTTTTTCTTTTTTTCAAACCAAGGACACGTTACTTATTTTACCGTAGATGGCGCTACAGTGGTGAAATCGACGTTAGCTTCCTACGTTTTAAGGAAATGGCCAATATATGTCTATATTTTATGTTTCCTTGCATAATTTTAGTTCATAACTTATTGATATTGTCCTACCATAATTTCTATCGTTTGTGAGTTATTTATTTGTTTCAAAACAGCATTTTAAGTAACAAATTTTATCTGAATTACTAATTTAGTGTTTTATAATAACTTCTGCTTAGAATCCTTTGCAACTAGTTTGCATTCAAGTTATTATATTCATTCAAATGTCCATTCCAAGAATTTCGATACTCTCATTGGAACTAATTGTTGTAGGCTACTGGGCATCAAAATAAATCCACCACTAAAAATTTGTCAGAATTTTAGATATAGAAAGTTTATATTCTCTTGACCCTCTTATGTGATTTGTATGGTTCCCTTGTTCTGTTGTAGTTGATTCATCAGTAACTATACTGATGAGAATTGATATTCAAATTTCAGTTTTGAAGACATGCAGTAGGGTTGTTCTTATTTTTCAAATTTTTTTCTTAAGGACCTTCCCTATTTATTCCTTAATATCCACACCTATTTCCTGTCAAATGTGAGATCGATAAATACATATTATCACGTGCCTCAACGGGCTCAAAATCGAAAAGAACGTGTCATTTAATGAGAAAAAAATAATAAAAGCAACCTTTTTATTTTGTTTTACTACAATAAATGTATATACCATACTTTTACCATTTATTAACTTAATAGAAACAAAATAATCTCTTAGTCTTATGAGTCCTATATGAGAGCATTTCACATTTTTTGAAGAAGGTACTGCATTTGTGAAAAATACATGAACCAAGTTACCAAGTTACGTGATTATATTGGCCAACAATGATACTTTAGATTCAGATTGTATTGAAAAGAGCACACCAGAAACAATTTTCACTTGTCCAATCTTGTTCTTTATGGTTCTAAATAAAAAACAGGAAATTTGTGAAAAACTTTGACATCTATACCTTTTCAAGTTCAAGTTGGCACAAATCAAAATCAAATTGGCACTAATCAAAATCAAATTGGCACTAATCAAAATCAAATTGGCACTAATCAAAATCAAGTTGACAAATAACAAATTCAAGTTGACATTAAATGATTTAATTGTCCGTTCTTATAATGCCTTATATAAAAAAAAAGTTGACGCCGTAAACTCACAAATAGAAATGTGCGTTGTTTAGTAGGTATAGACTGAATAGTTAATGGATTATTTTTTTACATTAGGGTAATAACTGTGGTATGTAAAATTATTGTGGTAAAAGAAAACAAAAGCGTCTGTTGAATATGTATTATTAAATTAAATTTATTCTTGATTTGAGCCCCTTGCGGCAGGGATTAATATGTTTTGACGATCTCAAATATCACAGGAATTAAGTATAAAAATAAATCTACAAATTGAGGGGGTGTAGCAAAAAAAATAAACGTTATTTTTTCTATATAAATAAGTAAAACCACCCTCACACACAGGGTACAAGGTAAAGTTTTTTTGTAAATATTTTAACACGTAGTGGTTTCTACCAGCTACAGTCCAGTCTTCTGTAAACAGTATGTTCTTTGATTTTTCATTACTTTTTGCTTTACGTCTTTTAATAACACAGCAAGAACAGTAAGGTGAAAGCTGACGGTTGTAACTGCAGTACCATATTGTGTACACGCCTTTTCTCTGAAGCCGAATTGTTTATCTGATAGTAAGGGGATATTCCGTGCAAACGTAACGATTCTGTACTTAATTGACTTTTCTACTATTTCTGACAAATTTTACGTTAATGTTATAGGCCAGAAATTTTGCACCTCCAAAGCACTTCCAGACCTAAAAAGAGATTTTATAACACCATCCTTAACAGCTGAAGGATAATCTATAAAAATAATTTTATTTATTAGGAATGTATCCAGACATCACTTTACTTTTGAAGTTTTTACCTACACTTGAAATCTCATTTGCCATTTTTGACCTACTTCTGTATTATAAATTAAACATTAATTAAATCCCGGATTGCGCTCCAAGTTGTAATCAGAAATACTTGTTTCGACTGCTTTGGGAGCTTGGTAGCAATAAAACTTTGTCTCCTTTGTTGCTGACGTTTCGGATTTATTTTTAGCCTTAATCATTTTAGTTCTAAAATTGTTAACGTCCGTCGGCTGTCACGTTTGAATGTATTTGTTATGTAATTTGAACTTACTTTAAGCTCTGATGAAGGCTAAAAATAGAGCCGAAACGTCAGCACTTACAAAGTTATATTGCTACCTAGCTCCCAAAGCAGTTGAAAAAAATATTTCTGATAAATTAAACAATAAACATAATATCTGCAATCCCCTTGGAGTCTAATATCTCTACTCAGACTGCGCTTTTGATTTTGTGCTTTCTATATTTTATGATATTTTGTTAACAATGCTATTTACTGCTCTCCAAATTCCTTTAGTGCTGGTATTATATTCTTCTATATGTGGCCTAAGATGACCTTCTTTGAAAACTTTTATTAAATTTCTATAGGCTCGGTACCTTTCTACGAATTCCACATTACCAGGACCTTTAAGTTTTGTTGGTACATTTTATCTTGCATTGTTATGGAATGTATTAAGTATGCCATTGGTAGTCCAGTCTTAGTTTTCTTTTATGTTTAGCTGTTACCTTTGTTGTTCATAAACCTATATAATTTTGCATTTTGTTAAGTAGTTCTTCGTATTTGAATATGATTCACAATTATATAAGTTGAGTTTTAAGAGTTTCTATCTTAACATTCGCAATACTTGGTAACGTACCGTAATGATCAGTTAATGATGGTCTTAATATGGCAGATAACATGGAAATATATATTTTCTATTGTTTATGCTCCTACATCAAACGAGATACTTTTATCTAGAACGTTGTTTACGAAATCGTTAAATCTTTTGTCAGGAGTAATTTTAGATGGATATTACTTTAATTGTTTTTTCAATACTTCTAAATAATATACTACAAAGGAATATTTATTTCCAAGTACTAAATTTGTCAAACAATCTAAGCTAAGTAACTATCCAAAACTAGATTCGTTTCAGAATCTCTGCCTTTATATTCAGATTCTATAAAATCCGAATGACAATTTCACAAACACTTTTCACATATTTGATTTTATTCATTGATGACCTGATACTCACTTAGCTCACTTGTAATTATGACAAATTATTTACTTAGCAAAAAGTTAAATGTTCTGATATCTAGACTCAAAAGTTAATTGATTATTTTTTGTGACTAAGTTAATAACTGATATGTAAATTTATTGTAGTAGAACAACATAAAGATGTTTTTTTTTATTTTATTTATTTTTTGTTGTGCTTTTGTTACCATTTATTTTTGACGCGCTGTCAGTGATTTAAGGACTTCAGGACACACATTTTTGGGATTACATGTAAAAGTACAAAATCAATCAATGAAAGATAAGTTTAAAAATTGCAGACCTCACCAAATATTGTTGATCTGTACACTGAAATCATACATATATAGCACACATACTGGTGAAATATTGCCTGTATATTGACACAATATTTAGAAAATGTGTAGGTATACAATATTTACCAAATGTTTTACATAACATCCGCTAGGGATTATTTATAAACCAGATTAAAAAAACTGTCGTTGTTTAATAATAATTGCAGTATATGTTGCACCAAAATATATGTTTCACAATCGAATAATCTGTCAGCTTTTATTAATTATTACATTTACACCATGGTGTGAGGCTAAAATAGAGAGGTTAATTAAATTTTAAATTAAAACATTTTAAATAATAAAAAAAATGGAATCAAGTTTATTACACTTTTTAGTCTTAACATACCACCAAGAAAAATTATATTGTGCTTCTATTTGTACATCAAATTCTCAAACTCATATGATCAATACATTATCCTGGTTAGATTGAAAACATGAAAACAAATGACGATCGGGGTGTTTTCAAGGTCAGCATCAACTGAGAGGGTGACTGAGACTGAGAGGGTGACGTCGCATCCATTCACAGGCCTCGATTATCGACATTCCCACCATGGCGACAATTTTTTATTTTGGCTAATGATGCCCTGTTTCTCGCTTTCACCCTGGATAATTTATGAACCACCCACCCCGATGAAAATAATAAATGAGCTCGACTTCTCCCCTTTTTCCAATAATAATTAAGTACGGAATTGTCGTATTTCAACATCGACACTTTTTCAATATTTAAATGGTGTGCCATCGCTTAGACATCGCTTAGATGTATTTTTGACAGCTGTTGCCTTATCTAAGTTATTCTGTTTAATCAATTATGTTTATTTTTAGATGATATTCGTCTTCCAAATACGTAAATTGATCGTATTCTTGGAGAAATTACTGAATAACGTTGATGTTGTTTTCGTAATATATCCAATGAATGCTTAACAGGTGAAACTCTTGAAGTTTTGATAAGTTGGAATGTGGTACAGCGACGGGCTCATTATGCGGTTATTAAGCTTCTTAATTTTGCAAGCGCTTTACAAGGGTTGCACGTTAACGTAAACTTGACATTTCTCAACTTTTGTTTACCACAGAAGCCGTATGGATGGAGAGCTGGCTATGTAGCCTGAACGTTAGCAATTCTCAGCTAAACAGTTGAATAGCGAATCATGCGTCTTACAATCAACAGTGGCAGGCCATCACAATTTTGAATGTACAAGAAAAATTGCGGAGTTATAGAAAAACGGGTATGTAAGACATGTATACTGTCACTTTATCTGTATGCCGCTTAATGAAGTTCATTTTGTACAATAAATATACCAAACTTAATAACACTTAAGAAATATGAACTTGCTAAACTAACCTAGAAATTCTAAAGAGCTTTTCACCAAATCCCTATCAAAATAATTTATAACACTATGTTTTGTTTTATTTGTCTCTAAAACTTAATGTATCTAAAGCTTAATGTTTAATTTGTTGGATTCAAAATGGCGACCAAAATTTCACCTTTTTCGCAAGAAAATTGGTATTCGGAGATTTTTGGTGTCGCTGATTTTAAATGTGGAATGAAAAATTCAAAATCTAAAATAGCAGATACAATATGGCGGTCACAATGTTACAAACAATGTTGCATTTAAAAACTGCGGATCCGATGTACGCATGGAGACTACTATTGGTTGCCCTGTGTTTGAAGGCTAGTAACTCTGAAACGGCTGGACAAAAAAAATTTAAATAAACTGCGTTATACTCCTGAATCATTTCTGCATAACAGGAGTGACTATCAAAATTGTCTGGCCGTCGGTTTAGGCATGAGCGCCAGACAAGTAAAAAACCGTTTCGTAGCGACTTTCCACCGATGCACTTGTGTGTGCTTTCCGCAATTTTCCACGACATTTTTCGCCGCATGTGCCTTCGTAGATTTTAATCACTCGACTATTTTTGGCTGATGATGTGACCGGAGGTCACGAAACGCGTCCCAAAAGTATATGTGTGCGTGGATGTGAAAAGGGACCAGTTGTCCGTTTCTAGTTACGCAGATAATCGCAAATAAAGTTAAACTGGTTCAAAATACACGTTTTTATTTTATTGGCTAATTACTTTCTTTATTGTGTTTTTTATCAGATGTGTTCGTCTGAAACCCGTCTGCGGTTGGAAAAGCATGAAAAAATGCGTTTTTATTGCGAACGAAAAAGGGACCAGTTGTCGATACCACGTTACGCTCTAGCGCATTACGGTGTTGCCGCATACAGTGGCAGAAACAAATGTCCGTATGATAGCAGTTTATAAACTTGTTTGTATAAAATATAATTACAAAGTTATATAATATTCCGGGACAATTACTACGCTTATAGTAACTTCACTTTTTGTTTGTTTGTTTGTCTATTTGATTGTTTGTCTGTTTGTTATGTACAAATCTTGTAATCGACCTTATTTCTACTTCCCAGTGTCCAATCAAGTTAAAATTTTGCATGTGGACAGATTTCTGGTGACAATACAAGAAGCTATAAAAAAATATGGAAACTTTTCCAAAATTTAAAAAAAAAATTAAAAATTTGGAAAATTTGACCAATTGAGTTGAAATTTTGCCTGTGGACGGATTTCCGGTGACAATGACATGAAGCAATAAAAAAATTTGGAAAATTTTTTAAAATTTTGAAAAAAGTTTAAATTTGGAAAATATGTCCAATCGTGTTGAAACTTTGAATGTGGATAGATTTCCGGCGACAATGCTCGAAAAAAATAAAATGAATAAAAAAGTGAAAAACTTGAAGTAAATTCTAAAAATTTTTAATTTTGTTGATAAAGCGTAGTTTTTAAAAAATGCACTTTTTATATAATTTTATTATGATTGTATTTCCATGTTTTGTGTCCCTAGTTATGTTTATTTCTTATCATTAAACGTTTAAAATAATTTGATACTATCTGATTCAATTGAACTCGCAAATTTGGATTTTTAACTGACATAAGTGTTGAAATCAGACAGCTGCATAATTATGTAACAGGAAATAGGATGAAAAAAGTTGCAAATTCATGTTAATTTATTATGGTTGCCAGATTGCACTCGGTGCCATTTTGAATTATAAACATCTAACATCAGATATTTGTTTTCTTCTGAATCCGACAGTTAATTGCATGTTTAGTCGCCATATTGGATCCGCCATTTTGAATTTTATACATCTGACAACAGATTTGGAATCCGTATATATCACATAAATTAATTTTTGTATAAATCTGACACTTAATTACATGTTTGGTCGCCATATTAGATCCGCCATTTTGAATTCTAAAAATGTAAAAATAAATAAGATTTGGAATCAGAGGACCCCATAAACCCCTTACGAGAATGCTTAAGTCTTTTTAAGACTCAAGAGATGAAGATACCTAGCTTACACTATACATATTGTAGGCCCAGGCCAATGGCGCTATAGATTAAAAAGCCTATAAAACCCAAACGGAATAATGAAATAATAAATTCTACTAAAAATCTTGAAACTAATATCGAAATTGTTCCAAAAATGTTGGAGTCAGCGTAACTTCCAAATATGCGGGAAGTTATTAACTTTTAAACTTTGCAAAAGTTTGAAGCGTCATAGCGCAAAAGTTTAATTTTTGCACCAACAACTTAAATATTTTTTTTTTCAATTTCTGTTTATGGTAATCGGCTTAAACTGTTGGAGTACCTTTGCCATAACTTACTCTATCTAAAAACACTCATAACTCAATTTCGGTCAACTGTTTCCTTTTCATATCCAGGCACACATAATAAATCTGTGTAGAAACAAGAGGTCTTTCATTTACTCCAGTTTAAATAATAAAGATGCCATAATTCTTCCTTTTAATTCTTACCGGCTCGTACCTTTCCTTTTAAAATCACCTGAGAACCGGTGGAAGAATTGCCATTTTTGGTCATTTTCTTTGTCACTATACTGCTTCTAGTTATTGGGAAGTTGGTACGAGTATCACAAAGTTACTGTGATCGATAGCTTCATTCAGTGACGGTAGATAGAAAGAGAGTTCAAACAAAACTTAATTGGAGCTTATAAGTGGAGTTGGATACAACTCACACAACCCACTTTCCCGGTAATATTTCAATGGTGCTACCGATATTGCTTTCGTTCAAACCGGAAGATTATAATACTTCCATCGTTTGTTACCTTTCAAACTTGCTTTCAATGATGATTTCAGTCATATTCAACAATATCGATTCAAATGACTCTGTATATGTATAGTTATTAATATTATTTACGCTATATTTGTATTACGCACGGTTTTCAATTTCTGTCACAAAATAATAGGTTCTTCGTCTACACTTGGTCGTCACGACATTTGAACAGTACACTCAAATATGCTAAGCTGAGGGGTACAGTTTTGAAGGCAAAATTATATCAATTCAAATAATGATTTTTTTTTGGGTGAGAATTAGATAAATATATAAATAAATAAATAAATATAGACGTTAAGAGGAGTGTTATTTGGATCTATTATTTTCAACTTTGAAAGAATGGCAAAAAGAATAAGTTCTGTTGTGAGATTTCATTATAGATTAATAAATATCTGCAAAAAACACTATTAAACGGAAAGTTGTACGGTATTCTTTCTCTATATTTTGGTGTATGCCTTTGAAGATTGTACGAAGAAACGCCTGAGAAAGTCCTGCGAAGGGTAGATCTAAGATATCTAAGATATAGGTGTGTATGACTAAACTTAAGGATCAAGTATACCCCACTAATGAAAATTTTTGTTAGCGTTCAGAGAAAAACTATTTGCAATGGAAACTAACCACAGGTGATATAGGACGTAAAAAATACATGAAATAAACGGTAAAGTCAAGGGTGTCTTAGAAAAACAATTTTTTTTTTCTAAATCGCGGGTTCGAAATCACGTAAAAACGATAAATAATTCAAACTAAGTTCATAGGTAAAACCTTTCTATTTTTTTATGTTCTATTTTGGAAAGTCATTTTCATAAAATAATAATGTATACCAAAAAAAATGATTGTCGTTATTTAATATTTTATTACTTTTATATACTTTCCAATATGCAATACTACATCAGAAAACCACTGTAAAAATTTCATATCTCTACAACGCGTATTAACGCTAGGATTCCGAACCTACGGTACACTTCCGGTAGACTACGTCGTTATTGGGTGGGCTTGCCTGCTTTGGATATCATATAGCCGCATTTACCATACACTAGCTGGGTATATTTCTTAAACTTAAGGGTGGTATAATTTGCACCAAGCAACCGTTATTCTATTCTTCTTTCCACGTTGTTTACCTTCTATTGCGTCAGGCATCGATAATTTTATTTGAAATTTACCTCCGGTCCTATTTTATTTGACTGTTTTATGATTCTATCATCATCCTTTCAGTACATATCTGTCTGAACCACAATGGCCACACCATCCGAAAATGTAAGGTCATTCAATCCACGTTTCTAATGTTTGTATTCCATTTAATTTTCTCATATACCTGTGCGAGTATTGTGTAAAGCAGATAGTCTCACTTCACTCGAAATTCTTGAAACTTTGTCTCCAATCTCTGCCTGAGATATTTACTACAACATCTATAATTTGACATATATTAATAAGTAAAACTGGTTTACGCACTGTGGAGTAAATACAAATATGTAAATAGCTAATACAGTATATATGTACCGAAACCAAAAACTAACAAATTAAAAAAAAAATACAGTAAAATTATTTTTAAAAATGCACATAAAATGTCCTGATAAAAGATTTTAATTTTCTACTTGTTCTAATTCTAGACACAAAATTCAAACAAAACTGTTATGCTACAGCATTTAATACCTAATACTGTGTTAATTGATTCTATCACCGATAAAAATAACTATTTCTTATTAAACTCGACGTGCATGAAAATTACGTTGATCTCTTTCCAACATGTCAGTTTCAAGAAGAAAACGATTCACAATCTGAGTCAAAATTAACTGTAAAGTTGTGATCATATTCCTTGTAGTTCGTTATTTTTTGGGGCATATTTATGAATTCTCTATATGGCGTAATTTTTCCGGAACATACTGTAGACTTAAAAATGTACCTTTAAACCGCCAGAGTTATACGTTATTATCAATTAGCCATTAATTGCTGGATAATTGCTCTATCATTACCGATGAAGAAAAATTCCAGGACATAAGGTGATATCTCTGATGTTTTACACTACTCAATACCTAAATTAATGTCAATTAATTAATGTTTTCCGGTAAGTTAATCAGTTGGATAATTAATAATATGATTATAATTATAATTATATATTATACAGTGTGAGTCATTAGAGTCGTAGTGGTCGATATTTCTTGCTTCTTAAGAGATTCAAAAAAATACTTTACAATTCCAATTAACAATTTGGTCACGTAGTAACTAAAACCAGTTGCTTATGTCTAACAGAATATGTATGATATACTGGGTGATCCTAGCACGTAGTATATTTTTAACATTTTCAGATGTAGAGTTTTGTTTTTCTTTAGATTTTGCGATATTTGACGTTTACGCAGTACTCGTCACTATTCTAGTACCTAAATGTTAGTAGAAAATGTAACTATAATTGTTCCTGTACAAAGTATTACGGTGTTGAACATATTAACAAGTTATTGCAAAAGTATGTGTATGTATATTTAAATTTTTTTAATTCTAATAGTTGTTTTATAGGAAATGCATCATCTTTGAGTTACAAGCATTAATCGATAATTAACGGATAAAAGAAGTCAAGAAAAAATAACAAACAAATGAAATAGAATTAAATTAATTGTTCAAATTGACTGTGTTCAATTGAATGTGGGAAAATATTCATATAAGTTCATGAGTTTTGATTAATTGCTTATAACTATGATGCATTTTATTAAAAATGATTTCTACCAAAAATTCTGAGAATTAATCCTATAATTAAAAAATGTAACAATATATAGGTATATAATATGTTCAGAAAAGGAAAGGTTGCCAAATTTCCAGAATAGAAGGGACACCGTGTATTAAAAATTAATTTAAACGATAGCTTGTTTGAACCCAAAATACATTTGTTTGTAATTTTTTTCGGTTGGGGAATTATTAAGGTATTCGCATAGTTTTGTCTAATTTTGATTAATTGCTTATAACTTAAAAATGATGCATTTTATAGAAAAGTTATACCTACAAAAGATTCCTAGAATTAACCATAGAATTAAAAAATCTGATGTGGCCAGGCACATGACATTATCATACTATATATAAAATTAATAGTTTAGCTGCATGAGATTCTATTTGATCGAGATCGGCCATGTCTGCATTAAAATAAAACTAGTAGAACTAGACAGATATGTCGATTAAAGCTGCGTTCGGATATTGTACTCCGTTGACATCGAGTACACCGTCCAAATGACAGTTACGTGTTATTGGGTGTAAAAAGTGTAGTACAATATCCGAACGCAGCGTATATTGACAGAAGTTATTGTCAAAACATTAGCGTTTGACACCACCTACTGTCATTAGAATCAAAAAATCTGACAAACCCTGGCTACTACTTTTAATGCAGTACGACCGATCTCGATGAAATAGAATTTGCTCATGCAGCTAAACTATTGATTGTACCAAAAAATGTCATAGTCATAAATTATTCAGAATTTCCTCTTCTTTAATTTATTATTTAACTATTTCGACAAAATTCCAGAAATGGCGGCTTATTTGCAAAATCTTTCAAAAATGCTAAGACTAAACCTCCAGTTCCTTTGGACCCTTTTCAACAGAAAGCTTTTCAGCTCTAAGTTTGGTTATGAAACTTCTAAATATGAAGTTTCGTCCCGATACCTTTAGTAGTTTCTCCGGAATCGTCGCCACAAAAAACGGGTACACACACACATACACACACACACACACACACACACACACACACACACACAGACATTTTTTGGTACCTTGGTCAAAAATGTTCAGGGGACCCAAAAAGACATATTTCCGCTAAAATCTCAAAAAATTTTTTTGGCACGATTACAATACTTTACATACTGCGTATGATAAAGTAAAAAATCTGATGTGGCCAGGCACATGACTTTATCATACTATATATAAAATTAATAGTTTAGGTGCATGAGATATTATTTGATCGAGATCGGCTATGTCTGCATTAAAATAAAACTAGTAGACCTAGACAGATAAATCGATTAAAGCTGCGTTCGGATATTGTACTCCGTTGACACCGGGTACACCGTCCAAATGACACGTGTTATTGGGTGTAGAAAGTGTGAAAGTGTGAAGGTAGAAATACTATAATGGCGTCTACTACCACTGCCATTAGCACTAATGAAAGCGCCCCTTAACGGTGTTCAATATCCGAACGCAGCTTGTATTGACAGTAGTATTGTCAAAGCATTAGCGTTTGACACTGTCTACCGTCATTATAATCACATCTGACATCTAATCTGACATATCCTGGCTACTAGCTTTAATGTAGTACGACCGATCTCGCTGAAATAGAATTTGCTCATGCAGCTAAACTATTGATTGTACCAAAACATGTCGTAGTGATAAATTATTCAGAATTTCCTCATCTATAATTTATTATTTAACTATTTCGACGAAATTCCAGAAATGGCGGCTTATTCGCAAAATCTTTCAAAAATGCTAAGACTAAACCTCCAGTTCCTTTGGACCCTTTTCAACAGAAAGCTTTTCAGCTCTAAGTTTGGTTATGAAACTTCTAAGTATGAAGTTTTGTCCCTATACCTTTAGTAGTTTCTCCGGAATCGTCGCCACAAAAACGGGTACACACACACACACACACACACATACACACACACACACACACACACACAAACATTTTTTTGTACCTTGGTCAAAAATGGTCAGGGGACCCAAAAAGACATATTTCCGCTAAAATCTCAAAAAATTTTTTGGCATGATTACAATACTTTACATACTGCGTATGATAAAGTAAAAATGTTAAAATTACAGGGTCTTCTATTTAAAAAATGAAAGGTTACCAAATTTCCAGAATAAAATGAATGAATAAAGTGAATGAATGATCTAAAACTGTGTTACATGACCTTTTCTTCTTTAGCTTATTGTCTTAGGACTCGTCATTTTTCCAGGTCATACCTAATAAAATCTTTATTCGTACGTAGTACTGTCTTATCAAAATCCTTGGTAGTGCAAAACATGGGACACCCACTGTTGTATTACTGAACTTTGTGGAAGATTTGTGGGGTTGGCCATTGTTAACCGAAAAAAAAATGGAAAACGAGCCAGCATTTGCTGCCCATAATATCAAGGAAAGCATGCTATAAATCAAGACACCTGAAGAATACCCAGGAAAAAAAAGAGATGTGTTTAGAAAACGTTACAGACATATTCCAAGAAACTCTGCGATATCACAATTTGTTCCTTCAAAGGACAAGCGATGTATAGACACTTAAATTTCGCGACGTTGGAGTTGTTTCGCAAAATTTCCTGCACCGTTTGCAAGAAGTGTCCTCGATACACGTACCTGAGATCTGAGGTATATATGCGCTTTCGTACTCTTCCTTTGGCACGGCGCGAGCGGCGGTTACGCCGAAAGTCAGATCGATACACAAAGCCGTAGCGATTATCCTACTTTTACGATACTCTGGTTTCGTAAAGCTCGTTGAGTGCATTTGTTATGTAAATCGGCAGCGGGCCCTGACTCGCGAGCGCGCTGTGTCGGTACGGGTAGGAAATACGAACGGGAAGGAAACCCGCGAAGACGTTGTCGACGATAAGGATCTGGCGCGCGCTTAATTTTGGACCGACCGACGGTATTCAATCGTCCCTCGCCTACTACTCCTTACCGGTTAACTCGTCGACAATTGCCCGGCTGTTAGTTTATGGTCGTTCAAAGCTGATCGTATGCAAATCGTTACCGCCTGGCATAAAATACAGACCGGGAGTGTTGATCGTTGTCAGACTAGGCGTTTGCTTTGTGCACGGAAACCTTGGGAAAACAGAGGTGCGCGAAATGATTATCGGAGGTAGTACTGGTTTCAAAACAAAACAAAAGACACCGGAAAAACGTTATTTTTTGTTTCATTTGAGGTGGTGGATTAAATTTCCTAACCAAAGATATTCGCGATGATTTGTTTTAACGATCAACACGACAGAATGATGTAATTTTTGGTTGGACGCATGCAAACACCACTTTAGGGTGGAAACACACATATCAGTCATGTTGGAACAAAATACGTTTAGACAAATCAAAACATTTTGTGCATCTCTCCCACTCACTGGTTCAGTATATCGCTATCACATTTCTAGACTCTAGACTTCTGTCAAAACATGTTTTGTTCCGACATGACTGATGTGTGTGCGGCCACCCTAAGGCTATTTAAAACTGGACTACTTTCTTTTTAGTAACTATAATGTTTTAAAGGAACAAGAGTTGGGTACACTAGACTCACTTCTTTATCTATTTCAGAATAGCCAACCTGGTGCATTTAAAGTTATGGTGCTTGTTTACTTTATGCCAATTTATTTTTTCAATATTTTGCTGTAAACATGTCAGTGCAAATTAACTTTTTTTTATCAATTTGGCCAATTTCGCCCTTTTTTCCAATTTTATTATTTTCGTTCTTTTATGCATTCCTTTCGGTACTTTTCATCTTTTTTGCTGTTTGTCGACTGTTCTTTTTCTTTTGGCTTTTTAGTCTAATTTGTCCTTTTTGTATTTTTACTTTTCTTACCTTTTGTCTATTATTTCATTGTCTTTTATTTTTGCCCTGTTGGTCCAGCTTTGTCCTATATTCAGTTATCTTCATTTTTATTGTTTTTGTGCTTTTCGTGATAAGGATCACCTTTTATCAATTTTGTGCAAATGTTGCCCTTTATAATTATCAATAAAGGAGGATATCATAAATACTGTAGTTATAACAGCGGCCAACGTATGGAATACATTCAGTAATACTGAAAATGGTTGTTGTTTCAAAATCATCAATGACCTCTTAAATCACTACAAAATGTCAATCCCTTTCTGATTTTAACGGGTCCTTTTTAAAAACAACTAAAACAACAATAAAACTGACTCAATTAAAATAAAATAGGTCTCTGGCGAGAGCTCTAAACTTATAATTTTCTTTAAAAAAATCTATGTTACAAAATTTTAACAATATAGGCTGAAATAGAAGTATAAAACAAATATAGCTCTAATCATTAGAGTCTAATCCAACGATTTGGTCTTCCGCATTCGTCCTAGTATTGAGTAATTTTTACAAATTTAGTTTATTTGGTAGCCCATGAAAATTGGGAAAATTGTTGTTTTTTTTTTTTCAACTGAAAAACATCCTTAGAATATTAATTGCTTTGAAGAAATCATAAACTTGAAGCATCTTGCGGGACATAACCTTCGATATGAACATATTTTAATAATAAAAATATTTCATTTTTGTTTTTTTTTTCTTCTTGACTTTTGTTTTTTTTTAATATTTACCTTACATTTTTCGAAAATCTTAGAAACACTTTTGCGTGTTTCCTCAGGTAGTCAATCGCACTAGCAGTATTAAAAATGTCTTTGCCTTCGATGTGTTGCCAACGAAAATAGCTATCGTTGCTTAGTTGAAATTGAGTATTGTTCAAGACCAGACCATTATTTTACCATTAAAGAACCATTAATAACTACATAGTATAATTGGGATCAGGTAGTCCAAACAAACTCACCAGGCAATTGCATTCTCAGAAGTGCATACGTTGTGATTTTAGCGGAAAGAGCACATTCCATTGTGGCATTATTTTGGCCAGGATATAGATTTTAAAAACTAAAACCGACTATACCAAATATCAAAAGACAGTGACTTTTGTGCTCAAAAGCAGATCAGGACGTATTGCTAAATTCGGCATTAAAGCCACGACACGGCTTGTGTAGGTGGTAACTCGACACCATCAAAAATATACGAATGTAAACAACATCATGACTTTTAATTACATGTCCATCCTGATCTTGAGCCGTTTTCCCAACAAAAATTTAAGAAAAAATGCGGATATGTCCACCTTTTGGATGCTTTTGGATGGAGTAATTCTCGCTGGTCTTCCTGCGTTCCTTCTTCCCTCAACTATGATCACAAAGGGTCAGTTATGAATATTAATCCGCGGCAAACACCGGCGGAAACAAATATTTTTTATAAATGTTTAATTACAATTATATTATATATATAATTACAATAAAAAACCTCTTTGGCTTTTGCAGATTGTTTATTTCTTTAAGTGGGTTAAAGAAATAAACAATCTGCAAAGGCCAAAGAGATTTTTTATTGTAATTATATGAAACTACACCTTTGAATATGGACTACTTCAAGTACAGTTATATTGCTTTGATGTAGGTCATTCCAGTTATCTAAATGTTTAGACTGAAATTCAGGTAGGTAAACTTTCATGTGAATTGTATTCATCTTATATTATAGGTCATTGAACCCCTATCTTCAATATGGGTGATGAAGTTCTCCATGTTCGTCAAGTGTTATGAATGAAAATAGAAGCCTAAAATTTAATTGATCTTTTATTGACGAATAAAAATCTTATACTTTTCACGATCGATTTCGTTCCCCGTTGGGAACATCTACGGTTGAGACGTCAGTAATTAGCAGACGTAAAGCGGACAAAACATGGATATATCGAACAAGCAAAACATTTGGTAGGTTATGTTATCATGTGGACGTGTGTGGCCGCCACTATGTCATCATAACCTACCAAGTGTTTTGCTTGTTCGACATATACATTTTTTTCCGCTTTACGTCTGCTAATTACTGACGCCTCAGCCGTAGATGTTCCCATTGGAACGAAACCGATCGTGAAAAGTGTAAGATATTTATTCGTCAATAAAAGATCAATTAAATTTTAGACTTCTATTTTTATTCCCTATCTTCAAGTTAAGCTTACATAGTTTCTCTTCTGCCTAGACGTAGGAGTAGGTACGTAGCATTATGTATATTAAAGCCTAAAAAGCTTTAATTGGTGCCGCACAATTTTCGCTGACTACTGATGTTTGTGTTGCCCGTTTCCATACTTCAGTACGGTGGCGTCCTCTGCCGCTGGCTGCTACCTGATTACTCCTGCCTGTTTGTTTAGTGCAGATGCGGACGACATAATATACTTGTTTAAGCCAGTTTTATTACCTCCAAGTGCAAACAAAGCAAACATTACCTACGCGCACAACTTCCAATTAAACCACATTTACCTCGATGTCATATTACATGCACGCCAACTCACCGTCCTACGATTAAGCATACATAATGTAATAGTAATTATTACTTTGTGTTTGATTTTAAGCCTTGTCCACACTTTTGAAATGTAGAGCTGGTCTTGCATCTAGTCTATAAAAATGTATTTAAAACTGCATTAGTATCTAATCACCGTCGTAGTCAATACATATTTTAGTCCTTATAAATATTAAAAACAAATCCGCCGCAAAGTTACGGACACCTGTTATATTGGAACCCATGAATATTAAATTTTTTAAGTAGCTATTTCATTAAAGTAGGGATGAATACAATAAATTTTATATCACGTTTGTAAACGATCGCCGAACAGTAAACACAATTTAATCGCATTAAGAAATAATACATAATATGAATATCCATTAAATATAATATTGATTATTTACATTAAACAAATTAAATTAATTTGAACACTGGGCAAATGTTTTTTTTTCGTTGTGAATATTATTTCAATTTGAAAGCGTTAACATTCTGGATTGTATTATGCCTACGTATTTTAATTTAATTCGAACTACATGTCATTTCCTTTATGTCAGTTTTTATAGGTAGTTGCATCGTTATCCCTTCACATGTCGGTTATGTTATCCCTGGCTATATGTTGCCATCTATTCTTAAATAGTATGGTATAATTTGACAGTATCAGAAAGAAGAAATAACCGATTACGTACAATTTTTTTAAAAAGAAATGTGATGTTTAAATACCATAACAGTACCAACATATTGGCGTTCAAAACTGCATTTGATACGAGAAGAGAAGATGCAGTTTGTACATGAAAACTCAAAAATAGATATAAATGGACGCAAAAGTTGAAAAAAAAAAAACGGGACCAACAAATTAAACAGACTATAGTGTCATTGCCAATTGCGAATTTATAGCAATGCAAACTTTAAAAGTTCCAGTTATACCTGAAATAACGTATTTGTTTACTAGCGATCTTGAAGTAGTAACAGAAATGCGTTAAATGTTCACATATGAAAAGTTTATGGAGAGAAATTGGACCTAGACAATCATACACAAAAAGGAGTGACCTTTTCTACGAAAATCGTTGATTGTATCCTAAAAATTGTTGATAAACATAATTTCGGAGTTAATTTAACTACACAGTCGGTAGTTGAAAACAGTTAATATCCGATACGGTGAAAATTTTCACACATGATGTGAAATGAAAATTAACACCATGAAGTGTGTTGAAATAGCTGATAAAATGAGAGAAAATACATTGTTTTGGTGTTGATACAAAACTCCGTGTTGGAGTGAATAATTTCCAAAATTGTACTATTTATTCGGTACCTAGATTTATTCCGTTAAGTGACTCCTTTGACTCGTTGGCAACAACAATACACCATAGTGGCGCCACCAAGATGGTTCGCCTCACACTTCGGCCGGTACTGTGCTTTAGTCACCTGTGCCCCTAACTTTTCGGGCTTCAATTGAGTGAGGTTAATTTTTTATTTAATATATATGTTATGGGCCAAGTGATTAATAGGGCAATATGAAAAATGCCCGGGCAATATGAAAAGAGCCCAAAACAATCGGGCAAGGTGATTAAAATAATTGAAATTATTACATTGCCCGGGCATTATTCATAATGCCCTGTATATATTGGGCAGGATGATTAAAACATGTTTCTTTTTATTAATTTTTTTTTCAGTATTTTTCCAATAATAAAATAAAGTTGACTCCAGTAATATATTCAACATATGTTAAAAATTAACAAAACTCATATTTTGTCTGAATAAACCTTCAAAAATATACAAAAAATCAAACTGTATCAACGTATCATCAAACGCAAGCAATATGCTTATAAGTTAAAATAAAACAAATCTCATATCCTAAATAAATAAATATTCAGAAATAAAATAAAAAGGCAATTTTATACTGTCAAGTAACGTAATAAAACATCGATAATTAACAAAACTCATACAAAAACTAAGTAAGCAATCAAAAATATATTAAAGCAATATTTTTTATTTATTGGAGCAGTTTAGACTTTAGTGGTTTAGACTTCAAATTACAGATTTTTATACCCCCCCACATTTAATATGGTGAGGGTATATTGAGTTTGATTCAACATTTGTAACACCCTTAAGGAGGCGTGGTAGATATAGACTTTTTATATGGATTTGATCAGAATTGAAAAGTGAGTCGATTTAGCTATATCCGTCTGTCTGTCAGTCTGTCCGTCTGTCCGTCTGTGTACACGATAACTACCGCAATTTTGAAGCAATTGATCTGAAATTTGGTATACAAGTTCGTGAATGGGCAAAATCGGTTCACTTGCTTTTTTTTGTACGGTGGGGGGTATTTTAACTTCAGCACGGCTGAAGATAATTTTCTTACTAGTTTTTTCTTTACGACACTTACACCTGTCCGATTTGCAACCACCTTTACACGCACATCGATTGTAGTCTTGGCCTCCACAGTTAGATGACATTCTTGCGCATTCTCTTAATGAAACCTATGACTCCTGAACTTGTTCGGCCGAAATGAATGTTTCTTTGCATGTTGTAAATTCGTTTCTTGAATACAATTGGTTTAATATGCCTTGTTTCGTGCCTAATTTACAAAGGTTGGTATCTGTTAGCTCAACTACAGTAGCTAGAATATTCCTTCCATCAATACGAGCTCGGCCAACATCCGGCACCCAAACACTGTATCTCCTACTTTAGAAAAGAGAAATTTGGTATTTGAAGTACTAAGGATTGTTGTTTTAGATTATATAAAGCCATTGCTCTAGTATTTTTTACATGTTTGGCTCTTTTCCAAAATCGGATCTACGGAATTATTGTTATGTACCAGCTGTTATGCTTTTCTTAACTTGATGACCAGGTCCAGGATCTGATTAATATTATCATCTGAAATAGTACCCAACTCTTCAGACTGAATACTGTCAGTTACATCCACGCAAGGTGAGACATTTTATGTTTGGGTCATGTAATGGCTATTCAAGAGTCTGCATTGATATGATTATTTTGGACCATATACACTACTTCAGACTGCACATCAGTCTGAGTTGTTAAAACTGATTCTAAATCTTCCTCAGACGTGATAGTAACACATTTTAGTTTGCATGTACATAAACATAAGGCAGTAGCAATTTTCGATCAAAAATACTATAATGGCGTCTACTACCACTGCCATTGCCAGATTGCCTATTACCATTAATCTAAACGCATCTTTAAGCTGGCCGCAAACGTTCTTCTAAGTTTTATGTTTCAGAATTTGTTTTCGGAAGCGGATAAACAAAACCTATACTAAAGTTATAGATGACAGACAAGTTTGTTTTATTTCTGAACAGAATATCAATACTCGCTTTGGATAACGAATTTAAAATCCGAATTCGGAAAACGATTGTTTGTGGCCGCCCTTACAGCGATCGTGGTCGGTTTCAATCGTCGTCGCTCTGACGACATTGGTAGGCCGTCTACTACTTACTCACCACAACACTGCTCGTAATATTTATCAAAGTGCCCAACACAATTTAGCAGTATTCATAGTGCCCGGACAATGTGATTATATATCATGCATCAATACAAATTTATTAAATTGCCCAATCTTTCAGGGCAATTTCATAATGCCCGGGCATTATGAATATTGCCCGGATTAATCACTTGATCCATAACATATACAATACACATTAGTATAAATATTTCTGACTACAACATTAATAATATTGTATGTTTATATGTATAATTGTATATATTATGTAAGACATTTTATGATAATAAACAAAAGAAAGGATTGATATCTAAGTTACATGTGTTATGAACACATGTACAGTAATTAAAAAATTTTCTGTGTTATAGTCACTGAAAGAAAAAAAATCTGATGTGGTTAGGCACATGACTTTAGCATACTATATGTAAAATTAATAGTTTAGCTGCATGAGATTCTATTTGATCCAGATCGGCCATGTCTGCATTAAAACAAAACTAGTAGAACTAGACAGATATGTCGATTAAAGCTGCGTTCGGATATTGTACTCCGGTGACACTGGGTACACCGTCCAAATGACACTTGCGTGTCATTGGGTGTAAAAAGTGTAATACAACATCCGAACGCAGCTTATATTGACAGAAGTTATTGTCAAAACATTAGCGTTTGACACTACCTACTGTAATTAGAATCAAAAAATCTGACAAATCCTGGCTACTAGTTTTAATGCAGTACGACCGATCTCGACGAAATAGAATTTGCTCATGCAGCTAAACTATTGATTGTACCAAAAAATATCATAGTCATAAATTATTCAGAATTTCCTCATCTTTAATTTATTATTTAACCATTTTGACGAAATTCCAGAAATGGCGGCTTACTTGCAAAATCTTTGAAAAATGCTAAAACTAAACCTCCAGTTCCTTTGGACCCTTTTCAACAGAAAGCTTTTCAGCTCTAAGTTTGGTTATGAAACTTCAAAATATGAAAAAAAAACGAGTACACACACATACACACACACACACACACAGACATTTTTTTGTACCTTTGTCAAAAATGTTCAGGGGCCCCAAAAAGACATATTTCCGCTAAAATCTCAAAAATATTTTTTGGCACGATTACAATACTTTACATACTGCGTATGATAAAGTAAAAAACATGTTTTCCAGTGCTATCATTTTTTTTCTATTTTTTACTTTATCATACGCAGTATGTAAAGTATTGTAATCATGCCAAAAATATTTTTTGAGATTTTAGCGGAAATATGTCTTTTTGGGTCCCCTGAACATTTTTGACCAAGGTACAAAAAATGTCTGTGTGTGTGTGTGTGTGTGTGTGTGTGTATGTGTGTATGTGTGTGTGTGTGTGTGTGTGTGTGTGTACCCGTTTTTGTGGCGACGATTCTGGAGAAACTACTAAAGGTATCGGGACGAAACTTCATATTTAGAAGTTTCATAACCAAACTTAGAGCTGAAAAGCTTTCTGTTGAAAAAGGTCCAAAGGAACGGATGGTTTACTCATAGCATTTTTCGAAGATTTTGCAAATGACCCGCTATTTGTGTAATGTCGTCAAAATAGTTAAATAATAAATTAAAGGAGAGGAAATTTTCTATAATTTATGTATATGACATTTTTTGGGAGAATTTATAGTTTAGCTGCATGAGCAAATTCTATTTCATCGAGATCGGTCGTACTGCTTTAAAACTAGTAGCCAGGATATGTCAGATTTTTTGATTCTAATGACAGTAGCTAGTGTCAAACGCTAATGTTTTGAAAATACTACTGTCAATATAGGCTGCGTTCGGATATTGAACACCGTTACACTTTTTACACCCAATAACACGTAAGTGTCATCTGGACGGTGTACCCGGTGTCTTTAATCGAGATATCTGTCTAGTTCTACTAGGTTTATTTTAATGCAGACATAGCCGATCTCGATCAAATAGAATCTCATGCAGCTAAACTATTAATTTTATATATAGTATGATAAAGTCATGTGCCTGGCCACATAAGATTTTTTTAACATTGTGTAATAAATGGGAACCGCTGCTTTAGGCCCCCTTATTGTAGAGACCTCCACCCTAAACACCCAATAAAAAGATTTTAAATAAAACCTCACTTTATAAAGCTTTTTTTGCGCACTAATCCCATAGTGGTATTAGATATATTAGCTTATTAGACCGCTTACACACGTAGAAGCTGTATGCGAAATTCAGTATCCGGGATACGGAATTCGTCGGGTGAGTTGCTACGCAAATACTGTTGGATACTGTATGCGACGCAACCATATTTGATGACAGCTGTCTTGTGTCATTTGGGACTACAGTGCCGTGCGGGATAAACATCGGTGTAGAGGAGTGTATATTCTTTTGGCGGGTTGCAATGAAAAATCGCAAAAGGAGAACCATGTGGTTATCGCACATTTCTCTAAATATGGCTACCCAGCACTGCTGTTTCTTGTATTTATTTGAGTAATTACTGTCTGCGGTGTTCCACAGGCAGGTCATGGGTTCCACCAAGCTTATAAATTTATCATTATCGAAGATAAACCGCTCCATTGTAAAGCTCGCCACCGACGGTACTGCGCCGTAGTTTGACAGAATCTCACAACAAAATTGTACAATTTTGCAGTATCGGCGACAGCGGCACTCACGATCCAACACTTCAGTATGTTTTACTAAATAAGTTAGGTGATATTTCTTTTTATCATCACAAATGCTGCTACACTGGTTGTTCATAAAATAATATATGACAAATTCAAAACTAGGAAAGTTAGATTAGGTTCCATTTCTTTTTGTTTTATAATAACAAATAAATAATAGATTAGGTTAACGTTGCTCTAATTTAATCGTCAATGGGAGCATTAAATAAAAAAAGAAACATATAATGGGTGTGTACTGTGTACCCACTGTCTACATCTACCCAATCGCCACACGCGTGTCTAAACGGCTCCATATACTGCAATGTAAAATCGGTATTCCGTTACGGATTCCGCAGCCGGCGGCTGAAAAGTTGAAATTCGAAAATGCAGTATCGCGACGACGCTGTATCCGTCGCGCGCGATATGAAAGGCTCCATTTAAACACATAGCTGAATCTGAGACGCGCGCGACTCGCATACAGCGTCTACGTGTGTAAGGAGTCTAAATGTTATGTTGTTGTGGCTCGTTCACATTTGACTATATTCGCCAACAGCAAAAATATTCCTCGAACCGACTATTTCTGTGATGAATCGTGCAAGCCAACAATGGGAGAAATAGTTTCGTCGACCGCCTAACTTTATGTGTAATTGATGGTGATGGAATTCATTTGTAAGGAGGTGTAGACCTAATTTACCCCGACTGGTCTAATTGAACTTGAATGCGGTGAGGTCGACGATTTGTGGACGGGCCGCGGCCAGGCAAAACTGATTGCTAGTCGCACACTTCCCGGCCAAGGCTCGCCTCTCAGTCAGTGGGAACTTTCTACACCTCCCGCCAATGCCCCATCTGCATTTCTGACGTCTCTCTAATCAGCTCACTCCTCAAACAATTCGGCTATGTTCAGATAACGGTCTGTAGTGGCCGACTATTGCTATCAAAAAGGCTCAACTGTTGAAGTTGTTGTAGTAGTACTTGTCATTTAAGAACTAAAATGTTAAAAACTTTTGTAATTTTTGATCTATTTCAATTATTCTTTCAGAACATTGTAAATATGTAAATTCATAAAAATTATCACCCGCCTGCTTTTTGTCGACAAGGTAATCTTTTGGTGGTTTAAGTTAAAAATCTTTGTGGGAAAATTTAAGCAACTTCGTAAGGTTTTTAAGTAGCCTGTAATAAAGCTATATACTGTGAGCGCGCAAAGTATGCAAAAAGAGAAAATTGCTGAAACGGTTTGTTGCTTGAATAAATCTTCGCAACCGTCGATTTTTAATTACGAAAATACACAGTATTTGAAATTTAACTTGCATCGTCATCGACACTTTTTTAAAATGGCAACCCCATATATCATCATACGCAGTATGATGAAGTATTGTAATCGTGCGGAAAAAAATTTGAGATTTTAGCGGAAATATGTCCTTTTGGGTCCCCTTAACAGATTTGACCAAGGTACAAAAAATGTCTGTGTGTGTGTGTGTACCCGTTTTTGTCGCCACGATTCCGGAGAAACTACGAAGGGTATATCGGGACAAAACTTCATATTTAGAAGTTTCATGACCAAACTTGCTGAAAAGCTTTTGGTGGAAAACGGTCCAAAGGAACTGGAGGTTTACTCTTAGTATTTTTTAACGATTTTGCAAATGAGCCGCAATTTCTGTAATTTCGTCAAAATAGTTAAATAATAAATTAAACTAGAGGAAATATTATGCAATTTATTTCTATGACATTTTTTGGTAAAATTATTAATTTAGCTGCATGAGCAAATTCTATTTAGTCGTGTCTGCATTAATATAAAACTAGTTAGCCAGGATTTGACAGATATTTTCAGTCTAATGACAGTAGGTAGTGTTAAACGTTGATGTTTTCACAATACCCACTGTCAATAGTATAAACATATCTGTCAAATCCTGGATAGCTACTTATTTTAATGCAGACACGATAGATCTCGATCAAATAGAATCTCACGCAGCTAAACTATTAATTTTATATACCGGGTGACCCACGGCATAGGTACTCCCATTTATATTTTTTGTTTATAAAGCTGGACAACTGAAATTTGGGAAAGTGTTAATATCGTAAAAGAAGTAATTACAACGCCTCTCAGCAGAATTTATTAGTTTTCGTTTGAATTGGCAGCTCAGGTGCTTCTCACATATACCATATCACACAATGTTCTTGATTTTGCTGCAAGTATGGAAGTTTTAAATTTCGACTATTTTTGGTTGAAGAAGGCAGCATTGCCGAAACTGGTACTGTGATATACTATGATATCTTATATGTATATTGGGTTGCATACCTGAACCTTACCTGTATATAACATTGTATACGATTCTATAGAACCAGTTAATAAAAGGTCACGAAGCTGAATGGTTGCTTTAATTTAAATTCATGACATGGCGCTGCGAACATGCGAACAGTAATCGCAAAATTAGTTTATATGAAGAAAAATAAAAGTGAGATCAAGAATGGATCAGAAATTTATCACTCCGATGTTGCTGAATGGCAATTTAGCGGAAAACTGGCGAAGATTCAGGCAAAAATTCGAAATATACGCCATTGCTACGGAACTGCAGAAAAAAGATGAGAAGACGCAATGTGCTCAACTACTTTATTTAATGGGAGATGAAGCCATCAACATCTACACCACTTTTACGTTAACTGATGACGAAAAGGATAAACTCGAGGTACTGAAAAAGAAATTTGAATTATATTTTGTACCGAAGAAAAATTTAACCTTTGACAGGTACCGTATTTTTACCATGAGGCAAAGTTCAGAAACCACTGAACTATTTGTTACGTCCCTAAAAAATCAAGCAAATAATTGTGATTTTAAGGATGAAGAGCTCAAGAAAGAATTAATTAAGACCATGCCAATTGCCGGTATGAAAGATGATGCGGTCCGAGAGAAGCTACTGCAACGCGATACTCAAGGTTCGTTGGAAGAAGCCGTCGAATGCTGCGTTTTGACAGACGCTGCCCGTCATCAACTTGAAGAAATGAGCTCAATGGTTCCCAAATCAATCAAGACTGAGATAGATGCGATACGAAGAAGGAAGACAGAAAATGAAATAAATTCTCCATGGTCACCTACAGTCCAAGCGTCAACTTCCCGAACTGTCGAAATAAAAAATTGCACCAGATGTGGTCGATCACATGCTATAAATAAATGTCCCGCATTCGGTAAGAGTTGTAATGTTTGTCACAAACAGAATCATTTTGCTAATGTGTGTAAAAATAAACAAAATTATTTTCATAATAGAAGAATAATTAATAACATAGACCAATGTCAAAATAATTGTAATGAAACCGTTGATCGACTGGTAATTGATTCGGTTGGTGTCAAGCATAAATTAATATCTTGTCACAAATATTTATTAGTTGAAGATAAAAAACATTTAAAATTTAAAATTGATACTGGGGCCGATGCTAATGTAATTTCTTTAAATAATTTAAAACAGTTAGATTTTGATGTTCGAAAGATTGAAAACACAAATCAAATTTTGTCTACATACACCAATCATACAATTCCTATTTTAGGGAAATGTTACTTGAAGCTTCAATATTTAAACAATATTCGTTCGTGTGTTTTTATGTAGAAAAGGGTGATCGTCAATCAATTTTGGGATTTTCTGATAGTTTAGAGTTAGACATAGTTAAAATTAATGAGGAAGATGATTCAAACAAAATTAACAGCATAAATTTAATTAACAAGAAAGACTTTAGCTCTAAGATAACAGAAAATCAAAATTTAAATAAAACATATTATGATTTGAATGGTACTCGTTACAGAAACGATTTGAAACTCCACACAATTATTAGATATAAATTAAAACCCGATGATGACATATGGCATATAGGCAAAATAATTAAAAAACTAAATTCCAGATCTTATCAAATTCAAAAAGAAGATGGTAGATACTTAATAAGGAATAAGATACATCTAAAAGTTGTTAATAATTTAGAAAATTTTAATATGAAACCAAAAAGTACATACGTGTATTGCCCAGAACCGAGCGATAATTATACTATTGATAAAAGTAACGACAATACTTGTCAATCTAATAATAGTAAAAAAGTATCTAAATATGGAAGACCGATCCGATCACCTGACCGATTAAGATATACCTAGTTAATTTGAGTGTAACTTTTGTAAATAAGTGTTAGTTTGTGCGCCGATATTGTGATGTTATAATTTGCTTAGAATTAAAAATAAATAAATAATTGGTGGTAAATAAGTTTGTAGTGTTTTTAAGTTTGATTTATAAATTATTGTAAAATTAAAATGTTATGTTTTCAGTATGTAGTTTTGAATTAATTGAAAATAGCTCGCATACATTATTGTTTTTTTTTTAGTTATTAAAATTCATTTATCCTTATGAGCATTTCTAATTGATTAAAAATAATTCATGTGTTATTAAAATAATCGTTTATTATTTATTGTAACTTAAGATTTATTGTAATAATTAAAATTCTTATTGTTTTCTTTGGAAGGGAGATGTGATATACTATGATATCTTATATGTATATTGGGTTGCATACCTGAACCTTACCTGTATATAACATTGTATATGATTCTATAGAACCAGTTAATAAAAGGTCACGAAGCTGAATGGTTGCTTTAATTTAAATTCATGACAGGTACCAAAAGTAAACTAATAAAGTCTGCAAAGTTGAGAGGCGTTTTAATCACTTCTTTTACGATATTTACCGAACTTTGCATCATGGACTTTTCCGAATTCAAAGAGTTAATAGACAAAAAATGCCATTGTTTGGGATACTCTTCAAGTTAATATGACTTCCGGTTTTTCCGGAAATGACGTCATCATTGAAATTGTAAATGGCACCCTATATTCTTTGTGTGATATTTTCAATCAGGATGACATTCTGAACACAAAAACATATCGATCGTCAATTTTTATCACCAGGGCAACGCAAAAATAACTTTTTTGTGTATTAATCTAGGTGGCTATGAATTGGTGAAAGTAGTCGAAAATTCTCAAATAAACACTAACTAAATCTATTTTCGCCGACATTGTGTTGCTGGTGCCGTCTAGCGTGATTTAATTGGGTTTTGACCAGTGAATCATTTTTCTCACGGGTACCCAATGGCCACGCCGTGATTATTCGATAGAAAACATCTTTCCGATTACAATGATACCAAATACTTGATACTTTGTTTAAATGCGATATCCTTGTTAGAAGCAAGGATATCGAAAAAAATATTTACCTAATGATCAAAGTCGGCGTACAAGTCAAAGTCACTCAATTGACACTCGAAGGAAGTACCCTGATTATTCGACGATAAACATTTTTTCGACACAATGATACCAAATTCCTGATATTTTGCTGATAATTGTAGCGTGAAAATGACGTATAAGGAGTGTGTAACACATTTGTACGCTAAGGATTTCTACAAAATATCAAATACATATTTGGTATCATTGTAATCGGAAACATGTTTTCTATCGAATAATCAGGGTGTAGCCATTGGGTACCCGTGAAAAAAATTACTCACCGGCCAAAAACCAATCAAATCACGGTAGAGGGCGCCAGTAACGCAATCTCGGCCAAAATCGATTTAGTTAGTGTTTATTTGACAATTTTCGACTATTTTCACCAATTTCTAGCCACCCAGATTAATACACAAAAAAGGGATTTTCGCGTTGCCTTGGTGATAAAAATTGACAACCGATATGTTTTTGTGTTCAGAATGTCATCCCGATTGAAAATATCACACAACGAATATAGGGTGCCATTTAAAATTTCAATGATGACGTCATTTCCAGAAAAACCGGAAGTCATACTAACCTCAAGAGTATCCCAAAGAATGGCATTTTTGCCTAATAACCCTTTCCCAAACTTCATTCGTCCAGCATTATAAACAACAAAAAATAAACGGGAGTACCTATGGCGTGGGTCACCCGGTATAGTATGATAAGGTCATGTGCCTGGCCACATCAGATTTTTTTAACTGATATTGATATATATTTAGCAAATAAAGGCTAGCCCACATGATACGTTTCCAATAGAGTGTTATGTCAAATAACCCCACTCCGCCCTCGTTTTGCGTGAAAATGCAAACAAAACCTAGAACGTACGCGTTTGGGGGTTAGGGGGTTTATAATCAAATTGTTCCCTACCTGTTACCCTATTATAATAGTAACAAATATCGGAATGTTTGCAAGGTACAGCTTCAGAAGTAAAACTTGGCAAGTTTGGCTTTAATATTTAATAACTTTTGTGAACTGTAACCCATAATGATTACATTTCAGTACATAAACAAATTTTCAAGAGTATCCCACGCCAAAGTAATTTTGAAAAAAATGATCTTGTAGTGTATTATACTGCAAACTGCAAAATTATTGTGCCTCTGTTCAAGTTTGAGACACCCTGCAGAGAAATTAAAGTGCTTGGTCAGGTTCGCAAGTATGTACCAGGGAGGGTTGCATTACAACTTTTTTCTCATTTTTTTCCTTCTAAAAATTGTTTCTCTGATCGGAAAATATCTTCCGTCTATTCTTAAGACCTCAATTTTCGCTATTTTAACCAATATTATTCCTTTGGTGACACAGATAAGTGTTTCTTTTTGTTTCCACCAGCCGTTTTCTGTTGTTGATAAGTCAACAGAAAGAACATTAAACTCAAGTTTAAGCCATATGCAGAGCATGTGATGAACATAATGAATGGAGAGATGAGAACGTGCTCATAAACTACTACTAAGGGTATCGGGACGAAACTTCATATTTAGAAGTTTCATGATCAAACTTGAGCTGAAAAGCTTTTGGTTCCAAAGTGTCCAAAGGAACTGGATGTTTATTTACTGTTAGCATTTTTTAACGATTTTGCAAATGAGCCGCCATTTCTCTAGTTTCGTCAAAATAGTTAATAAATTAATGTAGAGGAAATTCTGAATAATTTATGTCTACGATATTTTTTGGTAAAATTAATAGTTTAGCTGCATGAGCAAATTTTATTTGATCGAGATCGGTCGTGTCTGGATTAATTTAAAACTAGTTAAGCCAGGATTTCACAGATATTTTCATTCTAATTACAGTAGCTAGTGTCAAACGGTGATGTTTTGACAATAGCTACTGTCAATAGTATCAAAACATCTGTCAAATCCTGGATAACTAGTTTTATTTTAATGCACATACGACCGATCTCGATCAAATAATAATAATAATAGTAAATCAATTTATTAGTTAGTAATATAAGCCCTCCATAGTTAATTTATACTAAAGTAAACAATAAGCTAACTAAATGGACCAGATTCAGATAAATCTGTTATTCTATCTGTCCCATACAATTCAAAATTTAAAACATTTACATTTCATCCATTTTAAATATTTTAAGAAAACCGTAAAGAGAGAGAAGAGACCCATAATAACATCATTAATACTACCCATAAACAGACACGTACACAACCCGAGGACCTCAGCAGCTATTCGAACTGAAGGGAGAGTAAAAATTGCTTGTATTTGTCTTTAAACTTAGCAACATTCAGGTTAAGAAACTCAGTGGGGAGAGCATTCCAAAAATTTGCGATGTTATATGAATAACTATTTTTGAACAACGAAGTCTTGTGTTTAGGTACTGTTATAGTATGCTTAAAACGAATATTAATGTTGTGAACGCCAGTACGGAACCGTATCTTTCTGTGTAAATAAGATGGTAGCCCGGTGCAGATCACCTTGTGGTAGAGAACCTCCGAATGCAACTTACGCCTATTCAGCATGTTTAGCCATTTGCAATCTCTCAGTTTGTGTGAAATATGATCAAATTTTCTAATACCATAACAAAAACGTAAACACGAATTTTGGACATATTGTATTCTTCTCTGCCTAGTGTTATCAATGCACGGACCATAAACTGAATCGCAATAGTTAAAAGTCGAAAGAACCAATGAATCAGTTAACATTAATTTTACATTAACGTCAAGAATATGACGAAACGAGTACAACTTTTTCATAACAATGTACGATTTTTGGATAAGTTTACTGACATGCGTCTTGAACCTAACATCGCTATCCAACACAATCCCAGACTTTTAACAGTATCAACAACCTCTAGCTTTTTATCGCCAACTACAATATTCAATGACTGTTTTACCAGTTCCCTTCTCCTGTCGTTAGCAAACACAATAACCATAGACTTCGCTGAGTTAATCCTCAAACCATGAGCATTAGAAGCCAGGACTATAGAGTCAAGGTCTAGATACATCAACCTATTCGCTTCCAAAACTGTATCGTGATTAAATGTGTGGTATAATTGAGTGTCATCCGCATATGTATGAAGCTTACAATTTAAAACATGACGATTAAAAAACGCTGTATGAATAATGTATAATAGTGGACCACATATGCTACCCTGCGGAACACCCGAATTCAAAAACAATGAAGACGACAACTCATTACCCATTTTGACTTTCTGGCTTCTATCCATTAAGTAACTGCGAAAAAAATCTACAGCACCCCTGCTCATCCCAATGTAATGCAAAATTCCCAACAACATATCATAATCAATGAGATCAAAAGCCCTCGAATAATCCAAAAGAACAAGAACGGTTACCTGCCCTTTATCAGCTCCAATCAATATATCGTCCATAACATCCATCAAACAAGTGTTACAACTATGACCAGATCTGAATCCTGACTGTGTATCCGGAATTATATTGTAGAGGTTCAAATGGACGCGAACTTGCTCGGATATGATCTTTTCTAAAATTGTTGATAAAACAGGCAAAACACTAATCGGTCTTAGGTCTTTAATTTCGGTTGGACAGTCTATCTTCGGTATCGGCATAACAATTGCTTCCTTCCAGATTTGTGGAAAATAATTTTCTAAAAGACAAGAGTTTATTATGTGGGCTATGAATCTAATCAGATACGGGCAACATAGTCTGATAAATCTAATACTAATGTCATCCACACCCACCGCATCGGTTTTAACACTCGAAATGATCCTACTAATGACATCCTCGCTCACGCATGCAAATGCACAATCCTCAGTTATATTACTGAATCTATTGTTATTATAAAATTCTACCACATTTCTGTCTACATCAGTTTTAGGAATTGATTTAATAAAAAAATTATTCATTTGATCAGCATTTTTTAATCGATCCGGGATTGCATTTTGCTTGTTGCGACCGAACAGTTTATTATATTCCCTCCACATAGCCTTTGAGTTTCTACTGTTAAATTTTGAATTCATAAACACTTTCTGTTCAGTTCTTACGGCACTAGTCACATAATTACGCAATGACTGGTAGTATTTCCAGTCACAACTTTTCTTACTTCTCTTAAACTCCTTAAATGCATCGTCACGCGTTTTCATCATAGCTTTTATTGTCGGTGTTATCCAAGGTGCATAAGGACGTGTGATCTAAATTTGCCTTTGGGGTGCATGAAGATTGTATAAGCAAAGTACATTGTGATTAAAGAATTTTAGTTTTTCATTAATATCCGTCATATATATCATATTTATCCAAGCAATATTTTCTAGATCAACACGAAAGGTGTCATAATTAAACTGTGAAAAATCTCTGATTGTCTTAAAGAATGGATACTCGTTTGAAATCCTTATGGGAAGTGAGCAATACGTTAAGCGATGATCAGTTATACCTGCTATGTCCTCCGTACCGGAATCAACTCCAGAGATTGTTTCAGAGATGGCCATAATGTCAATTAATTTTGCTGAACTGAATGTTACCCTAGTTGGTTCCTTGATCAACTGCACAAGACCATAGGCATCAAAAACTGATTGAATGCGAGTCGCGTACCCGTTGTTTATACTCAGGTCAATATTGATATCACCCATCAATATTATTTCATCCCCAAGATGTATTAATTGTGATAACTGTTCATCCAATGCATCAATAAATGAGGATTCACAGATTATTCTTTGCGACCGGTAAACAACGGTCGCAATGGAATCTCATGCAGCTAAACTATTAATTTTATATAACGCATGATAAAGTCATGTGCCTGGCCACGTCAGATTTTGTACTAAATTACTTTGTTCGGATTTGTCATAGAGAGTTTAAATAAATACTATTTTATTTAGCACATTAAAACCTAAATCTGTTAAGTGTGTTTAATACATAAGGTTTACAATGATTTTTCATCTTAACACATTTCTAAAAATTTACTTACGATGGTCTCTTAGGACCCGCGTTAATGTCTGTTTTTCTATATGAAGGGGTACATAATTTGTTCATTCAATATGTTTTGTATGCAGATATAACAGATTTACAGATTTTTTTAAAGTACCTCCTATAGACCACTTTATATGGAATGACCACTTTATATGCAAGGATCTTGTAATAAATAACACAGTCTTCTTCCCCTTTATGACAACAAGCTACCGAAATTTTTCGTGTTTTCGATATTTAATGCGTAACAGGCCAGACTTAAAAATCTGAAACTGTCCATTAATTAATTTTATTATAATGTTCAAAGTATTTAAAACCCTTCTTGTGACTCTTACTGTGTTTGGAATAAGAAGCCCTTGAACGCAACAAACATTAATCAGCGCTTACTAACAAATAGCATAATTCCTTTCTAAAGTTGGTACAGTAAAACTATTTAAGCTAATTTTACTATAATACAATTTACTTTATTCAGCTTAAAATAATTATGATTTAGGTGCAAAATGTACATAAGTGTAACTTTATGTGTTATACACTTTACAGATAGCTTGAAATGTGCTAAATGGAATGGCTTTTATTTCAATTATCTATGACAAAACCAAACAAAGTTATTTTTAACGCGACGACTTACTGATGTCAAAAATGATTTATTTGCTGACTCAATAATGGCCGCCATTTCTAAGCCAAGTAAAGTAAAGTAAAGTAAAAAATATTACAATTGCTTTTGCACTCACAGAACATAGGGAGATTCATGAAATAAATAAGATTTTTTTAAAGTACCTCCTATAGACCACTTTATATGAAATGGCCAGTCTAGTAAAATAGATATCAGGAAATACTTTAATTGTGTCGATGAGTTTACTAACCAAACAAAAAAACCTTTTCTTACGATAATTAATAAATTCATAATAAAAAATAATTCGTTTTTGAGTGTGGATTCAAGAGCATTTCAGATTTGTACAAATAAGTACTCAATTAGTTAAGATTACAACAATGTAGGCATGGTTATTATTCTGGTGAACATTGAACAGCCAGGATGAAACCATCCAAAAAAGCAAACATGCATGTTTTTCTCAAAAACTGGAAACAATTCAGAATTTCTGCGTTCAGTTTCAGATTCTACAAAAACAGCTTATCTGAAACTTCAAAATACCTTCAAATATAAAAACTGTAGAACGACGCTTGTCTTGAAGACGAATCAGATTCATTCGAAACCGGGTAGCCACTAGAACAACAATTAATTAAACATTAGAGCACACGAGTGTTTTATTTATTCTTATATCTGAAACTGTTTTCACTTGTTAGTTTTGTTCATTTTTTGCCATGATAGTCACTTAGCTTTTAATTTATACCCTCCAAGAAATCCATTGTTTCATAACGATAGTTGACGATCGGTAGACAAAGAAAACGTCAGTCGGGCAATCGATTTATTGGACGAAAACGTTATTGGGGTTAAGAGGGTATTTTTGCGACTCGGGAACATCTCGGGCACAATTAGATTCTCGGAAAAATCGTTAGTATTTAAGAAGTATTATATGTATTATTCGTAAAACTATCCTTTTCAAAGATATAGATAATCAATATAAAGTTATGTTGAGGATTCCATGCATTTTTGCGACCTGAAACTTATTTTGAGATCCGTTGTACGTTGTTCCTTTGTTGTTAAACAATGTAAAATCCAGTAATTTAGACGTGATGCACCCTTTATAAGGATGCACTCCATAACAAAACTGCGTACCACCTGTCGTTACGGTTGCTTCTAACTCGAATTTCTTCAAAATCATTGTTAACAAGAAACATGCTTTTCAAATTGCACTGTTAGTACATTGTATTGAATGTATCCGGTAAAAGTGTCGTCTAAGAATATAATTAAAAGGATTAGTGCGTACAGAGATCGCTCTACCTGAAATGTTACCACCACCACATTCTCCCACCCCATTTCTGGACATTAGCCTTTAGATGAGGTATGGTTTACTATGTATGCATCAGTTCCTTCTGAGACCTATTCGCAGACAGTTCCTGCACAGTTATCTAAGTTCAAAAAAGTTCTAAAAACAAACTTAACAAAAATGGAAAACTATACAATTTCACAAGCTGTTTCTGGAGGAGGATACCAAGTGATTAAATATCTGTTGGAGACGTACGAAGTGAACATGGAGGAAACAAGTACCGGACATGGAGTTTTCGATGACGAACTGGTGACGCCATTGCATATTGCAGTTTCTCGCGGGTTTCTTGACGTGGTGAAATTGTTGCTGCTCCACGGTGCGCAAGTGAACGCAGCAACGGCAGTGTATAAGACAACTCCCCTATACATAGCATGTCTAAAGAATAGGTTAGCCGTTGTTAAATGCTTACTGGACCATGGAGCCAACATCGACGACGCGAACTGTTATGGGACCACTAGTCTTATGATAGCTTGTAACATAGGAAGCTTCTCCCTGGTAAGCAACCTTCTTTCCGCAAAGCCCGATGTGCATAAGCAGAGTCTGTTAACTGGCAACACAGCTCTTCACGAATGCTGCCAGTCAAAATCCCCAGAAAGTGACAACATCTTCCTTGCATTACTTCAATACGGAGCATCTATCAACGCTACAAATATATACGGCGTATCTCCACCTATTCAAGCAGCACTGGAAGATAGATTAGCATTATTTGCGAAATTCGACACGAGCAAATACCTATCTCAAGAACAAATGGTAGAAAGCCTAGAAGTATTCGGTGCATGCACCACGCTGTGGGATTATGAGGCTGTCGCTGGAGATTTCTACTGGTTAGCCGCCTTGATACAACGAGATGTTCAACAGTTACCAAAAAAGGGAATGGACCGTTCTACATACCTACCTGGAGAACGTGAGTTTGGTGATGAAGAATCATTACGTGAAATTTCGCAAAGCAGAGAACTTATGTTGCACCAGGCGATTTTAGTACTGGAACGAATTTTAGGCCCAGCGCACCCATTCGTAACAAGTTCTCTGCCACTTGCTACACGTGCTACTGTGGACCTACGTCTTCGCGTATTAGAGATTCAGCAACAACATCTTCAACCGTTGGACCCTAATATTAAGACGACATTTCAAAATTTAATGTATCACACTGACAGCGATTTGCCGGCCCTTGAACGATACCAAATTATTTTTATAAAAGCGGTAGATCAGTTAGCCATGGGAAAGAGGTACTTAGAAGAGCACTCTACCAGCACTAATGCAGATATTCTTCTTAATGAGCTGACAGCATTTTTTGATATGATTTTGGAATTCCTAGCTACTCTTGATGAAGATGTACCTACAAACGATGTGAAAATCAATGCTGTTTGGCGCAAGTTGGTCCAATTGGACTTGAGAGTTGTATTTGGTTATACACCTCTTCATTTTACCTGTTCTACTCTCTTAAGCTCTAACGGTGCTTCGTTAAGTAGGCGTCTGCTGAACGCCGGTGCAAATCCAAACGCGCGGGATATTTCGGGAAATACCCCACTTCATCTAGCAGCTATGTTGCCAGGTCATAGCGAGTTGATTCCAATTCTGGTTGATGCTGGGGCTCATATTTGTGCAAGGAATGAAAACGGTGAGACTGTCATGGATTTAGCGAAGGTAATTAACTGTGGCTACTTGAAAAGCATGTGTAGTTTTAAGGGTGCCATGAAACTTACCTGTTTAGCATCAAATGTCATTAAAAAGAACAACATACAGTTTGAGGAGGTGTTGCCGCGAAGTCTTGTGAAGTTTGTCCATAATCATTAGTTATACTTGCGTGACCCGATGATCCGTCTACTATCTAATTGATTGCCCGTGTGGTTACATAATTTATATTTGTGATTGTTGGTGTAAGGTGGAGAAACTGCACTGTTGCCAAATGTTTTATAATTTTTTAAAATAACATCGTGTGTAAATTAGCTTTTAATTTATGAATTCGTTGTGTAATATGTTATAATGTACAGCTTGCATAATAATAAAAAAAAATATACATGATCATTGGTTTTGTTTGATAGAGGTAGTGTATATTAGTTAATTACGACTATGTGAAATAAAGTGAAATTTCAAATAAAAGAAAGCTGAGGTAAGTATGTATAACCAAAAAAAGAATCTGCAATGGTGATTTATATAATACTTTTTTGAGTTAAAAAGCTTTTCATTTAATTTAACTTCGTTACTGTATTCGACTCGAAGTTAACAACAAAGTAAAAATAAAGTACTAATATTAGAAATTTTACGAAACAATCCGTTTTATGACAGCAATCCATACACGCATAATTTGCCCACGATCAAATAACCAGGTGTCAGGAAGGTACAACATAGCATGCAATACCAATAAATGCAATACAAAGAATTTTTACATATGGCCGACAGGTAGAAAATTGTAAACAAGAATTCAATGCAAGAAGCATTCCAAATCCTGTACCCTATAGTCTTAACAAACACTTAAGAGTACATTCTAGTGTAACATTTCCAAAAAGTTATGACTTTTTATTGTAGTTTTTGATTGCACAACGTTTAAGGAATACACTTTAAAAATTTCGGGAAGAAATTCGAAAAATTAACGATTCTACAGCCAAAATTAGAGCGGCCCGCCGAAGACGTTTATACCCCAATTGTCGGCACCTTATTTCAATGTTTTTCAGTAATTATTTTCTGTAGGATACCCACATATATCCTCTTTAAAATGACGTAATTATTGTGATCAGCTTAATACCATATGTCGTTAATCGGGCCACAGACACACGCACGCGACGACGCGACGGTGAGACCTGCCTCGCTACATGCCGCGAGGCACAGGTCTCAAAGACAAATCTCACTGTAAATGGTACCGTATCACGGTCTCTGAGAAGGTCTCAATGAGACCGCCGTCTGCGGTTCCATGTATCATGTATCGGTTGGTCTCACGCTGCATGTATCATATGCAGCGTGAGACCGCGCTGCAAGTTTCACCTGGTCTCACCGTGAATAACTGAGATTTTAGCGGAAATATCTCCTTTTGGGTCCCCTGAACAGATTTTACCAAGGTACAAAAAAATGTCTGTGTGTGTGTGTGTGTATCTAAAGGTATCGGGACGAAACTTCATATTTAGAAGTTTCATGACCAAACTTAGAGCTGAAAAGCTTTTTGTTCAAAAGAGTCCAAAGGAACTGAATGTTTACTCCAGGCATTTTTCAGAGATTTTGCAAATGAGCCGCCATTAATGTAATTTCGTCAAAATAGTTAAATAATAAATGAAAGTAGAGGAAATTTTGAATAATTTATGTTTATGGCATTATTTTGTAAAATTGATAGTTTAGCTGCATGAGCAAATTGTACTTGATTGAGATCGGTTGTGTCCGCATTAATATAAAATTAGTTAGCCAGGACTTGAAAGATATATTCGTTCTAATGACAGTAGGTAGTGTCAAACACTGACGTTTTAACAATAGAACAACTACTGTCAATAGAATAAGAACATCGGTCAAATCCTGGCTAACTAGTTTATTTTAATGCAGACACGACCGATCTCGATCAAATAGAATCTCATGCAGCTAAACTATTAATTTTATATATAGTATGATAAAGTCATGTGCCTGGCCACATCAGATATTTTTTTTCAAAGTTTCCAATGGTTGTGATACACTTGATAAATTTGCTTATGTGCTGAAATAGTAATCAAAATCGGTTCAAAAATTCACAAATGATATTGAACATTAAAAGTAAAGTTGCAAATGTTTGATTGAATGTGCATTTTTAAAAAGCATTCAGAGATTGGTACGGATCAAACACCAAAGTATTGGGAATCGATACAACTTCTAACGATGTCCAAAACTTGGACCTTCGAAACATCATGTTGGTTGTCTTGGTATAATAGGTTCTACGATTTTTTTTTCAAACTTGCAAATCCGATCGGACAATCTGACAATTCATTGACAAAAGCATCTAAATCCATCATTAATTACAAAATCCGGTATTAGTGCCCCGGTATTGAAGTGCTATACCTTGTATGCATAAATGTTAAATAAGAGCTGTTTTACACGACCGAGAATAATAACGAAAATAATAGCCAAAATTATCGCTATAATTTTGGTCAGAAATATTGGCAAATTAATTTCAAACGATAGCTAAAAGTTGTTTGACACACAGCAATTGATTTCCCTATTAATGTAGTCATGCGCATGCGTACTGTAGCAGATTTTTTGATATACGCGATTGTAACCAAAAGTTGGATAAAATTAACATAACCTATACAATCGTTGGTTGTATTTCTAACAAGGGAAGGGAAGAAAAGTATGATAGATTCTTTGGCAGCTTTCTGCTTCAACGACTGAAACTTGTTTTGTAACTCCTGCTGCGCACTTCTGAATCGCATCCCATGCCGTTTTTCTGCGATTTTTATAGTTTACGGCCTTCGATTTGTATAGATTAGGCCACTTCCTGTATTCCTCAATTAAAAGCATCACTTCGGCACGGGTCCACGACGTCATAATGCAATAAATCCTCACAGAACGACGATTCTTTCTCGGCAATACATGCACAATACCAGATTCCGCGTGGTTTGTTCTCACTCTTTTGAGGATAACTGCGCGGGCAGACCAATATCCAATATGATCGGCAATTGTACGAAGTGCGCATGTTATCGCGCATAATCTCGCGGTGAATAGACCAAGTCTGGTATTTTTCTCACAAAAAGTTTCGCTATTATTTTTGTTATAAAAGATTGGTTTTACACGTCCGATTTTCATCGACAAAACATTTGGTTATTATTTTCGCTATTATTTTCGTTATAATTCTCGGTAGTGTAAAACAGCTCTGTAAATAATCATCGAAATTATGGTGCCAGTTAAATTGATCATGCCACACTACTTCGTAATACGGTGCATGTCACTTCAATTTAATCTGGAACATTGCTATGTCAAAGTTGATGGACCGATTAGTGACTTATTTGGGGGCTTGGATATCACTATAACATTTAAGCAATGAGATGGTGTATAGCAGGCCAACTTTTGTTTACTTAAGATCTACCTTTTATCTTTAAAATATAGTAGATTTGTAATAGTATGTAATGTAGTAGATACGCAAAATATATGATAAAAGCTACTTTTTTTTATTTTTTATATAACCTATTAAGTTTTCGATATCAAAGCATAGACAAAATAAATTTCCTGACGTAACTTTTCATATTTGCAGAGTTCATTATAAAAATGCACAGTATGGCAGAAAATTTGATTTTAAGATTCCGTGACACTTTTTTTGCCAGGAAAATTAACATGGATGATTTATAGACTTATTTTCTAAAAAGTTTAGACTTTTGTTCATCTATCAATATATCGTGGGGTTCATCGCGTACTGAAGCAACTTGTTTGTCTACCTACGTTGTTTATCTACGAGTAATATTAACATATTTGATTGGGTTTAAGCTGAAAGGATAGCCCTTGGCATATATTTTTATCTTCTTGAGTTGAAAGGTTAGTCCTTTGCAAAAATTTGTTTATCTTGTCGAGTTGAAAGGTTTTCGCGAATACCTATTTGTGTCAGCCCTTTACTGGCGTGGTAGGTAATTTATTTTGTTGAGCTGAAGGTTAGCCCTTTGTTAATATCTGAATGATTTTGAGCTGAAAGGTTAGCCCTTTGCTAGTATTTGTTTATCTTCTTGAGATGAATAGTTGTCCCTTTGATAATATTTGTTTAATTTTTGAGATTAAAGATGCGCCCTTTGCTAATATTTGTTTATCGTGTTGAGATGAAAAGTTACCAATTTGATAATATTTGTTTATATTGTTGGAGATGAAAGGTCGGCCCTTTGCAAATATTTGTTTATATTGTTAAACTGAATGATTAGTCCTTTGGTTATTTGTTTATGTTCATGGGCTGAAAGGATGACCCCTTGCGAATATTTGTTTATTTTGTTGGGCTGAAAGGTTATAGCTTAACATGCTAATATATGTAGCTGAGCTGAAAGGTTGTTTGCTTTTTGCAGTTTGACTATGGTTTGAGTTAAAAATTTTAGCGTTTTGAATGCAAAAGGAAAAGATATACATGTTGGCAACTTGATTATTGTTGAATGAGTAACACCTTTGAATTTCGGCAAATTATGAGTTGTCGAATGGAAGTTTGAATGAGTTACTGAGACCAAGTTTATCATTGAGGACAATAGTTCTGGAGACTGGCTTTGAGAGCAAAGCTATAGTCAGGATTGACCGTGTTTTGTTGTTTATTTTATTTGTTGGATTAATTCAGATATTGGGCCAGTGATAGAAGATTATAAACACACTTATTTGTAAATACATGAGTAACTAGACTCACTTTTTACTGTTAACGGTTTTTGTTACAATGGTATAAGCAAAAAACTGCTATCGGTAAACGGACAGGTCTGTGAGATCGAAACTTGATTCTTGATTCGAAACTATCTTTGATCTTCCACATTCACTAACAATAGGGTTATATACTTAGGGATAAAATTAAAGGTTGTTTACTGTTCAAGTAGTATATTGGGCAATTAGTTAACAACCGTTTTTTAATAGGGTTATAGTCAGGCTTATTTCCTTCTATGTAAAGGTGACTAAACCCACCATCACACATTAAGTCAAGACATCGCGAGCGATCGACCAGAATTGGCTTCGCGAGCGACCGGTCGATCGCGATCGACTTGTTGGCCATCCCTGGTGTATAGTGTCATTTTCAATGTCTGTATGTAACGTAACGGTAGATGCAGATAACTATTAGACGCATATATGTATTTAGAACGCAATATAACTACACACAACGAAACGTTGTATCAATTCAAAGCAACATTTGTTAATCTATATCAACAGTTGTTTTATGTATACGCAAGAATATCTATCGTTCATTGAAGAAAACAGTTGTTTTGACCGATTGTCTTACTTTAAGATTGTACAATATTAAATTGAAAACAATACTTTTTTGACATATGAATTTGTTCTTTTAAATTAAAAGGTTGGGTAGTCAGATTAGTCAGCTCACATTCTTGGATTAAACATTCACTCACTTCTTTTGAATATGAACCGTGTTATTATGAAAGCAATAATATTTCACATGAAAAGCTAATTAAGATATCCAAAAAAAAGTATTGCTCTTTTTCAACTGGGGAAGGTACCCGGTGTCCCTTCTTATTTCCTTTTGCATCAATACTAGATCTGTTGGACATTTCTACGTCAGGTACATTGACGGTATAATAGCACAATCACTGATGCTGCATTGACATGTATGCGATTATATACCCTCTAGGAGACCCCTCTTACGACGAGAAACTAAAGCTACATCTATCGGCCGCGTTCACATTATTATCAAAACAACGACTTTCTAAAATCAAAACATTTCCATTTCTTAAAGCAAATATTTACGTTGTTTTATATTAAAGAAATATTCTCGTTACAAGAACCTGTTGTTTTAAACCAAACAAACTATGTTAAGTATGCCATTTTCATAAGATTCGACAACAATTTCTTTGTGTGTAGTATGGTAAAGACGAGACATGACAGCAGGGGTATGTTGCTGAAAAATACGGGTTTTCATGGCCCACGTTCTTTTCACAAATAGCTTAGGATTGCTGCGTTCCCTACGACTCCCATCATGAACCCCGTAAGATTAGTGTTAGACTTTCGCAAATGTAAACATACTCTCTATATACAATAAATGTATAAAAATGTCTAACAAAAGCTGATCATAACATTACTTGACTCTTTGGCCATAGAGGTCACCGAAGCCACCAAATCTATTTCTGCTGTATCTGACGCCGCCTTAACACTGGACGAAACCGCATAAAGTGGATCAGACAGGTGTCCAGTTGATTTTGCTTATTCATAACGAACATACATATAGCTTCGTGTTTGGTAAATGCACTCAACGGCATGTGTAACATTACCCAAGCAGCACAGCGCTATTTTGCATTGCAGTCGTAGAAAATGAGGTCGCGTCGTAGTTGGATATGCACTAAAACGTCAACTCAATTACCGGTCCATTATTTCTAACGTGCCAAGATCACGATCGCAATTGTTTTGCGAACAATAACTAAGTGAACAGCGGTGGAAAAGTTTGCTTAAATACAATTTTACCTTTAACACAAAATCTACAGACCAAGAGACGTATATAATTTTTGTAATGAAGTGGAACGAATATCGAATGTGTATTTTACATATACAGGGTGAGTTATTAGTATCCCGGCGGTCTATAGTTAATAAGTCGTTTGAGAAACAATAAAGTATTTTATACAAAAGTTGTTTGACTCGCCATTTTCTATATTCATTTATACAGGGTGTTGCATTTAGGTGTGACGGAAAGTATACACATTTTTTTAAATGGAACGTCCTGTATATTTTATTATATTATGAATACTACTAAATTTGTTTATCCAACCGTGTATGTTGCTCAGTCACTGCGTTAATAGTTCCAGAGATATTCAACTGTTTTTCCAAAATATGCCCGTTGCAGGATCTTTTTAAAAACTATGTAAAAACAAAATTTTTGCCGATTATGCCTTTAAACTATGTGAGACAATAGTCAAAGCCAGTAGGTAGATGATAGTATCCAAAGATATTAGATACACCATACAGGCTGTTCATTCAACTTACTAAAGTTTGATGTTTTTCAAATGGATTTTTCTCGAGTTTTATAAATGGAACACCCTGTATAATATGTGTTGGTTGTAATAACCCTTTATTTTGCTCTAATTTATATCTAGTATGTCATACACAAAATGTTACCATTTTTGTGTTATTTGCAATTTTACGAAAATGTAACGAAATTGTTAATTTTAACATTGCTGTGAATAGGGTATTTGGTAGTTTGATGCAAAGTCTTCAACTGGCGATAGAAGAGATAATTTAGAAACGATTTAACCAGCTTGATCCTTATACAAAGTATTACCGTTGTCAACATATTAACAATTTTATATGAAATTTTGTAAGTATATTTTGCCGTCTATCGTGTGGCAACCAAACACGCGATTTAAAAATTTAAATTACTGCCAAAGTAAACCCTAAGCTCTGTACTTTTACGTTAAGTATCGTAAAAATTTGTTGACTTCTGAGTGTTGAAAATCAAATGTTCTTTGAGGTGATTTATGTGCTCACACACAAAAACAAACTGATAGGCATCGCTAGACTCAAAATTTCAAAAAAAAAAATCTTTTACAAATACTTCCAAATAAACCACTCACCATTCACATTATCAATATTACTCATACTATCATTCATATTATCCCAATTTTCAATTGTCTCTCCAGAAAAATAACCTATTTTAAACCAATTAAAAATAGTTAGTAGATATTGTTCTTTGTACTGAATACAAATCCGTTCTCAAACGTAGCTCATCAAGACAAGTTTTAGCGTGTCTGTTTGTTTTTGTGTATGAGCGCACATACTATTACAATGAAACGTCTTCGCACAATGTTTACACAAGTGAACAATTTTTCACGATAGTCCCCCTAAAATTACACTGTTTCTGGTTTACTTCGGAGCCCAACTGAAGTTACTAGGTCTTCAGATTCGCTTGCTGTAAATTTGTAAAAATTGTAAAACATACTTATAAAATTGTGTAATACCTTGATAACCGTAAACTTTTTATATGAATAAATCTCGTCATTTGACTTCTTCATTTGACTTAAATGACTTCTTCTATAACCCTTTAAATATTTTACATCCTGCTACCTGAAAATAATTTTACGTTATAGAACCTAATGGATCAAGCAACTCTTGTATAAAACATTTTTTTCTTTCTCAAACGATTTGATGACTATCGACCGCCGGGACTAATAACTCACCCTGTACATAAGCGTACCATAATTATAAAATTTCAATCATTTAGCTGCAATGTGCAAGAATACCTAGAGAATACAGATTCTAACAGACATTCATTGGAGAGGGTGCAATACGCAATTAAAAATAGTTCTTTTGATGATGGCGTTTGATGATTGTGTATTTAATTTGGAAGCTAAAATAGATAATTCACCTTTTAATAATAAAATGTAAGTAAACAACATCACAGAGGATTTTGAAATTGGCTCTGGTAGCAGCATAACATGTATACCTGAAAAATTGTATAATCAGTTGTTCTCAAACGTTGGTCTTCAGTATTCAAACACTATCTTTTATTTTTATTATAGTATTGAAGTGAAGTGAAAGGAAACCGCTAAAGGTTAGAAATTCTAGTAATGAAAATTTTTTGACGAAATTTTAAAAAGGATTTAAAAATGGTAATTTGTAAAAGTTGGAATGTTCTTTACTAGGTTTAGGATTCTTTTAAAATGGTTCAGTAACAATAAACCTAAAAATCTAAATTCAACGCCAAAGTTCATAAATGCAAGCGATTTGGCTACCCCAAGTACCAGTTGTGACGAAAAATGGTAATCTCTTAGTTTAGAATCTGAGATTTTAAAATTACTGCTAATCCTGAAATAGAAATAGACAAATACCCTATACCAAGAATAGAAGAATTGTTTATTAATCTTCAGGGCGGTACTGATTTTGGTTTCTACCAAAAATAAAATTGATATTTTGTTAGATATACACGGGTCTAAAACTTGCCAAATTCTGCGATTTTTTTGAAAGAGAAAGTTGCATAAATTAGGAATTTTAATAAATAAAAATGGTTTACATGAGTTGTTAATAGGGTATTTGACTATTATTGGAAAACCATCTTAGTGTGTTTATTCCTTCACTCTACATTGTAAATGCATTATTTTTCGTAATTATTTCCTCAATATTTCATAAAAATCAGCGTTAAAAATTGAATCACAAAAAGTCCCGCCAAAACGATACTTTCTGTTGTGTGACGTCACCCGATAGTACCTAGATGTCAGCATCGGCATCGTCGCCGTTTGGTAATTATGTTGTATGATGTGTTGTTTTCACAATTTCTATATAAAAATGGGTTACAAATGGTATATAAATCCACAATGCAGAGATACGTCAAGAAAAACTCCGGATAAACTATTTGTAGCTGTTCCGCAAGATTTGAAACTGCGAAGAAAGTGGTTGGCTCGTAGAAATCCAAATGAAATAAATAGCCGCCAATACAAGTGTTTTCTGTTGTGAAGATTACTTCGACATAAGTAAAACTGACTAGAATAAGTTATCTATCGTATTTTCGAACAGGTATTATCTGATCTGACAGCTTAAGGTTAGGGCTATCCTAACCTACAAAGTTATGCTTACATGGCGCTTTCGTGCTATTAAATTTAAACGGGAGAAGCATAAGAGCGCGTTCGGATAACCCGGTATTGTACGGTGAGAGTGACGCGCTGCATAATAGGCGGACTAACGTCATACGGCGTTTATCTGCATATAAGAGAGAGACAGCCGACCCAAGTTATCTGAGCATTGCTCTCCCCATACCCTACCCTGACAAACCAAACGCGCTCTAAGCGTACTAACGAATGACATCACTGGAGACTGAGCCAATTACAGAGCGTTTTCAATCACGTGATAGGACGTGAATAAAATTCAATTTTAATTTTGGTTTTTCATAGAAATAAAGCATATTCTTTTTGAAAAGTAATAACAAATAGTTTTCTTAAACTGTAATCTATTAGGATGACTATAATACATGCCATATTTTTAATACAGTCAAATACCCTATTGTTGCTAGATAAACGGATGCGCCTAGAGTTTTATAAAACGAGTGTAAAATATTACTATTTTTTCATTCATTTTATATAAATTTAAAAATTGCGTTTAATTACAATCTAGAGTGTTTTGCGAGGAACATGTGCTACTACCTACTGTAGTAAACTGTCAACTTCGTAAAGTTGGGATAAAGTTATGGCAAAATCTGTGAACAATTTGACTCTACTTAAATATACAAGTTTTTATAAATAGTCAACGGTCTCGCAACTATGATCAAAATAGAGATTCGGGCAACAATATTACCCCGCAACAGCTACTGTGATAAAAACACACATGACAGTTAACCAGTAAATTAAAGATATTGGGTGTCTTAGGTCTTCCAAAGAAAAAAATGTTTTTTTTTCTAAATATATTCTAAAATATTCATAATATATCCATGCTCACAACAAAAGTATAAATAGTTACATTATTTTACAAACACAACATAAATAGATTATTCTCTGTCGGAATCCTAGTAAATAATAGCATTAAGTCTTATTTAATCCCAAACAGCTACTGGATTTACAGTTTTCAGTCAAATTAATAAATTAATAAAAATTTTAAATTCCAGAGTTCTGTTGATATCTTCAAATTAAAACATTTATGTTGCTCCAATTTAACCGCTTTACTATAGTTGAAAATATTCGCAATTCCCACGAATTCCTATAAAAATCCATTCTCTATATTTCCGATGTTGTGATGATTTTTCAACTTTCGAATTATGCTCGAATTTGGAATTTACAGTTACCCCCAAATCATTTGAGATGCTCACGTTGATTATTGGCTAACGGTGGGTGCATTATTATGTACAGAACTGTTAAAATCATATCTGAAGGACCATCACTTCAGGGTGAAACAAGATGACGAATACTCCTCGCTACGCAATATCAATGCCGGAGTACCACAAGGAAGTGTATTGGGACCACTTTTGTACCTACTGTATACTTATGATATTCCTGTTCCGGGAGAAAGCACAGCGGCAACATTTGCAGACGACACGGCTATTTTGGCGATTAGTGACAGTGTCGAAGAAGCAACTGAAAAATTACAGATAGCTGCAAAGAAAATCAACCTTTGGACAAAGAAATGGCGCATCAAACTAAATGAAGGAAAATCCACGCATGTAAACTACACCAATAAGAGAGTTAACTATATTCCAGTAACCATGAATGGGAACGATATTCCATACGCGGATACAGCGAAATACCTTGGCATGACTCTGGATGCCAAGCTTAGATAGAAAGTACATATCAAGAAAAAGCGGGACAAACTCGACCTAAAATTCCGCAAAATGTATTGGCTAATGGGACGGAGGTCAGCCCTGTCAGTGCAAAATCAGCTCCTACTATACAAGCAAATATTAAAGCCAGTATGGGTGTATGGAATACAGTTATGGGGATGCACTAAGCAGTCCAATATCAACCTCATTCAGAGGTTCCAAAATAAAGTTCTAATGGCCATTGTTGGTGCACCATGGTACATCAAAAACACCAATCTTCATCGGGACCTTCGCATGGGGATGGTAACTAGCGAAATATCAAAATTTGCTGAGAAGCACGAGGATCGTCTACTCCACCGCGACAACATTGAAGCCATCCAGCTGCTAGACAACAGTGCGCTAGTGCATCGGCTGAAAAGAACTAAACCATTCGAACTAGTGCGGGAGTGACTAAAAGCAGAGCACCCGTAGTGTATTCACAGTGATAGTGTAGGTGAAAACAACCGCCGTCTACTTGAGTGGTAAAAACTGTCAGACTAAAACAACTTGGGCCAATGGGCAAAATTGTAGAAACACTCATTATTTTATCAGTTTAGGTTAAGTGAAAATAACTTGTTAGTCATTGACTAGGTGTTATGTCACAAACACTCTGTGTTTGAACAAAATTAAAAAAGAAAACTAAAAAAAAAATTATTATGTGACTGAATTGTAATATGCATGCTGTGGGAGTCATTGTTTTATGATGATAAAACACACCAAATTAAAACTTATTTCTATCATTCTTAATCCTTAGCCTCAAAATCTGTCCGCTCAAGTCACCATAAACAAACACGTAAGTTATGAGATAGGTGGTGGTTTCGGTTTGAAACTTGTAAATAATAAAGTTACAGACAAAAGAAGCGCAAGGAGATGCATTAAACTTTGCCGTAAAATGAACAGTTCAACGAATACACCGCCGCCGTTGTGCACACATGAATTATTTATAATAGAAGAAACTGAGTCGGTATCAAGATTTACCAAACTTTCGCGTCTAACGTCACAACTTCGGATTCGTGTTTTTGTTATTCGTTACCCGCGAAACTAACCGCCAACGTGATCTCATTAAAATTTGAATACGATGCACTGGTCTGTTAGAATCTTTCCAGCGGAAGGTGTGGTTAACAAGTTGCCAACAAAAGTTAAGGGCTTTCTAAAACTCTGTGAATTCTTTCATTGAAGTTACGTAAACTCAAGATTTTGAGATTTTGTTAGCTTTTCTGCAAATATTTAGTCGTGGAAAATACTAAATTTTAAGCAGATTTAAGCAAAAATATGATGAAAAGATTGATAAAGGTGAAAGGTCAATATAAGTGTAAACGAGTCAGTCTTATTATCTGATTTAACAGCACCATATTTTTCGTTTCTTTCTATCCCAACGGGCTTGGTGGATGATTTTGATAGGATTGTTTCCAGTACACTAGGAATATGGTAACCATAAGTCACCATCAAGTTACATTATTACTTTATCATACGCAGTGTGGGCCAAAGGGGTCCAAAGGAACTGGTTGTTTACTCTTAGCATTTATTAACACGATTTTGCAAATGAGCCGCCATTTCTGTAATTTCGTCAAAATAGTTAAATAATAAATTAAAGTAGAGGAAATTTTGTATAATTTATGTCTATGAAATTTTTTGGTAAAATTAATAGTTTAGTTGCATGAGCAATTCTATTTCATGGAGATCGGTCGTACTGCATTAAAACTAGTAGCCAGGATATGTCAGATATTTTGATTCTAATGACAGTAGGTAGTGTCAAACGCTAATGTTTTGACAACACCTACTGTCAATATAAGCTGCGTTCGGATATTGTACACCGTTACACTTTTTACACCCAGTAAGACGTAAGTGTCATATGGACGGTGCACCCGGAGTACAATATCCGTACGCAACTTTAATCAACATATCTGTCTAGTTCTACTAGTTATATTTTAATGCAGACATAGCCGATTTCGATCAAATAGAATCTCATGCAGCTAAACTATTAATTTTATATATATAGTATGATAAAGTCATGTGCCTGGCCACATCAGATTTTTTTAATAAAACGGGTTGAAAATGTTAAAGGGCACATTTTGATTAATTACCTCAGTAAGCTAGAATTCCTTTAGTAAGCTAAAATAAAAGCTTCAATCATGCACTTTATCTTTCTTTTAGTGGTTGTTTTTTTCATAAAACTGCTACCGTTCAGAGTAACCACATTTCAACATTTTATGTAATGTGAACAAACCTTATTATTATTTTGGAATTTGCAAGGTTGCTGATTACGAATTGAATATCAAACATTTAATGTGTAAAAAGCGAGACAAATTTAAAACATTCGGATTCGCATGTAAATTGGAATTCAGAGATTTTTAAGGTCGCTGATTTTAAATATGGAATGAGGAAGTCAAAATCCAAAATGGTGGATCCAATATGGCGGCCAAAAGATTATGGCGGCCAAAAGATTATGAAAAAAAAATACTCTTCTTCTCAGGTCTCTCAGGCTTCTCAGGTCATATGACATTTTGAAGGGGTGGCACTTGAGAACCACCCTAATGTTAAACAGGGTGTTCCAGAAATAACGGCTAACCTTGAAGGAGCATATCAGCCAAGGACAGTTAAGCAATTTTGGTGAAATAACATATAGTGTATTTCAAACTTTTAAGTACCAACAAATATTGTATTAAAGAAATCGTCTAAGGCCTGCTCTGGTGCATAGCCGATCGCGCATGACTGAAATACGGTTGCAAACGTACCTACGAACATTTATCAATTGATAATTAGAGAGATTAGTACGATCCTAATCCAGAAATGTGATGCGGATTTACAAACATTGGGATAGCAAAGCGATATCCGTCGAACGAAACAAACCGACTTAACACAGCAATTGCGTTTCGCGGCCGATCAAAGTTATGTAGCATTCTAGCCACACAACTGTCATCCACCCGTGTCTGGTACTACACACATCACTACACAAACACAACGCATTGTGATCCCACAATCCAAAAGATTCTTATTGTTGATAAACCAACAAACAGCTGATCAGTATCGTACGTAACGTACGTACAAACCTGGCGAATGTAGGTCATTGTCGCACCCAGCGAGAAAGGCCGGAGTGGAGGGAGGCCGATATGTTGCCGGCGGCGTTAATTTGTCACCAGTTGCAACACAACTGTGGCGGAGTGTTGCCGATTTTCTTGCGCTGAACAGGGACGGACTAAGTGTTTATTTATTAATTTTCTCACGAATGCGTTAAGTTAAACCATAGGTACGTTATTTGACAAAACATACTTATTAAGTACTTGGGCATATGCTCTTTCAAGGTTAGCCGTTATTTCTAAAATACCCTGTATAATTAAAGGCCCTAAGCTTACATAACTGACTTATTTGAAGTTATTGGGCACAATAAAATATTATGCTACAAGCAAGGGTTGATATATGGACTTATATGGACGTAAACATCACGAAATACGCATACTTTAAATAAATAATCTCTCGTTGATAAGTTAACAGTACGACCTTGAGGAATGAGGAATGATTTAAATTTTTAGTACTCGATAATGGCATGTAATAGTTACTACAAAATTGATATATTTGAAGTTTAACGCTTGGTTAAGTTATCGAATAACCATAATTTTTATATTATTTAATTGTTAAGTTATTAGTTTCAAGCTAGACGTTATTGTTTAAGCATTAATATGTTATGCGATCTGACCGTGTTAATCCTACACAATAATTGCACCAAATCCACGAAACAAGGGATTATTCTCTAGGGCGTATAAGTGAATAATACAGTGGTCATAATCTATAGATATTATAGTTTAATTGCTTCATGATATATCTCTCTTATTGCAGTATTATTGCATATTACCGATATTATGGACATATGTGTATAACACATTAGTATAGGTAACAGAATATTCGTCCTATAATAAATTTAACTATGATAATTGATTTAGAGATTAAGATGTAATTCAAAGGGAATTACATACATATAAATACATACATTCATATGTATTTATTATTGTTATTATGTTTTGTTTAGTTTCTTTTTAATCGACTAATATTCATGTTTGATAACCACACCCTTCATTGCACTAATTATTTTTAATTATTCACGATTATCATGAATTATACGAGCATTATAAATTCACATAATAATGATTTATAACGAATATCCGTTGGGCTGATTTGTGTTCGGGACGAGGAGTACACTTTGATTAACTAGAATTGTATTTTAAATAGACGATGATTTGAATACATACTATGTAAATAATGTTCAACGAAATATAAAATGCTATTTATTTCGATGCGGTTGAGTGCGCTCGTTTTAAAATCAATACGGGCGCAGTTGAAAATATTTGCGTAGGTGTCCTTTATTTGCATAAACCGGAATTGAGGGTTTGGATGATGTGGTCACATGGGCAACGAGCTTTTCTATTAACCTCCGCAAAAAAAGTCAAATACATACATCAGATTTAGCAGACTATATTCTGAAATTCGATATCAAGCAATAAAACACATGTATAATAAATAAAAATATTTGCGTACCATTTTTTCATTAATATGTACAAATACCGACTCCGTAAACGCTTTATTTATTTTATTTTATTCCATAAATACCTATATAATACAACGATACATATACAATTTAATACACAAAACATAGATAGGGTTCCAATTGTAAAATATATTTGCTAATCTTTGATTAGCAAATAGTTTAATAACTTTTGTGATTTAGATGATTTTGTACACAAATTGTAAATTCATCACAAATTCATCAAGAACATCACATCTGAAAAATAAATCATATAGATTGTAATATTCGTTAATTCATCAAACATTTTTGTCTTTGATTCATCCACATGTCTGAATTTTTGTAAAAGGTGCATATTTATAAGTACTACAGTGTAATTTAAGCTTTAATCAACAATAATTTCTTTGAAATTTAGCCAATATTTATAATTTTTAATTTTATTATTTTATTTTAGCACCTATACAAATTTATAAAAATTAATACAATCCTTTATAATTTTGAAAAAAAAAGAATGATATTTGCAGCTTATTATAACGGGTGACAAAAGCGAGGTAGTCCAACTTTCAGACACTCTGTGAAGAAATTAAGGATATTGGTGAGGTTTTCAGAAACTCTATGTAAAGCCTTATCAGTTCGTTACATTTTTGTTTTTTGTTGAGTGCCAACCTCTGTCCCCATGGGCGTATCCAAGGGGGGGGGCAGCCGCCCTCCTTAATATTTTATTTTGTTACTATATTTATTACATAGCACTATTTCGCTAATGGACACTAGGGTGGCTATTTTTATTTAGAATGCAACGATCCCCCCCAAATCGTTTCCGAATCCTAAAAATGAGGACACGTATTTCTTTTTTCGAGTTTTTGATTTTTAATGCTGTCTATCAAGGCCTCAAATTTACATGGGGAAATGCATGGGAAAAGACATGTTTTGGTATTTTTCAAGTCATTGTTCGGGGTTTGGTAAAACTCGAGATTAAAGTTATAGGATTTGTAGAGGGCTTTTCCAGGAAGAATTTCACCTATTATACATATGAATTTGACGCCCCCAATCCGCCCGACAGTGCCATGAAAACCACCCTGAAATGAAAAAAATTACATTCTTCAGAAAATTGACCGTTCTAATCATTTCATTCTCTTTTTACTCACAGAAATAATTCCTATAAATCTAGTGGAATGTTTATAATTCAGTTTACTACCATTGGTTTACTCAAATTCTAAATTATTCGTTTTCTCGAAAATCCGTCTGAATTCTGTTCGAATTCTGGTCGAAATGGCAGATTATTATCTTAGAACAAATGCTATTTATTTAAACAATTTTTTTTGCAGGTCACAGAATTATTTTTTTCAGGTCGGTCTGGCCAACTGTTAATCTCAAGTGACATCATTTATATTTTGGAATGATTTCCATTGCTTAAATAATAAAATTTATTCGTTTTCAATATTTCATCAAATTAGAGTACAGGGATCAATTTCCAGACAGCAACAAATTAACATTATCTTGCGACACACAGTGGTTGGCAATCAGAATAAGAAATGGAGAAAGATATGTGATTAATAAAATTCCCAATTTCCCGAAAAAAGTATTTTAATCAATTCAATATTTTCGAATAAATGATATTGAAAACGAATAATATTTTATTATTTAAACAATGGAAACCATCCCAAAATATAAATGATATCACTTGGGATATCTCGAACATGAAATTTACAAGTTCTTTTAACAAAAAAGTTGACTTTTCTACCAGATTTAGAAAGAAGTTGAAAATTAATAATAATTGATTGTTTAAACAATAGGAAGAATATTTTTAATGAATAAAGTCACTCTTTGCCATTTTGAACTCAGAAAACAGAATTCAGACGGATCTTCGAGTAAAACGAATTATTTATTTAAACAAATAGAATTTGTTTAAACAAATGGAAATTAACTGATAAATGTTTAAAAACATTCCACATAGTAATGATTTCTATGAGAAAAAAGAGACTGACATGATTAGAAGGTTCAATTTTCTGAAGAATGTACATTTTTTCATTTAAGGGTTGTTTTGAGTGCACGGTGGGGGTGGGTTGGGAGCGTCAAATCCATATGTATAATAAGTCAAATTCTTCCTTGAATCGAAACCGAAACCCCGAACAATTATTCGATAAATACCAAAATATGTCTTCTTCCCATGCGTTTTCCCCTGTAAATTTAAGGCCTCGACAGGCACTATTAAAAGTCATAATTTCAACAACAAAAACATACGTGTCAACATTTTTTGGATTTGGAAACGATTTGGGGGATCGCTACTTTCTATCAATATAACATTTTTTAAATGCCTTTTGAACCACCCTAATGAACATCCTTCCCCCATACAGCAAGTTAAATTTAGATAAGTGCCCCCTTCCGATTTTGAGCTGGATACGCCCATGTTCGTCCCTCTGTAAAATTTGTAGTTTCCGAAGAACTTATCGGATCTAGCTTTTTCATTAAGCGAAAGGCATATTTTCTCTGTTTAAATATTGTTATGCCAATTACATTGACGTTAAACACTCTTTTCTTATATGAATGTATCAAAACTAAGAAGAATCTATACTTATACACTAGGGTGGTTCAAAAATGCATTGAAAAAATTTTTGTGATGATAGAAAGCAACGATCCCCCCAAATCGTTTCCAATTCCAAAAAAAGCGGACGCGAGTATTCTTTTGCTTCGAAATTTTGATTCTTAATGGTGCCTGTCGAGGCCTCAAATTTACATAAGAAAATGCATGGGAAAAAGACATTTTTTGGTATTTTTCGAATAATTGTTCGGGGTTTTGGAAAACTTTAGATTAAAGTTATAGGACTTGTAGAGGACTTTGCAATGAAGAATTTGAGGTATTATACATGTGGCTTTGACGCCCCCAACCCACTCCCACAGTGCCCTGAAAACTACCATTAAATGAAAAATTTACATTCTTCAGAAAATTTACCCGCCTAATCACTTCATCCTCTTTTTTCTCATAGAAATCATTACTATAAGTCTAGTTGAATGTTTATAAACATTTGTCAGGTAATTTCCATTTGTTTAAACAATTTCCATTTGTTTAAATAATTCGCTTTTCTCGAAACTCCATCTGACATCTGTTTTCTGAGTTCGAAATGGCAGTTTATTATCTTAGAGTGACATTATTCATTAAACAAATTCTTCCCATCGTTTAAACAATCAATTATTATTAATTTTCAACTGTTGTTCTAATTATGGAAGAAGGCAGCTTTTTTGTGAAATTAACTTATAAATTTTATATTCGGGGTATCTTGCCTATGTTATTAGCTAATAAACCCAAATTTGATTAAACAAATTCCATTTGTTCAAAAAAATTGTTTGCAATTCTCCTACCATACATTTTTTTAGATCGTTCTGGTCAACTGTTATTGTCAAGTGACATCATTAATATTTTGGGATAATTTCCATTGTTTAAATAATAAAATATTATTCAAATGCATAATGGTGATATTAATATCAAATACATTAATGGTGAAATTTATAAGTTAATTTCTCCAAAAAGCTGAATTTTCTACCATAATTGGAAAAAAGTTGAAAATGAATAATAATTTATTGTGTAAACAACAGGAGTTTTCTTTAAGAATAATGTCACTCTAAAATAATAAACTGCCATTTCGAACTCAGAAAACAAAATTCAGGCGGATTTTCGAAAAAACGGATAATTTAAACAAATAAAATTTGTTTAAACAAATGGAAATTACCTGACAAATGTTTATAAACATTCAACTAGACTTATAGTAATGATTTCTATGAGAAAAAAAGAGAATGAAGGGATTAGACGGGTAAATTTTCTGAAGAATGTACATTTTTTATTTAATGGTAGGTTTCAGGGCACTGTGGGGGTGGGTTGGGGGCGTTAGAGCCATATGTATAATACCTCAAATTCTTCATTGGAAAGTCCTCTACAAGTCTTATAACTTTAATCTAAAGTTTTCCCAAACCCCGAACAATTATTCGAAAAATACCAAAAAATGTCTTTTTGCCATGCATTTTCTTATGTAAATTTGATGCCTCGACCATTAAGAATCAAAATTTCGAAAAATAAAAAAATACTTGTCGGCTTTTTTTGGATTTGGAAACGATTTGAGGGGATCGTTGCTTTCTAAATAAAAATAGCAAATTTGAACCACCCTATTATACACCTATACATTTAAAATAATGAAAAATACAAAACGGCAACATAGCAAACACCTCTGCCGCCCTTCAGTAAGCGGATTTTACAGTATTTTCTAACCCCAGAATTTCAACAAGTTTCAACAAAAAAATCTTTACAAGAACAAACGTTACCAATAGAAATGCCAAACGTGTGCTAGATTTCCACGTATTTAAACTTAATTTGGAATAATTATTTGTTATACGTATTCAAAGAAAGAAAAAGAGAAAAAACTGTTCTTGCAAAATGCATTCTGATAAAAATTGTACTTACATAACCGGAAGTTAAGGATATCAGTACCAACTTTTGAAATATGAAAATGTGAGGTGGTATTCGTTACTTTAGAAGTAGCAGATTCCCTTTAAATTCGTTTAGTGTCGTTACTTAAAAAAGACATGTAGCAAGGGATCTTGGCATCCTCGCTAGCATCGTCACAGCTTTTCTGTAAAGTTTATGTGTTGTTTATGCAATATATGTGTTTTTCAAAATCGTTAAATAAAATAGTAAATCTAGGAAATATGGGCGGAAATGGGCAAACAACGTAACATACATTTTAAAAAGGTTTTTAGAGGTCCTTAGAAAGAGATCTTTCATATGATAATACACATTACCAAATTAAAAGATATTATTTGAGGCTGTCAATCTTCTGGTATCCCTCCAAACGTGTCGTAGGTTGGACTATTGGAATACACTCGAGTTGGTAAGTTTAAACACGAATATGATGATATCACTATCGTTTCACCATCCACCTAACGTGATTTTGGAGCAAGCATACTTTCAATGATATTCGACCAATTTAAGAAATTAATATGGTAAAAACTATCAGTGACAATTTAAGGTAATTTAAGAAAGCACTAACTGCAGCTAGTTAGAATCTTTTAATAATTCACCTTCAAGGTTGTAGGCGATAGCAGCACATGGAAGGTGCGTTCTTAATTTTCAAACTATACCATTCGGCATGATTTGTTAAAAGGGAAATACAAAAAATCTAAAAATGGTAAAAAATTTCATCGAGTCGCTTTTAATAATATTCAATTAATTTATAAATTATTTAAATTGTACTATAGCATCTACTAAAGAAGTGCCCCAATATTTCAGTTCAGCAATGTGCCCCCACCACCTCCCCTACCGTTGTGTCAATAAACCCAACCCAAAAGGCTTTAGGTTTCGCACCCCTTGGAAATCATCCTGCTGGAGTCCATACCATTCACCTTAATAAGCTCTCCACATTGTGCACCTCAAATTGAGAACACCAGTCCATCATTTTGCTTCGCCCGGTATCTAAGGGGCAAGTTTATTTCCTTTTTATTGTAAAGGAGTATGATGATCTGGACAATTTATTGTTTCTGAATGTGCTAGAAAAATGACTAAAATCGGTCAAAGGTAACAAAAGTTATTGAACGGTAAAGCTAAACTTTAAATTTTTCACATTCTTCCGAATCAGTTTTTCTTCTTTTTTTCGCAAAAGATCTGATATTGGCATGAATTAAAAACCAAAATGTTGGGGATTGACAAGGCTTTGTAACATCATTTAGTGCTGCCGCTATAAGCTCTAAAAAATTATCTTTTCAAAATTTTAAATGTGAGTGATAATCTCATGAATATCTTATATTCATTTTTGTGTCTCGGAGTGTATATTTGATATCAGAAGCCAGCCAAAATCGGCTCTTAACACGCTTGCCGTAGACTTATTTTTCCCAATGTAATAAAATTGCATAGTGTCGCAATACAAAAGACAATACTAAATATTTTCAATGTAAAGCATATGACAAACGTGAAAACTTATATTTTACCGCCACATTTTCTTAAACTTGGATATGTGTTATTAAATTCCTGCAGTGGATTATCTGAGCGAACCAGTATCATAAAGACTCCTTAAAATCTCTAAATTTGTTGAATCCAGCCACCAAATTCACTACGTTGCTTCAGATGTAAAAATTCTCGTTAAAACGAAGTTTAACTTATCCAAATTATCATTTTGGTTATCATCCCGAACCATCAAAACAAACATGGCGAGGAATATATTGTGCGCATGCGCGGTAGAGTTTCTGCGCAAGCGCCACGAAAACACGAATAAACTTTCTCATTAAATCCTAAATTCTTCTTCCAGAGAATGTTTCAGCTATAGGCGTTCATCTTGACACAAGCCGAACACACCTTGTCAAAATTAGACAACGTTCTTAATATTAAATTAAACAATATCAAATAATTTACAAAAGGCTTCTACTGAAAAATTCTTACCTTGGTGAAACTGAAAGCCCGAGGATCGCAGAATGAGCACAATAAAAAGGAGTCCCGCTCTGATGGAAGTCATTGTCTCACTTTCTTGATCACGGCGCACCGTATCTACTCTACATTTTACCTCAAGCAGAAAACTCGAAAAACAAAAACGAACGCGACCTGGGTTCAGCACCGAAACTCCCCTCCTCTACTTTACGATCGCATCTGAAACACTTTTAACCCCACTTCCTCCCTTCCCGCAAACAGATACCACCACAAGATTAACAAGTGGTTGATGTTCGTATATTATATCCCGCAATCTCAATAAAAAAAACAACAAAGAATTCTAATTTTAATTAATAATAAACGTGTACTATGCGTGTAAGACGTAATTGTTCTGTTTAATGGTCAGATAAGCGATTCGCCCCGTATGGTTGAATAACACGCGATGGGGTGAATTGTTCAGTTGGGGGTAGTTTTTCCGGACGTGTGCTGGGTGAATCGGAGGGTTACTGGTATGCTGCATTTGCCGGTGGTTGTATTTGAGCGCGGGACGGTTTGGTCGCGACGCTTGCGCTGTTTTGAAACGACGGCGTACCGCGCTATGTACGCTGTTTATGTTTTGTGTTTGCCGCCAGCTGAAAAAAAAAGCGTGCTCTACGCGATCGGCTTCGGGATATTTATTCTGCGTGACGCTTCTGTCCCGTTTGCAGAAAAAATAAGGGATGATTGCGTATAGGACCAGAATATCGGCCGGAAGCGCGGGTTTGCATTTTGGTGGAGGCGCCGGGATATCTGTTGAATCTAATGATGCAGGCTTGTTTTGAATTAAAAATGATATTTTGTCATTGCTTGTTATACCCTTCCTAGTATAATGTTGGAAAGTAAATAGATTTTTTCACCTAGCAACTTGTAAATATGTCAGGAATATGGTTGAGATATGTATAAGGTGGATTTTTATAAATTACTATTAGAACTACACCACCTAATATTTGTTTTTACTATTTCTTGCTAAATTACTGCCTATGATGGCTTCTGGCTAGCCTTTTGTCAGGTTGTAATGTGATGGACACCCGGCGTGTCCCTTCACCCAGCATACGTGGAGGTGGTTTTCCAGGTCAAGTCTGGTGAGTGATTTTGAATAGTACATTTTGAATGTTTGCCCTGTATTCTCCTACGATCAACTTCTTTTGCTGCTATGTTAACTCGCGCCTGCAAAAGTATGCAATTTTCACAAAATTTGTTAGTGAATTTCCTTACATCAGCCTCCGAATGACCTTGATTTCTTTCAAACATATTATTAGTACGGTATTAATGTTGGGCAAAAAGTTACGTTAAAATAAAGTTAAAGTTTTTCTTGCATTACTAGTACTCTATTATTTAACTAAAAATATTTAACAGAAAATTTATCTCCATAACGTTAAACTTATGAGTTTAAAAACTTTCATGTAGTTACCCAAAGAATATTTCGAAATTTTGCTTTAACTGACTTTCCAATGTCTCCATTAAACAATCTAACATAAATTGCAGAACTCTATTATATTGAATTCCCGATAAATGTTAAACGGGGTGGGCCGCTTAACAGACACCCTGTAGAATTTATGTCAATGAAGAATACTTTAAGCGTAACTTATCGTAACTTTCAAACAATGTCTATATTGCTGTTTACATAATTATTACATTACTGTGATGCGCGATAGATAAGTCGTTAGGGGGTTTCTAAAGTTGGCTTTTAATCGAGAGTGTAGTTCGGGAATGTAAACATGCTATGAGGATAATTTAAAGTAGCAATTCCTTAAAATATTGTACCTAATAAGCTCAACCTTCTAACCATCTTACTGGATCATGCATTATTGCAGTAATTTGCACAGAAGAAAAGAGGGTATTTCCGGATGTTTTTAGATCCTAATTTATACAAACAATTACAGAGTATCAACAACCAGTTGAGATACAAATCTCCAATTTAGATGGCAATCGCAAACATTGCAGATACTAAGGCTTCTCTACTGCAGGCTAGCCTGTTGGAATAGGTCCTTAAATTTTCTGAAACAGTATTGTTAAAATTCGCTGCGCCAATGAAGAATATACATTGGAAATACTGTAAGCTAATAAAACCCATAATCAATAAGAACTGTCATTAGATTCTTTTTTGTCCTAGTTTCAGCAGTTTCATACGGTTCCTAAATTGATATTGAAAAGTGATTTACTATTCGTTAGTTACACTTGATTTGGTAGATGGCTACTATACAATGCATACTAAATAATTTATTTTATGTTTTTAGCTCAGTGTCATTAATGTGTTCTTGTACGTTAACGAAGCAGTAAGCTTACGAAACGGTCTTAAGATACTGCAACATAATAACATGATAAACAAGCAACAAAATAAAAGCACTATCTCTGCATGGTGTAAATAAAGTAAGGACTAATTGTTAAAACTGTTTTTAATGTTCAATTGTTTCATATCATAATTGTTTAAATAAAAGTATTTTAGTACTTTTGATTCTTTTTTAAAATGTAACAAACTTATAACACAAAGGTCGCACTGTAAATGTCCAATAAGCAATTTACTAGGCTCTTACTATTTTACTAGACAAGTTGATTAATTTACTATAATTTACTCTGCCGATTTGGGTATACTAGTCGTTATTATTCAACTTTACCCCCTGATATAGCGGAGACACCATCGGTTAATGAAATATGTTCTCCATTTACAGATTTCGGGAAGAAGAATTAGGATTTTTTATCTTGCAAAGGAAAGAAACTCGTAATGCTCTTGAACTACAACAGTACAGTAGAGTGCAACGTTTTACATGTTTTTCTAATTGTTTACCGATATCGATTCGCAAGTCACTGGCTGTAATAGTGGAAACAGTACTATTGTAGAGTATTTCGTATAATGCGTATAATGAAGTGGAACTGGACATCCGGACTCCGGAACCGAAGACGATCGCTTGCAAAGTGTTTTATATTGTTATAATTTGAAAATAAATTACACAAAATCTAATAAAAAAATGCGCATATCACCCGATTAGCGTCATCTTAATTTAAGTTTAAAACGTTAGCCAAACTTGAATAAAATTCATTTTCAATTCTGTTACCGACTTCAAACATGTGTCGATTTACCGCAGGTAGTGCAAAGTTTATCATAAAAATAGATTCGTATAACCCCTTACTCGAATTTCATGGTAATAGTTCACTTCCTAGATTTGCATCTAATTACGTGTCAAACCAATGTTACAAAAATTAATCTAAATTGTTAACGTTCAAAAATTAAATCTAAACTATGACACTAGGGTGGTCTAAAAACCGGACTTTTCGCTAGAGGGCAACGATCCCCCGCAATCTGTTCCTTTTCCAGAAAAAAAAATTCTCCCCAAATTTGAGAAAAATCGGTTAATGTTAACACGTGCCACCGAGCACCTCAAATTTCCCATTTTAAATAAATTGCAAAAATGCATCTTATTTTCCTCTTCTTGTCAAGGTTCGGATTAAAAAAAAAAGTTGCGGGAGATTATCAGAAATTGTTCAGAACTCCCCAAGGAACAAATCCACAACTATTTTTTGTTCACCACCCCCCACCCCATAGTACCTAAATATGAGACAAAGCTTCCCCAAATTTTGAATTTTAGGAATGTTACGTGTTTTTATTTTTTTGGCAGATCTGATTTTATTATTGGATTATTGACATTTCTTTGTCATTTGTTAACTAATTGGACATTGTTTAAACAATTAGCATTTGTTTAAACAAAAATATACGATGTGACGAACATATATTTCCATCTTTTGCAGACGGTATTAAATTATTGGCTTTTTTGTCATGTCTTAACTAATTAGCAATTGTTTAAACAAATACCATTTGCTTAACCAAATATATACAATGTTGCGGATATATTTTTTATTTTTTAAGGACATTATTATTAGGATATTGGCATTTTTTAGTCATATACTAACTAATTTGCAATTGTTTAAACAAATACCATTTGTTTACAAAAAAAAATACAATGATACGGACATATTTTTTTGGAGAAATTATTATTAGATTGTTGGTATTGTTTGTAGGTTGCAATTAATTAAACAAATACCATTTGTTTGAACAAAAATATACAATGGTGCTGACGTATCTTTTTGGCAAAAATTATTATTGTATTTTTTGTCTTTTTTTTCTTGCCAAATTTGTTAACTAATTTTGAATTATAACCTATGATAATAATAATTTGTGTTGCAACCACATCACTGGTATGACCGATATCATTTACTTCCAAAATTAGAAAAAGTCCAGAAATCCTATAATAATTTTTGCCAAGAAGTACGTACTAATATTGCATATTATAGTCTAACCAAATTTATTTGTTGAAAGAATTGCACATTAGGTAACAAATTACCAAAAAAAAACACTCTAAAAATAATAATTTCTACAACACGAAAAAAGAAAAACACAGTATTTTTTGTTTAAAAAAATGGTGGTTAAACAATTGCAAATTAGTTAATAAATGACAAAAAACAATAATTTAATAATTTTTGCAAAAAAGTGGAAAAATATATTCATAACATCGTATATTTTTGGTTAAACAACTGAGAATTGTTTAAACAATTTTAAATTAGTTAATTGTCATTTATTAACGTGTAAATAATCCAATAATAGTAATTTCTGTCCAAAAAAATAAGAAATCACTAAACTTTGTAAATTGTAAATTTGGGGAAAATGTTCCCTCATTTATAGGGTACTGGAGGAGAGGGTGGGGCCGGTGAAAAAAAAATAGTGGTTGTGGATTCGATACTTGGGAAGTTTTGAACAATTGCTGATAATCTCCCGCAATTTTTTTCCTAAATCCGAAACGTGAAAAAAGGCAAAAAGATACATTTTTCCAATGTATTTTAAATGAGAAATTTGAGGTGCTCGGTGGCACGTGTTAACGTTAACCGATTTTTCTCAAATTTTGGGGGAATTTTTTTGTTCCGGACAATGAACAGATGGGGGTGGGTCGTTGCCCTCCAGCAAAAAAATATATTGCAAGGTAGGTATATAAGATCTAGTAGTGTTTATAATATCGGCATAAAATTCGTATAGTATACAATAATCGATATTTGTTTATGGAAAAAAATAAAATAGGGCATCAAATTCATAGAAGTTATGCTAACGAGTTACTTAAGAAAGTTGTTTAGGATTACAAAATCTTTACCTAAGAAGTTTCATTTAAATATTGAAATTGTATTGCTATTTTATTTGTTTTTGCAAAATCCATTAACAAATTTTACCACTTATCAAAGAAACATAATATTATACCTGCCAGTTTTACAATTCATTCTTGGCCCAACTAATTTTCTACGAGAATCCGCTTACCCATATTTTGCATACGCAAACATTTTTTTTCAATTTCACCATGACGTTTAAATCGTCTGGCATTGGATACCTCTTCCACAAGTAAGTTTACCTTTCCGAGTTTGAACAGTTCATACCGTAAGATAAAATAAAGTTTTCCCCAGACTGAGATTTCAGTAAACAGTAGCAGCCGGGAAGAAGTGGCAGGAGCTGAAACAGGAGCACTGCGAGCAACGACAGCAGCAGGAGGAATGTTTGTCCCAATTCGGGCTGTGAGCCCGACTATGCCGAATATCGAATACATTAAGGGTTTCCGAGGTCTGGCCCTACGTCATATCAGCTCATAATTCTTTCCCCAGAAAAATTTCGTATGCTGGATGGCTGGGATATTGCGCTGAAAAGATTCATATTTGATTGGCGAAACCTTCCCAAAACTTCGTGGAATTTCGAATATAGAATTCGACATCACGATTCGAGACTATTGGAGGAAAAAAGTGGTGGAAGCTCATTAAATATGGAATTATACAATTCGGGTATTTCGCTGGCTATAGCTGGAGTTGGTGGAACGAGGGAGATATTTGATTGCTTGACATCATCATCGGGTTTAATATTTTTTGTGTGTGTTTTTTTCGGCGAATATAATTGAATTTTTTGCGAGAGGGTTTGTTAGAAGAATCAATGCGTAAACCTCTTTTTTCCATAGTGCCTCGTGTTTAGATTATCAGAAAAGTAATTGAATTTTTTAGGCCGTCCGTTAAAAATTACATATTATGTTCTGTCTACGACAGGATCATTTTTCATAGAAAGTTACCACATGTTAAACCTATACCAATATATTATAATAAGAGTATTTTGCCGCAAAATTAATTTTAAAATAATTGAAATAATGACAATTACACTGTGTTACAGTGAAAATATACTTTTCACGAGACATAAGCCTAAGTTGTTGAGCTGGTAGAACTGAACATAATGGCATATACGAAATTTTCCAAACACCTCCAAAATATCGATTTTTTTCAAAAAATTGCATGTGTATAAAAATGCAGGACTTCGCCATTTTTCATTCGATTTCCAAAATAAAAAATGCATTTGAAAGCGAGAACACAGACCATTAGAAGGATGTACTGTTCGGTCAGTTGCAATAAAAGTTATGGACGTTCAAATTCAGAAGTTTCCCTATATTTTCAGATTTTCTGAACTTTAACGACAGTTTTATGACTTGTTTCAATCCATAATGTTTTATTTCTATTTTTCTAGTTGAAAGCCCATTTAAATGTGCGTTTAACACGAGTTTGTTTATTAGAATCGGTTGAAATTTGACTGAGTTATCGATGTTTAATCACCGTCTTGACATGTAGACTAGGCAGGAATATACCTACGACCCGACCGTAATAACCGTACTCGTGATTCACATTAACTAGACATTATTTTGTTTGTTTATTACCCTGTTTTATTGTATTTTAGTCTATCAATATGTTATTAAGTACTATTCGACTTGTACCCAAATATCGTAAAATCATTAATCGACAATCTTAACATATTACAATTGCATATACTATTAGGACGATGTAGGTCTTTAGTATCACCAAATTTCATATAAAATAACAGTCAAACTGATCCATAAGCAGTAAGAAATCAGCGCTAGTGTAGGCTTCAGTGCAAATATAAAAAAAGTAAAATGTTTGACAATCGCCATAAGTTTTGTTACGTCTGCGGATTGTTTGAGGCATAAAACAAATTTTGAATGATGTGGAAAGACGAGCCTGGAATAGTTTTATTTCATTGTGCGATAACTTTCTTGGAAATGATTAAAGTGCCGACTACGCAAATGTTGTACAAGAGTTTTTGAGTGCCTACGGTGAAATGGGCTGCAACATATCTATCAAAATTCACTTTTTGCATTCTCATTTGAATTTCTTTCCGGACAGTCTTGGCCAACTCAGTGACGAACAAGGTGAACGATTTCATCTGGAAATGGAAGCTATGGAAAAACGTTTTCAAGGAAAAAACACCATCAACATGATCGCAGACTACTGCTGGTCACTTAAACGCGAAACAGATGATGCTTTGTATAAACGACGGAGATCGAGTAAACATTTTTAATTTGGTTGTATTTCTTGTCTTTTTTTCTATTTTCACGATAGTAACTCAGTACTGTTCCAATAAACGAGTGAAAATTTTACTGTTGGTGCAATTTATTTTGAACCCTGGAAATGTCCTGGAAATGTAATGAACGTAAACTCTCATGTACTTAGTAACATATTGTGATAGTCTGGCAGGTAACAATAAAAAAGAAAAGAAAAAAACAGTAGCATAATTTTCGAATAACATTGTAAATCTAAGTGCTAGTAATGTCTAATTAATGTGTATAAAGACTACGAATTTATTACAGTCTTATTACAGTCTCCGTACTGTGATTTGTCTAGCCGATCAATAAAATTTGATAATTGCGTTAAATTTCAACCGATTCTAATAAACAAACGAGTATTAGACGCAAACTGAAATGAGCTTTCAATAAAAGAATAGCAAAAAAATATTACGGGTTCAAGCAGGTCATCAAATTGTTGTTAAAGTTGAAGAAATCTGAAAATAATTGGAAACTTCTGAACTGGGACGTCCATAACTTTTCGATTTGTATTGGATCTGACCGAACAGTACATCATTATAATGGTCTATGCTTCCTCTTTCATTTACATTTACATTTTATTTTTGAAATCGAATAGAAAATGGCGGAGTTATGAATTTTTATACACGTGCAAGTACCTAAAAACGTTTTTTTTTAAATCGAGCTTTTGGAGGTGTTGGGAAAATTTCAGCTATGCCATTACGTTCAGCTCTACCAGCTCAACAACTTCCGCTATGTCTCGTGAAATGTATATTTGTTTTTTTTTGTAACACAGTGTTATTATTCTTTTTTAAATTGTATCTCTCCCACAGGGCATTGCATTTGAAGAGGGATTTTTGTTAATAGGCAGGCCACTATGTGTGCCATCTCCAAAAACAGATAAAACACAACAAATGTAGAAGGCTCCAACTTCGGTAGGATACATTGTATATGAAACATATTTCGGATAAGGTGCTCTATCAGAAACTTGGAAAATTAGTTTTTAATTCCTAATCCCCAATGTTCATAATAGTTATAATAACTGCAGAAAACTGTTTTATATACAATATAGTAACTTGAATCTTATTATAGTTCATTCGCCTTAAAAACATAGTGCCAGGACTGAGAGGAAAACATTAAGGCGAAAAAAAGCAATAATTCCTTCCATTCAGGGTTGCCAAACTTTCCTATTTGAGCGGTACCTACTGTTATTAATTCTTAAATCTGTGTACATCAACAAATGATTTAAAGGAAAATAAAGCAGAAAAGAACACGCAAAAATCGCGTTTGTCGCTTCAAGGTGTTCCTACATGAATGTTTTTTGCATTCCCGTAAAAACTATTGATTTAAAAAATGAAATATTAAGTTATTACCTATTATTCAAAACTATTCCATTTTCCTTAGATATTCTCATTTCAATAAAAAAAATTGAAAACCAAAACATTTGTTAGAGTGCTTCGTAGTTAATCAAGAGCTATTCAGCGGTACTTTCTCAAAATGTTATATGATTAGCAAAACAATTACAGTATTTATTTTTATAATATTAAGGGATCGCTCCACGCTGTCAAAATTATGAAAAAATAAGACACTGTTTGCACCATAATAAATAAATTGAGACACACCTTTATATCTTTATCTCTTCATTTGCTCTGAACTCTTTGCTTTAATTAAATAAGAATAATAAGTTAATTATTTCAAGTCTTTAATATAATTATTATGGACTAAAAAACGATACAAAAAGATAAGTTATTACATTGGTGAGCAACAAAAATACAAAAGAAATTTCAGCTGATTCTGGAATGCGTTTTCCGTAAAATCGAAATATGCCAGAAATTTACAACGTCTTGTTTTCGAGAAAATCACTGAAAAAATGAACTGAAAAGATTAACAATAGACTGAATTAATAATTTCTGATAATACGGGTTCCCCAGATTCAAATCTATGGACAAATCACAACAGATTCAGTGTCGTCTGTTTTTGTATTTTTGAGAAACTAATTAATTGAATATCTGTGAAATGTTCTTATATCTACACCAAAAAAATTATGATTATATGTTTTTCATTCAATTATGTGCCAATTTATTGTAGAAGGAAAATAAAACCGTGGTAGAAAGTTTTAGTAACTTTAGCAGTCTGTAAAAATAATTTTATTCCCGGTTGTTATAAAAAACAACGTAGTTACTAACTAAGAAGCACACTAAGAAGCACGACAAGAATTTTTATTGGAATACGATGTATCTAGTTCTTCGTTGTTATGCACGTTATTTATACAGCGAATTTTAGCTATTTATTATTAAATATTTTGGTGTCTATGATAAACGATATTGAAATTTTTGAAATTTCCTTCGTAGTTTACAAAAACAACAATTGGATATCTAGAACTTAATATATTTGCGTGGTATTAAAACAACAATATTAACACAATAAAATATTTGAAATTTGGCACACCTGCATAATATCTTATTTCTATTTTAATAGTTCGCCCTGAAGTAATTTATAAAACAGTCACTGAAATGATTGTTTATTCAAAAAACCTCGGACAAGTCGATTTTGTATTACCAATTGGTTTTGACTTATGATGTCATCGAAATTTTTTATAGTTGTGCTAATTGTCTTGTGCAAGCATAGAAATTTTATAGCCTTACATGAGAAAAGGTAATTGAAAATTTGGGTAATATTGATAACTTTTGTGAATGGAAAAAGAATATGGGGTTTTGATTAATGTGTTTGCCCTGAATATGAATACGGGCTTAAAGGTTGCATACCACGACAGGTTATTGCGTTTTTTGTTGTTTCTTCTATAAGAGCATGTGCAGACCACCAACTGTGACAATGCTTCAAAGTATTTGTATGCGTCAAAAAGAGAGCTCTCATAGAATGTTGAATTTGAATGAAGTTTATTCAGACACTGGTCGAAATGGAAAATTGAATTGTGAAAAGATCAAAACTGGAACTTTGCAAATTTAACTAAAAACAAACAAGGATCGGGCTATATCTAATTTAATTTGTTTTTAATTTGTATTATTTGACATCAACTATTTCGCACAATGCCCAATCGATTCGAGGAATTTGTTACTACTCAAGCCACTCTACTATTGGTTTCCACTTCTTTCAAACTATAAATTGCTACACTAGTAATTTGTAGCATAAAAAAGCAAATTCGTCTGGTTTGAATATCCGTAAACTACGCCAAAAGAAACGTCGGTAAACATTCCGCTTTCAAATCGGATAAACACCGTATCTGGAAAAACGTCCCCTACAAGTGTCAAAAAAGGTCAAATGTTTACCTATCGATTGTATGTACACACGAAGGAAAAGACTTTTCCGATTTCCGATACCAGTCATTCGATCCACCCGTCTTACACGCTCGGACAAACAACAGTTTATTTTTTTTTCACCCACTATCGAATTTTTAGGTAAACGAAAAGAGGAGGTTGTGAACTGAAACCAGTGGGTGCTCAAGTCCTCCAACTGTTTGACTTGGGATGCTTTATAACAGATACATCTCAGCAAACACTATGAGAGAGGACCGATTTTGTCCTCTAGGAAAATCCTTTGTGAGTCGAGTTTGACGACAACGAGTCCGCGGCTGGCAAGAAAACTGATTTGATGGTCTGAATATGAAGGGAAGAGTCGTTGTTTGGATTGTCGCTGATATGTGGGACAGCTTTTGGAATACTGACGTGAAGTTGTAAAAATATGTGATTTGGGATTTCCTCAGGACCAATATTTGTTGGGAACAAGGATGTCGTCGATTGAAAGTAGAGATAATATATCGAATGAGATTGGTCAATGAATAGCTAGATATTTTATGTTAGTGGTATGACCTGAGTAATCAATATCAATTACTTTTGTAAAGTGATATATTGTGCATAGGAATGTATGTATGCATGTATGTATTACCAAAATTGAAAATGGAAAATGTGTTTTTTACGTATTTTGTCATCTGTTACACTTACACTTATAATAACTCTGCTTATTAATTACTACTTCTTTTCAAACCTCTGGGTGTAGTAGTTTCTGAAATAAGGGAAAGATGTTTTCTGCCCGTTTTAAAAAGAAATCTCAAAAACTACTTAACACATAATCCAAAAAGATACTTTTGGATACTTAAGGAGAGCCCTTTAAAACGTCATGACATGTAAAGATATTTTTGACATGAGACAGACAGACGGACAACAAATGAACGTGTTGATAGGGTTCCATTTTCCTTTTTATTTTTAAAGAACCAAAAAATTGCGACAGAACATTGAAGCCAACATAAATTTTTTTAACAATTTTTGTGCATTTGTGCATTTGAATAAATACTAGATCTCTTTCTTATGTGTTGAATATCAAAATATACCAATTGTGTTGAATGTCAAAGTATACCAATTAGATTAGGGTCTTTTTTCCTTAACTTTGTAAGAGACAATAATTTGTACAGAAATGTAACAAATTCGATAATTTGAAAAGTTGCAGACATAAAGAGACACTAATGTCACCCCAGAAACTTATGAATATATTACGAATAATAATTGCCAAACTTAAAATATCTAATATGGCTATCGCAAACGGTGAAATGGCACATATAATCAGCCCAAGAATGATGACTATGATCATTTTCTTTATTTTTCAGGTTATCATAACCTGGACAAATCAATTTGAATATAAAATCGGCCGACCCAATAAATATAAAAATGTAATGTAACGGGCGCCAATTATGAATTATATATTTAAAGTTTAATATTCGCAAGGATGGTAATACTATTTTTGTCTTATATTTATGTTTCTTTTTCTTATTTTTAACGTCGGTTTGAATCAGCGACAAGAAAACACCCAATTAATGAATATATGATAAATCATATCCGAAATATATTCAGCAACCCCTAGCGAAATATTGGATCCAATATTTCGTATTTTTTATTTTTTGACATTTTGGCTGCAAAAGACTGAGTAACTGAATTTCAGCTAAATTGAAAATATTTTCAGGAACTCTTTTTCTCTCTCTCTCCATATTCGATTGGCCATTTTTTTGTTTTGACTTCCAATTTGAAACTCGTGTATTTTTATTTTACTATTTTTTTCAATTCAATATGAATGTTAATTTGTACGTGATATTTTTGAAACCTTTCAATCATTAACAAAAAAATCTGATGTGGCCAGGCACATGACTTTATCATACTATATATAAAATTAATACTGGAGATTCTATTTCATCAAGATCGGCCATGTCTGCATTAAAATGAAACTAGTAGAACTAGACAGATATGTCGATTTAAGCTGCGTTCGGATATAGTACTACGTTGACACCGGGTACACCGTTCAAATGACAGTTACGTGTTATTGAGTGTAAAATGTGTAACGGTGTACAATATCCGAACGCAGCTTATATTGACAGTAGGTATTGTCAAAATATTAGCGTTTGACACTACCTACTGTCAATCAAAACATCTGACATATCCTGGCTACTAGTTTTAATGCAGTACGACCGATCTCGATGAAATAGAATTTGCTCATGCAGCTAAACTATTGATTGTACCAAAAAATTTCATAGTCATAAATTATTCAGAATTTCCTCTAGTTGCACTTATTATTTAACTATTTCGACGAAATTCCAGAAATGGCGGCTTATTTTCAAGATCTTTCAAAAATGCTAAGACTAAACCTCCAGTTCCTTTGGACCAAACTTAGAGCTGCAAAGCTTTCTGTCATTCTGTCATGAAACTTCTAAATATGAAGTTTCGTCCCGATATCTTTAGTAGTTTCTCCGGAATCAATCGAATTCAGGGGACCCAAGAAGACATATTTCCGCTAAAATCTCAAAGATTTTATTTGGCACGATTACAATACTTTACATACTGCGTATGATAAAGTAAAAACTTTAGATTGTAATTAGAAAATGTACAAGTAACTATACTATTGAGAAGTTAATACTGATTCTAGTTCTTAAGTTCTTAACATACAAAGTAACAAAATCTAATATTGCTAAATTCACAATTCGCAAAATTGTCACATTCAGAGGCTGATATTTTCACCAATAAATTTTACATTTTTTTACCAAGATCATGTTCTTAAGGCACTTTTTTAGCAAGATATTGTTATTGTTGTGAAGAGAAATTCACAATGTTGAATAAACGCCAGATATAGAATCAAATCAAAATAATATGCACATGTTTTTGTTGTAAACTACCCTCCTCTTTCATACTATACAAGGTAGATATTAAATGAGTGCCATTATTTCTAGAGGTTATATTACCTACTTCATAACTGTAGTAAAAAAATCAAATACTGTTTTCTCAATTTGGCATCAGAATTGAGTAACTGAAATGCAAAAATTGGCATCTCACGCTTTTAGGAACACTAGTAGTAGTACCTTGACCTACTGCGCGAGATCAACTGATCGAGTCATTTGCCGTATTTGCTTCCCGTGTTTGCGTCGTTCCTCGTTCTTCGTGTCGGGTTATGTTATTATGTGTGATTAAAATCCATAATTTCAGTGAGTAAGATGTGATAGTCATTTACGGAAAATGTAGAAATGAGAGAATGGGGACTTCTGCGGTCCCTCAAAGATTATGATGACATTGTTTGTACATAAGCTTGTTTGTAGGTCACTTTGAGCAATAAGTTTGAATTCTTTTTTTGTTGACTATTGAGTCATTGAACATATCATTTCATTTCATCATATTTATTATGAATTTTGTAAAATTCATGTACTGGAGATAGGTAGGTCAATTTTTACCGTAGCACTACACATATGAAAACATGTGGGTAGCGACAATTAAATTTTTACCTGCAAAATTCTGATTTTTTTTTAAATTACAAACTGCAATAATTGCACATACAAACCAAATATTAATTAGTTATTACTCAATTCAGCAAAGTAATAAGTATTTAAGTATAGTTCTGACCGCAGAAATTCTTAATATGCAGATGTGTCCACCTGAGAGAATAATATGTGAGGTAGTCGTCAGGAGGTTTGAAACTAGAAAGGGAATGGTTAATTAAGCCTAAAATTTATGCATCCCTAATACTCCGTGGCCCAAATGAGATTCCTTCCTCCATCAAGGGTAGTTAAAATAATACTACCTTGAATCCAAACTTGTTAACGAGCGACTAACTCGTAAAAACTTTAGAAACGCGCAAACTTGTCAATTGCGAATAGGTACTTGTAAAGATAAAGTATTTTTATATGTTAGCAGTTCATACTTAAATTAAGTTATCCAATCACACTACTTTCTGCTTCTGTTTTTCTTTTTATTATAATTATTTAGTTATCGTAAATTGTAGGTGGTTTGAAAGTTTGTGAAAAGGAAAGAAATAATTTGTATTGAAAGGTTGTTATTTTAGTCCAGCTAAATATTATCTTTTAAAGCTAGTTGTGGCAAACAGAACTTGCGGATACTCCGGACAAAGCTTCTTAAAAATAGTGAAACAAAAGCGCTCGGTATCGAAGACGAACCCAATCAGGAAAGAAACAATAACGTCTCCTAAAATATTAAGCAAACTCCTATTCGAGATACAGAGCTCCTCGAGCTACAACAACGGCAAGAACGAGCACAATATCGCAAACCGATATCAGAGAATCATACCGAGTTGAAATATAAATCACGCATTATCTCATATAACAAATTTCCTGAGGGCATCCACGGCCTTGAAGCCGTACCATGCACAGTGGTGGGCGGCCAATAGGGTGGGTGGAAAATTAGTATTTTGCTCGGACGATATAGTAACATCAACAAAGATATACTTTCATCACTAACGAGCAAAACGTCAGGTAGTTGAGAAAGATGTTGCAAGATTATGGAATAAAAATTAATGCCGAAATGATATAAATACAAAATCGGAAATAACTGCATTGATTTTAAGTGGAATATTTTTTTAATACATCGTAGTTCCAAACTACTGTTCGTTTCAGTTAAGTTGAGCGGTCTGGGGTGGGGCATAAATTCGCGGTGGCGTCAAATCCATAGGCGCGCCGTATAATTTTGTGATAGGTACCGGTAAAATTTAAGTCAATTATAAACAGACAAAATCTATGGTTCTCGAATTATGTCAATACTCTATTGTTAAATAGAAATCTAAAACTTTTAAAAACAGTATTTGCAGATTTATAGTACATAAAAAAATATTTAAATGTCAAAGTCAAAATGACAGTTTGACGTTAAATAAATAAAAATACATACTCAACACAACATTTGTTATTAAAAACGAATACATAATATGTGACCAGTAACGGACAAACCGCCGTGGTAATAAAAAAAAACGGTTTTGACGGAATCAGGTAGCTCTTCCTATTGGCAAACCGATGCAGACAAAATCAAAAAATCGTTTTTTATCACTAGGGCGGTTTCTCCGATTCAGGTCACATATTATAACAGTAACAGAAAATATATACCAACAATACAAACGCTTAAATGATTAATAAAACTTATTTTTAATATAACTCTTCACGGGACTTCACGGTCGGAGTCCTGCAAAGAATCTTGGTCGGAAGAGGATGTCCAAAACGGGTCATCTCAATACTTCGACAACATTATTTTTTTCCCAGTATAAATTTTCAATACCAATCACATGTTTCACGTACCCCTTCCACATTTCGGGCATAATTGTGGCAGTGGCATGCTGAGTTAGATCTTTTAAGGCTGTTATGGGTAACTCGCCAGTCGTGTTATGGTCCCGAATATAACGCTTTACGTCCGCCCAGGAAAGTTCAATCGGATTTAATTCACACATGGCGGTAATCGTAGAGGAACATGCCCTTCATTTCTTATAATCTCATCAAATTTATAGTGTTTTTCTCTATCCTGACTGGTCGCATGCGAAAATATTTTGGCCATCAATTCAGTCTTCCTTAAGGATAGATCGTGAGGAACATACATCTTTTGCAACCATGAACTCATGAACCCAAAGTTGCCACATTTGATATAATTTCACGGGCACAGCTACGGAGAATTTGACTCCGTTTTCTTGGCATTATTACCGCCGTGCCGCTACTGTGGTGATTGACAGTTCTCGATGACGTATGCCAAAATAAATCACAATTGCCCAATACAGCTAAGCATATAACATCTCGGCATAGTCATACATTCGAACTTGTATGAATAGTTGGACGTTCACTAGCAGGAGTGAGCGGAATCGTTTGTACTCTTTCTGGCATTGTTCTAAGATGTATAGAAAAAAATGCCGCTTCATAGCATAGGTGGACAATGTTACATTCCTTTGACCGCTCAACTTATCTGACACGAACAGTAATTGTTACTAGCCCCATGTTTTTATAATGTCGAAGATTTATTTCTTTTGTGGGCAAACTTGTTAAAATTTTAAGTCGGATACCTGATATTTAATCCTAATAACGATCGATGTCAGATAAATCCTCAGATTAGAGTAGTGTAAATAAATACCTTTGCATGCCGCCTTATATCGGATGAGGGAGCATAGCCGTGTGCAGTCATGATAAGACGTGCACGTAAATAAACTCTTACTGGGGGGTTGGAATCAGTACAACAAAATTCCTGTATGTATGAAGGGTGCCCTCAGTAAAGTATTTCACGATTCACATATCATACGTTCATATAGTTGAATCAATTTAACTTTCCGTGTTGTCAAAAGTGACAGTCGTCTGGTGCAATCGACTGTTGTCATTCGGCCAGTGGCGTAGTCAAATAAATTTTGCCAAAGAAAAAGCGTACGTCTGCATACAGGGTCATCGTAGGGAGCCAAAACCAAAGTTCAAAAGCGACTTTTCACGCAGCTCTTCCTTTAAGGATGTAATGATAACATGCTTTCCTAGCATTAAATATTGCTAAATGTTGTCTACAGGAAGAATATGGTAATGCAATAGCGTATTTGCAGCGCAAGTTTTTGGTTTCCTCCGAGTTCGAGATTTTCTTCTGGTACAAAATGACTCGTTTGCCTCCCTGGCATTTTTAATATTAGATACTGTCGTTAGATTTATTTTTAATGCATCCGCAACATTCTAAGAAATAATGTAACAATGTTCGCAATAGGACGAATATGGACAATAATTAATACCTGCTGAATTGCAGTAAGGGAATTTAGGGGATCTATATTTTCCTTTTACGTTGTAAAATAGTCTATATGATTGGCCACAAACTATTTCGTTTGATGAACAGCACAACTGACTGTTACCCTGAATCTCCTGTCAGTGACGCCGCTGGAAATCCGAACTGCGCAATGACCGACGTACTGTAGTTCTGTCTTTCTTCTGCGCACTATTATACATATTAGCATCCGAGATCGTATGTCTTAGCCAGCCGAGACATACGTCCAACATTAGTGCCAATAGTTTAGCATGCCGTAGAAAGAGTGGGAATGCATTTAATCATATCGTAACATCCGCATGTCACTTTTGACAACACGCAAAGTTAAATTGATTCAACTATATCAATAAAGTCTACTTTATTCAAATGAACTGTTACTTTATTCAAATGAACTGCCAACGCCTAAGTGATTGACAGTTGATTGATGGTTCGCGTTGTCACCATTGACGAATACATTTGATATATTTGATATAAAATGGAATTTTTCTACTTTGCATTCACAATGCACACATTGTAACACTGTTTTCGGTGTTACAATTAACACATTGTAACACCGAAAACAGTAACATTTTTGTCTAAGATTGCCAGGATTGGTACACATTGATATCAAATGCCAAATGCCAAACGTACAATACATAACCACACACTGCCTCTTTTTAATCTCTTGCAATCGCATAAACTGCGAAATATCAATATTCTATACATATTTAAACATGCGTGTAGCCTGCTATAGTATGGCCAAAGGTTGTGGCTTTCTTAGTTTTGCTGTGTTCATCAAAATACGCCAGCGTGATGTTTTACGACTCTGGTAAGTGATCGTTATCATTCTTTTCAACTAAACATCAAATCCCCTTTTCAGATATAATTCAAGGACCACATTTACTTTAATAAGGTATTATGCGAAGATCAAACCTACATCGTAGTTATGAATGATTTTAATTACTGCTACGAGATTGTATATGCGCAATCAATGGTTTATCAGCATACACGTATGAAGCTATAGTACATTTAAAGTGTAGAGGATTTCTTAGTTTATGTAACGGATAAGTTTTCGGTAACATTTTGGACCGAATTCTGTTCGGCTCAATTCGTATTCATTTTTGTCCGTCGCTTTCGACTTCGTCTTAGTTCTGGTTGTGTGCAACATATTTGTATTACCTCCATCACATGTAATTTTACTAAGTATAATTTATTCTAATAAACTACTTTGCCGAAATTAAAATTGGGTTTCAATTATAAGTGCTTGTAAATATATAAGCCGCAACGGCTACGTAGCGGAACTAGGTAGACACCGCTATTAAACGTTAGGTGTTAAAACAATTCTTTAGTAAGTTCTTGTTCTTCGAAGTAACTAATCAGTCACCGCCAAACACTTCTATTCTGATTATTATACTTATAAAACCACTATTAAAGTTGTTGACTTTTTAGGTTAAGTTTCATATATTTATCACAGTAGGGTTAAAAGCGTTGCCCCAAGCTCCATTATGATCATCGTTGAGACCTCGCTGAATATTTATTCCAACTTGTAGGCTAAAGTAGAGTAATTTTATTCACAATTAGATTTTGCCAAGATTTCATCTCATAGATCTCATCCTTAACGAAGTTGACAGTTACTACAGTGCAGCCACGTGGTACCCGCGAAATACCCTAGATTCTAATTTAGCGCAATATAGTAACCACAATTTCTAAATTTATATAAAATTAATGACGCAAAGTAGAAAAAAAAAGTATATTACACTCGTTTTATAAGACGTATTGGCGCACTCGTTCCATTTGGGCACTCCTCGCTACGCTCCTCGTGCCCAAAACAACTCGTGCGCCAATTTGACGTCTTATAAAACTTGTATAATAATATACTATTATGAGTCCATGAGTCCTAGATAAAACGTCGTATTCGACCCGCACATAACGGATACAAATCGCTGTCATGTTTACACGGCTCACGTATAAACTTCATGATTTATATTATTAATTATGTGCTCCTCAAATAATATACTAGTATTCAAAAGGTAGGGAATTATGTACTCATAGATACGTATGGAATGAACTTATTATATGTGAGTCGTAGATAAATATTTGTTACTATGAATATGTGTGACTATTTCGTTTCATTCAAATTTCATCCAAATAGAAAGTAGTGTTTAGAAATATCTTCTGCCAATTTGGAACCGCGGGTCTGGTTTTTAGTTTTTGGCTTTGGATTTGAAATCAGTTGCTCCAAATACTCAGAGTTACAAATTTCACTTAAATTTGAAATAATTTCGTCTGTTGGCCACCTGTTTGTGATTTTTACAGTGTGCGCCGACAGTAAAAAGAAATAACTGAGGCAAAAATGATTATTACCCTAGGTCTTCCATTAAACGATAGTTATGGTACAAGAAAAACTTTTTTAAATTGAATATGCATGTTTATTTGAACCTCATGTTCGTGATATTGTTCGCAGTCAAAGGTAACTACACGATTAGGTATTTACACGATTAGGAAAAATTAGGTATTTCAAGCTATCGAAACACACGTGCAGTATTTCAAAGCTTCACATAGGAATTTCAAAATCACCAATTCAAAGAATTGTCACATTTAAACGCCGATATTTTTGCCAATAAATGTTTGTTTTTTTACCAAATTCACATTCTTAATACGGTATTTTAGCAATAATTACGGTGTACAAAAAATATTGAGAAAAATGAATAAACGGCAGATTTAATCAAATCAGTGGCAAAAATTGCAAACGTGCTCATTCTGTAGCGCATTTCACTATTCTAAAGAACATCTTATGTAAAAAATAGACTTTTCTGATATAAGTATACAGGGTGTTACAAAAATAACGGTTAACTTTGCAGGAGCATATCCGCCGAGGACAGAGACGCAATTTTGGTCAAATAACGTATAGTCTATTTCAAACTTTTAAGTTGGTACAAAATAGTATTGAAGAAATCGTCTAAGGCCTGCCCTGATGCATAGCCGATCGCACATGACTGAAAAACTGTTGCAAACGTACGTGCAAACATTTATCAATCAAAAATTAGAGAGATTAGTACGTACATAATCTAGAAATGTGATGCGGATTTACAAACATTGTGATTGCAAAGCGATATCCGTCACGGCCGATCAAATTTTTGTCGCATTCTAGCCATACAACTGTCATCCACCCGTGTCTGGTACTACACAAATCACTACACAAACACACCCCGTTGTTATCCCACAATCCAAAAGATTCTTATTGTTGATAATCCAACAATCAGCTGATCACTATCGTACGTAACATACGTACGAATCTGGCGAATGTAAGTCATTGTCGCTCTGAGCGAGCAAGGCCGGAATGGAGGGAGGCCGATATGTTGCCGGCGGCGTTGATTTGTCACCAGTTGTTACACAACTGTGGCGTAGTGCTGTTGATATTCTTGCGCTGAACAGGGACGGACTTCGTGTTTCTTTATTAAATTTCTCACGAATGCGTTAAGTTAGATATACGTTATTTGACAAAACATATTTATTACGTCCTTGGGCATATGCTGCTTCAAGGTTAGCCGTTATTTCTGAAACAGCCTGTATATTTATTTTAAACACCACTTTATATTTTTTCTTTTATGTAGTTAATTAAACGTAATAGCAGTTTGTTTATGGGTATGTCGCACGCAATTGAAAGACGTGCTGTTTCGTCACACAACCGTAAAAAGGTACGCTTATTTAATTTATACCTGATGAAAACATGATGCTTTCTCATTTTTCGATTGATTTTTTCAATTGGTTGTTTTTGCCGAAATTAATTGAATTGGAGAAGTTGATCAAGAACGCAATTTTTTGCTACGAAGTTTTAATTTAGTGGAATGCGTAAAGTTTGTAAAAATACTTTTAATTATGCTCTACACAATACATAAGTGTGTATGCCTACTCTCAATTGCTAAATTGATATTTTTGACATGATACTAACCAAAATATGAATACAGTACAGAACACACCATCATCTTCTAGTCGTGCTTTGGAGATAAATATGTAGTTTGATAATTGTCGTTGAGATAGCGCTGATTTGCTCTACTTTTATGATTTTATTATGGGCGGTAGTGTTGGTCGGTTTTAAACTTTTTTTTACATTCGGTTTAAATTAAACTAGTTTTTAAAGTAACAACCCTAAAAAGCAACCCGGAAAGATTTTAACGGGTCTGTTTAACATTGTCCTACTTTAGAAGGACACACATGTGAAATGCGCCGTTATCATCGTCATACAAATTAGGCATGGGTGGTGGCCTCTGACACCACGGTCAGCTTGACACAATACGCGTATAGAGAAAGATTTTCTACGAATAAAGCAAATTCATAACCTTAGATTCTCGGAAGGTGTAGCTATTGTGGCATAGATACAAACTAAATGGTACTGTGAGAGATTGAAATAACAGTTAAATAAGATAATATAAGATAAGAATTACTTTTATTGTAATACCATCCATATACAATACACAATACAAATAACTGTAATAACAAACTCGAAATAATTTCAAAGAAAATTATCACTGACTGACAATACAATACAAGGTAAGCAAAACGGAAAACGTGGGAATACAAAGAACTCCAGCTATTATGCCATTCAAACCCGGCAAGCCCTCCCATGAAGTTCCGACGTACGGATCTATATCTCTTTAGGCGCCATTATCGAGTAAATAGTGATTCTTTATAAGAAATTACTACCCCCTGTATATTATTCGCCAAAGCAAGTTCCGAAAGACTTTCTCAGGTATTTATCAATAGAATCTTAAAAGCAAAACCTAAATTATACAGGGTGTTTCAGAGCTAACGGCTAACCTTGAACGAACATATTCACAAATGACGCGATCGCGTTATTGCATGACCCGAATACGGTTGCATTCGTCCGTATAAACATTTATCAACTGAAAATTAGAGACATTCGTACCTAATCCAGAATTCTGATGCGGATTTACAAACATTGTTATTACTAAGCGATATCCGTCGAACAAAACAAATCGACTCAACACAGCAACTACGCGTCGCGGCCGATCAAAGTTATGTCGAATGCTAGCCATAGAATTGCCATTCCTCCGTCTCTGGTACTACACAAATTGCTACACAAATACACCCACATTAAGATTCCACAATCCAAATGATTTTTATTGTTGACAAACCAACAAACAGCTGATCACGCTTGTGTACGTACATATCAACCTGGCGAATGTAGGTCATTGTCACGCTCAGCGAGAAATGCCGGAGTGCAGGGAGACCGATATGTTCCCGGCAGCGTTGATTTGTCACCAGTTGCAACACAACTGTAGTGGAGTGTTGTCGATTTTCTTCCGCTGATCAGGGACGGACTCCGTCTTTCTCTATTAATTTTCTCAAGAATGCGTTAAGTTAGACCATACGTTATTTGACAAAACATGCTTATTACGTCCTTGGGCATATGCTCCTTCAAGGTTAGCTGTTATTTCTGAATCAGCCTGTGTATCAAGAATGAACAATGTCACACTAATGGTAAATTAGTGACATTTTTGTTGAGATTTTTTTGTGTCAGAATTGTACACTGTGCACAATATGCACATTGTGTCAGAATTTGTAAACAAACTTTATTTCTCAATCTTAACCAAGTCGAAACCCCATCCTCAAAAATATCTAATATTTTTTTAGATTTTATTTATTATGTTTTTAATATCCCACAATTTCAAGTTAGAAATTTTTTAAATAACTTTTCAAGGTAAGCTTTTGCATAATATCAATCTAAAATAAACTAACAAAAATCACTGCCAGATTAATGTGGTTAGGTCTGAATTTATTATTTAGATATGAAACAAAATTAATTAACAAGGATTCTTTAAGGATTCATGTTAATTTTACTCGAATAAATATTTAATTTTATACAAGAACATAATCATTCCATAGAGAACATCACTACTCTTTGCAACTAGACCAGTTTGTAATCCTTCAAAGCCGTTATTTTTTGCTCTCCAGTCGGAGACTCGTCAAATTACATCTGACTATAAAGAGACGGGACATTCAGTTTAATATGAAAGTTTGTGATCCAGTTCCAGCAGAAATACAGTGTCCTGCCGAACGACAGACTACGAATAAAAAGTAACGCGCCAGCCGAATAAGAGCAAAACGGAATAAGCTCTACTGCCTGCATTTAGCGTACTTTCGCTTCGGGACGTCCTTCCCGCCCGTCGTAGTCCTTCTAGGTCCTTCGGTCGTAGCCGTGGTAATTATCCTCTCAGGGAGACTCCTTAGTACGCTTAAAGACATTACGTCGTTGTTACACTTAAACTTTAACAATTTTCCCGGAAGCATAGCAACGTCACATGCTGTAGATGGCGCTAGGGTAGAGTGACGTCGTTATTTCTCGAGGGATCCATCGCATTGGTGGACACGAGCTAAACATATCGGTAGCCAGGGACAGAAGGGCCCACTATTTATAGGAAATAAGTATTTTTTTAGTAATCGTCATTCTGGGTAGTGTTTCCTTAGGACTTATTTGATTTTTCAATTCAAAGAAAGTAGTGACCTTGCTCAAGAAATTTTCTTTTTTGAATTATAAAGTATACCTTGAAAATAAGGCAGCTGTACGTTAAGGTCAACCGTCCCGTATTGGGCGGTACAGTCCCTAACCTTGATACGTTGTCCCGTCCCTTAAGTGTCGTAAATTTTGTCCAGCTGTTTCAAATTCTATTGTCCAGAATTTCAAAACACGCCCATCAAACTATATTAGTTGAGAAGTTTATAATGCGGTGACATACAGGCGGGATGTACATTTTTAACAAATTAAAAATTACTGCAACAACCTGGAACGTCGTTTAAACATTTACAGTTCTATGTCTTTAGTTAGCATAGAAAAGTATAACTTCATAATCTGCCGTTGCCTTTATATGGTACACTGAGAAAAATTGCTGTAAAATTACACATAAATCATTCTGAAAATTACAATAGAAATGTGGTAAGTATAAAAATTGCACGTAATTCCTATTATTTCTACAATTATGTGTACTATTACAGCGATATTGCTGCTTTATTTCAATTACAATGATCGTTTAGTAAAAATACAATGGAAATATATCTTAAATTCGTAAAATTACAACGTAAGTTGTGATTTTACTATTATAATAGCGGGTTTGTTGATATTGTAACACCCAGACGCATGCGCTACGTTTGATCAGCTGTTTTGCAAACGAACGCCGTCACGCACACCATCGCGTGCAACATGTAGTTGGGCGCGTTGTATTTCTGTCTCCGGTAAGTAACAATGATACAGTGAACTAAAACTTATCTAGATACCATGTAGGTGTAGGTTAAAATACCATGTCATACTGCAGAACAATTGTATTGCCTTTGTAGATCACCAACGACGACAATTAGCCATTAGAAATTGATGTCTTAACGTTAACGCCATACTTGGATGAAAGCTGTAAGTACAGTCTTCTACGTTTCTTTGTGAAAATTTGCTTTAAGATTGATGGGTTTTGTACCAACAGAAAGATAATGTGCAATCCTCTTTTTAGGTTAACATTTTTGTGTTTGTCTAATATGTTTCGTTGTTCTTACAGATACAGGTGCGGAACATCTTGCACCAAGTGTGTTTGTCAGAAAAAAAGTGAAAAAGTATGTGTGTTCATGGTTGACCGAGGTGCATTTATATATTTATCCGTGTGTTTAGTATTTGCGTACGCTAAGTAGGTATTTATTAATTGCTTCTCTGTAGTTTTAATGTATTTTTATGTCCCTCAAACTATTTTATACTTGTATGTACATCTACATGAATTTTTTCAAATTTTTTCGCCCCTAGATTGGCGAAAAAATCGACGTCAAAAGAGGGGACATAATATATGGCCCCGATAGTACGTACGGTACTTTACCTTTTAAACCTACTTTACCTATTAAAAATACAATGTTCATGTTCTTCAATAATTTAATAATGTCATTACAGATAATCAGAAATTGATACATAACACATAGTAAATAATGGAAACAAATCAAAACTGTTCGTAATACTACTCGAATTGGAGCAACATTCCTTGTAGAAGGCAGTCCCAACATCTTTATCCGTCAGTTGTACTTCAAGTGCCGCATACTTTATCCCCTCAAAATACGCATCCAACGCTTTTTGAGAATTGCCTATAAATTTTCTTATAGTCAATTCAAGAGCATGTTTTATCTGAATTTCTTCAAATGCCCAATCAATTGGAGAACCTCCCACGCCAGAACAATACTCAGACGCCTGCAATCCATGCTTATTCTCACCATTGCCGGATATGGCATTGCGCACGTTCTCAGCCATGCTTGTATCATTCTGCAAGCATGAATAACGAGTGAAGCCATCAGATTGGCTGTGTAAGTTAATGTAAAGTTTAACATCGCCCAATTCTTTTATGTAGTCTTTTATTGCTTTGCTCTCTCTCTCCGAGAACATAGAGTCTCCACCAAAATCACGACAAGCTCCGCCGTTCTTTCCTTGAGTTTTCTTTTCAGCAGTTATGAAGTTCCTGGCTATGTTTATCCCAGGACACTTGTCCACAGTGTGAACATTCAAATTGTATTGTTGATCCTATATAAAAGAAGCATTACTACATATAGCAAATTTTTTTGTGCAAGAAAGATCTACAACATTGAATGTAAATGAATAATATTTTTAAAAAAATGCGTTTTCGTAACGTATATTTAATTCAGGTGTAGCCCGGTAACACAAGAGCATCACAGATAATGTGACTTACGTCAAATGTAGCAACTTCGCAAACCTAGTGGTTTATGTAACGACACGTAAGATATGAGTAAATTACTTGAAAAAGAATTAAGTAAAACGCCTCTCAGCTTTGCAGAATTTATTAGTTTACTTTTGGTACTAGTTTCGGCAATGCTGCCTTCTTCAGCCAAAAATCTACATTACTTGAAAAAGAATTAAGTAAAACGCCTCTCAGCTTTGCAGAATTTATTAGTTTACTTTTGGTACTAGTTTCGGCAATGCTGCCTTCTTCAGCCAAAAATCTACAGAACACGAGAAAATGGAATAAGCAAACAATCACGTATATATATATATATACATAAATGTAAATAATTATTCGATCGATAAACTTCTATAGTAAGATGAGTATAGTAGGGTATTCGATCACAAAAAAATACTCGATCACAAAAAAATACAGCTAACTCTTCACTTTAATGCTATATTTCGGAACTTCTTTGTTCCTTCTTCAGGCAAAACTACAAGTAAGAATAACAACAATAGGGTCAACACTCTCAAAAAACATTTAAAAAAATTACTTACAAGTATGAGTTGCGTGAGACCAACTAAATTGAAAAACCTTAACATCATCATCAGTTCAACAATAACGCATAAGTCAGGCACCAAAACATTTTAAAATATAAATCAAAAACGTAAAATCTGACGGGCACGTTTGACACGAACAGTACATGTTTACATTGAAAAATACAGAATACAGGTAACAGGCGCGCGCATACATACAATTGACAGCGCCAAACCTCAGAAAACTAGTGAATTACTAGTATTAATACCAATGTCGTTGGATTTGTCACTATAAATAGCAATTACATAGGAATAAATGCTATTCAGACCATCAACATCATCCCTAAAGTTAACAGTGTTGTTGCTTAAATTTATGTGATACATCTCTAAAAACCGTCTGTTGTTATAGTCTTGATCGTAATCTATTATTTCAACGTTATCAAAATCAAAAGTATGGTCGCTGTTGATAGAATGTAAAGCAATAGCACATCTGACCTTTCCAGTGCGAACGTCACTTTTGTGTAAAGACATACGATTTTTAATCCATTGGGACGTGACTCCAATGTAAGTGCCATCACAATTATTGCAATTAACCCTGTATATGACGTTAGATTTAAAGCACACATTATCTTGACCCGTTATTCTGAAGAACAATTTATTTACCTTATTTGGGTAATGATAAACTAATTTAATATCGTCTGGCAAGAAGGGCTTTATTATGGCTATTAATTTTTCGGTTAGGCCAGGCATCATGGCTATTTTTTTATATTTGTTGACGGGAGGGTTCGGTAAATCAAAGATACTCCGACTGGGTCTGTCAGTGTAAGTAGAAAATAAAATCTTATTTAACAGCTTGTTGGGGAAACCATTATTAATGAATGCAACCTTCAATTTCCTTAGTGCCGAATATTGATAACGGTCACTACATATCTTAAGAATTCTATTCTTCATTCCTACGACTGTGTTGATTTTGTGACTGAAACTGTGTTTTGAAAAGAAGTTTATATATCGTCCCGAATAGATGGGTTTTGTTTACCAGTCAGTCACTAATCTACCACTGTCAGAACGGATAAGCTTGCAGTCAAGAAATGGAAGACTATTATCTCCTCAACCTCAATGGTAAATTGTATATGACTGTTAAAGTCATTAACAGTGGTCAAGATGTTATGTACTCTCTTATGCGGAACACACATGATCAAATCATCTACAAATTTGTAAACAAAAGGAAGAGGGAAATCAAGTTTAATTGAGGCAAACTGCAGCTTTACCCTGAAAGCATTTCTTGATGTTTTGAAATTTATATTTGAAAACAACTACTTTAGAAAATAAACTGCTTCCGGGTTATGCCGTGTGTCAAGATTTGTTAATGCTGACGTTTCGCGAACCATGTTGCTCGCTTCTTCAAAGCTAATTGAATACTGAAGACCTACCAAGAAAGTCTCCCTTATATACCTGAATTTACACCTCACTGCGCACATCTGGAGCTACCGCTCCATGTGCTTTTCCACCTGACCGCGTTAGGATCGATTTCCAGACCCTACTAATGTCAGTACCGTCCCGCGATTGATGTTGTCAGGATGTTTGTAAGCCTTCGATGATAATTACCCACCCTTGCCAACATCTTCGCGTCATCGAAATCCATTGTGTTTCCCGACTCGTGGCAGTGTTGAGCTACAGCGGACTGTTGAATCTTACCTAGCCGGGTGTCCCTACTGTGCTCCTTGATTCGACATTCGATGCTTCGTCCTGTCTGTCCTACATAGCATGTTCCGCATTCACATGTTATCTTGTATACCCCTTCGTTCTTCAGGAGTGGTGTGATATCCTTTGGGTTAGGCAAAAGATCCTTTACCTTAGCTGGTGCTCTGTACCTTACCGTGATACCCGATTTCTTCAGTACTCTACCGATTCTCTCTGATACACCACTTACGTATGGTAAGCAAGCGAACCCCTTTGACTCTTGCGGTTCCTCTGAGACTTGCGGTTTTCTTTGTGTGACACCTCGTATGTCAGACTTGGTGTATCCATTCTGACGTAGGGCCCACTCCAAGTGTTTCCGTTCGTCGTCCAAGGTGCTAGAGTCGCATACCTTCTCGGCTCTGTTGAACAAAGTGTTAATAACACTTCTCTTCTGTTGGGGGTGGTGGTGTGATTTGGTGTAACGGTACGACGTTACACGCGTGATACGCAGGTGTAATTTGTTTTTCATGTATATTTTAATTGTTGGTCATACTTTTGAGCTATGAATAAGGTTTGAAGAATAGACCGAAACGTCAGCAAAAAGGTAAAGTGTTTTATTGAGGCAACTCCCGATAGCCATTAAACATTCAATATTCATTGACTGCATGGAGCGAGAGTGAAAGGAAATAAATAATAAAAAACAATGTTTGATATTTTACTTGTGAAGTAGCAAACAGTAGCACCCATAGTTTGTAAAAAATGACAATTTCAAAAACACCGGACGCTAACAATAGGGTATTGTTAGCGTCATTCATGTTTTCCTTAAATTGGCAGCTTAAGTACTCACGTATACCGTAAGTTCTTTCTTCACCGTCTATTTGTTGGTATAATTATTTGTATACTCAACCTTGGTTTGACCTTGCTCATAGTTTATAAATTCAAATAATAAAAAACAATGTTTGATATTTTACTTGTGAAGTAGCAAACAGTAGCACCCATAGTTTGTAAAAAATGACAATTTCAAAAACACCGGACGCTAACAATAGGGTATTGTTAGCGTCATTCATGTTTTCCTTAAATTGGCAGCTTAAGTACTCACGTATACCGTAAGTTCTTTCTTCACCGTCTATTTGTTGGTATAATTATTTGTATACTCAACCTTGGTTTGACCTTGCTCATAGTTTATAAATTCAGCTTTATTTTTCAAACACTGTCCACGATTATTTAGCTTTGTATTTATGTATACCGTATTGAAATGTTTCGTGTTTGTTTAGATGTCACACAGTGTTCTTGACACAAGAATCATTGTACTGCAGCTATGGAAGTTTTAAATTCTGACTGTAAGTTCTGCTTTTTTCCTATATACAGGCTGATTCATAACGTACGGAGGAGATTGAGGAGGGAGCTAGAGACGGTAAATATAAAGTATTTTCATAATAACCTTTTTAACCAAAGATCAATAACAAGAAAGTTACATCAGTTTAAAATTCATAGAAATTAACGTCCACTTTTTGAGAACCTCTGATATTTTCGGAAATAATTATGCTCTTCGTTTCCATGGAAACCCCTCTTACCAAACCCTTTTCTCAACATGAATTTTTGGAGTAATTTAAAATTTAAATGAAAAACTACTCAAATAATAACGGCAAAACTTATTATTATTTTGTTATTTTAATATTAATAAAAAAATCATATAAAACAAAAAAAATAAATCATTTAACAAAGAGTTTTTCATTTTTCAATAGCAAATCATCTTTTCAAAAGGTTTTCGAAATGTTGACCGTGCTGTTCCACGCATAGTTGTGCACGACGAATCCAATTTCCTGATAGTTGTGGAAATTGTTGTCGTATATGTTCTGCAGCAGTGTTAATACGATCGCGTAATTGATCTATGGTACCAACTTCTGTTGCATATACCATTTCTTCCATATGTCCCCACAAGAAAAAATCCAACGGATTTAGATCGGGACTACGTGGGGGCCATGAAACAAATCCGCCCCGACCGATCAATCTTTGCGGATAAGTGATGTTAAGATGTTCTCGTACAGTCCGACTAAAATGTGCAGGACAACCGTCGTGCATAAACCACATCTTAGGACGTACATTTAGTGGTATATCTTCCAGAAGTTCTGGCAAACCATCTTGTAAAAACTGTAAGTAACTATCACCATTTAATCTTGCTGGTAATTCGAAAGGTCCAATTAAAGTGTTATTTACAATCCCAGCCCATAAATTTAAACTAAAACGTTGCTGAAAATTACAATGGCGAATCGCATGTGGATTTTCATCAGCCCATATGTGTGAATTGTGGAAATTTAGAGCACCATTCCGAGTAAAGCAGCTCTCATCTGTTACCAGTACATATGCTGGAAATTCTGCTTCTCTATTTGTGCGATTTAACAACCACTCGCAAAACTGCTGCCGCAATGGGTAATCAGCAGGAGGCATTGCTTGCACCCTTTGCAGGTGGTAGGGGTACAAACCATTTTTACTTAATGTGCGCCAAACAAACGATTGAGGAACTGGAACTTGGCGGGCAATTTGGCGCGTACTTGTACTTTGATCAGCATCTGCCATTTCTAAAATGTTTTCTTCCACATTTACCGCGGATTGGTGACGTCTTCCACCGCCATGGCCTTTCTTAGGCTGTAACTTTCCAGTTTCTCTTCCGCGTTGGACCACCCGAAGGAACGTATTTTCTGAAGGTGTTTGTCGATTGGGAAATCGAACGGTGAACATTCGCCTTGCACGTGCAGCGTTTTGTTCAGCAGCTCCATAAACCATAATCATGTCTACATACTCCTCGTTACTGTAATTAGGCATTTTATCCTAAGATCATGTAATAATACTACCGCTACTGTCAGTAACAGGTACTGTCACTTTAAAATGTGTCACATTCAAACTGTCATAAATTTTCCAAATTGTTTTATGAAAAAGTCAGCGGTTCTCAACAAGTTAACTCCTATTATTTCATCATTTTAAAGATAAACAAATAGCTGTAACTTTTATGTTTATAAATTTTTCTTCATTTTAAATCGAACATGTGTATTAAATAACAATCAGGTATCTTATTTTAATTTTAAAACGTCTCTTACTAGCATAGTTTGTAAATAATGTTCATTAATAAATGCAACTTTAACTTGCTATAACTTCCTAGTTTATGTGTTTAGGTCAAAAGTTTACTAAGAAAAGATGCTTATTTTGGCCTTCACTTGCTACTCCTTCAATTTCCTCCGTACGTTGTGAATCACCCTGTATATATACGTGATTGTTTGCTTATTCGCTTTTCTCATTTTCTGTAGATTTTTGGCTGAAGAAGGCAGCATTGCCCAAACTAGTACCAAAAGTAAACTAATAAATTCTGCAAAGTTGACAGGCGTTTCACGTACTTCTTTTTTCAATAATTATCGAGCTTTGCATCATGGACTTTTCCGAAGTAAATTATTTGACAATCACATTGTGTATACTGTAATTTACGAGAATGACATTGAATGAACTATAGCCATTGCGAGTCAAATATGATGTTTTATCTACTACTCATAACTCATATTTCTTATAAAATTATATGGAGGAGAATTCGATCTTTTTGAGAACTCATAAACTTAATGTTAGGACACTCATAGTTTGTGTATATCACTGTGTATAGTAAGTTGCCCTTTTTGGATGGGATGCGAAAAATATTTTCAATATTCTATGGCGTTCGCAAATTTAATTAGAGCCTGGCGTCCCTTAACGTGCACATTATCCGTTTTTCGCACTTTACCGCAAAAAGGTCACGATTTCGTAACTTTCGCTCCTGTACAAAAATTAAGTTTATAAAATTATGTACAAAAAAGTTATTTACCACTTTTTTATATTCAGTGGTTCTCAAACTACGAGCGCCCGAATATATGGGTACTTTTCTGCTAACTTTAGCCAACTATCGGGGGAATAAGTTTATGAGGTTTCAAAAAGAGTTGCTCAGATGTATTTGTTAAATATTTAATTCAAAACTATAATAGCGTTTTCTTTTGGTAAAACTCAGGTGAACCAGTTCGTGCACATTGGTGCAATCTTTCACGAGTGTCGGGCAAGCGAGTGCGATCCCAACAGGATACGCATTGGCGCCATATTGCACGGACCAACACGAGCTACGAGAGGTCGTGGAGAAATATGTGCAGATTCTGCTGCACCGGTTTTCCAACAGAACACGAAACACTCTGTGAGTCCAGCCAACAGAACACAAAATTGTGCACTGGTGCGCGAGTTTTACCAAAAGAAAACGTATAGAATCATTAACGAAAGGAAAAAATGATATTAGATATTGGATATTGACCGAGCCTCAAAATTGCGGATGCTGGAATATTATGAGATTAGTAATACTGAAGTAATGCCAGTATTACATTATTATATATAGTGTGGTTCTTAAACTGCAAGTCCTTATATTGGGGCACTTGCAATTAAATAACCACTGTATTTAAGAAAAAGTGGAATATACCTTTTTTGTGCAGAATACATATCAGGATTAAATTAGTAAAGATGCTAAAATTGCGAAATCGTGACCGTATAATAGAAACAATTAGCATCCAAATAAAACTTATAAATAATACCACAACACTAATCTGCTGTTATAAACAACCTAATAAAAAACTGAACGAAAGAGATTGTCAAAGCATGTTTAGTACAAACACTCCAACCTTGCTAATAGGCGACATTAACAGCAAAAATAAAATAAGGGGATACAGAGTGGATAACCCTTCGGGAAAAATGCTGAACCATCTTTCAACCTTGTTCCAATTGGTTGTACACTCTCCAGACGAATACACGTACTACCCCTACAGACACGATCACGAACCTGACATATTGTACATTGTAATTTCTAAAAACCTGAACACAACACTACAACAAACGGTAATAAGTGAAATGAACTCTGACCACCTTCCGATAATAATAACCTTAGCACAACGAGCTCAATACAAACCACGCTACCAACGTCTAATCTGTGGTAAAATAAACTGGGAGAAATTTCAAGAAAACCTAAAAACTGTCAATATCTACTACCGACACCACACCAAAACTCAATAGATACTAGTATAAGAATACTAACATCTAATATAATATAATATAACTGAATCCATTAAAGCAGCAACTAAAAAGCAACCCACCTGCAGATCGAAAAACTACAACATACCACCAAAATATATACTAGACTTAATCAAGGAATAAAGAACAATGCGACGAGAATGGCAACGTACTAGAGATATTACTATAAAACAGCGGCTCAATAGACTCACCCATACAATATCACGAGAGTTGGAATATCTCAAAATCAACAAGTTCCGAATGCTTCCCTCCAGTACCGAAACCAATGACCCGGGATTATGGAAAACTACCAAGAAGATACTAAATAAACATGAGGATATGCCATCAATAAATCATTACAACAGTAAAATTACCAAAGACCAGGATAAAGTGGAACTGTTTGCTAATCATCTGGAACGCATATTTACACCACAAATTGCCAATGAACACATGCATTTTGCAGCCTCAGTACAAAGCTTCAACGAATCTCACCTCATCTTTTCCTACGACATAGACGAACCTTTGACCCACGAAGAAATTACTTCCTTGCTAGCCAAACTTCCCACTAGAAAAGCTCCCGGCCCAGATTTAATCCCCAATATTGTCCTCAAGCACATCCCTGGGACAACACTTTCGAATATATGTAACATCTTCAACGAGTGCCTCCAGATTGGTTACTTTCCTAATGTCTGGAAGAAAGCTCAAGTTCTCCTATTCCTAAAACCTGGAAAAAAGAAAAATCTTCTTCACAACTACCGCCCAATAAGCCTTCTATCAACTTTGTCAAAAGTATTCGAAAAACTTATATACAGAAGATTAATGGACCAACTAAATGGAACAACCATAATACCAAGTGTCCAGTTTGGATTCAGGCGTAACCACTCCACCGTAGATCAACTGGCTTGAATAAGCGAAACAATCGAACTCGGATTTGAGCACAAGCAGTATACAACATGTGCACTTCTAGATGTTGCCAAAGCATTCGACACAGTCTGGTTGGATGGCTTAAAATACAAAATCAACCAACTAGAGATTCCGCCTTACCTGAAGAACATAATCTTCTCATTTCTAGAAGACAGAACATTCTATATCCAAATTAACGGCCATTCATCCAACACACGCCGTATATAAGCCGGGGTCCCACAGGGAAGCGTACTATCACCAGCACTGTACAATATACAGGGTGAGTCACTAGAGTCGCGGTGGTAGATATAGCAATTATCTTTAGAGATGGAAAAAAATATTTAAGACAAAAGTTGTTTGGCATATCATTTTTTACAACGTAAAATTATTTTCATTTATACTGGGTGTTGCATTTAGGCGTAGCAGAAAATAAATTAACTTTTTTAAATGGAATGCCCTGTTTATTATAACATATTATGATTGCGAAGAAAATTGTCTTACTAATTGTATCAGGTGATATTGACGTAAAGCTAATAGTTACTGCAATATTCAATTTTTTATTAAAAAAATGGCCGTTGCAGGCCTTTTCCGAAAACTACGTAATAGCGTCATTTTTGCAGATATTTTCTTACAACTTTGTCAGAAAATAACCAATACTAATAGGGAGGTGATAGTGCCCAAAGAAATTTGATGCGCTATACAGGGTGTTCCTAGCACCTAATCAATTTTGATATTTTTCAAATGGCTTTTTCTTGAGTTTTTTAAATGGAACGCCCTGTATATTATTTGCTGGTTGCATTTCCCATTAAGTTGCCTTTAATTTATATTAAGTGTGGCATATACATATTTGTACCCGTTTTCGTGATATTTGGAATTTAAAGAAAATGTGTAATAAAGTATACCAATACAGTGCTTTAATATTACACCCTGCATAACATGGTTCTTTTTTAATGATTTATTTTTGTAAAGAGAACATAGAAAGGAAAAAAATACTTTTGTTGAATTAAAAAACTGACAGAATTGCTCAAAATAAATTGAAAAGTACATGGAATTACCATTTAGTTACTCAATATGAAAAATTAATATAATTTGAGACAACTAAAAATTAAATAAAAACAAATAATTAAGAGAAACCACAACTAATAACATTTATTAAACTATTTTTTAAACTTGATAAGCATTAACATAAAACTAGTAAAAAACTATAACAATTAAAGATAAAACAACAAGTAGTTATTGATTTGGTAGGTGTTCAAAATGCCCTCCATTTTGTCTTCTACAAGCAGTAATCCGATGGGTAAAAGATCTCGAAGTATTTCTTAACATATCTCTCTTATTTTCTCTGATGTCAGCAAAAACACTTCTTATTCTAATCTTCATATCGTCTTGTGTGGTAGGTGGTGTCTGGTATACTAATTCCTTAACATGACCCCACAAAAAAACATCCAACTTATTTAGATCAGGAGATCTTGGCGGACATAACGTAGGGCCTCCTCTTCCAATCCATTTGTTGGGGTATTGGTTGTTCAAAAATTGTCTTACGTTCAGACTAAAGTGGGGTGGGGCTCGGTCGTGATGGAAAATTAAGTTTTGGCAAATCATTAAATTGATTAAGCGGCAAATCATCTAAATATTCAGGTAGATGGTTGTTAAGAAAATATAAGTACCTTTGACCATTTACGGAACCCTCAAAAAAGTAAGGCCCTAGCAAATTGGTACCTACTATTCCACCCCATACATTGAGTGACCATCTATGTTGATGGTCCAAAGGCCTGATAACGCGAGGATTTTCTGTTGCATAAAAATGGAAGTTATGTTGGTTAACATACGCATTTTTATGAAACGTAGCTTCATCAGTAAAAAGAACAAAGTCAAAAAAATTTGCTTGTTGTTGAATTTTAGCAGCTGCCCAATTACAAAAATTTAATCTCTTTTCTAAATCGTTTTCGCTCAATTCCTGTACATGTTGCACATGATATGGATGATACTTGTGTCGCCGTATTATTCTGGACACAGATGATTGGGTTATTCCTTGATTTCTTATTTGTCTAGTGCTTGAGTATGGATTTTCTACCACACTAGCAACTACCAGAAATTCATTCTCTTCATGTGTCGCCGCTTTTGTTCTTTTCCTTTTTTGTAGGTAATAGTACCTGTTGATTCAAAACGTTCCCGAACTCTATTAATTGTTCTTGCATCGGGATGCCGTCTTTCGGGATATCGCTGAGCGTAAATTCTTGAGGCCAGTAGAGCGTTTTTGCCGGCTTCTCCATATATGTAAATAATATTTATCAGTTCCTCTTTAGTATAATTAAAATTCATCGTTAACAGAGATTACAAATGTTGGTTAGCTATATTAAGTCTGTTGACAGCAATAACTACACGTCTGTTATTTGTTTTTGTTTCCATGACAACGAGGTTAAGTAAATTAAAGCTAACTTAAAATAATAGCGTAACTCTGCTATTTAAATGTATCTTTATAAAAAATAGCATTTTTAACTTTACCAACATTTATAATTTATTTATATTATAACAAAATACATGAAAAAAACTAACTCAATTATACAGGGTGTAATATTAAAGCACTGTATTGGTATACTTTATTACACATTTTCTTTAAATTCCAAATATCACGAAAACGGGTACAAATATGTATATGCCACACTTAATATAAATTAAAGGCAACTTAATGGGAAATGCAACCAGCAAATAATATACAGGGCGTTCCATTTAAAAAACTCAAGAAAAAGCCATTTGAAAAATATCAAAATTGATTAGGTGCTAGGAACACCCTGTATAGCGCATCAAATTTTTTTGGGCACTATCACCTCCCTATTAGTATTGGTTATTTTCTGACAAAGTTGTAAGAAAATATCTGCAAAAATGACGCTATTACGTAGTTTTCGGAAAAGGCCTGCAACGGCCATTTTTCTAATAAAAAATTGAATATTGCAGAAATTATTAGCTTTACGTCAATATCACCTGATACAATTAGTAAGACAATTTTCTTCGCAATCATAATATGTTATAATATACAGGGCATTCCATTTAAAAAAGTTAATTTATTTTCTGCTACGCCTAAATGCAACACCCAGTATAAATGAAAATAATTTTACGTTGTAGAAAATGATATGCCGAACAACTTTTGTATTAAATATTTTTTTCCATCTCTAAAGATAATTGCTATATCTACCACCGCGACTCTAGTGACTCACCCTGTATTTATACATGACATCCCACTAAACGCACGTGAGGCCCTATTTGCTGACGATATGATGATTATGACTCAAAGCTCAGACTTAGAAGAAGCTATAGAACAACTGCAAGTATCACTAAACGAAATACAAAAATGGCTCAACAAGTGGGCAATCCATCTAAATGCAGAAAAATGTGAAACCAAGATCTTCACACTTCGCCGAATAACAGCTCCAACTCGCATCATCATAAACGAAACCGAAATATCATGGAACCGTACCGACAAAACGGTGAAATACCTAGGCGTCCAACTGGATCAGCGCTTAACCTGGAAAGACATATCAATAATAAACTCAATCAAGGATACCAGCAACTCTACCATCTGTTCCCCCTAATCAATTGCAAAGCCTCCTTACGCAGTGACTGTACCTTGTTACTTTACAAATCTCTCATACGATCCCTGGTAACTTATGCCTGTCCAGTCTGGAGCAACACTTCCAAATCAAACCTTAAAAAGCTTCAGGTCCTCCAAAATAAAATACTACGAATTGCAGTCGACGCTCCCTGGTATATTAGAAACGAACAACTACACGATGAGATGAATATCGATTCAATTGACACATTTATTAGAAATACCACCAAAAAATTCTTCAAGAATATCCACAAATGCGAGGGAGCCACGACCTTCGACATCGGTCAGCGCAACAAACACCAACGACGCATAAGAAAACTTCCCCAAGACCTCATGTCATCAGATGACGACTAATCGATGCGACAAGTTAGCTCTTATCGTTATTTAGCCTATTTTATACTGTATAGAATATCACAACAATGATAGAACAATGCATTAATTATTGTTGAACTGGTTTAATCTGTAATAATATAAAAAGAAGTCCGTAACATCATCAATTAATGGGGGTCTCTCTTCCTTCCCCTCTGTCGGTTATCCTGATTCGTATAAAAAAAACTCTTTGATGACAAGCATTACCATACAAATGGCAGCAATAATTTTTTATTCTTCTGTGCCAATTTCGTTCATACGAAGAATAAATGATAACCTAAGCGACTGGTTTTAGGGAACAGAGTGTAACCATAATCGCAAGTGACCGTGAAATGTGCGCGTTTAGATGAACTGGAGACGGCAGTGCGCCTAGTCAGCAGTGTTGGATTTTCAAGTTATGTGAGGTTATGTGACTGTTGACACTGTGGCTGACAGCGTTATGAACTTCATCACCGTTCCTTATCACAACAATACGTACTTGGTTCGGCTGTGTGTTTGGAACATCACAGTAACCTCCCCAGCATATCGGTGAACCATTATGAAGACAAGCAAAATGTTTTAACACACCAAATGAGTTGTACATTTGTTTCACATTGTTTTCCGTGTTCAAAATAGTTAGGTGATATCGTAACCTGTATCGATGCGTTAAATCGCCCAGTCGATGAGAATTCAGAAATTTTCTGCTTTTCAGTATAGTATAAGTTTTTTCCTTGTAAAAGGGAAACTAAACATTCCTAACCTTCTCGTCTTATTTTAGTGGCATAAAATCGATTTTGATACATGTTAGATCGTATCTCTTCACTCATGAGTGTTGACGCATGTCACAACAAATCAGGAGTAACTTCATTAGAACCGTGATGATTAGAATACGATATTACTCAGAAGTAATCAACGACTAAATATTAATTATGACGTATTTGAGAACAAACATTCACGGATTGCACATAACCTCACATATTTTAAAACAAACGCGATTGAAAACAAAATGCTATTTGCCTAACAACGGTCTTGGCAAATACGTTTGCCTAGGTAAATAGCTTTAAAAATATAAATAAAGGTTTCATGTCTATTTGCCCAGGCAAATAGCTTTTGCCTGGGCAAAAGCCTTTTGCCTAAAATGACCATTTGCCTACGACATATACACTACACAATATCTAGTAAATAACATACAATAGAAATTACTGGTGAGATAAGAAATACCTCAAACGCCTTTTCGTATCCATCTGGATTGACAACTGGGACTATAACGTATCGCAGCCACAACAGATGTGCAAGATTCTCTCCGGACTCCAATTTCGAAATCGTCTCAACAGCCAAACTGACGGATTCCCATTCGTCACCGTTCATCCCCGCATCTATGAAGATTGTCCCTCCGCTATGGACGGACTGCTGAATCTCGACGGCGACAATTGGAGCATTACTCCACGAATAACCAATTGTTTTGGTCGTCACCGTTTTCCGATTTAAACTCTCTAAACTCTTTATGTACTCGTCAATCTAAGATAAAAGGTATTCATAATATGTATATGTTACTGTAAAATATAGAAATACGTTAACTTAGGATTAACGCGTCAATCCTAGGTTTGACCAATATGATTTGGTAAATGTCCGAAAAATGGACAAAATGGTTGAGAACTATTGAGGACTTTCTAGGTATGTACAAATATCAGCTCTCAGTGCAAAATATATGTACATTACAGAAATCTAACTCGATTTGATGTTTTGAGTATTGGTGGTGAGGAAATACTTATCGCAACACTTTTACCAGGATGTGAAAACTAATTATACTTTTGTAATTATACTTTTCAGTAAATTGCCGGAGAACTACCAATCTCTGGTGCTTTCCCTAATTTGATAGTAGTAATTCATTATAAAAATCAGACCAAAGACTATAGGTAGGTACTAAAAATCTTATTTATAGCAGCAATTTAAAAAGGGGAAAGTCAAACATCTTAATTATAGTATAAAATACTTGAATTCTTTACTGACTCACAAAACAACAACGCTTGCTTTTAGAAACAATGAACATCTCTTTAACTCGTAAATTCAACTGTAGGTAAATGGTTTCTGATTTAAAATTTGTGTAATTGGCTCCGCTGAATTGATCTCTATGGCCAAATCCTCTTTCCATCTCCTATGCATACAATATAAAAAGATTAGCTCTACTTTCTCAAATAATATCATTCGACAGGTGAATTGAGGAGTGAAAAGAAGCTTTGATAACAAAAGAAAACGGTAAACAAATATCCCGGTCTTAAACTAATATCCGGATAAAAAATTATTATTGTTTGTCAGACCAGGCACAAAATACAAGTAAATAATAAAGAAACAAAAATAAAGTGCACTTTTTTAATGCTTAATTATTGTTGAGGCTTTTTTATTATTATAAATATCAGTAAATTACCAACGGTAATACATATTGACGGTAAATTGCCTTAAGTAATTTAAGCTGAAAATTACTGTAATAAAAAAATCAGTATATCCCTACATGACACACACACACCCAGCAACGGGCCACAGAAGTAGAACAAGAACTTTTAAGGAAGCCAACCGTAAATAAAAAAAAATCTATTGAATCGATTGTGCCATATCTGCAGTTGCGTGAGCCATGCCAAAGAAATTCCTTGAAAAATACTTATATTTAAAATATTATCGACTGCCAAATAAAAAAAAGTTATGTTTGGTTTATGTTACGCAATCTTTATTTTTATTTTAAGAATCAACGTGTTTTTGTTGTGTGGTATTTAATAAAATACAAGTACTTCTATTTTCTTGCGGTACCCACTCGTACCCACTTTACAGTGATAATGTAATTTACCCACTCATTGTAGTACACAAACTCATAAAGTAAAGTAAAAGTAAAGTAATCTTTATTCAGAGAAATCAAAAAATATACATATTTGCAATGCTACAAAAGCAATAAACTGATAATAACACTGGTAATAATAATAATAACAATGCTAATGAATAATCAGGAATAAAGAAGTGAGTTATAGGCTACTTAATTGAAAACTCAATTGAACGTGGCATTCTAAGAAAAATACCGATTATCGAGCACAAATGCAATAGCGAAAGCATCCGGAATAAAGGAAAATTAAATATATATTTACATATGTAATAAAACTCGCACTGGCAAAATGAAAGCGAAAATAACACTCACCATTGAGTGTTTAGTGGAATTACCAAAACTAAAAAAGTACAACTCAAGCAAAAAACAGAAAGTAAAAGGTTGTTACACTAGGTCATCAAGCAGACTCAGGGAGTGGGCAAAACAGCGGACCTGCAACTTGACCAAACGCCAAGACAGAGAATGAAACTGTTGGCTACCTGCACAAACACACTGCGCATGCAAATACTCCATGAATCTATTGGTAAGCTTAGGCGCCACCTCAAAAAAGCATCTCTTTGCTGTAGCCTTGGTTGCCCTATAAAGGACACACCTGAACCCATTCCTGGTATAGTGATCGTGGGATGCAATGCTAATCAATTCAGGGTTTTTGTACGTTAAATTTAAAATGGACACAAAGTAGAGATGCTTCAAGGGCAAAAGAGACGACTCGCGAAATAGCAGGTCAGTAGAGTACATTAGTGGTTTTTTATATAGTGACTTTATAATTATTTTTTGGAGTGTAAAAATTTCATTAAAGTATATGCCAGCACAACCACCCCATGCCGAAATGCCGTAGCTTAGAATAGATTGAGTTAGAGCAAAATAAAATGTTTTAATTGGTACGCCAGGGGTGATCTCGCCCAGCTTCTTCAATAAAAAGCATGTTTTTCTCAGTCTGCCACATACGGACTCAATGTGAAAATCCCAACGGAGAAAACGGTCGAACAGTACACCGAGATACCTTGTATGTGTAACTCGAGAAATGTGTGTAGAACATCTACAATTATTGTCACACCGCGCATTATGAACAGCAATTTTATTAAGGTCTGGCTGTGATGATATGCAAGAGGAGAAAGTTATAAAATTTGACTTGTTTAAGTTTATAGATAACAAGTTAGAGTCACACCAATACTTTATTACTCTTAAATCGTGTTCGGCCTTCCCCATTACACCAACCCACGAATCTGCACAGAGACACAAAACCGTGTCGTCAGCATATGATATTAATTTGCCGTTCAGATCTTTCAGAAATAGTAAATCGTTCACCTAGAGTAAAAACAACAAAGGGCCGAGTACAGTGCCCTGTGGTACCCCACAAACAACTGGCAACTCGCTGCCACACAGATCGCCGTTTCTAACCCTCTGGGTTCTATCAGATAGATAACTAGTCAATAGCTTTAGAGATATACCACGGAAACCGTACCTTTCCAGCTTTTCCAGAAGGATAGAATGATTTACAGTGTCAAACGCTTTCTGAAGATCGAGAAAAACAGCAGCGCATGGGATAGATTTGTCCACGGAAGAGTAACAAATCTTGGCAAGTTCAAAAATCGCGTCATTTGTGCTCCTGTTTGACATAAAATCAAATTGATATTCGGATAATATTTTATGCGCGGCTATAAAAGAAACTATGCGAGACTTCATTAGTTTCTCAAGTACTTTGGATAGGGAAGAAACAAGCGATATCGGACGGTAGCTATCTGCACACTCCGGCGGCCCTTTCTTTAGTAATGGCATGACTGTAGCTTTTCTTAGTTTTAGAGGAAAAGATCCTTCCATAAAGCATTTATTAACTATCATTGCAAGAGGCACACTGATTTCCGTGTTAATAGTTTTTAGAAGCACAGAAGACATATCATCAACGCTACTGAGACCGTTCTTTAAAGATTTGATAGTATCACTAACCTCCAATTCCGTCGTTGGTGTAAGAAAAAGCGTATCTTTAACAGGAGTTATATTCTTCATATGTCGTTCTTTATTTATTTGATCCTTTGGAATTGCCTTCGAGATGCTCACACCAACCTCCACAAAAAACTTATTAAATTCATTGGCAATCACTATAGGATCAGAGACCAGTGTGCTGTTTACATTTAGAGCAGATATGCCTTGATTTTGACGGTGTTTGGCCCAAAGCAGAACGAGCTGTCTCCCACAGCTTTTTCACATTTGATTTATGTTCAATAAATTTACCACTAAAGTATTTATGCTTGGCAGCCAGCACCAAGAGTGGTAGGGCAGTGATCTGTTATTTTTTAATATAGTACTATTGGTGTAATAATGCAATTATCCAGTGCCGACTTCATAAACACATGATCCAAGCAATGACCATCGTGCGTTTGAAGGTTAATGTAAGGGAGAAAGCCAGCACTAGATAAAATGTTCAGATAATCATCCAACACTCGCTCACGTCGATCCACACAGAGATCAATGTTAATATCCCCCACTAGAAGTTCTATAGATAGCGAGCAATGGTTTGCGATATAGTCATTCAATTGCGTTAGAAATGACCCGCCATCATAAGAAGGGGGCCGGTATATACCAGTCAATCCAATTTTTTTATTAAGCTTTATAAATTCAACGCGTATAAAATTATAGTCGCCATATATATTGATAATTTTTATTGTATGCTTAATATTGTTTTTTATAAAGATTAAAACACCGTCATTTTGATTAAACTTGCTACCATTGTAATATGTAATGTAATTAGGCAATGAGAAATAGTCGGGCGCGGCCAGTTGCCTCAGAGAGGACTATAATGTCAAATTTAATATGTATAATAGAAGTAAGCGCCTCAAGTTCAGCAAAGTTCAGCAAAAGTTCAGCAAAATAACAAAACTATTTCCGCGAACAGAGCTAATAAAACTTTTGCGGTAAGTTTTGGTTTGCTAAATTATTAAAACTAGCTTATACCAATACTATGAGGTAAATCCTAGGATTGACCAATGTAGGTTGGTAAAACCCCTAAATTAAACGCATAATAGAATTTTTCGGACATTTACCAAATCAAATTGGTCAAACCTAGGACTAACGCGTTAATCCTAGGTTTGACCGTACTTCGGGCTTTTACAGTAACATATATTTTTAAGATGAAAATTGCTATACCTGATAGGGTGTCACTTTGTGTTGCATTGCTTCATGATCGATTTCCTTAGTCGTTGTAGTTGGAGTGGTAGTGGTAGTGGTAGTGGGAGTGGTAGTGGTAGTAGTAGTGGTAGTGGTAGTGGGAGTGGGAGTGGTAGTGGTAGTGGTAGTAGTAGTGGTAGTGGTAGTGGTAGTGGTAGTGGTAGTGCTAGTGGTGGTGGTAGTGGTAGGTTTTTTGGTGGTGCTGAAAATAACTCTGTAGAATTCATGGAGGAGGAAAATTAACATTATACAGAATGCCCGGAAAGTAAGCGATTAATGATCGATTAAAGGATAAGGGACAACTAATGTCTTAATTGTCGCGATCATTAATCGCAGTATAGTATCCGAGTTGATTACACTATTTTAAGGATTGTGCCGTTTTTTTGTTTTATACAGCATGTATTATTTTATAGAAATTAACACTTTTGTCCCGTGTGAGGGTTGTTTGTTCGAGTCTGATGAAGCATTTTTTCTGATTTAATGCTGTCCATTTAACAGTAGGAAGAGGTAGTTTCGTTATTTTCAGGCATGGCATTAAAAGGCTTAAATCTAAACCATATATATATTATATATATATTATTATATATTTCTAACCATATACCAGACGGTATAGAGTAAATGTATACATTCGCATGTTAATTTCAATTACTTTTGTTTAAAACTTCTAATAATTCAGTAAATCGATTTTTTCTCATCCAATATATTGTGAAAGTTGTTAAATTTTGAGTTTAATCTGATAGCTTTCATAGTCTAAGAAAAAATCCTTCTTCATATAATTTTATCGGAAAAAGTAAAAACTGAACAAATTATCAGATACGACGCACATGTGGTCGATTTTGCACTTTTAGCCGGACAAAATTATTTTTTCTTCTAATGCACTTAAAAGCTTCGATAGATAACCGGAAAAATAGTAAAAAAAATCTAAGCCTTAAGCGGGTTGATTTTGCGGGGGTTGCAAAATGAATTTGAGTGTTGAAATTTGGAAACCTTGTGAATATGAAATTATTATACTTAGGAGTACACAATAAAAATAAAAAAAAAGTACCAATGGTTTTTGAGGGGGTTGAAAATAAATTTTGTTTTAAAATTCTGGAACTTTGTGAATGTGCTACTGTTATTCCTGCAAATGCGCAAAAAAAGGAAAAAATCAAAAGTACTTGTGGGGTGGTTTTGAAAGGGGGTTGAATAATAAATTTGCTTTGAAAATTTTGAAATTTTGTGCATGTGATATAATTATTCCTACAAATACGCGAAAAAAAGAATAAAAAATCTAAGTACTTGTGGGGTGGTTTTGGTAGGGGGTTGATTAATAAATTTGGTTTGAAAATTGTGAAACTTTGTGAATGTGATATAAATTTTCTTACAAATACGTGAAAAAAGGGAAAAAATTTAAGTATTTGTGGGGTGGTTTTGGAAGGGGGTTGATTAATAAATTTGGTTTGAAAATTGTGAAACTTGCAGGAACGATTTTATTTTTTTATATTTTTTTACGGGGCGAATTGTGGCGGTTTGCATACGGAGGAATTGATCATAACAATAACTATTTGTTTTAGCTTGCGGCTGCAACACCGCATTGTAGTCGATTTTGAGCTTTAACCCAAACCGAATAATATGTGGCGTGAAAATTTCTACATTAAATGAACCCACACACACTACTGTCGGCCGAATTCTGGCAAGAGCACTCACTTTCAGAACGTTAAATTAAATCATTGGTCATGTGTGGTATCATTGCAAAGATATGTTCAAACGAAACAACTTCTGCTGGAAACCCTTCTTTCCAAATCATGCGGCTTACGAAATAAACCATATGATTTCGGGCTATCCTTTGTTGGACAGGTGACTGTCCTAAGGTGACTTGTTGGCTTTAAGGTTTTGTCATCACACGCGCTAAATCTTAAGCTATCGATATACTATCTCTTCACTACTAACAAACTAAAACATGAATACGTGGAGTGTTCTTCTGATCACAGCTTATACAGACAACGTAACATATTATGGGTTCTTATGTGAAGCGTATGGTTTAGAAAATTTTTGTTCAAATAAAAGTTGTTTCTATTTAAAATATCTATGCAATGATACCACATACCACCTAGGTTCTCGTTTGAGGTTTCAAATCCAAATGCAGTTATGACTACTTCCGGAAATTATAATTGATGCCATAAAGTCTGTCAGGTAGGCTTATGTTATGCCATTTTTTTTCTGAACCTCTATGATGTCATATAACAGAGACAAACACATGTATCTGTATTTGTAGAAGCTCTCCAGATGACAAGGGGCTCTCTTCAACAACAAAAAAGCGTTACCGGCAAAAAGTGGCACCTTACTTCAATAAATCCTAAAACTATAACATCGAAGCTCAGCATAGAGCACTTAATCCAGTCGTACTCCGTCGTATTTTTTTTTATAACCTTATGGTGAAAGTTAATTTTATTAAGCGCTAAAAAATCTCAAATTATTTCATCAGTACAGCTTCCATAAAGTAATACGCACCACCACACGTCTCCTCCATTGTATATTCAAAATAATTGACAAAAATTAACGTAAACATGCGCTCACACTGACATAGATGAATTTGCGAATGGTTATGCAATTTTGCCACTGAGCGTAAAGGTCAGTTTGTGATGGTGCCAAGCCCGCGCATTTGAAATTTTGACGACAAACTTGTTAAGAGACTGATCTTTGACTATTTCTCTTAATATTTAGTGCAGTTTGAATTACAAATGCGCAACTTCATTTTTCATTTTTGTCCAGCTAGCGAAGCAGAATCGACCACCGTTCGACGTCCATGCTAACCACAGCACTATAGTCCAGTAAAATAAGGATTCCACTTCGGAAATAATCCACACCCAGCTTAATTTTTGTCTGCACCTTTAGTTGGGCATTTCGAATAACGTCCATCAATATCGTATCTGCGTCGCAAGTTATTCACTGTCAAAGACGACCAAATTGCTTTTTAAACAATATCTTGCTAAAAATGTCTATATGTCGCTAAAGTACGAGTGGGCGATCTCAAGACCTGCCGGTCCCAAAGTGTTTTAAAACATGATTGAACATCAAATTTTATAGTAAGAAAAACAATAACATGCAATCAAAACCGGACGGAGCATTACCGAGATATATCTATCAGAATGTTAAGAAGAGTGTCATGTAATTCCCACGTTGTTCATTTGCGGAAATGCAACAAAACTTTCGTATGGTGAAGTATGATTCAAATCCATGCTAGTAGAGGATACTTTTACTACGTATGGTGGACCTTTTCAGCCTTATAGGAAAGCACTGTTGCTTGTACGAACAAAGTGCATATGACATTTTATGTAGCGGATACAAATATCTAGCAATCTTGTCGTAACTTTCAGTCTTGCCAGATCATAAGAAGGAAGATTTTGCCAAAAATGTATTTTGAAAGATGAAATAAATCAATTACTTATGTGACATTGTCTTGCTTCTTATTGGTCTGACGACAGTGAATGTTAAATTGGTGTTTAAAATCTTTTAATTTTCTACAAGTCTATTCATTTTTTGTTCACGTGTTTACGTTACACGGCTGAAAAACGTCTACAACAAGTAGCAACGAACGCATTATGCATATTATAAAAGGAATCAACGGCATCCATAAAATGGTCGTAAAAAACTATAAACAAGTTACATGTAGTCAAAAGATTTCGATATAAAGTATGTCTCCGGATCGAGTTCGAGGAAAACAAAATATTGCAGATTTTCAACATATCTCAGCATAAATAATGCGTCGGATATGTTCAAACAACTAATTGACGTAATTTCTGTTTTATGTAAAAATTGGACTTTTAAAATTTTTAATTAATTAAAACACTAAAAAAATAATAAAAACATTTGAAGTTTGAATTTCATTCACATCGAATTTCAGCATCGAATTGATACGCACCGATATTTATGTTTTAAGTTTTAAGACATTGTCTTGCTTCTTATTGGTCTGACGACAGTGAATGTTAAATTGGTGTTTAAAATCTTTTAATTTTCTACAAGTCTATTCATTTTTTGTTCACGTGTTTACGTTACACGGCTGAAAAACGTCTACAACAAGTAGCAACGAACGCATTATGCATATTATAAAAGGAATCAACGGCATCCATAAAATGGTCGTAAAAAACTATAAACAAGTTACATGTAGTCAAAAGATTTCGATATAAAGTATGTCTCCGGATCGAGTTCGAGGAAAACAAAATATTGCAGATTTTCAACATATCTCAGCATAAATAATGCGTCGGATATGTTCAAACAACTAATTGACGTAATTTCTGTTTTATGTAAAAATTGGACTTTTAAAATTTTTAATTAATTAAAACACTAAAAAAATAATAAAAACATTTGAAGTTTGAATTTCATTCACATCGAATTTCAGCATCGAATTGATACGCACCGATATTTATGTTTTAAGTGTAAGTCTACTTCATCCAGTTTCTTTGTCTGCTTCTTTATAGTTAATACAGAACCCGTGACAAAGTTAATAAGTTTGCGACTCCCAAGTAATACACAACCCGTGCCAAAGTTAATAAGTTTGCGAGTCCCAAGGTGTGATATTCTTCTATCGATTATTTTTGCTGGAGTTTATCTATAACGACACGAAAACATGATTCAGCAGTACCATAACACTGTACTAGATAAATTCTCTCCTTCACGCTTAACAACGCATGAAAAGACTTCTCAAAGTCATAGCTAACACAAGTTCACGATAATATAGGTTCATGACAATAAGCGTCACAGGGATAAGATGTGTCTTATATATATATATATATCATATGTCATAAGATATAAGTCGAGATATTCGTGGACACCCGATACTTGCCAAATGCCCTAATAGAAACATTCAAACAGGACAGCCTGTACCATCAAATGTACCTTTACAATTTCGACACTCAGATGTGTGAGCGTGTGCGTGTCTAAAACTAGTTAGCCAGGATTTGACAGATATTTCCATTCTAATGACAGTAGGTAGTGTCAAACGCTGATGTTTTCACAATACCTACTGTCAATAGTCACAACGTCACAACGTCACAACATCCACATACAATAAAATCTGCAGCATTCCAGCATCTCTTCCACAGACTAATGAATATCCCCTTGTCAAAAACTAATTTCACTCATGAATTTAACACCATACTGCAAATTGGTATCAATAATGGTTACACAACCAGCGAAATTAAATCAATATACACAACGATAAAACAAAAACCCATCGTTCATAAAATCTACCCCCATAAACGTCCACCACAAAGATATATTTCCACACCATATGAGCCAACATTGCATGAGCGTTTAAAACGTATATTACACAAACACAACACTAACATTATGACTACGACGAAGACAACAATCGCCAAATTCCTAACAAACAACAAAGACAAAACAGCAACAATAGAAAAAAGTGCAGCTCATTACATTGGTCAAACAGGTCGTAATTTGAAAATTAGATACAAAGAACACAATCAACAAAGATCTTCAACATTTAACAAACATCTACAAGAGAACAATCATAAAACAGATATAGACAACATGAAACTATTACACAATCTCAAAAAATCAACAACAATGGACCTTTATGAAATATATGAAATTAAAAAACATATAAGCGAAGGTTTCAACATAATAAACGAAATCACTGAATTCGACGACACTTATTTGTTTGAAAATTTTATTTGATCTCACGAGATAAAAGAATTCCACACGCATGCGTAATTCTTGGACGTTCATACAAAATATAATAACCTTCAGTATGCACCGTGACAGTCTCCGCATATGTTGTACACGAGTTTTGTTCTCTGCGTTTTTCGAGTTTCCCCTAGACTGTGAGCACCTGGCGTACCATATTATTATATCATAATTGTAATTATTCCTTTTTAGATGAGCCTGATGATGTTCCGCAATGAACGAAATCGATAGCTTGCACTTACCTAATTAAATCCTTGCAATACATGACTACGTGCTTCATTTTATTCATATTATTAATTGCAAGAATGGAAAACTTCATTATTTAAATCAAAGTATCTGTCAAATCCTGGCTAACCAGTTTTATTTTAATGCAGACACGATTGATCTCGATCAAATAGAATCTCATGCAGCTAACCATTAATTTTATATATAGTATGATCAGGTCATATGCCTGGTCACATCAGATTTTTTCAACTCTTTTTCTCTTAAATTATGCGTTGATATAACACAGATTCAACAAATTTGGTTGTTTTAGTATATTTATCTACCACTTTCACGACGTCCTAAGTAGGGATTTTTAGGAAGAATGCGGGACAGTCCCGTTCTAATGGGGACGTCTGGCAACCCTGGTTGGGAGGGACCCGAAAACGTCAATAAGCACGATACGCACGTTTTCGGGCATTCGCAAATTGTCTATGAAAGCTGAAATGAAATTTAGAAATTTTGAGATTGTTGGAATCCATTGGACTGTTTAGTGGTGTTTACTTACTGTAAAACGAGATAGTAGAAAAAACACTCAGGTAAGAAAACTTCACGAAGTTCTCACATATTTGTTCGGTTCGTGACTTTTAGAGTTTAAAGTTCATGCTGTCATTTATATCTATCTACATAAAGCAAGTAAAATTACATTTGTCCCAGAGTACTTTGCATATTTTGGACCCATTAAAAAATGTGACATAATAGAATCTCTATGTAGAAAAAAATAAAAGCTTAAACCTCGAACTTTAAGCTATGAAGAGCAAAATGATTTGATAATTCTGTTGAGGTATTTTGTCACACTCAAATCCGGTGCAAGATTCACCAGTGCTCGGCTAAAAATAGTCTGCTGCATACTTAACAAAGGGAGCAAGTATACCCCTCTAATGAAAATTTTTGTTAGTGTTTAGAGAAAAACTATTTGCAATGGAAATTAACCACAGGTGATATAGGACGTAAAAAAACACATGTAATAAACGATAAAGTCTAGGGTGTCAACAATTTTTTTCTAAATCGCGGGTTCGAAATCACGCAAAAACGATAAATAATTCAAACTAAGTTCATAGGTAAAACCTTTCTATTTTTGTATGTTCTATTTTGGAAAGTCATTTTCCTAAAATAATAATGTATGCCAAAAAAAAAGGATGTCGTTATTTAATATTTTATTACTTTTATATACTTTCCAATATGCAATACTACATCAGAAAACCACTGTAAAAATTTCATATCTCTACAACGCGTATTAACGCTAGGATTCCGAACCTACGGTACACTTCCGGTAGACTACATCGTTAACACTTCAAAGTATTATTTCATTAAAGCCCAACTGCACTGCTAAGGCTTAATGGACGTATTTACTGAACCGTTCAGTTTTTTGCAATACTCATTTAAACGTTTGCAAAATTTTAAATCGTGTATGTACGGACAATATTTTAAAATTTAATATTTGTTACGTTTACACACTCGCCAGATATATTGGAACCTGTTGCTATTTCACACATAACATTATCGACAGACCATATTGTTGCTGTTTCTTATTCTCTAAATTCTGAGGAGTCGTTTAAAGACAGAGCTTGATGTGATAAAAATTGTGGGAGATGAGAAAGCTTAAAATTGATGTTCACAAAATCACAGTTCTGACAAACAACTTTAAAGTTTTGACTTCAAGTTGTGTTACGTTTTGAGTACCCACACCTATGACCCACACCTTCTTACGGATAATTCTACTTATAACTATAACCATTCTTGTCAGAAATTATCAAAAAAATATTAATCGATTTTAATATACAGTGTGTTAAAAAATAAATATAAGGTGACTCGCCTACACCGGGTGATTCAATTTCGAGGCCCACCATGGGGATCTCGCTTATTAGTGGAGATACAGCCTAAGTTTAAATTTGGCAAAGATTCATATTTTTGGGCTGATCAATTATCTGAAAAGAAATTTAAGCTATCGTTTTTCATTTTAAAGATATCCGCAAAAAAAGCTGAAATGTTAAGATATCGTTTTTAATTTTTTATTCAAAACCAAATGTAGCTAGACATTTGAAACAAAAGCATCTTAGCTACTTTTTAACAAGGAATGCAGTTTTATATTTTAATTTGAAATAACATCTAAGATGGCGGCATAACCATGACCAACTTTTGTTTTTCTTATGGGCGCCATGTTGGATTTTGGCAATTTCCGATAGTCGTAATTTTTGTCATTTCTGCAATGTATAACATGCAATATTTTTTAAAACAATGGTGTAATAATAAAAAGTAAGTTTCTTCTTTTTCTCGTTGTTTGTCGTGCTTATGAAGTACCCTACTGGAGCTTGCACACTAAAAAAGAAATACTTGGCATGAATATATGTAGCTTCAGGTTGAGTAAATGGTAAGATCCTATATAAGGAATTAAATATAGTATTCAGTCAATACATAAATATATTCAAAGTTCAAGGTATGATGTGTTTAGAACGAATATATAGATATTCATATTGACTATATCGCACCTCAAGTTAAGAATACCGTTTAATCAGTATGATCATAAGAATTTGTTAAACGTTTATCAGATCATATATTCAAAATGAATATATGATTTTATCTCAACAACTTGACTCCCATTTTGATTCAAGTAAATTATTTCTATGTTTCAAAAAGTGGTATACTCAATGTACAACTTTTTTAGAATTGTTAAAAGAAAGTAATTGGTTTAATTGAATAAGATAATATGTTTGTGTTAATTAAATTGTTAGTTCAATTAAAGAAGGTTTGATACTTACCAGGTTCAATAATGGGTTAATTATAAAATGCATTTTGTTTGAAAAGAAATAATTTATTCAGGTAAGTACATATAAACATATCTTACAAGTACAGTCTCTTACAACAAATGATAATACACTAAATAACAATATCAACTAACTATGCAAATGATAATGTAAAAATATACCAGGTAGAATGAATAAAAATATGATCATGAACAAATCTATGATGTTATAGCCAGTACATTATAGAATATTGTAATAAGAATAGTAATAAGTACTAATACATACAAAGTTTACTTTTAAGTCTGGGTTGCACTCAACAATTTTTTGCTTTAATCGGATTCTTGTACCCACTGAAGGTATTACTACCTTTATATCTTCTGGGCTCATTTGGGTGAATAATTGTAGGTCAATATTATGTCCTGCAACATTATAATTTAGAATATCAAAATTAATAAGACAACAGTGTAAACAACAATATTTAAGTAGTATAGTAGTTATTGTATTATCGTCTTTTCGTCATTATATGTATGTGCAATAGGGTGGTTCAAATTACCTATTATTTTTAGAAAGCAACGATTCCCCCAAGTCGTTTCCAAATCCAAAAAGTGGACACATTTTTTATTTATTATTATATTTTTTTTATTTTATTCCGAAATTTTGATTTGTAATGGTGCCTGCTGTGGTCTCAAATTTACATGGGAAAAAGAAATTTTTTGGTATTTTTCGAATAATTATTCGGGATTTGGGAAAACTCAAGATTAAAGTTATAGAACTTGTAGGGGACTTTCTAAGAAAAAATTTGATCTATTATACATATGGATTTGACGCCCCCAACCCATCCCACAGTGCCCTGAAAAATACCCTTAAATGAAAAATGTACATTCTTCCGAAAATTGACCCTTCTAATCATTTCATTCTCCTTTTCTCATAAAAATCATTACTATAAGTCTCGTGGAATGTTTATAAACATTTGTCAATTACCATTTGCTTAAAAAAATTCCATTTGTTTTTCTTGAAAATGCGTCTGAATTCTGTTTTCCGAGGTGGACATGGCAGTTTATTATCTTAGTGAGAAAAATTTCTTCCTATTGTTTAAACAATCAATTATTATTCATTTTCAACCTATTTTGTAAGTATGGTAGAGAAGTCAGCTTTTTTGTGAAACTCACTTATAAATGTCATGTTCGAGATATGTGCCTATATTATCTAATAAACCCACATTTGTTTTAACAATTTTTTTGCAATTCATCGGGTTAAATATTAATTTATTTATTGCGTAAGCTTCTTTCGCGCACACGAGAAGTGCGTTCAGTAGTATTTAATTTATTTTATAAGAAATACTAAATATTAATAATGTTTCAAATATTAATAAATATTTAAAATATTAGCAAATGTGTTAATTATATTACTACTGAAAATTTGAAACCCCCAGCAATTTCGCAGGCAACGCCAATTAACCGTCTCAATAGCATGAATTTCAGGTGATTGCTAAAACAAATTGTTTAAATAAATGTGGGTTTATTAGTTAATATAGTCAACATATCTCAAACATAAAATTTACATAAATTTAAAAAAAGCTGACTTCTCTACCATAATTAGAAAAAAAGTTGAAAATGAATAATAAATAATTGATTGTTTAAACGATGGGAAGAAATTTTTTAATGAATAAGGTCACTCTAAGATAATAAACTGCCATTTCGAAACACAACTGTTTATAAACATTCCACTAGATTTATAGTATTGATTTCTATGAGAAAAAGATAATGAAATGATTGGAAGGGTCAATTTTCTCACCTGAAATTTTCCTTGGAAAGTCCTCTACAAGTCCTATAACTATATTCTTAAGTTTTCCCAAACACCGGACAATTATTCGAAAGATACCGAAAAATGCCTTAGATTTGGAAACGATTTGGGGGGATCGTTACTTTCTATCATCACAAACATTTTGCAATGCATTTTTGAACCACCGTAATGTGGCTAGCCCATTTCGGTGAAGTCCCGGCTTCGACCAACAACTATGGCAGCGCGGCGCCCGAGAGGCGCATGTCTGCAGCGTAGTCAGATGCCTGTTTGTGCAGGAGGTACAATACAGCCCTGCCTACACATTAAAATACGTATATGCGAATCTCTGAACACGTCTATGAGAGTCACATATCATATTCCTGTACCTAAATCCGAAATATATTATTACAAAACTTACTACCGGTCATCGTTTTAATATACGCGTCACTTTCCCGCAAATTCATGGCTTATTTAACAAAAGCAACACTTACCTGAAAACACTGCGATAAGGTTTTCAAACCCCCATTCCAGCAACAACGAATTCAATTTCAATCCATTTAAGTATTTCACTTGTTCACATGTAATTCACTCGTTGTAATTTCGATAACACGTTGCCAGTCCAACATGAACGCTGCGCAGACGACCACAAACAACTGAAACAATCATCTTAGAAGCGCAGGCGCTGGGCCACATGTCACGGTGGGGTTATATTTTTGACGTTCTTTAGATTCAATTAAATATACCAGATTCTTACTATTAACATTGAAGATACATAATTCTTTAATTTGATCCTATAAATTATATTTAACGTACACTGTAGAGACAAAGACACTATAGTTTCCCCGCGACATTATAATATGTTCCTTATGATTAAATCTAAATTTGGTGTAAATTATCGATAGAGTCCACAAACTTAATTCTGTTGAATATATGAACTATTTAAAACGAGAAATACAAATCTTAAATATATTAAATAAACTGATAAAATATTATTCTTGTAGGAATACAAATGTTTTTCTTGAAGTGATCGAAAACTCTTGGTGGAACCATACGTATATTCCAGGTGATTATATATTTCTGAAAATGTGTATACATTTGAATTGAGCATTTATTTTTTAGTGTGTGGTTACAGACCGCCGGACTGACCAAGAGTGCTTTGGATTAACAACATTCAGATTGTAAAAGAAGCAAGTTTATACAACAAAAAGCTTATTTTTTAAGTAAATGTTTAAATAGATGGCCATTTTCAGGCATAAAACCGTGCCCGCTTTTCTACATGTTGTAATGCTCTTCTAACTGTTCTTCCCGGAATAGCATGCATTTGTTATTGGATCCCGCAGATCCTCGATATATCTGCGAGTATCGTGATAAATTGCGTCGTTCACAGTTCCCTATACAAAATAGTCCAGAGGACTTAAATCAGGGGATCTATGGATGCAATCCTGGATGCAGACTTGTGTGGGGTTTATACGGTTTCAATTCCTTTGTTCGTAATGCTCTCCAAACACGTGTTTACGGCAATTCCAAATTAGAAGCTACTTCCCGCGTAGAAATCCGAGGATCATCATTTAATATCATCATTTAAAAACTAGTAGTTGAAGCATTGGAAATTATGGTGATCTAACGTTTACAATTTCCAAAATAACTGTTAAAAAGTAGCTCTAGAATATTTTTGTTTCAAATGTCTATCTACATTTGGTTTTGAATAAAAAATTAAAAACGTTATCTTAACATTTCAGTTTTTTTGCGGATATCTTCAAAATGAAAAATGATAGATTTAATTTCTTTTCAGTTAATTGATCAACACAAACATACGAAACTTTGCCAAATTAAACATAGCTCTATCTCCACTAATAAGCGAGATCCCCATAGTGAGCCTCGAAGTTGAATCACCCGGTATATAAAATAGATCAAAATCAGGTCAAATTAACCATTAGCACAGGCCAGAAAATGAACCGCGAATGCATGGTGGCCGTTTTTAGTGTAAACATTCGTTTATTTAAAAAGGCGGTTCAAAGCAGTTACAGCGCATTTGTATATTTATTAATTATATCTGAACCGAAGTTAAACCATCTATGTTTAGTGAAGATCAACAAAACAACTTAAACATTGAATTTTTAAGTGGAATAATATTCTTTGTAGAAACGTCAAAATTAAAAATGTTTGTTTTTCGTTGATTCTTTCAAAACATCAATTTTATCGAATCTATTTTTAAACTGATAATGAAAATGCGCACATTTTCCCCTATTTAACCGCTTTTATATAAGGGAAAATAAACAAAATCACCAATCATTCTTGCCAAAAACGGACCCTTTAATAGTTAAAAACATGAATCAGAAAGAGAAACTTGGAGAAAAAAATGGTATTATTAAAGCCATTACCAATTTCGACTATTTTAAACAATTTTTAGATACCCAATAATGGTGAATAACTTGCGACGCAGACACGATATCGATGGGGACGTTTTGCACATTATTTATAATATCCAACCACATAGGGTTGCCAACATTGTGCCTATGCTGACCCGGAGAACAATAATTATATTATAGAACATAAGTTTAAATTAATAACAGCCGCCACAAAAATGTGCGGCTTCGACACATACTTTTTAGTAACGCTTTGGTGTGAAGTTTGGATATAGGTAGTGTAGAAAACGATGAGATCTAGATGCTAATTACTAAGTAAATACATTTATTTCAATTCCCTCTTTTCATTTCTGCCTCTTATTGTCGATTTTTTACGACACAAGCAACATCAGACAAAATGCCAATATTACCACCTAAATCAAGCACAATTTTGATGTACTGAGAGCATTTTTTTAAGGGATCATGTGTTTTTGCTTGCAGTAATTATCTACACGTTCCCTAACTATGTTTAATTTTTTTTTTATTCCGACAATATTGGCGTTTTGTATAAACTCCCATAATAAATATGTCTCTAGTCAAAAATGATAACTATATCCGTCAGTCTTTGTAAATATATAGTCTAAACAATAATAAAATTTTCAAAGAAAGGTATCGCTGTCGTCATCTCCATGATTTAAAAAATACTGTTTTATGGCAGACCAGTATGATACTATTCTGTGAACTGCCTTGGACAAACTCAAACATATAGTTGGGACATTTCTTATCATCTGAACAACATACATACATATTAAAATAATCAACGAAAGTTCAAAACATACTTTGTTAATTAGTGTATCATTATTGAATGTTGATTTCTGACAAGCAAAACTTTTACCTCACAATAAAACCTGTCTTTTTGAAAGCCATTTTTGATATTAGATTTGTCTCAGTCTATGATCATCGAGGCAAGATACAATCTTCTGCGTTTGTCGCACCGCTACAGAATTCCTACTGTATTCACTAGACATGTGACAAAATCTAAAAATGCTACAATTGCTACTTTCAAAGTTTCTGACATGCTCTGAAAAAGTGAAATTAAATTGTTGTGAAGATTGAGTATAATAGAGTGCTTCTTATTTTGAGAACAATTCCTTTTTTTCAAGGGAAATAGCTGCAAACTGTATGATTAGATTAACAATTACTGTACTATCATAATTTTTAAAAAATATTTAGTTTAGTTTAAAAATATTATTATAATATATTATTAAATAGTTAGTTTAAAAATCTTTAGTTAACCCGGAGAATTTAACTTAAAACCCGTAGCCCGGAGAATGGTCGCCAAACCCGAAGTCTCCGGGTCAAAATGACCATGTTGGCAACCCTACAACCACAGGTGTATGCAAAAGCCCGCTGGGTTTGAATTTTTCCGAAGTGAATAACTTTTATTTGTCTAATTTTACAGAGCAATTATGCCGGGAATTCATATATACACCTACCAATCAAGTTAGTGCCGTTGTCAGCATATTTTTGATGTCACATTTTTTATCATAATATATAAGTCGAGATGTTCATGGACGCCCGATACTTGTTAAATGCCCTCATATGAACATTCATATAGGACAAATGTGCCTTTGCAATCTCGACAATCAGAAGTGCTTATATCAGAAAAGAATTCTGTTTCTTTTTGTAACTCACGTTGTCTTTTTTGGAAAGGGATCCCATTGCACCTCATCTGTTACATCTTTTCTACCGTCTAAAATTTGTATGGAAATCATCATCCATAAAATTAGCAAACTAGAAAATGAAAATCTCTTACCTGAGGCGCCTTGTACCATCTGTATCCCGTCCTCAGTTAATGTATCATTTATGTTCAATATATACGGTTGGGGGTTACTCGGTACATGAGTTAGATTTTCGTCGGTATCTGTCTTCAATACGTCAATCTAATACAATGTATGGGTTGGGTTGGGTTACTTACCGAACAGCCATTGATATATTCCATTGAGAGTAGCATCTGTGCCAATAATAACAGCGCATACAATTAACACGCTTTTTTTCATTGCTTTCTTGCTTACATTAAGCTGACGTTGACTTTGTTATTGCCATGGAGATCAATATTTTGTGAATTAAAATATTAATTCCGTATTGCTCCTTAGCATTCACTACATTTTGATTGTTAACCTCATCATGTTCTTTCTATTTCCCAGTTGTACTCGACATTTCCACGCTACTATATTCAGCAAAATATCAAGTATTTGGTGTCATAGTAATCGGAAAAATTTTATCTATCGAATAAACAGGGTGCATCTGCAAGGTAGACGGGAAAAATTACTTATTGGCCAAGAACAAATGAAATCACGCTAGAAGGTGCCAGTAATACAACATCAGCCAAAATCGATTTAGGTAGTGTTTATTTGACAATCACGTTTTTTGATCTACTGCAAATTTTGTTTTCGAACACCAAATTTTCCTTTCTCCAGATTGCATCACAAATGTTTCGAGTTTAACTATAATAACACAAACTATACATGCATGAATCGTTTAAAAGGTATGTCTTTAGTCTTTCAATTACAACTTTGTAATTGCCACATGAGTAGTGTAGAAAGGCTGATTCTGGAACCACCACCAAGCACGGCTTGCGATGCTGTTTGGCTGTCGGTAACTACAATATAGGTACCTATCGTATCCCGCTCGGAAGAAAGGGGTCTTACTGCTAAAATCTAGTTTTCGAGATACACGCGTTTAAAGAGTACAGCGTTGCTCGCCGTTCAGCCTAGTGTTTTAAGGCTCATAACTCCGACAATACTTATCAAAGCAAAATGATGTAACGTTTGTTAGGCTCCTTCGTAATTCCTATATAAAGTGTATGACTTTCAATATATTCTGTCTCTCGGTGTAAGCATGAACGCGAGAGATGTGAAAAAGGTACCCGGTGATTGCAGTTGTATTCTTTGAAATTCCATCAAAGTTTTGCGAAGTGTCAACCAGTGGCAACACCTTAAAAGGTGACAGCTATCACCTCAATATACCCATATTTATTGATGCCCTGTCACCGCCGTCATTTTAGTAGGTGTTTGGGTATAAAAACGAAAGAAAATTATCTTCAGCCGTGCTGAAGTTAAAATACACCACACCGTAAAATATAAAAAAAAAAGGTGAACCGATTTTGCCCATTGACGACTTGTCCTTACTTTTTAAGAGATAAGCCTGTATACCAAATTTCAGATCAAGTACTTCAAAATTACGGCAGTTATCGTGTACACAGACGGACAGACGGACACACGGACAGACAGCCGGACATAGCTAAATCGATTCAGTTTTCAATTGTGATCAAATCCATATATATATATATATATATATATGTCTATATCTGCCACGCCTCCTTAAGGGTGTTACAAATGTTGTGTTAAACTCAATATACCCTCACCACAAAGACGTTAGTTGGTTTGTATGTGTTGCAACCAGTCAACAGTGTCAAAAGTGACAGTCGTGTGGTGCATCTTCTCTTGTCAGTCAGTGTCGTTGACTAAATCAATTTTTCTTTGGGGAAAGCAGGGCCTTTAAACTGTACATTACATAATATTTAAAGATTTTCATAATTGCAATATTATTAGTGCATTATTTTTTTTATGCAATATGGTTCGGTGAGCCTGGATGCGTCGTATTTCGAAAGTATGGTGCTACAAAACGTCTATTCTGATTTTGCGTTAAAATGTTGCGAAATAGGCGAAATATGCTTGCAAACTTGACCGAAATCTGCGGCGCGCTCCAAACCGATCGAGTAGTGGGGGTAGGGGAAGCGGGGAAGCGCGTATCTGTAGTAATCCATACGCGCTACGCGCTTCCCCGAGTCGGCCGCCTACCCCACTACTCGACAGCGTTTGAGCGCGCGGCAGATTTCGGTCAAGTTTGCAAGCATTTTTCGCCTAATGCGCAACATTTTAACGCAAAATCAGGATAGACGTTTTGTAGCACAATAGTTCTACTTTCGAAATACGTTAAAGAAATTAAAATCGGACCACTTCCGACGCATCCAGGCTCGCCGAACCATATTGCATAAAAGAAATTCAAATCGCAATTGTGCAAAAACTAATCATCGGACAGCGCCTGTGTTGTGCACACGTAAAGTACCCATCAATCACTACTTTCTCGCGAAAAGCCTGCGTTACAACTTTGAAAATGGCGGAGTTATGAATTTTTGAAAAAAAATGCAGATTTCTCCGGTATCAAGATTTCTCCGGTATCAAGATTGCTCCATCGGTTCAGCTTTAACAAGCGAACAACGAAAAAAAGCACGATTTTTTAAGGTTTTTGTTTATAACAAATTAAGTAATGATATTGCTAGTCGAAAACACATCACAATACATCTACGGACTGTTCCACGTGACCTGGGACCGGCGGCTTGCTGATACTATTTTTGTCACGAAAAAGTCTCCATTGCCTGGTCTAGATTTAGTCAGACTCACATATGTTATATTAGCGTCAGATGTCATCTCGTGTTGACACTTCGCAAAACTTTGATGGAAACTTCCATTAAAGTATGCATTAAAGTTTCCATCAAACATTTGACAAGAACTTTGACAAGAAAATTTTCAAAATTTTTATAGTATCGCTCCGGCTTAAAAATAAATTTCAATGGGCGCGTCCAGCAGACTCACCGGTAAGTCACCGGTTAGTCACCGGTGGATTAGCGGTGGAACTAACTGCGTTTTTAAACTTAGTGTCAGTGTCACCTTCTCTGACAATGCTCCATGCTTATAATGACAGTTTTTTTGTGATTTATTTATTTTGACATAATTTTACAATCACCAAATTGATAACCACTGAGACGCACCGGTTGTTTGTCATGTGAATCCAGCACAAATTTTACTGATCGGTATCTCACCGGTGAGGCTGCTGGATGCGCCCATTCTGTACTATTAGCAATACTTTTTACTTTATCATACGCAGTATGTAAAGTATTGCAATCGTGCCAAAAAAAAATTTTGAGTTTTTAGCGGAAATATGTCTTTTTGGGTCCCCTGAACATTTTTGACCAAGGTACAAAAAAATGTCTGTGTGTGTGTGTGTATGTGTGTGTGTGTGTGTGTGTGTGTGTGTGTGTGTGTGTGTGTACCCGTTTTTTGTGGCGACGATTCCGGAGAAACTACTAAAGGTATCGGGACGAAACTTCATATTTAGAAGTTTCATAACCCAACTTAGAGCTGAAAAGCTTTCTGTTGAAGAGGGTCCAAAGGAAGTGGAGGTTTAGTCTTAGCATTTTTGAAAGATTTTGCAAATAAGTCGCCATTTTTGGAATGTCGTCGACATAGTTAAATAATAAATTAAAGATGAGGAAATTATGAATAATTTATCACTATGACCTTTTTTGGTACAATCAATAGTTTAGCTGCATGAGCAAATTCTATTTCTACGAGATCGGTCGTACTGCATGAAAACTAGTAGCGAGGATTTGTCAGATTTTTTGATTCTAATGACAGTAGGTAGACTTGGTGTCAAACGCTAATGTTTTGACAATAATGACTGTCAATATAAGCTGCGTTCGCATATTGCATTACACTTTTTACACCCAATAACACGTAAGTGTCATTTGGACGGTGTACCCGGTGTCAACGGAGTACAATATGCGAACGCAGCTTTAATCGATATATCTGTCTAGTTCCAGTAGTTTTATTTTAATGCAGACATGGCCGATCTCCATCAAATAGAGTCTCATGCAGCTAAACTATTAATTTTATATATAGTATGATAAAGTCATGGCCTGGCCACATCAGATTTTTTTACATAACATCATTATTTTCACAGCAATGGTATGGTCGTTCATTTCAAATGTATAAATGAAGTAGGTAGGTGTAAGATATTTACTTAACAACAATAGTTAATAAATAATCGCATAATTTATCGGATTTTAAAAAGTCAATAGTATATGCCAAATTCGTGGGGGAAAAATACATCAAGTATTAAATTTTATTGTACAGTTTCGTGCACGTATCGAGATAGGTGCATATTATTTCTATTAGTTCGTATTTTTATGTTTTACTTGTTTTCGGAAAAAAATCTTTTGTCATATTATTTTTTTTGAACAACTATTGAAAAAATATAAAATTTTGTATTAGAAAGCAAACATAAGTATTTTTCTTTATTTTGGTGCATTGCTTTTGATTTCATAATATCAAATAGCGTACAAAATAGTCGAGAAAATGTACTTGTTTTGCGAGCAACTTGAACACTTTGAGTGTTCTCCATATATTATTATACATAATAAAAATTAAAATCGTTTTTTAAACACCTGGACCATGGTAGTCAAGCTGTTTAAAGAACGATCAATAGTGGTAAGGCTTAATTAACGAGTGTTTACAAAAGCACCATACAATAAATAAATAGCAGGACTGCTGTCCTGGCCATAAATCAAACGGTGATAATGGGCAAATTTATCGCAGCAATAAAAATACAAAATAGAGTGCGTACACAATTCGTCGGGCTAGAAATTGCAATTAAACGTTTTCTATTTATTTAAACACGTTCGCACAACCCGCTGATTTATTATTATTACATATTTATGCGGGAAATCGAGAGGGTGTGCTGCTAGTTTTAAATAAACGCATACAGCTTTGTTTCAATTATTTTATTATAACGTTGCGGTTGACGCCGGGGTGGACAATTCGCACGAGTTGTTTTGATTGTCGCCCTAATTTATTGCTATATTATCGAAATTCGTCGCGCCGCGTTTATTTAAAATCGCGTTGAAACGTTTTGGACGTGCAATTTAATTCGGTGTTGAGTTGAGCATTATTATCGCTGGACATATACATTTTCAGTAATACACGTTCAAATAATAATTATAGTTAATAATCGCTATATACAGTGAGAGCGTATAAGTATGGAAACATGAAAAAATCTCTCAAAAGTTTTGTTGTTTTAAAAATCTTCGAACATGTCGATTTTTGATTAGCAAAATACACTTTTCGGTGAAAAACTCAATTTCCGACGTTCAATTGTAAATGTCTTATGATTTAAATTACATTTTGCGTAGAATTATTTTTTCTGAATCGAGGTTTTAGAAAAAGAATATTGTGAAAATGTAAAAAAACGCGATTTCGATAATAGTACTCCATTAATCATTGTACTGTTTACGACAAATCCTTACAGTGCGATGATAGATACGCCCATTTATCGATTAATTTTATTTATGACTTTCGCTTTCTCCGGAAATGTCGTCATTCAAATTTTACATACCACTCTATATTATTTCTGTCATATTTTCCATTAGGATGACATTCTGAATACAGAAATATAACGATCGTCAGTTTTTATCACCAAGGCAACGAAAAAATAACAATAAAATTTACAAATAAACTCCAAATCAATGTTGGCCGATATTGTATTATTGGCGCCCTCTGGCGTGATTCAGTTGGCTTTTGGCCTATGAGTTTTTGGCCATTTTATTCACGTGTCCTTCATGGGCATACCCTGATTATTAGATGGATACAATTTTTCCGATTACAATGCTATCAAAAAATAAATAAGTTATGGCTAAGGACTATTGAAATAACGCTAGAGGGCGCCAACAATATCGGCCAACATCGATTTTGTCAGTGTTTATTTGGCAATTTTCGACTGTTTTCACCTTTTGCCTTGGTGATTATGGATCGATATGTTTGTGGTCAGAGAATCATCCGGATTGAAAATATCACGCTAATATATACAGGGTGTTCCTAAATATCATGTAAATACGAAAAGGGGTAATTCTTTGGCTTATTTAATGACTAGAAAGTTATATAAACATAGGTCCGCAAACGGTTCGTTGCCGATCTACAGGGTGTTGAAATTTCAAGATTTTATTAGATTTTTCTTTATAGCTCTAGTATCCTAGTTTTAATTTTAACAATTGGTGGCGAATACAATGTCAAAATAAATACAAACAAAAGGTTATCTGAATCAATCCAAGGCATACTAGACCAATTATTTAAATAATTTTAATATCATCTAGCAAAACACAGAAAAGCTTTTATTTTTTTTTCTCGATAACGGTGGCAAACACGAAAAAACTACAAAAAATTAAAATGCTTTAGAACAAAACAAAAAATGCATTTTGTATTTTAGAATCCACCAGCGGCGCACCGAAAAAAAGTTCATGGGGAGAAAAGGGGGCATGACCCCTGAAAAAATATCTCCCTGTACATTCTTAAAACCATTTGGTATGCCCAATGATGTAAGTCCTACAGCGTAACCCACATTCCAAATTAGAGCTAAATATCTCAAAAACTACACGAGCTATAAAGAAAAAACTAAAAAAATCTTGAAATTTCAACACCCTGTAGATCGGCAACGAAGCGTTTGCGGACCTGTGTTTATATGAATTTTTAGTCATTAAATAAGCCAAAGAATTACCCCTTTCCGTATTTACATGATATTTAGGAACACCCTGTATATAGGGTCATTTAAGATATCATTTAAAATTTTTATTACAACGTAATTTTCGAAAAAGCCGAGTTGATATACTAACCTCAAGTGACAAAAAAAATGCATTTTTTGTTCATTAGCATTTCTCAATATTTCATTCGTCGAGTGTCATAAAAAAAGACAATAAACAGATGTACCTATGGCGTCACCCGGTATAGTAGTCAAATCAATTGTGTTTCAATTTCTTTTCATAGCATTGCAGAATATATTGGACATACAGGACGAAATTTAATAATAATTTAATGCGTTTAGTCGAAAATAAACATGAACCTAAAATTGAAAACATTAAATTTTTACATCAATTAACAAAATTTATTAAAATGAATATATTCGAAATTTTAAAAATTAAAAACATAAAAGAACATTAACAGATTGACTGAAGTAATCCAATTTAACGATACCTAATACATTTTCGAATTTATCTTATAACAAATTTTTCAAATCACCATGTCAATAAAATAAAATAAAATGTCATATAATTAAACCTATAATAATAAACAATAAACAATACCAATAACCAAAATTTTATTTCCGAAATACAAAGGTATAATTACAGAAAGTCAACAAAAAATGAGATACTTAATAAAACAAAAGAACGAAAAAAAATTAATCCCTTTACATAATCAAAAAATCTTCGACAGAGTAGAGAGCCTCACCTATTAACATTTTCTTTAATAGTTATTTAACCTACAAAGAGCGATTAATGATCGAGACTGTTTAACGCTCGAGCGCAGCGAGAGCGTTAATTGTCGAGAATTTTAAACCTTCAGAATATATACAATAATATGACAAATAGATCAAAATGTTGTGTTGAGCCTGATGATGTCAAATACAAAATCGATTGCTGCAAAACAATAAAGAATAAATACTTAGAAATACACATTACTGAACAACAAGTTTGACATGGACTTTAAGGAATTTTATGGAATTTAGTTGTTTCATTTTTATTTGCTTACTGTTGTTTTGTTTATTTGCAGGCCTATCCCTTGGTGCGGTCGGCTTATTTTTGGGTTCTGTCGATTTATACCGTTCCCATGACCACGTGTCTGTTTATAGGCAAAATTTATAATTCTCTTTAATATATAAATTCCTACGGAGCGGATGCCGGGATGCAAGGAAGTTGCAAAAGGAGCGCCGCAGGGCTCTGTACTTGGACCAGTTTTTTATCATCGCATGCTTATTTGTGGATGGCACTACACTCATGCGAGCCAATTCCAGCGAAGAATTAGTGTTAAAAGCCATCAACGTAGATGTAAGCTATTAGACCGTGCACAACTCTACAACATCCTTAGGAATCCCAAATGTTCCGACCTTCAACGACGACACTTAATTTTAAAGTCATTTCCTCAAGTCGTATACTTACAATTTGCCCTTTCTTAAATAAGCTCATACCTTATTTGTCGTAACGTGAAAGCATTACTTACATTTGCGGCAATTGCACGTGGAGGAGCGCCACGGCACGGCCGTTGACAGTACTAATATATAGGAGAAGACGTCTGGGGCTTAGAACAGCGGAGTGTGAAATAGGATCAGTTATTATTTGAAATGCGACCGCTCGCCGAGCGGAAAATAAAAGAGCGTCGCAGGATCGCTTCTGTCCCATTTCTCGCGATTCAGACCGTGATGAGAAAATTTAGCGGAACCGGATTTTTTAATACGAAACTCTGTGACGAGATTTCGCTCCTCGCAATTTGATCTTCTTTAAGTTTTGCGCGAGATCGAGATAAACCGCGAAGACGAAGACGACGTGGAAATATTTGATTAATTTACTGCGATCTACTTAAAATAATGGCATTTTGTAGTTGAATTCGTGGAATTGAATTTGTGGCGAGTGAAGGATCGTACTGGAAACGATGATGCGGTTACAGATGAACGGCTACTGCATGAAAGGAATTTATTAAAATAGTGTTTTTATTTTTGAAAAGTATTTTCTTGACCTCTCCGAGCATGTGTTTAGATTTGTGGACGTCAGATATATTTCGGCTTGCCAAATCCAAAAAAGTTGAGTAACCGAACATATTTCTTATGGGAAAAACAACCGTATAAAACCGGACATAGTAATATCTTGACAAAATAACCCAACAGAGGGGTGGGGGGTTCTATCAAGGTGAAACACATTGTTTTTAATTTAGTATTGTAGAATACAGGATAAAGTCCTCAGTAGTTATATTTTTTTTCTATGGCGCTTTTCAAACTTATGTGATAATTAAATTTTTGTGATAATTTTAAAAAATTTTATTAGCGGTTACTACCGTCAAGGAGCGTTAACCATATTCCTTAGAGCTTTATTTAGGAAAATATGGATTCCTTGGATATTAGCTTTTTTAGCGCTACCCAAAACTTAACAATTGAGTTGCCAGTTCACAATTGAGTATTTCTCACCAAACGCCACACATAGGGGTATTTCGAGTAAAACGCACGCCAAAATTATATTTTCTTCGAATTGACCTAAACTGAGTTGGAAAGTATGGTTAAGGCGTGGATTATTATTATTTATTGGAACTCTCTGATACATCTCATTAAATATATTAAACCTAGATAATATAATTTAGATACAACATATATATACTAAAATTACACTAATAGATTTTGAAAAGTAATGAGGATCATCAGAGCAAATTGGTAGTACCGAGCTTCGCTGAAGCCTAGGGTACTCCCTTTGCGGGTATCACTACAGCTCAACCCAATTTTGAAAAACAACGCCATTTATGCTTTGCAACACAAGTTTGCAAAGCAAAGGAAAACTGTGGAAACCCCGTACAGCGTTTCGTACAGGTCAGTAAAAACACATGCAGATATTTATTAATAGACAATATACAAAGGAAGGTAAAGATGAAATATTAATATAGCATAAATTTAGGATACTTTATGATAATCTCCTCAAAATATTCGCGCTTCCCAAAACCGCAATTTCTTGAATTTCCCAGGGCGAAATTCTGCACGGCAACTCCTTGACATGTTTACTACAATTTAGAGTAACTGCTCCCAATGAACCTACAATCACCGGAATAATGTTTCTTTCATTCCCCACATACGTCCAACTTCTATTGAGAGATCCTTATATTTAAGTTGTTTTTCAAGCTCCTTCCTTACAACATTCGCATCAGCAGGTGCCGAGATTTCTATTAACGTGCATACCTTTCTCTGGAAATCCTTTACCACGATATCTGGCTTATTAGCATCAAGCATTCTATCAGTGACAATAGGCATGTTCCATAATATGGTAATATGATCATTACTCACAACAGGAGACGGAACGTGGTCATACCACCGAGACACATCCATTGTTAAACCTAATAGTCGGTAACACAAATTGTAATGTATATATGTTCCCACCCTATCATGCCTAGCAATGTAATGCGACTCAGCTAAGACTGGACAAGCCGCTAACAAATGATAGACATGTTCCGGAGCCTGATGACACAGTCTACAACTCCCATCATGAGCAACTTTCATAATCTTCTGTTCATGATATCTGGTACGTATTGCCTGATCTTGCGCCGCTATGATAGAGGATTCCGTTTCAGCCTTAATGTTTCCATGACAAAGCCAAGATAACGATCCAGACTTTGAAATAGCATCACCCTCCACAATTCTTAAAAATTGGCCATGCATTGGCTTACTAACATAATCTTATTATTATTATTATTAAACGTTCTATTGTATAATTACATTTTAAATGTTGATAATATTTTTTTGTTTCTGTTTTTGATGCTCAGATAGGTTTAATATAGTTAACAGATAGAGTATTAGTAATATACAGCCGTTTTTAGTAGTTTGTCTCTTTCCATTGTATCATTATTATTATTATTAGCATTATATTGATTATTATAAATTATTATCGATATATTAACCCATATAGCAAATCGGAAGGGGGTACTCCTTAAAAATGTAAATTTAAACATATATTGTAACATAAAGAAACTATGAAAAATAAACGTAAGCAATAATGAGTACAAAATAATGATTTTTATTAACTTATTCTTTTTCAATGTGATTTTGTTTACCTGAAAAAAAAATCAAACTTCGCTCCAGACAGTGAATGATTTTAAGTTATAAGAATACCAACTTCATATGCGATAACAGCTCATCCATGCCTAGCCTAAGAAACAACGTTAATTAACTACTTAATTAATTAATTGAATAATTAATATTATTTTAAAGTAAGTTAATTAAAACTTTGCTACCATTTTTTATTTTTTTTGTTATCTAAAGAAAAGGGACGAAACGCAAGTATATTTAACAAATAACTAAATCCACCATATGAAAACTTCTTTTTGTTTATGTTCAAGCTTTAAACAATATCTCAGTAGCCCATATCAATCACATACCCGCTAAAAATATAGAGGTTAAACGGAAAATAATTAAGTGTTTTTATAATCTCGAAATCCACATGCAAAATTTCAACGCGATTTCAACTCGGCAAATTTTACAAATTAAAAAGAAATATTTCTTTTATTCATGCATTGTCGCCGGAAATATGTCCACATTTGACGTTGGGAAGTATGTAACAAATAAAGTTAAATAAGCGTAGTGGTAAAACATAATATTTTGTATAGAGAACCACTTTTCCGAAAATCTTACACGAACAGAATTTCTTCCTTTTTGCTTCTGTTTTTGATGTTTAAAATAGCATATAAATTTCTTCAACAAAGATTTACCTTGTTCCTTATTTTTTAGAACTTTAATTCTACTAAAATGACCTGGTCATACTAAAAATCATTAAAAAAAACTTTATGAGTCTGGGTCTTTTTTCTTTCGCAGCACGACGGAAAAGCTATTCAACTTCAAGAAAAACATATTAAATCTATTCTCTTTTAAAATGATTGATTTCGACTTTTGGCCAGCTTTTGATATCGACTACCCCTATATGCGCTAGTACAATTCTCTGTATTTGAGGCCAAGCTCTCGTGTTCTTTCCCCTTACTTTTGTATCAACGGTCATTCTCAAATACTTTGCAGTGTTAGCATATGGAAGTATGGCAACGCTAATCTTGACATGAGGTATGTTCTCGATTCTTTGGTTTGTAAAGTTAATGTAGGCAGATTTCAGTTCGTCTTCCCACTGCCACTAGACCGTGTCATCTGCAAAAGTGGCGTCCGTTACATTTTTTAGTTGTGATACGTCACATAGAGTCTATCTGATATATAGTGTTAGCATCTCCACGTTTTCAAAAAGTAGTATACTTTCTAGTATGGGTATTACCCTTACCACTACTGTGTCATATTTTATTAAAATTCTTGTGTAACATCAAGAAATATTCAGCAAAGAAGCCTTAAAGCTTTAAGAAAGTATTAGTTTCTCTATTCCATGGACTTGTCACAATTTGGTGATTCGGAATTAGTATTTTTACAATTATAGGTTTCATTTTCTTTAGAAGCAGCTTTTTAAAGAGCTTACTAGCAATAGTGATATCGGGCAATATGAGGCGATATAGCTTCATTCGGTGGTTTGCATAGTTTTGCTACTTTCCAGACTTTGAGGGTGTATTTTAATTAGGACGCTTAATTTATAATGATTTATTAAGAGTTTTGGATGTCGTAAAAACTCCAAACCAACAGTCATAATATTATTTGAACATACAGAATAATTGCAAAACAGGAAATTGTCTAATTTGCACAACAGTAAAGTAACAGGTTTTCACAATTAAATTAAAAATGTCATAGGGAAAAGGTGGTTATAAATATAATTTAATGCTATCAAATTGTAATATTTTATATCAATTTTATTATTTAATTTTTCGTTTTTATCACTTGTTCAGATTTTATCGTTACGTCTAAAGTCAGCATTACTATTAGCAACAAATTGTAAGAACTCCATTTCATAATGTACTATTGCCAGTGTTAACTGAGTCACAAAATCCGGCTCGACGGACCATGAACAAACTCCGGGCAGGCCAGATGGTTTGTTTTAAGGAATGAGTACAAACACAGGTTTAATACTGATTTTATTAAGAAATTATTTGGGTTTATGTACAAAAAGTGTCCTAAAAACTATTACAGCGGTGCTAAACATTATTGAATTTTATTGATGTAAGACTGAAATAAACACAACGAATTATGTTGGGCGGCACTGGTTTCAAATTGCACATTGAACGCTGGTTCTGCAGAGTTGCAATTCTTCAATCGATACTAGGTGCTATCTGGATTATTGGCAATGCAATTACGAATTTTGCTACGTTTTGTTTTGATGAATTGGAAGTGGCGAAATATTACATACATAAGCGACTTCACAATTGTAATGGAAAGTTACCAACATTTGTATTTTATTTAGGAATTTGGGAAGATATTTTTGTTAGCACCGGATAAAAAAGAAAAAAATTGTTTAATGTAATTAAACAACCTGTGTTTACAGTAAAAAGCTTAATTAAAATGAGCAAATTCTTTTATCAGTTACTTTTATCAGATAATATGTTTAATTTAAAGAAATCGATTTTTTTGGTAAAAATTGTTTATAGGGAGCAAGTTTACCCCACTAATGAAAATTTTTGTTAGTGCTTAGAGAAAAACTATTTGCAATTGAATCTAAATACAGGTGATATAGGACGTAAAAAAACACATGAAACAAACGGTAAACTCAAGGGTGTCTTAGAAAAGCCAATTTTTTTCTAAATCGCCTGTTTGAAATCACGTAAAAACGATAAATAATTCAAACTAAGTTCATAGGTAAAACCTTTCTACTTTTTTATGTTCTATTTTGGAAAGTCATTTTCATAAAATAATAATGTACAGCAAAAATAAATAATGTCGTTATTTAATATTTTATTACTTTTATATACTTTCCAATATGCAATATTACATCAGAAAACCACTGTAAAAATTTCATATCTCTACAACACGTGTTAACGCTAGGATTCCGAACCTACGGTACACTTCCGGTAGACTACATCGTTAAACTGCTAAGATGGATTAGGTACAACATATCACGTAGAGAAAAAAATTACAGTAGTCGATGTTTTTCTTAAATTACTGCTTTTAAACAAAAGAAGCAATAACTCAAAAACATTTTAAAAATAATTTTTAAATGTACAGCGAATTGTTTGTTATATCAGTTTTAAAAAAAAACCTTCAATATTCCGAGACCACTCTAATGGGACAGCTGGTATAATAATCTTACAAACAAATATCAAATAAAGCATTCAACAATCTATTCGGGCCCAACCATAATTATCTTACTAATTAGATATGCCGAATAAGTTAAATATGTGCCTAAACACCAGCAACACTGTTCCACCCACCTGTCCATTATCCACTGCTTTATTATAATCAGTATCGAACTGGCAGAATAAACTACTCAGAACGTCAGTTTATAGCCGTGTAATTCGACAGGGCGCATTACTGCCGGAGCATGCGAATACAGCGCCCCTATACTCGCGATACTGACATTTTATAAACGCATAAAACACCAGGCCAAGCGAATTTATTACCAATTAACGAATGGGGGTCACGTTTAGAGTCCGATTCGGAAAGCTACTGTGTGCGCCGCCATGCCCGTTGCGAAAAAAAGGTACAGCGAAAGAATTCGTGCGCGTATTAAAATTGGCTTTCCGTTGGGCCACGTTTATATCGTTAAATTTTATTACCATTTCGCTTGTAGGACACATTCAGCGGCACTATCTAAACATCTATGCCGCCGCTTTATAGAATTGCAATTGTGCCCGTTATAGGTTTTGATGCAACGATATGCACCGTTCGGCGTCGTCCATTAGCCGGAATTGGCAATTGGGGTCCGATATCTATGAAGTGGCGCATTGAAAAACTATGAAAAGGTAATACATTTGACCCATTTGTGTAATGTGTAATATTATCGATTATGTCTTTATGCATTTCTATACAGGATGTTCTACAGTTCAAAACTAGAACACGTGTACAATAATGATTCATTTCCAAATCCTTTTCGAGTTATCATGGAAGGGTTGACTTAAAATAATGTGTAATTAAATATTATACCTACAATTTAGTTTATCGAGAAAAGCCATTCTTTTTCAGTTTTTCAATCTGACCGTTGACAGATATAAACGCTTATTAGATATTCAAATCAAGCACATCACACTAAGTAACTTACAAGTATCTTTTCCATTTCTAAAACTCGCTGCATTTGCCAGGAAAAGCAAATATCCCAAGTACTAAGTATTTACAATCAAAGTTGATGTAACATATGTACTCGGCTAACATTTAAGATAATTAAAACAATGAAAGCTTCTTTGTTGCAAAAATTTTATTATATACTTCAGACTAGTTTCGCTATTACTGGCATCATCAGTAAAATCTGCAAAAAACGCATCAAATTACAGACAAAATCACAAAAACGGCCGGGAAGGACTAACTTACAGTCGAATTATTCGAGCACAAGCAACATAATCATTCGGCCGACACCCAAGTCAGAGCGGTGAGAACAATCATTACATCAAAGCAGTCGTAAAAGCCACAAACAATCAGACTTCATCAGTAAATTATACAAACATAAACACAAATAAATTCTCAAATCACCAATGCACCTGTAGAAATAAAACTTACAATCAAGAAATTGAAACATTATCGGTGAAGAAATCGATGCGGTTGAATGGCCAAAATACCAGAAAAAATCAAAGTAGTAGACTGGAGGCACAAAAAACGTTCATAACCTCTCTATCAACATGTGGTTGGATGAAATAGGTGATCTAAATTAAATTGAACAGGATTACAATGTGTGAAATTGAAAGATATCATAAAATAAACTTACGTTATTCTATAACGTAAGTAAGAACAGGTGCATTTGAAGAATAACAAATTTAAAAATACTTAAACTAAAGTATGGACGGCACAGGACGAGTAGAAGAACTGCATCAATCGTTGGTCGGCGATTATTCAGTTACATTAAAATATAAAACGTGAAGCGCAGCTTGTCAAATTAAATAAAATAACATTGAATGATATATAGCGAATAGGGGAAAAATTGGGAACATTCAATGTAAAAAAGAAAAGAGGTTTATAAAGATATGTAACTGGTCATTGATTAAATTACAATTAGGGTCAGAATTATGTTGTAAGATTTCAAATTGTTCCAGCAAATGGAGTCTAAAGCGCTTGCCACAACTGAAAAAATATCATTACAATCTTTACAACACACCGAATAAACATCACGATTGTCAAAATCAGATTTTAAGTTTTGACACTGCTGGGAAAAGACACTAAAAAGTTGAAGTAGTAGGATTTTTAATGCAGGTATTATATTGTAGGGTCTGAAAATAATATTAAATTTAAAATTGTTATTGATGAAAGTGAAGGGTCTAAAAATATATACATTTAAGAGATCAAACTGAAAAAATCAACAAGGATCTAAAAATAGACCGCGTTTCTTAAAAAGAGAAATAAACGGTTAAATTGGAATTCAAAAGAAATAATGTATTTTTTTGTAGTTTTTAATGTGTCCATAATCAATTCGTTTTTAATTTTGAAAACAAAACCTAATGGTAGTTTGAAACTGAAACATTTGGGTTTCGCAATAGTATTTTGATTATCGATGATTGCCTGATTATTAAACCTCGTTGTAAACTTTCGATCAATTTGTTATTAATGATAGTTAATGTTTTTGAATTTTTGGTACCTGGTTCTATTCATATTTTGGACTTCCAAATTCGACTTTCCAAATTTATTTTCAGCAATCCGTTTTTTTATCAGTTATATAAAAAGTAATCCTTTTTTTTTTAAATATGTATTTGTCAATTCTGCCACTATCTTCATTTCAAAATTTTTCTTAACTACACTGCTAAAAATATAATATAGGTATTTATTGTTTCTGTTGATGGAAATACTGGAAATATCATAAAAGATGATAATGGTCATGATCAAGAAAATTGATAGTGTCCATCCATCGTCACTACGATATGAACATTTTCCATAATGTTTACTGCATAGTCCATAGTCGACGGTGACCTTGAAAGAATATTTACTATTTTTAACATTGTTGCCATTTATCTCTCGCACTCACGTGATTAAATAACAGGGAATTATGATCACAACAGATAGAACCTATCTTAACTCTAAATACAAAACAAATTTGTACTGACAATTTGCATCACAAGGTGCCGCCATGTGTCCACAAGCATGTTTACGCTCTATTATTTGAGTGATTAATGTAAAAAAAAATGTGTATAATTACAATTTATTATAACGTTGGTCTAGCAGAGCATGCATATCTCTATTTTATTTCATTTGTATCCATTCATTAATACATTTTTCCAGTTCATATATTATCTTACACGAACGCTGAGGTTATTTGCTGATTCATAAATCCGCCTGTAACTAAGGTTATATTCAGTTCTTGAAGTTTTATAATAACAGGCCTTAAACACGAATAAGTTTCAGTAAGTGGTTTATAAGATAACAATTTTAATAAGGAAAAAACAAACGTCGAATATAGCCCAAAAATGTTCCCAGCCCCGCTGGTATATTTTAAATTCATTATCCCGCGGTCTTGACGTAGTTGAATTTGTATTATCAATATATACAGGGTCCTGCAGCTCAGCCCCCGTCTTCTGTAGCTCAGTTACTAATTAAGCTAAGAGTTTGACATTTTGCAAGCTTACCCTGTACTTCAAGGTACATTTCAAGAAATTATTTTTGATTATACAGGCTGTCCCAAAAATGTGCAACGCCAACGTGATATATTTTTTTAAATTGCATGATATATATTTTTTTACACATTTGGAAGCCTGTTATGGTTGCCTACATACCACCTAAATTTTATTGAAATCGGTTGAGTGACTGCAGCGCAAAAAAATAAAAACAAAAGAAAATTGATTTTGCATCGTTGGCTTTAAAAATCAATAAAAACCACAAATTGCACCTCGTTAATAAAATTTTGCGACGTCCTTATTAAGTTAGATCTAGTAGTCTCGTTAACCAAGTGTCATTGATCCAAATTATACAGGATGACCAAAATCTAGCATGCAATTTAAAAAAAATATATCACGTTGGCGTAGCACATTTTTGGGACAGCCTGTATAAACAAAAATAATTTCTTTAAATGTACCTTGAAGTACAGGGTAAGCTTGCAAAATGTCAAACTCTTAGCTTACTTAGTAACTTAGCTACAGAAGACGGGAGCTGAGCTGCAGGACCCTGTATAATTATTAACTAAAAATGTACTAGAAAAAGCTGTTTTAATTGTGACTTCATATTCATGCCATGTTGCATCTCAAATCACCAATAATTGACAAGGCTTGTTCTTCTATTATGAGAAGAAATATTCAGATATGTTAAAAGCCAAATATTTAAATATTAGGCCTGAACTTGTATTTCTTATCAAATTTAATTCGGTTTACTGCTATTAAGCTTACGTGAATTGATATCTGATAAGAAGACCGTTTTGAAGAAGTAAGATATTCAGGGCGGTCAGTCGAGAACTTCCTAATATAGAGAAACCCCATGCAGATGTTTTCTAATTGGCGCATTGAAAGATCTTTCTTAAAGAAGATGTTGCGGCAATTTCCGGCTAGCCAACTAAAGATAGTTTTCTAAAAATAAATAAACTTCATTTCATATTTTGTAAAGGCAATATTTTTTTAATGTCAGAAATTAAATTAAATTAAATTAAAATTAAAGCTTGTTTCTTGTATCTTGTAAATATGACAAAACCTAACAACACTAATAACAGTCATCAATACGATAATTAAGAGCATTATTTTTAAGTTGTGCTTTTTCATTCAAATAGTAACCTGCAGAAATAGTTGAATTATAGCTAAAACGATAACTACACACTAAACTAATTGAACTCAATTCTCTAGAGTAAATACACAGCAAAAATAATATTAAAAAATAGCTGAACCAAGATAAAATGTGACAGTAAAATCAATAAAAGTTTGCATATTTCAGTTTGCATATTTTGTTCATCGGTGCATCAGATTGACCTGAACAAAAAATGCACCTGCCAAATTAGCCAGACGTGACGGAATGATGCATGTGCACGCTTTTGTTTTGTGAATAGTTTTGAGGCATTTCAGATTTTCATATGAATTTATTCGTTTTGAAGCGTTCCTAATTGGCCGCTTTGGGATCGCTCGCAAAAAATCCGACGCGGTGCATAAATTACAATTAAATTAATTATGTGGAAAAGTTTTTCTGACTCCCGGGACAGACATATGCAAATAACTCACAACGTGGTTACGCTAGAAATGTGACCACCACTACATCTATTTTCTTTTACTTCTTGCCTTACAGCCCGCAGCATATTTAATCTCAATTAAACATAGACTAGAGTTATCGGTGACGAACTGAAATCTGTCCAGCGACGCCATAGTTCCATATGCAAACACTGCAAAGCATTTGGGTATGACTCTGGATACAAAACTAATTTGGAAAGAACACGTTAAGAAGAAAAGAGTAGAGCTTGGCCTCAAATACAGAGAATTGTACTGGCTTCTGGGAAGAAACTCTCAGTTGTCAGTACACAACAAACTACAAGTTTACAGCAAGTACTAAAACCGATTTGGTTTTACGGCATCCAGCTTTGGGGTTGCGCGAAAAGTTCCAATATACAAAAAATCCAGACTTTCCAAAATAACGTACTAAGGAATATGGTTAACGCTCCTTGGTACATACGGATCAGTGACCTTTAACGTGATCTTGGTGTCCCACATATCATCCAAGAAATAAAAAGATTCGCCACTAAGCATGAATAACGCCTAAGCCATCACGTCAGCGTAGAGGTCCTGCAGCTACTGGACAACCAGAATCTAGTGAGAAGACCAAAAAGAACTAAACCCTTCGAACTAGTGAATCAGTGAAATGTGTAAAAAGCAGAGCACAGTGAGTGAAGTGTTAGTGCTTCTTGTTTAGGACAAACTAAATATAGGACATCAGTGGATAGTCTATTGGAGACAAGTACCTAGTTTTAAGAATTCGAAAACAATAGGACTTTAACAAGGTCAACATCCTATTCATCTTGTCGCAATTGTCCGTGAGTGGTTAATTTATTGCGCACCAAAACAGCTGCATTCACCAGATCTCAAGCCAATTGAGAACTTTTTTTTGTCTGTCGTTATTCACGCATGGCACACGTACTTTACTTTGCTTGTGTTTTTAATTACCTGACATTTAGGCTGATGATGTTGTAACCACCGAAACCGGTACCTAAGAAATTATATATTTTACAAAAGAATAGAGGCATTTTTATTCGAGTATATCAATTGATACCTGTTTGTAGGTACTGTGTGACAGGGAAAACGGTGACACAGGCAATTGGCAGCAAAGGAACGCTAGCCGGGCCGTATAAGACGACTGGATAAATGTTTTCGCAAATATATTACATAAATACGAGTAAAGTAACTCTTGAATCCAAGGGAGGCCGAACTAAACCTTTCTAAAGAAGAATAATTCTTTTTGTAACGACATACTTTCTTTGACGTACGAACATAACATTTATGAGAGATTATTTATTGGAGCAATTGCAAATTTAATAATTTTTGGTTGAAATGCGTGAAAAAACGTATTTAGATCTAATTTATAAACAGATGGATAAAATAAATACACCGGGTGGTCGTTTTAACTTGAGACTCCTAAATATCTCGAGAAATATGCATGGTACGACAAAAGTGTCTTAAATAAACCTGTAGGACGCAAAGGGGGAAATGAGATGGCGATATCAGTTTCATTGCAGATGGCGCTCACACGCTGTCGAGTAGTGGGGTAGGCGGCCGACTCGGGGAAGGGATTACTATAGATACGCGCTTCCCCGCGTCGGCCGCCTACCCCCACTACTCGACCGGTTTGGAGCGCGTCGCAGATTTCGGTCAAGTTTGAAAGCAATTTTCGCTTATTTCGCAACATTTTAACGCAAAATCAGACTAGACGTTTTGTAGCACAATACTTCTACTTTCGAAATAAGTAAAAAAATTAAAATCGGACCACCTCCGAAGCATCCAGGCTCGCCGAACCATATTGCATAAAAAAGATTCAAATCGCAATTGTGCAAAAACTAATCATCGGACAACGCCTGGGTTGTGCACACTTAAAGTATCCATCAATCGCTACCTTCTCGCGAAAAGCCTGCGTTACAACTTTGAAAAAGGCGGAGTTATGAATTTTTGAAAAAAATGCAGATTTCTCGGGTTCTTCCGAATTTCCTCCGTTAATATTAATTCGATCGGGTCCGTGTAGGGTTCATTTCTTTCGTCTTTTCATTCTCTACAATTCGTCTGTTGACAGTATCAAGATTGCTCCATCGGTTCAGCTATTACAAGTGAACAACGAAAAAATGCACGATTTTTTTAGGTTTTTTGTTTATAACAAATTAAGTAATGATATTTGCTAGTCGAAAACACATCACAATACATCTACGGACTGTTCCACGTGACTTGGAACCGGCGGCTTGCTGATACTATTTTTGTCACGAAAAAGTCTGTATTGCCTGGTCTATATCACTAAATTCGCGAAATGTGGAAACTTCAAAGCTCAGACCATAAGTCGCATAAATAACAGGTTATGTTGCTAGTTTCCGGACCTTGCAATTCCGCACTCAGCTTTAGACGGGGAACTGTCATTATCTCACACGGTTTCACATGATTTACAGCAGGCAAAGCCGAGCAGTCAAGTGCGCACAATCATAGAATTTGCTTGCAGGTTAGGTTAGCAACTCCCAAACGTTGAGAGAGCGAGTGAGTGAGTCGCCTGTTCCATTTAGGAGGTCAGGTATTATTTATTTGTTTGTGCATATCGGGTCCATACATCATCACTCGGTATAATAATATGCGAGGCAGTCGGATAGGTGGCAAAACATGCCCGGAGGCAGACAGTGGAGCACCCCATACCAGCATCAGTCGCGTTGCTCCGTTTTTCCCGTTGGCATTTCATAACACGGCCATAAATTTTCCTTAATGTCGTCTGTTTAATTTGATTAGGAGGCGGTGCTCGGTCGTCCACGCTGGAAAGATTAACATTCAACAAAAAATGTATACGGCCGGTGATTCCGAACGACAGGTGAAAAATTCGAACAAAAGGGCGAAAATAATTAACGGGGACCCTCCTTCGTTAATATATCGCACGATTTATGAGAGTCGTCGGCCTGAAATCCAATGAACATTTTGCTTTATGGCAGACTTTGTGTATATCTTCTCTGATTTGATTTTACTTGTAATTTAAAATATATTCAAAGGGAAAAAGGTACACTAACAAATAAATGTAATTTTACATGGAAAAAGTTATACGATTATTCATATATCTCATAAATTACATTACACTTGTTAAAACACACATCTGATGTAATACGGGAATTATTTGCCGTACTTTTACAAATCTGCCTACATTATTACAATCAACGCACATAGAGTCTCACGTAATCTAAACGTAATTTTAAAGGTATATTCATGTAAATCCACGTTAATCCGCGCTTAGATCGGCGTAGGTGGTCGAGCGGAAAAGGGCGACAGCCTTTCACAGGGTTCAGTCCCAGGTTAGGGGAGAATTTTTCAACTTCGTTTCCAATACTTTCGCACAGATAAGCCACGAGGCTTTGTGCTCATGGCAATATTCGCCCAATCAAAAACGAATCCTGATATTTTACATTGAAGTTCATGCAATTACATAAATTAAATTTTACATTCGAGTTCGTTTTTACTTTATCATACATAGTGTGATAAAAAATTGTAATCGTGCCGAAAAATAAATTTAGATTTAGAGGAAATACGTACTACTGGGTCCTGGGTCCTACTGTCTCAAAAGGGTCCAAAGGAATTGGATGTTTCCTCCAAGCATTTTTCAAGGATTTTGCAAATGAGCCGCCATTTCTGTAATTTCGTCAAAATAGTTAATTAATAAATTAAAGTAGAGGAAATTTTGTATAATTTATGTCCATGACATTTTTTGGTAAAATTAATAGTTTGGCTGCAGGAGCAGATTCAAATTGAGATCGGTCCTGTCGGTGTTCAAACTAGTTACCCAGGATTTGACAGATATTTTCATTCTAATGGCAGTAGGTAGTGTCAAACGGTGATGTTTTGACAATACCTACTGTCAATAATATCAAAATATCCGCAAGAGGTTGCAGCGCCGGCACCACCTGAGCAGCCTGGGGACGAGCACGAAGGCGATGCGGATGCAGGACGTCTGCAACTAGATGCTGAGCGGGACATCAGCGATGTAGATGATGTTGAGCCTGATCAATGAAGGAGACGGCGATGGCGGTGGCGGTGGCGGTAGCTGCGTGTGCGTGCTGTGTGCTGGGTGTTTTATTCAATAATTTTCAAAACGTTTCACCTCCTTTTAAATATTTTTGTAAAGCATTGTTATCGTGTTATCGTCGTTTGTTATTAAAAATTTACCCGCCAAAGCTGTTCACTCACTGGCGGGTAAATCGTAAAGATTTCAAATTTGTAAATATAATTTCGCATAAGCGCCCACGGCGCAAGGCACCGTTTGTTTTATAGCATATGAAATTATGTTAATTCATAATGTGTATTTTTTTTAAATTAATATATTTGTGTTAATGGTTAATGGAATCTCATGCAGCTAAACTATTAACTTTATATATTGTATGATAAAGTCATGTGCCTGGCCACATCAAATTTTTATAATATAACACTTGCCTAGACTTATGGCATATTTGTAATAATACACAGTCTGATATATTTTTTGCAATACATTTTATTCAATCATGAAGAAGGTAGTCCTTATTTAGCAATATTAAGCTGCATCTTTTAAAAATGTTTATGAACAAAAAACAATTATAGTATTTTTTTACAATTTTAAAGTAATATTTAGCGGTTGCAACCAGCTGTCAAACTTATTTAAAATGAATTAAATTGTATTTAACAAAAGAATATTTTTATGTTTATTTAGTTTAATAAATTTGCAAACCATAATAAAAAATAATAAACTTTTGAGCGTAGATGGCAAAATAACTGAATAATAACTGAAGCAAATTTATCTGAAAGTAAAAATTGTATATTGTCTTTAGTTTTTGAGTTCCAAAAGAAACAATATTCATATTGGCATTTGTTTTCTGTAAAAGCCGGAATCAATCGATAATTTCTGTGTACTAATTCAGATACAGCAAACACTTATAACGAGGCGATATAAGTCACGTGGGTCTGCCTAGAGAAGGAGGAGAATAGGCGAGGCCCACTTGACGGCCAAAGCCGTTAGACGATTGTACCGCTTCAGCTGTAAAAGTCAGCACCTAGCTTAATGATTTTACCTACGACCGTATGTATAAATGTCCCTTACGTCACGGACTGCTTCACTCGTATATCGCTTATAACAAACATGTGCTTTTGGTTGTGCGTTTGTGTTTACCGCACGACATAATCTCATCACAACGCAAACGTAGATCCATATTTTCCTATTTGATTATAATTTCCCTCTTGTCACAACAGTTCAAATGCAGTTCCCACACTTGAAATAGATGTCGCGCGAATAACTAGCAAAAGATAAAATAAATTTTTGTTGAACTGTCAAATATACTAACCTAACCTAATACATCTACTTCTGTCGCAATATTTCTCCTTTATTTAAAGAAAGTGATTGGATCTGTAATTATCGGTCGTAGGTAAAATTGTGTACAATACTCGAGCTGTAACGCATAGTACGAGCTAACTTTCCACTTGTACGTAATATGCTAGTTACAGCTCTTGTAATGTAATATATTATGAGCGTGTAATTATCATTATTATTAAAATTAACAAGTAATTATTTTAAAAATGTATTAAAAATTCTGCATTTTTATCAGAGCATAGAACTTTTTGAAAAGTGCACTTGAAAAAAAAATAATTTAGAGATGGGTAGTGTCAAACGCCGATGTTTTGACAATACCTACCGTCAATAAAATCAAAATATCTGTCAAATCCTAGCTAACTAGTTTTTTTCTAATGCAGACACGCAGCAGCTTAACTATCAATTTTATATATAGTGTGATAAAGTTATGTGCCTGGCCACATCAGATTTTTTACTTTATCATACGCAGTATGTATATTGTAATCGTGCCAAAAGAAAATTTTTGAAATTTTAGCGGAAATATATCTTTTTTGGGTCCCCTGAACATTTTTGACCAAGGTACAAAAAATTTCTGTGTGTGTGTATATGTATGTGTGTGTGTGTACCCGTTTTTGTGGCGACGATTCCGGAGAAACTACTAAAGGTATCGAGACGAAACTTCATATTTAGAAGTTTCATGACCAAACTTAGAGCTGAAAAGCTTTCTTTTGAAACGGGTCCAAAGGAACTGGAGGTTTAGTCTTAGCATTTTTGAAAGATTTTGCAAATATGCCGCCATTTCTGGAATTTCGTCGGAGGGGTTATGATTTTAACGAGGTTGAATAGGAAGGGGATGCCACTGAAAGAAATGGAGAGTGTTACAGTGATTGAAAAGACTTTTGAAGCTACGGGAATCTTTATTAAATCGATTCATTCGGCAATTGTCGGAATCTATCGTTCGCCGCTCGGATGTATACCAACATTCTTTGAAAAATTGGACATATTGCTAAATCTCGTTACAAGGAATGCAACGTATAAATATATTTATGTACTGGGTGTTTAATATAGATATTATTCCCGAAACAGCCGAAAAACATAAGTTGTTAAATTTGTTTGATATGTATGGGCTGCGTCCACTGTTCCAATACGCATCGAGGGTGACATCACACAGCATGACGTGTATTGATAATATCTTTGCAAATAGGCTTGATGGCTGTGAAACCTGTACGAAAAATCTGCATCTGGCTGACCATTATGGGCAGATAGTAAGTAGACATCTGAAAAACACACATACTGAAAACAAGGAAGAAATTAAATACAGGTTAATAAATCTAAACACAACTCACATGTTTTTAGATAGAATATCAAATGTCTGCTGGGAGGAATTATATGCAAAAAAGGATCCGGAGGTCTGCTACAACATACTGCATGATAGGATATTTAGCAATTTCAATGAACTATGTCCTGAAAAGAATAAAAAAGTCAGCAAAGGTAAAGCAAATTGTAACAAATGGTATGGTCAGGAACTTGAAGAGATGAAAATGCATTTGGATGCGTTATATGTTATAGCCACAAGCATGGGAGATGAATCGTCATGGAGGGCGTACACAATATACAGGAGAGAATACAGGGCCAGAATTAAACAGCAGCGACAGCGGTCAGTAGAACTACATATTGAGGGGTCCGGTAATAGACAGCAGACAATATGGAAGATCATAAGGCAGATCTAAGTATGGGAAAGAAAATGAACACAGAAGTGTCTACATTGAAACCAAACGATCTAAACAACTTTTTTATCGACACCACGATGCACATTGCCCATAATATTGTAACGGATGGGTCAAGGCCCGAGAGGTACCTTAAGGAGACGCAATCACCATCGGAATCCCTTTTTAGGCTTCCGGTAACAACTTGCGAAATAATGAAGGCAACCAAACAAATAAAGATAAAAACACGCAAGATATCTACGGTTTCAGCACAGCGATGTTACACCTCACCATTCCTCACATTCTGGAACCGTTGACCTATGTTGTCGATATGTGCTTTAATAAGGGACACTTCCCGGAGAAACTGAAAGTAGCCACGATTACACCTGTGCATAAGAAAGGAGAACCCAATCTGGAGTCAAATTACAGACCGATCTCCATCCTGCCAGTCTTTTCTAAAGTCTTTGAGCAAATTATTAAAACAAGGATAACCAACTTCCTGACGTCTCGAAATCTGATAAGCAGAAACCAACACGGATTCCTGGAGGAAAGATCTACCACAACGGCCTTGGTACAGATAGTGGAGCTGGTGATGAATGCTTTCAATGGTGGGAAAACCGCACAGCTGACCATGCTGGACCTAAGCAAAGCTTTTGACCTCGTCGATCATGAGGTACTCCTGGCAAAACTTCACCACTATGGGATTAGGGGAGTGTCAAACCGGATGATCGAGTCTTACCTAACTGGACGGAGCCAGGGAGTGAAATGGAGAAATGAGATATCTGATTTCCGAATCAATAACATAGGTGTGCCACAGGGATCCATACTAGGGCCCCTTTTGTTTATCATTTTCCTCAACGACCTGCCGGACGGTGTGGGAGAGCCATCTGTCTGCCTATATGCTGACGACACGTCGTTCCTGACCGTGGCAAAGGAGGAACTGGATTTGTTTGAGCAGGCAGCTGGAACAAGTCGGAGGATGGAAGAATGGTTCCAGTCAAATAGGCTCCAGCTGAACAGGGATAAAACCCAGAAGATCATTTTCAATACGACAAGAAGAACCAATGCCTCAACGTCTAACTTCCTTGGGATCCATCTGGACTCAACTCTGACATTCTCGGAACATATTCAGATACTGGCCAAGAAGTTGTCGAGGGGAATATTCTGCATCAGACGCATTAAGAGGTTAGCAACTTACCAGGCAGCTAGACTGACATATTTCGCAGCATTCCACAGTCACCTTACATATGGACTGCTCGTGTGGGGTTGTGCCGACATCAGTTCGATCTTGGTACTGCAGAAGAAAGCTCTCAGAGTCTTGACAGGAGCTAAAACAAGAGACCATTGCAGAACGTTGTTTAAAGAACAAAATATACTTACCTTACCATCCCTGTATATACTAACAGTTCTTGTTTATATGTATAAAAAATGTTGCAGATTATTCTAAGAACAACGAGACACATGATTACAACACCAGGAAAGCAAATGACTTAAGAATACCAGAGTGCAGAATAAGAAAGACGCAACAATGTACGAAATACTGGGGGGTTCGGTTGTTCAATGCAGTCTCCGACACCACAAAAAGCCTGCCTGAAGTCCTTTTCAAAAGGAAGATTAGGGAGCATCTTGTCGCGGCCGCTTATTACAGCGTTCAAGAGTTTTTACATGATAATGTTAGTCTGTGATACGTTATAAGTTATATTTGCCAAATTTTAAATTGTTTGTCTTAGTGTTTTATATGTATTTTGTTGACGACTCTATACACTTTGTAATGTGTCTAAAGAGAAAAATAAATTGTATTCTATTCTATTCTATTCTAAATAGTTAAATAATAAATTAAAGTAGAGAAAATTCTGAATAATTTATGACTATGACATTTTTTTAGTACGATCAATGGTTTCAATTTAAATAAATTAAATTCAATTTAATTAAATTCAATTTAATTTGGTGCATGAGCAAAGTCTACTTCATCGTGATCAGTCGTACTGCATTAAAACTAGTAGCCAGGACTTGTCAGATACTTTGATTCTAATGACAGTAGGTAGTGTCAAACGCTAATGTTTTGACAATACCTTCTGTCAATATAAGCTGCGTTCGGATAGTGTACACCGTTACACTTTTTACACCCATTAACATGTAAGTGTCATTTGGATGGTGTACCCGGTGTGAACGGACTACATTATCCGAACGCAGCTTTAATCGACATATCTGTCTAGTTCTACTGGTTTTATTTTAAAGCAGACATGGGCGATCTCGATCAAATAGAATTTCATGCAGCTAAACTATTAATTGTATATATAGTATGATAAAGTCATGTGCCTGGCCACATCAGATTTTTTTATTAATTTCCAGTGCGGCACATTGGAAAAGGCTCAAGGAAAAACAATTTTGATAAAACTGATTCGACACGATGAAAGCAAAAAGTAATTATTTATTTTTCATATTGACAGTCTACATTAAAACAATATGACGGAGTACCACGAAAAAGTCAAAAAAAATCAAACTCAGCGTGCCGAGTTTTTTTACTTCGCACGCCGGGGGACCAGCTTGGAGTAATTAGCTTAAAAATTAATCAGCGACGGAGTAAACTCCGGTCATTACTTGGAAAACTGAGCGAGGCATTTCTTTGCCTCCGAGAATTATGGATTTTCGGAAAGTTGCGAAAGTGGATTTTTTCCTCGACGAACGGAACGGAACGACGACAGGATTTCAGGCAAACAAATTAGAGGGGAACGTGCGCACAGGTTCAGGGTAGCCAACTTTCCGCCGAACTGCAATATGTATTCGCGCACTGCTCGGGCCAACTTCTTTCATTGGGGGTCATTCGGCGACGTTATTGGACTAATAACATTTACCGGTGCCGATATTTACGAGCATCGCAAATTTGAAAAGTTCCCTCTCGGTTCGGAAAAAGGTCGACCATTTATCAGGAGCGTAATTTTTCTCGCTTTTTTTACGAATTTCAAGCAACGGGATCTGTCGAGATTCTTAGAGTAATGTATTAAGGAAATACAAGTCATTAGCCAACAAGAACTTTTCATGTTAAAATGTTCTCAAAAAATGTAAATTCTTCTAGAAACAACATTTACGCAACTCTTTAATCGTTTGAAAATATTGTATTAGTTTGAATATTAATTTAATTCATAACATGTTTGAAAGCACTGAAACAGGAATGGAAATTTGGAAAAGGATTGATTAAATGATTGTTGAGTCAAAAGCAGGCAAGAGAATACGTGCACGTAATTAAATCGAATTTTAATATAATAATTCAAATATTTTATTTTCCGTCGATCGTTTACTTATGAGTCAGTTTAGTGAATAGGAAATCGTTTATTAAACAACTCTATTAATGCACGATTTCTATTAATGCATGATTTGTTATAGCCAATCACACGACGTAAAGACGTCGTTTGATTGGCCAATCGAACATATGTGAAATGAAACCTTCCAATCAAAACATACCGCCCTCTAGAACTGTCAGTGTCAAATTACATAAATTGTCATATAACCTAAAAAGACGTGGCGAAGTAAAATCGTTGTAGACGATGCTAGAAGAATACGATCGACGAAAAAATTTTGCAATCAACTCGAATATTAAACGGCGATTAATGATCTCGACAATTAACGCTCTCGCTACGCTCGAGCGTTAAACAGTCTCGATCATTAATCGCTCTTATTAATATACTTGTTGGTTAAATAACTATAAAGTGTCTATTCGATATTTTTATTACCCAGGTCAAAAGGTCGATTTGATTAATTTTTTAACTTTATTTTGCACGATAGTATAAATACAAATTGTCAGACCGATCTTTTACAGATCTTTTAAAATGTATCAGATTGAAAGAAATGATCTTTTGTTTAACAACCAGATCGATCTTTTGTTGATCTAGCTTTTGGTTATCATTCAAATCAAAAAATCATTAGTGATCGATCATTTAGATCTGACCTATGTACAAATTATTCATCTTTTGGTTGTTGATCAAATTGAATAGATCGATGTTTTGTTATATGTTCGATAAACAAAACATCAATCTTTAAAGATCGATTATATCGATTTTTTTCAATCAATCATTTCAAGTTAATCTAAGAGCAAAATATGGATCTTTTCTTGATCTACCAAATCGAAAATATCGAATTATTGTTGATCGATATGGACAAAAAACGACCAGTCTTTGGTGATCAATAAAATCGACCATTAGCGATCAATTAGATGGATTTTTAGTTATATGATGGATTAATCTTATTGCGATCTATTAGATTGATGTGCTGCGATGAAGTACTCCATTTCATTGGCAGTTGTAAAGACATAAATTCCAAAGTGGTTAAATTAAAGTTAAAGTTAAATTTGTTTGTTTCAGGTTAACCCCGTGTGAAGCCTAAGCTGCCAGAAGTTAACAGAAAACTCGAAAACTCTTAGACTACAGATTTGATACAGTGGTCGTTATTTCTAAATTTCGAAATTACCTAAAGCATGGAAACAGTGACGCAGAATATATTGATCTTTTCGATCTGATCTATACATATTATTGGTAAAAATAAAACTCATTTTTTTTTTCTGCGAGGTCCTCTAAATTTGTCCTTTTATATACATACTTAATTCCTGCGACATATAGCGAAAAGTCTTAAAAAGGAAAGTAAGTTGAATTTAGTAATATCGAAAAACTCTTTATATTTTGTTTTACCATAATATGTTTATATGTCACAGTTATAAGCTTAATAAAAAAAATAACTATAATAACCCTTTGAGTCTAGATATCAGAGCATTTCAGTTGTTTTCATGTACTTTTATATACTATGACCTAAGTGGAGAACTTATATACGAATATTCAGCTGCTTACAATTAAACAGTGCACGCTATTCAAGCTAAAGGCAATTTTTGGAATTCGTTCTCTAGTTATGTTACTTTATGTATGGTCCGTTGTTGTTTATAACATTCCAGTTGCTTTGTTTTGGACCAAATGAAAAGTAGCGATTTTACAGCAGCGTATACAGGTAAATTTTTCCTCGTATACATTCTCGCATCCCTTCTAACGAAAACATATCACATGCACGAAAAATCCAAACGCGTACTTTAGTTATCTTGTTAGATTTTCAGATGCGATGTGACAGACTTGTTGTTTGGCTGTACATTTTAGACGAATTGTAATACTTTTAACTTTATCATACGTAGTAAGAAAAAGTATTGTAATCGTGTCGAAAAAAGTTTTGTGATTTTAGCGGAAATTTGTCCTTTTGGGTCCACTGAACAATTTTGACCAATGTACAAAAAATTTCTGTGTGTATGTCTGTTTTTTGTAGCGACGATTCCGAAGAATTTACTGAAGGTATCGAGGCGAAATTTCAGATTTAGAAGTTCTATGAATAAACTTAAAGCTAAAAAGGTTTTTGTTCAAAAGGGTCCAAAGGAACTGGATGTTTATTCTAAGCATTTTTCAAGGATTTTGCAAATGAGCCGCCATTTGTGCCATTTCGTCAAAATAGTTAAACAATAAATTGAAGTAGAGGAAATTCTGAATAATTTATGTCTATGACATTTTTTTGGTAAAATTTTAGTTTAGCGGCTGAGCAAGTTCTATTTGATCGATATCGGTCGTGTCTGAATTGATATAATTCATTCATTCATTCATTCATAATTTATTGTGTAAAGCATAAAAAAATACATACACTCGTCAGGTCACATTTGTATGTGTTCATAAATATCATCAGTTCTAAATTCTACACTCAGACAAAACTAATACTAATACAAAATCAGTAAAATAAAATTACGGAATTACATATAAGAACACTGGCAAATAAGTACTTATAAAGTATACGCTACTACATATTAAAGACAATTGACAAACATACATAAAAAGTCGCAGCCACATTTTAAACAGTTGACAAATAAGAAAACAAAAAGGGCGCAACTACATACCAAAACACCGGAGCTCGATTCTGTCCTCCAAAAACTCAGCAGACGAGTAGTACGCTCTGTCCAATAAAAATGTCATAAGCTTCTGTTTAAAGAGTTTGGTCGGTAAAAGTGTCACATCTCGGGGTAACTTATTGAAAAACTTTAGAGCCATATAATTGAAGCTCTTCTGACTCCCGGACAGTCTATAAAATCGTGGGCGCAGCTGCGCACCGGCCCTGGTATGGTAACGGTGTGAACCGTTATCGATACTGAATTTCTCAGTGTTTGCGTGAACGTACTGAAGGCATTTGAGTATATACAGGCACGGGAAAGTCAACAATCTGAGATCCACAAACAAACCTCGGCAATCATCTCTATACCCGATGCTACCCACAATCCTCACCGCCCGCCGCTGCAGCCTGAACACCCTCCCGCATGATGCAGCCGAACCCCAAACCAACAACGAATACTCGATAACAGACTGACACAATGAAAAGTATGCCGTCCGCAGAACAGCAGCAGACACATTCTGACTCAGCTGCCTCAAAACAAAAACACCACCACCCAACTTTGCACAGACCGCAGCCACATGATGATCCCACCTGAGAGTCGCATCAAGATGTACACCCAGGAACTTCACACTGCTTCCATGGGCAACATTGTCGGTTGTTGGACATTTGCGCAGAGAAAAAACGATGGTTGACGTTTTCTCAGCATTAAGCTTCAGTTTGTTGCATTTAAACCATCTCTCAGCTTCCCCCCTGGCTGCTACACTAGTCTCCACTGCATCCCTAAAAGTGGTGCTGCTCGTTACCAGTGTCGTATCGTCAGCGTAGCAAATAACAGATCCCCCAGTTATGCTGTCCGACAGGTCATTAATATATATTAAAAACAATAGAGGGCCAAGGACGGACCCCTGAGGGACACCCACCGAAACTACCATTTTCTGAGAGAGCTCACCATTGCACTTTACAATCTGTGTCCTACTACTGAGGTATGACTTAATAAATCTAATGCTGCTATTGTCAAAATTGTACCTCTGCAATTTTCTGAGAAGCAACTCATGCTGAACACAGTCGAACGCCTTGCTCAGATCGCAAAAGGTACCCACCATATACTCGCCGCTCTCAAATGAGTCAACAGCACTCTCAACGAACCCACAAATTGCGTCCGCCGTGCCCCTATTCTGCCTAAATCCATACTGGGACTCTGTAAATAAACTGTTATCCTCAAAGTAAGTTGCAATTCTAGACTTAATCGCCTTTTCAAAAATTTTAGAAAATACAGGTAACAGTGAAATTGGCCTATAGTTCTCAATTTGTTGCCTGTTCCCTTTTTTATATATTGGAAGCACAAGTGCAACCTTAAGGGAATCGGGGAAAACATTTTCCTCAATTAATAGATTTAGCAATTTTGTTAAAGGTATCAAAATTAGTTCTTTAATACTCTTAAGAATGTAAGTGTTAAAACCGTATACATCTCGAGTAGATTTGGATTTAATCGAATCGATTATATCACGCATCTCAATATAAGTAATTGGGCTCAAAGAGAACGCAATCCCTGTGGTATTAATTTTGTCCAAAGTACGGTCCATGTCATGTGATGGTTGCAATTCATTGACTATATTACTAGGTACATTAATGTAAAACTGGTTGACAACATCGGGATTAAATGTGGCTGTTTTGTTTATCTTCCTATTCGCCCTCTGAGCATTTATAACTTGACTAGAATAGTTTGACTGTGATAGAAGTTTATTATTAGAATTTATTTTTGATTCCCTAATTTTTGCCTTATATTGTCTGTTTAGTTCTTTCAGTTGTTCCCTTATATGGTCTGATTTTGTGATCTCGTAGATATCATTCAGTATATTTATATTCCCTCGGATTCCCCTGAGTTCGTTAGTAAACCATGTATCTGGTGAGCTAAGCTGCTTCTCCTTAACTGTTCTTTCTGGGAATGCCTTCTTAAACCCGTCTGACAAAGTTTTCATGAATAACTCAAATTTATCATCCGCTCCCAAGCCACAATCCGAGACAAAGTTCCAATTTATTTCTGAGACGTAATTATAAAATACTAGTTTCCCTTTGTCAGTTAATGGCCTAATTGTTACTTTCTTTTGTTCGGCGTGCTGTAATACTATGTCGCATTGAAATGAGATGCTTACATGGTCGCAAAATTTGTCAGTCACCTCCGCCGTATGGTATGTTGCAAAGTTTAAAAATATATTGTCTAGACAGTTTTCCCCACGTGTAGCAACATTCAATATAGGTGCAAACCCGAAAGTCCCGAGACTATCAATTAATAGACGAGCATTTCTATCCGCTGTGCCAAATCTCACGTTAAAATCTCCAACAATAATAACTTGCTCGAACGGTTCAAAATTCGATAAGCATTCTTCCAGAAGCCCCAAGAAAACGTTAAAATCGCCACCCGGAGATCTATATATATTAAGCAAAACTGTCTTAAATTTAATTATCCTAATACCTGTGATTTCAAAGTGCATTTCTTGTGAAAGGTTATCAAGAATTGGTAGATTTTCATATTGAATATTATTCTTATCATTGCCCATGATTAGGACGCCACCATGTCCGTGGAGTCTTCTACTAAAGAATGAACACTGTTGGTAATCAAGCAGTTTCATGTTTGGAGCTTCGTCCTGCGTTAACCAGGTTTCAGTGAAACAGAGCACGTCAAACTTTTTATCAATTAGAAATGCTTCGAGGACATCAGTCTTATTTCTGATACACTGAATATTAGTATAAAACACCCTTAATGGCTCGACCACTACCGCACGCCTCTCTTTCGCATCTGCTGTGTCCATAAAAAAGACCTACCAGCGCCAGTCTGATCTAACGAATTATTATGATCATCCGTAAGTAAGTCAACTATCTCTGAACCCGAAGAGTCCACAATCAAGCTCGCATAGGTTATACATTCACAAACACAACCAAATAACTTATTCTTTCCTGCCCTACTGTACTGAAAACCATGAATGGCTTTATCAAATTTACCCAAGAACGAGTTTACATCAATAAATTTACATGCATTTTGCAGTGCATCAAACATTTGCACGTTGAAATTATTAACACTAAAGTTCATCCTACTACTATCAGATCTAAAGGGTACATTCACGTAAATCAGATTAACTCGACGTGCAGTTATCTTAATTTTTTGAATAGTATCGGAATTTACATTTGTGCCATTGATGACATTGTTGATTCCACCCATCAAAACAACTGTATCATTCTTATTATAATCTCTACAAAGTAAGTTAATGTCGCATACCACCGAATCGAGCAAAGCACCCGGTTTGCAGACGACCTGAACAGAAAATTCGTCCTTCAGATATTGTTGCAGCAGGCTAGAGGATCCCCGACCATAGTCGTCAGCAAGGACCAGCACACGGCGGCGAACTCGAGAGCCCTGTACTCCACACTTCCTCCCGTTGTTACTAGGTGGAGCTACATTTGCCTCTGTCCCACTGTCAGTGTTCAGATTGTTTTGAGTGTTGTGACAATTCAGCACCTGGTCTTTCTTCTGATTTAGTTGCACCAATCTGGATTTACTAATCAACTCACTGACATCATTCAGCTGTTTGGACAGCACTGTCCTCAGGTCATGTATATCTGCTGCAAGTGCACTGAAGCCATCCAGACAGTCTGTGACTATATCGTTATCATCATTTTCATCAGGTATGCTATCGTTTACATCCGCAAAACCAAATTCAGCTATTGACTTGTCCATGATTTTACTGTTCAACTGTACAATCCTAGATTTCAGATCATCAATCATATTATCTTTTTCCTTGCATCCGCAGTCAATTGAGGTTATACCGGAGCAGCAGTTGACTTTTCCTCTGTTGTCCACAAACATCCCCTTCACCCTGATCAGGCAGGACGGATGGTATTTACTGTCACACTTATCACACACAACATAATTTTTCACTACTACTGAGCATTTACTACACACAACTTCAGCCACCTTAAGTTTACTCGGCGCCATTTTTATTGACAAATAAAACTAGTTAGCCAGGATTTGACAGATATTTTCATTCTAATGGCAGTATGTACTATCTAGTGCCAAACGCTGATGTTTTGACAATACCTACTGTCTATAGAATCAAAATATCTATCACAATCTGGCTAACTAGTTTTATTTTAATACAGACACGATCGATCTCGATCAAACAGAATCTCATGCAGCGAAACTATATTAATTGTGTAGGTATATATTATGATAGTCATGTGCCTGATCACATCAGATTTTTTATTTTGTAAAATGATTTGGAGCTGCAATCAACGTTTTTTTTTAGTATGACATATGACTTGAAAGTAATTCTTAATAAATCGCTCACACAAAATTGACAAAAACATATCTGTTGCGTTTTCAACATAAACCTGAACAAAATGAATACACACACAGATATCTCACATACATAAGTAGTCGGTCTGTGAGTAGGTACATACAAAATGAGCATTTCATAACTATGGTCTCTCTCGTTTTTACTTTCTGAGTGAAATATGTTAAGTTGTTGAGCAATTTACTAATTATTAAAAATATTAAATATTTTCTTCTCACAAAATGTAATGTAGTTCTAATGATATGGATCCAGTAATATTTTGCCAGCAGATTATAATTAAAACTGCTTCTGCCATAATATCATATTACTATTATCTCCATACACTTCTATTATATTAAAATCAATGTAGACATTTCGAAGCTCATATTTCACTCGTAACTAGTTACTTCTATTAACTTAGTTTCAATTAGTAAAGAAAATCTGGTCATTTGTCTCGTTTCAATGTTCTTAATTTCTGCCCAGCGTGAAGTACCCCTAATACCTTTCCAATGAGCACTTTGAGGAACAAACTCGATGGTTTTCTCTTATTTTAAAAAAATTCGTGTAATAACGTAACCGGAACAAAAAATTTAAAAAATGGGGTGTATTATGAGCAAATATTTTGGCTGTCCGGTCGATAGAACGCGGGACCGAGCATTCTTCGGAGCATTCGACCTCATTAATTCAGCTCTGCATAACATTTTGATGTTGCTACCAATCTATATTAAGGCAACCCACGGACACGTGTACAAAGTCCCTACTAATAACTGTTTTCTGGACAATATGGCCCATGTAAAGTCTGGTATCACCACTCTGTTTTATATTTTTGTTGGACATACTAAATTGTCTACCAACACAGGAAAATCCTCCAAAATCCTTAAAAGTATTAACCTCCTGTATCGATTCAATATAAGTAAAGCAAACATAGGAACAGTAAACGTTTACTTTGTGAGAATGTTCCGACAGCGGCTGCCTACTGGAAATCTCAAGCGTTTCAGCAAAGCCGCTCGTTTTTCAGGAGGGACGTCCTGAGCCGTCGTGTGTGATAGTTTCTTTTCAAATAAAAACGCCAGCATTGCCGGGCGAACAATCAACAGTTTAATCTCCTGAAAGGGCCGTTTGCGAATAAAACGTGTATGAGAGAGCCCTTTTATGTTCTCGGTCTAACTAGGCGACCTTAACGCCGCACTTCCGCTGACAACTACGTAACTAAAACATGGTTTGGATTAAATGGACAGTCGGTGGGTGGGTCTCCATTTACCGTAAAAGGACCTCGTGCCTTTCTTAGGTTAAATATTAATATAATGAGGTTATATGGAGTGAAGAGAGGTATATGAAAAGGTATTTGCGGCCGTTGGGTTGATATCAGTGGCGGTGATACGGGCAGGTAAATAGTAAAATAGTTTCCTTGATTTAATTATTTCGTGTGGAATAGTTTATTCTCCGCATTTGAAATTAGCGAAATAAAATAGCCGGCTCTAAAACGTGGCGACTGTGCATTTTAAATATTTCTTTACGCCGCAACCGATCTCAGAAACAATAATTTGAGCATTTTTATAATTTACAAAAAATTTATTCTAGTCACTTAGCTTAGGCTTGGGCTAAGGATTACATATCTACTGTACCGTTCAGTTTTCTAATAAACTTTCTAATTTTAAGCTGGTGATTTTTTAAAACCCTGTGCATACGCTGGCGATATATTTTGTAACCTGCTTCTGTTACTCATAATATTATCAACATTATGATCAATTTCCACGATTGATCACAACCATTAAGAGCAATTTCAAGTAGGGTTTGTCGTCTTTTTAAAAACTGGTTTAGGGGAATTTTAAAAACGGTTTTTAAATAAGAAAATCTGATGTGGCCAGACACATGACTTTCATACAATATACCTAATACAATATATAAAATTAATAGTTTAGCATGAGATTTTATTTGGTCGAGATCGATCGTGTCTGCATTAAAATAAAACGGGTTAACCAGGCTTTGACAGATATTTTGATACTATTGACAGTAGGTATTGTCAAAAAATCAGCGTTTGCAACTACCTACTGTCACTAGAATGAAAATATCTGTCATAAATTATTCAGAATTTCCTCTACTTTAATTTATTATTCAACTATTTCGACGAAATTCCAGAAATGACGGCTTATTTACAAAATCTTTCAAAAATGCTAAGACCGAACCTCCAGTTCCTTTGGACCCTTTTCAACAAAAAGCTATTCAGCTCTAAGTTTGGTCATGAAACTTCTTAATATGTAGTTTCGTCCCGATACCTTTAGTAGTTTCTCCGGCATCGTCGCCACAAAAAACGGTTACACACACATACACACATACACACACACTACACACATACTGCGTAAGATAGTGTAAAAATCTGATGTGGCCAGGCACATGACATACTATATATAAATAAATAGTAAATGAGATTTAATTTGATCGAGATCGGTCGTACCTGCATTAAAATAAACCTAGTTAGCCAGGATTTGACACATATTTTGATACAATAAAAAGTGGTTGGGTCCTTATATTTGCTTTTTTTAGCAATCGCTACATGTTTCGTGTCCTGCTGGGCACTTCTTCAGGCGCTATAGGAAATAAGATAACAATTGACAAACAAATCAAACTGCAAAAACCACAATTATAAAAACTTACATTTTGTCAGGCGTGGGCCGTGGAGAACATAAAACAACATACAAAGGTCACAACCAATCATATATGAGACTGCAGAACAGATTTTTTTAAATATATTTTGATACTATTGACAGTAGGTATTGTCAATACATCAACTGTCAATACATCAACGTTTGACACTACCTACTGTCATTAGAATGAAAATATTTGTCAAATCCTGGCTAACTACTTTTATAATAATGCAGACACAACCGATCTCGATCAAATACAAATACTTTATCATGCTGGGTATGATACAGTCAAAATTGTTCACTTGAAATCTATTTTGCACAGTGGCGTACATATTTTACAAATGGTTCGCCTGTAAAATTAACCACATTTTGACTGTGTTGTGTCAATTACCTAGAAAATTTGCTAGGTATATTATAGATATAGATAATGAACTATTATTTTCAAGACAATGCTAGTGGAAAATAGTTATTGTGTACCAACTGAGAAAGTGGTTTATTTTCCGGGGCGACAGAAGAGATCCACAGGCGAGCACAGCGAACCTGGGCACTTCTTGAAACCCGGAAAATCACTTTCTGCGCCAGGTGCACACATAATCTTTAATCCTACACAACAATATCGTAATATATTCATCTGTTTATAAAGACTAATCACTGACATATTAGATTTATACAAATACACAACGTTGACGTTTTAATCGCAAACGTCAAACCGAATCGAAAAATGTGGGTTGATAGGACACACCATTCGGTCGTCATCTGTTGGGTATATTGTGCACTATTTTCGTGGCTAGCGCTGAAGAATCTTCATTACACGCGTGGCGGGCAAATAGCATCTCTCGTGTCTCCATGGAGACGCGTAAATCACATTTTAGCTTAGTGTAGGATACATTTATAGGTGTTTTAAAAAAGCAAAGGAATAATAGATCGCTGAATGAGAAAATGTCATTATTATAATAACGGACGAAAAACTATTTAGTTTTTATCTAGAATAAGAACAATATTAAGTTTACACTTTATATTTTTTCAGATTTAAGTATTTTGTTTGTATGGAGTAGTATAATGATATTTTCTGTTTTGGTACTTTATCTTATCTATCTAGCTTATCTTAAACTTACGTTTTGACGTTCAAGTTAATATTTTATCAACTAATTAAAAATTGTACATTATATATAAAAATAATGTTTAGTACTTTTTAATGGTGGTAGTTTCTTCAGATTTTCTAAATAATTGAACTGTTATAAAATATCGTGAAACACGGAGCGCAACCACTTCAACATCCTATAAAATAATTTTCTATTATCATCATCGATTAGTTGATCTGTTTATTGCCTTGTTAATGACAATTTAAATGTACATTCAAGTCCATTTTCTATGAATTCATAACAGACTGTACACTCATTTAGGTTAATCTAATTTATAAATGACCTATTACGCAGATTTACGAAGTTATTGGATCCACTATAAACATTTCTGAAAAAAACTGTTTCAGCTCCATCTTGCATTGTTGTCATTTTGGTTTCTAATATTATTAATGATTCAATTTATTATTATATTAATTGGTCAATTTCTGTAACATGCTTTTTGGTGACACTGTATTTGCGAAAATAGAAATCATCTATTCTCAAGAAGAAACAAATTAATATTTGTGATCTCAAACATGTACATAATAATTATCGCTTACTGCTAACGAGATATTCATTAGCAACAGATAAGATGGGCAGCTGACTGTCTTCTCTGCAACATCCTTTTTCCAAATAAGATATCTCACCCAGGTAGGAGTATGAATAATTCAGTAGAATACGACCAATCTAAACTGCGAGCCATTTGTTACTGTGTGTGCCTTGGGGAAACATAATTGGATCATTGAAACCAGTCATCATTGCCCTTTGCCCTTGGTGTGCTCACACAGTCATCACAGCCAATAGGTCTGTGGAGTATCGAACAGTTTGTGAGACTACGTTTATCGAGTGCCAAAGTGTTATGGGATTGCAACGAATATTTCGATTGCATTTGCCGCTTCTCTGGGGACCACTTTGCCTTGATGACCGTACGATCAATCTATTCACGCTGTCTCACACTATGGGCGAACTACAGTAATTTCCTTAAGAAATCGAATACACGTTTCTTTCGTTTCAAGTACCTATATTATTGGAGTTTAAATTTTTTATCCTTTTCATTTTGACAACAACTTGAATGTCTAGTAATAGAACTGAGTCCTTTGTTTGGTTGGGAAGGATCTATCGAAATATGTCAAGATATACAGTGTGTTCAATTTAAAATTCTTCAGGTATTTGACATTTAGCAAGCCTCCATTGATTCCGGATGGATAAATATTAGAATCGCAAATCAGTAATTAATATCGGAAAGTATGACGCAATAATATAGAATACAATTTCTAATATAAATATACAGCCTGCATCTATGCAAATATATTATTCTGGCTTTACAGCGCCTGACAACCTACAACTTTTCTACGTTGTGTCCTGGAAAGTTCGCATCAAATGATTTATGATTTTATGATTTAGTCTATCTTTAGTCCGCTTTTCTGAAAATTTTAATACATTTCTTGTTTTGTGCTGTGATTTTTATGGTAATTTACTATTTTGAACAAAGTTAAATGCAATTGTGTAGGTTGTGATCAATATCTCTAATTAGATGGCATTTTTAGACATCGCTTTTCACTTATTCAAACAGTAAAAAAATCTGATAGGGCAATTTTCAGTTTCTGAATTCCTGTTTATTCAATCTTAAGCAAGTCATTGTGAATTGAAGCCAAAACCATCTTGACGTCAAATTGTGTCAAATTATCGAACACAGTTTTCAATTCCCGGAATTAACGAATAAAAAACAATAAATGTATTCCTATTGTTTAAGTAATCAATTGGCAAGACAACAGTTATCATTGAAATTATGGCAAAAACACAAAGAAACAAGTGATTTTAAGGTAAACGCCCCAAATTCAGATAGGTTAAGGAGTTTTTGTCACATTTTTAACTGTAGAATTTATATTTATGTGGTGCTAATGACTATGTCAAAGTTTTTAAAACAAATACTTCCTTCTAAAGATATCTGGCTATTCATTTTTAAAGAAAATTGATAATAGTTATGTAATCTATATAATATTTTATAAGTTTAACAATTGCCCCTAATTCCGACACTAAGCGTATATTTTGATCCAAAATCCGACACCTCAGTGAACCTAATTCAGACAGTGATCCTAAATCAGATACTTGTGGTACATTAGCCGACAAATATAAACATTCAAGTACTACTAAGGGCCGATATATTCACCTATCGTCAAAGTTGTCGTTAGCCAACGAACAGATTACGCTAACGTTCGCGTTAAAAATGATTCTGTCTTTTCACCGATCTGTAAGTTATCGTCAGGCAACGAGGACGTAAACATCGCTAACGAATGCTTTTCGGCAGTATAGTATCAAATGTCGGTAAAAAGGGTGTACTAAATCAACACTTGGATCATAACTTGGACTAATTTCCGCTAGATGTAGCGCCGTAAATGACATTGATAGACATTGACAAAACGTAACCAAAATTCATTCGCACCCATTTCTAACCGCATCAATTAAAAAAGACCACCAAAAGTAAACAAAAATGGTATGAATGACGAATTCAGCAAATTCGGTCATATTATCTAAATAATGACTCCAATTAATACAGTACCACGTACGTACGTAAATATTTGTCAGTTTGACTTTTTGTTTGACATTCAGCACATGCTCTGTGACCAATCAAAGTGTTCGTCATTAGTTTACGGCAGGTTCATGCGATCGGTAAATAAATTTGATCGTGAAGCGTATTTTTCCGGTCGGTAACGTTAACGACAGGTGAATACACACATTTTCACCATTTATCTTGTCGTTTAGATGACGAACAGTTTCACGATAGGTGAATATATCGTCAAAGTTGTCGTTAGCCAACGAACAGATTACGCTAACGTTGGCGTTAAAAATGATTCTGTCTTTTCACCGATCTGTAAGTTATCGTCAGGCAACGAGGACGTAAACATCGCTAACGAATGTTTTTCGGCAGTATAGTATCAAATGTCGGTAAGAAAGGTGTACTAAATCAACACTTGGATCATAACTTGGACTAATTGCCGCTAGATGTAGCGCCGTAAATGAGATTGATAGACATTGACAAAACGTAACCAAAATTCATTCGTACCCATTTCTAACCGCATCAATTAAAAAAGACGACCAAAAGTAAAAAAAATGGTATGAAAGACGAATTCAGCAAATTCGGCCATATTAACTAAATAATGACTTCAATTAATACAGTACCACGTACGTACGTAAATATTTGTCAGTTTGACTTTTTGTTTGACATTCAGCACATGCTCTGTGACCAATCAAAGTGTTTGTCAATAGTTTACGGCAGGTTCATTCGATCGCTAAATAAATTCGATCGTTAAGCGTATTTATCCGGTCGGTAACGTTAACGACAGGTGAATAGACACATTTTTACCATTTATCTTGTCGTTTAGATGACGAACAGTTTCACGATAGGTGAATATATCGACCCTAAGTGTTTTAAGTATTGTTAAATAAGATTTATTATTAAGAAATGTTAAAGATTTATGTTTTACCATTTTAATGAAACACTATAAAATAAGTCCTTCGTCTTCTTCCGTCAGCCCTCTCTACCTCATCTGTATTTTATGTTTCTTGCATATGGAATTTTTAGTGTTCTCTTTTTCTTGGCCCAGCTTTTTATTCTGTTCCTCTTTCGCTTCCTTCCGTATTTCCCTGGAAAAGATTTTCTTTTGTGCTTTCTTCTATTTTTATTAACAAATATTCTCTCCAAGCACTAGAGGTGGTGTTACAGAAGAACAGTTTATTTTTACTTTATTTGGGTGTTTCAGGCCAGAATCATGATTTTTTAATGGAGATGGCGTGAGTTCAACAGTTATCTCCAAAGGTGGTGTATTAATGCCAGAGTCGCTACTCCCTGCTGCTAGTGTTGCATCATTCTGTCTAATTTCATCATCACCTATGATGTCTGTCGATATTTATGATGGAATTAGGGACTACTTATGATCGTAATTCCGACACCCTGTAATAATAAGGGATTATTGATGTCCGTTTGGACAAAATTCGCAAAATTAATTGTAATATAGCAAATGATGTAAAATATGTTATATTCTTCTGTACAGCCAGCAATAGAGCCATATGTATTACTTCTAACCATGTACACAATTCCGACACACATGTCTGATTTACGGACGTACTATATTTATATGTACCTAATTCCGACACCCCTAAATTTGTAAGTAATAGTGGTTAAAAGAGTAGTTCACCGTATTATTATGAAAATATAAACCATTTTTATTCAGCCTAAATAGATATTATTCTTTACCGATGTAAAAAGAAGTCGAATTGCAGTTAGTTTATAAAGAAAAAATCAACTTTTAGCATCACACTCAATTATCAAGATCAGTCAAACTTCTAGGTTATATTCTGACCGTTAGAACATTGGTAGAATAATGGGTTGATAAGTGTTTGGGTATAAACCGCTTAATTCGATTTTTAGATAAGTAAAAATACTGAGACTCTTTTTGCAGTCTTTACTTCATAATTAATAATAATCAATATTACAAAACAATGCGTTGTTATGGTATTTCTTGGTCATGGTAACGTACGGGTAACTAGCTCTAAGTAACTAACATACTGATTTTACATAAGCCGCCCGCCTTGAAGGAATGCCTTCAATGAATTATAAATTATAACAAATTATAACACTAAACAAACACTAGCACTATTAGCTTTTAAGGCACTGTTGAATCAGGCAGAGGACTGAGTTTTCGTGTGCTTCGCCGGAAAACACCACTAATAGTCTTAACATCAGCTACTCGTACTATTCCATCTAGGCCAGGATATACTTCAACAATACGACCTAATTTCCACTGTAACGGTGGTATGTTGTCTTCATGGACAATAACCAATTGATTGGGTTTTATGTTTTTGTATGAATTAGCTTTCCATTTTGATCGTTGTTGTAGGTTAGATAAATATTCTTTAGACCAACGCTGCCAATAGTGTTGTATAATTAACTGTTGTCTTTGAAAAGTTTTCAAACAATTAATTTTGGATAGCTGGTCCTCAATATCAGTAGATGGTATATCAGGAACTGCCATCATAGTACGTCCGATTAAAAAGTGTGCTGGGGTTAGCGCAGATAAGTCGTTAGGATCGGTGGAATTTGAGACCAAGGGACGAGAGTTAACTATTGCCTCTATTTGATAAATTACAGTTAACAGTTGTTCATATGTTAAATTCGCGTTTCCTACGACTTTAATTAAGTGACTCTTGACCGATTTTACATTTGACTCCCACAACCCTCCAAAGTTGGGAGAACGAGGAGGAATGAAAGACCACTCTATATTGTTGTTTAAGAAATAGTTTTGAATTTTGCTATTTTGTTCTATTTTCGAATATATTTTTTTAAATTCGTTATTTGCTCCAACAAAATTTGTTCCATTATCACTAAAAATCTTTTTACAAAGACCACGTCTACTAACAAAACGTTTGATACAATTTAAAAATCCTTGTGTCGTAAGATCCATAGCAATTTCTAAATGAATGGCCTTAGTAACAAAACACACAAAAACGCATAGATAAGATTTTATCAGACTTCGATTATTTGAAAAACTATTCTTAATCATTATGGGTCCTGCAAAATCTACACCTACTATTGAAAAGGGAATTGCTGGTGTAATTCGTTCTACTGGTAGAGAACCCATTATCGGTTGATTAATTCGTGAATTGTACTTAAAACAAGTATGACATTGTCTAATAATCCTTTTTACGACATTCTTGCCGTTGATTGGCCAAAATCTTTGCCTAATTGAAGCTAGTACAGTTTCACTTCCAGCGTGCAACAATGTTTTATGTTCTGTTTCAATAATTAATTTGGTTAGGTGATGGTTAGACGGTAAGAGCAAGGGGTGTTTTTTATCGAAAGTTATGTGAGAATGTCTAATACGTCCTCCTACTCTTAAAAGTCCCATTTCATCTATGAATGGATTTAAAGATAAAATATTACTACATTTCGATAAATATTTACCTTGGCTTAATTTTAAAATATCAGTAAAAAATGCTACTGTCTGAACATTTTTTATTAAAGAAGTTTGAGCGGAATAAATTTCTTTGACGGTTAAACGTCCTAAACATCTGCTATTCAAATTCCTTCTTGTGTTGTATATAAATCTCTTTACATATGCAAAAATACGCAGTAATGTGGGCAAATTGGAACACTTTTTTACAATGTCAAATTCAAAATCTTCAGCGACAACTAACAAAACTAAATTTATTTTCTTTTCTTCTACATCTATTCCGGGGTTTATTTCGAATGTATTAGATGGCCATTCTTCTTCGTTTCTTTCCAAAAAACTAGGTCCAGACCACCATAAATCGCATAGAGAATTGAGTTTACTCCCTCGCGATATTAAGTCCGCTGGATTTAATTTTGATGGGACCTGTCTCCAAATAGATGCATTTGCATTGGTTTGTATGTGACTTATTCGATTGGCCACAAACGTTTTTAAATTAGTTGGCTCCAAACGTATCCAATGTAAGACAATTGTGCTATCGCACCATAAATGAACACTATCAAATTCAATTTCTAATGATTCCTTTACCTTCTGTAACAAGTTTACTAACAATACAGCTCCGCATAATTCCAAACGTGGTAGCGATATTGTTTTTAATGGTGCAACTCTGGATTTGGAACACAATAATCTAGTCATTACTTCTCCATGTGCATTTATAGTTCGCAAGTAGATACAACAGCCGTATGCCTTCTCGCTAGCATCAGAAAATCCATGTAGTTGTATATTACTATAATCTGGCAGAGTTACTAACCGTGGTATTGCAATGACTGATTCTAACTTAAATTGATTTACAAAACTCTCCCATTTTGTAAATATTTCCATTGGTAAAGATTCATCCCATTCAATCTTTGACATCCATATTTCTTGCATGACTAATTTGGCTTCTAAAACAACTGGGCCGAGTAAACCTATCGGATCAAACAAACGTGCTATAGCTGCTAAAACGGATTTTTTAGTAATCTTTCCAAATACATGAAATTTGACGGAATAATCAAAACAATCTCGACCTGAGTGCCATAACAAACCTAACGTTTTAGAACTATCTCCATCAAATACAATAAAGTCTTGTCCTGTTTCATTTGGAAGTTGTAACGGAAAATTTGACCTCCACTTATGGACAGGAAATCCATATTGGCTCAAAATGTGAGTAATGTCATGTTTAAGTTTTAGAGTATTTTCTATTGAGTTTGCACCTGTCAGCAAATCATCCATGTAGAAATCCTTTAGGATAGCTCTACTTGCATCAGGGAATTCTTTTTGGTGGTCTATAGCTGTTTGGTGCAGTGATCTAACTGCTAAGAAGGAAGCTGGGGCGGTACCATAAGTTACAGTTTTTAAAACAACACATTCCAAGGGATTTTCCGGGTTATCTCTCCAGACTATTTTCTGGTATTTATGATCTCCGGGACAAACGTTTACTTGTCGGTACATTTTTTCTATATCTCCAACTATAACAAATGCATGTGTTCGAAATTTCAAGATAATGGAAATAAGATCTCTTTGTAGAATAGGTCCTGCACACAAGGTATCATTCAACGAATAACCGGTGGTAGATTTCGCTGACGCATCAAAAACTACTCGTAGTTTTGTTGTTGTTCGTTCTTCCTTTAATACTCCGTGATGTGGTAAAAAACAACCTTCTTGGTCATTTTCAACTAGATCAGTTCTAAATGCGTGATTCATTTGAATATATTCATCAATGAATTTTACATATCGCTGCTTGAAATCTGGTTCTCTTGCAAATCGCCGCTCTAAATTCAGAAACCTTTTGATAGCTAATTCTTTCGTTGTGCCTAGTTCCGGCTTATCTTGCTTAAATGGTAATGCTACTTGAAGTCTACCATCTTTCTCGCGCTTAAAGTTGTTTAAAAAATGCCTTTCACAAAATTCGTCTATTGGATAAGAGTTTTTTGTTTCGAATTCATTTTCTATGTCCCAAAATTTATGTAGTTGATGACTTAAGTTATTTAAAGATGTTACATTGCACACTGGTGTTTGAATGCTGTTTAGCTTTAATCTTAAATTGCCTGCAACTACCCACCCAAGACGAGTTTTTTGAAATACAATACCTTTTATATTTGATTTAAATAAACCAATACATAAAATATCGTAATAAACTCCTACATCAAGAAGCATATCGATTTTGCCAGGAATGTTAAATGATTCGTCAGCCAACTTGATGTTGTCAGGTACTTGAATATTTTCGATTGGTGTGTGTGGTAAATTATTAGTTATTCCATCTAATAACAAGAATTCTTGAATAGAAATGTATCTCTTATCGATTGATTCGATCCTTGCCTCTAAGACGCGTTCCGCTCTGCTGTGGCTATTAGCGATTCCGCCTAAAGGTTGATCAATAGAAAATGACTTCAGATTTAATTTTTGGTACAATTCGTATGTCATAAAATTGGCCATGGAACCATTGTCTAAGAGTGCTCTACACAATACTGGTCTTCCATGTTTGTCCATTATATGAAGCTGAACAGTTGCTAATATACTTGATTTTTTATCAAATGCAGCTAAATTACAAATTGGGTTGGATGGTTCTTGTTTTCTAGGAGGGTTTAGATTTATATGCTCACTCATGGGGTTTTGATTGGAGTGACGATGGAGTAACGAATTATGACGTTTGTTGCAGAATTTGCAATTTCTTGTGGATCTACAATCTATCTGAATGTGTCCAGGTCGGAGGCAATTTTTGCAAAGATTTAATTTTTTCACTTCTTCTAACTTATCATTAAAGGACAACTTGACAAATTTTTCGCAAAGGAAATTATAGTGTGGCTGTTTACAAAATGAACATTTCAGATTATTTGCAGGTTGGGCTACATGAGTTAAAATTCTTTTGTTCTCGTTAGGGTTTGATTGTGATTTGGTTTTGGTTTCTAATGTTTCTAATAGCAAACATCTTTCATTTAAAAACTTCTCAAATTGTTTAACAGTGGGATCTTCAATATCCTTAACTGATTCCTCGAAAGATCGTCTAGATACCGGGTCTAGTTTAGATGACAAAATATAAATCATTAAAGCATCCCAACTATTAGTAGGTAATCCTAACACGGTTAATGCTCGGAAATTCTTATTAAACTGATCGAGAAGCTTTCGCAATTGTGAGTGTGATTCAGCCTTAACAGGATTTAATTCGAATAAAGCCTTGATGTGTTTATGTTTTATCAGTCTTTTGTTTTCATACCTTTGTTTTAACAAAACATATGCAATGTTATAATTAGCATTATTGATTTCCAATGACGAAATTGCTTGTACAGCTTCTCCCTTCAAACATGACTTAAGATAGTGAAACTTTTCTACTTCACTTAATTGTGTGTTGTTGTGAATAAGAGATTCAAATATGTCTATAAAATGACTCCAAAATTGATAGTCCCCATTAAATTCGGGTAACTGTATGCTAGGTAATTTGACACGACTAAAGACTTCGGGACTATTGTTAGTAGACGCCTTATTATCTATAGAGTTAGACAATTTGTGTAACTGACTATTAAGCCTTGCCTTTGCTACGCCCATGGCACTAAAATAATCATTTTCGTAGGCTTCTCGTTCGACCTCGTCTTCCAGCCCATCACTTGACATCTCTATTTTAAATTGAACTTCATTGAATTTAGACAAAAGTGGTTCATCGTGCTGGATTCGTAACTTTAATTGATCGATATCTATATGTTCGCCTAAACGAGTTAAAAAGGTGTTGAATCTAGTTAATCGCGATTTTAATATAGCACGTTCTTTTTTGAAAGACTCAGTTGAGGTCGTCATTACTAAATATTGTGAATTGGTTTAAGTATTTTTTGGGCTACTGGACAGATTGGGTAAATCGTAACAAATAAAAATAGAGGCAACAATTAAATAGGAAAAATAAGACTTATCTGCGGTTAACCAGTCAGCGTGTGGATCAGAGGTGTGGGTGAATTGGCTATTTCTCTGGCGATGTAGAAGAACTTCGGAGTCGGAGTGTATAGAAGGGATTCGACCAGTTGATATTCGGCGTCAGACTTGACAGGAGGGATTTGACAGATGTAGAGTATCCGGTACAGGCAATGGCGTTGACAGGATGGCGTACTGGGTACTGGCTACTTCTTATCGGGCTACTACGTATGGGTCTGCTACTTCCTATGGGTTACTTCTGGCTATGAGGTTACTTCTACCGATTGGGCTACTGCTTTCTATGGGATTACTTCTGTTGATGCGAATACTGCGTTCTATGGGGTTACTTCTACTGATTATCCGCTGTCCAATAATCCGGGTTCTCGACGGACCATATGTTTGGGTATAAACCGCTTAATTCGATTTTTAGATAAGTAAAAATACTGAGACTCTTTTTGCAGTCTTTACTTCATAATTAATAATAATCAATATTACAAAACAATGCGTTGTTATGGTATTTCTTGGTCATGGTAACGTACGGGTAACTAGCTCTAAGTAACTAACATACTGATTTTACAATAAGTGTAATGTCAAATCAACAAACCGGATGTAAAATAAAGTTCAATGTTGTAGATTTCTTAATTTAGCCAACTAAATAGCAATATGTCGGAATTTAGGACAGTATCTGAATTTGGGATATTTACCGTAATATAAATTAGTATTATTAATGCACTAATAATTACCAATATTAGTAGTATAAAAGGTAAATCCCTCCTTTTCATTAATTAGTCCATGAATTTACATGGTGATTACATTTACAGGGTAAAATATCAACTTTGCATCAAGAAAAAGAACAAATTTGCGATAGTTACGAAAACATTAGCAATCATATCAATATCACAAATATCATATAAAATTTAAGGGATTTAAAAACCAAATAGTAGTACAATTTATTACAAGAGTGGTAAAAAAATGTTCTTTTAAATTTGAATGTAATTTCTATATCTGAACAACTTATCCATGCAAGTAACATTTTTCGGTAATATATAAAATAAAGATACTTTACTCTTATGTCAAATTCCTATGTTCAGATCTTTTATGAAGAATGCAATTCTCTTAAAAATTGATTATAAACAAATTTTCCATATGGTGCGAACTTTCCTTGACACATTGTCCATACCGCATTGCCGTCCCAGTAACGGAGTGTAGTACATAAAAACATAAGGCTGGTCGTAACATACGAGTAACTTATGTCATTGTTAGATACCCCATAGATAGAAGTAAAGCTGAAATTTATGTTTTAAAATTCCCGGCTTCCAAAGCCGAACATTCGCACAAAAGAATCCGACCGGTCGAGGCCGTAAGAGTTAGTTTATTCCTCCTTTTCAATGTGACAGATCCTGAGCGTCCGATCTGCGAGATAAGCTGTAGGTCGAGGCGTCTACAGAGCCGATATCGGTTACGTGACGTCGTTTCAGGAGTACGGGTTTAATTTTCAGCGGATCCCATTCGGACAGCGGCTGCAGCGGAGCGAGGCCCTGGAAAAGAGGCCGGATCCGGAAGTGATTTTCTATATCATTAGTTTCCATTCAATCCCGGAGGGAGCTCTGGCTCGCGCTGCTGCTGTTTGCGTTAGCCTTACAATGAGACTTATAAAATTTCCATACCGATTCGAGAAGGCTCACTGCTAGACGAACAAAGGAATGGGCGCCCGAAACTGCACAAAGTATAGACTCGATGTTCATTCCGCCTTCGCGAAATTGATCTCTCCGGGTGCATCAAGTGGCTGCCTGAATTGAAGCTTATTGTTAAATAATTTGAATACTCGAATCGATAAAGTTTGTATTTCAAATTGTAGAATGTTGAATTGCTTTAGATTATTGGCAGGTTGTTTTACTTAAATATTTCAATACATATTAGGTATATTTCGGGACGGTTATACATTCACTTCGGAAGAATTTCCATGTTTTTTCCACACGCTGTGGAAACTTGTTTCCTGGGACTTGTTCCAGCCGTAACTAGTGAACTGAACGTTTTTTTTTACCGAAATTCAAAATTTCAAGTTGATAAAAAGTTGACCCTATGGAACCACATATATCACAAAAAAATTGATGTGGCAACGCACATGACCTTATCAAATTATATAGAAAATTAAAAGTTTAGCGCCGTGAGATTCTATTTGATCGAGATCGGTCGAGTCTGCATTAAAAAAAAACTAGTTAGCCAGAATTTGACTGAGGTATTGTAGGTATTGTCAAAACATCACCGTTTGACAGTACTTACTGTCATTAGAATGAAAATATCTTTCAAATCCTGGCTAACTAGTTTTATATTAATGTAGACACGACCGATCTCGATCAGATAGAATTTACTCATGCAGCTAAACTATTTTACCAAAAAATGTCATAGACATAAATTGTGCAAAATTTCCTCTACTTTAATTTATTATTTAACTATGTTGACGAAATGACAGAAATGGCAGCTCATTTGCAAAATCCTTGAATAATGCTTAGAGTGAATATCCAGTTCCTTGGACCCCTTTGAACAAAAAACTTTTCAGCTCTAAGTTTACTCATGAAACTTCTAAATATTAAGTTTCGTCTCGATACCTTTAGTAGTTTTTCCGGAATCGTCGCCACAAAAAAAATCGGGTACAAACAGACATACACACACACATACACACACCCACATGCACACACCCACATACACATACACACACTAATACACACACACAGACATATTTTAGTACCTTGGTCAAAATTGTTTTTCAAATAGACAAAGTTTAACAATAAGGTGTTATATTAACGTATACAAAAATAAATTCCTTTAATGCAAAAATTTAGATCGCCTGCAGTTTATTTAAATTCGATAGAGCTTTTAGCAAAATGACCATTTTCGTAAAATTTAAATATGTGCTTAAATGTTGATAAAAGTTTATTTGTCATTAAATATTTTATTATGTGCGTACATGTGGGCCTTGAAAGAAAAATCACACAAATTTTCATTAAAAGAATTATGAAAAAAATCGATTTTTTAAAGAAAATTATAAACTTTAGCCCTCCTGCGGGAGACCTAAATATTTTTCAACTGAGCCAATTTTTTTTGTGGTATGTGTGGGTCCATAGAGACAACTTTTTATAACTTGAAATTATGAATTTCGAAAAACACTTTTTTTGTTACACCCTAATGTACATTAAGGTTTCGTAGAATAGAAATGAATTGTGCCAAATCAGACAACTCATTTTTCAGTTGCGAACGTGACATAGGCATAAATCAACTTTTGATCGGCGAAATGAAATACTGTCGATCAAAAGTTGTCTGAATATGCCTTCGAAATAATAAGACTATCTTACTAAAGTAGTGAAAAAGAAAGATTTTTTATTGAAAATATTAGCCACTGAATGTGACGCTGTTTTTAATTTATCATTTTGCACTTCCAATGTGCAACTTTGAATATTAAAAACTTTGATCAGAAACTAGTTTTGAATAGTGTAGGTAGTTAATTTTGTTTTTAATTGCAATTTAATATTTTTTTCTTGCTAATAACAAAGAAAGAAACCCATCTCCGAAAAAAAAAACAAGCTAATAATTTTTACTTCTGTTTATTTTTTGTTGCCACTCTCAACATTGCAAACAGAGAAAAAAGTAAGCCAAGAGGTGACCAAAAGTTAAAAGAATTTTCAATTCAGGAGAAACTTGGGATATTTTTGGAGTCGCAAATTTGAAATCCGAACTAAAGACCGATCAAAAGTGCGGATAAAATATGGCGGAAGAGATTTCTAAAAATATTTACCATTTTGCTGAAAATCTAATAAATGTACAGTTACTGAGGTTCTTCACTGCTTCTAAATTTGACTACAAAGATTAAGAAAAACGGCGAATCTAACATCGAGGAAGAGGTTTCTGAAATTACAGATTTGAACCATTTAGCCCATCGAGTTAAGAAGCTCTCGTCAGCAAAACACATGAAAAAGATTTTACAGTATTCACTTCTTGTTGCGGCAGATTTGCGCAGAGGATAGCAATGGATTGTCCAATTGTATAACGAACAAGTTTAACAGAATCTTACACTTTCAGCTGAAGCAGAAACTAATCGGAACCTAAAAGGATCTAATCAAAAGCATATCAAAAAGCATTTCAAAAAGTTATTAAGAAGTTTGCTTCTGCTAAAAATCGTCGTATGGACTTTATTTTCACTTTAATATGTTTTTTTTGGGTCCCCTAAACATTTTTGATCAAGGTACAAAAAATGTCTGTGTGTGTGTTTACCCGTTTTTTTTTTGCGGCGACGATTCCGTAGAAACTACTAAAGGTATCGGGATGAAACTTCATATTTAGAAGTTTCATGACCAAACTTAGAGCTGAAAAGCTTTCAGTTGAAAAGGGTCCAAAGAATCTGGAGGTGAGCAAATTCTATTTCATCGAGATCGGTCGTACTGCATTAAAACTAGTTAGCCAGGATTTATCAGATATTTTGATTCTAATGACAGTAGGTAGTGTCAAACGCTAATGTTTTGACAATACCTACTGTCATCAATATAATTAACATATCTGTCTTGTTCTATTAGTTTTATTTTAATGCAGACATGGCCGATCTCGACCAAATAGAATCTCATGAAGGTAAACTATTAATTTAATATATAGTATGATAAAGTGATGCGCCTGGCCACATCAGATTTTTTCAAATAAACAAAATGTTGTTAAGAAACCAAGTAAGACCAGAAATTAGTTAATGGGTTAATAATACGTTAATGGTTCAATTTAAATTATGCAATAATAATAATAAATAATAACAACTGGATGACAATAACAACTGAGGACTCATGAAATGTGGTAGTCAAAGGTAATTAAAATTGGAGAATGAGGAAGAATAACTTTTTTGAAAGTATAAATACATTTCACCTTTTATGGCTAACTTCCCCCCGGTATACATTTCTATAAAACTGGCTCCTATGAAATTGGCTACACCCATACTTCTAGAGCACGGGCCGCCATTGCATTATTGTCCCGTTTAAAATGGTCAAAACTGTTCTTTCGCACGTCGGACTTGGCACACGATGGGGAGTTATATGCAATAGGGAGCAGGAGAGCGGAGTGCTGGGTCCGATACGGCTGGTTATTATTATAAACCAACAGGTATAAACTACAGTATCAAATAGACTAATTCAAGAACTATAGCGGAGACGATTAAATTATTACACATAATTAGCTATTCAGGAGTTTATAGGCAGCTGAAATAACCAGCGTTTAATAATAATGACAAGATGTAAATAATTGAGTACCTATAGTATGACGCCATTCTAACTAAAAGCGGTATTAGTATTATCATTTGAAAAGTCTTTAAATCGTTTAGTGCATAGCTACGTTATGCTTTATCATCTTTATATACCGTAATCAAGTGTAATGCCCTTCGTAAGAACGATATGAAATGGGTTAGGCGGTGCACACACATATATATGTAGGTCGTAAGGTTCCCGTGACGCTCCATATATCTCTATGAGACTTTGGTTCCGTCTACTGTAATAGAAGCCGTCCATCAAATTGCACTGCCTCGACGACATCAATAGATCACTACTTTTTACTACTTTTTCAATTACCGTTAAAGGTGATTTATGCGTGATGCGGCCGCCAGCCTCCACTATAAATATTATTAACCGCCCCCGTATCATAAATATTCAGTTTAATTCGATATTCCGTCAATGGTACACTCAGTGCACTTTTCGATTTATTAAATTCCAAGTCATGATGTTGATGTATGCGTCTCGTCGGGGATATTTCTAGGGGTATTATCAATTTGTATGTATTTGAATTAATTTTATTTGCTTCAAGTACTGCCAAAAATTTTACTCCCAAAGAATGAAAAATGATCATTATTTAACAATGTTTATTATTCATTCTTAATTTTTCATTTATAATTTTAGATCAGCGATATTTTTGTTAATGGTTAATTGTGCTAGGAACTCAAAGGTTTCTGTCTTAAATCCAGGTTGTGGCTGTCCGTCATGTATCTCTCGGTTCAGTTTCAGTAAAAATAATTAAATTTCCATATAATATCACAAGTTTTAAATAAATAAAATCCCATGTTCCCGGATAAAAGCAAATACGTAATTACGTATCTGTCGTGCTCTAAAAAATTACGAGAGAAGCAGGGTTCGGAAATATTCATTTATGAACGTTCGCGTACGTACATTTATGATTTTACACGTGAACGTGAACGTTTCAATATTCTCTGATGCGTTCTCGTTCGCGAACGAGAAGCATAAAACAAGTCCAGATCGTTCGCGTTCGCGTATGTTAGGTACCAAAAATTTCTGCTGTTGTTCGTACGCGTGTGTATTGGTGAGTCACACAGCGTGCGTTCTTATATGTAGCTATCAGTTGCATCGATACGTTCGCGAACGGTCACTGCTGTCGTTCGCGTTCATATGTGAATGTAAGTGCTGCGTCAACCATTCGCGGAAAGTTGGTGTGGTTCTATTCTATCTTCCATGCGTTTCCGATTTATAAAAAAAGTTGCGGGAGATTATCAGAAATTATTCAGACCTCCCCAAGGATCAAATCCACAACCACTATTTTTTTCACAGCCCCCACCCTTCCCTGCAGTACCCTAAAAATCAGGCAAAATTTTTATTTAAGTTACGTCATTTCATTATTTTTTTTGCAGAAATTACTATTATTGGATTATTGACATATTGTTTGTCATTTATTATTATTATTAATTTAAAATTGTTTAAACAATTACTTTTTGTTTAAACAAAAATATACGATGTTACGAACATATTTTTCCATTTTTTGCAAAAATTATTAAATTCTTGTTTCTTTGTCACTTATTAACTATTTAGCAATTGTTTAAACAATGGCCATTTGTTTAAACAAAAATATTTGATGTTACGCACATATTTTACTAATTGTGCAGAAATTATTAGATTATTGGCTGTTTTGTCATTTATTAACTAATTTGCAATTGTTTAAACAAATACCATTTATTTAAACAAATTTATACATTGTAATGGACATATATTTCTTTTGAGAAATTATTATTAGATTGTTGGCATTGTTAGTCATTAATTAACTAATTTGCAATAGTCAAAATAGTAATAATTAGTGTTGCAACCACATTATTGGTTTGACCGATAGCGTAAAACCTCCAAAATTAGAAACCAGAAATCCTACAATAATTTTTGCCAAGAAATACATACTAACATTGTATATTATTGTTTATACAAATTTATTTGTTCAAACAATTGCACATTAAGTAACAAATTACAAAAAACATGCCAACAATGTAACAATAATAATTACTACAAAAAGAAAAACAAAAACATTGTAAATTTTTGTTTAAACAAATGGTAATTGTTTAAAGAATTGCGAATTCCTTAATAAATGACAAAAACTCAATAATATAATAATAGTTTCTGCAATAAATATAAAACTATATCCGTAATAATGCATATATTTGTTTAATCAAATAGTATTTTTTAAACAAATAGTATTTGTTTAAACAATTACAAATTAGTTAATAAATGTTAAAAAAATGCCAATAATCTAGTAATAATTTATGCAACTGTAGAAAATTATGTCCATTACAATGTATACATTTGTTTAAATAAATGGTATTTGTTCAAACAATAGCAAATTAGTTAATAAATGACAAAAAAACCAATAATCTAATAATTTGTACACAATTAGAAATATATGTGCGTAACATCAAATATTTTTGTTTGAAACAAATGGTAATTGTTTAAACAATTGCTAATTAGTTAATAAATGACTAAAGAAAATAATAATTTAATAATTTTTTCAAGAAATGGAAAAATATGCTCGTAACATCGTATATTATTGTTTAAACAAATGGTAATTGTTTAAACAATTTTAAATTAACTAGAAATGAATATACGGACATACCGTATCATTCGGACATACTACCGTAAAGATTCGTGTTAATCGCCGATAACTCAACTTATACTACCGTAATGATGAAATATTCAATGGTGATATCCAGGCGGGATGCAATTTTTTAAATAAATCAAATATTACAGCCACAACCTGAATTCGAACCAGGGACCTTTGCGTTTGTAGCACAATGCTCTCCCATCTGAGCCTCAGTAGCTCAGATGGGAGAGCATTGTGTTAACGCAACCAATTGCAAAGAATTAATGACAAAGAAGAATAATCTAATAACTTCTCCAAAAAAAGAAAACTTGTGCGTACTATTGTATATTTTTGTAAGCAAGTGGCAAATTGTAAATGACAAAAAATGCTAATAACCCAATAATAATTTCCTTTAAAAAATATATCCGCAACATTGTATATATTTGTTTAAACAAATAGTATTTGTTAATAAATGACAAAAAAGCCAATAATTTAATACTTTCTGCAAAAAATGGAAAAATATATTTGTAACATCGCATATTTTTGTTTAAACAAATGGTAATTGTTTAAACAATTTTAAATTAGTTAAATGACAAAAAAACATATCAATAAGTCAATAATAGTAATTTCTGCAAAAAATAATAAATCACGTAACTTTGTAAATTGTAAATTTGGGGAAAATTTTGCCTCATTTTTAGGGTACTGCAGGGGAGGGAGGGGGCTGTGAAAAAAATAGTGGTTGTGGATGCGATACTTGGGGAGTTCTGAACAATTTCTGATCATCTCCCGCAAGTTTCTTTCTAAATCCGAAACGCATAGAAGATAAAATAGAACCACACCAGTTTTCCGCGAATGTTTGACGCAGCACTTACATTCACCTATGAACGAGAACGACAGCAGTGAACGTTCGCGAACGTATCGATGCAACTTATAGGTACATATATGAACGCACGCTGTGTGATTCACCAATACACACACGTACGAAGAACAGCGGAAATTTTGTCTACCTAACACACGCGAACGCGAACGGTCTGGACTTGTTTTATGCTTCTCGTTCGCGAACGAGAACTCATCAGAGAATATTAAAACGTTCACGTTCTCGTTCGCGTACGAACGGGAGTGAATGTTTCCGAACCCTGGTCAAGGCAACCATATTTTTGAAACATTTTCATAGACAAAGTAGGGATGTTCCGATACACCTTGCTGTACCGGTATCGCGTATCGTATTGTATCGTATCAAATGTACCATACCGGAGCACAAAGTACAAGTACCGGTACATCGGTACCGGTAATTTTTTTTTCAAGACGTTATTTGTTTGCGTATCGGCAGATACATACACACATTGAAATAAAATAATGTACAGTAGAATAAATATGTATTTATATTTTAAAATAGCATATATCATATGTACGTATACATAAAGTCCCAACTGAATGTAGCAGGCATGCACAGATAGAAATTTTTCAACTCAAATAAATGCGTGTTTAAATAGAGGCAAAAATATATTTGTCAAATACCATTTGTTTGGAATAAAGTAGGTAGTATTGTTTTGACTCAAATAAAAATTCTTTGTAGCAAATAAATATATTTTTGCCTATCGTCAAACAAATATTCATTTGAGTTAAACAAAAATTTCTATCTGTGTGCGGTTTGTATTAAATATTTGAAACTTTCTTTATCTGTGGTGCTTAAGTTATATTTATCTTTTGCTATCATATGTATTATATACTATTGCATTGGTCCCATTGGCTGCTTTTATGCCTCCTACATAAAACGTAACAAAACAGTTTATATGACCGCAATGCAAGTGCAGCACTGATAATCCGAGGTCTATCATCTAATTTTATTATTTTTTTGTTATTGTAGAAAAGAAATACAAATGTTTCACAATGTTGAAAAGAAGATCAATGGTTGCGTTCAGGTAAGCCCAGCGGAACTCAGCCGCTGCGCAGCTGCTGAACGAATCGTTACCTGAACGCTCCACTGTTTTACGCTGGGTAGCAGCCGCTGGCCCAGCGCTTGTCATTTCTCTCAGCGTACTTTTTCTACGCCGGATAGCCGCTTTTACCGCTGAGTTGTTGGTTGGGTTATGTTTGGCGTTTGTTTGTCATGTCATCGTAAAGTCGAAATGTCGCAAATCGCCTATTATGAAGCATTACGAACATAGAGACGTTACATTTAAAGTAACAGAAACAGCAGAGGCTAATAAAAATACACGTACAAAGTAAATTTAAATATTTACAAAAGATTAAAGATCCAACCAAATACATGTATTTCTTTTATAAATTGATAGACGTCATCCCAAAATTGAAGAAAGCTGACAAAAACTCAGCTGTTCAGCGCTAGCTGTTATCTAACTATTATATGCGTTCAGGTAAGCACAGCATGCTGGCAAAAAGCCGCATGCGCTAAATGCTAGCCGCTGTGAGACCGCTAAGTTACCTGAACGCAACCAATTCATTATACTGTATTTTCAGCCACAGTTGGCATGTGCATTTACATTCAATAGAATGTTCATAATACATGCCAAGTGATAGATGTCATTGTGCAGTACGTCAAAAACCGCAAAAATCTAACACTTGTCAAAATAACATCGGACAACTCTCGCCTTAAAAGTATAGTAAAATATCGTACCACCCATGGTATAGCAACTACTTGATTCACCATGGTACCATCAGTCTCTTCCAGAAATTAATGGGCTTTTTAATTATGATTTTGTATAAAATATATAAATGCATTATGAAGGTATTTTTCCGAAGAAAATATCAAACACTGCTATATTATCACATACGGAACTACTTGTTTCACCATGGCACCTACCACCCACAGAACCATCAGTGCTTTCTTTGTTTCTAATCTTTATGTTGGATGCCACCGCTGAAGGCTTTTCTTTTTCAAGTTTGTCGTAAATTCCGCAATTTTAACGTCAGTGTTACAAAGTTCGCATTTTACACCCACCTTGTTTTAGTAAACACTTTCCATATGCTACTCGACTAACATTTGTATGTTTGGATGTGATTTGCTTGTAAAAAGCACTATGGCTAACGGATTTAATGACTTTCGCACTCAAAGATTTGCACACCTAAGTTAGGTTAAATTTTAGTCGTAATTTTCCTGATCGTTTACTGGTACTGTAAAAGAACACAAATACAAATTCCTTCGTTGTAATCAGTGTCACTTGTAACATAAACTTATATTGGTTTGCCGCTAGATAACGCTAGTTGGAAGCAACAACCAATACCGCGATACAACAACGTCCAAGAACGTATCGTATCGTACAGTATTGGATGCTATAGTACCGGTACAAAATATCGGGTATCGGAATGTAAAGTACCAGTACTTAAAAATATCGTATCGTATCGAACATCCCTAAGACAAAGCCACTTATACATGTGTTTCAGTTTTTTAGCAAAAAAAAACTCTTACATAGTAATTTGTACATTAAATTAACTACACCATACAAAAGTAAATACAAGCTGTTTCAGACATACCTTTGAAGGACCATATAAAATAAAGCAACTTAAAGCCACAATGGCGCGCCGCGATCGATCAAAGTTATTTTGCATACGCGTCATGAGTCGCATAAAATTGCTGTCTCTAGTATTACATAGATCACCACACGAACATACCTACATGAGCTACATTAAAATTACCCTGTATATGGCGTTTTACAGAGAGGAAATTTTGCATTTTTACCTTTATTTTAACCACGTTCCACTCTAGTAACATGAACTCTTGAAAACGTTAACACGACTACATTAATTAGTTCACGTTTCCGAGACTATAACTTTATTTGACTACTAATTATTAATTTGTTGAATTACTTTTGGAATTATTCTTTGAGGTGTATAATAATCTTGTTTATTAAATTGTCATTTTAACTCAACAGAATGGTTTGTTGTTTGATTTCATATAGTAAAACAATACAATCAATTCATTATGAAAATGCAACCGGATACAAACGGTAAAATCGGAGTTTAATTAACCTGTTAATGGTATCCTTTGTTATGTTTAAATTACATCTATTAAATTAAAATTTTAAACACCACGAGTTAATTATTACATAACTTGGTACATTTCATTACCTAAGTAGACCCTATTTTGCATTAAAAAATAGAAATATTTATTATCTATTTTTAATATTTATATGAACAACATTTTTATTTTTTATTTCTCTCAAATGTTACAGACGTTTAAAATATTAGCGATTCGAAGTTCTTACAGTTTGGAAAAAGTTTTCACGCAGATGGAGTAGTTCTTGGACTCAATAAATAATGATTAAACCCAGCACAACGTTTGTAACGCACTTAAGGAGGCGTGGCAGGTATAGACTTACAATTATATATTTTTGATCAGCATTAAAAACTGAATCGATTTTGCGATGACCGTCTGTCTGTGTGTCGGTCTGTGTGTACAATAACTGCCGTAATTTTGGAACAATAGATCTTAAACTAGGCATACCAGCTAAAAACCATAGGACAAGTTCGGAATAAAATCGAATAGAAGATAGATAAACGCACCGAATTCAGACAGGTTAAGGAATTATTGTTACATTTGTAACTGTAGAATTTATATTTATGTGGTGCAGTTAAATACAATTGTGTACGGTGTGATCAATATCTCTAATTGGATGCCATTTGTAGACACCGCTTTTCACTTATCCAAACAGTAACAACATCTGAAACTGATACTGCAATTTTCAGTTTCTAAATTTCTGTTTGTTCAATCTTATGCAAGTCATTGTAAATTGAAGCCAAAACCATCTTGACGTCAAATTGTGGTAAATTATCAAACAGAGTTTTCAATTCCCGGAATTAACGAATAAAAAAACAACAAATTTATTCCTATTGTTTGAGTAGTCAATTGGCAAGACAACAGTTATCATTGAAATTTTGGCAAAAAAACAAAAAAAAAGTAATGTTAAGGTAAACGCCCCAAATTCAGATAGGTTAAGGAATGTTTGTCACATGTGTAACTGTAGAATTTATATTTATGTGGTGCTAATGACTATGTCAACTATTTTAAACAAATATTTCCTACTAAAGATATCTGACTATTCATTTTTAAAGAAAACTGATAATAGTTATGTAATTTGTATTATATTTTATAAGTTTAACAATTGCCCCTAATTCTGACACTACGCGTATATTTTGATCCGAAATCCTCCACCTCAGTGATCGTAATTCAGACAGTGATCGTGAATCCGACACTTGGGGTACATTAGCCGACAAATAGATACATTCAAGTAAATACTAAGTGTTTTAAACATTGTTAAATAAGATTTATTATTAATAAATGTTAAACATTTATGTTTTACCACTTTTTAATGAAACAGTATAAAATAAGTCCTTAGTCATCTTCAGTCTGCCCTCTCTACCTCATCTGTATCTTAATGTTTCTTGCATCTGGATTTTTTAGTGTTTATTAACAGATATTTTCTCCAAGCATTAGTGTTACAGAAGAACAGTTTCTTTTTACTTTATTTGGGTGTTTAATGCCAGAATAATGATTTCCTTAATGGAGATGGCATGAGTTCAACTGTTATTTCCAAAAGTGGTGTATTAATGCCAACAGCGCTACTTTCTTCTGCTAGTGTTACTCTCTTCTGTCTTATTTCATTATCTCCTATGATACCTGTCGATATTTATGACGGAATTAGGGACTATTGATGATCGTTATTCCGACACCCTGTAATAATTAGGGATTAATGATTTCCATAATTCCGTCACACGTGTCGGAGTTTGGACAAAATCCGACAAAATCAAACTATGTAAAATATGTTATTTTCTTGTGTAAAGACAGCAATAGAGTTATATGTACTTCTAACCATGTACACAATTCCGACACACATGTCTGATTTACGGACATGCTATATTTACGTGTACCTAATTCCAACACCCCTAAATTTGTAAATAATAGTGGTTAAAAGAGTAGTACACCGTATTATTATGAAAATATGAAGCATCTTTCGTCAGCCTGAATAGATATTATTAGAATTTTCTTAATTACTGTCATCCTGTAGCGATGTAAAAAAAAAGTCGTATTGCAGTTACCTTATAAGAAAAAAATCAACTTGTAGCATAACACCCAATTATCAAGATCAGTCAAACTTCTGGGTTATATTCTGACATTAGAAAATTGGTAGAATAAGAAATGATTGTTGGTTGATGAGTGAAATGTGAAATCAACAAACCAGCTTTCGTAAATTATAGTTTAATGTTGCAGATTTCTTATTTTATCCAACTAAACAGAAATATGTCGGAATTTAGGACCGTGTCTGAATTTGGGACGTTTACCTAAACTTTCTTACAGAAAAACTGCAATTTCAAGTATCATTTTTTAAAATATTTTTGTTGTGTATTGATGTTGACGATTATAATAATGTGGAATAACGAAAAATACGTGAATATCGTGTTTTCGTCGATGTAGTTTCCCAAGCTCCAATGCGATTTTTCTTAAATTAGAAAAGTATCCAGAAAGCCTCGCTCCTACTAAAGAAGTAACGCCGGAAAAGCGGCGTATTAAATTCTCCGATGGGTTTATTTCCTGTTAAAAATTGCATTTATCAACTGTTTAGATCGTGTTTCCCCGGTCTCCTCGCAAAGTTTTTCTATTACGGCCGAGACTCGATACATTACCGCACGTCAACGCCGCACCGCGGCGCCCCGAAGAACTAAAATCTGTACTTTTCGCGTTAGAGAATGGTACGTGCAAGAACTACGTGCAGTGTTCTGTGGAAATCCAATAAGCAGAGCTTGGCGGCGATGTTTCCGTCGCCTATGAAACGTCCTGACGTAGAGGGCGCTTATCGCCGTGCAAAACGTGAACGTCCAGGGTATCCAGGAAGGCTAGGTTATCGTGTTACCCGGTCTGTGGTAGTAGACATTTGCACAGGAAGTATCCGTGATGGGCTATTCGATAATTTTCCGAATGTACGGAAGTGTAACACTTGAGATTCTGTTCGTTATGGTCACTTAAACGTTCGATTATGTAAACGGGAGATTTTATCTTGATGTCCTGGAGATGTTAAGGGGCGGCAATGAAATATGTCGGAAACGCTGCGTCGTTTCAACAATTGTAGCAGATTTATCTACTATAAAATTTATATTCTTCCAGCGATTATGTTACCAATAAAGATATTTGTTAGTACTGGACCACGGATATTAAGTTATTAAAATATGAAAAAAGTACCATTAAGCCTACTACGTGTTCTGGTCTCCTGGTCCACGGTGGCATAAAAGAACCCAGCACTGGAATGAGTGAGCTTAATGTAAATGGTAACAGAAGCACAAATAGCAACACAACAATCAGAACACAAATTAAAATAACATAATATTCAAACCACTAGACAGGGTACAGTTAGACCAATTTTGATGTTGCTTAAGGCTGTTGTGTCGTCTTTTTTTTTGAGTGATACTCAATGGTGAAATTCGATTCATCGCTATTGCGATACTTGTCGATATCTTTGTTATTTGTTAAATCAGACGGATGATATTTCCACGTTTTTGAGGTACTTTTCTTTATTAAAATTCGATTCACAGATTTCTCTAATACGTTCGTAGATATTACATAATGTTGTGTTTTTAATGGAATAATAGCTCTGGCTATGGCTTAAATATAAATAGATCATGTTTTCCTCTTTTCAACAATATACAATATCATGCCGGTCCAAAATATTCTAAAATGAATGTTTTCTTGAATAACATGAAATTGTTCTACTGTGAGCGCGTGTAGTATGGAAACCTGAAAAATCTCCGAGACGGTTTGTTATTTAAAAAAAAAAAAATGCTCGAATACGTCGATTTTTAATAAGTACATATTTCTGGGAAAAATTCGGTTTCGGACCATCAATTCTTGTGACTGAGTTATGACATCATCGACATTTTTTTTTAAATGGCAGCTCCATTTTCTTCTTACTTATTTTGGTAAATCATTTAACGTCTAACCGGCATCGGAAATATTTTATAGCATTACATAAGAAAATTTTCGAAAAAAGACAGTTGAAAATTTTAAAATATTGATAATTTTCGGGAAAGTATTCATGAATTGAATGTCAAATTGCGTGTTGGGTAAAATTAATTGTTCCGAAAGCAAATCTGTGCTCAAAATTATCTATCGCCAATGTTTTAGAAAAAAAAGTAAGGTGAAAGTGTCAAAAGAAACCGTATTTTGGGAATTTTTATAAATTTATACTAGCTGAACCCAGTGTCCTAGAAACCTCAAAATGACTTCAAAATAAACCTTAATCTTTGCAGTGTTACTTGAAATCCCAAAAGTTTGTTCGCAAATGTTTTTGAAGCATTTACAGCGACTCCTTAAGTAGGGTGCAGATGGTTCCATAAAAAAAAAACGCAATAACATGACGTGATATCAAACTTATCACCTCAGATTCGTATTCAGGGCAAATAAATCAATCCAAAACGCCTATTCGTTTTCGATAAACAAACAGAAAATATCAATACGTCCTACCTTAATTTTCTGTCTTTTCTCAAACATTTTCTTCTGTAAGGTGATAAATTTTGTGAATTTCCTTTAATAAAATTAACGGAAATCTATCAATATCTGTACAAAAAAATCTGATGTGGCCAGGCACATGACTATCATACTATATATAAAATTAATAGTTTAGCTGCATGAGACTCTATCTGATCGAGATCGGCCATGCCTGCATTAAAATAAAACTACTAGAACTAGACAGATATGTCGATTAAAGCTGCGTTCGGATATTGTACTGCGTTGACACCGGGTACACCGTCCAAATGACACTTACGTGTTATTGGGTGTAAAAGTGTAATGCAATATGCGAACGCAGCTTATATTGATAGATGTTATTGTCAAAACATTAGCGTTTGACACCAAGACTACCTACTGTCATTAGAATAAAAAAATCTGACAAATCCTGGTTACTAGTTTTCATGCAACGACCGATCTCGTAGAAATAGAATTTGCTCATGCAGCTAAACTATTGATTGTTCCAAAAAATGTCATGGTGATAAATTATTCAGAGTTTCCTCATCTTTAATTTATTATTTAACTATTTTGACAAAATTCCAGAAATGGCGGCTTATTTGTAAAATCTTTCAAAAATGCTAAGACTAAACCTCCAGTTCCTTTGGACCCTCTTCAACAGAAAGCTTTTCAGCTCTAAGTTTGGTTATGAAGCTTCTAAATATGAAGTTTCGTCCCGATACCGTTAGTAATTTCTCCGGAATCGTCGCCACAAAAAACGGGTACACACACACACACACACATACACACACACATACAGACACACATACACACACACACACACACACAGACATTTTTTTGAACCTTGGTCAAAAATGTTCAGGGGACCCAAAAAGACATATTTCCGCTAAAATCTCAAAAAAATTTTTTGGCATGATTACAATACTTTACATACTGCGTATGATAAAGTAAAAATATGGGGTGCCATTTAAAAAAAAAGTCGATGGCGTCATAAGTCGAAAACAATTGAAGGTCAGAAATTAAATTTGATGAAAATAAGTATATTTTGATAAGTAAAAATTTACGTGTCCGAGAATTTTTCAAATGACAAACCCTTTTAGAGAGTGTGTCATGTTTGCATACTTTACGCGCTCACTGTCACTGTCACTGTCAGATAAATTATAATTCTTGTCTTCGAGATTTTTCCGAGTATGCTTCTGTAGTGGTTTGACACTACTAATAAGTGATTTAGTATTCAATTTTCATTCTTACATATTTATTTCAATTAAAAATTACGGATTCCAGTTTGAATCGTATGAACACTAAGCAATGATCGAATGCTTTATTCAAAGTAATAACAATGCTGTATCTCTAGTATCTGTACGAACACTGGAAACAAATTCGTCACCAAATCTTGTTCACCTATATTTGCTTCAATATAGCCGATAGCATTAAGCTTAGCAAAATAAATTATACACCATATCAGAGACGAAAGATTCATTTATGAAAAATAAAGAATGGCTTAAAAATATTGAAGAATGTAGGTTTTGGGAGAAGGTAAAAATCCGGTTTTCAGAACAGAGATAATTAGGTATGTCAATGATGAATAAAATCTATCTGTCATCACCAAAGTGCATTGCATCGAACCCCTGCATTTTTCATTTTATGAAAACGAAACCGATCCATGGAATTTGTATGAGTGTATGTATATGTATGTTTCGTTATTCGGAACTTTTCAAGAATGTATCTACCATCTAGTCCGTATGGCAGTCGTATGAGTGAGGAAAAACTATCGCATTCCACAGGAGTGCAGTAATAAAGTAACAAGTAATAAAGCAAAACTGTATTTTTTGCAAACCGTTTCTTTAAAACGTCTGGTTCTTTCCTGGACCCTCATTATGGGTATTCAAAAAATCCAAGAGGAGGAAGTAGAAACAATAAAATCAATACTTTTGCTGTTCAAAATCTTCCACTATGGTAAGAAACATCAAAGCCTGTTTTATATTCAGAATAGATTGAATGATGGATGTTCATTTGCTGGAAGAAAGATGTTTCGCAAATGTATGCCTTTTGTCTACAAAAGTGTGCTACAAGACGTCCTGCGACGACCAAAGCAAAATATTACATTATGCCATTGTGGAGCAGTGGCGGCTTGTAGCTAATATTAGTGGGGTGCTGTTCCAGAAATATTCTTGTCATTGTTTTAAAACATATTGTGTTAAAGGAAAAAAAAAGTATAAAAAGAAAATTTATTCAGAAACTCGATGAAATCGTAAAAGAATTTAGGGAATAAAAACGGATTTCTTATTTACTTTACATAAATTGTTACATTCATTAATAAATTTACGTAAAAAATACATTTTCTAAAATCTACTCTTTAACAAAATGTACTGAAAATTAAAAATGTTCCATATTTCCTTCATGTATCATGCATTGTCACCAGAAATCGTCTACATGCAAAAATTGAACTCGATTGGACAATGGGAAGTAGGTAAAATATTGATTACAAGATTTATACATAACAAACAAACAAGTGAAGTTAAGGTAAGCGTAGTAATAAATTTATGAAAAAAATGCATTTTTTTTTAAAACAACAGCTTAAAGAAAAAACCGCATTAACACTTAAATTTTGAAAATTGTGGCAAAATTTCCAAAAATTTTTCAACATTTTTATTCCTTTATGCATTGTCGCCGGCAATCTGTCCACGTGCAAAATTTCAACTCGATTGGATGTTGGGAAGTAGGTAAAATACCGATTACAAGATTGTAGCAAACAAGCAAGTGAAGTTAAGATAAGCGTAATCCTTCTTGTTTTAATTTGCGCGAAAAATCAATAATTTTATCCTTGGTCTCTGGATGAAAACGGAGGATTTTTTTCTCTATTGAAAGCACTGCAATTGTTGTAAAATACGTATTGCCCTTTGATATGCCATCCGCAGTTTGTAAAACTAACTTCCACCAGCCGAGGGTCGGCACGGTAGGCACTGCGGGGACAACAGTGCTCTCTAGTCTCTATATCTGTATCCAACAGGCCGCTGCCTCGCTTGCCGCTATTGTGTGCGCATGCGCAGAACAGCCAAACAGCTCGCCTACTCGAACTGTGCAGACCACAGTTCCATACAACAATTTTTGAATCTTTTTCTTAAACTGGGGGATGGCTACTGTCATTAAGGATTATACTTTGTACAAGTATAAAAAAATCTGATGTGGCCAGGCACATGACTTTATCATACTATATATAAAATTAATAGTTTAGCTGCATGAGATTCTATTTGATCGAGATCGGCCATGTCTGCATTAAAATAAAACTAGTAGCACTAGACAGATATGTCGATTAAAGCTGCGTTCGGATAATGTACTCCGTTGACACCGGGTACACCGTCCAAATGACACGTGTTATTGGGTGCAAAAAGTGTAATGCAATATGCGAACGCAGCTTATATTGACAGAAGTTATTGTCAAAACATTAGCGTTTGACACCAAGACTACCTACTGTCATTAGAATAAAAAAAATCTGACAAATCCTGGCTACTAGTTTCAATGCAGTACGACCGATCTCGTAGAAATAGAATTTGCTCATGCAGCTAAACTATTGATTGTACCAAAAAATGTCATAGTGATAAATTATTCAGAATTTCCTCATCTTTAATTTATTATTTAACTATTTCGACGAAATTCCAGAAATGGCGGCTTATTGCCAAAGTCTTTCAAAAATGCTAAGACTAAACCTCGAGTTGCTTTGGACCCTCTTCAACAGAAAGCTTTTCAGCTCTAAGTTTGGTTATGAAACTTCTAAATATGGGTACACAAAAACGGGTACACACACACACACACACACACACATACACACACACACACAGACATTTTTTGTACCTTGGTCAAAAATGTTCAGGGGACCCAAAAAGACATATTTCCGCTAAAATCTCAAAAAAATTTTTTGGCACGAATACAATACTTTACATACTGCGTATGATAAAATAAAAAGAATTAAAGGAAAAAAGACTCATCATTAAATGTTATCCATAATATTAAGTGGAAATAATAGGGGGTGCTGCAGTTTCACAGTGCCTATACGCGAGCCGCCACTGTTGTGGAGCCACATTTGTTAGATTTAACTACAAAATCTACCTTGCTGATTGAACGAACAATATTAACTGTTTCTCGAACTGGAACTTACAAACAAAATACCTGAGAATGGAACATCCATTTAACTGGAAAAGCTAATGTTGTGTATCTAATACTATATCTAGGACGGATCTGGCCGACTTATTGCCAGCATCTGCAATAATGGCAATTATGCAGCGCTTCTGTAACCTGTTCATTTAATATTATAATTAGATTCAACTGTAACTTCGACCGAGTAGGTCCAATAAACGATTAAAACCGTACCAAGGCTTATCAGTATCTACTATAACATCCATAATAATATTTAAGTCTAATGATTCCGGTTAATCTGAAATCATGCTCCTCATTTTAGTAGTGCAATCTTGAATGAATCTATGATTCAGTTGCCTTCGATTACCATTCTCAAATTAGCACATTACAACTCCGCAATCTACCACAGCAAATATTAACATAGTAACGAATAAATCGTATATATCTTTCACACAACTTTCACTCATTTAATTCTCGAATTCCATGGCATACATTACAGCTCAATTAATATGTAATGCCACAATTCAAAAGTGTCGCAATTCGCCGAGTCCGTCATGCAAAGCAAACCACTTTACAAATAATGATACACATGCAACATCCCCTTAAATGGTTTCTTTAATTAATTCCCACGTTGAATTAGCTAAAATGACTGGAGAGACCCGCCGCGGAGCGAAGTACAAACGTACACCACGCAAAAACCTGTATTTCTTTGGTGGATGCAATTACTCCACGTCGGTGTGAGCACACATATATCTACGAGCATGTATAGAAGGAAAGGACGACAGCAGCGACATCGAGGCCGAGGACGATCCTGTGTTCCATACACGTTAGTATCCAGCGCCACCGCTACGACTACTCACTCACCTCGCTATTCGCGTTCGGCCAAGATGGATATTATGCATCAGAATTTACTCGGCAGATGAAAAATGTACCCCGTGCATTACCCCACCTCCTCCCTACAATGCCTCCCTGCCTCCCTCCCTCCCGAAATAACCGGGAGCGACAGACATCGCCCTCGCAGTACACAACCGCGAACTATATATATATTTTTACATATTATGCGTTGATGGACAAAATGCATTGCGGCAATTTTACATCCACGGGAACAAATTGGACGTGGGCGCATGCTGACGCGGAATGCCCGTGCAGAACAGACCGTGGCAGCACGGATTGATGACGTGCATTTATATGTGGAATTTGATGGATTATTTTATATTTCCTTTGTGCGGGAGCCTCTCTCTCGGTGGACTTCATCCGATGCCATGCCAGTCATAAAGGGAGCTACCGTAAAATGGAGGGGGAATCGTATTACGTGGATTAGTTTTCCGGAGGAAAAACCGGAATTATTTTAACAGGAATACGGTTTCCCTACTTTTTGGTCGTAATAATTATACATGACCACTAGAATTAAAAGAATGCCTGATACCTATTTCGCTAAACTTTGATGTTCAGTAACTTTTGTATCCTTTTAACAATTTACATTATTTTTTCGATGCATACAATACGTTTTTACTTTATCATACGTAGTATGTAAAGTATTGTAATCGTGCCAAAAAAATTTTTTGAGATTTTAGCGGAAATATGTCTTTTTGGGTCCCCTGAACATTTTTGACCAAGGTACAAAAAAATGTTTGTGTGTGTGGATGTGGGTGTGGGTGTGTGTGTACCCGTTTTTTTTGTGCCGACGATTCCGGAGAAACTACTAAAGGTATCGAGACGAAACTTCATATTTAGAAGTTTCATAACCAAACTTAGAGCTGAAAAGCTTTCTGTTGAAAATGGTCCAAAGGAACTGGAGGTTTAGTCTTAGCATTTTTTAAAGATTTGCAAATAAGCCGCCATTTCTGGCATTTCATCGAAATTGTTAAATAATAAATTAAAGATGACGAAATTCTGAATAATTTGTCACTGACATTTTTTGGTACAATCAATAGTTTAGCTGCATGAGCAAATTCTATTTCTACGAGATCGGTAGATACTGCATGAAAACTAGTAGCCAGGATTTGTCAGATTTTTTGATTCTAATGACAGTAGGTAGTCTTGGTGTCAAACGCTAATGTTTTGACAATAACTTCTGTCAATATAAGCTGCGTTCGCATATTGCATTACACTTTTTACACCCAATAACACGTAAGTGTCATTTGGACGGTGTACCCGGTGTCAACGGAGTACAATATCCGAACGCAGCTTTAATCGACATATCTGTCTAGTTCTAGTAGTTTTATTTTAATGCAGTCATGGCCGATCTCGATCAAATAGAGTTTCATGCAGCTAAACTATTAATTTTATATATAGTATGATAAAGTAATGTGCCTGGCCACATCAGATTTTTTGTCGTTCAATCCGATATGTGAATTGCTGTAGAAGATACAACAATTCAGATATTCAAGTAAACTCTTTTTAAAATGATGTTAAAGCTTACAGCAAATAGTTATTTTCTTCCTTTATCGAACCAAGCAATTTACGAATTTGTGTGTTTTAAATGGCTATTGGGAGCTGCGTAAATAAAACGGCTTTACTTTTTTATGCTGACGTTTCGGTTTGGTAGAGTTCGAACTTCCTTTCCTATATATCTACTGGATGATATAATAACAGCTGTGCCTGAAAATAAGGTTAATCAGGTCACCGAAATTTTCAACTCGGTTCACCCTCTGATAGGGTTCACAATTGAATTGGAAGCTGATAACCAATTGGCATTTCTTAACATATCTATTATAAGAAGAGATAGTAATATTTTAAAAACGAACTGGTTTTAAAAACAAGTCAATTCCAATAGATTTATAAACTTTAATTCGCAACATACTATAACACAGAAAATAAGGACAATAAAAAACAACATAGAGCTGTGCAATTGTCAGAGAGGGAGTTTGATAGACCAAATTTTAAAATCATTACACAATACCGTGCCAAATGTAATGATCCTAAGAACCTGGTCCGCAGGATTTTATTTAGTGAACAACGGGCGAATGATAATCAGAGTCATGATAATAATAACCCTACAAAGTCAGAACTAAAATATTATAAATTACCGTACATACCAGGGTTAACTAACAAATTAATCACTGTAATTAAACCGACAATTAAACCGTGCAATAATGAAAATATCGGCAAACTTTACACGAACTTAAAAGATACAGTTGAAAAGGACTTCATGAGTGGGCTAATTTATAGGGTGGATTGCAGAGGGTGCAACATGGCCTATGTGGGACAAACCAATCAATATCTTAAGAACAGGATGAAATAACATAAATATGATTGTAATGTTAAAAATACCGACAAAAAAGATAAACCCGCCCTTGCACTCCACGCTTTCCCAGCGGCCACTCATTTGACTTTGACACGGCAAGTATCCTTAAAACGGAAGCACATTATAATAAAAGACGTATTATGGAGATGATTTTTATAAAAGGGCCAGCTAATACGGTAAACCTAAGGACTGACACTGATAATTTAAGTGATTGTAACTATTGTACCATGTGTAGATAATAAGAACCATTTTAGAAGTTTTGGCTTGTTTCCATTCGAAAATCGCATTTGTTGATGTCCGTTGTACCGATATAAGCGTGTGATGCGTTTTGGGGTAATATTAAAGTGTATTTTAATTGTTTGGCATGCTTTTGAGGTAAATATTAGTATAGTGATGGTGATGTTGTAATAATTGTATGTATCTTTGTAGCTATGAGTAAGGTTTAAAGAATAAACCGAAGCGTTAGCATAAAAAAGTAAAGCCGTTTTATTTACGCATCTCCCATAAGCCATTTAAAACACTCACATTCTTACAGCAAATGTTATTTGCGTAAGTGTTAGATTACTAATTATAATAGCAACAATGTTTAATTTAAAGAAAATGACCAGAAATTAACAAATAAACCAATGAGTCAAAAATTAAATGCCAATAAGTAAAACTTAACATATACTTAATACTTTAATAACGTGTATGTCCACCTCTTGTTGAAATTACAGCATCTTGTCGACGTAGCATCGAATGGGTACATTTTAAGATCGATCCTTAGAGATCGAGCCTGCGTAGTTTTACAGTCGATGCAGTTTTACTAGTGTTGCTTGTGCAAAAACATTTTCCTTCAAAATGAGTATTTTCTACACAAAATTCAGATATTCGGGTGCATTAGAAAGCCAAAATGTTGATATTGTTTTGTAACAGACTACTTGTTAGGAAAAGAACCTATGAACAGCATTTTGGCCTCTCAGTATAACCAGCTATGAGTACTGCAGTGAGTAGGTGTTCCTAATAGGTTTCCAACGCTAAATACGCCACAGGATTCAAAAATGTTCTATCACGGTTATGATAAAAATTAGATAATAACCAAAAGAGCGTCATTTACACTATATTGTTGCGCAATATTATAGCTAAAAATCCAGATGTCTTAGACACTTCAATATGGTCTCTAAGTAAAACTTTATACTTTGAAGTGAGTTTAAATATTTGTTCACATGTGCCCATCAAGCATTGACAGGATTTTTTTCACTGAAAAAAGAATATAATAGAGATAACTGTGAAAACCGCATGTTGTTTTCTTTTGTCAACATTTAGAAAGCAAAATATTGACTGGTTACGGTTGTTTTTATACGCCCTATGTAATAATAAGGATTTTAAAAGATTTAATGGATTTTGCAATTAGGAATTTTTATTATACAGAGTACAAATTTATTTTACCGAAAAAATGAGTATAACAGCTAAAACTGCATCCGCTTTCTTTGGGGCCCCACGGGCAGGACTACTCTAAAACTCGATAAATACGAAATCATTCCTGAGCTTTCTAATTTTTGGCTTTAAAGTCTTCAAGTCATTCTAATTCAAAAAAATTCATTGTTTAGTTTTTATTGGGATAATGCTTCGTATAAAATAAGATACTGAGTATTCAACTCTCAAAAGCATTAAAGCTAGAGTACCACAACGCATTGTTTTTGGTCCAATTTGTATCTTGCAGTAGAGTGAATGGTGATCAACTTTTAGTTGTGCAATCTTGAATGAAACGGAAGGATACTCCAACGAAATTACGGTAAGCAAGGGAGTGAGACAGGGAGACGCACTATTGCCGGTACTGTTTAATGTGGCCCTCGACGCAGCCGTCAAGGAAATAAAAGTGGGAAGAACAATAACAAGAAACATGACAGAGATTGTGGGATATGCGGATGACCTGGCACTGATCGCAAGAGACCGACGAAGCTTAGACCAGCTTCTATCAGATCTGTTAACGGCGACAAAGATCAGAGGTTTAGAAATAAACGAAAAAAAGACAAAATATATGGTGGTTAGCAGAAGGAACACAGATAATATAAAAGACATAGATATACAGGGCTACAAATTTGAAAAAGTTAGTAATTTCAAATACCTCGGAGTGGTGATAAACGAGAAAAATGACAGGTCAATAGAAATGGAGGAAAGAACGAAAGCAGGAAACAGGGCCTACTGGAGATATCACAAACTACTTAGAGACGGAAACCTCGGCACAAATACCAAATTGAGAATATACAAAGCCGCGATAAGACCTACAATAATGTATGCCGCAGAGACAATGGTTATGTCAAGGAAAGACGAAGAATCATTGAGAATCAACGAGAGGAGAGTGCTGAGGAAGATATTCGGACCAGTGAGGACAGAGGAGGGAGAACTGAGGAAACTGATGAACCATGAAATCAGTAAAAGAACAGAGAACGAAGATATTGTGAGGTGCATAAAGGCGCAGCGTTTGAAGTGGTATGGACACATACAAAGAAGGGAACCGGACACTCATATCAGACGAATCACCAGCTGGAGACCAACTATAGGAAGACCAAGAGGGAGACCAAGGACAAGGTGGGAAGATCAGATCTACGCAGATATGGGAAACCTAGGAATAGCAGGATGGAGAAATGACGTCGGGGACAGAAAGAAGTGGCAAAGAATAACAGAGCAAGCAAAAACACACATCAGACTATAGAGACGGCGAGGAAAGAAAAAATGAAATAAAATAAAGAGAAAGAGAAACGAAAAAAAAAAAAAAAAAAAAAAAAAAAAAAAAAAAAACAAATAATAATTTGCAAAGAAATAAGTAAATAAAATAAAAAAACAAGAAAAAGAAAAGAAAAAAAAAATAAAATAATATGTACCTATATATGAATAGTAAGAAAGAAAAAATAGGAAAGAAGAAAAAAAACAAAAGGAAATATAAAATGTTTTTAACAGAGTGATTCCCTGTAAGAAAGTGAATCTATAGAGCTTACCCAAGCGGCCACCATTCCAACAGGAATGAATAGCCATATGTATGTATGTAATCTTGAATGAATCCTTGATTCTTTTCAGCTGTCTTCGATTTTCCCACACTTAAGTAACCCTGTTACAGCTCTGCGACCTACCACAACAAAAATTAACAACATTGGAGTACTACAAGGTCTTGGTCTAGTACTACTTGTTCTTGGTCTTCTTTATACACATGATCTTTCGCAACATTGCCACGTTTGCTGACGCTACCATGGCAGTAGATACAAATGTTGAAGGAGAAACACTAAAACTGCAGAATGCTCTCAACAATATTAGTGATTGGAAGCAACGATGGCTAACTGCAATGAAGCCAAACAAAACCGTTTACATAAATATTACCCTAACTTTGCTGTACTTAAATTTCATTTAGATTAATTTAATAACTGCCAGTTGGTCTAAAACGATATTGTAAAACACCATCGAAAATCAAATAGGTACTATTTTTTATCAATATGTCCGTACTGATAGAGATCAAAATTTTCTTTCAATTGTGTTATTTACAAGCTGTCTCATTTGTAGAAGATGATCTTGCGATTCTTGAGATTTAATACAAAAATACATAAATACTGGTATAGCACAATAAAAACGTCTATTAAACGTAATCTCCGGAAATACATGGAAATAAAAAAGAACGTTAAACACGATGTAAAGATTGCATCTTTTCATTACGCTTCATTTCACGGTTCTACATAAGCTTTCAAATGAAGAACTGCTATATTAAAAAACTATTACAGGATAAAAATTTGGCATCAGATTTGTGCTATTGTTACGAAAATCGGATTATGCTGAACATGGGGCATGTCAGATCATAATTGGTATATTAATCCAGACATTTCGAACACGTGAAGCGATTAAAATTAATTGATCGTCCAACAATTCCGACGAATTATTAGATAATTAACAATAAATCTAGTCGCTCGCAGTTAGGCTTATAAAACAGTTGATTAAGTACGTTCAAAGCGACGTCAACAGAGGCACCGCGCCGCGCGTATGCTCGTTCGGGCACACCCATAATAAACGCGCAGGAACAGAGTAGGTGTTTGCGTGCAGATCGCGGAACATTAATAATGCTCGTATATCACACTCCAAAGAATATTTGGATCCATTATGTGAATGGCAATCGCATTACTTACGAATAATTTGCTATTGATAAATAGCGGTCCGCCCAAATTGATGTGTGGAATGGTGGGAAAGTTATGTGACAAATTACACTACCATTTTGTCTCGTTTGTACAGGGTTGGTCAGCACTTACGACGTTTAAATTTTATTTTTTATAATGGCTTATTTCGCGTATTGTCTGCTGGCCATCTCCAGCCGTTAGAGCGTGCTGCTAACTTCATAATAACATGACAGCTTACTCTTCCTGTAAATTTATTTGGGGGCATGTTATCTCCTTCTCCTTGACCGCCGAGAAATTACCCATAAAAAGATATTCATAACTTTTTTATCAATTTTTTTAATGAAATTCTATTTAATTAAGACTGCATTATCTAATAAGAGCACCGGACGTCTACATAAAGAATTGCAAATAACTCCATCCGATTTCAATTTTGCATTCGACGTCGGTATTAACATGTAACTATCCTTAAGACAACCTACCCTAACACGTCTGAAAAATTAAAAATTGATGCGTAATTTGCCAAGTGAATGCTATTGATGTTTGTAAATTCTACAAATAATGTTTCATAACAATAGCCGGCGAATTTTTGCTATCTGGGTGTCTACTAGGGGTGGGCATTCTCGGTCACTAAAGTGAGTAGTGACCCGTTCAATCAGACCCGTTCAAAATGAACGACTTTCATATGGACCGACAGAGCGACCGAACCGTTTAAAATGAACGAATTTCATATAGGTTATAGATGGATCTAGCGAACGAACCGTTCAAAATGAACGAGACACATGACGCGCGCATTGCTGTTATCTTCGTTCAGCCATCGCAGCGGCCATATGTGGCAGGACGTCATTTGTGCGAATATACCGACGCGCGACGGCCCAACTCATGCGAATAATGATTTGGTTGGTTAGAACTGGATTTTTCTGATTTAACTTAGTTTTTCTTGTAGTTTATGCTGATAAAAATTACCTCCTCAGAAACAACCAAAAAATAGATCTTATAAAAATACTACTAAGGCTTACAATAAGAGAATGGTATTTGCATAAATAATTTTGATCTTTTAGGGATTTTCGAAAGATTATTTTACCGAATTTATACAATACTTTTCAAAAAATTCTGTATGTTTAACTAAACAAGTCGATCAATTTTGCCGAAAAGTATTCTCATATCTTACATTCTTCTTGACCAGTGTAGATATACGGTACTCAACAATTTTAAAACGCAACGAAAATATTAGGGCAGATCCAAATGTTGACGAATATTCATTCTTCAATCAAACCAGAAATAAACGAACGAAAATCATTTTTTCATAATACTTTACACGGCACTGAAAGCAAACGAACGCGTGCATCAAAGACGCCGCCGCGCCAGCGCCGGTCGTCGCAAAAAGCTGGCTTATGTCTGCCTTGACCCGTCTATGCCTTGAGCAGAAATGAGCCAAGTCCGTAAACGCCGTAAACGAACGAACTACTGACCCGTTCACTTTGCCAGCGCTGAGTCGGTTCGAACGGTTCAGACATTTGACCCGTTCATTTTGAACGGTTCGTTCGCGAACGACTCATCCCTAGTGTCTACATATTAGAGTCATTTAGGGATTGTTAGCAAGCAATGTCTCAAAACTCCCAGTGTTTTAGTGTGGCTAGCACTTCTAATTACCTACAATTTGGCGTGTGAAAAAGTTATGCAGCAATTTTTGTAAAAGTTTTAACCATTTCTCTTTACTTTGTTTTTACTTGTGGCTGCCAGCGATTTTTCACCATGTGGGTACCCAGTGTCCACTAGGGTGGTCCAAATTTATACCTAGCAATTTTTTTTGCTGGAGTTCCTGGAGTTGCCCAATCTGTTCCTTTTCCAAAAAAAGAAGTTCCCCCAAAATTTGAAAAAAATCGATTAACGATAACACGTGCCACGGAGCACCTCAAATTTCCCATTTAAAATACATTGGAAAAGTGCATCTTTTTTCCATTTTTTTTTCAGTTTCGGATTTAGAAAAGAAGTTGCGGGAAATTATCAGAAATTGTTCCCCCACCCTCTCCTGCAGTACCCTAGTAAAATCGTAAAAATGTAAAAAAGTAAAAGTAAAAGTAAAAAACGAGTTTGTTTTTTCTGTTTTTCTTGTTGTAGAAATCATTATTGTTACATTGTTGGTATGCTTTTTGTATTATGTAACTTAATGTGCAATTGTTTGAACAAATAAATTTGTTTAAACAATAATATACAATGTTAGTACGTATTTGTTGGCAAAAATTATTATAGGACTACTGGTCTTTTTTGTAATTTTGGAGGTTTTACGATATCGGTCAAACTAGTAATCTGGTTGCAACAATTTTTATTATTAATAAATCTAATTGAAAATTAGTTAAAAAATTAGACAAGAAAGAAAGGACAAGAAATACAATAATAGTGATTGCCAAAAAGATACCAATGTATATTTTTGTTTAAACAAATGGTATTTGTTTTACCAATTGCAAACAAGATAATTAATGACAAACAATGCCAATAATCTAATAAAAATTTCTCCAAAAGAAATAGGTAAATATGTCCGTAACATTGTATATTTTTGTAAACAAATGGTATCTGTTTAAACAATTGCAAATTAGTTAGTAAATGACCAAAGAATGCCAATAACCTAATAATAATTTCTTTTTAAAAAATAGAAAATATATCAGCAACATTATATATATATTTGTTTAAACAAATTAAAATATGTCAAAAATAATAGTATAAAGTGTCCCAGGTTGAATGAAAGCAAAATGTTGCAAAAGTTTTTTTAAAAGCACTTCTAAAAATAGTTTTTACGTGAAACATATTTTATTTTTATAGGTTCGAATACACCGCTATTTAATCACATACACGTGAAATTGAAACTAAATATGTGTAAAAACATACGATCCATACCTCCAGGTAGACTTTCCATTTTGAGAAATGTTAATCGCACTATTATTAAGATTACTATACCACTTTATAGCCGGCTAATTTTCGGACTCCGCAACACGTTGCTTGCTCTGGAAACGAAGGCCAACTTGGTACTTTCCTACTAACCAGATGGAATCAGATACAGACGTGCCATTTTCGAAATTAATGCTGGGACAATCCCCGAACACAACTAGACAATTCATGGTACAAAATAAAAATGTTCATTTTTGGGTTTTGACCACGTTTTTTGTGATTCGGCCCCACCGTGCGATGCTGCAAACATTGCCCATATAAACAATTTGGTACCAAATTGAATGTCCCACCGTCAATCGTATTTTACTGATGACGTCATGGACAACATTTTTACAACCCACTGTTTTCACTGGTTTTGTTAGATCCGTTTATAGTCTCAGTGGTAACAATGGTAACAAAAAATGGCCTGGTATCAGCACATTTTGGCGTAATTGACGCTAGATTCGTATTTAGCACCAAGAAACATATCGAAAACGACTTTTTATAAATTCAATATTCCATCTATAAACGCCATGTTCCCAACATTTCTCCAAATAAAAATATTGTTTTTTTTTCAAAACTTCGTTTGCTGCGCGATACTTTGTTGTGTATACATACTCAGCTCAGCGAATAATGAACTATTAATTTATGCAATCTGTCAATAAACAGTGTTCATTTTATAACTTTTTACTTTAAAAATGCCACAAAACTTACAAAAAAAAACATTCAATGAATAGAGGGACGGATTTAAACTTTGAAGCCACGTACTTTCAGAAATTCGCTATTTATCCAAACATTAAACGATTAAGCAATGTTGGGAACATAAAAGACATTGTTAATATTGATATTTGAAAACTATTTATGTTTTTAATTATTTATAATTATTATCAAGTATTACAACACTCGCGAACGATTTTCAAAATGATTTCCGAACGATGTTTTGCGTAATCGGTTGCGTCGTCGTCATCGTCTGGCTAAACTGGGTTCGATTCGAATCCAATAGCCCGTGGTGTAATTTTCGGGAAACTTTTTGCCGACTTGCCTCCGAGAAAGAAATGGATTCCGGAGTGATTTTCTATGTCATTAGACCTCGTTTAACCCCGTTGGGGCCGAACCGATCTTTCCACCCTACTAACTCCGCAGATTTTCATATGAATTGCTCCTCTACTCTGTTGCGCCGCTTGCTGTATACTGTATTCTCAAAAAGGCGATTGTATTCTATTCCGCAAACGGTGCCATAAAAGCGTTTTTCGACGGCGCCTCCGCCTTTTGTGGGAATTGCGTTTTAAGGGTTTAGTCTGGTTTTAGAGGACAAACAGCATGTTTCTGGAATTATTAGAAATACGACAGATATAATTAATATGCAATCAAAAATAATGCCATTGAAAACATGATTGGGCATCATATTTTATATTAAGAAAAGCAATAGTATACATTTAAAACTTGACTATTTCCAACATAATATATGTCCATCAAAAGGTTAAGAGGAGTTTTACGTAATGCCCACGTAGTTTTTTTTTGTGGAAATGCGACACAACCTCTTTAATTATGTATTCTAGTAAAGGATACTAGTTTTTGAAAAAAAAATCCCATAAATGGCAAGGTAGGGGTTTATAAAGAAAATTCCTTTTTTACTTTATCATACGCAGTATGTAAAGTATTGTAATCGTGCCAAAAATTTTTTTTGAGATTTTAGCGGAAATATGTCTTTTTGGGTCCCCTGAACATTTTTGACCAAGGTACAAAAAATGTCTGTGTGTGTGTGTGGGTGTGTGTGTGTGTGTGTGTGTGTGTGTGTGTGTGTGTGTGTGTGTGTGTGTGTGTGTGTGTGTGTGTGTGTGTGTGTGTACCCGTTTTTTGTGGCGACGGTTTCGAAGAAACTACTAAAGGTATCGGGACGAAACTTCATATTTAGAAGTTGCATGACCAAACTTAGAGCTGAAAAGCTTTCTGTTGAAAAGGGTCCAAAGGAACTGGAGGTTTAGTCTTAGCATTTTTGAAAGATTTTGCAAATAAGTCGCCATTTCTGGAAATTCGTCGAAATAGTTAAATAATAAATTAAAGTGGAGGAAATTCTGAATAATTTATGCCTATGAAATTTTTTGGTACAATCAATAGTTTAGCTACATGAGCAAATTCTATTTCATCGAGATCGGTCGTACTGCATTAAAACTAGTAGCCATGATATGTCAAAAATTTTGATTCTAATGACAGTAGGTGTCAAGCGCTAATGTTTTGACACAATATAAGCTGCGTTCGTATATTGTACACCGTTACACTTTTTACACCCAATAACACGTAAGTGTCATTTGGACGGTGTACCCGATGTCAACGGAGTACAGTATCCGAACGCAGCTTTAATGGAGATATCTGTCTAGTTCTACTAGTTTTATTTTAATGCAGACATGGCCGATCTCGATCAAATAGAATCTCATGCAGCTAAACTATTAATTTTATATATAGTATGATAAAGTCATGTGCCTGGCCACATCAGATTTTTACTTTATCATACGTAGTATGTAAAGTATTGTAATCGTGCCAAAAAAATTTTTTTAGATTTTAGGGGAAATATGTCTTTTTGGGTCCCCTGAACATTTTTGACCAAGGTACAAAAAAATGTCTGTGTGTGTGTGTGTGTGTGTGTGTGTGTGTGTGTGTGTGTGTGTGTGTGTGTGTGTGTGTGTGTGTGTGTATGTGTGGATGTGTGTACCCGTTTTTTGTGGCGACGATTCCGGAGAAACTACTAAAGGTATCGGGACGAAACTTCATATTTAGAAGTTTCATAACCAAACTTAGAGCTGAAAAGCTTTCTGTTGAAAATGGTCCAAAGGAACCGCAGGTTTAGTCTTAGCATTTCTGAAACATTTTGTAAATAAGCCGCCATTTCTGGAATTTCGTCGAAATAGTTAAATAATAAATTAAAGAAGATGAAATTCTGAATAATTTATCACTATGACATTTTTTGGTACAATCAATAGTTTAGCTGCATGAGCAAATTCTATTTCATCGAGATCGGTCGTACTCCTAAAAACTAGTAGCCAGGATATGTCAGATTATATGTCAGATATGATCCTAATGACAGTACGTAGTGTCAAACGCAAATGTTTTGACAACCTGCTGTCAATATAAGCTGCGTTCGGATATAGTATACCGTACACTTTTTACACCCAATAACACGTAAGTGTCATTTGGACAGTGTACCCTGTGTCAGCGGAGTACAATATCCGACCGCAGCTTTATTCGACATATCTGTCTAGTTCTACTAGTTTTATTTTAACGCAGACATAGCCGATCTCGATCAAATAGAATCTCATGCAGCTAAACTATTAATTTTATATATAGTATGATAAAGTTATGTGCCTGGCCACATCAGATTTTTTCTGAAGATCGTAAATCTAAAATGGCTATAATGTGTTTATTGGATTTTGTATTGGATTTTCATACAAATACGATGCTATTTTAAATTCGTCTGTAAATTTGCGGGACTCGGAAGGTGACACCTTGTATACAATGTGTGTCGTGCTACTCTTACGTCTTGGTGATGCGTTTCAGCAGTATTCAGTAAGAACGGTTACTTGTATAACAGCAAAATCATGACATTTATTGTAGATGATTAAAAGATCTAGCAATTTTATCCAAACTTTCACATTCGCCAGACTATAGGAAGCGAGATATTGACAAAAACGATTTTTAACAATGGTCAAACTGGTGTGTGGCATTATCTTGCTTCCAGTTGGTCTGACGTCAGTGAAGGTTACATTGAAATTGATGTCTTTTTATTTTGCACAGGTCGTTTTCTTCGTAGGAGAAACTGCTTTTAATTTATACGGCTGAAAACGTCTAAAACATACTGGGTCATTTTTATAGAATCATAGTAGGTATATGGTAAAAAAAACTAGTAAGAAAATTATCTTCAGCCGTGTTGAAGTTAAAATATCCCCCACCGTAAAATATTTAAAAAAAAGTGAACCGATTTTGCCCACTTACGAACTTGTCCTTGCTTTTTAATAGATAAGATTGTATACCAAATTTCAGATCAACAACTTCAAAATTACGGCAGTTATCGTGTACACACACTGACAGATAGACGGACATTTGTGGCAAACTCAATATACCCCTCACCACAGTAAATGTGGGGGGTATAACAATAAACAAGTAGTCTAAAAGTTGGAGCGTTTCGATATAATATTGTCATCAGAAGTGTCTTAAATAAATACCTCACTTGATTTTTATGGGATTTTTGCAAAACCCAATTTAAGCCGCCAACACGTATTTAAACCATGTCATTATTCTTCAAACTGTTCGCTGAAAGGCAGTAATAGTATATCTTTAATAATTTTAATAAAAGAAATAATTTAATAAATAATGAAACAAAATCTTTTTTTCAGCTATCCTCTAAAAATTTGTGATTTTTTTATAAAGAAAAATGTGAATCTTAGCTAACTTACATACCGCAATAATTATAAACTCTACTAATTAATTTGTGAACAACAAGGTACAAAATCAGTTCATTCTGTCATATCAAATATTCTGTGGTAAACTGTAATCAAACTTTTCAATGACGTCTAGCATCAAAGCAATGCAGTACGTATTTTTGTTGTTAAATGTATTATTTATCTGCGAATCTTGCTGGCATTTTAAGGAAAAGCAAATCTGCTGTTGCAATAAAATACCTATGAAAAAAAATATTTTGAACAGATTTTTTGGATTCTAGAGCTTTTTTACGAAAAATACAGGACCAAATAGAATTAAATATAGGACTAAATAGAATTAAATACACGACTAAATAGAATTGATCTAGAAAATACACCCCACTATACGTATATGAAACTCCACCAACATATATCAATATTAGATAATTTTTTTGTGTCAAAACCGTATTTTGAGTTACTTAGAGACGTTTAATTCGAACATTTGTTATCTTCTTGAGCCTCAATACATGCCTTATTATTCATAATAAAATAATTAATCTTTTTAATATATTTATGAGTTAATAAAAATTAATAAAAACAAATTCAATATAATTGTTTAATAAGATAGTTAGGTAATTCTGATGCAAATTTGTCATTTCGAAAACATAAATAAAATCGAAAATAGATAGATAAATATCGTATACCCGCCTTTATCAAGCCTTTTACAATCAAAAGGCGCCACAATAATCGTTGGAATTTATGCAATAAAATTGTGTAGACAGAATGTATAAACCAAAAATGGTAGGAAGAACAGTCCATGAACAAAAATACACGTGATTTGCTAGAGAAGGAAATTATGCAGTTTTTAGGCAACGCTCCTCCACTCCAAGCCAGACAAAGAAAAAAGTGCAATTACAGACGCAATTACAGACGCGTGGTGGGGGCCGCATTCCTGACCTAGCTCAGAGCGCAATGTGAAAAACCGGTTCCTAAACGAAAATACGAACTAAAATATTGTGGCTGTGACTTTGTTAGTGTTAATCTTAACCATCAGACTGATAAGTTGTTTAAAAAGAGCTAAATGGAGCGCGAAATATTAGAGAAATTGGGACTATGTGATCAGTGATATTGTGTTCTGATTTTCAAGTGAATTTGTGCGATTTGCTGGAAACTATGATTCGTACCTGTAGAGCTGTACGGAGGTAAGCTTTTTGTGATGTTTATGGTTTTGTCGCATAGGTACTTATGTGGGTTTATATTTCTTAACTAGGCGTGGACGGTACGAAGGAAGTCAAGTTAGGCAGCAACTAGAGATAGAAAAGGTCAGATTTACTTTTTTAGTTATTTTTAAGACGGCGAAAGAGGTTGATCAAAGAAAGCAAGTGCAAACTGCAGGAAATCTTGGCAGCGTTGTAGATTGGTCAATAACAAAATATGCAGACATTACTTATTAATAAACTATACATTAAAGGAAGGTAAAGATGAAATATTAATATATACCGGGTATTTCACAACGAGCTACCATTAGAAGTATATGGCGAACCAAATGAAATGAGGGATTAAAATTTTTTGGATTTAAGTTGTTGGATACAATCCTTTTAACTAAAATATTTTGTGTTTTTGGTTACTTCCGGTTTCACCGGGAATGGTGTCAACCTTCATAGTTCAATTCGAACACACTGCATTTTACAGCATTTTTTAAATCTTCGTTAAATTTTAGGGCAAAAAAGTATAATTTTTGAGATATTGAATTTTTTTCTATAAAAAATGACAGCTGCAAGATCACTTTCAATTATTATAAATTATTCGCTGTGGCCATTGGAAAAAAGTTGTGTGGCATAAATGTTGTGAAGGTAACATAGTATCGACACATTGGGCGAGTTTTGCGAAAAGTTATACAGGGTGTTTAAACTGTCCGATCAAATTTGACTTCAGGAATATTAGTAAACGTCGATTTTTTCCAATAGCAACCCTATCATATGAATGCATTTTGAAATTCTATGGAGAATTTTAGATCAACTTTGTGTAAAATGTCCTGTACCTTAAATGCATTTTTGCCTACTCACATCGATTTTTAAACATAACTGTTTAACATGACATAAATAAACAGAAATTTATTGAACAATATTTTTAAGTCATGATTAAACTCAGTTTAAAGATAGGTGGATTGCGCTTAGTGGGCCATATATGTAGATGTCCACCGCGTTCCATTGACGTAACACCACTGGATTTTCACATTTGGGGATCTATTAAAGACAAAGCCTATGTGGATCTAATAACTGATAAGGAGAGCACGCAAGACAGAGATGTAAGACAGTGTTCAATGAGTTATGTGCTAATTCTATCAGTGAAGCCGCATCAACAATAATATGTTAAAAAGAAACGACATTTGTGTAGGAGAAAGCCGCAATGCCTTTTATTTTTATTTTGTTTGATTCATTGTTGCTACTAAATCAATTTATTATAGATTTGACAATGTTTTCAATTTCTATTGTAATGTTTAAAAATCAATTTAAGTTGTTAACTAGTATATTATTAAACAAGTTTTATAAGACGTCAAATTGGCCCATGAGTTGTTTCGTTCATTTAAGGCATTGAAGACTTTTTTAAAATCTAGGGCACAACTAAGACGAAGTTGGAAGCGACGTACAACAAAATAATACTGTATTGGCACGACCAGAATTCTGTCCAAAATGTTACCGAAAACATATACGTTACATAAACTAAGAAATCCTCAACATTAGATGTACTATACGCTTGCTACGTGTATGCTGCTTGCTACGTGTACGCTTGCTACGTGTATGCTAATATTCAATAAACTATTTAATGCCCATATACAATCCCGCTGCAGTATTTGAACGCGATCATATCTACGATGTAGGTTTGATCTTTGCATAACTCTTTATTCAAGTAAATGTGGTCCTTGTATTGTATCTGAAAGGGGGATATTTGATGTTCAGCTGACGAGAATGATGCACTAGTACTTACCAGAATCGCAAAACATCACGCAAACGTTGTGTTGGCGTATTTTAATGAACAGAGCAAAACTAAGAAAGCCACAATCATTTGGCCATACTATAGCATGCCACACGCATGTTTAAATATGTATAGAATATAGATCATTTAGAAAAAAGTTACTAAAAACGGTGTTACAATTTGTTACTTGTAACACCGAAACAGTGTTACAACGTGTGCGTTGTGAATGCAAAGTAGAAAAATGCATTTTAGATATAGGAAAAAACTACTTTTAGTATGCCCAACTAAAGATCTATTCAAAAATTCAGCTGAGTTTGATTTTTTCAAAGTTCATAGCATTTTTCGTCTTATTTGACTGGACTGTAAGGGCGCTTTTTGTACTACGGCATGTTTGGTTTAATCCACTTAATTTCACATCAGGATGCTACATTCATGCTAACGATTATTAGAGAACACCTAAAATAAGCACCGTTTCCAAATCTCACCCGTAACGAATCCAAATGTTCCAGCTACGGGGCTGATATCCGCAGTCCCTTAGCATAAATAGTGCGGTATCACCTTTAAAGTCCCGTGTAGTGCATTCGATGTCAATATTTTGGCGAGAGAAGCAGCGGCAAGCCAGGCTCCGGCAACCGCCTTAGCATAATATTTGTATTCACGGCGGCTATTCTGAATCGGCACTTACATTGTAAGTAGTCGGACACGGCATTGCGGACTTGAGTCGCGAGGAGCTCTGCGACCGAACCGTTCTGTAGGAGGGGGTTAGGTGTTGTACCACCACCCAGTTCCGATAATATTTGCAAATGCAGACGGTCGGCACCCCCGAACTCTGATTTTCCGGAACGGCGAATCTGGAAAGTTTTATACCGTGGCCCGGTTGTGTGCATCATACACAAACCCGCACACGTACCGAGCGCAAATTGGTGAACTCGATAATGCCTTTACTCCCGTTGCCGGTCGGCGAGTATTGACGAGCTGAAAACTCCTGAAATTGTATTCGGTGGCGGATAGATGAAAGCCGGGCATTGGAAATGGGAAGAAGTTCTATTGAATAGGTTATATCTATAAGTTGGGTTGAGTTATAACCAACCATGCTACCATATGGAGAGCGTTAGTTATTAAATTATATTACTCTGTTAATGTTCATCTTTATATATGTGTTTCAAGGTATTTTATCCTATGTGTAAGATACATATATACGTCAGTCGATACACTACAGTCAACTAATAAAAAGACTTGGTGGAACTTGGAGTAGAAGTAACAGTATGGTGGAGTTGGCCAGAATTTTCTTGAGGAAAAGCGGGACATGAGAGGGGGCGGGGTGTAGTGCTTAAAACCAAATATTGGCGTCATCGTAAAATCAACAAATTCTTAGTCTAGTATCGAAAAAGAAATGGCATTATGATTTTAATCTGGGTAGCGTACAGAGATTTTATTTTAACTTTTGGTGCTCAAAACAATGGTCTAACATAAAAAATAACACTCTACATATCTTGCTTAAAGATATTTGTTGTTTTACCATATTTAGTTCAATTAAATAAATATTTGGACTGTGTCCATGTTGAGAAAGGTTGATTTAATGTATGCAAACGCTTATTCAATCTGTTCAATAAATTGTTTAATCAAATGATAATTTTCGGTAACGCTTTAAAGTAGGATAGTGAAATTTGGATGCAGTAAAGAGAACGTATAGATCTCGGTGCTTATGTTCCGTAAATTAATTTATTTAGATGCATTCGTATAGAAAAGGAGTTTTAAAAAGTATAATGTTTCTACCTTCTCCTGTAGAGTTTATTAAACCGATACAATCGACTCGATTTTCTAGAAACACGATCTTTCAAACTAGCATGCGCGATTACTTTTAAATCGTTAAACAGGTCGACTAATTTTTTTTTTCCCTTAGAGAAAATACTTTTTATGGGAGGCTGAAACTCATAATGAGTGTATCTTTTAATTAATAATATTATTTATAATGATTTGAAAACGAAAAAAGCTGAGAAAAATCAATCTTAAAATTCAAACAGCAGCCATTTTGACAATTTTCACCATTTTTAACTAAATGTTGGTTTAGCCCCCAACTAATTTCATCTCGTTTCACAACGGTTTGGAAATTTCCATTTCTGTTTATTTTCATAGGAGCTATCGTGCACGTCGTTGAGACAAGCGCGCCGCGCAGGACCTGATATTTCCTACAACACTATCCACTTCTTGATATAGTTTTTTATGGCACAGTTTCCTTTTATACACTAAAGTATAATAAATATATAGGAAAAGAAAAAAATATTGATATCTCTTACAATTTGTTTGAAAAACTGTCCCAAATTTGAGCTACTTTTTAGGTCTCTACATGAGAACCTCCCCTTAAACAAAATTTCCCCTCTGTGTAAGATTTACCATCAAGGGAACACCTAAACACTAAAACTGCGGTGGAGGCGTGAACAAAAATTAATTATTTACTTAGTTATAAGATAGTTGCTAAGATAAATTTTAAGGTTCAAGAAGATAGTAAACAACTGTTCTAATTAAAAAAAAAAACGAATTCTTTTAGCTCATTCTGTTTTGTCAGGTTTTTAAAACAAAAACAAAAAATTACTCCTATAACTTTTTGCATATTGTGACTTTGATGTAATTTTGTTTGCGTTTTAAGATGGAAAATTTATGAAAGATAAAAATAGATAAACGCGTACGTTTTTTATTGTTTATAGGTGCATACTTTATTACAAGAGTAGATTTGTTTTTACTGAATATTTCAACAAAATTCGCGGAAAAATGATACAATGGAAAAAATATTATGGACCCCCAGCAGTCTGATGGTAGCCAAGCCTTTGAGTATAAAATAAAAAAAAATCAAATTACACACAAATTGGTTCTCGAGTTATTTTAGCTAATATGACTTAATCGAGTTAATAAATTGAAACAAAATTGGACTGATGTGAATCTTAACCATTTTTACTATACTCACAAGGTGCAAACAATCTCTAATGCACCTGTGAGTTTTAATGCAGTTGCGCACACATTTTCAACCAAATCATCTTCGTGCAAATGGCAGAAATGTACTGTTGTATAGTCAGTGATAATGTCTTGTAGTGATAAGCTAATCTAAAAATAATATTAATTTTTAAATTATTGTGGTATGTGTACTACCTAAAACGAGTAATTTACATAATATGTAAATTACTCGTTTTAGGTAGTATATTATATTCTTTTTTTTTGTAAGAAAATCACTAATTTTATTATGAACCTAACACCACTAAATCGGCCCCAAAATGTTATTTTAAAATACAATAATAGAAATACTGTTACTGTTCTTGATCATACGATTTGAAAGCGTATATTTAGATAAAATAAGAGTAAACCCTATAACTTGTAATTTTCTAACAAAAAATTTTAAGATTATTTAAAAAAGCGGGACATTTTTCAAATTCCGCGGGACGCGGGACAAAATGTGAAAAATCGGGACTTTCCCGGCGAAGGCGCCTGTCACCTTAAGTACGGTAGAGTTGAAGATCTTTTGTATTTCCATCATACTTTAGGTTTCTTCGACATTTTGTTTTTTTACTAAGTCAGCAATTGTCGAGGAGTAAGTTGTGTCAGCTCCGCTGGCTCAATGATCGCGTCTTCCAAGTCCCGTACTTGTGTATAACACCTAGTCTCATGACTATCTAACCATATTAACCAAACATAAATTGATAAGTATAAAAGTGTTCGATATTCAGTGTTCCAATTGGTATAACTTAAATTTAGTTTGGAAGCTGACGTTTTAAACTTTAAACACTGCACGTTGCTCTCCTTTGGTCACCTATCACTCACACAAAACTGTGCTCTGCTTTTGTAAAATCACTTCACCAACTCAAAAGGTTTAGTTCTTTTGAGACTTCGCACAATGTCATTATTGTCAAGAAGCTCGCTTGCCTCGACATTCGTATGGAGAAGAAGTCTGATCTGACGATTTTCTACAAACTTTCTAATTTCGTTGGTTACTAATTCCATCTCAAGATCCCTGTGGAGATTTCTGTTACTTATATACCAAGGTGCACCCACGATTTTTCTTAGCACCTTGTTTTGGAAGGGTTAAATGATAGTGATGTTGCTTGGCATGTTTGTTTTTGAATCCAAAGTTATGAGCAGGTATAATGTTTCTTTCATCTAAGATTGGCTTCAGTCGTTTTGCTAGTGGCTTTTCAAACAGTTTTGACAATGTGGGCAGTAAAGAAATTGGCCTGTACGCGGATAATCATTTGGAGGTTTTCCTGGCTTGGGACTTATCACTGCCTCCGCAGTTTTCCAAACAGTTGGTACATATTTAAGTCTAAATGCTGCATCGCAGAGGTTAGTTATCTTAACTATAGCTTTTTTAGATAAATGTTTGTCTTCTGTCTTCATTTGGAGTAAAGGCTTTCAAGTATAATTATCTTCTTGCGCATTAGAGTGGCTTCAGTCTTCAATCTTCAGTCTACGTTGCCTGTCCGATTTTTGTTGATGATTGATGACATCTCAATAGACAACGTCCTGTAATCTGTGGTCAGTGGTACGATAGTGTTTTGTTGTTGGGCCTTGGCAGCCTTTGTTTGTCTCATTTATCTTCCCAGTTTTGTACCATTTTCCTAATGTGACTTTTCGTAATAAAGCAACAAGATTCAGGACCTTAAAAGGGAATCTTTGAGCCTTCTCTTGCTTGAGGACCGGCTTATTCATTGCCTTCGATCCCTGAATACCCTGGGAAGAAGAAAGAGCCACAGTCTAAAGAGACCTGAAGCAGTGGCGTTTCCTGGTATTGTGAGTAACCTTGTATCTAAGAATGGAACTTGCGGAGTCCATGAAACTTATTTTACTAAACGAATGCGAATATATACAATGTGTCCACAGACTAATCGAACTATGCCCTTCTTCCATGAACTATATCTATATTTTTAAATCAGGATTTAATTTGCATAAGATGCGTAAGATATTTTGTATGGCATAGTTTTGTACTATTTCTATTCCACACCCCTCATTCAGATAAAATCATTTAAAAAATCTAGAAGGCCCACAATTACAACTTCCCAAGTTAGCGCCCTTAAAGTTAGCCCCCACATGGTCACCAAAAATAATACAACGTTCCATTTTTAAATGATGTTAGTAATATTAAAAGAGATACTTGATTCCTTAAATTAAGACATTTCAAAATATTTAGATATTTTCCCTTTAATTTCAACTTTTTATAACTTTTGTCTCAGATGGAGGAAAGCGCTGAATTTGCTCCGAATTGTTAAACAAATAATGTAAGTAGTAGTAGTAGGGGAGATTCGTTCATTGGGCCCTTCTAGAAACTGAGAGAGGAACTAAGACATCTTAAAGTATTTAGATTTTCGCGCATTAGGATAATGCTGAATTTGCTCAGAATTGTTAAACATATGATGTAGCAGTTTCAGGAAATATTTGTTGTCTATAAATTAGTATATAGAAATAGATATTGTGTATACCAAGGTTTTACTGCTACGAGGAAAAATCAATTTTTTGAATTAATAATTTGCATAAAATCAGATTTAAAAAAAAATTAAACTGTTTATTATAGCAAATAAGAAAAAACAGTTTGTAGGAGAAAAGGCAAACAATATGAAATCCTTTCATGTCTTTGAATTTCTGAAAATGTGAAGTTAGGTTGCATACACCGATGTTCACAGAATTCGTCACCTACACTTGACAGAATTGAGTCCGGTATTTTTTTTATTATTAGCAAAAGTACAAAGTTCACTCTAACGTATATTTTGAATGCACAAACTTAAACATGCATATGTAATAGCCGATTGAAAATTATCACTGCATTTCCGATTTAAACGCCACCTTAACACATGCAAGCGACTGAGAACCAAACGGATTAATGCAAAATATTGGTTTAATGTTATTGTACATAACTGCATAATGAACTAACTACATCTAAAGACAAATAACACAGTAATTCTTCGCTCATGCTGTTGACATGAAAATTAAGCTGGTTTAAAAATACATCCAAGCACGCGTTCTGACTAAAAACGCTAACCTCACATGAAAATTAAAACGGCATCGAGTGGTGGATAAACCGACCCGGAGAGAAATGAAAAAAAAACAAAAAAAAACTAGGTGAGAACTGGTCGACAAAAAGAGAGGTGCGAGCCGCAGCAGCAATCCGCAGCCGATGACGCGGCTATCAAATCCACAAGCGAATTCCGAAAATCAATCATCCGGCTTTGCACAGTATTTCCAAACCAAGAACCTGTGTGCACAACTAGATGAATGCGGCACGTCAGAATTTATCACACGCGACGTGACAGCCATTATTGGCTTGCGGGCCGTGAGCGAGCGCCCGCTGACATATTAAAATTTCTCGGATTGGATGCATTCGTTCAATATTCTTTCAATTTTTTTGTTTTTTTAGAGATTTTTGACGGATTTACCATCGAAGTACTGCTGTCTGCACAGATGTGGCCCGTCAAGCGTAGAACTTTAACGGTTAAAATAAAAAGGAGGTCTGTCTAAATTGTCGTTTACATCATAACATGTTCGATTTTGTAATTTGAACCCAGGGCAAAAAACCCTTATTTAGTTTGTCAACGTATTGTATAGGATGTGTAGTTGGATGCACTTACATGGTTTAACCGCACATTCTTAAGACGAAAATAAGGCAATTTAACCCAACTATCCATAAGCTAAATAAAATTTAGTTTGTCGTTATACTCAAAGTTTTCATGTCAAAGATTTTTCTTATCACTAATGCATAGGACATGTTTAGCCCAAAAATATTATATATTTTTTAAAAATTATCAATGGTATTAGGTCCAAAATACATATCAGTAGATGCATGTGGTTCCTCGATTTTAATGAAACTTAATGTAAAATAAAATTATAGTGTTATACAGGGCCCCGATAGGGGGTGGCACCTGTGATTGTTGTCATGAATTGAAAAAGGCCCGGCAGCAAAAATGACCCGACCATCATTTCACACAACGCGAGCGTCGCGAAGACAAGTGACTATCTAATTTTATCTCGCTTTTTGAAAATTGTATTGTAATATCCAGATTGTCCAAGGCACCACCCATTAGCTAAAATCAAAACTCAAAATTGCATTATGCAAATGTTATCATCATATGATCTAAGTGTGTTCATACAATGAAATGAGCCGGATTTTCAAAGAAAGTAGTGAATTATTTTCTATTTATTTCATCAAGTTCAATCTTGCTTAATTTTGCTTAAAAAGTTAAGTAACTTAGGTTAAATTTTTTATAAAGCATAAAAACTATTTTTTACTTTATCATACGTAGTATGACAAAGTATTGTAATCGTGCCGAAAAGAAAATTTGAGATTTTAGTGGAAATTTGTCCTATTGGGTCCCCTGAACATATTTGACCAAAGTACAAAAAAATGTCTGTGTTGTGTATGTGTGTGTGTGTGTGTACCCGCTTTTGTGGCGACGATTCCGGAGAAACTACTAAGGTTTCGGGACGAAAGTTCATATTTAGAAGTTTCATGACCAAACTTAGAGCTGAAAAGCCTTTGGGTCAAAAGGGTGCAAAGGAACTGGATGTTTACTCTTAGCATTTTTTATCGATTTTGCAAATGAGCCTCCATTTCTGGAATTTCATCGAAATAGCTAAATAATAAATTAATGTAGAGGAAACTCTGCATAATTTATGACTATTACATTTTTTGGTACAATCAATAGTTTAGCTGCATGAGCAAATTCTATTTCATCGAGATCGGTTGTACTGCATTAAAACTAGTAGCCAGGATATGTCAGATATTTTGATTCTAATGACAGTAGGTAGTGTCAAACGCTAGTGTTTTGACAATACCTACTGTCAATATAAGCTGCGTTCGGATATTGTACACCGTTACACTTTTTACACCCAATAACACGTAAGTGCATTTGGACGGCGTACCCTGTGTCAACGGAGTACAATATCCGAACGCAGCTTCAATCGACATATCTATTTAGTTGTACTAGTTTTATTTTAATGCAGACATAGCCGATCTCGATCAAATAGAATCTCATGCTGCTAAACTATTAATTTTAGATATAGTATGATAAAGTCATGTGCCTGGCCATATCAGATTTTTTGTGGCGACGGTTCCGGAGAAACTACTAAGGGACAAAACTTCATATTAAGTAGTTTCATGACCAAACAGAGCTGAAAAGCTTTTTGTTCAACAGGGGTCCAAGCGAACTTTATGTTAACTCTAAGCTTTTTTCAAGGATTTTGCACATGAGCAGCCATTTCTGTAATTTCGGGAAAATAGTTAAATAATAAATTAATGTAGAGGAAATTTTGTATAATTTATGTATGACATTTTTTGGTAAAATTAATAGTGTAGCTGCATGAGCAAATTCTATTTGATTGAGATCGGTCATATCTGCATTAATATAAAACTAGTTCGCCAGGATTTGACAGATATTTTCATTTTAATGACAGTAGGTAGTGTCAAACACTGATGTCTTGTCTTTATATAATCTTTATCTTGTCCATTCATGTTTGTATCGATATCTCTAAGATTAGAAAAATAATTGATACATCATTTTAAAGAGCAGTTATATGGGTTAATGACAAAAAATGTTACTTAGAAATTTAGAATGATGTAAATATGGGAGGAGGTTAAAAGAACGGTTCCAAAAATCGAGTTATACGCTCTGAGGGTCGTTCGACTTCTTTCTAATGTTTTTAAAGAGTTTAAAGTTATTTTGTTTTCTTTCTTTAAATATTGTGCGATATAAATTCTCGCTGAAAAATCACGTATGGATATTTTACACCAGAATCCTTGAAAGCAGATCAATTATTAAATTAGATGAAATAATACCGGAATTTACAAATGTAGTTTTATCCAGTAAATTTGTTGCTACTTTTAAATAATACCTTTATTAAGTAGAGTAACATCCTGTAGAAATTATTCGATTGTTCATTGTAGGACATTGTGATAAAATTTGTACTGCGCTAGGTTTATAATTTTAAAGAGATTAATCTCCATTGAAACGTTAACCAAATTTCTCGCAAACAGACTAACAAACCAGAATTGAATTGCGTACATTCTAACATTCAAAGGCCATTCATTGAGCGTAAATTAAATTTATTGTGCCTCGGGTCACAGAGCAAATAATGAGCGATAAATTAAATTCCCGAAAGGTACAGCAGTCGTTCTAAAACATAAGATACTTTACATTTTATCTGGTGCGTCCGCGGCAGGTTTCCAGTGAAATGTAGCTGGAATAATTCAATTTAATCGCAATTTACATCAAAGGTCCAGTCCGTTGAAATCCCTACCTTTGCCATCGCTACGCTCGCGGATACCGTCCAACTATACATTTCCATGTGAATTATCGCCGCTATAAAAGAAAGCACTCCATACCGACGCACTAATACCTTGAAATATGCCCCCTAATGCCGCAGGAAAAATTCAAATTCATATATAACGGAATTATCCCAGCATTTCGCTCAAGTTTCCCGAACTGGCTGCCTTCCGTGTCCTTGGGGGGTCCGTCTTTTTTTACTTAATATCGATTTGGAAACCGCTCGGACTTTTGTAACTACGAGGAGACATGCTATATTCTAATCAGACTGTCTGTTCTGTTAGATTGCCGATTGTAATCTACATTACGGTGACTATCATTTTCACGTTCCTGAAATACGGCGGGGATATTAATTTTATGTATTGAATAATGTGGTATTGGAAATATCAACTGGTATATCAGCTATATATTATAAGATACAAGTATCTCATAAAACAGAATTGATAGGGATTGAATTTTATATCCTTGTTAAGGAAACACGGAAACATTTAAAATTAAAGTAATATGAGTATTTTCCGGCTCCTCCGCCATTATGAAAATGTCGCTTTTTATCCCTGTCATGTTTTATTCATATACAGTTTGTCCAAAATATTTAAAATGTTATAAAATAAACATAAATGAAATTAACTACATTATTTTTTAAACATGATAGAATAAACACTTATATCCCTTAGTTAACAATATTGTAATACCTCAGTGAAAAGTAAGTAAATAATTCTGTTGATTTAAAAATAATAATCAAATAACAATTTATTAAAACTGAGATTTTAATATTCATATTGAGATGAGAGCTTTAAATTAAATTTGAAACAACTTTCACAAAAACATTGCTAATTGAATTGTGAATAACTCATAGTTTACTCTTGTGCAAATTTAACAGTTTCCGGTTGTCCCTGTTTGAAATTTAAAAATAGGGTATTTGACTATTTTTGGAAAACCATCTTATTGTGTTTATTCCTTCACTCTACATTGTAAATGCATTATTTTTTGTAATTATTTCCTCAATATTTCATAAAAATCAGCGTTAAAATTTGAATCACAAAAAGTCCCGCCAAAACGATACTTTCTGTTGTGTGACGTCACCGGTTAGTGATGTCAAGATGTCAAGATGATGTGATGTCAAGATGTCAAATCGGCCCATATGGTCTGTCAGCATCGGCATCGTCGCCGTTTGGTAATTGTGTTGTATGATGTGTTGTTTTCACAATTTCTACATAAAAATGGGTTATAAATGGTGTATAAATCCACAATGCAGAGATACGTCAAGAAAAACTCCGGATAAACTATTTGTAGCTGTTCCGCAAGATTTGAAACTGCGAAGAAAGTGGTTGGCTCGTAGAAATCCAAATGAAATAAATAGCCGCCAATACAAGTGTTTTCTGTTGTGAAGATTACTTCGACATAAGTAAAACTGACTAGAATAAGTTATCTATCGTATTTTCGAAAGGTATTATCTGATCTGACAGCTGAAGGTTAGGGCTATCCTAACCTACAAAGTTATGCTTACATGACGCTTTCGTGCTATTAAATTCAAACGGGAAAAGCATAAAAGCGCGTTCGGATAACCCGGTATTTTACGGTGAGAGTGACGCGCTGCATAATAGGCGGACTAACGTCATACGGCGGTTATCTGCATATAAGAGAGAGACAGCCGACCCAAGTTATCTGAGCATTGCTCTCCCCATACCATACCCTGACAAACCGAACGCGCTCTAAGGCGGACTAACGAATGACATCACTGGAGACTGACCCAATTACAGAGCGCTTTCAATCACGTGATAGGACGTGAATAAAATTCAATTTTAATTTTGGTTTTTCATAGAAATAAAGCGTTTTTTTTTTGAAAAGTAATAACAAATAGTTTTCTTAAACTGTAATCTATTAGGATGACTATAATACATGCCATATTTTTAATACAGTCAAATACCCTATTATGGTAAGTAATACATATATAGTATGGACAATTTCTTTTTTATGAAAGTCTGGCTTTCACCGTTTTATGGTTTTGTCAAAACCCAGGTTACAAATACATACACAAGATGAATTATTTTCTCAAAGCTTGGGTGAAAGCATTTCAGCTTAGGAAATAAAGGGATTTCGATAATAAGACTTCCTCCCGGCCTTAGAGGTTTCCCGACAGGAAAGCTTCAATAAATCACAAAACAAAACTACAAAGGACGCGACGGGGGATTCTGAAAAGCTTACATTCTTTTGAACCTCTTACGGGAACATAAAAGGTGGAAAAGGAACTACAATCATAAGCAGATCACGAAGCTTTCGCGAAAAGCAAATATTTTTCCACTGGACCTTGGGAGCTATCTAATGTTTTACTAAACAATAAGATGTAGTACAGATATGGATTGGGTTATTAATAATATGAGTAATATTAATTATAACAGAAAAATCGCCAACCGATTACACAACTTGGTTTTATAGTTCTTAGAGTATTCCTATCTTTATTTGGTTTTCTATTGATTGTCTGAAATACTGAAATTATGGCACTGTGATACCCTATGAATTAATTTGTTCATTGTTATTGATTTTCCCATGAGCATTTCTTTGATAATTATAGCTTCTCTTCTATGATGTCGCTGGTTTGCTATGATAGTGGTGCAACTCTAAAAAGTAGATAAATTTTACATGAGAAACTTTTGAAAAAATCTGGTGTGGCAAGGCACATGACTTTATCATAGTATTTATCAGTGTTTCTCAATGGAAACTCCAATACTGTCAATAGTATCAAAATATCTGTCAAATCCTGGCTAACCTGGCTAACAAAAAATGTCATAGACATAAATTATACAAACTTGTCTCTAATTTATTAATTAACTATTTTGACGATATTAAAGAAATGGCGGGTCATTCGCATAACCGTTGAAAAATGCTAAGAGTAAACATCCAGTGCCTTTGGATCCTTTTGAACAAGAATTCTTTGAGCGCTAAGTTTGGTCATGAAACTTACACATACACACATACACACACACAAACTTCGGATTGGTCTCTTTCATCGACTATCATGCTAGCTTCCAAACAAAGCTAATCCGAAGTTTCAAACCGCAAAAAATCAACTCCCAGGCAAAAGAATATTACGAAATTACTGATTGGACTATTACTGCTCTTTCTCCAACGCCTTTGCTGCGAAGAGTATCTGACAAAGATATTTGGGCTACGGTTTCAACTGCCAAAACAGCAAAAGAATGGAACTTCCACAAATTCCCGTGTCACACGCAAGCGGTGGAGCACTAACTTTGCGCTACCTCAGATGTAAAAAATACTACCTTTTCAATAATTTCGTCTGTTTTTATAACTCTACCATAAAGGATTTTTACTATAGCAGCCCAATATGCAGCTGTTTAGTTACTTTCAAACAAATTATAAAATCTTATGATTTTCGAGAAATTTCAAAATTTCAATTGTAATGCGCTAGCTGGGGTTAGGTGCAAAATCTTTTTCTTTGTTGCATTTTAATTGGCTAAACTAGAGACAAGTTTTTTTCGGTATAGAGTAAAGAAAAAAAAGTCAAAATATTTTCAGCCCACCCTGATGTAAATATTCTATTTAATTAAAAACTAAATGACAATTTTTTATGAAATACATTATTTATTTTATTTGTTATTATGTTTTATTTGTAACTGTAAATGGTATCCAAACCCAAATATATCTATATAAAAACCGATTGTCACAAAAAGAAACTGGTTTTAAAACCGGTTTTTATAAACCGACAAACTCTAGTTGGTAATAAATAAAGCGCGAAATAGAGCTTCATACAAACACATAACAAACACTTTATTTACAATGTCATAAACTATACAATATTTATCATGGTAATAACTACCACAGGAACGATTACACACTACTTCACAGAAAAATACTCTTGCTTGAGTTAACAACAACTGTAGGTAATTTATTTTTAATGTTGAGTTTAAATAAAAGCCTCCTTGATCCTTGCAAGTTTATTTAAATTACTGCAGACATGTTTCGGTGAACACCACCATCATCAGTACGTACAAACTACAAAAGAAAAATAGGGAAATAACTAATGAAACTAAAGAAAATATAATTAAAAATCTCTTTAAAAAACTTACGTCAAAAATTATCTAAACGGAACATGAGGAGATTCGGGAACAAACCAACTTGGACGAGCACAGGAATAACGCAGTGTCAGTCACATGGTTTGAAGTAAAACACAAAATCACAACCAATCATTTTTAACTAAATTGATTCCTCGATCTACTTACTAGCTTACGTAGATATTTTTTCGTTACATGAGTTGGATATTATTATTATGAATTCACTCTGTATATCATACACTTAATACATTTGATTGACAGAATAATCCTGCACAAAAAAAGAACTCCTCCGCATCACATTCTAAAGATTCCACCAGTATATTCAAACAATTTATTAGAGTATTACCCGGAGTGAGGCATAGCTCACCGCTGCGCGGCGATAGCAAGTCCTAACATCGCCCTTAAAAGCAATTTGGCGGTACTTTTAAGTCTTCCAGACTAGAGAGAGGTGTACACTCAAGGGATCCAAAATTGAAATCAACCCCGGATATCCCACGGGAACGCAGAAAACCCGAGCAACGCGCGCGCGCACAGCACGTCGAACGCAAACCATTGCGGAAAGTGCGTTGTTTATCAGCTCAATCCTGCAGCAAAGCCACTTTAACATAAACACCTGTTCTCCTTCCTTCCGCAACGACCTACCCCATACCAACCTCTACACCCCTACGCTGTCGGCCAGACGGGTTAATGTGGAACGAAAACGGGGTAGAAACTACGTCCCCGCGGTACCATCTCTTTTAACCCCTCCTCTCAAGGCTCTGTGGGGGAGAACAAATAAAACTTCGGTGGGATGTGACAGTACGAAGTTTCTTCTTCGCAAGTTCGGCCTGCTCGGTCTCTCTCGACAATTTATTTATGCAGTGGATAGGAAAAAGTGCAAGGTGGATGCGACGGCGGCGAACGTTTCAACTCGTAACTACTTACCATTGATTAAAAGATTCAACCCGTACGGTTTCTTGGGTGCAGATGCATTACTCTCTATATCCTAGGACCTAGAGGATACAATCCAAGATTTGACCAGTGTTTCTCAACCGGGTTTCGGCGAGAAGTCGTCAGGGGTTCCGCGGAAAAATAGTAACAAATAGCGGTGGCGGTCGCCGGTTCATGGGCACATTATTCAGTGTTATTTTTAGGTATTATTTTAGCATTGGATTATTATTTGAAATTAGTTATTAATCATCACATGATCAAGAAGACGTTTCGAATATCTTACCTTTATATTTTGAATTAAATTTTCATCCATCTGCTGATCTGCTGTAAAACAGCAGTACAGTTAGGTGGTAAAACATAATTCTAAAGTTTGGATCAGTACTTCCTTCAGTACTTCCTCAGGTGGATGGGATAGAGCTGTATACAGGCTGTCCGGTAAAGGTGTTCCGAAAATTAGGGAGCTGATAGAAGACGTCACTGCCATACAAAAAGTGTATATGCGCTTTTGGCTTTCGACGCTTCATTAAAAAGTTATAGCTTTTTTATTTTTCAGTTTTATATTCCTTTAAAAATAACAGGAGTTTTTTTTATAGGTATACCATTTCTGTTTGAAAAAACAAACACATATATAGTTTACCAAATGGCGAAAAAAAATTTAATTGATAGGATTATTTTATGACATTTATTTTTTAAAAATGATTTTGGGCATGTGGGCACCGCGACTGCGTCTAATGAACACCATCCGATCAGTCCAATTTTTGGTAACTTTTTCGAGGACTCCTGGCCTTATCTCATCAATAACCCGTCGAATGTTAACTTCCAAGCGTTGAATCGTTGCTGGTTTATCAGCATAGACAAGTGATTTCACGTATCCCCACAAAAAATAATCCAATGGAGTCAAATCAGACGATCTAGGCGGACAATTGACAGGTCCATTTCTTGAGATGATTTGTTCACCAAATGTCTCTCGCCATAAAGCCATGGTTTCACGCGCTGTATGGCATGTTGCACCGTCTTGTTGGAACAATTTCATCCTTAGATTGTTGGTATTGATGTATGGAACCAAAAAAATTGCGAATCACTTGTCTGTAGCGATTGCTATTGACCGTAATGTTGGCTCCGGCATCATCTCTAAAGAAGTATGGCCCAATGATGAATCCAGCATGCAAACCGCACCAAACAGTGAGTTTTTCGGGATGCAATGGCGTCTCAACTATCTTGTGTGGATGGTTTTCACTCCAAATACGGCAATTTTGCTTGTTTACAAACCTACTCAGCCAGAATTGGGCCTCATCGCTAAAGATGATTCTGCGATAATAATCTGGATCAACTTCCAGTTGATTTTCAGCAATAAATTTACACAATTTTCGTGTTCGGGTGTAAGTCTTTCCATGGTGATTTGTCAAAGCATACCGCTAAAAAAGCACCCGTTATAACCGATTACAAAGTCGGCGTTGTTTATTTAACAGAAACAAAAAGAAACACTTACAAATAACCAAAATAAATAAAAGAGTTTTGCAAATACTGCTCAAAATGTTGCCCTTCCATGTAAAATGACATTTCAACACACCTTCCCAAATCTTGCCAGGCTCTGAAAAACTTCAGGTGTTTCTCGAATGCGATTGCAGGCACCATTTATTCGCTGTAGCAGTGCAGTTCAGCAGTGCATTTCTGATTATTCTTCGCTACTCAACATCAATGACATAGTACTGCAAGGAAGTTTACTTTGATCACAATTATAGGTACCTGTACCTACTACATTCGCCCCGTGCATAATTGGGTATGGGGGAAACGCTGGGAAACGATTTGGATGCCCGTTGTGGAATAGTTAGTAAGTAAAGTAAAACCCCTCTTTTCTGCAACATAATTATTTATTTAAATCGGACCGATTTCGCCCTTTCAGTCAAGGGCATCATCAGCGAAAGCTAAAAATACATACATAAAAATCATATTCGTATTATGTGCGCCTGGGAATTCAAACAAAATTCATTAAAATATTTAAAACAACAAAAAAAACTCACTGTCAGTTGCTGCACCAACGACATTTGTCAAGCCGTTCAACATAAGTTCAAACACAGATACAAAACACAACTGAGAATTCAGGTATCCAGGGATGAAATCGGCTTTAAAATATACACCGAAGAACGTTGACGCTTCAATAAATCTACAAATCTCTCCTATAACAGGTGTGGTTATGTGTACATGGCCGTGGGACGAATAAGGAGAGAGCTGGATCATAACCATCGAGTTTAATATATAGTATCTGGAGGTCGCACGCTATAGTCCCCACCACGGTGAAAACGGGTCAAACGCCAACTAGTTATCACAGGCGATTATAGAGGGCCACCGCGCGGGAAATTCGAATACAATAATAACAGACCACTTACTTTACATAATTTCTAAGGATTCTTTGTTTATAATCAATATGTAACGTTAAGTTATTAACGTAAATAAATAAATTACGGATTTGCAATTGAAATCTATCAAAAACGTATTCAATTGCCATCAAAATCCATATACTTTAGAGTAATAAATATTTTACGAGAAAATGTCTTTTCTCGAAAATTGTCTTGTTTTTATCTAGTCTTAAAAAATGCAAAAACTTTTATAAAAATCTTACCATATTCGTCTGGTTGCAAGGTTTTTAATGTTTAGATGCACTCCACTAATATCGGAATTGTATTACTTATAAAAGAGATTACCAAGTCATAGGAAAGGAAATGGATTGATTATGATAGCAAATACAAATGTTCTCCGAATGTATACCCAAGAAAAAAACTGTATTTCATTCAAAATAGTATTTATTTCAACAGTAGTAAATATATGAAATATATAAAATATTATTTATTAGAAATCATAAAAAAAGAAACATTTTTATTGATTGCAATCAATTCAATTTTTGTCTGATGTTTGTTTTTGTTTGTCTCATTCTACATATATAATTAATCTGCATACTAAATACATTTTTGCCACTTCTTTGGTTAGTAAAATAATATGGTCAAAATTTAAAATGCGGTCTTTAAGGCAATCAAAGACGCTTGTGTAAACAGCACGAAAAACAGAATTAGTTAAATTTGGTTTTGATACAAAGCGGAAAAATTTTTACTTGTGAAACGATAATTCGTTGTTTTTCTTCGAATTGCTACCGCAATAACCAACGAATTGCTACCGCAATTCCTAATACAGCCCTTGTTTACCATTGCTGGCACAGGTGACATTCCTAAAATATTTCGTCCAAATATTAGAATAAAAGCGATATCAAACACGAACCGAGCGCAATAAAAATACAATTGACATTAGCAACTAAAGTTAGTTACTTACAAATCACTAGAACACCTAACTTCAGGAGCCTGCGAGGCTGTTAGGATTTTCGGCCGCCCCCACTCCTGTACCATGCGACCTCCAGATTACTATATATTAAACTCGATGATCATAACAAGTATAATGCGTTGACAGCGCCACTTCATGAGTGAGCGGTGTGAAAGAGAAACATGTAATATTCAAATTTAAACTTTAAAGAATTTACATTTGACAAAATTAAGTACAATATTAAGGCGTGAAGCGCATACTAAACTATTTATAAATTAACTTGAAGTATATAGAAGGTTCGGAGTCCAATTAGCAAGCTATATGTATGAAAATAATGGTTTATACAGGAAATTGATTTGGTCATTAATCAAGTTACAGTTAGGGTTCACATTGTATTTAACGATCTCAAATTGTTCCAGTAGGTCAAGTTTATAGCCTTTATTACATTTATGCAGTAATTGAGCGTTGTTATAGTCAATGTTTATGGCCAGTTTCAATTTTGTGCTTATACAAATTACTGGACAATTGAGATCTATGTTCCACTAAGCGTTTTTCAGGGATGAAATCGGTTTTAAAAGATACACCGAAGAACGTTGACCCTTCGATAAATCTACAAATCTCTGAAATCAGATTTTAATTGTAGTGGCGTGCATTCCGTTTCGTGTAAAAACTGTAATGCTGTATATGTAACACAGACCGATACATTTGCAATATGAATCTATACTTAATCAACATGAATAGTTAGTATAATAGTTTTGTAAACAAAAATGTTTTTTTTTTTTTTGGGATTTTGCCATGTGCACAAAGCCTGTTGGCTTGTCTGTGCGGCGCGGCGGTCGTGGAGACGGAGTATTTTTAAAATCCCTGCCTAACCTGGGCTTGAACCCTGGGCTTCATAGTGGAAGCCTTCCACTGGAAGGCATTCGCCTTATCCACTAGGCCACCTCCGCTCCGTTTAAAAAAGATAATTTTACTATGTACACAATACTTACGTACAGAAACAGCTTAGGTCGACATACCTACCCCGTGGGTGATTACTAAGTAGAAAACTGCATAGAAACAGCGCCATCTCGTGGCGATCTTAGACAGATCCCACGTAACGACAGATGGGTGCCGTCATGCTCCGGGCCAATACTTCCAATTGATACTTCCAAACTGATTTCCGATCCCAAAATTGCGAAGTTGCGGACGACGCATTTTTTAAACTGGTGACAGTAGATATCATAAAATATATTTATATTAAGAGCAAGTAAATTTTGATGACGCCACTTGCAATTTCGGATAGTTTAAAAATAAAAATGTTGACAAGAATTTGTAATCAAAATTATATTTTCGTGAAAGTAAAAGTATTACGTACCTATTTCAATGAAAATATGAAGCAGAGCAGTATTACTACAATAATACTATTCGTATCTAATTTTGTGCTTATTAGAACATTAACGTCCAGCAAATCTGGATGTCGCTTTTGCGCATCTGTTTCTGTAATACAACAATAAATTGCGCGTCAGAGTTTACCGCAAATGATTGATCTTAGTAGGCAGCTCAGTATAGTGTGGTCCCGGCGAGAAATTTATCGAACCGCGCCAATAATGGCGAAATTTCTGAAACGCTCGTAATGATGGCGCAATTTAAATTTTATGTTTCGATACAATGCCGCTAGGTGGGGTAAAATTACCTTCGCTTGCTCAGTCAGTCTCATGGCGGGTTCATCAATCAACGGAGCCGCCGGCTCCACTTTTGGTCTCCGCGTAGGAGCTTTATCCCTGTATATACAGACTATATAATATTGTATAATGTATATAATCAAAATTGTAAAGCGGTAAGTTTGAAATATTACATACCGTCTGGAAATAATCTGTGGCCTCAAATCCCTTCACCTGTCAACTTCATGCTAAGACAAAGAAATAAGGCCTCGTGGCAATACCTTAACTTACTACGAAATCATTCAAATTAAAAATCAGCTGTCATTCTTATATACGCTGGTATACAGAACGTTACCGGGTAGACTGACACAGAAAGCTTATCATAGTAGGATCTATGGCAGAATTATTTGGTACATTTTTGTATTCAGCTAGCGAAATTAACCATTAACAACATGATTTGCGAAACGTCAGAAACTACGCATATTGATACAGGACATAGCCCAGTATTCCGAGAATCTGATAGTTTTGTAAAAAATAAATTCTTTCCATTCAAATCATAACGTTCTTCCGAAGCTTCTGCAGCGTACATTTCTTAATCTAGTGATTATCAAGATTTTTTATAAAACCGCACATCTCAAGACGATTTTCTTTGTTGCCATACGAACGGGTGTTTGGTGAGTAAACGTATTCCTTTAAACACGTTATAGTTCATTTGCAAGTTATTTCACCCCAAATGCATTATTCAAATGTTAACGTTTTCGAGCTTTTTAATTCTTATGAGTTTTTAAGAAAACTCTATCTATGAAGTGTAACCTGAGACACTAAAAATGTTTAATATTTTCGAAGTATTTTTTCTGTGTCAATGGTGTCTTTAAGGTGTAACAATTGTTGATAAATCAAAATTTCGTAAAAACAAATCATCTACAAATGAATACTGGATTAACTACTTAGAATTATTTCAGAAATTCAAATGCATGTATCGGATTCATGCCATTATTGCTAAAAGAAATTATAATACATTTTATTGGCACTTGGTCGCAAAAACTACTCTTTCAATAGCTGTCCATCGAGATATAAATATCAAGAAAAAGGCTTCTAATTTCTGAGAAAGAGATAATAATACTTGGGCGAGTAGTTAGTCTCCTACAGTTGTGTGGTCGAAAGACACACGAAACAGAATTTTGTTCCATGTCTTCCAACTCAGAAGCTCAGAACACAGATGTAAAAAATTAGGACTGGGATAACAGCGTAATTTTCTTTTAGAGTTCTTATCGAAAAAAAAGTTTGCGAATTAAAATTAAACTCACTTTAATTTTAATTGAATAAAATATATAGGAATTGTAACAAAAAAAACTATTCTTATACATAAATATAAATAAATATAATCAACTCTTTCTCTTGCTATAATTATTAAAGAACAAATTCAAAAAGTTGTAAGAATATTCAATTACAATATTTGGGGTCTGATCGAAATTAACCCAAAACCTCCCATCCTTTATAGTCTTATAAAACTCCATAAAAAAAACAAAAGCTTTCGACCTATAGTCACCAATAATAGTACCCCTACAGGAAAACCTGCAAAATGCCTTCAGCAAATTTTCCGACACAAATTTCAATTTAAATAAGAATATTCAATAACCAATACCCGTAATCTCATAAATACATTAAAAAATTTAAAAATAGATAGTAATTGTAAACTGATATCTTTTGTCATAAAAAATTTATACACAAATATCCCCATCAAAGATACTATTAAAATCATCAATAATTTTCTTCTCGATAATTTACATAAGCACCCAGTTGTGAGCTTATTTGGCATAAATAATATAGTTGAGTTGCTGCATGTTGTTACAAGACAGAATTCATGCTGTTCGATGGAAAATTTTACAAAATATATATCTTTAAATTATTAGGGACACACATCATACCAAATACAAAGTACACTTAAGAAGTATATCATTAACGTATCTTTTAAAAACACCTGGAAGATAGGCAACTCTATAACTAACAGCAAATACCGACTTGTCAAAATGATGAAAAATGGCATAGGTATATGAAATAACCTGTCCTGAATGTAATAAATAATATATAGGAGAAACTGGCCGAAACATAGGCATTAGATTTCGAGAACACACACACAAATGCGAATCATACGTCTACAAACACATTCAGGAGACAAATCATAAAATAGAGGTCACTAACCTAAGACTCCTCCATGAAATCAAAAAATCAAAAAGACTGAACATCTACAAAGAATACGTGATATTTAAACGATATGCGAGAGCACCACACCTGCTATTAAATCAAGCCATCGAAATAAATCCCAATAGATTGTTTCTGGAATTGTTTAAAATTCCCGCCATTGAGAATGCGCCACCTCGTGACAACGGTTGAATTATCACTAATGTGACAATAAATTTAGGTTAGACATAATTGTTAACGACATGTATAACAACGTACAGAGCTATTTTATTCATATACAATTGTTTTAAAGTGTAGTGTTTCGATTGTTGGTGTATTTCACCGTAATTGTATATTGGGAGATTCTGTTTGAGCGACTCGAACAGCTGTAAACACATAACCTCTCTCACCGCATGTTTTCATGACAGCAAAACTGACGGTAATTTCTTTGTCCAACGTTTTATTTTATAATTCTTTGATTTGTAATCACACATAGTAATTTACCAATACGAAATTGTTTTTGCAGCAAGGCCTGAGGACTAAACGAATGTTTCGAAACACGTAGTCGACAAGTACATTAATAAATAACGTCAGATACGCACTTTTTGAGGTATATTAAGAATTCCAACTCCTAACATTCCCAAATGTTTTTTTTTGACAATTCTTGAATGTCCCACACCTACCTACTACAACAAGCTGTGCGCCTGCGCACGTGTTCGTATCAAAACTATTACTTTGACATAATTGTTTCCCTTTCCGTGTTAAGTGATAGTTTTCACATTTTCACGATCTCATCTATCATAAAACTTTTAAAATGATTCTGTATTCAATTGCTGAATATGCTGACATACTATGTATTTATGGGTACTGTGATGGAACTGCTGCTGAAGCTCAAAGAGCATACCATCGTCGCTTCCCGGATAGGCACGGTAGTGTTTTTGGGGCTACGCACAGACGTATGGCAGAAACAGGTACTGTTCAACGACACATAGAGCCCGGTCCATGCCACATCTTCCACTGCGACATACCAAGCGGTAACGCTCCTTTATTTTTGCTAATAGTTGAATTTTCTTCAAACAACATAGAATATCCTCCTCGCCATCTTCGTTGTCATTGGGTCTCCTGGCTACACCAGGCTCTATGTGTCGTTGAACAGTACCATTTTCTGCCATACGCCTGTACGTAGCCCCCAAAACATTAACGTGCGAAACGTGCCTATCCTAGAAGCGACGATAGTGTTCTCTGTGAGCTTAAATACTAATAATTTTTGATGCCCGGTTATGACTTTATTAGCGTTAAAAATCGTAAGAATTAAAATATCTCGAAAACTGTTAATGCATTTGAGGTGAAATAACTTGCAAATGACCGCTACTATAACGTGTTTAAAGGAATGAATCACCAATAACCCTGTATACAGGTAAGTGTGTATACAAAATACGTTTACGAGAAGTAAAAATAAAAACTAATGCCTAAATACTATAATATGTTTAATTATTAATAAACAAAAATGTGATGGATTACAGTAAGTCTACGTCAAATTCAAGAAAGCTAAAATAGCTACAAATTCGGTGCAACAAATTATTTTTTCCCTGCTTGTAATGGAATAATTCTATGGATCTGGTTTAGAATAAATGCAATAAATATAGCTTTTACGAATAAATTCATCAGCATTGAATTTGATTGACGTTTTAAAAACTCGAACACGTACATTTATTTTATATAATTGCACATTTTTATCATCAATATCATCATATTATTTTATGGCAACCCACATATTTGTTCTGCTGAGTTGGTAGATTCTTTAATTGGCTTACTGGCTACATAAATAATGTACGACATTACATAATAATTTTTTTTGACAATTTAAAATAGAAACATAATCACTCATCTGAGGGACATTGATTTTGTGAAAAAAAAGTGAAAAAGTGCTCTTGATACATTTCTTTGCACTGTTGACGGCCTCTAATTTAATTAAGGCAATTTTTCATAATTTATAGCAGTTGAAGCTACAAACTTCAAATGGTAACAACATCTTACTTAAACTTTCATTTTTTATCTGAAATCGTGAAAATCTGTGGAAGGTATCCCAGAATGTAATAATGGAACCAAAATTAAAGTTGAAGAGCAGTTAGGTGTATAGTCCTGATTACAAAGAACTGCATTGCAACTAAAACAAATATGTTTTGAGGGACGAATGTTTTGCTTTATATCAATACTGTTACGTTGGATACAAAATTCAAAAAATACCATAAAATTCAGACTATAAACGTTACAATGCCAGTACCTTTTTCGTTATAGTTTGTCCGTTATGAGAGCTTACTCATAAATACCACGGGCGTAAATAAGAATTATTTATTGAATTTAGTTTAGAACGCAATTTTAAGTGTTACAATAAAATTCTTATAGTTAATATCGTTTATATAGTTCTTATAGTCTTTCATTAGAAAACTATTCGAAATATATAACTTTTTTTCGTCTGTACCTTTCATGCCTTTATATTCCTTAATAAACCGACACAAACTATAACATAAACTGAAGCCGGATACAAGTTAGACTATAAACGTTACAATGCTAGTACTTTTTTGTTATACTTTGTCCGTTATGATATTTTAGAATGCAATTTTAAGTTTTCGATAAAATTCTTATAGTTAATATCGTTTATATAGTTCTTATAGTTTTTCATTAGAAAACTATTGGAAATATCTAGCTTTCTTTCATTCTGTACGTTTCATTCCTTTATATTCCTTAATAAACCGACACATAAACAATAATATAAACTGAAGCCGGATACTTTTCTAGGTGCTTCAGAGTTAAACAAAGGATGTAAGAGGAAAGGGTGGAGTGGGGTCGGAAACGCTGGAGAGGGAGAAATTGCTTCCCGGTATCCTTGAAGTTGTCCCGGTGATACTTGGGCGAAATGAAACGTCCCCTTCTCGCATAATATTGCAGGAAAATACAATTCGAGTAATTGCGCTATATGAGACGTTTTAGAATCGTCGTCGCCTCTTCCCCTAATGAGCGCCAATCCTCGCAATAACTGTTTTGATTATCAAACGCACCCCTCTACAACCATCTCGAAGTACCACAATATGCCTGAAAATGTTCGCTTATGTATGTATGTTTCGCAGAATATGCCTTGGTAAAGCACATTTAGATTCCAGATAAAATTTCCAGTGTTTAACAGATTACATTAAATTGTATTTACTGAAGGAGTGAGGTGAGAAGAAAATGATGGTGTATAGTAGAGTTAAGGTTTTTTCTTTTAGGGGGAAGCCACTGTATCAAGTCGTTTTATTCTTGATGCTGTGGATGATAGTTCAAAGCATGAAATTGTATTGCAAACAAAACTGCGTTGATCGTATTTACACAATGACAGGATCAATCTCACATCTCATCATTGTATACATAACCCATAGATAACCTGTAATGGAAAGATTAATGTTCAAAACTATCTATCAAACTCATAACTAATTCAGTTCAATAAGGTTCAGTAACGCTTCGATGTATGAACATGAAATTTGGATATAGTGTACAAAACAATCAGATTTTGAGAATATTTATTACATTCAGTTAATACATATAGAAAAGAATGCTAAAATGTCTAATTTGTCAATTTTTTCTTGTGAAATTTATTACACCGGCATATACATTAATTTGGAGGAAAGACCGATATTAGCACCTATGTCAGGCCTACTTCTAATGGTAACAAAAAATTACCCAATAATTTATATTTATTTTTTTTATTTATAAGCATTTTTCCTTGAGAACAAGCATGTTATTTTGAAATTTTGGCCGTCAGAACAAAGCAGAGTTGAAGCGTTAATTTGTACTTTACACTTCCTTAAGAGGTTATTCTACTTTAAAAAAAATGCATTTTTAGGATTTATTTGCGATAACAATGTAAATGTAAATTTATGTTATCATGTTATCAACAAAATCACAGGTTAAGGCTCCATTCTGAAAACATCGCAACTCCGAAACGAAATATTTCGTTGCGATGTTTTTTCTTGCTGGGAGTGGTCAGCCTGTCCCCCACCAACGTCAATCACCAGTTATAGGCGGTGTTTCATGCTCCTGACGTCTGCTGTCTACACCGGGCAGCAGTAATATGGGCAAATAAATATATTTATGGCAATTACTCTTTATTATCACAATTATAATATTTGGGTTAAAATTGTACTTAAATAAATAATCTATTTTTGTATTATGAGTTGGGCTAGATGTTTTATATTTGAAAAAGCCAAAGATGTAGAAATTTTTCATCCTGCCCAACTCGTTATTTATATAAACAGTTACACTGAAAATTTCATAAACTTTGTACAATAAATAACGCTTTTAATTGACAATGCGTTTGGGAAGAGGTAGAACTGGGTCTTAATCGAAAACTACTATTTTCTAGAAAATGTATGTGTATGCGTTAATCATTTGCAATCCGAAAACGCGCTTTTTTGAAGAAAACACAAAATAATTAAATTGGGACGAATTTCTATGCTCAACAACAACAGTGAAATCCACATCGTGGCTGTGATTTTTAAATTGACAACCAGTCACATTATTCTTTGCATGTGCTTAGTGTTTAGGAGGATATTTATCACCTAAACAATGAACAACGATTTATAACATCCACACACCACTAAAACATTAGCCATTAGTGCACATCTACAAAAAATGAACACGCTACCGAATTGAATATAACAATAACTACACTATGCCACAAACAAAATAAACGAAATATATGTTTTACGAGACATAGTGTAACTTGTAGAGCTGGTATAACTGAATATTTTGGTATAGAAAAAAATTTCACAGTCCCCAGAAAACCTCGATTAAAAAAAAACTGTTGTTATGTGTATAAAAATATATAATTTCGCCATTTTGTATTCAATTTCCAAAATAATTCAATTGACGAAGGCGAAGCACATAAAAATCAAAAAGTTACAGTAAAAATATTCAGTTTTCCGTTATTTTTCGACTTCTTTAGTAATTTTGGACTAATTTCAACCAATTCTAATAAACTAGTATTAAACGCAACTTTACATGGGCTTTCAATAAAAAATAGAAATAAAATATTACAGATAGAAACAGGTCATCAAATTGTTGTTAAAATTTAAAAAAAATCTGTAAATAATGGATAACTCCTACTGAAACTTTTTTTAGCAAGGTTATGAATTTATATAGACATGCAAGGACGCAAAAACAAAATTTTGGGGGTGTCTGGGAAATTTATTCTATACCAGTATGTTCAGTTACACCAGCTCTTCAACTTATACATGTCTCGTGAAAAGTATATTTTCGCTGTAACACACTGCTATCAGCGATAAACAATAAAGTTGGCAGATTGGGAAAAAACATAAATTGGACAGACCGTGAGAAGTTTGAAAAGAGGTTTAGAGAACATAACAACACCACTACAACAGCCATGGGAACACATCTACATGCAGACAATCAGAGGACAATTGGAAAAAATATAAGCTACCTGCATCTTAAACATCTTTAACTTCGAACGAATTATACAATCAGATTACTTCTGAGTTTAAGTAATGTTTTGAAAGAGGTTTTAAAGATGCATTCTTCCAAGTCGAAATTAAAAGTAAATGAAGAAGTTGCAGATGCTGTGTAAACTTATGAAAGTAATGATGGTGGTAGAAGCTTCGGCTAGAGCAATTATAGAGGCAAAGAAAAAAAACAGGAATCAAGTGACTTTGGACGATGTTGAGGTTATATTAGTTCAAATAATTTTCCTTAATAAGTAATAAGTAATAAATAAAACAACTCATCCTGCATGAGTGCCCAAAATCAACCAAGATAAGTCTCCTGAAAAAAACTAGAGACACTATGAATGTCAGGGAGAAGTAATAGTTCAATTAATTCCATTCTGGTCTTCCCAGAAGACCACCTTTTCAAAATATTAAAATCAAACATACACACAAATAGTTCCAGAACAACACATGTTATTTGAACTGACAGATGAATACGAGACGAACACTTCAAAAATAGTCGATAAAAAGCACAACAATACACATACCTAGTCGCAATTCGCGGTAAGGAATAAGCTACACAATGATTAACACGACTGAAGTGAAAATAAGAATAAAATGAAACCTAACCAAAATGATCCACAATTAATTTGTATTTTCATTGATTGACAATTGTAAATTAGTAACAAAGATTCTTCTTGTTCGCAGTGTGAACTGAAGACGGGTGTCATTGCCTATGAAAGAATCCCAAAAAGCAAAATAAGCAACCAACAAAGCTGGGCACAAAAGCGTTAATCCGTTAATAGTTAATTAACGAAGTAAAATTTTTCGTTAACGAATTAACTTTTAAGTTAACTTTCAAAACCATTAATGGACCGACTAACTTCCGTTACATTCATCATCCGTTAAATTCAAGTCCGTTAAATCGGATATCATGAATAAATATTTCAAATGTTTGTATAGGCATTATGTGCAAGTTCGTACTTAGTTTTGTTTACATGTGTGACGTACTACTTTGTGTGACGTGGCGTCCGTATATAAATCGTGCGCGGGAGTTGTTTTGTTTTTAGTTGTTTCAACTCCAATCCAACCCCCTTAAGCCCTTTACTTCATTCTGTCATCTGTGCAATTCAAACGCGAAATTAAATTCGTCAAGTCCAATGTGATTTTTACTTTATCATACGCAGTATGTAAAGTATTGTAATCGTGCCAAAAAAGTTTTTTGAGATTTTAGCGGAAATATATATGTCTTTTTGGGTCCCCTGAACATTTTTGACCAAGGTCCAAAAACATGTCTGTGTGTGTGTGTGTGTGTGTGTGTGTGTGTGTGTGTGTGTGTGTGTGTGTGTGTGTATGTGTGGATGTGTGTACCCGTTTTTGTGGCGACGATTCCGGAGAAACTACTAAAGGTATCGGGACGAAACTTCATATTTAGAAGTTTCATAACCAAACTTAGAGCTGAAAAGCTTTCTGTTGAAGAAGGCCCAAAGGAACTGGAGGTTTAGTCTTAGCATTTTTGAAAGATTTTGCAAATAAGCCGCCATTTCTGGAATTTCGTCGAAATAGTTAAATAATAAGTTAAAGATGAGGAAATTCTGAATAATTAATCACTATGACATTTTTTGGTACAATCAATAGTTTAGCTGCATGAGCAAATTCTAGTCTTGGTGTCAAACGCTAATGTTTTGACAATAACTTCTGTCAATATAAGCTGCGTTTGCATATTGCATTACACTTTTTACACCCAATAACACGTAAGTGTCATGTGGACGGTGTACCCGGTGTCAACGGAGTACAATATCCGAACGCAGCTTTAATCGACATATCTGTCTAGTTCTAGTAGTTTTATTTTAATGCAGACATGGCCGATCTCGATCAAATAGAGTCTCATGCAGCTAAACTATTAATTTTATATATAGTATGATAAAGTCATGTGCCTGGCCACATCAGATTTTTTTGTTTCACTCTATGAAACATTTTAAAATTACCAAGTTACATGGAATTAGGATCAGTTCGATCAGTTTGATCACCCATGTAAGTGCGTGCGTTTATAGCAACAATCTAGGAATTTTTGTCTAAAACGAAAAATTGGCGACACCACTGTGTATAGACGCGAAAGATAACCTATTCGGCATTTCGTTATTTGTTATTGTTTGCTGTGATTTAAAAACTGTGTGTGGAAGAAAAGCGTAATCAATAATTTAATAGCAAACCATGGAGGTTATGTTTGCTACAAACCCAAAGCAACTATTATTGTCAAAAAAATAAAAATCGCTGATGTTCAAGCCATGCGATCTATTAAAGTTGCACAGGACAGATGTAAATGGTGTAGAAATTGTCATAAAATTGCATGCGATTTTTCAAAGTTGCATTGTTGGAAGTGCAGGTTTGAACTGCATAGATATAAAAGTAGGTTTAGTTGATCTTTTCATCTTTGTATCTCGTAAAGTAGTTCTTTTAGTTACCACTGTACCTAGTTTGAAAAGTTTCTAAGGCAATTTTTACATATATGCAACCGCAAGAAAGGTCCGCAGTTATTTTGGTTACATACTCATCGGTTTATTAAATGTTAACGATTAACGGTTAACGTTAACTTCCGTTACATTTGTAACAAATTAACGGACTATCGGTTAACGAAGTTAACTTTTTAGTTATCGGATTAATGATTAACGAAGTTAACTTTCTGATTAACTTTGCCCAGCTTTGGTAAATTATATCGCTTTGAGATGGACATATTCACACAACGTACACATCAGAAGCATGCTGTCCATAATTTCCTGAAATCCCTACACTTTTCTCTTACGCAAAAAAATACCAAACTATAGATCAGCAAAGTACCTTACACGACCCCTGGCATATGTCCTTGTAACGTATTCAGCAAGGAAGTATCACGAAAAGGAAAGAATAAGAAGAAGAATCGAGTTGATTGTATCGCCTGAGGTGGAATCCAGCATAATTTGATGCGGAGAAAAGAGCCACTCCGAGACAATATGAGCCGTCACATTTCCGCGTGGGGCACAGCTTGGCGCAGCTACCATAAAATACAGAACCTTAATAGAATTGTATGCATAAGTAATGGCAAAATTCGCCGCCTGGTTGCCTCGCAGCCTGTGTTCACTGACATTCCCTACTACATGCTTCTGATGCTACTACGTTTCAAGTTGCATCCACACAAACTGGGCGACACTATGAAGTAGTTAACATGTTACTCTGGATAGTGCTTTCTATTAATAAAGGGTGTAGGTATGTAAATTGATGTATATGCACCAATTATGTTTGCATCGTGTTTATTATTTATATACTGGGGAAGCTTTTAGAATTAATGTGGTCGAATGAAAGTACAATGAAAGTACACGTAACATCAAGATGAAACAAGAAGATAATATTTTATACGACAGTTGACATTTTCGATTCCGATTAAAAACAATGTTCAACTAAGGTTCTCTTGAATCAATCGACACTGAACCTTCTAAGCAAATGTTGGACGGTTGGTTTAAGGAGATGTTCTCATGTAACCGGATTTTTTTCACTTTCATATTTTGAACCTTTGAAGTGTAAAATAGTCCTGAAACGCTTTTTCGATCCTCGAGTTTGTTATGGTTTTTCAGCCTATGACTTTTAACTACACTAGAACGTTCCATGATCTGTTGGAACGAATCTGTTTATTTAAAAGTAAATAAATATTTCGGATTGTACAGGTGGTAACGCTTCTCAAAACTCGCAAATAATGTCACTATAATAGTTTATGTCCTTGTAATTGTGTGTTTCCTTAATGTTTTGGGAAACGTTAACCAGCACGTTACATTACAAAATACAGTGAATTTCAATATAAAATAAATGTTGCTATGTTTAACCAAAATTGCATTAAAAAGGGCCAAAGGCTCAACTGTAAAGAGAATATAAAAATAAGTTAGTGAAGAGGAAGATAATTTGATTGTAATTCACATTTCGATTTGGAAGAATTACAAATAGTAACAATACGAGCTTTTAAAGCAATTTAAGCACTTGAAATAAATTACTATATTTTATATTCAATGAAATATTCAGCTGAACCATGAAAGTTGTTAATTGACAACGACAGTTACTAATTAAAGCTTCGCACGGAATATAGCAATTCTGTTTGAGCTTTTGAGCATGTGAGGTGTTAAAATATTTATCAACTGAATTGATTAGTAACCAACAAAAATGTGACTGTAACAGTTGGCAACACGCTAACGTCAAAGATCTTGACGATTTAAAATTTATTTCTAATTTCCTAAACACCATTAGTAATTTGGAAAATAAGTGTTACCAAAAGCTATAATAAATTACATGTTTATAAAATTAATTTTAATATAAATAACGTACAAAAGTTATAACATAAGAAAGAACAATTTATGAAATAAATTTAAGAGATTCTAATCCATTTGAGATACCAATTAATGTAACGAAACAATAGTATAGATTAACATAAGATATCGTGTAATTGAAGAAATGGTGACGGTTAAAAAATAAAAAGAAAACTATATACTACTTTTATGCTGTAGGGGATATCAACCAGTGTCCAGTCGTTCTACATTGTGCATGTAAAGATTAAATCCAGTCGACGACTGAATCAATCAATAGCATATGGTTCCCGTAGTAAAGGTAGGCGCACACATTTATATTAGTCATGATGCAACAAAACACGTTTAGACGAAAACGTTTTTGTCTAAACGTGTTTTTGTTTTCCAGAGAAAACACGCCGCCGCACACATACGGAACAAAACAGCGATAGTCAAAACGTTTGACATAAATGTCAATATCAATCGTAGTTATACTAAAATATGTGGTCGACGAAGCCACCGCGATAGTTTCAGTGTTTTGGTAAAGGTGTATGCTCCAGGAAAATAAAATAGCCAAAAACTGGTTGTGGGTGTACCCTATTAACCAAAAAAGAAGCTACGAAAAAACATTATAGTGCAGGCAAATTAACTGATTATAAGCCAAAACCGGTATTAATTGTAGACAGGAGTTTTATCATTGGAAATGGTAAAGGGGCTCATAGTGAACGTAAAAAAAAATAAATGCAGGTCATGGGGTGGTATAGTGTTTATTTGGGAGGGTTGAAAGCGGGTGCCAAGTATATTATTGCGTTTTCCGGCAAAACTTGACGTTTTATCCAAAAACGTCCTATACTAAGTTGTAGATCATAAAAAAATCTACAACATTCATATGGGTCACTTTTTACTATGACCTCAAAATTTCCGAGAAATATGCGAATGCCAATGCCAAAACGAATTTTCTGTTTTTTATTTTTCATTGTCGCAACAATGATTCAATTTTAATCAAACTTTGTGAAATCGTGCATTTTTATACCTTAAATAAGCATACATTTTTTTATTACACAAAAAACAAGAAGTTTTTGAGATATTTAGTTTTTTCCGTCAAAATCAGACTTTTTTTCAAAAGAAATTCTGTGGTGAAAAATCATAGTACAGAGTTCTTCTGGGACTCATTTTTGTTGTTTTTACATGTACTTATTGACACAATAATTAAAATAATAGTCCCTATTTAACAACATGCTCAAAAATTTAAAAAACTCAAAAACGACTTTTGCAATAGTGAATTTTTCAGTAATTGTTCATTATTTGTTTAAATTTTTAAGAAAATTGCAATACTGGTTACGACATTCAATTGTACGGAAAATATATACAATGGAAACTGTCTCTTATTTCTACACAAATGCTATAACCATTAAATTAGAATAAGAAATCTTCAGATAAGTAAGCAAAATAGTCAGTTTTTGCCTTAGAATCAAAAAGTAGCCAACACAAAAGTTGTAGGTCAAGAAAAAATATACAACTTTTGTAGAGGTTACTATATAACATAACCTCAGAGAAAAATGGGAAAATTCATTTTTATTAGAATTTATAATTTTAATTTAGTTTTGACGAAATTTCTGAAAGTAAATTATTTAAGTCTTAAAAAATCACAAACTGTTTATGAAAAAATCTACTAATGTAGTTAAAAATGTGATAACATGTAATGTGAAACAGTACTTTAATAATTGATAATAATAAATTACAAAAGTTAATATTGTAACACGCCCCTAATACCAGTGCGCTCCATGACCAGCGAGGGCGTAGGAGCCCCCTTCCACTACGTGTCGACACTCGACCTGGACCGAGCAGGATAAAAGACGGTACGCAACCCTGGCACATGAGTTCGCTCACCGGCCTGGAGGAAACTATTAACTTGGCGCACCTCGTAGGGCCTTGGTGACAACGTGGAATCCAGACGGAGAGACAGGCATCGTCAGTATACGACACGCTGCACCTACCGCGACTTGCATTTTCGAATATCTGTTTCCGAACGACCCCACCCCGTCAATATATATTTACAGATTTACAAATAAAAAATGAAAGATATTTATTTATCATTTTTTATTTGATTTTTATAGATTGGCATTGTTATTTAACTATGCCAATCTTTGCCTTATTCGCAATTTTTCTCGGAAGTTTTGAGGTTATGTTATATAGTAACCTCTACAAAAATTGTGGATTTTTTTTTCACCTACAACTTTTGTATTGGATACTTTTTGATTCTAAGACAAAAACTGTTATTTTGCTTACTTATCTCAAGATTTCTTATTCTAATTTAATGGTTATAGCGTTAGTGTAGAAATGAGAGCCAGTTTCCTTTGTATTTTTTCCGTACAATTTAATGTCGTAACCAGTATTGCAATTTTCTGAAAAATTAAAGCAAATAATGAACAATTACTAAAAAATTCATTGTTGCAAAAGTCGCTTTTGAGTTTTTTCAATGTTTGAGCATGTTGTTAAAGAGGAACTATTGTTTTTATTATTGTATCAATAAGTACATGTAAAATCAACAAAATTGAGTCCCAGAAGAACTCTGTACGACGATTTTTCACCACAGAATTTTCTTTTAAAAAAAGTCTGATTTTGACGGAAAAAACTAAATATCTCAAAAACTTCTTGTTTTTTGTGTAATAAAAAAATGTATACTTATTTAAGGTATAAAACGGCACACTTTCACAAAATTTTATTAAAATTGAATTATTGTTGCGACAACAAAAAATTAAAACCAGAAAATTCGTTTTGGCATTGGCATTCGCATTTTTCTCGGAAATTTTGAGGTCATAGTAAAAAGTGACCCATATGAATGTTGTAGATTTTTTATGATCTACAACTTAGTATAGGACGTTTTTGGATAAAACATCAAGTTTCGCCGGAAAACGCAATAATATACTTTGCACTCGCTTTCGACCCCCCCAAATAAACATTATACCACCCCATAACCTGCATTTATTTTTTCTACGTTCACTATGAGCCCCTTTACCATTTACAATGATAAAACTCCTGTCCACAATTAATACCCATTCTCAACATAATTTGCCTGCACTATTACAGTGCTTTTTGTTGGTGTTAAGGGAAGATGAAGCAGGTAATAATGTTTATTAAATGCTATCATTAATAAGGAACAAATCAACAAGTTTTCGGCAGCACACACAACCATCGCATCAGAACTGTTTCACTCTGCATGACGGAGCAGGCGTCGGCTTCCATCTTTTTCCTGTTCATCCAACAATTCATTTAAAAAGCAATAGTACACCGGTCTTAAATTTTCTTTTTTCCTTTTGGTAGACAATTGGTTTACATCGCTCGTTTAAAAAACTTTTAAGAAAAAGTAAGTACTTGGCTATCGTGCGTAATCTTCTCTGCAGTTTTTTATTTTCAATTTCAACCATAGGGCCATCGACCAAATCCGCTGACCTTATTTTATTTACCTACTTACTTTTCTGAACATTGTTTGTTTTTTGTTTGTTGCAGTTACTTCTTTTGAAATAAAAAGCAGAACACGAGGACGTAGAGGGTGTAGCAGGCGTTCCTTTAATGAGATCAAAGTCCTCTTGCTCATGGATATTGACTTTTAATGACGTTTCCTCAAAGCTTCGTCTCATAACTTTATGTTGGCCCATAAATTTGTGTATAAAATTCATTGCATCAAACAAATACCATGAAGCACGCCAAAACACCTTATTGCGACTTAACCGTGTCTGACGTGATTAAACGCACACATAAAAACTATGGTAATATGTACATTGTACATGTTTAGACGAACACGACCAAACGTTTAGACCAAAACGTTTTCGTCTAAACATGTTTTGTTCCAACATGACTGATATATTGAAAACCCATCGAACAATTGTGTCTGTCCAGCCTGTCAGACTTTAATCCTTCATGCCTCAAATTTCAATCACTTAATCGTAAAAATAAAAATACCACACTGTACCAGACAAGATTTACCATCAAAAGGATTCGGGAACCATAAGCTATCATTCAAAATCTAGAATAACTGGACTACAGCACAGACAAGATATTTTACCTGCCGACTAGCAAATACAGAAATTGGCAAAAATATAAAACCACGCGTTTGTTTTTTTTTTCTATCTTTCGAAAAAAAAATCAATAAATACAAATTATAACCAACCTTCAAAAATTTATTGGTCATGTTTATTTAGTTATTAATTGCGGCATGCAAATATTGTTGCGAAGTATAGTTTAATTGCATTTTACAACTGAGGTCAGGTCATCCAACCCATCCGACCTGCACACAGTTGCTTGTCCAGAAATGCAGACGTCAGGCTTTTTATATCGGAACAAAGACATTCCTTTGTGGCACGCATTCAAAGCGTGCAAATTAACTTTGATTTGTGTTAAAAGCCGTGTGCAACCAAAAATCCTAACTCAGGATTTTTGGGGGACCAAAACAGGTGATGACGTCTTGCCAAATTGATATAAAAGACACGGATTGGGATGGGAACGGTATCAGTAGTTTGCAGCACCTACTAGTAGTGTAGCGCGACTATTGTATTTTAGATATCAGCTGTAGTATTGGAATTTTGTATGGTCAGCAATACACGACCTATGTAAGCAACACTGCGACTTTTATTTACATCTCCATCTTGACCTAGAGCCGTCCCCCATTAAGAGCTACGTAACAATATAATCTAAAAAGAACTATGGATATTTAGTTTTAGTTTAAATATAAAAAAGGACATTGTTTGGAACCCCGAATTATTTTTGTTATTTTTTTTTTTATTTCAAAATACATGAGACGCTATTATCCTCCGCACTGACGTACGCTATGTACAATTACCACAAAAATATAAATTAAGATAGCTGCATCTAGCCGTTATCGTAGCAACTTTAACATTCATACGGAAATTAACAACGAATCAGTTGTTGTGAAATTTCTTAGAACTAAAACTTTAACAATTTACTTTCTTTGTAACCGGAATAGCAAGTTGCAAAATACATAATTAGACCGATTGTTAATTCCTTATTTGAAAATTTAGTTGTTGGGAAATATAAGAAAATAACTTCACAAGTAAAACTTGGGTAGCAACTACAAAAACCTCTATAGAATAATCGAGAAGTAAAACGCAAACTTTATTAACACTTGACGAATGTGATTCCAGACCCACAGCAACGCTAGATTTGGCACACCAAAAATAAAAGCTTATAGTTTGATATTATAGTAAAACGACCTTAGCAGCAGCAGCGTGGGGAAAGATCGTCGTATTAGGTATCATTGGTTAGCCTACAACTTTAACTTTTTATTTTTATAAAACCTATTTTAATGACACTGAAGATTTTTTTAGAGCTTTTCTTTTTTTACAACGTTTTTATTTAGAAACTGTCTTCTAATTTTCTTCCTAATTTTCAACTTTTTTTTTAAATGACGGCCCGCTTTATTGAAAGGTAAATTACAGTGCATTTTGCAAGCCCGTTGCAATATATCGGGATGAAGCAGCCCTACATACTTACCTGTATTATCTAAAATAATAAATACACAAATAGGCACTCCGATGGCCTATTGGTAGTAATTACAACTGTTTGTTGTATTTAATATTACAATCGTAAACTCCATTAGTTTATCGGTGGGTTTAACATTAAAGTTTAAATTTAAATCAATAGGGTATTACACTACCATATTATAGTTTCTACCGAATATAGAGTTTATTAATCCATAAAATTTAACAACCCATTGTTTGCAGGACGGTTATAAAATCTAAATTAAAAAAGTTTTGTTGTTGTTGAATCATTTCATCATTCCATTCAATCTGTAGTCAGATTCGTCATACCATATTTTTAATTATTTGTTATGGCCAGAAGACTTGCATAAAGTCCGTCGAATGCTTTTCGAGACCACACTTTAATGTTTGACTATCAGATCTTTATAACACATCGTAAAAACAGATTTCTTTGTGTGGATTCAGCTTTACTTCTAGGTGTTAGCCAATCAGAGGCGTCGTTGTTCCTGTGTTCCCGTTTGCCTTGCATCGCACCGCACTTGATTTACTGCCACGTCAGAATCCCACAGAATTGGGAGAATCCTCGTGTCGCCGCTCACTTGTTTGTTTGTGCAGATCGTTACTCTTCGCTAAGGTAATTCTTTGCAAGCATAACGGAAATACTTGAGCGCAAGAGAGAGAGACAGCGGTAGAGAGTACGGAATATCATTTTCTGCCGTCACATACGGCGCTTCCCGATTTAAATTAATGGCACTTTATTAAATTAGACGGGTCGTATTTTATCTTTCACAAATGTGTATTAGCACCGAAAACGTAAATTTATTGCCTTTAGTGTAGAGAAATCATAGGAATAAGCTAATAATAAACTCTCAATGATCTCTCTCACGTAAGTTTTTTAATGATCCTTGTGATCCATACGTGAGATCCTAAACGATCTTCGCATATACAGAGTGTTCCAAAACATTGTAGCAACTCAAACTTTTGCTTTTACACATTTTTGATTGATTTTTTGTCTTACTAAACTTTAACTAAACTTTACTAACTTTTAATTGTTTTTGACATTTTGTTTCTTTTGTTTAAAAATAGCATTTGGTATTTATCAGTTTAGTAACATAGAACCAATTGAATACATGGTGTTGACAATGTTTAAAGTAAATTTTTTAAATGGAGTAGCCTCTATGGTTACGTTTTTGGAATCCACGTATTTTTTTACTTAACAAAGTAGTAACTTACTATTGTGCGAAAAATCAATGGTTTTGGTGATAAGACACATAAGTGAGGAATGTATATGTTTGAAAAGCATATGAAAGCTGCCATTACGACAAATAGTCATTGAAAAGTGTCAATGAAGTCAGAAGTCCATTGATTCCGAAATTGACGGCCGGAAATTGAAATTGACATCGAAATATTGTTGTATCCTAACGACATGCTAATATTTAAGAAGATTATTCTTGGGCATATTTTGAGAGAAAAGAACTCATATAAACATATGTCCTAAAGGTCTTAACTTTTGAACTACAGTTTGCTAAAGTTGAAAGAAAAAAATCTTCTTTTATGATAACTTTGGTATGACCCCAGATATTCTTGTGAAACGAAGTACGCATTTTCTATGCATCAAAATGCATTTTCTGTTGTGCAACCTATTTTTTTATCTTGCCATTCGCGTTCGTGCAGGATCTGCACTGAATCATTTTAAAGAGAACAGTGATCATAAAAATTTAATCATCAATGCTTTTTCACAAAGTAAAATTATTTTTGAAATCATCATTTCGTTCTGAGCAAATCTGGTCTCTTGATTTTTGTTTCGTTTGACGTACGGTTTTCGAATAAAGAAATAAAATTCATTCATTTTCATGTTGTTGTGAAATTTGTTATTATCAAGGATTAAAACATATCTAGTAGGTAAGAAGCAGATTTTGTTTTGTAAATAAAAACGTGTTTGAGGGTTTGCTACCTAGTCTAGTTGTCACGTATTTAAGGCAGCAAAATTAACAACATTTTAACAACAATTAACAACAATTTTGTTCTTAACACCCTGTTGTTCAAAAGTTAAGAACTTTAGGACATATGTGTATATGAATTGTTGTCTCAAAATGGACCCAAGAATAACCTCCTTAAATATTAGCATGTTATTAAGAAACATCCTGTATATTTTAATACATAAAAATCGACGTATTCGAGAATTCGATGGAAATGAAGGTATGTTAAGGTGGATTTAAATTAGAGCGAACAGAAGCGAACGAACGAATTCGTTCGCTTAAGCTAGCATAATTTACATGGAGAACCAAACGGTTGTTTGTGGATGTTCCAACGCCTGTCGGTAAATACCAGCGAATTCGTTCCTTCGTTCGTTCGCTTCTGTTCGCTTTTAAATGCGGCTTAATGGGAATTATACAGTGCAAACAAGTGTTCCTCAACCCAAACCATACCGTGGACTGCTATACCAATCCATATTTGTTGATCCTACACTTAACTATCGGATAATATCATTTATGTCCTAAATGATCATAATGTGACATTTTACATCTTAGATACCGGGACCAAAACAGCTTCTTTTTGCGCCCTAGGGTAATATGGTATATTATAATACAAGTTTTATAAGACAAAAATTGGCGCACGAGTTGTTTTGGGCACGACGAGCGTAGCGAGGAGTGCCCAAATGGAACGAGTGCGCCAATACGTCTTATAAAACGAGTGTTATATACTATTTTTTCTACTTTGCGATATTAATTTTAAATAAATTTCGCAAATTGCGGTTGTCATCTTACAATCTAGAGTAGTTTTATTTTCAACAGTTTGTAGTTGTGGTAAAATTCACAAATACGATTGAAGCGAGCCAATAGCGATTGAGATGTCAGCCTCATTTGACACCTGACGCCAATTTCATCAATCTTGTAAAACTAAAAGTTACTAAAAGTTTGTGATCTAATGTTTTCATAACGACACGGAAAGCGGTTTCGTTATGAGTTTATAACGAACGCAAAGTAGAAAAAAGATTCTTATTGCGCCCTATGGCATAAAGGATTGCTGTAGTTATAAGTCAAATATGTCGATTATTTGTCATTCAAATTGTCAATTTTAAATCGTCAATGTAAATTATTGGATATTAAGGCTATAAGTTTGACAATTAGTTGTCTGTATTGTCACTGAACTCCGAATTGTTTGTATTGTTATTCAACTCCGTTACCCATGATAATTGTAAACGTCAAAATATTTATTTATTGTTTTTTAACTTGTTTATTTTACGTCGGTCTAATTCCGCAACTTAGACCAATCACCGACGCTGAGGGCAGGCTACACACAACCAGGAATTTTGTCGAACTGAAGGAATTCCAACCTCCAGTAAGAGTTCTTTAACGTGCACGTCGCATCATGACAGCGCACGGGGCCACCGGCCTTACTTCCTCATCCGATGGAAGGCGCCATGCAAGGGTATTTGTTCCCTGCCTACAATACCAGGACAGTCGACTTTAGCCCAAAATATACAGGCTGTCTCACGGAACTGATACATTAGAAGTTTCTCATGTTCTACTATTTCTGGAAACATGAAATTTTGGAATTAGAATTTACTCGATCTGAGCTCTTCGGCTAAAATATTCTCCAGTTAACTGTCACGTCCGGTCACCGGAAGTCGGTATCAACTTTGTTATTTTAAATGGAATGATATAATTTTTATTTTATTTTTGGTTTCTACGTATCAAAATACATTAATTTTAATAAGGGTTCCCTATACCTAAATATCACCATTTTTGAGTTTTTTTGATTTTACTAATTTTTTGGTGATTTTCGCGGTGACGTTTAAAACTGAATATCTCGGTTACTATTGAAACTAGAAGTTTGATGATTGATGGTCCAAAACTAGACGCTGTTTAGTTCATCATGATATCTTATACAGGCTGTTCAAAATTTACAAAACAATAATTGAATTTTCAAACGTAAAAAACAATTTTTTTTCAAATGGAACGTCCTGTATACCGATAAGCCATTTGATAGGAAATTGTATTCCCTATCAATCAATATTACGGTTCTCATCTTTAATAGTTTTTGAGATATTGTTACTTTTTTTTCAAATCCATTTTAAATACACCCATTTAATAATGGGGACGAAATTAGATTAATTAAATTAAATTATTAAATTAAATTAAATTAAATAGTGATAGATATTTAGAAATTTTGCGTGGATGTGTGAACAATTTTTGCGATACTCTTTCCCTCAATATTTTACGCGACTGCCTTTATCCAATGGACGGTGCACCGGCACATTCTTCGCATGTGGTATCCATTCAACTTAATCAGACGTTAGGTGACGGTATGTGGTTCGGAAATATGAGACCCTGGCGGTGGCCACCAAGTTCACCAGATTTAACACCATTAGACTTTTATTTCTGGGGTCATGTGAAAAATCAGGTCAATTCCACACCAGCTAATACTCGAGAAGAATTGACTAACAGAGTAGTAGCCGCCATTAATGGACTTCAGCGACAAGAAATCCGAAGAGCGACGATGACAGTAGTACAGCGAAGTGTTTTAAAATGTTTGGAGCAGAACGGGCAGCATTTCGAACAACATAATTAAGTTTTAATTTAAGTTAGGTATCCCAAATCTATTATTTTAGTTTTAAGAAACCTTTTCAATATTTTTCTGTTTTCCTGCTGTTCCAAAGTTGTTACATTCCTATAAGTAAAGAATAAATCGTTTTGTATTTAGTTTGCATTCTTGTATACTGACAATATCTCAAAAACACCAAAATGTTTGCTACACTTTGATGTTCCATACCTATTGAAATCTATTCCCGATTTCTATGTTTTTTACACTTTATGAAAATTCGTCCCGTTGCTGCAATGTTGATAAAATAAAACATAAAATTAATTTAATCCTATTATACAACGAAAACGAACGTTATGGTGATGTAAGTTCAAATTTTAAATTTTTGTAGAAATTTGGTGGTCTAAGTTAAAATTTCGAACGCGTGTGGTAATCTTAATAATTTGTACTACAAAATAATGCCGCACTCTAGGAAAATTCATCACGTAACATTTTGAATTGTCATATCCTTCAGGAATTTTCATAAAATAATCAATTTAATCACATTGTACAACGTAAACCAACATTATTGGTGCTGTAAATTCAAATTTTTGTAGAATTTTTGGTGGTCCAAGTTAAAATATATGTATCAGACGTCAATGATAAAATAGCTTTACTCGTGACTGTATATCTTTTACAAACATACAGATATTGGGATAAAACAAAAATTAATATGTTGGGAATTGTTATGGCTTTATAGCAGAGTACTTCAGAACCAGCTCAAAGTTCCTTAACTACTCCACAGGGTGTCTCAAACTTAAGCCACTAAAACATCAATTGGAACTCCAGGTATAATAAGCTTTAACCATTTTCTCTTTCAAAATTCTAAACGCATGTGACAAGTTATGTAACATCAAACATTAGCAAAACTTTAAGTGGCGTGTTTGCATGTTCACATGTTTTCAGTAAATTGAAGTTTTTCTGCAAAAGAATAATTAACATTCTTTGGAAACCCCCGTTTCTTGACTTTTTATTTAGTAGGTCTGAAGACACTATTAAGTTAGCGAAACCAAAGAATTTTGAATACACTTTTGCAAGGAGAACTGAACAGTTCCGGAGTATTCCAAACCAAATTATAACAATCTACTTGATAAATATATAAGTGAAGAAGTATTGATGAAAATAAAAATGTTTTTTTAAGTGTAAAATTGTCCGCAAATGTTTAGTTTTTGAAATATTCATAATTTAATAGTAGATATTTGTCACCCCCGCTTCTATATGTCTGATGCTATCCCCTTCAGAAAGTAATATTATAAAGCGAATCATAAGCCATAATCGCCTACTAAATCGAAGAAATTAATTCGGCTTTAAAACAGTTCTTTATAAGTCACAAAGGACGAAGACATTTCCCCTAAAGCACAAAATAATCTGGCGATTGAAAAACTGATCTATAGACTGCTGTTATGTAGTCGTTTAACTAATTTAATAAACTTTCCTTTAACCTAGAAAAAAGTGAACCGAAAGTTTAGTCCTCACAATCAACATTTAATTAAATGTAGATTTTCGCGGTTTTCTCGAAATTCATTTGAAGCGACATGTCGCATTTTGCATACAAACCCCTCGCATAGAACATCACATCCTGGCGCCACATACGTCGTTTCCCGGATTTTAATTAATGCCACCTTATTAAATTAGAAGGGCCGTATTTCATTTCGCCACGATTAACATCTCGAACAGTTTAGCAGCTGGCTGAGGGTAGGTGGTACCAGCGGGGTAGGTATACTACGAACGTATTCAACGTTTTCGCTTTCGGTTCTATTTACTTATGATAATTAAATTGAGGGAGACGTGTTCAGCGAACAACAAGACGAAGAACCGGGGGCAGAACGGATATCGCGGATAATTTTCCTGAACTCGTTTGCATGGCGAAACGTTCAGAATAATTCCCGCGTGGGTAATTTGGAAGAGGTCGCTGTCCTTCATTCAGGTGGGTTTTGTAACATTCTTGGTACAAGAGAAACATTTTTATTGGCCTTATTGGAGCATCATTAAAAACGTCTTTAAATAGTCTTGTTTCTGCGCATTTTATTTTATGTTTATTTGTTTTGGTGAATTTAACATAGATAGATAGATTGATAGGTGGCCAACAGAAAAACAAACCTGGCAGTTGACAACAGTTTCGGCTGACAACAGTTTCGGGGTGACAGGGTATGAATCGACAGACGATGAGGAGTCATACGGTATAGGGATTCTCGGGACTGCGGCCAACCCTCTTTGCTAGGGAACCTGAATAGACAGAGCAAGTTTTATTCTAGAGTAAGATTCCTCTTTTAGAAAACAATAATAACATACCGTTATAATCAAAGACCCGCATTAACCAATTTTGGAAAACTGTATATCCATTATTTTTTCGGGACGTTGCACAGTAAGTCGATTGTGCACTTTTAGGTCATCAAAACTTCTCTATTTTATAAATGAACTCAAATTAGTCCTTTGATAGGCCGATAAATAGTGAACAAAAATCTCAGCCATAAGAGGGATGAACCTTATGTTTCGCGTGAAGGTTCTGAAATCTTGTGAGTATAATAATATTATATCTGCAAATACAGGAAAAAATAGAGAAAAATATTACTTATGGGTTTAGATACATATTTAGTTTTAAACTTCTGAAACCTAGTAAGTATAAGAATACTGCACATGTAAATATGTATACGAAAAATAGTAAACAAAATCTAAATAACCATGGGGTTACGTTTGACAGTGTTGAGATTGAGAAATTAAACTTGTGTAAAAATTCTGAAACCATAAAGCAATTAACAGTAAATAAGAATACTTTAATTATGGAAACTTTTATTTCCGGAATGTACCGCAAGTAATCATAAATTCACTGAGTTTGAAAATCTCAATATTAAAACCTAAGTCATGTATGGTATGATTAGATAGATGTTTTAATTAAACACCTTTCGTTGGAAAAAAATTTTACTCAATCATATTGTTTATGAAATAATGAAATGAGATCGATTGTGGAAAACCCTTATCTTTTGGACAGTTGACTGTTCAAAACTGACTTAAAGGGCTACAATCGCCTCCATAAGATGCGCTAAATCCTTAACTATCGATATAATATCGCTTGCTTTCTCTACTAACTATCTGAAAAACAATTACAGCAGAGCGTCGATAATCCGAACCCCGGTAATCCGAACGTTCGCTAATCCGAACGCCCCAAAAGCAAATAATAAAACAATAAATCACTGAGTAACCTAGTAAGAAGCTATTTTTGTTGATTCCTTTTTACAAAAATATATTGCTTTTGTTTTATAGCTTGTATCCAATACTCGATATTTGATAATCCGAACACTTTGATAATCCGAACCACCCTCGGTCCCAATTAGCTCGTATTATCGACGCTCTACTGTACCTGCAATTTTCGTCATGAATACAGATTATTCAGATGCCATAACGGATTATGGTTTCCTTCGTGGTTATGATTTAGAAACAATGTTCAGAAACACATGCTGTTTTTTTTTATTTAAATATCTATTTAATGATACCACACACACGACGTAGGTTATCGTCTAATTTCACCCCAATGCAGTTATCACTACTTTCTGTATATTATGGAAATCAAAACTCTTAAATACATATGTAGGCTTATGCTATGCTAATTATTTTCCTGATACTTTATGACGTCATATAACAGAGAAAAATGGGCATCTATATGTATATGTCAACAAACTGAATAACTATCTATAAGCAATTCCGCCGGCCGACACTAAAACAAATATTTAAAGCAAATATGACATATTATGACCATCATGTCTACGTAATCAAGTAACCAAGTATGCAATAAGAAAAATTCTGCAAAATTCGTTTCCAGTTATTTCAAAAAATGTCTGTGCTTCATTAAATTTCAAAATTTGAATTATGTAAATAATTTGTGAATATTTAATATAAAATAATAAATAAAGTTTACACCAACAAAAATTAGCATAACAATCTACATCAGACTTTAGAGGCTAGCGTTTCTCAACCGGGGTTCCGCGGAATCCTGGGGTTCCGTGTGATGTTGTCAGGGGTTCCTCGGAAAAATAGTAACAAATAGCGGTGACAGTCGCCGGTTCATGGGCACATTATTCAGTGTTATTTTTATGTATTATTTTAGCATGGGATTATTATTTGAAATATTGGGTTTGAAACAAGGTCAATCCACGAATAATTTTGATTTGGAGCCCTTGTAACCCAATAAACCACTGCTTTTTCGATATTACATCCAACTGGCAACATTCTAGACTATTCATTAACTTCAATTGACAATATTACTTATCTGTACATCTGTTACATAAAAACAAAATAACCTCTAGGAAACAACAATCTGGCAGAGTTATTGGTCAAACTCTAACATTTTTTGTTTTCTATATTTTTGCCTTTCCAAACGAGTGACAAAATAAACTTATAATTTAAATCTGCCGCTCATAATGGTAGGTACTTTAAGAGAAGAACCGAGTTGTACGTGGTGGATTTCAATATGATGTTACATTCCAGATGAGATAAGCTATCTCCAGACAAGTTCTGAGCTTCTATGACGAAAATTATGTCGTTCATTATCATAAAAAATCAATAAATATACAGAGTCAGTTGCAATTATAGCGGACAGGAAACTAAAGTGTAATTTTAAATTTCCTGACTGCATTTAACTAAACAAAAGATAATTAAATTAAATTTTTTAAATTTACAGGAAAAATACTTTAATTCCACAGTAGTAAGTAATATTCCATCATTGAACTGCATTTCTTTACAGACTTGGATTAGCCTGGATCATGGCGCGAAAATAATTTTGAACGGCAAGATACGCATTATCGACCACCGTGCGTTGTAGACAAATTCATCAGATTTCAAGATCAAGATCATTTCTTCTTGATTTCCTCATCAAAGAGTTGGACTTCATTTCTTACTTGCTTACTACTTTTCATTCCTTTTCCATAATTTCCTATATTGGGACTTTGCTATCATTGCAATCCAAATTAATCCAGCATTTTCTATCTACCTCATTTCTTCGATGTTGGTCCTAGTCTACCTTGTTTTCTTTTCCCGATGGTCGGGCTTGTTTGGGCTAGTATTTGCTGCATAATACCTGTGTTGTAGGTTTCCGCAGCGGGTGACCGATCCATTTCCTTCTCCCGATTCCCTTGCCAAGGTGGTCCTGCTACATTCTCCTTCAGAGTGACAAGATTCTTAAGAGACTGGTTCAGCTTGACTTGGTCCAATTATTCAAACTGTTCAAACTGTTTTGTGGGTTAACTATTGAATAATGAGGAATAACATCTTATAAGATGACAACAATCTGAATTAACTATTCTAGTGCGCCAAAGTTCCATATTTATTATACCCATGACCAATTTCAAAGATAGACGTATAATTGGACAACGGGTAATATCCTGATTTCAGGAATAACATTTCAATTATGTATTTTTGCGATTTTCTCCAGTAGTTCCACTTTACGTCAATGTACAATTGGAAATAATCTAATAAATGAAAAGAAATAAAGCCACACCTTTGAAGAATCGGCGTCGGGTTTTCCGAATTTTTCCATCCATGTTCGAGTCGGAACAGTGTATCCATCTACGATGTTCTCGAGAACTAATCATCATTAGACGAAGATAGTATTAATGGGTCTATCTCTATCTACCATACACCACAAAAAAAGTCTGTAACTCGCTAAAATTCACATTTATATTTTACTGGACAGATTTCGGGATCTCTAACCTACAAATCATATATAATCTGAAAATAAAGAAAACACCGCACAAAGCAGTATTCCAATCGAAATTAGGAGTGACATAAAAATTCTACCATTATATCAGACATCAATCAGGTTTGTGCCTAAAGAAGTATATGTACTATTATTTTATTAAAAACGCCATGTCAATTGTTAGGTTAGCTAGCAGAATATACATATAAACAGTGCTGTTTTATCCAGTCTACTGCCAGAGAATTCAAGCTCCAAGTATGGTATGATGCAGAAGCTCATTACGGGTATTGTAATTGGATTCAAATTAAGTTACGGAGAATCAAAATCCTCACGTACTATTTTGTTGATTGAAGAGGATTTCTAGACAAGAGATGTGATTACTAATTTTCATAACTTCCATGAACTGACAATAAAATCACCGAGGTATGCTGAAGATTACCGATTTTTTATCAAATTTCTTGGTAATATTTCTGGAAGACGTCTATAATATTATTATATGAGAAATGTTGTATAATGGGACATAGTCGACTTGTCAACCACTGACTCCAGATATTTTTCTTCTCAAGTGCAGTGTATGGAGAATTTATATTTAAGACAACAAACCGCAGACTCTACTGAAATTACCCCCGAAGAACCGAACAAGCATTACGATCCATATGCGTGACTGATGCTAGCGAGGATCAACATGTTTGTGATTTTATGTTGACATTATAATATAATATTAATAAAGCTATATAATATTATAAATCTTATGTTGTCTAATTGTCTTTCATAAATAATATATGAATTACAAATTGGTAAATAAAGAATAACTTATTAAGGTGGTTTTTGTTTTTCTTATACGTTATCAGATCCCTGTGCTGTTGATTGTACACACGTATGTGTAATATGTATACTTGTGTTTTTTCATTAGCTAGGCATAAGTGTATTATCAGCTGAGAAATGAGTGCATAATTTATCGTACCAAGGGAAAGTAATCTGCGACCAAAGGTATTGGTACGGGTTTTGCGATAGATGACACGTATTCCTTCACACACACAATGCTACGTACATATTTTAGGTATAAATGGATACATAACCTACACTTTCAAATATTTCACATATTCATAGTACGCGTGTTTTTGCAGGTATCACTTCATAAACCGTAGACAAATGTTGGTTATATAAATATTTGATCAATATCTCAAATTCTCAACATAGGTTATGTCAACAATTTATCACAGTAATTTTTAGAGTTACCATGTTATGTTGGTAGCATTGTAAAGAATCACTATATAGCGGACAGCCTGATTACGTGTGCAAAAATAAATTGAAACAGCATTAAAGACGTTAGACCGTATAATGTTGACCGCACGTCGGCTACGTCTAGCTTGTTCCAAAGTAGCTATAGCGAAAACGTCGACATCCCCACGCAAAGACCAATTCTCGACTGATTTTCTAAACTCATCAAAAACATCCGAGATGCTGTCGATCAGCTGTTGGACTCCATTCTTAACAGTTGTAACACTAAAACTAAAACACATTCATTTAAAAAGTGGTTACATTTTTTTTTTAATATTTAGATTATTTTAAATTAAAGAAATATTGTTATTATTCGCTTTACCTAGTTACAAATTTAAATATCGCTCCCATGCCCATCCCACCGACGACAAACAATTACTCTATTGTCCAAGCCTCGTGCAACGAAATAACTACCGTCCGCCACAGAACGCAACCCCCGTAATAGACGCGTATGTAAACCCCTGACCCCCATAGAAACCTTCGCGTGCGTATTATTACAAAACGGCGTGATTGATCTGCCGCCGGAGTAATTACCATAAAATAGGGCCGGCAAGTGGCTATTAATAAACACTGAGCATTTTAAAGTATCGCTTTACAACCGGTAGTTTCCTGTGTTACCGATAAGCCCGCCCGCGACACAGGCCGCTCGCTCTACCTAATACTGTTCCTATCCGGATTGTTAATGGAAAGTAAATGACACGGGTCCGTTGACGTTTTCATTAGAGCCGATGGAGCCGACGACCAACGACAAGGGCCTACTTGATCGTAGATTGATGTTTGCCCATTTTGCGTGAGTTTCTCTCATTCGTTTGAGGTATGTTTATTTGATTCGTTATTGCTGTATAAGTGTTTGTAACGAAATTTGTTTGTATTTAGGCTGAATAAATTATAAGTAGTCATAAATCAGTTGAACCAACGGAAAATTGATAGGTGAGTTATAATTTTTTGTGCGTGTCATGTATTTTTTTTTTCGGGGTGCTTAGGATATATAAATAGAATTGTCTGTTATTAAGTATACTATACTATAATATTATAATCGAAATGATTTATTTGCTTTGACGATTTATTAGCTAAAAAAAACCCTATTCAAATTATGTCTTTGCAGACATTCAATGTTCTCTAATTTAACACGGTCCGATCTAGGTCCGGTCGATAAAGTACATAAAAGCTTAATGTTAAATGCTAACTGAAATATTAATATTGTTAGGCATTTGCTACTGGAATTATAGCCCAATAATATTTAGTATTTGCTTTCCTTATTTATATTTTACCTTGTTTGTGTTTTGAAAGGTCACCCTCAAATGTCAAATCAATAAATACGACGAATGATTTAAATAAGCATATAATTGCATAATACATTATTAATTACGTCTAGCTTGATTTTCAATTGTTTTCAGTTTCGATAATTTAGATTTCTCTATAATTTATACAGTGTCTAACCCCACAACGACTTTGGCCAATTCGAGATAGTTTGCCATGTATTAGAGTATCGAAAATGTTATTAGAAAAACAGAATCGAATTATAACCTGACACATCGACTTTCAATTTAAAATTCGATTGCAGTATTAGTTGAAAACTTTGTGAGAGAAAAACTAGATAATTTAGAAACTTACGACTTCGACTTACGACCGTGTTTACAATTGTAGTATATACTTGGAATAGGACCGGTATTACTATGGAAACACAGATGGCTGAACCAATGAGATGCAGCATAATAGTATTTACTCCGGGAATAGCTATTCCCATGATTAAACCATACTTAGCCCGGATGCTCTTACACGCGCGACGTGATTATGCTCGTACGTTCGGCACGGTTACGGGGCGCCATCTATCGTTTCGTAGCGTAACCTCCACAGCGACATGATGATGTGTCGCCGTCTGGCGATCGCGTCGCGAAGCGCGCGGCCGTCGCCTAGCAACCTGGATCGGTTGCCATGGTGACGCGCCGACGACTACACTCCCAATCGATAATCCATAAATTTAGCCGAATCGAGCAGAAATAAGGAGAACCGGGCCGAAAATGGACGAAATCGAAAGCCTAAGCGGCGTAGAATCAAATTCGAGGCGGAAAATCGGCACCTGCGGCGCCGATTTTTGCTCTTCCGAGGAGCAGACCATTCCCCCGATTCGTCGATTTTTCTAAAATTCTCGCGCGGAGTGTGTCACGATTAGTATATAAGACTAGCAGAATGTGCAGGCCTAATAGGCCTGCTGGTCGACCTAGGTAGATCGCCGAAGCGTTAAGAGAGAGACAAAAAGCCGAGATGCGCTAAGGTTCTGAGCTCTTACACTCGCGACGTGATTATGCTCGTACGTTCGGCGCGGTTACGGGGCGCCATCTATTGCTTCGTAACGTAACCTCAACAGCGACATGATGTGTCGCCGTCTGGTGACCGCGTCGCGAACCTCGATCGGTTGCCATGGTGATGCGCTGACGAGGTACAGTCCCAAGCGATAATCCATAAATTTACCCGAATTGAGGTAAAAAACAACGAGAACTGGGCCGAAAATGGACGAAATCGAAATCGTGCTTCGAAATCGAAGGCCTAAGCGCTGTAGAATCAAATTTCAGGCGGAAAATCGGCGCCTGCTGCGCCGATTTTCGCTTCTCCGAGGAGCAGACACTTCCCCCGTTTGGCAGATTTTCGTAAAAGTCTTCCTCTGAGTTTCTTAGACGTTTAGTATATAGTAGTAGATCAGAATAAACCCCTTTTCTGTAGTCCAGGTCACATAAATCGATGTCGTAGAATAATAAACATCAATTAAATAATAGATTCCTTTGTCCAATAAGGTGTAGTCTAATAAAATTCGATGCGTTTTCCTTATTATTTGTTTATTTAATTGTCGCCACATGTTTCGTGTCATTCTAGACACTTCTTCAGGCGCTACGGATAGTTGAAATCAAGCATTACATAATTGACATAAAATAATTAAAAAACAACTTACATATCGTCAAATGTTCCCAATGGGTTCGTACTTGTCCCCCTTCCTGGCAAACACATTCACCGATACGTTAGAAGAAAAGATTTTCAACTCCTAACAAAAAATACTACAACATATAGTTTTTTGGAAGCGGTATATCGATGACGTAATTTGCATTTGGGGCGGGGCAGCGACCTCCTTGCAGTATTTCGCGATTTTATAAATAATTTCAATCCTAAGATACAATTTACATTGGACATGGAGAAAGATAGAACACTGAACTTCTTAGACATTTCCATTTCAAGAAATCCGACCACCGATATTTTAGAATTTGACATCTTCCGTAAACCCACTACTACAGACACAATAATACCCTATGACTTTAGTCACCACTACACACATAAATTAACAGCTTTTAATAATTTTAATACATCGACTCTTTAACATCCCCTTCTCCGATCAAAGTTTCAAAAACGAAACAAGTATAATAAAAACAATCGCTAAAAACAATGGCTATGATCCAAATTTAATAGATACAATCATAAGGAAAAACAAAAAACCATTAACAAGAATACTTTGAAGGGTGATAGAGTGGAGAAAGAACAGAACTATAAATGTATAAATTATACCCCACATTTTAATCTTAACCCGATAAGGTTTATATTTAGAATTAACATCATTAATATTTCATTCAAGACCAATGCAACAATTAAAACTATATTTTCAAACAATAAAGACAAAACGGACTTCCTTAAAAATAGTGGGGTCTATAAATTTTCCTGTTCAGATTGCAATGCAGTTTATGTGGGTGAGACCGGTCGAAATTTGAACATTATAATATTAGATAAAAATGTATTCTCGGCTGTAGTTATTATTCAAGATTAAAAATTGCTTTTGGGGATAGCAGCCAAACAGAAGGGTAATTAAAACAACACGTTCATTTGTTCAATCCCTAAGCGAGGTGTCAGCTCCACGTATAGTTACTTGCTACACATTTATAAGGACCGTGTTGGAGACCATACACAGGATCCCACTTTCTTTTAAATTTTGAACTAGTAGTGCCTGTTGGTTATGCCACACACACAACGCATTCGGACATGTTATTGTGTTGGCCGGTATTGCAGTTTCCATCATTCTGGTTTGCTTACATTGTGGATAGTTGAAAAGATCTGAGAGGCTGTCAGGCTGACTTGCTCTGGTCGCTGATCACGTTGCTTGTTGCGTATGTGCTTTGTTGCTGAATTTCTTTGTTTGTTTAGTTTCATGTTTCACTCAGTGGTTAGTTGGATTATATTTGTAAAAGAAAACCCTGAGGTAACCTGTAGAGTTTTTACGTAATTTTTGACTGCTTATTTTATTGTATTTGTAGGTATTTTGTTGTCTATGGTCAAAGTGAAGTAGCCGTCCTTGTAATATTTTTTGTGAAATTACATACCGTCCTGTAGCTGCCCACTCGCGCCTAGTTGTAAGTAATGGTTTTGTTGGCACTGTATTTGTTTTAATGGTTTTGTTGTTATTATAGCGTACCCTCTGAAGAAGGCAAAAATCTTTGCCGAAAGCTTAGAGATTGAACAAATGAACGTGTTGTTTTAATTACCATTCTGTTTGGCTGCTATCCCCAAAAGCAATTTTTAATCTTGAATTATAATATTAGAACGTTAGAAATCGTAGAGTTGTGACCATATTGGAATTTTGAAAACACTTCTTTAATAAGGGACACAAATTCGATACCAACAACGCTAAACTGATCTACAAATGTAATAAGGACTCGAAAATCAAAATTCTATATGCATATGAGATTGAAAAGAGCATCAAAGATCAAACTGTGCATTGTCTTGACAAACAGAATGACCTGTTTTATAAACCACTCTTCAAATCACTAACGTGATTTGTGAAGTCAAAGTAGTTGAAACGACCAGCCCTTTAATTAGAAATATTGCCGCGTCCTCAAACTGGCCATGAATATCTTTGCACTCGGTTCACATTTATGAATTTTATCGCACACGGAAGCACACGTGGTGTCTTCACTTAGACTTTGTACAAATTGAGTTGGTAGTTTTTCTTTGGTGCCTGGGAAAAATATATTTATAACGAATTATATAGTTATATGTTTGTTCGTGACCTATGTATGTAATCTCAACATTTGACGATATGTAAGTTGTTTTTTAATTATTTTATGTCAATTATGTAATGCTTGATTTCAAGTATCCTTAGCGCCTGAAGAAGTGTCTAGAATGACACGAAACATGTAGCGGCAATTAAATAAACAAATAATAAGGAAATCGCATCGAATTTTATTAACAATTAACTAAATTAAAAAGTTAGCGCGATTATTATTATTATTCGGATTATCCCTACCTTTTTTACACCCTCTGTGTTTTGCAAATCAAACCCCCATGTATTATGGGACTTTCGTGTACTACTGCCAATATAAAGCATGTTTGGTGGAGATTCTAATAAAATGGGGAACAGCTAAAGCAAAATTTAGTAGACTTTACCAAAGTGGCGGAGGTGCCGGAATAGATGTGGAACAGAAGGATGAAATAGATAAAATTCGCACGGAATGGACAAGACGAACACGAAAAATTATAAAACGCAGGATGAAATGGACGCGATCAACAATACGAAAATGATATAATGGACGAAAAGGACGAAATGTATAAAAGGGGTGAAATGGACTAAAAGGGCAAAAATGATAAAAATGGCCCAAAGAGTGAAAAAAGAAATTTACGAATAGGACAAGTATACCCAAATCAACAAGGCGGGTTACATTGGCGTCAAGAACTAAAGGCCTATCAGAGCAGTATGGATTAATGAACTGATAGGGCGAACAGGACCAAATGTATATAAATAACAAAAGCGCCAAAATACAGTTAGATACCGGGTGACCCACGCCACAGGTACTCCCGTTTATTTCTTTTGTCTATAAAGATGGACGAATGAAATATAAGTGTTAAGACAAAAAAAAATGCCATTATTTGGGATACTCTTGAGGTTAATATGACTTCCGGGTTTTCCGGAATATGTGACTTCCGGGTTTTCCGTCATCATTGAAATTTTAAATGGCACCCTATATTCTTTGTGTGGTATTTTCAGGATGACAATTTGAACTACTCGAAGGAAGTGCCCTGATTATTCGAGGAAAAACATTTTGCCGACACAATGATACCAAAGGCTTGATATTTTGCTGATAATCGTAGCGTGAAACTGACGTTTAAGGGTACTTCCTTCGAGTACTCCTTTGAGTGACTTTGACTTGTACGCTGACTGATCAGTGCTTCTAACAACATTTGTACGATACGAATTTCAACAAAATATCAAGTATTTGGTATCATTGTAATCGGAAAGATGTTTCCTATCGAATAATCAGGGTGTGGCCATTGGGTACCCGTGAAAAAAATGACTCACTGGCCAAAAACCAATTAAATCACGCTAGAGGGTCCCAGTAATGCAATGTCTGCAAAAATCGATTTAGTGAGTGTGTGTTTGACAACTTTCGCCTATTTTCACCAATTCATAGCCACCTAGCTTAATACACCAAAAGTTATTTTTGCGTTGCCTTGGTGATAAAAATTGACGATCGATATGTTTTTGTGTTCAGAATGTCATCCTGATTGAAAATATCACACAAAGAATATTGGGTGCCATTTAAAATTTCAATGATGTCGTCATTTCCGGAAAAACCGGAAGTCATATTAGCCTCAAGAATGTCCCAAAGAATGGTATTTTTTGTCTATTAACACAACCAAATTTCATTCGTGCAGCTTTATAAACAAAAAAAAGAAAACGGGAGTACCTATGCTGTGTGTGTCACCCGGTATTGAACAAAATGGCAAAAAATGACAAGCCAAAAAGGTCAAAGGAAAAGGTCAAAGAAGGATGAAAAGTATAAAAGTAACGCAAAGGATGAACCGTAGAGGGCAAAATGGACAGAATTGATACAAAGACGAAAATGGTGTTTTATCTACGACTCACATATAATAAGTTCATTGCATACCTATCCATGACTATATAATCCCCATCATTATACACGCCAATGATTATAATGACACTAGCGTTGTATAATAATGACAGTTCGTTCAAATAATGACTTCATTATTGAACGAACTGTCATCATTAGACAACGCTAGTTGCAAAGTCTGTCAAAACCTACGTGGATGACAGTTACATGACAGTTCGCCTCGCTGTCATTGACAAATAGATTTAAAATATTTTATATAAAATGGACTTTCTGAGTCGTGATCAAACGTCGTACCTATTCGACTCGCACACAACGGATATAAATCGCTCGCATGTTTACACGCTCGCCTACGGCTCGCGTATAAACTTCATGCTCGCGATTTATATCCTTAGTTATGTGCTCGTCAAATAATATACTATTATCCTCTTCGTATTTTTTATCAATTTCTTTTTTGTTCTTAGTATTTATCCCGTTTTATCTGCTTTTCATGTTTTTGCCTTTTTCGCGATGTCCTTAGATATCGGGCCCAATGAATTGACATGGTCTTCTTAAAAGTATGTACGCAAATATTTGGTAACTAAAAACTGCCGGTAAATGAGGCAAACTGTACAGGTTAGTTTGAAGTATAGTTAGTGGCAGTATAAGGATCATCAAAAACCACCCAAAACATTAACTACCCATTTTGTAAAATTGCATCAATAAAATAGCAAACCTTCTTCTTGGTTCCAATCAGCGAGAAACAAACCGTTTGGAAATATTCAGGACTCCGCAATGTTCCGTTGAAAATTTACGTCTGTTACACGGGGAAATGCAGGAATTCTGCCTGCAGGGAATCACGGAGACAGCCAGCCTTCCCTACCTCCTCCTCCGCGCTGCATCCTTTTAAATTTCATTCGGTTTGATTCCCTTGGAATAAGTAAAAGATTTTCGCGCCGCCAGAATCGAACAAAAACTAATGACACAGAAAATCACTTCCGAATCCATTTCTTTCAGGCTCGCCCACCACCGACGCCCCTGATCCGGACGACTGCTCCGAGGGTGCCTGGCCTGCCCTTTGAAAATTAAACCCCGACTCTTGAGAGGCATCACTGCCCTACCGAACGATATAAATTACAGAGCGGACGTTTATATGAACTTTGGTTCAGTTAAGTTCCTTGTGGGGCAGATCGGAGAATCGCAGAAGAGGCGTTAGATATTTTCAGACTTCGTTCTTTTCGACGAGGAGAAAACTCTTCGATGGGCTCCGAATCTCTAAATTGATTTTTCTGCCGGTGCCTAATTTGATTGATCTGGTCGTAGGTCCGTTCCTGCTGTTAAATAGATGTGCGTTCAGAGGTCAAACGTATAAAACTTTTTAACTTACTTTTACTTACTACTATTATCATATTAATTTCAAGTTAATGTCACCATGGCGCGATATGTATCGTGAAGTTGAGATCTGCTAAATGATACATTGTAAATACTGCAAATAAGTAGCAAATATTGCGTTCTAGTTCATATTAGAGAAAAATAGTTAAAACAAAAAGTGTTTGTTTTATTGTGATAATCAAATATGTAGTATTTGCATTTTTTGGAAAATTACCAGTGAAATCTTCTCTTTTCAGTAGTTGTTTCACATGAAAAAAAATTTTCGAGAACAAAACAAGTGAGATCCGTCTATATTGGATCCGACTGAGAATTTTGTGCAATCATTTCCAATAATGGATTTTTTTCGTTTCATTACGCTTTCTCCATTATATAAGATTTTCTTTAAGATTTAAGAAACATTGTAATAATAGAATAATTCATTCCCAGTAGAATTTGTAATAACAATAGTTTAATTTTAAATAACAGGAGCAATAATGTTCATGCTTGTTATTATTTGAATAGGTCCTACGACGTGTCTCTTTGGTGAGGAGTAGTAGGGTTATGTTAGTAGACTTTTCATTAAGTAAATATCGATTCAAATCAAATAGCACAATCTATATTTCCAATTAAAATTAAAATATCTTTCTTATTTACTATTATTTAGATTTTATCGAGATATATACACTGCGGCAAAAAAAAACGGTACAAATTTTCAATTACTCATATTTCCAAAGATATTGAATAAATTCAAGCATTTTTTTAAAAAACTAATTGCATATATGGCGAAAATTAAAAACATACCATATTTTCGATAAATGAATGCTTCATTCCAATGTAATGTTGCTTTATGTATTACTATGCGACATTTCTGATAATACCGGGTCAACTTAATGTGAAACGAAAGGTAAAATAAAGTTAGTAGGTAATAACATTTGTTTTCTTTTGGTCAAACAAAACAGTAGAGATTTTATAGCATCTTATACAGGGTGATTTTTTTAAAGTATAAAGGGTGAAATTTTGAAACATCGTTTTTGTTGTTTTTACTCAAAAAATCAATTGAATGGGCTGTTTGCGTAGATTAAGAACGATAACATTGCATAGGCACGAAAAATCCAATTGAACATGAGATCTTTAAAGATGGTGGAGAAACTTTGGCCATTGGCCAACGTTTAGATTTCTTATGAGCGCCATGTTTGTCATGTTTGATTTTGAAATTTTTTATGGATCTTTATTATCGGTTTTCCATATGTGCTACAATTATTGGGGCTGTAGACTTTTTGTAAATTTTCATGTTTTTGTTTTTGCAGTGTTTTTGCAACAAAAACATAAAATTTTGTTTTTCGGACTTTTGGAACTAAAATCAACTTGGTTTTTCTTGAACTAAAATTATGGCAGTTTGATTTCAGTTGTCTGTCTGACTGTCGGTCAGGAGTAAGCTGTTCGATTTTCACGTAAAAGTTACATCTTCAATGAAAAATATCGAAAAAAGGACCAACACAATGTATTCAGGCTGGGTTCAGGCTGATGTTGAAAGTGCTCTTCTTTTAAACATGCCATAAAAAAGAAGACTTAGTTTGAAGTGATGAGGCATACTCAAAAAGCGTTGATTCCAACTCGGATTCATTCTTTGCAAAAACAAACAAAAGAACAAGAACTGAAGAACTGAAGAAGTTTACACCTAAACAACAAGTGTGATACATCAATATTGAAACTTACAAGAGACCACCTAAAATAATAAAATCAAACATGCCGCCCATAACAATGCCACGATGTTTAAAGATAACTCAAGTACACAGTTAGATTTCTCATTCCGGTGCAATGTTTTTGTTACAAACGTTCGATTCCACTGTTTTTTACTGAAAACAAAAAAAAAAACATTGTTTAAAAATTTCACCGTGTATAAAAAAATCAACCTGCATATGACGCTATAAAATCTCTACTGTCCTTTTTGACCAAAACAAGACAAATGTCATGACCTATTGATTTTAATAGACCTTTCATTTCACATTAAATTGACCCCATATTATCAGAAATATTGCATAGCCAAAGATAACCCAACATAACTTTGGATTGAAACGTTCTGTTATTGCGAATATGGTATAGTTTCAAACTTCACACTACAAGCAATTCGTTTTTTAAAGAAATATTTGAATTGACTAAATATTATTGGAAATACGAGTTATTAAAACTTTCTACCGTTTTTCTTGGCCCACAGTGTACATCAATAAAAAACTGAACCTACTTCCAGGGAAAGTACTAAAAGGCACTTTTTTGTTACATATATTATTTCCAGCTGGCCAGATAATATCCTATAAAGGTGTGTCCACGTCAATAATTTGCATTTTGATGTTTCCACATTTACGGTAGGAAAAAAATCTCAAAAAAGATTTAGTTTACGCATATTCGTTTACTTATACTCTTTGACTTATTCTGATCTCTACCATGTGCATCCCACACATTTTATTATCACTTGCAGAGTCCATCAACTTCATGGTTACATTTAGATTTCGATTGATGGTGCCGATTTATAGGTTAATTATTACTTATAGTTTTAATTATTAATATAGAATACTTAATCGTTCCACACAACACGGAATTATTTGCAAACATAAATTGAAGAAATATTCCTACATACTAATATATGTGTCGAATATATAAATTCCTCGTTACCGCTGATTAGTGCAGGAAAAATAACTTTTCACTTTGGAAAATTTCCCGGGCAACTAGACATCGAAAATCTGTTGTCTGGGACATCAGGAATCTTAATGTGAAAAGCCTACAATAAAAAGTCTATAATGATCTCTAAAGTCTAATTTACAATAGGGCAACAGTGGGCAACATGTAGCCTGCGACGTGTTTTTTTTTGTGATGGACCTGACCTGGTCGACGGCATTTTTATTTCAATTGTAAACAACAGTAATATTGTAATAGTCTTGTCCGATATTTTGCCTGTTGCTGTCGCCGTCCGTTGTCTCGGTCTATACTAGGCTTTAGAGAATGACGTGGCTAATGACTTTTAGTTTAGGTAATTTTTTTACCAGTTTCGTCGTTGCGCACAAAGTAAAAGTCCGAACCTAAAGTCGAAAGCACTACTAGTTCAAGTAAAACTCATAACTCTCATGTTTTTGGAATTTTAAATCCAAAGTGAAACACTAGCAATGCAATTTTTTAGAGAATCGGCAATATTAGATGCGCCGTTCTGATAGTTAATTGTTTTTGAGAAAGTTATTGTTATAGACCTAAAAATAAAAAGATAGGCGCTCAATTGCCATACTTTATTTTCTGCATTTGTGTACTCTTTATGTACTATGTATTTCTGTGTTGCGTCAGACAAATTAAATCCGCCATTTGGAATATGACAATTGTGATAATATATTTCAACCACCGACATAATAATCAAGTACGGTGATATTTTCATCCCTTAATATCTGCAACGTTCCATATTATAAATTAATAATTATTGTGTTTTAGATATTTGAAAAAAGCACATCCTTTCACCGGGTAAACTTTTATACGTAATAAATTCTCAGTTAACGCTATGTTTTGATCTAATATTCCTGAACTAGATATGTTATTTATATTCTTCTCACGGACAAAGAAGAAAAAGGGCAAAAAACACTTGACGTGACACTTGTAATAGTGGTACTGGTCATATCGCAAGTGGGGTAGAAATGAATGGAAAGTGTTTCAGGAACTTTTTTTTGTAGATATGCCGCATTTCCTAGGACTGAGTATATATGGTACTAGACCAAGCAATAGAGCTACAAATGATTGCTTTTTGGACATAAAGACTAGCAGGAAGCCCCCTGTGCCATCCTGGGCAGGACAGTCAGTAGTATATTCCCACTGTTTCCTACTCGAAAATGCCATTTTTAAATTTTTTATAAACCATTATCAACAAAAAATCGCTTTTTTTACTTTCTTTATTGTAAATGGAAAACTATTGAAGCAATCTTAATGGTGCAACGGGATGAACTGTACAGAATTAAATTACGAAGAGAATCACAGGTCAAACGATCCGATCGGATAATTAGTACCAGAGAAAAACCGAAAAAAACGGAGTTTTTTAAAGAAATTCATAACACCGCCATTTTTTAAGATTAACAGCTGAAAGCTGGCACAGTGGTAACTATTCACATGTACTTTAAGTGTACAAGTGGATTCAATTTTCAATTTAAGTGGATTCTGTCGGATTAACAGTTTTTACACAATCCTCATTTGAATTTTTTTTGGCAATATTTTTGCGGAGAGCTGGATGCGTTTGAGGTCGTGATTTTTCGATAAGACCCGTTTAAGTGCGTAATAAACTACTAAGAACATGAGCGAAAACGCCCGCGCCCGCTAGAGTGGTCGAGTGATGTGGGTAGTGTGCGATTAGAGGGGAAAATTATCTATATATTATCTAAATTGCTAATATAAAGCGTATCTATTCAGCCAGGGAGTTCTTGATCAGAAAGTCCAAGCGACGTCCTTGTATTGAGTCATTTCAACTATTGCTCAACGGTTTACGGTCCGTGTTTGGATGTGGTTCATCAGGCCCGAATTCAGCGAGTACAGAATGCGTGTCTCCGCTTTATGTATGGTATACGGAAGTATGACTCGATATCATCAAAGCTTCCAGAGGCAGGGTGGCTTCCTATGGCGGGTAGACGGAGATTGTGCCAGGTTCTATTGTTTTATAGGGTGATTCGCATGGGAATACCTAAATATCTTAGCGACAAAATATCTTACAGAATGGACGTTCACCACCTTAATCTGCGACACCGCGGTAAATTGCAGATTCTCATTCATCGAACTACAAATTACACCAAATCATTTGGTTACCGGGTGGTGAATGTCTAGAACTCTCTTCCATCCGATATGACTGTTCTGGGTTATGCGGCATTTAGGAGGCGGGCGGTGGCATTTAAGCGCGGTGCAGTGGGGTGAGCATTGACAGAGTTTGCTTGTTTTTTTCTTTTGTGTTTTTTTTGCCTTTCTTCTGAGAACTGTGAGACTGCATGTTTTCATTGCGTTTCCATAAAACTACATTTATTGTAATATGCTTGTGCAGTTGCTATATTTTTTTTTGTTTTTTTCCCAATGGTACAGATGGAAGATCAATAAGCCATGTAAGTGGTATTTTGAATCTGCACCTTTTGGCTACAGATGAACAATGTAATTCCTTTTTTGTTATGTACGTGTGAACTTCTGTAGTAGGCGTTTAAAGGCGTTTATTATTAGTATTATAGTAATACGCGCACTCAGCGCGCTTGTATTGCTATACATACGCGTTTCCCCGCGTCGACCGCCTACCCCCAGTACTCGACCGGTTTGGAGCGCTATGCAGTTTTCGGTCATGTTTGCAAGCATTTTTCACCATTTCGCAACATTTTAACGCAAAAAATTTGTAGCACAATACTTCTACTTTCGAAATACGTAAAAAAATTAAAATCGGACCACCTCCGACACATCCAGGCTCGCCGAATCATATTGCCTACAAATATTCAAATCGCAATTGTGCAAAAACTAATAATCGGACAACACCTGGGTTGTCCATACTCAACGTACCCATCAATCGCTACTTTCACGCGAATAGCCTCCGCTACAACTTTGAAAATGGCAGAGTTATGAATTTTTGAAAAAATGCAGATTATTCCGGGTTTTTCGAATTTCCTCCGTTAATATTAATTCAATCGAGTCCGTGCAGGATTCATTTTTTTCATCTTTTCATTCTCTACAATTCGTCTTTTGATAGCATCAACATTGCTCCATCGGTTCAGTTTCTACAAACAAAAATCGAAAAAAAAAACACGATTTTTTGAGGTTTTTTGTTTATAACAAATTAAGAAATGATATTTGCGAGTAGGAAACACATCACAATACATCTATGGACGGGATCGTCGGCTCCCTGCTAGCACTTTTGTCACGAAGAAATCACTATTGCCTGGTCTATACACTCTTTTGTAGTGATTAGTGTCGTCCGGCACCTCCGCCAAAATAAACCAGTCAGGTGAATTTGACTTTACGGTAGTTAATTAAACATAAACATCACAAAACTGATTATATATGTGTAATGCAAATCTGAAATAAACTAATTTCAAGGCAAATATAGTTTTAAATATAGTGATATTTGTCTAAATCAACAGCCCATAATAATGTGTCGTGAAGAAAATAGATAGTATCTTAATTTAGGGAATTTTAATTACTTAATGTTTTTGAGGTTGTATCGGTTTGTTAAATTGAAATTAATAGGAAACATTTGAAGGTAGTAAACAGTAAATAAAAAGCTATTTGTTGGTAATAATGTATTGTATACATTACTGGAACTTGCTAGTTTTATATATTTCGCGATAAGCTCAGCTCGGGTAAGCATTACACGTTTCTCGATTTAACAAAAATCCGCAACTGTCAGTGGCAAGTCCCCAATAACGCGCGAACAGCGATTCCGAAACGGGGCCACGGTATCGAAATAAAGCTAGAATGTGACACGCTAAAAGTGCGCAATGCTTCCATTTCACGTACGAGGTGCAATGAATCAAAACCGGGGTCCGCGAAAATATTGGAATATGCATTTTGGTGCGCGCGCGATACGTTCTAGTAAATGTTTGGTTAACGTGTGCATTCGATTTGGAGTTTTATTTAAAGCTTGGCAGGATGAATTTGCAAGGGTATATATGCACGATTCATGAGCGCCGTTAGAAAATTTTGCATGGGGGCGCAAGGAATTTATTGAAGTGTTACAGCAAGAGGGCCGTTTAAATGTAAAGAGGAATCAAATGGACAGTTGATGTTACTCAAAAAGCTTATACTACGACCAAGCGTAAAAAGTTTTAACTCTCAATTAAGTTAGCTGTATTAAAAATGTCTGGGTCATGCTTTAATGTTATTACTGGAAAATACTGTCAAAGCCAAGGGTTTTCGACGAAATTATTCGTATTGCTGAAGCAATAAAGTTACAGATCATTTATGGTCAACGAACAAGCAACAGGATCTACCAGAGAAGACTTCAAATCAATATACATAACCGTGACCAATATGATAAACAAAAGTCGCCGCTGAACGGCTAAATAAATGATGGCCATTATCGACTATAGCTGGGCAGCGGCTTAATTCAAGTGTTTAATTACATACCGATTCTAGGTTTTTCTTGTAATTTACGGTAAAGCTATACTGTTTCCAGATAGATCAATAAAGTCATTTATTATCATTATTATTAAATTTCCAGTAACCAATATCTATCTTGAATGATGTATGATGTATTTTTTTTGTCTGCAGTATACTGTATACTATATATAGTATAGAAATTGATGTCATTTGACCCAACCACGGTGGGGTGACCAACGATCCCGATATAAAAATATTTTAGCATAATTTACGTTCTTTTACATTTTATATAGCAGGTTAGAATAAAAAAATCTGATGTGGCCAGGCACATGACTTTATCATACTATATATAAAATTAATAGTTTAGCTGCATGAGATTCTATTTGATCGAGATCAGCTATGTCTGCATTAAAATAAAACTAGTAGAAGTAGACAGATATGTCTATTAAAGCTGCGTTCGGATATTGTACTCCGTTGATCCCCGAGTAGACCGTCCAAATGACACTTACGTGTTATTGGGTGTAAAAAGTGTAAGAGCGCGTACGGTTTGTCGAGGTAGGGTATGGGGAGAGCAATGCTCAGATAACCTGGGTCGGCTGTCTCTCTCTTATATGCAGATAAACGCCGTATGACGTTAGTCGCTCTCACCGTACCCTACCCGATTATCCGAACGCGCTCTTACGGTGTACAATATTCCAACGCAGCTTATATTGGCAGCAGGTAGTCTCAAAACATTAGCGTATGACACTATCTACTGTCATTAGAATCAAATATCTGACACATCCTGGCTACTAGTTTTTATGCAGTACGACCGATCTCGATGAAATAGAATTTGCTCATGCAGCTAAACTATGGATTGTACAAAAAAATGTCATAGTCATAAACTATTCAGAATTTCCTCATCTTTAATTCTAGAAATGGCGGCTTATTTAAAAAATCTTTCAAAAATGCTAAGACTAAACCTCCAGTTCCTTTGGACCCTTTTCAACAGAAAGCTTTTCAGCTCTAAGTTTGATTATGAAACTTCTAAATATGAAGTTTCGTCACGATACCTTTAGTAGTTTCTCAGGAATCGTCGCCACAAAAACGGGTACACACACACACACACACACACACACACACACACACACACACACACACACACACACACACACACACACACACACACACATACACACACACACACACACACATTTTTTTGTAGCTTGGTCAAAAATGTTCAGGGGACCCAAAAAGACAGAGATCTCAAAATTTTTTTTTGGCACGATTACAATACTTTACATACTGCGTATGATAAAGTAAAAAAATATAATAAAAAAATAAAAAATATAATGTATAAATTGGCGGAAAAGCTATACGTGGCGATGTTCTTCGTAAAATTCTGAGTAAACAATCTTTATACTAAAATGTTGTAGCGTCATTATTGTGCCCTCAGGAGCCATTTGAAAGAAACATAGATTTGGCAACGCTGAATCCAACAGGTGTTCGTGTTACTATGCACTGTAAACAATGGGTCCGTATACCATATACATATCGGCATACTCATTAAACGTATATTCCATGTTGAACGAACGAAAAGATAACGTAAAATACAATAACTAATAAACTAATTAACTAATGAACTGTAGGAATAATCACGGTAGAACGGTAGAATTGACGAAATTAGCACAAACGAGTCAAATTACTTAATTTGATTATACAACTGTCAAAAGTGACAAATGCCAAAATTAAGTTACCCATGTTCTACAGTGTAGCCGAATGTATTTTTATGACAAAATTAACGAAATACCGAAATTAAAAACAAACTTTTTAGGCAGAAAGATAACAATTAGGAAAAGAAAAATTTTCAATATTGTTCTTTATTCTAAACTGCAGCTTCTCCATCAATAGATTTCAAATAATAACACCATTCAAGAGATCGGATAGCATGACTTTGGAGACCTCGTGAAGACTCAAGAAGCACGGTACAACATTTTAGATTATAGATTGTCTACTCAGAATTTTGCGAAGAACACCGCCACGTGTAGCTTTTCCGCCAATTTATACACATCCTGTATAATGGTTAAAATCTTGTTGGCAAATAACGTGCTCCAGACACGGGTCAAATAGAATTAATAGTAGGTATTCTATAGTCGTAGCAATGCAACCAACACCAATAGAAAAAGTAATCTATTTGCAAACGATTTTCAAATGTGGTTTTCATTTACACAAATCAATTTTAATTGAGCCGCAAATTCTTTAACGATACATGTTCTTGAAAATCGACGATATTCTGGCGGTGGAGATAAAACAGTTGGAAGAAAAGTAAGGATTTTTTTCCTAACATTGTCTGTGCCAGAATAATTAATTTAAATCATCAATAAAAATTGTAAAAGTATACTTGCATGTCCACAACCATTAACAACAATAAATAGTTTGCGAGTTATACCGTCAGTCAAAGACCCAGGTGTAGAAAACGGTATACACCGAAAATTAATTATTTTCTAAATTATTATTATTATGTTATCGGTAAAACCGGTTTTCAGGCAGAACCAGTTTGACCTAGGCCAAACTAGTTCAGCCGAAGCGTGTTAGGCACAACCAGTTTATCCTAGGCCAAACTAGTTTATCCTGGTATGTAAACACATATTTCAGGTCAAACTGGTATGGCCTAGGCCAAACTAATGACGATTAACGGTTTGAAAAAGTGCTACAATTTTCACGCGCGTTTTCTGTAGGGGCTGCTTTCTAACGGGCGTGTTTTTTAAAGCGGATGTTTTCTGCCAAGTGCGTTTTTTTGACGCTCATGTTTTCTTGACGTGGGTCAAAAAGCCTCAGAAAACACGGGCGTCATAAAACGCTGGTCAGAAGACACTAGCGTAAAAAAAAACACGCTTGGCAGTAAACACGCTATACAGAAAACGACCGTAAAAAAACGCGCGTCAATAAAATCGCGCTTCAGAAAATTCGCGCGTCATAAAACACACGCTTCAAAAACCACGACTCTTAGAAAGCACGCGCGTCAAAAAACACGCTCTACAGAAAACGCGCCTAAAAATTAATGTACACTTCTATACCGTTAATGGAAATCAGTTCGGCCTACTGAGGTAAAATAGTATGGCCTAGGATAAACTAGTTGTGCCTAACGCGCTTTGGCCGAACTAGTTTGGCCTAGGTCAAACTGGTTCTGACTAAAAACGGGTTTTACCGGTAATATTTACATTCCAGCGAACGTTCGACATATTCCATTAGAAGTCTCTACAAATCATGTATTATAGACAATGCACGAAATTCACAACAATTTGGAGAGGTAATGGAACTCAATATGAGGAACAAGAAATCAAAATAAAATTTTTCAAAATTTTGTAGTTCAAATTTAATAATCGCAACCCACATGTTTTCAAAATTATTATTACTATGGCGAAAAGTGACTCGCATCTACCTGTAGTACGCGGATTTTACAAAATTTATAATAAACAACTTAACATACTTACCGAAAAATTGAAACACATTGCTTCAGCTTGTGTAAGGTAAATTTGCCTTAAGCAGTGACGTCTGATGTCCACCAGAGTCTTGGAGCGACTGCTGCGGTCCACATTTTCATATGCATACATTGTTCGTAAAAGTAAGACTCGTATCTTACTCACTAATTGTGAAATTATCCACACAAAGTGATAAAACTCGACACGGATAGCCAAGAACGACGCAAACAGGGGGCTTCAGCTAAGCACGGTATTAGTACGTCGAGATGACGGTAGGTAAACCAGTAAATACTAGTCTTTTTACATACTAGAATTGTTAACTCTGATTATCAACATCTATAACTCCCAGAAATTATTATACACATTTAATATACACCACGTATACATCTGACATCGCCCAATTGTGCAATTGTCTGCAAAATTGGGTGATATCAGATGTACAAAAAGTTGATTATTGCTGCTACATCGGCCGGCTCGGTATTGGACTGGGCGTAGGTACTGAGTATATTAAGCTCTCTGGACCTAGATGAAATGATATGAAAATAACAAACAATGATATTTGTAATCATGTTGCAGTCACGGTGTTTTTCCATATTTTGAATGCTTCTTCATTTTCTTAGTCATTTTACATTAATTATTGCTATTTTTTTTTAGAAATTTGAAAGCAAATTTACATTCATGTTTACACTCTGTTTACACATGCTGTCAAAAGGTAATTTGTAATTAATACCAGCTTTCTTGCAGTATTACTTGCTTAGAATACTGGTCTGTGATATTGAGATATCACAGAGATACTGTGAAATCCTGTGAGATTATAATATCATCACTGTAAGTTTTTGGAAATTTTTGTGAATTCACAGGAAAATTACGGTAATTTCACAGTTAAAATGTCCAACAATTTAACTGCGTTTCTTTTCAAACATGTTGCTGGTTACTTTTATAGCCAAACTCCTTTACAATTATAAAGAAGAGCATGATGCTACAAATGCTATCTACAGTAAGAAGCTGCAGTTTAAAACTCTAATAATATGTTGGTTTGCACTATTAAACCGTTTTACCACAATTGCGTGATAAGGGTTGCTTTCTGTTCAATAGCAGCTTAATTATTTTAATTAAAACCATTAATTCATTTACCTGACATGGACAGGTATATCATTAGGGAATGTTCTGTTTTGTGCTTGTTATTATAAATTTCGTTATTTACACTATTGTGTTTTTCACTATTATATTGATGTTATTACTTTTTAATGTTATTGGTTATTACTGTAAATTATTGTATTATAGTTTGTAATAGTATATTGTGTACCAAGCCGAGAAAGTGGTTCTTTTCCGGGCCGAGAGAAGAGTTGCACACGCGTGCGTAGCGAGCCTGGGCACTTCTTGAGGCCCGGAAAACCACTTTCTGGGTGTGGTGCACACATAATTTTTTATACTACACAACAATATCGTAATAAAATCACCCGTTTTTAAAGACTAATCACTGAGATATTGGGTTTTGACAAATAAAAAACGTTAACGTTTTACTCGCAAACGTCAAACCGAATGGAAAGCAGTGTTTTGATTGGACAGACCATTCGGTCGCCATCTATCGGGACAATTATTTTCGCGGCTAGCGCTGAAAAGTGGTCATTACAGGCCTGACTGGGCCTGGCGGGCAAATGGCATCTTTCGTGTCTTCATAGACACGGGAAAATGACATTTTCGCATCGTGTAAGATAAATAAAAATATTAAAATATTGTATTATTTGTTTAGTAACATGAATGCTTCAGGAATTTTTTTGTGATTGTAATTTCAACAATTCAGGGCGAAGCAAACGGCCCCTCTTGGAAATATGTTCCGACGCTCATGTCGGTGGTATATAGGGTAGTGGCGAGCTTGGCTGGAGTTGGAAGGGGTGTCCCAGGTCGTCTAATATACTTTCGATCGCGTTTATATTCCGCATCCCCGAAGTTACTGTATTGGGAGTCGTACGTCTAAATTGGGCCCAAATAGAAATTGCCGATACGTTCGCGACTATCAGTCAGACTGGTTTACGGGCCGATTTGGGACTACGAAACCCCCGCGCCGAGCGCTAGGGTGGTCCGGGTGGGGGTGCCCGGAGCCGGTATATACTTTATCTGCAACACACTCGACTTGAAATCCAATCTATGTTAAACGCCGCGGCCCGCTGCGGAGTAACGCTCGAGTTATCTTTCGTATAATTTGGCGAGTTATTTGCCTCGGAGCAGCGAGTACAAGTGTACACACATTATGCGCGGACAAATTTGCGCGTCAAGACGGCGAAAATCATCTATTCTCCGGGGTGGAATTTGTTGAGAATGAGTGAAAACCGAAGAAAATAGCAGAACATAAAAACTCCAAACGAAAATTGACGTGTTTTTGTTAATATCGGCATTGGGAGTTTATACTGATCACATTGGGGAAGAACAATTTAGTGCAAGGACCTAGCCGATGTCAAAGAAAACAAATCTGATGTGGCCAGGCACATGACTTTATCATACTATATATAAAAATAATAGTTTAGCTGAGACAGATATGTCGATTAAAGCTGCATTCGGATATTGTACTCCGTTGACAGCGGGTACACCGTCCAAATGACACTTACTTGTTATTGGGTGTATAAAGTGTAACGGTGTACAATATCCGAACGGTGCTTATATTGACAGTAGGTATTGTCCAAACATTAGCGTTTGACACTACTCACTGTCATTAGAATCAAAATATCTGTCAAATCCTGGCTACTAGTTTTAATGCCGTACGACCGATCTCGATGAAATAGAATTTGCTCATACAGCTAAACTATTGATTGTACAAAAAAAAGTCATAGTCATAAATTATTCAGAATTTCCTCTACTTTAATTTATTATTTAACTATTTCGACGAAATTCCAGAAGTGGCGGCTTATTTGCAAAATCTTTCAAAAATGCGAAGACTAAACCTCCAGTTCGTTTGGACCCATTTCAACAGAAAGCTTTTCAGCTCTAAGTTTGGTCATCAAACTTCTAAATATTAAGTTTCGTCCTCATACCTTTAGTAGTTTCTACGGAATCGTCGCCACAAAAAAAACGGGTCAAGTTCTACTAGTCTCATTTTAATGCAGACATCTCGATCAAATAGAATCTCATGCAGCTAAATTATAAATTTTATATATAGTATGATAAAGTCATGTGCCTGGCCCCATCAGATATTTTATTTGCATTCTCAAGCTAATGCCATTTGTACTTGCTAAGAAAAATCGTTCCCATTTCTTCCATATGTTTTGTCTGGTGTTTTAACTTTAGAGGGGATGTTAGTTTTAAGAAGAAAGGAACAGCTATAGTAGGACAATTCGCTAACAAAATAGCTGACCTTCTGACGTTGGATTCGTTCGTGTTTGAAGAGCTTTTTAAAGGATTGTTCGCGTGACGTCGAGAGTCAAATACCCTATACCTTATATTCGGATATATCGCTTGCGGCTTTGGTTTGGTTATCTAGTAGAAGAAATCCGTAGTCTATCATGGATATACATGTAGCTTTGAGAATGGGTTACGCCGTTGTCAAACTGATTCCTTGTGTATTGTTCGTCAATCCTCTGAAGTGAGTTTCTTAACATTGTACGTTGGCTTTAGTTAAATTTCTAAATGTCAAAAAAAAAGTTGTACTGACAAACTGGTCAAAATGGTAACTATACAGTATGTCGTGAGCGTCGTTTTGTTATTATTACAGATAGAAACTTAAATGGACAAAGTGCAGATTTGTTTGTTTTCTAATAATCCGGTGAATTCCAAATGTTGTTCAGAGATCCAGAAAAAAAACAAGAAAAAAACACGACATTTTGAAAATATTGCTATTGGCATTTTATTTGTGCTCCGATCAAGATGCCGTTTTGAAATCTTAATGTAGGAGCAGATCTACGAGCAGCGCATGGACGGCACGCAGCGCATTAGAGCGGTAAATTACCGCGGCATTTTATAGCGACATTTAATTTAGTAGCAATGCAATTCAACGTCACGCGAGACACTGAATACTGCATACAGATTTGGTAAAAGCCTATCGTTTGTTGTCGAAAAGTTGTATAACATATTCATGCATTCACAAAGTTGAGACCTTTCCAAAATTAAGGTGGATTTAGAAAGGACATGACTCATACTGGCCATTCTTTGCCAAAACTACCAGATGGTATCATTAGTTATTATTAAGTTGGACATATTTTGGTTACGCATTATTTCGTAAAATGCACTTGCCAACATCTTATTTGTGTCCCAACGCTGATCATTTCGAAGTAAAAATCTGTTGACAAACTTCACTTCATCAAGTCACCTTGCCTGTTGTTCCCTAGTTTTAATAGACAACTGTCAGGTGTAAGCGCCGCGCCGTGTTCTTTTAAATTCTGTAGATTTTTTGTTGGAAATGTTAGCTTACCCCTGCATACGAAACAGGATAGTCTTCCTATATTAAAATACAGCAATATGACATATTTGTTTGCAGAGAAATTTGTACAACAAAATTCCGAGTTCTAAAATATTTATTATTATTATTTTTAATACTCAAATACCGAATGGGGTACAGTCTCCCTCGAGACTGTACCTTTTGCTCCATGTGTAAGTAGCACCGGCTAATCCAGTGGTTCTTAACCGGTGCTCCGCGGAACACTCGTTCTCCTCGAGATTGTTGCAAGTGCTCCGCAAAATTATGAAAGCCGAAATTTGTGATTCATTTACCGTATTGTTACGTAGCTCTTAATAGGGGACGGCTCTAGGTCAGGATGGAGATGTATAAATAAAAGTCGCAGTGTTGTTTACATTGTTCGTGTATTGCTGACCATACAAAATTCCAATACTACAGCTGATATCTAAAATACAACAGTCGCGCTACACTACAAGTAGGTGCTGCAAACTACTGATTCCGTTCCCATCCTTTGCCGTGGCTTTTATATTGAATTTGGCAAGACGTCATGACCTGTTTTGAGCCCCCAAAAATCCTGAGTTAGGATTTTTGGTTGCACACGGCCTTTGATATAAATCAAAGTTAATTTGCACGCTTTGAACGCGTGCCACAAAGGAATGTCTTTGTTCCGATATGAAAAGCCTGACGTCTGCATTTCTGGACAAGCAACTGTCTGCAGTCGGATGGGTTGCATGACCTGACCTCAATTGTACAATGCAATTAAACTATACTTCGCAACAACCCTCCTCGCAAACAATTGCTCGACCCAGAGCAATGAAAAGAGATAGACAAAAATTGTACAGCCACGGAGCGGGATAGGAAAGAACGCACCACTTATAATTTTATTTGCCTAACATAAGAAATAACAATACAAAAAAAAACATCCATAGAAAAAAGTTCAATGTCGTCGTGGCAGTATCGTATGCGATTTGCCCCGTTCTCATTCGTCTCCGTCTGGTTCTTGGGTCCTCCTGCTAACCTTTTTCTTCTAGGATTGCGATGGGCATCTACGTGAGAGATACCATTACGGTCGGCTTTGACCGTGTACCCAGATTCGTGTTTCAGAATCATCTCCTGTTGCCTCTCAGAATTCTCCTAATTCTTCTGCTCCTTCTACTTCTACTTGGACTAGTCGGGACCCATTGTCCCGTGCGAGGTGGTTTGGTAGAATCCATAGGACCGTTCCTCTCTAGTCGATTTGTTTGTTTTTTCTCAGACTGGTCGAGACATCCCTTGTCCCGTGCGGGGTGGTTCGGTAGAATCCGTAGCGCCAAATTCCCTCCAGTCTACATCGCCAGCTTTCTCTGGCGGTATCGGCAATCCTAAAACTCGCATATAACTCAATTATGCCGGTATGGTACCCCGTTTCGTCATGTGTCGACTGCTTCTTGTAGATGACCACCATCCGTGTATTTCTCTCTTCGTGATCCCGGACCAGCCAGCTGCATCCATCGAAGTGAGAACGGGCAAATGCATATTCTTCCTTACAGTGATGGCATCAACCTTCAACAATTAAACTACACAAATAAACACACTAGGTACTAACTTATTTCTAAGACGAAGAGTTGAGCGTTGTTTGACTCTAACGCTATCCATCCATGCGGTTGTTAGTAGCTGTTCTGGGAACGGCATATTTCTCACTGGGGGAGTGAGAAATTTTACAAAACCTCCCTGCAGATTGACCGCCAACCCAATTCGTCTTGTCTCCGAGTCGCTTCAGCCATGCTTCTTCTTCGTCGCGCTGGATTTTCTCAGATGTTTCCACCCTGACCAAAATGAGCCGTTCCTAATCTTCCTTGGGACCATTTTGCGCCTCCACCATGTTACGTAGCTCTTAATTGGGGACGGCTCTAGGTCAGGATGGAGATGTATAAATAAAAGTCGCAGTGTTGTTTACATTGTTCGTGTATTGCTGACCATACAAAATTCCAATACTACAGCTGATATCTAAAATACAATAGTCGCGCTACACTACAAGTAGGTGCTGCAAACTACTGATCCCGTTCCCATCCTTTGCCGTGGCTTTTATATTGAATTTGGCAAGACGTCATGACCTGTTTTAAGCCCCCAAAAATCCTGAGTTAGGATTTTTGGTTGCACACGGCCTTTGATATAAATCAAAATTAATTTGCACGCTTTGAACGCGTGCCACAAAGGAATTTCTTTGTTCCGATATGAAAAGCCTGACGTCTGCATTTCTTGACAAGCAACTGTCTGCAGTCGGATGGGTTGCATGACCTGACCTCAATTGTACAATGCAATTAAACTATACTTCGCAACAGTATGTGATTGAAATAATAATATTTGTATATCATTAACGTACAAAACATTCTAACTTCAACAAAACTAACAATTACCATATTTACAATTTACAAATAGTAATAAATTTGAATAAAACAAATAATGAATTCTGAACGAAATACAATAAAAATAAAAATGAGTATTGCTCTGTTACACATGTCACTTAAAAAGTTCGGAAAATATGCAAACATTTTGAAATATATTTCCTAAAATAAACATAATAAATATAATGTTTTGATGATATATATTTTTGCCCTCAACTACCCGTCATCCACATGTTATGTGCGGATTTATTAAGTTTAATTTATTGTTAGTATAAAGCTGTATTAAAAATAAACTTATCAAAACTACTTGAGTAGGTGGTACATAACTGCTAACATAAAGAATCCAGCCAAACTAGCCAAATATTTCACGTCATTCTATAATGTCTGTCGACCGAGCAAATGCGTAGTTTTATTTGTGTTATTTTAGATTTAAATTCTTCCGTCTGAGCTATGATTAAGATTTTAAATAAATCGCAACGTCAGCAAGTATGAACTAGTTTTTATTGAATTCGGCTGCTCCCAACGCCATTTAACTAATTAATCCAAAACTAATTATCCGTGGAGCGAAGAAAAGAAGAATACTAAATAAAAATAATAATCCAGGCCTTAACATCCCCCAACAGCTTTTGCCAATACGGGGGAATCGACAGGCCCGAGTTATCATTATTATGCCTATGGCACGTCTTAAGTTGTTTGGCTTTCAGCATTCGCCGAGGAGTAAAGGAAAACTACAGAAAAACATTCACGCTGAAAGCAACTAAGCTGGCTAAAAACAACTCTAACATCTTAAGGAATAGAAAAGGTATATAATGTCCATATAAAACATTTTGCTCAGAATGACATTTGATTTTAAAAACTAATTTTGCCGAAAAGAAAGGTAGACTATATAATGTATATTCTATATTTTTTCTGATTAATGTTATTTTTAACTGATATGTAATAATCGTTTTAATTTTTAATACAAATTATGTCTAGTTTTTGGTGCTCCGCGAATTTTTCTTATGATCAAAAGTGCTCCCTGATTTCAAAAAGGTTAAGAACCACTGGGCTACACTGTTTGCAAATATGTTTCATGAACATACGTTACAACCAGAGCCGACTTACTACTGAAAATACGTATTCCGCGTATTAGAGCTTTTAGGCAAATATTTCGCAAAGCTCGTAAACGGACACCGAACGCCGTTCTGTCCCGCATGCGCTACAACGGGACGGGCCAGCTTAAATACTGTAACCCAACTGCAGAACTTCAGTGATTCTCGGTTACCGAAAGAGGGCGACACGATAGCTTTTCGACTCTCGACAAACGCGATCCTCGCAGCAGCTTATTAAGCTCAGTAAGCTCACCCGCGCAAATCTACTCGTAAGCTCAATAATACATTTAATAATACAAAAATAAAAATTAAATATTTTAATAGTGTTTAATATGTTTAAGAATAAGTTTAGATCAATTTGTAAATTTATAAAATTAATTTTTAAAAAATGTGGGGATTGTTGATTGAAAAATAAAATATTGTGTGTTTAGTGTGTGTATTTAATATGAAAACGATGGGAGTTGAAACAATTTGTTTGTTGTTCGTTGTTGTGTTGAGACCGGCATTCGTATTTTCTGACGGTAAGTTTTCCGTTAATATTCCGGGCTTTATATTTATAACGGATGTTTGGTGAAAAATAGTTCGCGGGGTTCTGTTGTTCTCCGAGATAATCTTGTAGTATTAATTCTAATTTTAAACTGAAATGATGTTCGTGAATGTCGACTGAAACTTTAATATTGCGTATAATGTTTGCAAAGTCAGGAGTTGTGGTTTATAATATTATATGGGAGAGTTTAACGGCGGTAATTTCAGTATCTGAGATTAAGGTGGCCTGTAATTTGAATTAGGTACATACATTTTAGTTTTAAATAAATTTACGTTATAAGCGAGCATATACTTTACACGTAGGGAATATATAATCTTGATTTTAATTTTTTTTTTATGAAATAAGGACGAATAATATCACAAAAATGGCAGTATAAATTAAAATCAGCGTAATAAATAAAAATTTGGCTTAATTTTGATGGATATAACTTTTGTAAACTTTTATCGATTTAGATGACTATCAATAAATATTGTCAAGTGATTTTAGAATTTTGGAATATTGGTTAAAGCTTATTATTCCTGGTTCAATACACCCTGTGCTGTAATTAACGAACTTCGACTGGTTCTTAAGTACCCTGGTACAGTTACAAGTAAAACTTTGCAATTTGAGCTCTCATGTTCAGTAACTTTTGTAGTCTGTTACTGATTATTGCCAATTTTTTTGTTTTAGTCTGAACTGTAAAAATCTTTAAAATTTTTAGCAAAAGAACCTATACAGGGTTAGCCAAAATTGCCGGAACACCTAAATAATTCTCCAACCGTAAGAAATTTCCAAAAATTGTTCAAACAAAAGTTTTTTGTTTTAAACAAGCTATCTTTTAAATATATTTACAATATATAGGGTGGTCATTTTATTATAGAAATTTGGTGACATTTCCTTTTTTTTAAATACAACACCCTATATTCCCATATATTATTAAAATTAACAGAACAGCCTGTATATTTAACATTTTTTTAATGATAATATTAATTCTAAGAATGTTATGTTGGAATTATTTCTTTATAAAATTTGATTTTTTTAGTTATAAGTAATTAATCAATACTCATGAACTTTTACTTTAGCAGGTAAAAAATTTAAAAAAATCAAGAGAAAATAACAACACAATTCAATAGAATTAAATCAAATGTTCAAACTGTCACATTAAAATAATTGTGTATGTATGTGGGAAAATATTCTTAATTTGAAGTTCAGTAGTTTTGCTTAATTGCTCATAACTCAAAAATAATGCATTTTCAAAAAAACTTGATTCTATAAAATGTTCTTAGAATTAATCTTAGAATTAAAAAAATTTAAATTTACAGGGTGTTCTATTAGAAAATAAAATGGTTAGCAAATTTCCATAATAAAACGAACACACTGTATATTAAAACTATCTTTAAACGAGAGGTTGTTAAAGCCCAAAAAACCTTTATTAGAAAATTTTTTTGAATTTGTTTGCGGTTAGAGAATTATTTAGGTGTTTCGGTAATTTTGATTATTTTTGGGTAATAGCTACTAATTAAAAAATAATGCATTTTATAAAAAAATGATTCGTATAAAAAATTTTTAGAATAAATCTTAAAATTAAAAAATTTAATAATATATAGTGTGTTCTATTTAAAAAGAGGAAATGTTACCAAATTTCTATTATAAAATGAGCACCCTGTACATTGAATATATATTTAAAAGATAGCTTGTTTAAAGCCAAAAAACTTTTGTTTGAACAATTTTTGGAAATTTCTTACCGCTGGAGAATTGTTTAGGTGGTCCGGTAATTTTGGCTAACCCTGTATACATAGGAAATAATTGACATGGTGAAATATAATTTCAATAACATATCACTCCCCTGGCAGTGGCGGTAAATCTGTCTCAATCTGCAATATAAGTAACTACTAATTACATTAATTATAATTAATTAATTATATTATATTAAAAATAAGTAAATGAAACAAACTCTTCCCTCATGCACAATGTTTATTATATTATATACTTGGGACGCGTTTCGGACCGCACGGAATGGTTTTCCCATTCCGTCCCAACACCGCTATCGATGTCACATTTTTAAAGTATCAACCTTCCGCAGAATTCTTCCCCTCACATTTAATAATTTTTTAAAATATTAATATATTCGTGTCTAAATTATTATCTACTTGACTACTATCTTTTTGTCGACCTCGACTAAATAGACTATTTGGCGGCTGAGGATGGCCCTGCGCTGCGGTCCGGTTATTTAAACACACTAATGCACTATGGATTTTAATTTTATTATATTATATTGTTTACAATATATCACTAGATCAGTTGGTTAGTTAGTTGTTGGTGACTTTTTTGGCACGTGGATTCAATTGTGTGTCAAAAACACCTGTAAATTATGCCTCCAAGGTTCTGTAATGTTTATGTAGGTAAAAATTCTGCGTTATCTACATAATAAGAATTAAAAATATATATAGTCAAATGTGTATTATAAGTTATGTTTCAGTCCATGGTTGCTCGGATAGAATATTTTTTGAATTCTTGTTTCTGTCCCAATAATAACTTTATTTCCTTGCTCATGAAATATTTAAGTTGCGCCTGTTAGTAGACATCCGTTGTTTTTGCATATTGTTTCGAAGGATCATCTGAAAGACAAACGACAGCCCTCTCAACTTCAACTTGATAAAGTGCTTGTTATAAAATCTGGAGGATTGAAAAATAAAAAAGAAATATGATTTATTAATATGATTTATTAAGTTACTAACGTATTTTCAAAATATGTGGTCACTATCTGAGCAATACAACTGAAGATGTATTGAGTATTAAAGCCCTCACGTACATAGTTGGATGTTTGGAGTTCGACTCGTAAAACTACAGTAAATTAACTTTCTGTGAAGTCGAGTTGCAATACAATTGCTGTAAAATTAATAATATCTTTAGTTGAGATTGTAATGACTCTGTTCATTTTAATGAGCTGTTTCTGAAATGTACGTTTTGCGGGCTTTTTGCTGCGTAGTAACTATACCACATTTAGCTTATTTAAGTAGACATTAAATTATAGGGAGTATAAAATGAAGAAAGAAATTAAAAGTTACATTTTACCGGAAATTGGAATAATCAAATCAAAAATTAAAAAATGATTTTGTTTTTAAATAAATATCTCTTTTTATCACAATCAAAATTCAAACTCGATATTGATTTATTGAATATTATTTTTTTTTGCATTTACATCAAATTGAAATTTTAATTTTGAAGAACAATAAGTCGAAATCGAGCGATTTTGACAAACTAAAAAATAAAGCGCTCATCTGAAAAAAAAAGTACTCAACAATCAGTTGCCACTTGTATGATTTCATAAGTTGTCGGCCCGGTAATGATTTTTTTTTTTAATTATGGATTTTTTGCCAAATGAATAATAAAGTAATTGGAAATCTGTGAAATGTTGCAATGAAAACGAAAGTTAAAAAGTTTAAGGATCATTATTTTGTAAGATAAAATTGTGGTACGAAAATTTAGGGTAGTTTAAGGTAAAAAATTAAGATTTTCTATATCTGTTCAATACAAAGTATTTTTTTCTAACCTTAACAGCCTGTAGCGAACCCTATTTTTTTAATTATGAAAAAAGTACTACAAATGTTTTTGGGTCAACTGATATATTGAAAAGGTGGTCCTTCAAATAGTGACTTTGATTTTGAAAAATGACAAGCAACCGTTTTGTTGTTAAAAAAACATGCCTATTGTCGCAAATCTGACGTGGTATGGAAATGGGTTGAATCATTTCCATGGAATTATGTACAATGCGTGTTACATTGAGACACCTATATCCGCGTTGAAATATCGTGAAGAGCCAAATTATTGAGGTCAAAGTTGGTAATGTCTAAAACACACAAATGTCGCATCGGCACATGAAATTTGTAAAAATGTTTGCATTGTTATTAATAAATAAGAAATTGTAAAAATTTTAATGCGATTGAACAATATATTTTTCTACTCCGATGAATGCATCTATTATCATGACAATTATATTATATTACCATACTTGGCTAATCATGAGTCGTGAGAAATTTATCATTTCCCATGACTTTAGACCAATCACTGCTCTGGATTTTCATTACCCTCGCATTTCGGGATAATGCTTTGCTAAATCCTGAGCGCTACAAACAATTTCAGTCTATTAAAATCTTTTACTACGACATAGTGACAGATACAGTTTACTAGGAGTAAGAAAGACTAGAAAGTTAACTTTCTAAACCTTATTGAAATCCAACTAATTGGGTGTCTTGTACAATGAAGACAAAAGTGTACATATTCACAGCAAAATGAACGACTCCCTTTTCTATTACCAAAATGTCTTGTAAATGTTACCCCCTCAGCGGTATTCAAGGATTAAATTAAATCATCTTATCGAGGACAAGAATCTCAGCAATACATGCAAGAATCGCTCAGCTTGCCCGCTCAGAAAGTTAAGCCTACGACAAATTGTGGGGACATCTGGTTTTGTAAAATCGTACTATTTACCCAACGAATGTTTAACCAGTATTTTGCGTTTATACGTATGTATGTGGTATACGCGACCTACATTGCAATGACAGCCGCATGCCACGTAAAATATCGCTCCTTCTTCATTTAATCACAATGGCCGGGCGCCTTTATTTAATATAGCTAATATATGCACTGCTACATAAAACATGAAGTCGCCCTCGTTTCTAGTTTCAAAAGGTTATTTCCAACGTTTTGTACAGTTTCCCATCCAGTGTTCCTACGCGTTAAGACGAATGAAGCTAATGTAGGTGTGCGCAGTATTTTTTTCTTGGAATTTCATGATGACACTGCGAAATGAATTAATGAATATGAGTATGAATAACGAAAATATGAATTGACAGAATTTTGGGCAATGGAAACCAAGGATGCTTTGATAGGTCAGGTTCCAACGAGACTGAATTATTAGAATAGATTTTATTTGCAAATCGAGGGAGAGTTGTGAATTTATCTTTGAGGTCAGTATGACTTCCGGGTTCTCCGAAAGAGGCGTCATCTTTGAAATTTTAAGTTGCTTCTTCCTTATAGAGGCTCTGAAGGAACTTTCCATGCGTATGTTGACTTTTGTTTATCAAATAAATTATTTACTTTCGTATTATCATTAAAATTTCTTAAAAATTTAGTGGAAAATTAATACCTGAATAAATAGTAATCAAATGATGTGTCTTTGCTATAGAAAATGTTTCAGAAATCTTTTTCTGAAACATTACAACTTACAATAATTAATAAATGACAGTTTTTATTGATACCTCTGGGGAACATGGGCTTTTGTGAATGGTACGTGCATTGGGCTTTTGACTAGATTTGTTTGCGTTGAACACGAATCAAGTATGGTTTTCGAAAATGTTGTATCAAAGGGTCAGAAATTATGATGTTGGTATTTTTTGTGAATTTATAACGCTGATTACTACTGGTTGAACAAACTTATACCCTAAAACAACTTTTATGTTTACGTTGAAACCCATTTGAAGATTCTTGGACAGGAGTCCCCAAACTTTTTAATAGTATGGGCATATTAGAATATGTCTTCGGCAACGTAAAATATAATTGTTTTAAACAAAACTTATTGTGTTTTAAACCAGCTCTATTATGTTATCTTGCACAGCTACTTTCCCTGATCTATAATTATATCACCAATCTAATAGTACCAATATCATCCTTTAATAGTTGGTTGATGAAATTATCCACCTTTTCCATGTTCGTGCAGTTGTAGGAAATTAAACTAAGTTGAACGTTTCCATAGTAAATAGAAGTTTTGATATTTGATTCATTTTGGTGAAAAAGTTTGTTAGATTTTCATCATTGCCTTCCCATACCACGAAAATATCATCGATATATCTTCACAGATTTAACTCATCAAATGAATACCGAATTCAGCGCTAATGGATTACACAGAGATGTACCATATTTACAAACGAAAGGAGAGAGACAAGGACAATAATACTCTTCTCAATAACATCAGAGAGTTCCCGGGTGACCACCTTTTCACGATCAAGATGTCCATTGTTGTTACTGTTTATATCTTATAAGAAAATGGCCGATGCTTGGTAGTAGCGTGTTTTGTTGCCAATGCTTTCTACACTTTTCGAAATATTACGTTGAAGATCTGTCTCCTGGGTTTCATGTAAGTTTTTGCTGTTTAATTGACTGTTGTGTAATGACTTTTGTACACTTGTACACGCCAACTGTTTTCTTAACTCACACATTTACAACTGCCAAATTTTCGTATTAGTACGAACGGGATAGCGAATAATATACGGTGAGCTACAGATAGAGATAGATAGACGGATAGACTGTATTATATGGATTTATTCCATCGTCTCCGCGGAAAAATAACGATGACTATCGCATTAGCTAACTGTTAATTGACTGTGAGTATTTGTGTTTGTGAAATTACCCTTTTAGTCTACCATAGGGTCATCGGTGTACTTATTTTATGTTTTGTTTTGTAGGGAGACCTGATCATGGTGCTTGAAGCAATGAAATCGATAGTCTCATAAACACTTTTTCTTTTAAATAAATACAGCTTCTCACTGTAATAGTGTTCATCCAGGAGTTTCCCATCCCTGCAATTATTGTGGAATGAGTTTGTTATACAACCAGTCGGTTTTATGTTTAGATTAGTTTTTTTTTTTGTGTTAAAACTGTTGATAATCTGATCTTTTATGTCCATATTTAGTATGAACCTGTACTCCAAAAATGTCGGTCCTATCAATAATTGTTTTACTTGGCATGCAGAAGTTGAATGACGACGACATACCTTGGTCAATACACATTTTAGAAGTAAAATCAACTTTGACCAAACCTATTAAAAAATGCAAGTGATTATTGTTATTACTCCCGAATATTGCGGAGGGGAGGGCGGGGTATGAATCCCCACATGATGGGAAGCCATATGGTGTAGGGGTCTCAGGACTGCCGCCAACCCTCTTCGATGGGAAACAGCAACAGACAGACAGACAGACCACGTTAGCGCTTTATTAAAGAGTATGAAGTATGATAGATAGTATTTTAAAAGCCATCCGCGAAAATTACATTTTTTTTTCTTTTTTTACTTACGCAAGTTTATACTATGAAATAAAGCAATTTACTTTTTGGTACACATCAATCAGATGATTAACATCCACGTTATGGATTAACATCCACGTTATGTGTTTATACAGCCTGTATATACGTTTTACGCACGTCGTGAAATTTGTCAATCTAGCTCAACAAAATTGTAGAGAATATCAAATTGACTTCTATGTGAATGGTTAAGGGACATAAGAGACTGTATCCGTTATGTTGAAGTAAGCGATGTTCATTTCTATGTCTTCAGCAATTTCTCTCTAATTCTTAATTTTTTTCCTTTTCAACTATTTTACACAAACTACCAAGCTAACAAAAATGTAATTATTTTCATAGCTCCATAAAAAGATTATAGTCCACATATTTATGTATTGAGAATTATATTTCTATTAATTGGGAAATTAAAATAATTTCGTTGAAATTTAAGGAACATTTATTTCATTAAAAATGATACATATTGGAGGGAATCGTGACCCTCCAGAGAAAATTACTAAAATTAAAATGTAACACGTGGACCCTTTGACTCTGAACAATAAAATGTAATAGGTTCAATTAATTATCAATTATCGAGAGCCAATGTTGACCACTGAAAACGCCTAGAACCAATTGATAGAATCAAAGCCTGCAATAAAGCATCTTATTAACAAATTAATAAACAATACAATATTAATTGCGACACTATTAATTGGAATTCATTCTCAAAAGTTTGACAGAATTGAAAAGTTTTCATACTTGCTAATCGGTCCTTTTGTTAATAGCAAATTAATAAACAAATATCATACAAACAGGCATATTCACACTATTTACTTACAGATACGAACCAGACATGTAAATTTTATATTTTTATTTTTTTGTTTGTTTTTCTCATAATACGTCACTTGAATATAAGTTTTGGTAGTAAAATTTTATAATATGTGTTCCAAATTTAAATATTTGAATGAACGCTCCGTTTATTACTCCATCTAGCTTACTAAGGAACATAAATTACATCCTTAATATCATAGTCGAACGACCATTACACACTTGCCAAACAATTCTAAACTAAATAAGCCCGAGCTTAACAAACTCTTCGCTGGTTACAAAGTGCACGCGGCAAAGAGTCCTTTGGGGCACCAGTTCCAATCTGCTCAGTTTACATCCGTCCTCCTCGAACTTCCTTGATAAAACTAGTTTTGCATTAAAACTTAACGAGTCGCTTAATTTTCAGATATTTCGGTCGCACCGACCGGACGCGGTACAATGAAATTATAATGAGATTACGGCCGCGCCACCATTTCGAGTTAGTTAATCGTCAGAAAGTCCAATCCTGATAATTCGTCGATCGATTGACTAGCTATTAAAACGCCAGGTGGTTGTGATTACTTAACCTACTATAATAATACTCTAAAGTTTCAGATAAGTACACAACTCAAAATAACATACAGAATAGGAACAGCTTTGTTTAATTTGTAATCAGCTATTGAATGTGTTTGCATAAGACATTCAACACTGACGTGACGAAGCTCAGTAACTCAATTACCTAGTTGTTGATTTTATCATTATAGTTTCCACTATTCCACAAAATGGGAGTTTGCAGTTTAAGAATCACACTATAATTATACCGGATGGTCGTTTTAACTTGAGACTCCTAAATATCTCGATAAATATGCATGGTACGACAAAAGTGTCTTAAATAAACTTGTAGGACGCAAACGGGGAAATGAGATGGCGATATCAGTTTCATTGCATATGGCGCAACAATCGGTGAAAATGAGGGTAACTTCATTTTTTACTTTATCATACGCAGTATGTATTACTTTATCATACGTAGTATGTAAAGTATTGTAATCGTGCCAAAAAAAAATTTTTTAGATTTTAGCGGAAATATGTCTTTTTGAGTCCCCTGAACATTTTTGACCAAGGTTCAAAAAAATGTCTGTGTGTGTGTGTGTATGTGTGTGTACCCGTTTTTTGTGGCGACGATTCCGGAGAAACTACTACAGGTATCCGAACGAAAATTCATATCTAGAAGTTTCATGACCAAACTTAGAGCTGAAAAGCTTTCTGTTGAAAAGGGTCCAAAGGAACTGGTGGTTTACTCAGCATTTTTCGAAGATTTTGTAAATGAGCCTCTATTTGTGTAATGCCGTCAAAATAGTTAAATAATAAATTAAAGGAGAGGAAATTTTCTATAATTTATGTATATGACATTTTTTGGTAGAATTTATAGTTTAGCTGCATGAGCAAATTCTATTTCATCGAGATCGGTCGTACTGCTTTAAAACTAGTAGCCAGGATATGTCCGATTTTTTGATTCTAATGACAGTAGCTAGTGTCAAACGCTAATGTTTTGAAAATACTACTGTCAATATAGGCTGCGTTCGGATATTGAACAACGTTACACTTTTTACACCCACTAACACGTAAGTGTCATTTGGACGGTGTACCCGGTGTCAACGGAGTACAATATCCGAACGCAGCTTTAATCGAGATATCTGTCTAGTTCTACTAGTTTTATTTTAATGCAGACATAGCCGATCTCGATCAAATAGAATCTCATGCAGCTAAACTATTAATTTTATATATAGTATGATAAAGTCATGTGCCAGGCCACATCAGATTTTTTTTAAATGGGAATACCCAACTTTTTTCAAATTATGATTTTACGCTAAATAAGAAAAATATTTTGTCTGAAATTTTTTTTCGTACGATGCATCTATAAAAAGTTATTGACGATGGAAGTTTGTGGCGTTTGCGGTAGTTACAACCGTTGCCACTGCATGGGATGCGCTCACCGCCCGGCAGTCAAAGCGACGACTGTCATGTCTACTCATAGTACAACGTAGGAAGGTATGTGCATAACGGGGACACGTTTTAGTATCTCGCGCGTTGCCCCGTCATGCGCATAGGGTTTGTTTAAGCACGAAAAAAAATGCATTGTAAGAAAAAGAATTTCAGACAAAAGATTCTTCTTATTTAGCGTAAAATCATAATTTGATCAAAAAATTTGGGTATTCCCATTTAAAAAAGATGAAGTTAACCTCATTTTCACCGATTGCAGGGCCATCTTCAATGACACTGATATCGCCATCTCATTTCCCCTTTGCGCCCCACAAGTTTATTTAAGACACTTTTATTTAAATTTAATTCCGTCAATAATTGTTTTGTTTTCAACAACAACATCGTGGCAACTCTTTTCAGAACTCATAACCTTATTCCCGCGATAGTGGTATAAAATTAGCTAAAAATATTTATTTTATAAGCATTATTTTTGTACAGGTGCTAAAATTACGACATTGTGACTGTTTTGCGGTAAAAAGCAAAAGTCTGTTAGCGTGTACGGTAGGTGGTGGGTGCCATGCTGGGATAAAATTTGCGAGCGCTATAGAATATTGAACCCCAACACCTTGCGCGTTAGATCCCAAAATGGTGACTGTCTTAGATTTATTTTCCTTTTTTTTTCTCTCTAATGTTACTGTTTGTTGCAATCTATGATTGCATTAATCCGTGGTAATCTTAGAGCGGGGTAATCCGTGGTAATCACTGACACAAGTATGTCCAAGCTCTTTAAATAATGTGTGATCAGCAATATTGTTTCAACTTGCTTCACTTGACTTTATCAGACATAGCAGAGTGGGGCACTAATTGGAGTAAAGGTAATACTCTGGAGTATTCTACTCAACCCGATTTGACTAGATTTACTCAGAGTCCGCATCTACTCAAATCGATTTGAGTATTTTACTCAGAGTACTACATCTACTCAAACCAATTTGAGTAGATTTACTCAGAGTACGCATCTACTCATATCGATTTGAGTATTTTACTCAGAGTACTACATCTACTCAAACCGATTTGAGTAGATTTACTCAAGAGTACGCATCTACTCAAAACGATTTGAGTATTATACTCAGAGTATAGATGCGTACTTTGAGTAAAATACTCAAAATACTCAAACCGTTGTGTGTACTGCGTACTGTGTTTTGGCTTATTTCGTGAATGCATACTTTCTTGTGATCTTCAAGAGATGTTTTCTGACGGGCGTGTTTTCGAAGGGTCGGGTATTTGCAATTTTTGTTGCTAAAAAATTGTCGACAAAAAGTAACTAATTTACTTCTATCGACTGTACTAAGTTTGGTTGGGAGTATTTAAACGCTATTTTCAGTCCTTTATTCTTTATTTCATAAGTCAATTGCTATTCATTTATTTCTTTTTACTTTATCATACGCAGTATGTAAAGTATTGTAATCGTGCCAAAAAAATTTTTTGAGATTTTAGCGGAAATATGTCTTTTTGGGTCCCCTGAACATTTTTGACCAAGGTACAGAAAAATGGCTGTGTGTGTGTGTGGATGTGGGTGTGTGTGTGTGTGTGTGTGTGTGTGTGTACCCGTTTTTTGTGGCGACGATTCCGGAGAAACTACTAAAGGTATCGGGACGAAACTTCATATTTAGAAGTTTCATGGCCAAACTTAGAGCTGAAAAGCTTTCTGTTAAAAAGGGTCCAAAGGAACTGGAGGTTTAGTGTTAGCATTTTTGAAAGATTTTGTAAATTAGCCGGCATTTCTGGAATTTCGTCGAAATAGTTAAATAATAAATTAAAGATGAGGAAATTCTGAACAATTTATGACTATGAAATTTTTTGGTACAATCAATAGTTTAGCTGCATGAGCAAATTCTATTTCATCGAGATCGGTCGTACCGCATTAAAACTAGTAGCCAGGATATGTCAGATTAAATGTCAGATGTGATTTTAATGACGGTGTAGATAGTGTCAAACGCTAATGCTTTGACAATACTACTGTCAATACAAGCTACGTTCGGATATTGTACACCGTTAAGATGCGTTTTCATTAGTGCTAATGGCAGTGGTAGTAGACGCCATTATAGTATTTCTAATAGAATTTGCTAGTGACTCAGTTTATGTACATGCAAACTAATATGTGTCACCATCACGACATGTGAGAAACACTATAATTTCGTCTGCTACCACCGCCATTACCAACCATTGCCACCAATCGGAACGCACCTTCACACTTTCTACACCCAATAACACGTGTCATTTGGACGGTGTACCGGTATCAACGGAGTACAATATCCGAACGCAGCTTTAATGGACATATCTGTCTAGGTCTACTAGTTTTATTTTAATGCAGACATAGCCGATCTCGATCAAATAATATTTCATGCAGCTAAACTATTAATTTTATATATAGTATGATAAAGTCATGTGCCTGGCCACATCAGATTTTTTGTATTTGAAACGTCGGCAAATGAATAGCAATTGACTTATGAAATAAAGAATAAAGGACTGAAAATAGCGTTTAAATACTCCCAACCAAAAATAACTAATAGTCGTGTAGGAATCTAGGTGACGCACTTCAAGTCGCTTATCTAATACCCGTGTCATTCTGGATTCAACTTTAGTTGATTTCTACATGACTTTGTATTATTATCATTATTGTTATTATTATTATATTGCCAGCATCCTTAGGGTCGTGTTTTTAAAGCGCTTGTTTCATTACGCGCGTATTTTATGATGCGTTTTTTTCCGACGCGCGTGGTATCTGATGCCTTTTGTCACGTTTATGACGCGCGATTTCTGTAGAGTGTTTTGTAACTCGCGTGTTTTCTGAATTGCGTGTTTGCTGACGGGCTTGTTTTATGACGCGCATTTTCTGAAGCGTGTATTTTCTGAAGCGTGTATTTTTAGACGCGCGTGCTGTTTTGACCCGTTTTTTCTGGAGAGCGGCTTTTGACGCACGTGTTTTTGTTTGACGCGCTCTCTTTAGCGCATGTTTTTTGACGCGCGTGTTTTTCTTATGTGCGTTTTCTGTCGCAAGTGTAACGGATTTATTAGTGCTAGAATTTGTGGTTTGTTAACCATGCTATTTTTGTCGGTTGCTATATTGTTTATTTTTATGATGGCAGAAATGGAAGAACGGCCTCGGCTGAATTTTAGCCATCGGGTTGAATAGTTAATGTTTATATTTTGTAGAATGTGCCTCCACGGAGTTTTTAATAAACGTATTATTATTAAAACGTGTGTTTTCTGAAATGCGTTTTATGACGCGCGGTTTTTCTGTTATAATAACGCGCTTTGAAAAATCGCACGCGTCATAAAATACACCCTTAAAAAAATATGCGTGTCTAAAAACGCAAGTTAGAAAACACGCCAAACATGTCAAATTATAGTAGCCTTAGCAGCAGGATCAAATCATAAATAAACCAGGTTTTGCGGCGATCCCCATCGGGTTGAGAATAAGATGTACCGCCGCGCCGGTCGATGCCGCGACACAAATATTTTCATATCGCCGCATGGCTCGGTAAAAGTTATACGGCAGACCCGGCAAATGCACTCAGCACCTTTCACTCGGACACGGTGGAACTTCGTTGCCTCAATACAGTAGTACTCTACTCATTTCATACTGAGTACAATACTCAGTACTCAAAATTTTGAAATTTGAGTATTGAGTAGATACTCAATACTCATTTTTCTTTCGGTGAGTACTGAGTATCTACTCAACACTCAAATTTTAAAATTTTGAGTACTGAGTAGATACTCAATACTCACCGAACAAAAGTATTAAGTATCTACTCAGTACTCAAAGTTAAACAAAAATGAGTATTGAGTAATCCACTCAATACTCTACTCATGAGTAGAATTTGCCCCACACTGATACATAGTATGATACAAGTATTGTAATCGTGACAAAAAAATGTTTTAAGATTTTAGCGGAAATATGTCCTTTCGGGTCCCCGGAACATTTTTCACCAAGTTACAAAAAATGTCTGTGTGTTTGTATGTGGGTACCCATTTTCTTGTGGCGGTGATTCCGGAGAAACTACTAAGGGTAAGGGGACAAAACTTCATATTTAGAAGTTTCATGACTAAACCTAGAGCTAAAGAAGCTTTGTGCGGAAGGGTCCAAAGGAACTGGATGTTAACTGTACAGATATTTATTAATGGTACGCGATCTTCTTTATATTACGAGCAGAAGATTTCAAACATTAATCGAGCCTTTCATTTTTCAAACTATTTTTAGAGTATATTATATGTTCGGCGGCTTTGCAATCGTTGCGGCTTTGCAATCTTCATCGTACTGTCGTGGAATATAATAATTCCCAATGCGAGAAATTTAATGGAACTATAATAAATTACCTGATTCTTGATTTCATTTGGTTGCGGTCTGAAAAATCAAAATATGCCAATATGTGGTGCATATAATAACACAGAGCAATCGATAACTTATTTAAACTAAATAAAAACTAAATTATTCAAAGTTCCTGTTTAGAATAATTCTAAATCTAATAGTCTTGACATTTTACAAATTGATATGATTGCAATTTTTAATGGTAGGAGTAAGTATTAATATTATTATTACTAATAATTGTATTTATTCATATTATGCTATTTCATCAGTGTATTCATGAAATAATAATACCAGCGGCCATTTAAACTTTTTATTTAAAATGTAATCAGTTTTTTTTTTGTGGTGGGATCTCCCCGACACAGCTCGCCGCGACGGCTCCGCAACTTTCTATCGGGAATTAAATTTTGGATGTGATAATTTACATTTATAAATTTAGACGGCGTTCTATGGACCGGCGAGATGTTTTATTAATGGGCCGAATAAATTACAAAACTTTTACATATTTTCGTCCGCCCTCGAGGAGAAAAATTTCGCACTCGACATTTGTATGACGGTCTGTTCTCAACTCTTTAGACCGTCCTCCCAGAGGAGATCCTCCCATCGATCCTGCTGTCTGTGCTTATTTAGACACTATGCCTTCAAAGCCGCCAACGTTAGGGATAGAAGAATACTTGGATCGCAGCACAAAATATTTTATGTATATAATTAAACTACAATTAAACAACTACATTAAACTACAGAGTGGGCGTTTATTTGGGCATTGAAAATTGTTAAATTAGAACAGGAAGATATTTGCGACTACTTTTGCTCATTTACAATTGACAACTTTGCAGAGTTTTTCTTGGCGGGTATTGAAATTCAGATATTCAGGTGTATGCGCATTATTGCGTCTACCTTTCCGATCATGGGATCCTATAGGGTAAAAGCCGGATAGTTGCCCCATTTTCAAAAAAACTCTATTATTAAAAACTATGTACTTTTTAAGATTAATGCAACATGCATATCAAAGTATAGGTCTTTGATCTTTTATAGTAGCCGTTTTTTGTAAACTTAATTAATATTGGTTTTGAGTAAATCCTGTTTTATTTGACCTCTCAAAAAAGGGATAGTTGCCTACTGTAGCGGATAGTAGCATAAAGTTAAAAATGCTTCAGGGGATACTTGCCTCGTACGGGGATAGACGACTCAAAATAATTTTTTTAGAAACAAATGTATATGTATTTAAGTAATCAGTCTTTATTATTTACTGAGATCCTTTACTGAGATCCAGAAGCCAGGCTTTTCAACTTTCCACATCTCATGCAATGGTTTTTGAATGTTGTACAAGTTTCATGCAACCACATTCGACATATCTCACATTGAATCCAATCTGATTTAGTAAAATTGTAATTCTCAAAACATTCTGCGCAATAATCAGTAACTGAAACTTTTTTATGCGTATTTTCTGTTTTTGAATTAGCATTTTTCACTTTTAATATCTTTTCAGTGTCTCTAAACAATTTTTCGTCTCTTTTCCTTTTGATTGGTTGTCCATCGGTGGCTTTTCCTTTAGATGTTTTTAAACTTATAAAATTTTCTTCATCTTCGATGTCAGAACTGTACATTTCTATTGTTCTCTTCCTTAAAGCCCTCTCTTTGTTCAGTTCAATAAAATCTGTGCTATCGGATTCAGTTTCACTGCTGGAAATATCGACATATTTTTTGGTCTTTTTCTTTTTTGCGGTTGCTCTCTTTTCTTCACACTGCTTTTCTTGCTACCAGCTGGTATGTTTTTTACTGTCTTGAAATCTTTTTTTTTCGCTGTCTTAGTTTTAGTTTCCGTTATTTTTTTTTGTTTTCGTTACTTTCTCTTCTTTATTCTTCTTCTGAACAATTTTATCGTTGGAGTTTAAAATTTCTGCAGACCCTTCGCTCTTTCAATTGATAAACCCTCAGCTTGTCTCAAAACTATTTCGGAATTTCTTTCAAGAAAGCTTTTTAACCATTGCGGTCCAGCTGTTTAAGTTTCATTGTTAAAGTTGTGCTTCAACCCCATCTTTTCTGCAAACTGGTAAGCTAATTGACGAATTGTACTTCTTTCAGGAGGAAATCCTGCGTCTCCGAGCTTTAATATATGAGCTACCAGTCTTTTTTCATTCTCAAAGCCAAGGACAGGATATTTTCCTAGAAGTGATAAATAAATACAATTAGGTCAGATAAGTAGGAATGTAGATAGAATTTTTTATTTATACTGCTAAGTATACAACTTTAAATCGAAGACATACCTTGGGTTAGCAGTTGCTGGTTTTTCTTTTCGTAGCGTCTTCTTAAGGTTCGAGAGGATATTCCGTAAATTCGGGATATTTCGTTGATTCCTTTTTAGTTTTGATCCAGTTATTTGAACGCAAGTGCTAAACTATCTTCTGTCCAGCTAATGTGGCGCGGCAACACGCCTGGTTTTCGTTTATACTTGCGAGGCATTTTTCTCGCGTTATGATGAAACAGTTAAAAATTTATTTTATTTTAAACAAATTATAGTCACAATAAGAAAAAAATCTGTCTTTGCTCGTTAAAGAATTTATAGTTGCGGATAGTTGCCCCTAGAGCGACTATCCGTAGAAGTAAATAGGGCGACTATCATTTTTGATACGGATGCTTGCCCTTTTTATTTGCAAAACTAATAAAACTATTCTACAATAAAACGTAATAAATAGTGTAATTTAAACTCTAATGCATGCAAAGAAACGAAAAGTTGACTGAAGCCACAATCAGTAATAAAAATATTCAATAGAAATTACTTACCAATATAATTTCGACGCCCGTCGAAGTGTCGCCGAGGAAGATTTTTGCTCACACGGACAAAACGCGTGCGCCTACTACGATGGCTTACACGCACTGAGGCCTGTGGGAGGGGCACTTCTAACTATAGTAAAGCGCTAACGTGACCAACATCCATAATATAGTGTAGTAAAAACCGGGGCATGTATCCGACCGAGGCAACTATCCGGCTCTTACCCTAAATAGTATTCTGGCGGATCATTATACAGTGAGCGCGTACAGTATGGAAACATGAGAAAATCTCCGAGAAGGTTTGTTTTTTTAAATTAAATTTCCAACTGACAATTGTTACTAAGTTATGACGCCATCGGCACATTTTAAAATGGCAACGTATTTTCTTTCTGACAAAATAGAGGCCAATTAAAAACTTTAGACATCATGGATTTTGTGATTTGATAATGCATTTGCGATGTGGATAGAATTATTTACGCATGGTCTTCTAAAAAAGTTTGGTCAAAATAACAAAAACGAAAGTTTAGTAATTATTGCAAACTTATACCAGCTGAACCCAGTGCCCTAAAAACTTCTAAAGGGGCTCAGAGCAAATCTTAGTCTGTACTTTTACCTGAAATCCTGAAAGTTTACTCACAAATATTTGTAAAACATTTACAGCATGAGGTGTGCAGACGCCTCCGTAAATGAGACAACAAAATACGCAATAACCTGATATGAAAAATCGAACGACTATTCGCATTCCATAAACAAACAAAAGCTATCATATGACCCTGATTTTTAAGAGGAAAAAGAAGGAATTATCATAATTTTAATATATTGAATCGAATGAATCGAAAGCTGTGGATTTATTGGACAGACAGGTCTGGCGCCACCTGGTGTTTATATTGTGTAAACTATTTTCGCGACAAGACTTACAAGGTGATTATTACCCATTAGCATCTTTTGTCTCCTCGTAGTGTAGGGCAAAAGCAATATACAGTCTCCAGGTGAGCCTATACTTAAAAATTATACGTATAATGAACCTAATTTGTTTTTTTAGAAAAAGTCGCTCATTGTCATAATTAAATGTAAAATTGCCGTAGGGGAAAGTATTTTAAATGTAATTTATGTGCTCAGAGATCAAAGTTGACTATTTTATAGCAATTTTACAACATCCTCACAATTTGCACGTGTTTTTTGAATAAAAATTGCTTTAAATTTTTTTAAAAATGTGGTGCTGTTTTTTTATGGTATACATATAAGTTCTGTACACTATTCTAGATGTTACTTAAAATGACTTTCAGTATTTTCTAACTTATCGAAATCCGTTTCACAAAATCAAGTTGATAGCTTGTTACGTCAGATGTTAAATGAGAATAATAAAATATTTTTCGGGCATGGTGGCTAGTAGTTTGATTTTAATTAGTGGTTCCATAATTTCAGATCTCTCCCATTTGGATTACAGAGATGGTGGGTTTACAATCATCCTGAACCGGACCAAAATCCGAGATTTTAAATGTGCAACATTCAATTTTGATATTTGAGCATAACATTACATTTAAAACTACTATTTCCTCGGACATTTTTAATTAAAATGTAAGAAGTTGATAGTTTATTCTTGAGCAAATTTAACAATTTCTTGTTTTTTGACTATCCTGTATGTTAAATCAATATTATCAGTGTGGCTATGCACTTTTTGAGTACCCAAAACTTTCTAAAAGATAACTTTAAATTTAGATCAATTATAATAGGTTATTAAAAGATTATCAATTATTTCTTATCATTAATATTTTGTTATTTTAAAGTTATTTTTTTCTATTTAAGTTGTATTGTAGTTGTATGTAATCAAGTAAGTTGCAATAATGAATAATAATAATAATAATAATAGATAATAATATAAATTGTATTTCAGTGTTTCTGTGACATTATAGCTTCGTCTCTCAGACGGTTCTAGCTTACAGTATGCATATCGGTTAAATTTTAAAAGCAGTTTATATTGGCGATATTGCCCCCCTTACAAGAAAACCAACATAGTTACTTCTAAAATAACGTCCGGATCAATTTATGCGCTTTTCAGTATTTTCTAACTTATCGAAATCCGTTTCACAAAATCAAGTTAATAGCTTGTTACGTCAGATGTTAAATGAGAATAATAAAATATTTTAGGGCATGGTGTCTAATAGTTTGATTTTAATTAGTGGTTCCATAATTTCAGATCTCTCCCATTTGGATTACAGGGATGGTGGGTTTACAATCATCCTGAACCGGACCAAAATCCGAGATTTTAAATGTGCAACATTCAATTTTGATATTTGACCATAACATTACATTTAAAACTACTATTTCTTCGAACATTTTTAATTAAAATGTAAGAAATTGATAGTTTATTCTTGAGCAAATTTAACAATTTCTTGTTGTTTGACTATCCTGTATGTTAAATCAAAATTATCAGTGTGGCTATGCACTTTTTGAGGACCCAAAACTTTGTAAAAGATAACTTTAAATTTAGATCAATTATAATAGGTTATTAAAAGATTATCAATTATTTCTTATCATTAATATTTTGTTATTTTAAAGTTATTTTTTTCTATTTAAGTTGTATTGTAGTTGTATGTAATCAAGTAGTTGCAATAATGAATAATAATAATAATAATAATAGATAATAATAGTAATATAAATTGTATTTCAGTGTTTCTGTGACATTATAGCTTCGTCTCTCAGACGGTTCTAGCTTACAGTATGCATATCGGTTAAATTTTAAAAGCAGTTTATATTGGCGATATTGCCCCCCTTACAAGAAAACCAACATAGTTACTTCTAAAATAACTTCCGGATCAATTTATGCGCTTTTCAGTATTTTCTAACTTATCGAAATCCGTTTCACAAAATCAAGTTGATAGCTTGTTACGTCAGATGTTAAATGAGAATAATAAAATATTTTAGGGCATGGTGTCTAGTAGTTAGATTTTAATTAGTGGTTCCATAATTTCAGATCTCTCCCATTTGGATTACAGGGATGGTGGGTTTACAATCATCCTGAACCGGACCAAAATCCGAGATTTTAAATGTGCAACATTCAATTTTGATATTTGAGCATAACATTACATTTAAAACTACTATTTCTTCGAACATTTTTAATTAAAATGTAAGAAATTGATAGTTTATTCTTGAGCAAATTTAACAATTTCTTGTTGTTTGACTATCCTGTATGTTAAATCAAAATTATCAGTGTGGCTATGCACTTTTTGAGGACCCAAAACTTTGTAAAAGATAACTTTAAATTTATATCAATTATAATAGGTTATTAAAGGATTATCAATTATTTCTTATCATTAATATTTTGTTATTTTAAAGTTATTTGTTTCTATTTAAGTTGTATTGTAGTTGTATGTAATCAAGTAAGTTGCAATAATGAATAATAATAATAATAATAGATAATAATAGTAATATAAATTGTATTTGAGTGTTTCTGTGACATTATAGCTTCGTCTCTCAGACGGTTCTAGCTTACAATATGCATATCAGTTAAATTTTAAAAGCAGTTTATATTGGCGATATTGCCCCCCTTACAAGAAAACCTACATTGTTACTTCTAAAATAACTTCCGGACCAATTTATGCGCTTTTCAGTATTTTCTAACTTATCGAAATCCGTTTCACAAAATCAAGTTGATAGCTTGTTACGTCAGATGTTAAATGAGAATAATAAAATATTTTAGGGCATGGTGTCTAGTTGTTAGATTTTAATTAGTGGTTCCATAATTTCAGATCTCTCCCATTTGGATTACAGGGATGGTGGGTTTACAATCATCCTGAACCGGACCAAAATTCGAGATTTTAAATGTGCAACATTCAATTTTGATATTTGAGCATAACATTACATTTAGAACTACTATTTCTTCGAACATTTTTAATTAAAATGTAAGAAATTGATAGTTTATTCTTGAGCAAATTTAACAATTTCTTGTTGTTTGACTATCCTGTATGTTAAATCAAAATTATCAGTGTGGCTATGCACTTTTTGAGGACCCAAAACTTTGTAAAAGATAACTTTAAATTTATATCAATTATAATAGGTTATTAAAGGATTATCAATTATTTCTTATCATTAATATTTTGTTATTTTAAAGTTATTTGTTTCTATTTAAGTTGTATTGTAGTTGTATGTAATCAAGTAAGTTGCAATAATGAATAATAATAATAATAATAGATAATAATAGTAATATAAATTGTATTTGAGTGTTTCTGTGACATTATAGCTTCGTCTCTCAGACGGTTCTAGCTTACAATATGCATATCGGTTAAATTTTAAAAGCAGTTTATATTGGCGATATTGCCCCCCTTACAAGAAAACCTACATTGTTACTTCTAAAATAACTTCCGGATCAATTTATGCGCTTTTCAGTATTTTCTAACTTATTGAAATCCGTTTCACAAAATCAAGTTGATAGCTTGTTACGTCAGATGTTAAATGAGAATAATAAAATATTTTAGGGCATGGTGTCTAGTAGTTAGATTTTAATTAGTGGTTCCATAATTTCAGATCTCTCCCATTTGGATTGCAGGGATGGTGGGTTTACAATCATCCTGACCCGGACCAAAACCCGAGATTTTAAATGTGCAACATTCAATTTTGATATTTGAGCATAATATTACATTTAAAACTACTATTTCCTCGGACATTTTTAATTAAAATGTAAGAAATTGATAATTTATTCTTGAGCAAATTTAACAATTTCTTGTTTTTTGACTATCCTGTATGTTAAATCAAAATTATCAGTGTGGCTATGCACTTTTTGAGTACTCAAAACTTTCTAAAAAAATAACTTTAAATTTAGATCAATTATAATAGGTTATTAAAAGATTATCAATTATTTCTTATCATTAATATTTTGTTATTTTAAAGTTATTTTTTTCTATTTAAGTTGGATTGTAGTTGTTTGTAATCAAGTAAGTTGCAATAATGAATAATAATAATAGATAATAATAATAGATAATAATAATAGATAATAATAATAATAATATAAATTGTATTTGAGTGTTTCTGTGACATTATAGCGTCGTCTCTCAGACGGTTCTAGCTTACAATATGCATATCGGTTAAATTTTAAATGCAGTTTATATTGGCGATATTGCCCCCTTACAAGAAAACCAACATAGTTACCTCTAAAATAACTTCCGGATCAATTTATGCTCTTTTGCCATCACCCACGAACCAAACCCGGAGTAAACCAATTCAGCATCTCTTTTTCTTATCTTATTTTTATCCATCGTCGAAAGTTCGATTGGAAGCACGCTTCGCATTCATATATATTTTCGTTTAATCGAATAAGCGCCGCTAAATATAATGACGACGTCGGAATATTTCTTATCTGGCGTCGGCACACCGAGCGGTGCCGTGAATGGCTAAATCATTCCCGGTGAGGCTCGTTCGACGAAAATATCGGCGAGAGAACTTTGTTTGTCAACGGGGGGGCACCCCTAAAGAAAATATTCAATCACTTTTCCCTGGCGGTCGATCTCTTCCACTGGCTAAAACTGGGTTAATGGAAATTCTCGCTCCGACACTGGTTGTACTTAGGCTCAGATAACCTCAAATCTGTTCGAGCTATTTGCTTAACTACCATGACGGTGCCTACCGTAATTTAATATACATACTTACTTACGTGATCGTGTTATATCATTCGAAAATTAAAATTCAATTGGTGCAAAGGAAAACGCAGAAAGAGCCAGATGTCTAGATGCAAATTATTATTACATTTATTGAATTCCTGTAACCTGTAACCTGATGGAATAGTCAAAGTAAGATTAAATTAAATCTTGAACTTTGCACTTAAAAAAGCTGTGAAACAAAAGTGTCAAGAGTCAAGTTTTTATTTTAGCCTACTGACAGAGAATTTAGTGAGTCAATATTTTGTTTCGTATGTCGAAAAGTATATAGTGCCTGGTCTATATACTTTTCGATATACAGGAGAAAATGACTGAGTTCGTGACAAAAATAGTATCAGGAAGCCGACGGTCCCAGGTCACGTGACAGTCTGTAGATGTATTGTTATATATATATATGATATGATGATATGATGTATCATTACTTAATTTGTTATAAACAAAAAACCTCAAAAAATCATCTTTTTAGTTTTTTGCTTGTAAAAGCTGAACCAATGGTGCAAGCTTGATGCTTTGCACAGACGAAATGTAGAGAATAAAAATACGAAAAAATGAGCCCTTCACAGACTCGATCGGATTAATATTAACGGAGAAAATTCGGAAAACCAGGAGAAATATGCGTTTTTTTAAAATTCTCCGTCCTTTTCAAAGTTGTAGCGAAGGCTTCCCGCGAGAAAGTACCGATTGATGGGTACTTTGAGTGTGCACAGCCCAGGCGTTGTCCGATGATTAGTTTTAGCAAAATTGCGGTTTGAATTTTTTTATGCAATAATTTTCGGCGAGCCTGGATGCGTCAGAGGTGGTTCGATTTTAATTTTTTTTAAGATTTCGAAAGTAGAAGTATTGTGTTACAAAACGTCAATTCTGATTGTCAAATAGGTGAAAAATGCTTGCAAACATGACCGAAAACGGCTGCGCCCTCGAAAGCGGTCGACTAGTAGGGGTAAGCGGCCGACGCGTAGAAGGTGTATATATAGTAAAACAAGATTCATATTTGAATTGGAAATATGGAGTCAGTGAGGCATGGAAGGTGTACACATTTGACCGAGTTTAACATCATAGCAGCAAGGCTGGCATTTGGATATTTTAAAATACTTAATTATTGTTATAAACATAGTCAGACAGCTCAGACAGAGCGGCTCTAAGCCCATGGAAGCACTTTTAAGTCCACAAAAATATAAAAATTTACGGTATTTCGACAAAGCTGAAATTTAATTTTAGTTACTCAAATGTAATTATCTCCTTGAATGTACCGGGTGTGAGCGCAGGTGATATGTATACATGAGATAATTAAAACTCACAGTCAATTAATTTCTACATCGATAGCAGGATAATTAGAGAAGCAGTGACATGGTGGGTCTCAAACTTTGTGAAATCTAGATAAGATCAAAAAGGTGTAAGGTGAAACTTTGAAAGTACTTAACGATTTCTTTTATATATTTATTTAATGGTTGTGAAATAAATCACTAAATAAATAAAAAAATATGATATAATGTTAGAGGTTTTTCATCAGAAAATGTCTACTTATTAAACCCTTAAAGCTAGTTTTATGATTAGTGTAGCGACAACACAGTGAGAAGGCGAAGATTATTGCGACAATGGTGTGTCTAAAGTGAAATCTGTAGAGTGCCTACCGCAGTTGCCAAGGAAAATGGTAACTTAAGCCGTTGTCATCCACTTACTCATAATGAAATATTACTATTCACGACTTTCAATTTCTTTTTCGCTAAAGGAAGCGTCTTAGCACCTGTAGGTTCGTATTTGTCCCGATGGGATATTTTACTTTATGCGCAGCAAACAACAATACACCTTTACAAAGTATTTACTTTTCTGAAATTGACGGCAAGGGTTATACAAAAGCAGGATTTTGGAAAAAAAAACGGTTTTTACATTTAAAATATCCAAAAAACCGGTTAAAACTAGTTCTCGAATTTAATTTATATTTTTGTGCATATTTATTATAATCTGGTTCCTTACCAAAATTCAATAGCATGTTTCGTTTGTCAAAGGTGGTAAAATGTTTAGTATAAGAAATTAAGAATCTCGCCTTCTAACATGGTTTTTTGATATTCTTGTCTCTTTTACCTTTAACATATCAAGAAATCTTCATATGACTATATTGAAAAACACTGAACACTGAACAAATTTGCAGATAATAATATGCTTAACAAGGCAGTATAATACAGTAACTAGAGTATAATATTTAGACCAGAACTCGTCAGTTGAGTATCGCTGATCTAGACCTATAGTTCTAATATTCTAGGACTATCAATATAAGTTTGCAAAACCGGTTTTCGAATATACCAAAGAAAACAGTTTTAAAACCGGTTTATAAAAAACCGACAAACCCTAATGGCAAGTAGTATTGTTTACTCTTAGCTGGAATCGCCATACAACACACATTACATACATTTTATGATCTGATTGTTACATTTTTGGTTACAACGTTCAGAATAAATTTTGTTTAAAAAATTTTGTAACAACCTTCCCAACGGACACCCGATTGGTCCTTATTTTAACCCTTTTCCTGCATTTGCTGGTATAACAAACCTAATTATTCTTATTATTACTTTATCATACAGAGTATGATAAAGTTGTAATCGTGCCAAAAAAAAATGAGATTTTAGCGGAAATTATGTTCTATTGGGTCCCCTGAACTTTTTTGACCGAGGTACAAAAAATGTCGGTGTGTGTGTGTACGTACCCCTTTTTTGTGGCGACGATTCCGGAAAAAAGTTATCTGGACGAAACTTCATATTTAGAAGCTTCATGACCAAACATGGAGCTGACAAGGTTTTTGTACAAAAGAGTCCAAATGAAAAAAATCTGATGTGGCCAGGCACATGACTTTATCATACTATATATAAAATTAATAGTTTAGCTGCATGAGATTCTATTTGATCGAGATCGGCTATGTCTGCATTAAAATAAAACTAGTAGAACTAGACAGATGACTCGATTATAGCTGCGCTCGGATATTGTACTCCGTTGACACCGGGTATACCGTCCAAATGACACTTACGTGTTAGTGGGTGTAAAAAGTGTAACGGTGTTCAATATCCGAACGCAGCCTATATTGGCAGTAGTATTTTCAAAACATTAGCGTTTGACACTAGCTACTGCCATTAGAATGAAAAAATCTGACATATCCTGGCTACTAGTTTTAAAGCAGTACGACCGATCTCGATGAAATAGAATTTGCTCATGCAGCTAAACTATAAATTCTACCAAAAAATGTCATATACATAAATTATAGAAAATTTCCTCTCCTTTAATTTATTATTTAACTATTTTGACGACATTACACAAATAGCGGCTCATTTACAAAATCTTCGAAAAATGCTAAGAGTAAACCACCAGTTCCTTTGGACCCTTTTCAACAGAAAGCTTTTCAGCTCTAAGTTTGGTTATGGAACTTTTAAATATGAAGTTTTGTCCCGATACCTTTAGTAGTTTCTCCGCAATCGTCGCCACAAAAACGGGTACACACACACACACACACACACACACACACACACACACATACACACACACACACACACACACACACACACACAGACATTTTTTTGTACCTTGGTCAAAAATGTTCAGGGGACCCAAAAAGACATTTCCGCTAAAATCTCAAAAAATTTTTTTGACATGATTACAATACTTTACATACTGCGTATGATAAAGTAAAAATCTGATGTGGCCAGGCACATGACTTTATCATACTATATATAAAATTAATAGTTTAGCTGCATGAGATTCTATTTGATCGAGATCGGCTATGTCTGCATTAAAATAAAACTAGTAGAACTAGACAAATATCTCGATTAAAGCTGCGTTCGGATATTGTACTCCGTTGACAGCGGGTACACCGTCCAAATGACACTTACGTGTTATTGGGTGTAAAAAGTGTAACGGTGTTCAATATCCGAACGCAGCCTATATTGACAGTAGTATTTTCAAAACATTTGCGTTTGACACTGGCTACTGTCATTAGAATCAAAAAATCTGACATATCCTGGCTACTAGTTTTAAAGCAATGCGACCGATCTCGATGGAATAGAATTTGCTCATACAGCTAAACTGTAAATTCCACCAAAAAATGTCATATACATAAATTATAGAAAATTTTCTCTCCTTTAATTTATTATTTAACTATTTTGACGACATTACACAAATAGCGGCTCATTTGCAAAATCTTCGAAAAATGCTATGAGTAAACCACCAGTTCCTTTGGACCTTTTTCAACAGAAAGCTTTTCAGCTCTAAGTTTGGTTATGAAACTTCTAAATATGAAGTTTCGTCCCGATACCTTTAGTAGTTTCTCCGGAATCGTCGCCACAAAAACGGGTACACACACACACACACATACACACACACATACACACACACAGATATTTTTTTGTACCTTGGTCAAAAATGTTCAGGGGACCCAAAAAGACATATTTCCGCTAAAATCTCAAGAATTTTTTTTTGCATGATTATAATACTTTACATACTGCGAATGATAAAGTAAAAATAATTCTTTACTCAGAAAATTTTATTTTTTTTAACGTTGACGTCTGTTCTAATACCAAAAATGTTCCTATCGGGTCCTTTAATTAAAAATTACAGCATATATTTAAAGAATAATATGTTTTTTACTTTATCATACGCAGTATGTAAAGTATTGTAATTGTGCCAAAAAATTTTTTTGAGATTTTAGCGGAAATATGTCTTTTTGGGTCCCCTGAACATTTTTGACCAAGGTACAAAAAATGTCTGTGTGTGTGTGTGTATGTGTGTGTGTGTGTGTGTGTGTGTGTGTGTGTGTGTGTGTGTGTGTGTGTGTGTGTGTGTGTGTGTGTGTGTGTGTGTGTGTGTGTGTGTGTGTGTGTGTGTGTGTGTGTGTGTGTGTGTGTGTGTGTACCCGTTTTTTGTGGCGACGATTCCGGAGAAACTACTAAAGGTATCGGGACGAAACTTCATATTTATTCATAACCAAACTTAGAGCTGAAAAGCCTTCTGTTGAAAAGGGTCCAAAGGAACTGGAGGTTTAGTCTTAGCATTTTTAAAAGATTTTGCAAATAAGCCGCCATTTCTGGAATTTCGTCGAAATAGTTAAGTAATAAATTAAAAATGAGGAAATTCTGAATAATTTATGAATATGAAATTTTTTGATACAATCAATAGTTTAGCTGCATGAGCAAATTCTATTTAATCGAGATCGGTCGTACTACATTAAAACTAGTAGCCAGGATATGTCAGAAATTTTGATTCTAATGACAGTAATGACACTAATGACAACGCTAATGTTTTGACAATAACGTCTGTCAATATAAGCTGCGTTCGGATATTGTATTACACTTTTTACACCCAATAACATGTAAGTGTCATTTGGACGGTGTACCCGGTGTCAACGGAGTACAATATCCAAACGCAGCTTTAATCGACATATCTGTCTAGTTCTACTAGTTTTATTTTAATGCAGACATGGCCGATCTCGATCAAATAGAATCTCATGCAGCTAAACTATTAATTTTATACATAGTATGATAAAGTCATGTGCCTGGCCACATCAGATTTTTTAGTTATGTACCACTAGAGTAATAAATATTAGTACCTTTCATTGATTCTAAGGATTATTTGTAAGGTATTATTTGAAGATTTTGATATGATTGCAAATGTTAAATGTGAATATAGCAAAATTGTTCATATTCTTGATGCAAAATTGAAATTATTCTGTAGATAATTAAGATTATGGAATAACTAATACAAAGAGATGATTACCTTGTATTCATTAATTTATAATCTATTAAGTTCACACCGTTTACAATATTTTTGGTAATATTAAAAATAAAGGTAACTTTACTGTCAAATTCATACCATACTGAGCTGTCCGGTATATGATAGATAAATTGTAAGACATGATAATATGTATTTCGTCTTAACAACTTCTTTATCCAGTTAAACATACATCATATTAACAAACAGCCTGTACATTTCCAACATTAAAGATTGAAAGAAAAAAATTACACCTACACGTGTTTTTTTATCGAGTGTTAGTTATCGAGCCCCATGTACTCAGACGTGCGGAGATTTTGCTTGTTTAGCCCATTATTACACAGCTATATTTAACCTATTTAAGTTGGCGACACAAAGGCGTTGAAACATTTAACGAGCACGTGTGCTCCGTTTAATTTTCCACTGCCGTGTAATTTAAATATTTTACCTATTAGATCTGTGTCGGGCACAAATGTCTCGACGTGTAGAATATGTGGTGGATATAGATGGGTGATACGGTCGCGTTCGGATTTGCATAATTATCACTCGTACCGCATACGGCGTGGCGCTGGTGTCGCGGTACTTTTTAAATGCCATCGCCATTGTAATTATTGTTTCGTGCTGTACGACTAATTAGCAGTTTCCACGTGTGGTGCGCTCTGGTATGCTTTGGTTTCTATTTTCTATGTTGGCGTAAGGCAGTTATGTGCGTTTTAATTTAATTGAACATCCGAGTCTGCTTTTCACCGGAGATTGATCATTAGGGCTTTATTAAAGCTACTAAATGGAGGTTGGTTACAATATCGTCGAAATCTTATTTCCGTAAAACTCCGCTCACTTTTGGCCGATACGGCTTCTCACGCATAATTCTCTCAATATAGATATAGATATATCAATATAGATACGAGATGATTTTAAAAAATCTTATTACTGTATTCATTAATATAGAAATTTATCTCTCACAAACTAGATTTTTGTCAGTGAGCTGAGGTTTTCTTTTCTGGGCTACTCGCTAAAAGAAAAAAGTTCCATTATTTTGATTATTTTTTGAATAGGATATTATGTTGGTGGTGTTAAGTATAGGTACATACCATTATTGCGCAAAATATACGTAGCATGTGACTAATATATAATAGACTCAAACTTTATTTTGATATTGTATAATAGGGCAGACAGATTTCGATTATTTTTTTCTAGATCGATTAATTTTTGATATTCTTGTATTCATGTCACTTTTGATAATATCTGGTACGGTTTAGGAGAAAAATAATAAAAAAAACTATTTCTATTTCTTTGGTTTTACACTAAACATCGAGTTTTCTTAATTGAAAACGTTTGCATCCGCTGCGAGGGCTATCCATCATTAGTTTATAATTTTTCTTAACAAAATATTTTTTTAATGAAAGGTAAAGTAATTATTATTAAAATTATATTCTATTGCAACGTTTATGTCTCCCACACTTTGTCTAAAATTGAGTAATATTATCAAATATAGCTTATTTCCGCAGTTCATGGAAATAACGTCAGTGCTGAGAACGACAAATCTAACCATTGATTTTTTAAGTGACAAACATCTAATGACGTTGATGTTGGTATTAATTTATAAACCAAAAGAAAAAATATCGTAAAGAAAACATTAACTTCAGACCTCTTGATGTCTAAATGAACGCCCATAGAGACTTTTTATCAACATGAAAAAACAAGTGTTTTTATGTTTTCGTTTTATGGAAATCGTAGGAGGAACATGAAGTAAATATTACTAAAAGCATAATTTATCTAAATTTGGCTGAAAGACGCTTTAAAAACTTATAATGAAGTTTATTTTATTTTAAGACAACCTAACAGGAAAAAAGGAACAAATTAACAAAACACAAAAAGAGGGAAAATTGGAAACAATATTGCTTGTTGCTTAGTATGTAATTTGTGAACTAAGCAACATTGTTCTAAAAGCAAAGTGCTCTGACAAACTGTTTGAGAGCAGGTCACACCTACAACAATAGCCAACAGTACAACATACTTTTGATACACATAACACATATTCAGTGTATATATCAAAATTCAAGTAAAAATAAAATCATTTGTGTTGCTTTAGTAGTATATTATTTGACGAGCACATAACTAAAGATATAAATCTCGAGCATACGCGAGCCGTAGGCGAGCGTGCAAACATGCGAGCGATTTATATCCGTTGTGTATGAGTCGAATACGACGTTTTACCTACGACTCACAAATTCCATTTTATATCAAATATTTTAAATGTATATGTTAATGATGGCGAAGCGAACTGTCACATCACTCTCATCCATGTAGGTTTTGACAGACTTTGACACTTGCGTTGTATAATGATCAGGGGCGTAGCTATCATGGGTGGCACCCGGTGCGGATATCGTGGTGTCACCCTAGGAATGAAAACCGTTAAAATTAATAAAAATCCGATAAATGTATGATTTTATTTAATTAATACAAATCAGTGTTATTAATAGCTACTAATAAAAAGTTACAGGGAATCTCTTCTCTTCTTAAAGTCTCTTCTTTCTAGTTTTAACAGCTGCAAACCCGGAAATCACATTTTCAAAATTTATGTTTTGTGTTGCCTGGTGTTCTATTGGGGTGCCTTCTATTGTTAATATGCCAAGATTGTTTAGTGTCGTTTGGGTCATTGCTGCCCGCAAATAATTTTGAATTACTTTTAATTTGCTAAAACACTTTTGACACGAACCAACTGATACGCAAATTGTCATAAACAACTTCTTTCTACTTTGCGTTCGTTATAAACTCATAACGAAACCATTTTCGGTGTCATTATGAAAACACTAGATCACTAACTTTTAGTAACTTTTAGTTTTCCAGGATTGGTGAGTTTTATTTCAAGTGTCAAATGATGCTGACATCTCAATCGCTATTGGCTCGCCTCAATCGCATTTGGCAGTTTTACCACAACAACCAACTGTTGAAGATAAAGCTAATCCATATTGTAAGATAACAGTCGCAATTTTTAAAATGTATGTAAAATTAATGTCGCAAAGTAGAAAGAATAGTATATCACTCGTTTTATAAGACGTATTGATGCATTCGTTCTATTTGGGCACTACTCGCTACGATCGTCGTGCCCAAATCCAAAACAACTCGTGGGCCAAATTTTGTATTATCAAACTTGTATTATAATATACTATAGTGCGAACATTAGATTCGGAAGAGATTCTGTCACATCCCATTCCACGATGAATTTCAAAAAGTCTAGAGACGCCCAATTAGAAACTGTAGCATTGGCCGCTTTTAAATGTCTTCTCAACCTTGGTATGTATCTCTAAGAGGAATTCTGTTTCTGATACCTCATCATAGAAACCTATTTTGGATACAGCTAATTTCAACTCTTCAGTGCTCGCTAAAACCAAAGTGTTTGTTTGGCTGCACAACCTCGAACAATGAATTGACTTCGATCTAGTTCGGAGTTTAACACTGAATCGGTCAAGACAATCTTTTTATTGAAATGTCGTAGTCCTTTGATTTTTTCACAGCAAGATCTATTGCCACTTCTACAATATGACTCCGTTTTTCTTCAATATATAGACGCAGTGTCTCTATTTTTATATCTAATTGATCAACACTCAAGCCTTACTTTGCAATGCAATCTCAGCACAATTTATTAATATTTACTGCAGAGTAATGAGCACTCCAACGCGTTGTTGAGAGTGTTTTAATAGATGCTTTGCTGTGTTTATGAAACACTTCCCAGTGGCTAGTAGAAGCGGAAAAAATGTAAATATTGTCTCAATTGTTCCGAAAAATGTTACACAAGATACATTTTTTGCAAATGAGTGTTAGCCACATAAATTAATTGAACGATCCATATATACAACAAAAAATTACTTTGTGGTAAAAAAAATTACAAATAAATCATAACCACATGTACAAACCAGTACTGCCCCCCCCCCCTAGCTACGCCACTGATAATGATGAAAGTTCGTTCAAATAATGAAGTCATTATTTGAACGAACTGCATGATTATACAACGCTAGTGTCAGTATAATCATTAGCGTGTATCATGATGGGGATGATAGAGCCATAGATATGCAATGAAGCTATTATATGTGTCAGTCCGCAAAGAAAAGTTATGACTAGTATATTATAAAAATAACGTTTTTTTTTAAATATCTCTGAAACCATCAAGAATTCAACTGTTTTATCAATGGATTATTCTATCTCTAATAATACCAGAACTACCGAACTTCTTGATCTAACGTCAACTGCAAAAATCTAAAAATAATCGACTGTAAATTTGTGATTCTTTATCTTCAAACTCAATTAATAAAAATATGTAAAAACAAACTGCTCATTACTTGTCCTGCTTGTTGCCACTTGTCACCAACAATATTTCACTAGCAAACCCAATTCACAATCGTCGAGTCGTCACCACAAAAAAAAAATCAAATACCATTTATTCTCAACATGATAACAATGCCGACCCGTCGCTTTCCGCCACCGTAGAATGGACAAATGGTTCGACCATTATTTCTATATTTCGAGTGTGCACCGGGCCGGCACAACTATCGCCATAATTCTATTGTAGGGGCGGCGTGGGGGTGGCTAGAAAATGGGGGGTTGTAGCGCGCCCGCGGACACACTAAAATTGATTTTAAAACGGGGTTAACACCGGGCGCGAACAATGGCCATCAATTTGCCGATGTATGGTCGGCGGCGGCTATGAAATTTTCCGCTGGAGAAAATTCCTACCCCGCATCGTGTAAATTTGGAATGAACTCGATCGGGTCCCAATAATCGTCGTACATTATAAATCAAGTGGCCGACGACCACAGGAGTTAGATTGGTTCGGGTCCGGCCGCAGGTATTCCTCCAAATGGCCGCTAGATGGCGCCGATTGCGTATTCTCAAATCGAATTCGTATTCTCGTTTCGAAAGGAGGATGTCTCGATTTGTGCAGTCTCTTGGGAGTGTCGTGAAATTATTATGAATTTTGCAGGAGATGTTCAATTCGTGCGCAAAAATGGGAAACCTTACATTCATACATAAAATTCTGAGGACGGTAGAGGTAGAATACAGGCTGTTTCAAATACAAGGTTTACCATGGGGATTGCGCTTAGTAGCCGATATAGTCCTGTGGAAGATAAAGAATTGGGGGTTAAATCAGGGGCGTAGCTACCGCTGTAGCAGGTGTATCAATGATACAGGGCCCCCGAGCTAGAGGGGCCCCCAACGCCCTAAACATACGTAAAACAAAAAAATCGTAGCCCAGCCCTTATGAATGAATATTAAAACACGCCGCCATAGCTCTATATTATCCCACCTCGGGGAAGGTACCATTATGGTTAAATGTGAGACGGGGTATTCCCGTTCCCATTATTCGTGAAACTACATTTTTGTTGGATGTTTACGAGGCCATGATGCCAAATCTGGATTTTTTTTGTCAATTTTACACTTATCTGATTATGATCATGTTGTAAAAGAACTTCTTTTAAAGCCAAAGGGTGACATAAATTATTTACCCACGATTCCAGAATGAAATTATTGATTTGCTTCGAACCAAAGTAAAGAAAAATATTGTTTTGGAAATTAATAAGCTCATTTTTCGATTATTTTGGGTCTGTCAAAAACTGACCAACTTTCTGTAGTTTTCAGATATATCTCGATAATAGAAAACAATGATGTACCTAAACAAATCAAAATCTGCGAGACATTTTTGGGTTATAGATCTGTAGATCATTGTACTGCGGTAGGACTTGAAACTGAAATTTTAAATACAATCGAAAACTATGGCATTGATTTGTCCAAATGTAGGGGACAGGGTTACGATGGTGCAAATATAATGTAGGGTGTATATGGAGGGGCCTTATAAAAGAGCATGCGCCAAATGCTGATCATGTTCATTGTGCAGCACACACATTAAATTTAATTTTAAATGATGCCGCTAAACATATTTCCGAAGTGTTACAATTTTTTGACAATTTAGAAATAATATATACATTTTTTGGCAATATCATAAAACGCTGGGCAATGTTGAACAAAGATTCTACTAGATGGTCCTCAAAAAATGACGCTTTATTCGCTATAAGAAAAAATTATCCAATAGTAATAAACGCTTTATATCAACTAAATTTTATTTCAAATAAAAAATACGAACGTGATGTATATTAAAATATTATAAATATGTTAGAGAGTTACGATTTTATAGTTTTTGTTACTTTTTCAGCTATTTGAAATCATCAACCCTGTTTCTAAAGCACTACAGCATCAAAATAATGACTTACGAAAGACAAGTATTTTGTTAAATAATCTTCTGGACAAGCTGGTAGAAATCAGAAATCAAAATTCATTCAACGGGTTGCGTAATGATTCCACACAGCTACCAAGAGAGTGGGTTATAACACCTATTTTAAAAAATAACAGGCAATAGATCTGATGAGTTATCAGAAGATGAGAGAATTTCTGATCGGGAATTTTACTTCAAAGTCAATGTGTAATATCGCTGTCTAGATATATTGATTTCACAAACTAAAAAAAGATTTCAGAGTCTTTATGATCTGAGTAGTATATTCGAAATTTTACAACCGAATAAACTGCTTTCCTTTTCAGACCAAGTAATAAAAAAGGAAGCAGCAAAACTGGCTAGTAAATACAGTAAGGACTTGACAGTTGATCTCTATGACCAATTGATTGCTTTAAAAGCTTGTTTGAAATCAGAAATTTTGAAAATTCACACCATTAAGGAAGTTTGAGTTATTATTAATACATTTCAATAGCGTTGCCCCCAGTTTTCCAGAGCTTAGAACAGTATCCTTATTATTTTTGACCGGTTACATCCGCAACAGCTGAAAGAAGCTTTTCTAAATTAAAAATTATCTCAGAACTTCTATGGGTCAAGAACGGCTATCGAATTTATCACTACTGTCCTTAGAAAAAGAAAAACTAAAGTGGTCTTCAGCTATCGATGAACTAATTAATACATTTGCAGAAAAAAAGGCAAGAAACGTACATATTTAAACACTAAGTAGAATGTTTTTTAGATATAAGTTTTTAATATGTAGGTATTGTTGTTTTTGTTATTTTAAAATGTATGTTGTTTATGTGCGTGTTTTTGTTTATTTTGCGATAAAGGGCGGGGGCCACCCAAAAAATTTTGATACAGGACCCAGTAAGGCCTAGCTACGCCACTGGGTTAAATCCAAACGAAAAAAAATAGATAGAGTCATAAATGGATAGGTACATACATACATATAGATAGTTCACTAATGCTTTTACCAGAAGAAAATAACGGTAGTTTGATGATAAAACATTTTAAGACAAAATCGAACCCCATAAGTAGGATTACTTAAAATCTAAAAATCTAATTATTTATTTTCAATATTTTCCCATTTCCTCACAAATTTATGACAGACTAACCTATAATTTGAGCTTCTGTGAAAGAAAATATGTCCTACCATTCTTAGGAAAACAATAAATATATAAATTATAAATAAAAAGGATTTTAAAAGGTTAATAATTTGTTTTGGCCAATTAAGCAATATAATATTTTAATGTTATACTGTATTGTATATGTATTGTTTTTCTTTGCTTTTGGGTCAATAAACAATTATTACTATTATTATTATTATTATTATTTAAAGTTCTAGACGATGGAATTAAATTAACAAATATTTTCGGAAAAAACACGAAGAGTGACACTATTTAATTAAAAAAAAATACAATAAGATTAAATTATATAGAAAGCCTTAAGATCTAATAAATGCTTAACAACGCATAATAATTAAAATTATTTTTTCTTAATTATTGGTGCTACATTTACTTTTCGTCCACAGTTGTAAATCACCTTTTATATTTAACCAATTTTAAGAGAAAATACAGGAATCATCTATTATATAGATGAAACTAGGGTGTAAAAATATCTTGTGCGAGGGTGTTCTTTCTCCGCAGTTTCTTTTTCACGACGTAAATGTCATTGTGAGAAAAATATGTTCCCTATGGATTTATTTATTTTGTCAATGCCTTCAAAAATTACTGTTGTTTGGACATATTAACAAAACCGTATTTTAAACGGCTCTAACTTCTTAAGGAATATTATTGTTGTTGTTGTTTTTCTTTTATTATTGATATTTAGTAACCATTATTATTTTAAAGGGTACACAGAGAAACAGTTACAGAAAATGGATACACCCGACAACATTAACTTAATAAAAAAATAATCAAACCACTATAGTCTAGATATTCAAAGTATTCTCCATTTTTCCAGGTACATACTTAATTTATCAAAAATACAACAAGCTGTGCTAAGTGACTATCCAGGACTATCAATGAAGAAAATCAACAACTGTTTCTGACATACTTTTTTTATACTCGATCAAAATTAGACTCAATTCAGACTTCCTAGCTTCTGATTTAGATTATACGGAGAAAAGCATACCATTAACGAATCAGTGTTTAGATGAATGTAGTTTTAACAAATTAAGTACCTAGGTACTTAGAAATTTGTGAAATGCTCTGATATCAAGATTCAAAATCAAATAAATATTTTTTTATTAAGTTGTTGACTGGTATGTAAATTTATTGCAGTAAAACAAAAAAAAAATATTATTATTAAATGAAACTTGTTCTTGATTTTGCCAAGGTGCTAATTATAACTGACGTCAAAAACCCCGTTATGATGAACCAGCTCATAAGCACCCAGAATAATACACTTATCTTTTCATGCCCTTTATTTAAATTCGCGAATATCTCTACTTTACTATTTTGGGTATTTTGAGTACCTGATTAACAAGTTGTAGGTTTTTCAAAATTGCATCATATCTTTGACCGTTTTGTTGCCACCAAGATATACCAGGTTAAACTGACAACTTGTGTGAAAGTTTAAAATAGAAGAGAAAGGTATTTGTCGGGCAATACCGTATTATATCTTACCGTCGATTAACCATCTTTCCTTTAAAATAGAAATTAGAATACAAACTATACCACAGAATTTAAAAACATTTACAGTAAACGCAGAAATGTCAAAGTGGTTAAAGGCTAAAAAAATGGTTCCTGACAAAACTGAGCGTAACTGCAATAGAATTATTTGAATGGTGGATGCGCAAAATATTGTTTATTTACGCATGATCTTATATAATAATATCCCAAGTAAAAAAGCAAGGTATTTGTATCCATTTTATCAATTTAAATTCTTGTCAAATGATAACTTGCTTCTGTTATTGCGATAGTGCAAAATAGCATCCTTTTTGAATAATCTAAATTGTTCTAATAAATGGAATAAATAATCTAATAAATGAAAAATAATCTGACTATTTACGAGGAAAATGTTTTACACTTAATTCCAAATAATTATTTAATAACATCTTTTTAAGAATGTTGTACTCTTAAACTTATTCAGACATTAGTAATCTTTAAGGCTTTTCAAACTCTTTTCACCGTCTCAACTAACAGAAATCACATTTACGACAAAACGCGAATCTATTTAAGATTTAGCTCATTTTCGTGTTTCAACCTGTACCTGACATTGTACCAACATGTCCCCATACAAATTTCACTACAAGTTTTGCAGTGTAAACTGCAGTAGTGGGGTGTCGTTAGTGTCGGTCACGTCTCTCATCTAAAACTAAAACACGTTTTAATCAAAGCTAACCTGAGTCGTGCTACGTCCGTGACCAGAATTTGTAATTTCGCATCCCTTGCGGGACACAGAAGTTACCCAAAGAAATCCTTTTCTCGTTGTTATTCTATACGTTCACTACCACCAAGTATACTAAAGCTAAGATATAAACAAACACCTCATTTATCACTGTATTTGTTTAATTTATATGTTGATGATTTGTTCCCTTTTTTCTGGTAATTATATTATATTTACCCTAACATTTTTGAAGGTACAATTTTTTTTACATAGTAACTACATATTATATTTAAATATACACAACAATTTTTGGTCACTGGTGTCAATGTCAGCTTGACAAGAAACGTTCTTTTTTACGGTGCACATGGACAACCCTCCTGCTAAACGATTGTTCCGCAGCAAACAACTTCAACGCCGTTCTAAACTAACATATAGCTAAACTAACTAGGTACTTCAGTAAAATATCTTTTTTTATAATTTTGAGGATTTAACAAAATTGCGAGTATGTAAACAAAAAATGGAACTAATTATAATTTTTTTATGCATTCATTCAAAGCAAAAACGGAAAAGAAAAATTAATCAATTATCTAGCCGCCTAATTTTCATGATGAAGGATGCTTTGTAAACGACGAAATAGAACTACTTATAAATTAACAAATTAATACCCACAACAGGTTGATTTATTAGGTTTTAATTTAGCAATCAGACCAAAGATATTTGAAGAACAACATAATTTATTTAAATATGGACTGTAATGACTTACTTTACTTCAGCGACAACACGTTTGAATGTTCCATCGGAAGCGGGTTCTATAATTTTCCATCTTATACTTTCCATTTAATATATTTAACAAAAAGAATGCTGATTACAATAACAAACAAAAATAATAATATGAAGCATCGTACATAGCGACAACACAACCTTGCCTTTGAATTGACAATATCGCATTTTGAAATTAACAAAAAGAATCTGATGTGGCCAGGCACATGACTTTATCATACTATATATAAAATTAATAGTTTAGCTGCATGAGCTTCTATTCGATCGAGATCGGCCATGTCTGCATTAAAATAAAATTAGTTGAACTAGACAGAAATGTCGATTAAAGCTGCGTTCGGATATTGTACTCCGTTGACACCGGGTACACCGTCCAAATGACACTTACGTGTTATTGGGTGTAAAAAGTGTAATACAATATCCGAACGCAGCTTATATTGACAGAAGTTATTGTCAAAATATTAGCGGTTGACATTACCTACTGTCATTAGAATCAAAAAATCAGACAAATCCTGGCTACTAGTTTTAATGCAGTACGACAGATCTCGATGAAATAGAATTTGCTCATGCAGCTAAACTATTGATTGTACCAAAAAATGTCATAGTCATAAATTATTCAGAATTTCCTATTCTTTATTTTATTGTTTAACTATTTCGACGAAATTCCAGAAATGACGGCTTATTTGCAAAATCTTTCAAAAATGCTCAGACTAAACCTCCAGTTCCTTTGGACTCTTTTCTAAATATGAAGTTTCGTCCCGATACCTTTAGTAGTTTCTCCGGAATCGTCGCCACAAAAACGGGTACACACACACACATACACACACACACAGAAATTTTTTTGTACCTTGGTCAAAAATGTTTAGGGGACCCAAAAAGACATATTTCCTCTAAAATAAAAAAAAAATTTTTTGGCACGATTACAATACTTTACATACTGCGTATGATAAAGTAATAAGAATTGTACAATTAATTTAAAAGAAAATACTTATCTAAACTAAAACTACTAATAATAACCCAGGCATATTAGGTGTTAACCCTGAAAAATAAAGTAAATCCGCAAATTGGGAATAACATACTATTTACTGCCCTGAACAACAACTATCATTGTTTTTTGGGGTGAAATACTGGCGTAACTACCACATCTAAAAATTAGTGTATGAACTCGGAAAATGTGCAGGCCTAGGCCTGCTGGTTGACCTAGGTAGATCGCCGAAGCGTTAAGAGAGAGACAAAAAGCCCGGATGCTCCTAAACGCGCGACGTGATTATGCTCGTACGTTCGGCGCGGTTACGGGGCGCCATCTGTTGCTTCGTAGCGTAACCTCAACAGCGACATGATGATGTGTCGCCGTCTGGTGACCGCGTCGCGAAGCGCGCGGCCGTCGCCTAGCAACCCCATGGCGACGCGCTGACGAGTACAGTCCCAATCGATAATCCATAAATTTAGCCGAATCGAGGTAAAAAATAACGAGAACTGGGCCGAAAATGGACGAAATCGAAAGCCTAAGCACTGTAGAATCGAATTTCAGGCGGAAAATTGACGATTTTCGCTTCTCCGAGTAGCAGACCCTTCCGCGGAGTGTGAGACGTTTAGGTTATAGTAGTAGATAGTAGATATGCCAGATATTGAACTTTTGCAATTGGGTTATATTGATTTTCGTGTATTTGATAATAGCTACTGATTGGTGATAATTTCAAAGAAAAGAAATTACTTAATAAGTAAGGGTTCCCTAAAAAGTCCGGCACGCAGCAATATTTCAAATTCTCTAACCGGCCCCCTGTCGTGAAGTTGTCTGGTTTTAATATGCATGGCCATTGAAAGAAAATCCTACAAAAGTGATATTAATCAATTTATTGCGAATATTACATAAGAACTACATTTATAAAATTCATATTTTCATTCAACTCTTGATAGTTTTAGATTGACACCGACTCCAGTGACTGAATTTCTCTAAATCTTCGATTCCATAGCCAGAACAGTTATCTTATTTTGATTATCTTGTTGTCCCCTCAGTAATATGTCCAGAAATCTTCTGACAAATAAAATTAATACAGTGGATGTGTCAAAGAGACTGATAAAGATAATATACAGATACTAATGGGACCAACGTTAACTGAAGAAGAACGTAAGTAATTATTAATATTGAGATTCAATGACTTAATTTTCCATTTTGCCCTTTACTGCGGTGGTGTGGAGGAAAGTCACAAACTCCAAGTCGTGTGCAAAACAGCAGTGATTTTCACTGAATCAATTAATAATGAATACTTGCCTGTTGTTGGATAGCAAAAGCTCTCGAAGTAATACAACGGTTATGGCCATTGGGCATGATCAATTTAACAATCGCTTTTCGTCCTTGCGCTTGCGCGAAGAGATTATTGTTAACAAATATTGTTGATATGTACATCGTCCTTAGTGGCGATACAACCCTACTTTTTAATTGGCAATATGTATCGTATTTTTAAATAAACAAAAAATGTTTCTTATGAAGAAATATATATTTCATTAAAAAGAAAATAATTACCTAAATCTAAACTTGCTAATAAAGCAAGAATATTTGGTTTTAGTTTTTTCTTTATTTAGAAAATGCTCCTTCCTCGTATAATTAATAATTATCTATTCCGATATGGATGTATTTGCTATTGTTTATTTTATTTCTATTCTATTTCCAATTCCGGAATTATTGTTGTATTGTTCTATTATAATTTATTTACTCGTTTAAATCAAACTCCATCTATTTGTTATTTGTTCAAAATAATAGCCGATGGATAAACTAATTGTCGTTTAATATTGTCGATTTATCTGCCCACGCAGCGTTTGACTGTTGCGAATCGATTCTGTACGGACTTTATGGCCCTACAGTATAACCCTGAATGGTCAATCGGTATATTCGATGTTGGGCGATAAAATTTCCATTAGCTTTGATGTATGAAAGGTTAAACGGTACATCGATTACGTGATTTGTCGCTACATTATACGGATGTGTGCGCAGCCACTATTTGTGGACCCCATGGGGACTTTTCGCCGGGAAAATGCGACTTTTTCAATGTTTGTGGAGTGTCTGCTTAATAAGTCTGTTGAATTCTCACGGTTATACCAACGCATTTTAAATCGTGTAAATTGGTAGGTTACGACTATCGACTTTGCATATCGACGTAAATGAAGAGTTGTTCATTTTTAATTATTACTTGCAGGCTGCTCAGGAAACTTTTCGATCCCGGTACTGATTCATATCTCATTTGATTATTAAGAATGGAATCTGTATGTTTATATTCAATTAATTTATTCATTTATTAATTTAATTTTTGATGTAATGGGGAAGTTTTTACTCAGTTCAGAAATGGTGAAGGTGCCGGAACTACATATATTTTACATACATAATTTATGCTCGATCGTGCATGTTAATAAAAAAACAACAACTTTGTTTAACATTACACAAAATATACATAATAATTTTTACGTATCTTTTCTTTTAATTAAGTTGGAGGTAGAGCCTTTGTTTCTTCATAGTTTTTAATTAAATACGTGTAAACATGTATTTTTAAGTGAAAAAGCTGACCTTCAGAGAAGTGAAAGCTAACTGTATAACTAATATTATTAGTAATATATATTAAAAAAAGATGTTGATTTTAGTTCCAAAACACTGCAAAAACAAAACATAAAAGTTTGCAAAAATAATCTGCAGCGCAACAAGTGTGGTGCAATATGTGAAATAGAAGCAAAACACGTCCTGCAAAAATTTCAAAATCGAGCATGGCGGTCATAAGCAACTAAAAGTTGGTCGTAGTTTCTCCACCATCTTTAAAGATAATTCATGTATGCAATTGGAATTGTCGTGCCTGTGCAATGTTGTCATTCCAACTCCACTGCTTTTTTTTAGCAACAACAGGTAAAACCGATGTTTAAGAATTTTTCTTGTCAAAAAATGCAAGACACTGGGTATCATAAATTACAGAACTTAAGGGATATTGGTGTTTCTTCAGGTTGGTTTGAATACTGTTAATAGTAAGGGGTTAATTATTTTATTAATGTTCTTTATTTTAGCAGTCAGGTTGTTTATTTAGGAATATCTTACACCTTTTAAAGGATTTGGTTGTTACATGGTTATTCCTGAAAGGAGGTTCAAGCCAAGGTATCGTTTTTTAAGAAGCTTTACAATAAAGCAACACGTAAAACAAAGTAGCTTGTTTTTTTATATAAATCTAAAAACAGATACAGGATAATCTTTTTATGTTGTGCTCAGATGATACTTTTTCAAACACACAACGCCCGCAAACTAAATTATCTCTACAGAGTGTTATTTTACTACACTTAGGGCCGATATCACCTACGTTCACCTATCGTGAAACTGTTCGTCATCTAAACGGCAAGATAAATGGTAAAAAGGTGTCTATTCACCTGTCGTTAACGTTACCGACCGGATTAATACGCTTAACGAACGAATTTATTTAGCGATCGAATGAACCTGCCGGTAAACTGTTGACGAACACTTTGAACCAATCACAGAGCATGGCTGAATGTCAAACAAAAAGTCAAACTGACAAATATTTATGTATGTACGTGGTACTGTCATAATTGAAGTCATTATTTAGTTAATATGGCCGGATTTGCTGAATTCGACTTTAATACTATTTTTTTTATTTTTGGTTTGGGTCTTTTTTAATTGATACGGTAAAAAATGGGTTCGAATGAATTTTAGTTACGTTTTGTCGATGTCATTTGCGGCGCTGCATCTGGCTGCATCTAGCGGCAATTAGTCCAAGTTACGGTCCAAGTGTTGATTTAGTACACCTTTTTTACCGACATTTGATACTATACTGCCGAAAAACATTCGTTAGCGATGTTTACGTCCTCGTTACCTGACGATAACTTACAGATCGGTGAATAGACAGAATCATTTTTAACGCGAACGTTAGCGAAATCTGTTCGTTGGCTAACGACAACTTTGACGATAGGTGAATATATCGGCCCTGAATATATCGTGAAACTGTTCGTCATCTAAACGACAAGATAAATGGTAAAAATGGGTCTATTCACCTGTCGTTAGCGTTACCGACCGGATAAATACGCTTAACGATCAAATTTATTTAGCGATCGAATGAACCTGCCGGTAAACTAATGACGAACACTTTGATTGGTCACAGAGCATGTGCTGAATGTCAAACAAAAAAACAAACTGACAAATACTTACGTACGTACGTGGTACTGTATTAATAGAAGTCATTATTTAGTTAATATGGCCGAATTTGCTGAATTCGTCCTTCATACCATTTTTTTTAACTTTTGCTGGTCTTTTTTAATTGATGCGGTTAGAAATGGGTGCGAATGAATTTTGGTTACGTTTTGTCAATGTGTATCAATGTCATTTACGGCGCTACATCTAGCGGCAATTAGTCCAAGTTATGATCCAAGTGTTGATTTAGTACACCTTTTTACCGACATTTGATACTATAATGCCGAAAAACATTCGTTAGCGATGTTTACGTCCTCGTTACCTGACGATAACTTACAGATCGGTGAAAAGACAGAATCATTTTTAACGCGAACGTTAGCGTAATCTGTTCGTTGGCTAACGACAACTTTGACGATAGGTGAATATATCGGCCCCTAAGGGCCGATATATTCACCTATCGTGAAACTGTTCGTCATCTAAACGCCAAGATAAATGGTAAAAATGTGTCTATTCACCTGTCCTTAACGTTACTGACCGGATAAATACGCTTAACGATCAAATTTATTTAGCGATCGAATGAACCTGCCGGTAAACTAATGACGACCACTTTGAACCAATCACAGAGCATGTGCTGAATGTCATACAATAAGTCAAACTGACAAATATTTACTTACGTACGTGGTACTGTATTAATTGAAGTCATTATTTAGTTAATATGGCCGAATTTGCTGAATTCGACTTTCATACTATTTTTTTTAACTTTTGGTGGTCCTTTTTAATTGATGCGGTTAGAAATGGGTTCGCATGGATTTTGGTTACGTTTTGTCAATGTCTATCAATGTCATTTACGGCGCTGCATCTAGCGGCAATTAGTCCAAGTTATGATTCAAGTGTTGATTTAGTACACCTTTTTTACCGACATTTGATACTATACTGCCGAAAAACATTCCTTAGCGATGTTTATGTCCTCGTTACCTGACGATAACTTTCAGATCGGTGAAAAGACAGAATCATTTTTAATGCGAACGTTAGCGTAATCTGTTCGTTGGTTAACGACAACTTTGACGATAGGTGAATATATCGGCCCTAAAAGATTAAGGAAAAATATTAGTGAGTCAACCCTCAATAACCATCTGCATTACATTATTATAGTTGCTAATTTGGACACACTTTTCTTCTGCAATATCTGTGTCAATAAATTTTCAAATTAATGAATATAGAATATATTTTATATTTTGTATTCACCTTTAAACTAAATATGTTTTTTATCTAGTTATATTTCAAGTTCACTAATTGACTTTAAATTACATTTCTGGTGTGAACCCTATGTCATGTAGATGACATTTGATAGGTGTCATGGTAGGTTAGGTTTGGTAGTGTTTAATACTTCTTTTCCTTGATATGACGATTTTCCCTAACATACGTCATAGGCCCCCAGTTGGTGAGAGCATTGTGCTAGCGACACAAAGGTCCCTGGTTCAAATCCAGGTTGCGGCTGTAATTTTAAAATTTATTTAAAATCATATTTGCCTACAAAATAGAAACAAATTACTTAACATTTTTTGTTGGACGTCACTTTCGTGATTTAAAGTGAAGCGTTTTTCTGCATTGAGTTTGTGACAAAATTAAATATGTTAATCGTTCTATAAAACTGACAATAAGATGAATTGAAATTTATTGAATGAATCAATTCCAAAATCAATTTATTTTTCAGTGTATTCTATTGATTGAAAACACGATTCAGACTCCACAACGTGCCTGACCAAATCCCAATTAGCAGCAACAAGAGTTCTGGCAAAAAATACACTATTTAATCTGCTCGTGGCTGGTATACGTGATGTTTTATTAACGTGGATTCGCACATCCGCCAAAATCCTAGCCCTTGCTCGTGCCAATTACAAATAGAGCTTCTGGTTCCCATTCGATCCACAGCATGTCACGTATCTACGTACTTTTTTTGCTTACTTACCCGCAACCCTCGTGTACATGAGTTATCTCCTGCCTACCCCTATTTCAATTATCTATTTACATAAATACACGTCATATATTATGAATAAATTATATATGTTTAATAGTACATATAATATACAGTGGACAAAAACATATCTAAAATTAACTAATGGAAATTAGTAAATAAAAAAAAACTATTTTCCTTTGTTTTGTTTCATTTATGTTGAAGTAAGATAGATGTTGCTCTGTATTCATGCTACGTTATCCGTTTTCCTGACTTCCTTCCGGATTGATGTACATGTATTGAATTACATTCTGAACATTTGACTGAGTATACTCCATACTCTTCCATAACAAGTTGCTTCTATTTAGGTCAGACTGGTAGAAAATTAAAAATAAGATTTAATGAGCACATCAACAAAAAGAATAATGCTGCACTAGGGCGACATCTTACGGACACAGGTCACACAGGAACAATTGACAATATGACGCTAATGCACCATATGAATAAATCACGTAAGATGGACCGTATGGAGGAGATGGAAATACGGAAACATAAAGCATAAACACGAACAATATTCTTAATGACATCACAGAATTTAACAACAACAAAATGTTTTCAAGCTTTATAAATATACATATCCCCCCTCAGCAGCGCCATCTGACACTGAACTAACCAGCCCGACTTTGCTTCATTCCATGCAGTTAAAGCGCCACAATTGTTCTGTCAGCAAATTTTATTAATCGACGATAACTTAGTGACTGGTGACATACCACTAATTACGACATATCATTGGAAATTCAGAACACCCCAGGACCGGACTCAAGAAGCAAAAATAATTAAGAGACTTGTCATTCGTGTATCTTATGTACTCTAGACGGTTTGTAGGGTAAGATATTTTAATTTGATCATTTGTTTACGTAGATTGCGTTGAAGACGGGAATATTCCTGAAACCGGTACGCAAGAACACTATTAAAGCATCACATCAGAACTGAAATCTTTTATTATATGTTTTTCCATAACAGCTTTAGAGGTTTGGAATTTGAGAGAATATTATTACTTTTAAAATAGAAATACTAAATGATTAATTAAGCTCAACAATCATAAAACGACAAATTTGTTTTTCATAGGTATAATGAGTTAATCACTCTTCAGTGTTTTAATAGTATATTATTTGACGAGCATATAATTAAGAATATTAATCGCGAGCATGAAGTTTATACGCGAGTCGTAGGCGTACGTGTAAACATGCGAGCCCTGTAAACATGCGGAATGTAGATTTTTAAAACCATACGAATTTCATGTAGGCTTTGACGTGCAGAATTATTTAGAAAAAAAATTGTTGCCGAGTTATGCCGCGCTCATATGTGCTGATTTTTGCGAACCATGTTGCTTCAGAGCTAACTGAATTCTGAAGATCTACCAAAGAACTCCACCTTATATACCTAGATTTACACCTCACTGCACACATATCTGGAGATACCTCTCCCATGTGTATTTCCACCTGCCCGCGTTGGGATCGATTTCCAGATCCTACTGATGTCAGTGCCGTCCTCACAATTTATGTCGTAAATTTCGAGGGCTTTTCTGTAGGTACTAATAAAAAAAATAATGGCAGACAGCTGCGGCGGTTCCAAGGTCATAGCAGACACTTATAACCAAACGTAACCTTTACCCCTTACCGGTTGTCTACCGGGATGCTAGAACCGTGAAGTGTAAGCCGTGCTAAATATAGGCTTAGAATATTATTATTAATGTCAAATATAAATTTCAGCTTTGTCGTAATACAAATTTTATATTTTGGGGACTTTTAAAAGTGCTTCCATGGCCTTAGAGCCGCTCTGTTTGAGCTGTCTGACTATGTTCTTTTTTCAATAACAATAATTAAGTATTTTTTGTGCTGTCACAGTCTAAAACAGCTGATTTCGTTCGAGGTTGAAGAACCGCTAAGGAACTTTGCCGCTCTAGTGCGGCAAAGTACAAAATACATCTTTCAAATAAACTAAGATCACCAATTTGATTGTTTGTTGATAAGGACTAGCAACCCGTTGTTATATCTAATGCTAAAAATGATAAATTGAGAAAATTGTAAATAAAGTATAGCGACGAGTGTAGGTTTATTTTAGTTTGTTGGTACGCATGTGACATCTACAGTGTAATGAACAAATATAAATCTGTCAGAATTTGAATTAGTTTTTTTTATTTTTGACTTTTCGTCGAAGTTGTACCATCCTAACATTTCTTATACAGAAACATAACCATTTTTTATTTTTTGTTAAATACATATTTACTCAAAAAGCAGCACAAAAAACGTTGTATGTCACTCCTGCCGAAAACTACATAGCGCGACTCGCTCACATGCGACGCTCCGCCTTCGGCGTCGCGCCGCATTACCACTCATCGAGCTATTCCGTACTTTCGGCACTTGTAACATAAATAACTAATAAAATATCCAAATGCCAGCTTTGTCGCTATGACGTTGAACTCGGTCAAATTTTTACACCTTACATGCCTCACTAACTCTATAGGAACCGCCGGCTGAAATAACGTGTCCCCGTCTCATGTTCGGCAGGTATACGAGACTAAACCATAAAAACATAGGGTTTAACAAAATACAGTAACTTTTCCGGTCACTGGAGCTTAGAGTATACAATATATTTAAACATGCATGCAAATACTGATACCGAACCCATCGATGATATTGAAAACAATGATTTGAAATATATGTTTTTAAAAAATAATAAACTTGTTTGATTTTTTAGTGCAAGAAAGTGGTAGCTCCACAGAAACAAAAATTGCCCTTTCCTCCCTGCAATATCTTCAACAGTGTAGGGTATTTCTAATAAATAAGAAATCGAATGTTTTCAAATTACTGTTCACTAAGGTTAGTTTTATGTATTTCAAAATTTACATTTTTGGAGCTGCCTCCTTCTCGCAACGAGTCCTCAAATCGAGTCCTCAAATGAAGATTGATCTGATGGATAAATCGATCGTGATCAATAACATTTATTTTTGTTCAGGTTTGGTCTGTTTATTTCAAAATTAACATTTTTGGAGCTGCCTCCTACTTGCCCTACTTGCAGCAGAATCTCCAAATGAAGATCTGAACCATAAGTCGATCGTGACCAATAAGATTTATTTTTGTTTTATTTTTATGATTTGTGCTTCTTTTGTTGTTTATTATCACGGTTGGTATCGATTTTTTTATTTATTCTACAATCATTAGTTCTTTTTAATGTTACATTTTATTTATCCGAGATTTTTATTGCACATAGAAAACATAAATATGAAAAGAAATAAATATAATTAAAGAACACGAATTCTAGAAAATATTTATGCTTATTTTATTATTTTTTTTTCAGTAGCATCCACACAAACCATCTGTCCCTCTTTCTCTGTACCCTTCTGTTTCTATCTGTATCTCGTTTCGATCGTCGATCAACTAATTAGGTACAAATCTGTCCGGCGCGATTTCCGGCGGTCGGCAAACACGTATAACTCATGGGAGCGCCCCAGTTATAATGGCGGCGATATTTCATCTGGCGATTTACGACCGTCCGACCAGCAGCACCGAAATTTACTATTGTGGAACCAATTAAAAGGGCCCCAATTAGCATTTCACTCGATGAAACGCTTGTTTTTGCCGTCGCGCGTCGCTGCTGTGCGCGCTGTTTCGCGTTGACCGCGCGCGCTACTGTTGTGTGCGCTCTAAATTAGCAATCAGCCAGAACTGACACCGAAATGTTTAAAAAGAGCGACGTAATTTTAAACCATAGCGAATCGGACCGGAGCGGGAGTGAATTTCGAGTTCAATTTTTGAATATTTTACCGGTACTTTTTTTCTGCGTAATTCCGGTGATATGCACTTTCTATTCACAAAATGCACGCATAAATATTTGAATATTATAAATATATGAATATTTGATAATATTAAATATCGTCTTCTCGAAAGTTTTCTTCTACTTCCACTAGTTTCTACTGTAAAATAAGCTGTTACGTTACTGTGCGTGGTGAAGAATTGAAAAACTTTTTAAAGTCTCGAGAAATTATTATCAATATTATTCATTGTTACTCACCGTTGAAAAGATAAGTTGGTCAAAAATACGTATAACTGTCACTGTAAAAAAATAAGAATTGGAGGATTAAGATTTCTTTTTCAGGTTCTTAAAAAGTTACAGCCGTTTGAAATATTAACAAAATAAAAAATTGCATATCAAACAATCCGGAAAAGATGAAAGAACACAATACCAATTACAACAATAAAGCGTAAATAAATTGAATAATCAAATAAAGGAGCATATAATTTTATATGATTTTTTTTCAATCCCTTAAGTAGTTAGTGCCACTTAAAAAACGGCTTTGTTAATATTTTGAACGGCTGTAACTTTGTAAGGGATTAAAAAATAATCCACATGAAACTTTTTGCTCAAACATAATAATCTTTTATAGTCGCACTTTTACTGATTGCCAAAGTATTTCCAGCCAAATGAGGCCCTACAGATCAAACTATAATATAAAAAAAGTTTAGATATTCTTTTCAGATGCTAAATATTATATATTTAAACGCTAGATATTCAAGTGGGCCTCAACATAAATATGTATGTAAATTGGAAGTTATCAATAAAACACCAAACGAATCAAACAGATTTATTAATTTTTCTTGGAGCCATTACAGAACCCTTTGATCTATATGTATTTCCAGGAAAGGGCAAATTTGTTACTGATGTTAGTTTGTGGTTTATGAATTTTTGATGGTGCTAAATTAGATATCTGAGATTAACTTCAATTTGAGATTTGTGGTTACTTTCTCCAAGGAAATCAGAAAATCTATAATGAACCCTAATGAACCGTCAGAAGGTTTTTATTATTTCCTGTATTATAATGTGACAGTATAAAATGTACCAATTTCTATTGGTTCTAATACTGAAAAATAATTATTAAACCACATTATTATTTCATACCAAAAGTATGTCAAACTTCTTTCTATTTGCATAGGAAACCTATAGGAGCAAGTATACCCCACTAATGAAAATTTTTGTTAGTGTTTTGAGAAAAACTATTTGCAATGGAAACTAACCACAGGTGATATAGGACGTAAAAAACGCATGAAACAGACGCTAATGTCAAAGGTGTCTTAGAAAATCCAATTTTTTTCTAAATCGCGGGTTCGAAATCACGTAAAAACGATAAATAATTCAAACGAAGTTCATAGGTAAAACCTTTCTATTTTTTTATGTTCTATGTTGGAAAGTCATTTCCATAAAATAATAATGTATACCAAAAAAAAAAATAAATGCCGTTATTTAATATTTTATTACTTCTATATACTTTCCAATATGCAATACTACATAAGAAAACCACTGTAAAAATTTCATATCTCTACAATGCGTATTAACGCTAGGATTTCGAACCTACGGTACACTTCCGGTAGACTACATCGTTAATTAAACAAAATGCAGTTTCGATAACTTTATCATTATGAAGATGGGAAATTTTATTTCAAAGTATCATAGTAGATAAAAAGTTGCAATATCTCTCGAACAGTTGCTAAAGTATCTCAAAATGTTCTCTAAACGCATCCAATAGATATGCTGGATTGAATCGACAATTTATGTTTTCTGGATTTTTTATACCACACTGATGGAGTTTCTTTTTTCTTTTGGCGCAGTTTTTAATAATTAAGACATAATATTAACATTTTGCACTAGTCAAAAACCGTCTAACGTCAGGAAATTGATAAAAATGCCTTTCTTTTAAGATATTGGGTAAAAAATTGAAGGATAAATGTTTTTTGGTGCTATTGCCAATATATGTTATAAAAACAATCTGTAATTTGGCGGATAATTTTAATCTTATGTGATAATCTTTACAAATCAGTCATATGGACTTGTTAGCTGTTTGAACGCCCACAATTTGTAGTAATGGAAAATTTAGTAATGGAATCTTTTGTTGTATAATATATATTGCGAAAATACCAGTCTTACGCAGTGATGTAAATGCACATAATTTATATGCTATTTGCACATAATTTATATGATATTTATTTGATATTTACAACAATAAAAACTGTTTTTTTTTGTTTTTAAAATTTTTTAGTATCTGACTGCATATTATTTTAAATATGATATAAGAATATACCGAATTTTCTCAGTATGCAAAGAAAAAATAATAAAGTTTATTATTATTGTTATGGATTTACCCATTGTTGACATTTATAACCCTACCTTTATGATCAGTCCCTTCACGAAATTTTTAGAGCAACGGTTCATACTATTAAGTATGAATTGTTGGTATGAATTATGAAATATTGGTATTGTAATACCAATAGTTTTAACACAAAGAAAAAAATAGCCTAATATTAGTATAGCTTAGAGAAAGTAGACGTGCCAGCTTAGAGAAAGTAGACCATAGAATACCTTCTTATATAGAACGCCATCTTAAGGGTTAAATGTCTAACCAACTAGCGATCTCAGCGACGCGAAGCCTCGGACCCCAGAACTAACAATCTAGCGGGAAATTTGAACTCAACCTTCCGTATTCTTTCCCATTCAGATTATGATATACTAATCATTTAGTGTCTTGAACAATAGGTCTGTTCGCGAGGCATATTAGGAATGTGTTCGGAACCTTTTATTTTGGACCAATGCTGGAATTCTTGATTGACTTACACATGGCCCATAATACATTATTTCCGAACAAATTCAGAACTTGTACGAACACACCTATTATGTATATAAAAGACACGAAATGGAAGACAATGTATGTGGCACCGTACATGATGGCACAGAACACTTTCTCACGCGCATTATAAAAAAAATTTGCTGCAATCGTTGCAAAATACTTGTATTATGCCGTTTGATAACTGTCATCATACTGTCATAACATGAAATGAATTAAGTAGTCCGTAGTAGTTACCAGTTACCACGGGCTACTTAAACATCTCATGTTATGACAAATTCATAATTTGAAGTTTCCCGCCGGAGCGCGAACCGCGCCATCTGTCGGATCTTATATTGGTTTACGGTAGTGAAATAGATATCGCTAACATAGACTGATTGCGCCATCCCTCGTGGGATAAAAGAACTATAATTATTGGCTACGTATGTCCCATAAGCTTGGACCCCCTTGAAGTAGACGTGCCAGACGTCATAGAATAGCTGTTATAAAAACAAACCAGTTCTGTTTAACAGATTCGATGAATGAAGAATCGGTCACTTATTTTGGGACAACATAAAATTCATCATTTATTGTGCGACAGAGCAACAATTAACATTCCTGTCAAGACAGAAAACAAAAATATGTTTTATTCACACCTAAGTAAAACATACTGTATAACGGAAAATAATTTCTCGTTGTAGAAAATGAAGACCAAACTCGACATTTGTATCAAATATAATTTAAGACATTATATTTCGCGAAAGTTGGTCTCTGTCCATTTATCCCAAAATACAATGTATTCCATCTATTGCCAAAAGACACTACTTACTGAACTAAGTCAATAAGTTTCTTTTTTTGTTTCAGATGAACAAAACACAATACGCAACCCGCATGATCCGGACTTTCCAGTACCGATGCACAATGTGACCGTGCCCATTGGAAAAGAGGCGATACTGTCCTGCATAGTCCATAATTTAGGGAGATACAAGGCGAGTATCAGCGTCATGTAAACAAGCGCTCGCGATATCTTTATTTTATCTTTGGATGTTTTTTGTTACACCGACAAACAAGCTGTACGGTTTGCACCCCCTACATATTTAACTACCCGCAGTTATGATAAGGGTTATGTCCAAACGTCGCGCTTGACGGAGGTCTCATGTAAAATTTACAAAGCGTGTGAGGGCCGGCCACGTTTTTAAAAACTTCGCACAACACACTTTCGCCTAACTCAACATTACGTGCGTGGACTATAATGATAGAAGGTATAATGTTTCATGAGACAGTAATTTGTACTCCATCAATGTCTGCTAAGATTAGTTATCGAAAAATGACCGTGACAAGAGGAAAAACGCTTAAAATGAATAATTATGTTTGTTGTAATTATGCAAATGTTGTTAAAATTTGCGAACAATTAACAATTGAACGTGTGAGTGGAAGAACAGTAATATTCCAAAAATATCAAAAAAAAAGTTGAGATAGCCATTTTGTAGTTTAAATGTAGGTCTATCGATTAGTGGATCAAGAGTAATATTCCCTTCTATCCTGTCTGTGAAATAATGCTTAGAAGTTTGCAATGAGTGGAAGAAAGATAACATTCCAGGAATGTTACTGTTCTTCCCTTCAGACGTCGTGCTCGCGTAGTACTTTCGTTTGCCACAGCGCTCGCATGTTAGTTTTGTCGTTACTAGTTTGTTGTTTGAGGTTTGGTTGTGGTCAAAAGTAGTGTTTAACAACAACAACGATTTTCCTAGCGCAAAGGGTTTTCTCCCACTTTTAGGTTATGGATTTTGAATGGCTGCGGCCGATCGCCCTTCTGTTAACCTGCTGTTAACTAAAGCCGCTGTTTGAGTCGGGATCAAGTTTGCATCTCCATAAAACTCGATTTTTTAGTAGAGTACCAACTATTCTTTTGCGAGGACGGCGGTTGCTACGCAACGACCACAAAGTCCGGTGGAACAGCTGTGCTAGTTGTAGTAATATATTGTAGTAATAATAGTGTTCTCTATTACGTGAGTTTTAGTTCATACAGTTTTGTGTAGTCATTTGAGCTTATCAGCAAGTGCTAAGTTTAGTTTAAATTATGTCATCTGACTCTGAATCTGACACAGAACAGCCTAAAAAAGAGGGACAATGCCATTTAAAGGAGATGGAAAAAGTAAGTAGGGCAAAGTGATAGGAGTTTGTTACCCACAAAGGATATATTTTCTAGTAGAAGGTAGAAAAACGGGTCCAGACAAGGGCTAGGCAAAAAAAAATCGATCAATCGATCTTAATCGATCAGATCGATCGTTCGATCATCTTATTTGAAAGACCGATGTGATCGATCTGCGGGCCCAGACTAGGGCTGGGCAAAAAAATCGATCGATCGATGTAATCAGATCGATAGTTCGATCATCTTAGTTGAAAGATCGATCTGATCGATGTGATCGATCTGATCGATCTTTTGATGATACGTACGTTGCCGGACACGTGTCGTGCGTATATGGGAGAACTAAAAAACCGATCGATCGATCATAATCGATCGATCGATCATGATTGATCAGATCGATCCAATCAATCATGATCGATGCGATCGATCAGATCGAGCCGATCGATCGGATCGAACTTTCGATCTTTCAAATAAGATGATCGAACGATCGATCTGATCAATCGATCGATATTTTGCCCAGCCTATCATGAGCTATCGCTCGATCATGATCGATCCGATCGATCTGATCGATCCGATCGATCAGATGGATCTCAAATAGTGATCGAAATCGATCACAAATTTCCAAGAGCGCCCAACCCTAGGCCAGACTGTGGTTGCAAGAAACAGTGTATGGGAGGTTTAACTGGTGAGGAGAAGGGGGCTATAATAAAAGCGTGTGGTTCGGCGGCTATACCGCATTTACATACATAAAGAGTATGAAGACATCATCGCAAACGCTAAGAAAACTCCACCAAAGGTTGAAGTCAAGGAAGTAAAAAATGAGCAAGAGAACAACTTTTATTGAGTGGAAGAAAGATAATATTCCATGACACATTATAGTAAATATCTGCAAAACTAATAATGCGTGTCATTTCCCATTTTGAGATAATATTTAGGGCCCATAGATCTACAGTCTACACATTTACAATAGTCCGTTTTTTTGTAAAACTTCAAGTTTCTTAGGTATACAGTTTTTTCTTATTTACCGGAAAAGAGGTTTTTGGAATATTACTGTTCTTCTTCTCATACGTTCAATTAATCTTAAAAGTCTGTTATTAAAGTCTGTTAGCACAATTGTGGTAAATATTACTTTCATGGTTACTAATAAAATATTCTTTCACTAACGTTTATTACTTGTAATAATTAACATAAAACACTGTTTAAGTTGTTAATATTATCTTATATTTAAGTTATTATTATCTTAATATATGGTTATATAATATTCGAAGAGAAAGTTACAATAGCAGATTCATCACCACAGTCCATGTGGACAACTGTGTTTACTTAAAAAGCAGCTATTGTTTGAGATACCAACATAGCATCAAATATAACTAAAATAATTGTTAATTTAATCTTTAGCTTTAAATGCCACTAGTCGGTTGAAGGTCAAATATCACCAGCCTGTAATATTAATCAATAATCATTTATTTAATTTTAACCACATATTTTGTACTGTATTTCGTATATTTGCTATTATGTAAATAATAACTTAGTGCTTACCTAATGAACTGTACCATAATAATTTCATTCCATGTTTATTTTGTTGTTAATTCATTCCAAATAATAATCTTAAAACTATACACTCGTAACGAAGAGAACGACATCTTATAAACAATGGATACAAGTGCAAATGTATAGTTGAAACTGGCGGAAATTGGTCATCGGAACTTTCCTTACAAAAAAATACCCTGTATACTATTCACGTCAAACTGGCGGCCCCGGGCCGCATGCATTTTAATACAAGTGAAACCTAAATGTAAACATCTTTTAATTATTAAATGTGCTAGGACCTTTGGTCTATGAGCACTAGTGATTACTTATTGAGCAGCAGAACAGTAACCATTTTTATTTGTCTATTCCCACCTACATCATGGGTTTACTGCAGAAAGCAAACAATTTACATAAAATAGTACATACAAAAAATGCATGTAGAATTTAAAGGGAATAACTCTATGTTCTAGAAACCACAAAAAGACCCCATCTAAAAGATCACCTCATGCGTTCACTTCCATTTTTCACCGTAGCAAAATTTTGTTCGCATGGCTATTTATGTAACACTGCTCATTACGCGGTGCTGATTTTTTATCCGCCGCAGTTAACATTCGCTAACGGGCGCGCTGGCTTAAACTTTCTATCTTCATTAATCTGACAGTCTGTCCCATTTTATTTATTTTTTTAGTTTATTTCAGACAATATTATTAGGAATAGTTACTGAGAATTTCCCAAATACCAAATCCACAATTTTCTGTAAATTAAAACGTCAGAAAATTATCAAAAATTGGTTACTTCTTAGAATATCTTCGTAAATATCTTTTGAACGGGTGTTCCGTTGTTAGGGAATAAGTTGAGAATACATTGTAGTACGAAAATAGACTAACTCAAGTTTTTGCCAAAAAAGCTTTTGTGGTACGTAATTTAATAAGCAAACTTCTCATCGATTAAAGGACGCAATAATAATAAGCATCATAATAATTTATACTATAAGTGAGTCATGCAGCCCCAATAAATAAAGCACCTTGTTTCCATCTGGTTCTATACAAATCTGAACTTTTTCTCTCTACTGCAAATTTTATTATTTTGGATTTAAACCATTTGAGTATTAGGCCGACGTTATTCAACATTTTAGTGGCAGTTGCTAATTTTTATATTTATTTTATGTATACAGTGCGAGCACGTAAAGTATGGAAACATGAGAAAATCTCTGAGAGGGTTTGTTATTTCACAAAATTTTCGTTGATTTTTAACCATCAAAACAAAACATTTGTATGTAAAATTCAATTTTCGACCTTCAGGTATTTCTAGCTTATAACATTTTCTTGGCAACCCTATATTTTTCTTGGTGATTTTGGTAAAGCTTTTAACCGGGGCGAAGTTAGCCATAAAAGTTATCCATATTGTCACGATAGGGTGAAAAGAAATGACTTATGCAGCATTTTTTATGAAGCCCTGTTCTGCTTAGGCGCTCATCCGATTGTAAAAACGTTAAACGTTCGTTAATTTTTTACATCACTAATTAGTATAATCTTAAGTTGCCATAACTATGGGAGTTAAAGTGACGTCTGGGCTTTCGATTGCTGCAACTACCGATATAATTCGTCAACTATTTGCGGAGTTATGATGTTTGGCAAATGTGCAAATTTATGAAAAAAATCAGTTTCTTTTCAATTTTTGAGTTAGTAATTATGATTTGATCCTGTTGCCATAACTACTGTAGACTCAGCCCGTTGTGAGCTTTCCAAAAATGTATCGTTTATTGAAATCGGTTGAAAAAAAGTTTTATGGATAACTTTTATGGCTAACTTCCCCCCGGTAAGCTTTTAATTGTCTTAATGGTGCGGAAATATTTAACCTTACATATGATTTTTTTTGTGAAAAGCACAATTGAAGATGGCAAAATATTGATAACTCTGGGGAACATGGATATTCTAAATAGTAAAGGGTGTTTTTTTTAGAGGCGGAGAACTTTAAATTGAAATTAAACACACATTTTTATATTTATATTAATGAATTGTTTTTTATTTCAAAGATAATTGTTTGGCATTAACATTTCAATATGATTTCGGGCATGTGGCTCCCACGACTGGTGCGTACACGGCGTAATCTAGAGGTCCTATTTTCTCATACCCATTGCAGTACTTCAGGCTGTATTTCGGCAATCACGAGTCGAATGTTGGCTTCCAAGTACTCAAGTGTTTCGGGGTTATCGGCATAGACATGTGACTTTACATATCCCCAAAGAAAATAATCTACTGGCGTCAAACCGTTAATAAATTTTAGAGGCGAAAACTTTAATTTGGCAACACTGTTCTCTGCAAGAGCTAATGTGACAGTTCTCGGCAATTCATTATGAATAGACTAACGCCAGAGCAACGTTTCGAAAATTGTTCAATTTTTTTTTGTTCAGTGATGAAGAACACTTTTGGTTAAGTGGTTACGTGAACAAACAGAATTTCCGAATTTGGGGCGATGAGAGTCCACGAGCTATTGTCGAAACACCATTAAATCCACAAAAACTGACCATTTGGTGCGCATTATGGGCTGGTGGAATCATTTGTCCTAATGTGAAAGTTTTTGTGGATTTAATGGTGTTTCGACAATAGCTCGTGGATTCTCATCGCCCCGAATTCGGAAATTTTGTTTGTTCACGTAACCATTTAACCAAAAGTGAGCTTCATCACTGAACAAAAAAAATTTGGACAATTTTCGAAACGTTGCTCTGGCGTCAGTCTATTCATAATGAATTGGCGAGAACTGTCACATTAGCTCTTACAGAGAACAGTTTTGCCAAATTAAAGTTTTAGCCTCTAAAATGTATTAATGGCGACTTGACGCCAGTAGATTATTTTCTTTGGGGATATGTAAAGTCACATGTCTATGCTGATAAGCCCGAAACACTAGAGTACTTGGAACCCACCATTCGACTCATGATTGCCAAAATACAACCTAAAGTACTGCAAAGGGTATGTGAAAATTGGACCTCTAGATTACGCCATGTACGTACCAGTCGTGGGAGCCACATGCCCGAAATAATATTGAAATGTTAATAATCTTTGAAATAAAAAACAATTCATTAATATAAATATAAAAATGTATGTTTAATTTCAATTTAAAGTTCTCCGCCTCTAAAAAAACACCTATATATGAAAATGTGCTTTGGATAAAATTAGTTATCCTGAAAACGCATACCGAGTCTCGCGTAAGATTTTCGAAAAACATATTCTGTGCAACATAGAGATACTGTTGTTGATCATTATCTCATATATTTTTTAGGACCTCATAAATTTTTACTATAAGTAGTATATATTTTGATAAATAAAATTTTGCAACCATGGGCTGGCACTTAAAAATATTTGATGTAAAAGCTTTAATATGATTATTTTCATTTATTTGGATATAATAATAAAGTAATAATAAATCTATTCAATATTTTTATATGTAGATAATTTGAACAACATTTTACTAAAATGCCTATGTTGAGGGTTTGTAGAAAGAATATGGGTACGTAGTGAAAAATTACCTTTAAGACTTACCTTTTTAAGACTTCAGTGCTAAAAATATTTTTTTTATTTTAAAACGAAAAATTTATTACTATACAGTGAGCGCGTAAAGTATATGGAAACATGACAAAATCTCAAGAACGGTTTGCTACTTTAAAAAATCCTCAAACACGTCGATTTATAATTATCAAAATACACCTTATGATATCAAATTAATTTTTTTACCTTCAATTGTTTTTAACAGATGACGTCATCGACATTTTTTTAAATGACAACCCTATCCTTTTTTAATGAATTTGCCAGATCTTTTAATTGTCTTAATGGTAGGATAATATTTTTATGGCCTTACATAAGAAGATTTTCGAGAAAAAGACAATTGAAGGTTATGAAATAAAACTGACAAAATTTCCGGAACGGTTTGACCGAATTTAACGAATTAAGCATTTGGAACCATGTGAAGTCACTTTCGTTATTATCGTTGATGCAACGTTCACAGTTTCTGAGATATAACCTCAAGCTTTTGAATTTTAAATAGAATACCCTGTATATTTCGATATTTTCAGTTACAGTCTTTACTATTATATCAAAAACATCTAGAAACTATCAAAAACCTTTATTACTTAAGTCTAAAAATTAACAAAGAAAAAATCGATAACAAAACACTATTACATTTTACTATTACTGCAACTACTCTAGTTGGTTTATGATGATTCTCAACCATTGACAAGAACACATTGTTTTAAATGTGATCGGTTTATTTTGTTGTTGTTATTTTTTGTTATCAATTGTTTCTTTGTTAATTTTTAGACCTGAGTAAAAGGTTTTTGTTAATTACTAGATGTTTTTGATATAATACTATAACAAGCGTAGTAACATTGAATAGGATGAACATTGAATGGACGACTGTAAAGGAAAATGTCAAAACATACAGGGTGATCTATTTCAAATTCAAAAGTTTGAGGTTATATCTCAGAAACTGTAAACGCTGCATCAACGCTAATAACGCCAGTGGCTTCACATGATTGCAAAATACTTAATTCCAAAATTTCGTTAAATTGGGTCGAGCCGTCCCGGAGATTTTGACACGTTTATTTCATAAACTTCAATTGTCTTTTTCTCGAAATTTCTTATGTAAGGCCATAAAAATATTATGCTACCATTAAGAGCTGTTTTACACGACCGAGAATTATAACGAAAATAATAGCCAAAATTATCGCTATAATTTTGGTGAGAAATATTGGTAAATTAATTTCGAACGATAGTTAAAAGTTGTTTGACACACGGCAATTGATTTCGCTATTAATGTAGTCATGCGCATGCGTACTATAGCAGATTTTCTGATATACGCGGCTGTAACCAATAGTTGGATAAAATAAACATAACCTATACAATCGTTGGTTGTATTTCTAACAAGGGAAGGGAAGAAACGTATGATAGATTCTTTGGCAGCTTTCTGCTTCAACGACTAAAGTTTGTTTTGTAACTCCTGCTGCGCACTACTGAATCGCATCCAATGCCGTTTTTCTGTGATTTTTATAGTTTACGGACTTCGATTAGTATAGATTAGGCCACTTCCTGTATTCCTCAATTAAAACCATCACTTCGGCACGGGTCCACGAAGTCATAACGCAGCTGTAATAAATCCTCACAGAAAAACGATTCTTTCTCGGCAATACATGCACAATACCAGATTCCGCGTGGTTTGTTGTCACTCTTTGGAGGTTAACTGCACGGGCAGACCAATATGATCGTAAATTGTACGAAGTGCGCATAATCTCGCGGTGAATAGACCAAGTCTGGTATTTTTCTCGCAAAAAGTTTCGCTATTATTTTCGTTATAAAATATTGGTTTTACACGTCCGATTTTCATCGACAAAACTTTTGGTTATTATTTTCGCTATTATTTTCGTTATAATTCTCGGTAGTGTAAAACAGCTCTAAGACAATTAAAAGATCTGTCAAATTCATTAAAAAAGATATAGGGTTGTCATTTAAAAGAATGTCGATGACGTCATATGTTAAAAACAATTGAAGGTAACAAAAATAATTTGATATCATAAGGTGTATTTTGATAATTATAAATCGACGTGTTCGAGGAGTTTTTAAAATAACAAACCGTTCTTGAGATTTTGTCATGTTTCCATACTTTATGCGCTCACTGTATAATAATATATAAATTTATCAATAATACATTTTTTGAGATTTCCTTTTATGCGACCCGCCGAAGCTCTGGTCGGAGTTGTATACGATGCTGTAAAATTTATTGGTCATTTTTTACCAAAACTTTACTAAATTCTATTGGAAACAGGGGTTTCTTATATTAGGGTGATTCTTATTTTGTCAAACATGTTTTATCTCAAGGACGATCCCTTCAAAAAATTATATGCCCGCACAAACAACTATCGTAGTTTTTAAAAACATTTTCAAAGAATTTATGAGTACCACTGATTTTGTCAAAAACTAGAATCAACTCATTATTCCTCATTTTAGGCTTGTCTTCAGATTCAGATTCTACTAGAAATTTGTCCAGCATACTTTTGTTTTCTTAGCTGGTGTAATCACTTTAGTAATGTCTTGGCTAGTGCAGTAGATCCCCGTTGATCCGAACCTGACATATCTGAACTCTCTCTACATCAAATACGACAAATATCTGAACACAAGCTACGTCATAAATTTTGTGTTTTCATTCTCAAACTGAATAATTCGAAATGCTTTTCTAATCCTAACGACCACTGATTTGTCGCAATTAGTTCGGAATATCGAGGTTTGATTGAAATTTTCATTGAATTCTTTTAAATACAAATTTGTTGGTTTTAATTAATATTGAGTACTGGTAGCAACCACTAAATATGTTTATATATTATAACAACATAAATATTATAGTTGTTTTGGGTCATTGAATCTTTTGAAAATACGTTGGTAAGTCACACATTATTATTGAATATTGAGGTCCTAGTGTATAAATATAGTAAAACTCTAATTTTCGTGATGTTGGCTCTTTTAACAGGTTTGCGAAAACCCCGCCTTTACAGTGCAAGATATACAGACATATTAGATTTTCTATTTAAAAAAACACACATAAGTCTGCATTACATAGTTTACACATTTAAATTAGGTTGTTTTAATGTCTTTTTTTACACAGAAGTGTACATTTGATACCAAAGTTGTTTCTTTTTGACATCTATACTACATTTCACTTCGGGCGTACTCGCCTGGATTTCAAATACATACCAACATATTCGTTGTTTTCTTTTTCTATAAAAATGCTTGCGTTTGACGAATGTCTCTTTGCCGCAGGTCGCCTGGGTGAGGGCCGAAGATCAAACGGTTCTCAGTTTGCAGACGAAGGTGGTTACACATAATTCCCGCGTTAGTGTAGCGCACGACAACATGAAGATGTGGCAACTACGTATTAAGCACGTAAAGGAATCGGACCGTGGATGCTACATGTGTCAGATAAACACGAACGCGATCAAGATCCAGCAGGCTTGCATCGACGTGTACGGTAAGTTCATGTAAAATGTAAATATCGTTTGCTGTGAGTGTTCGCTCGAACTGATGCAAGATTCTCCTATGGAAGTGTATCACGTTTGTGCATTAGGACGTTGTTGATTTAGTAAATGTTATATAAGCCGATGATGGAATCTTTGATAGAAAGGACTAGAGAAACGTAAAATGTAAGCCCTTGTAAGACAATTCTTGTTTTGATAATTTATGTGTTTTTGTTTATTATATCTCATGTTGTGTGCTTGAACTTGTTCAAGCTTAAACTTTACTGCTATGAAGCAACAAAGCCAGTTCACAGAGTCGTATAATTTTTTTAACAACATATCGTAAAAGCACATGGAAACCCGGTTGATAAATTCCAAAAGCGTCTTTAGATACTCGAGTTACCAGTAATGATAGTGAGCTATATGACAAGGGGGGATCCCACCCTGACAACTTGAAAAAACAATTTTTTTACGTTCTTATTATAATCCTCATTATGTCTAGAAATTAGTTCCGAAATGGTTTTGTAATATTCCAACTCAACACGTAGTTATAACTGAAAATAGAGCAGCGCGTCTAGCCAGATTGGGAAACGTTCGCAACCATATCGAAACGAATTTTACAGGGAGATATACAGGATCATTGTATTGTAAAAGGGGCACTAAGTCAGGAAAACGACAACAAACTAGCTTTGATATACAATTTTAAATTTTGTGTAAGTTTGTTGCAATCTCCGAGAATGAGAAATGTAAAACTTGAGGTAGTAATGTGGCATTCTCTGGATCAAGTATTTGCGGTCTTGGCTTCAAAATGTCGATTGAGTATGATTCTTGTGAACTAACGAGTGTGAATTCTAGCCCATTGATTGTTCGAAATGCTTACGAAGTTAACAGTAGAATTTCGCTTGTCTTCAAGTTATTAGGACTGGGCCATACTACTTTAGAATTTTTGGTGCTCTCATCGTCAGGCAAAGGCAAAGACTCCAGTGGTTTGACGGACTATGCTGGAGCTGGGCAATAAAATCGATTGATCCATCTCTCGACCTTTTTATTTGAAGATCGAAAGATCGATCAGATCGAAAAAATCGAAAGATTGATTTGATCGATCTTTTCATGATACGTACTGCCGGACACTTACTATACTTGAATGTGGGATAACTAACAGATCGATCATAAAAAGATCTACCTGATCGATCATCAAAAGATCGATCTAGTCGATCATCGAAAGATCGGTGAGCGATATTATCGATCATCAAAAGATCGGTGAGCGATATTATCGATCATCAAAAGATTGGTCTGATCGATCATCAAAAGATCGATCTGATCGATCATCAAAAGATCGATCTAATCGATCATCAAAAGATCGATCTGATCGATCATCAAAAGATCAGTGAGCGATATTATCGATCATCAAAAGATTGGTCTGATCGATCATCAAAAGATCGATCTTATCCATCATCAAAAGATCGATCTGATCGACGTTCAAAAGTTTGGTCTGGTCGATCAGATCGATCTTCAATTGTGATAGAAGATCGATCACAAATTTTCAAGATCGCGATCGCCCACCACTAGACTATGCTCATCCTCATCCTTTGCCTCAAGTTATTCAGTATGCGATTTAACCCTTATATGTTCTGCGCACTTCGGACGATTTATTAAAAGTGTGCAAAGGATCCACACAAAATATTAACAAAAGTCTGAATTCCGTCGCCCGATCGATCGCTCCGAAAACAAGGTTTTTGCGGAAAGCGCACCACTGATTTTGCCTCATACACCGCTGTCAGTCTGTCCAACGATGGGTATAACAGCATCTCGTTGATGATGCAGTTGATGAACGTAAACATTAGATAAAACAGCGGTAACCACCACATCGACGAAAAGCGAATCAACAAGGCGTGAGTAAAACTTTACGATAGCACGAAAGATGTACAACAAAAGCTTATTGCCTCTAAGCAAGTAATGGAGTTTTGTCAAAACTCCATGAAAATACAGTTTTATTGAAACTGGAGGGATTAATATAGATCCAGTATTGATGACCAAAAGTTAGATAAAAGCGTTTTTACTTTAATACATTGTAAATATAACTCAAATGTTTAAACTCATTTTTCTCAACACCACGTTTTTTAAACTCACCGCCACTGGAACCCGGAAACTATTCGTCATACCTAATTGTTTATTCACTTTTTGTAAATGAAAATAAATTCTCTACAGCGTAGCGTAGGACTCTTTCGATATTTTAATTTTTTGATTTTTATAAGAGTTTAAGTGCACGTAATTAAGGGTAAAACACGTTATTTTTTTTCAAAATTCCACCATTTCCATAATTTTTCAAAATTTCAAAAAATCCTACGCTACGGTATAGCCAATGTATTATAATTGGAGAATCTTCCTTAAATTATATTTTCTCACATTCCAGTGCTGCTCGGCGATGGCGGTCAGCAATGCGTGTTTTTTCCGCAGTGGTATACGAGCAAGGAGTGAACTACCATATATATATTTATTAGTTAAAACATTGTCAAATATAGTAAAAATATATGTTTATAAGGGGGAACTTAATTGACTTGAGTTCGAAATTAGATATGGAGTTTCTGGTATGGAAATTTCTAATAACTATAATATATCATAAATATGTGATATTTTCAAGTGGTAAACATGTTATTATTATTATTATTACAGCAAACTTCACCAGTTTGCTATGGAGAAAATCAATAATAATCCAGGCAATGGTTGTGGGAAAATTAATTCTCAGATTATTTGAGGAACCTGCATTAATAGTTGATCGAAGGCACTAAATGAGAACGTGTCCTTATTTATGAAACCTTGAAAAGACCAAAGAACTTAGACCTATTATTAAATACTTTCATACTATAATATAAGCAATAATTAGAAAGTGCTGCGTAACTGGAGTTTATTCTATTTAATTTTTTACCTCGATCAATTTTAGGTAATCGTTTAGAGGACATTCTACTTTTCATTTAATTATATTCCTTAATTTTAGTATTTTGTTTTATGTGAGTAGTTGTTATCATATTTTGTTACATGGATTTCTTCAAAACCCGGTTTTTGTTCCTTAATCTCCGTTTGATATCCTAGTTGGTTGCCATTTTTTTGGCGATCGTATTCCTCTGTCGGCGTCAACATAGATTTTTTAAATCGATGTCATCTGAAGTTTTATAACAATGTATGTAATTTTACACCGACAAATCAGCATGATAGAATATTTTGATATGGATTCATATTGGAATACAAAGAATTGTTGAGTGATGAATCCAATCAAAATTCGTTAAATAGATACATTTTCTACTAGAGTGATATTACCACAAAAATGTAGGCTTTGATTGTACATTATTTGTTACCCAATTTCAGGGAATTATCAGTTGTAATTTGTAGCAATTTTAATTTTAAGTATGTGTTGTTTATGACAGCATCTTTGATGTACAATTTCTTCCGAAATGATTTCAGAGGAGTTGAGGCTGTATAACGAAAGAAAGAAGGTGAAAACCAAACCCTGATCAAAATTCCAACAGTCGGTTATATATTGGCCGTATAATGTATGGTATTAATATAATAGTAAAACTACTAAATGAGACAAGGGATATATTTTTTACGTATGCTTCCGCAATGCCCGGACTGATTTGGATGGTTCTTGTCGTGTTTGAAATTTATTTTTCACTGTAGTATCAGTTATTTATGAATTGAAATCGAAATTGAAGTTTATGGAGTCTAAAAGGGAAGAAGACATGTTTTTCAGACAGAATCTAATTAAATGTTTGATGTACGGTGGTAGAGATCAAAATAAGTCAAAAAGTCAAATCAACTTGGGTGTTCAAATCAACCGATTCTGAAATATGGTAGGAAATGTGGAAACATCATAATGCAAACGCACTTTTATTAGCTACCTGGAAATTACACAAGCAACAAAAACACCTGCTCGAAGTCGGTTCAACTCTTTTTTGATTTAAAAAATAAGTTCTCCGATGTTATTTTTTCATAAGAGTTCAAAAAAATGTTCATTGTTTTATTTTTTACTTAAAACTGTGGGTTTCTATTTTTAACGCCAGTTATATTTCACCACTTAGTATAAAGCATCGGTTGTAATTCCCACGCAATTGGATCTGGTGGCCTTGGATATATTATGTTTCCAACCCTATAATTTAGGGAAGAATTGACTTGGCTGGTCTTTATGTTGGTGGAAGTGCGGCAATCTCTCGTTTCATTTTTTGTCACTCATGTCGTGTATCAATTAATACCAAGTTTATTGAAAAAATCGTCGGTAAAGTGCCTGTCATTCATTGAAAAAAATGAATAAAATAACTTTTTCAGAGAATGTAATGTTCTTTAATTAGTGTAAACAAACGCGAATGTGCATATAGAATTTCCTAGGATTTCAACTACACCTTTTCCTGCTGTTATTCAGAAAGTAGCAACTGATATTCAGAAAGCAACATGATATTCATCTATTCCGATTTATTTTCAGAAAGGAGCACTTGATATTCATCTATTCCGATTTATTTTCAGAAAGTAGCAGTTGATATTCAGAATATGTCATTTGAAATCCAGACATTGACAAATGATATTCATTGGCAAATGATAACCCGACCGACCGTCAGCAGAAGCAGCCGTTGCAAGCTTATTTCATTGCAAGTAAATTATACCAAATATGGAATTGAAACACAATAAGCAGTAACCGTAGTTAAAGTACTGCCGTGTAATCACATAATTCATCAAAAGTGTGCCGAACCAATTCTAAAAAAGGATGGAGAAGCATATTGCCCAATTTACCATGCGGTGATTGTAGACTCTGAAGTGGTGCAGAGAAAATCCTACAACAAAAATACTGCACAAGACAAGGAGAGGGTTGTCGCATGTGCCAATCGTGGAGAAGATTGGGTTACTTTGGCACAAACAATAGGTGTAAAGTATAAAACAGCCTATCACTGGGTGAGAACTGGAGATAACGAAATGAAGAAGTGAGGCGGAAAGAAACTCAAACGTTTGTCCCAAGACGAGTTAGATATTATCATTGCTTGTCTGGAAGCTAATAGAAGAGATTATAGACAAAGCAAAAGTCAGTATCACTGGCGGTGATTGTGCTCGTGCTGTTCAGCACAGCAGCACATTCCATCATGCAGCATTGATGCTTGATGATATGCCCCTTGGCACTTAAGCGTTTAATCGAATTTTGTTAATTTGTACTTACTATGAATTTCGTTTACTTCGTTAATAAAGTTTGGTTTAACGAAGAGGAATAACGATTACATATGTATATACATATGTACATAAATAAATATGTACATATTTAATAACTATGTATCTGACTATGTATCTCTGTATAGCGTGCATGATATAAAAATACGCTTTGTCATTCTGTCATGTAACATCCATTTGATCTGTATGCAACCCACTGTATAGTAGGCTGGGTCGATTGCACGTTTTCTTCGAGGGCGGAATTCTAATAGTGCGGAAAAGTTGCCTCGCCATGTCAGTAGTTTATGTACAAAATTTCATTCCGATCGGACAATATCTTGTGTTCGACACCTGGGCTTGAAATTTCGAAATTTGGACTGAAATCATAAAAATACCGGTATAACGTGAAAACCGAAAACTAATGTATAAAATGTTGAAACAAAACATGTTCACAATTTAATTACCTATCGAAATGATATATATGCAGGTAGGAGTGACTGTTTTCAAGATATGATCGCTAACGCGCCGCGCTGCAGCGCAAAGTGAAAATCTGTGCAGCTCTCAGCTAACCTGCATCAGTTACCCAGAACCCATCAGGGGTTCCTCCCAAACCCAACCCAACCAACCAACCATATGCTGGACTTGTTTAGTCCGAGTCAAAGTGAAATATCTTGCTAAAATCTTTTTTTTGTGCTGAAATTGGGGAATTGTTGCCTTTCAGTGTCGATCTAATCTGAGCATGCCGTGACTCAGAGCCACATACTAATTTTGACGATTCCGTTACCAACTTAACGGTTCTCTCCACAGCAACGGTACGTGAGGAAAATGCGGAAAATTCTCATTTACTGACTGTGTCTTTGAATAATTTCGTTTAAAACTCTGTGAAGAACGGGTGGCACAGTTATGGTAGTTGTCTGCCAGTCAATAATTTCACATTGTACCTAAGAGGTGGATTTTCTACACCTTTTCCTGCTGTTATTCAGAAAGTAGCAACTGATATTCATCTATTCCGAATTATTTTCAGAAAGTAGCAATTGATATTCATCTATTCCGATTTAGTATCAGAAAGTAGCAGTTGGTATTTATCTATTTCGAATTATTTTCAGAAAGTGATATTCAGAAAGTAGCAAATGTAATTCAGAATTCTCCAGAATTCTTTTAAGGAACTTATCTATACAGTGGGTCGCATACAGATCAAATGGTTGTCACATGACAGAATGACAAAGCGTATTTTTATATCATGCACGCTAAACAGAGACACATTGTTAAAATATACAAAGTTAATTTGATATTTTATTTTTAAAAATTTATTCTTAAAATTGAGAACTTAATTAAGCACAGAAAAAAAAACATTATTTCGTCAAAACGTCAAATTGTACATTATTCTATGTACAGCCGAAGAAAAAAGGATCTTTACATGAGCGCGGCAAGCCTACACCAAGCGTAGGTCGGAGATTGTCGGTCGTCGTATATACCTGCTAAAGCCATAAAACCAAAGGGTCACTTGTGTTTCATTTCATTTTAAGTTTCCTGTATATAGATGGAACGAAATTGAGTTTCATATTAATATAATATATTTTCGATATTTGGAAAGAGCGAAACTGCCGCTCGTAGCTAAAGATTGTTATTCGTTAATATTTTTGTTTCGATTTGCAATTGCAATATTATATTATTTATACTCAAATACATAGTAACGTTAGTTATAATTATAAAAATTTGACTTAGGCACATATTAAAATATTTCATCATCATGGCTACGTTGCCTAAAGGCAAACCGATTACTACATCGGATATCCGCTGTCAATAATTTTTAAAGGAAGGTAATCCCAGATAGGAATTTCATGTAAGTGAAAAAAATCTAACTCGGTTTCTACTTCGTCGCAGACCGAGATAATATACACTTATCTACAAATTTTTTAAATTTATTTAATTTAAGTTATGATAAGTAATTGAAAAGTGGCAACTCCGTAAACTACAAAAAAATTCACTTAGATGGATATTATATATTTTTTTTATGCATATAATTATGTATACAACAAAACTTATATAACTATAAAATGAGAATAGTATAGATAAAAATAATAGGTAGATATATAACAGAAAAAATAATATATGTAATAACTTAAAATAAATATATGTAATAACATAAAAACAAACATTTAATAATATAGTAATAACATAAGCATGTATTAAATAAGAAAGGTGTTCTGTTAGGTTGGAGGTGATATAAATTTGGAGTGCCTTTATTTCATATTTATTGAGGTTGGTATGACACAGAAGTAAACACAGAACATATGGTCAATTTGTATCGTTAATTTGTTCCACTAAGAAAACAAACAAAATCCTTTGTTGTTGTATCAGCAAAAATTGATTTAATTATGGTTGTTCAACAAATTTATGATTTTTAATGAAATAGCTGCCTAGATTAATAATTGAAGTGCTTTTTGTTTGTGTACTTGGTGTTTTAATTACACTAATGGACATTTTTTAACGACCTTTTAGCTGGTCATTATAATTTATAGAGGTTTTGACTGTATTGCACATTTATTTACTTAAGTGTTTAAAATATATGATAAAAGGAACATTCACATTTATTATATGTCCCACATTTTTCCCGCATAAATTATTTTTAGAAACTAAATGTTTCAGAGTAAAACTTTTCATATGGACCTAATTGTTTTTCCAAATCCTTAAAAAGTTACAGCAAACTGAAATATTAGCAAAATAAATTTTTATATAAAATATAATTCCGGGCCTTTAATTTTGTAATTAACCGAGTTTGTATTACCAATTGTTATGCAGCAACGGATAACTTTGAATACAACCATTTTATGTTTTTTTATGTCAATTTTCTGATGTTCAGATAAAAGGTTCAATGTTTCAAGGTTTCTAAGGGACCCTTTTAAGGTGTCTTGAATATTGGAGTCAGCCAGTATAAATTTTTTTATCATTACAAAAATCAAATTGACTGCTCGTCTTTTCCACAAAAATCAAAATTGAATATTTGGAAAATGAAATATAAAATATACAAATAATCCTTACCATATTCACAGCCCACTCACAAAATATGTTATCAATTTCTTATAATTTTGAGTAAATTTTATTACACAAGATTATAAATGTATTATATCGAGACAATTAAGCGATACATATATCAAAATCAGTAAGAAAAAAAGGGAATGGCCATTAAAAAACTATGGTTGACGTCATAAGTAAAAACAATTGAAGGTTGGACATTGAATTTAATATAGCTATGTATATTTATGTATATTATGATAATTACAAATTGACAAGTTGGAGGATTTTTAAAATAGCAATCCGTTCCAGAGACTTTGTCGTTTCCATACCTTACATAATAAATAATAAAATTCAATTGACTAATTAATATTAAGGTAAATAACAATTTAATGATAATAAATTGAGTAACATAATAGATTGAAGTTTAAATAAATTTTAATTTTACAAGTTTTTGAAAGTTATCGACATATTATTCTGATGTGATATCATTCATATTGGATTGTAAATCCTAACCCTTACTTATAACACATAAGAAAATGCGTATGGATGCTATTATAGAACGTCACACTATAATTTTAATAAACAAAAAATAACATTTTTATAATTAAACTAAAATGCTGAACAACAGTTCTAAAGGTCATATCTGCAGCAAAGTAGAAACCGGTACAAATAAGATTTTCAATTACATGAAAAATTGTAGAAATCTTTTAAACATTAAACAAATTTGCAGATACGACCTTTAGAACTATAACGGCAGTATACCGACTGAACATGTCGGTATACCTACTTACAATAAGAATTAATTTACTGCGTATTTTAAAATGGATTAAATATTACAATGCACTTTTGTCAGGTTCGGATATCGGAAACATATATAAATAGACGAAATTCGATTTCATTCCATACATACAGAAAAATAAAACGAAGCGAAACAAATGTTACCCTTTGGTTTTATGACTTTAGCAGGTAGGTATCCGACGACCGAAGACCGACAATCTCCGACCTACGTTTGGTGTACGCTAGCTGCGGGCATGTTAACATCTTATTTTCTTCGGCTGTACATACATACATACATACATACATATACATAGATTAATACATACATAGACCTAGAATCATGTCAGGAAATAACTGTTCACCTGTTAGTGAAACTACTAATGTCTTCCAGAAGCCTTCCCGTCGCGCCGTCCACCAAATTCCTTAAGTTCTTAGTGCCATCTGAGATATGGGACGGTGTGATGCCCAATCTTCTGCATCGTATTAGGTCTGTTTCTCAATCTTGCCAACTTGATGTTAACGTTGGACATTTTCTTCAAGTCAACCTTCGTTTGGTAACCGAAATCTGATTGTATGTCCTTGTAGATTGTATCTCCTCACAGAAACCTACCATGGGTTTCTACGAGGACATACAATCAGATTTCGGTTACCAAACGAAGGTTGACTTGAAGAAAATGTCCAACGTTAACATCAAGTTGGTAAGATTGAGAAACAGACAAACATTCCTAACAATATATTTATAATTTCCTCAGAAATTGTCGAAATAAAATATTAATACAGTTATAATTATTTAAATTTACTGATTATCATTTGTCCATTTCTGAATTTCAAATGACATATTCTGAATATCAACTGCTACATTCTGATACTACATCGGAATAGAAGAATATCAACTGCTACTTTCTGAAAATAAATCGGAATAGATGAATAACATGTGTTGATTTCTTAAAATAATTCGGAAATCATGTGTTGCTTTCTGAATATGAGTTGCTACTTTCTGAATAACAGCAGGAAAAGGTGTAGTCTCCTAGTCTCCGCCTCTCTGGCTGTGAGAGGACGGTCGAGTGCGAAATTTCGGCCCAGGTGTCGAACACAAGATATTGTCCGATCGGAATGAAATTTTGCACACAAAGTACTGGTATGGTAAGGTAACTTTTCTGCACTATTAGAATTCCGCTCTCGAAAAAAACGTCTAATCGAGCCTACTGTATAGAGAAAATTCTGGAGAATTCTGAATTATATTTGCTACTTTCTGAATACCAATTGTTACTTTCTGAGAATAATTCGGAATAGATGACAATCAGTTTCTACTTTCTGATACTAAATCGGAATAGATGAATATCAATTGCTACATTCTGAAAATAATTCGGAATAGATGAATATCAGTTGCTACTTTCTGATACTAATTCGGAATAGATGAATATCAATTGCTACTTTCTGACAATAATTCGGAATAGATGAATATCAGTTGCTACTTTCTGAATAGCAGCAGGAAAGGTGTAGTTCATTGTGAGGTGAAACAAACATATCCACCAAGTTTAAAATTTTCCTGTTTGTTTACTTTATTTGTTGAAAGTAGATAATTCAATATGTAATAGTTGGCACAAGAGAACCAGCTGAGAAGTAAATTCTAAAAATCAATTAAAAATTACTGCGTCTGCCGTGATTCGAACCGGGGTCATCTACCTTACCGGGCATTTCTATTATATTAGTCCCTGAGCGGTTAACCCGATTAATCTAGTTTCCTATTAAATATGAACATAAAACAATATTCCACAATAATCGCATCGTTGTATTACCGATAGCTTTTACCACATAATACTACATACTACCTAGATAAATATATTCAGTTCGGGTCATCGCAAACACACAATTTTCGGCATTGCATTGGCTTTAGCCGTGTATATACAGAACAAACGAACAATCGATTGATATTTCGCGATAGCCGCCGGTAACAAGTCTATTTAGACGGCAATTGTTTCACCACCACTATTTGATTACGCGCGTCGCGCTAATGCGTACCCCGAAAAGCTGGGCCAACTACGGCCGTACGATTGTATTAGAACGCCTCTCTCTCTCTCTCTATGTGCCATCCATGATGCCGCATATTCACAATGTGGTGTGCGTCGCCACTGGTAACCAACCGTGTGTGTGCCGGCCGCCGTAAATTTCGAATAGCCGCCGCATTATCTCGAGATTATATTAATTTCCGGTAGCGCAAAACACACGTACGGGCTGGCAATCACTCCCGCGGGGCCTCGCCGCTACCGTTTGCACTTCGTTCCGCTACTAAATGAGAGAGGAAGTGTTGTTTGGAACTATGACTAACGGCCCGGCGCCTCCACCAAATAATTCATGCCCACGGAATTTGGTTGTCTGAGCTCTCAGACGAGATTTTTTTGTGGTTATGATCATGGTACACGTCCTGATATTGGAATTCAATAGTCAAATCCCGAGTCTTGTATATTCAATAGTAAATCCCGAGTCCCCCCGGAAACTGGCAATAACTTCTTTATCAGAACCGTCAAATTTTGATGCTTCATGTTAAGGCACTTATTTAATGTTAGTGTAGAGGGATTCCGTGAAACGTTACAAGGTGCGAAATGCAATGTCAGCGTTGAAATAAAAGAAAAACGTTCTTCCTTGTAAAATATTTGCTTAATTTCTTACTACCTGTTTCGGCTAATAGCCATCTTCAGGTAAGTAAATGTCAAGTAAATTATTCCAGGGTCAATGTAAAAGAATGATACACGTATACAGAAAACATTGGCAACGTAGACGTACACAGACGAATATCAATAATATAAAAAACAACCAAGCAATTGCTTGGCTGACGTTTGTTGATGGTGCCCAATTTTGAATTTTTACACCCTAAGGCAAGATTTTGGGATTGTTTTTTATATTATTGATATTCGTCTGTGTACGTCTACGTTGCCAAAGTTTTCTGTATACGTGTATCATGCTTTTACATGGACCCTGGAATAATTTACTTGACATTTACTTACCTGAAGATGGCTATTCGCAGAAACCGGTAGTAAGAAATTAAACAAATATTTTACAAGGAAGAACGTTTATCTTTTATTTCAACGCTGACATTCTACCTATTTAAGGATTAATATCACTTTGTGGAAGTTCTTATCGATATCGTGGCTGCGTCATGGTAATAAAAATGACTGAATTAGGATTTTTAATAGTATCTTAATAATATAAGTAGGTTATAAGTAAGCGTTATAAGTAGGGTGGCCACAGTTAACAAATTCTACACCGGGACAGGAATGACATATGAAAATAAATAAAAGTAGTGTGTAAATAGTATTATTGAATATTTACCAAATAAAGTTGTCAAACCACAAGTCTAGGTCGCCCAACTGGGATACGTGATGAAGACTTTGTACCAGGATTGTTATCTATCGGGTTTGTCATCTGTATTTTTTGTGACAATAAAACAGGTGCAGGTTTCTCTTTTTTGCTAGTTAAAATCATTATATAAACAAGTTATAAACATTTTGTTAACGCATCTAATCACAATATAAATTCTACTCAGTCGGTGCTTTACATAATATCGCCATTTCACCACCGATCAGCATTAAAGAGTAAAATTCCAAATTTATTATTTTCAATTTAGTATATGAGAGACATCAACAATTTTTGTTTACGTTATAAACATTTTGCTGTAACAAAGATATGTAACTTGTACGAAATTATTGAGATTTAGGAGTTGTTTGCTACGAAGAAATCCACCTAGCGGTGATGAGTAAATATAACTATTAATTACCGACAATTTAATAATAATAATAATAATAATAATGTTTATTGACCAAACATAAAAATGATACAATATAAATACAAGAAAAGAAATGTCAATTGGAGTCGAGTCAGTTCCACTACAACTAAGTTACAGTGGCCCTGTTTTTCATCGACCCCAGCAAATAAATATGCAAATGCACATGCAAAAAGAATACATGCAAAATGAAAACAATAAATTTAGTACACTATAACGCTCATCTAAGTAAGCTCTGTTTCTAACCACCACATCACACAAGATAATGTACATAAAGAAAAACTACACTGTATCCATCGCCTCGCCTAATCACCCGCCAAAAGAAGCCTAGATCTAACCGCTGCCTTAAAACATCTTGAACCAAGATAATGTAATGCAAGTAAATCATTGTATATGTTAGCCACACAATACGTGAAAGAACGCTGAAATATTTGTAATCTATGTTAGGGTATTGTTATTGTGTTCTTGTGCCTAACATTAATGTGATGAACGTCGGTACGAAATCGAATTTTATTATAAAGGTAAGGCGGGGTTTTAGTATGTATTATGCCGTGGTATAGACCAGTAGTGTGTAATAATCTGCGCTGCGCCATGCTCATCCACCCAGCCCACTTCAAAGTGTGCGATATTCGGCTTCTTTTCCGAATGTTATATATAAAGCGCAAACACGCGTTTTGTACACGTTGCACACGCGCCCGCTCTACTCCGCCAATGCAAGGGCCATACAACTGATCACCATAATTAAAAATCGATAGCACCAGGGTGTCACATAATTGAATTTTAATTTTTTGATTTAATAAGTGGCGATTGGTATAAAGCAGTTTAAGCGCAGAATATGCTCTTTGCAGCAGAAAGCCTACATGTTTCCGAAACCTCAAAGCGGAGTCAAAAGTTATTCCTAAGTTACGAGATTCATTTGCTACGTTAACTCTGATACCGTCAATGTGTACATTTAACGATGTACGCACCCTGTCAGCTGCAACCCTACTTCCAAACACCAAAACAGAAGACTTAGAAGGATTAATATTAAGACAAAGACGCTTGGCATAGGTGACTAAAGTGGCCAAGTCACTATTTATATAGTTTTCAGCATTAAAAAAATTTTCTTCAGGAAATGAGTAATAAAGTTGCGTGTCATCGGCATACATGTGTGATCTGCAGTGACGAACAGATTTGCAAAGATCGAATGTATATATAAGGTACAAAAGAGGGCCCAGGATTGAACCTTGGGGGACTCCAGACACAACAATATTTTCCTGAGATACTTTGTCTTTCAATACAACGGTCTGAGTTCGGTTTTCCAGGTAATTTTTAAATAAATCCGTTGCATGACTCGAAATTTGATACATGAAAGAAAGATATAGAACATGAATATAAGATACATGAAAGAAATAATATAATTGTGTAAAATCTATGATTTTTCCGTAGCTTTTCTTCGTAATGCATCTCAAAACCTTCATATTGTATAGTCCATACAAATTATTGTGATTTAATTTTCTATTAATTTTTATACATTTTGACGTATGCATAAGTTTTTTACAATAGGAACTACCAATAATCTGTATACTTGGCGGTCGACAGACAATATTGTTACAATAATTTATCGGTTAGTTATTATTTAACACGGTTGCAAATAGCCTCTAAATCATAATTCCTTGCATCTCTTTAAATTTTTTGGATGATGGAATAAAAGACGCTTGTCAGTCAAATGGGTTTTTTTCTTCAATTTGTATCAATCTCCAAGAAACGACTTCTGGAAGGGCCAAATCCTATCCTACATAGCATTTGGCACTTTCTCTACCGGTATTACACAAAAATATATTCAAAATAAATTAAATTCTACAAACAAACAATACGGAATATTGAATGGAGAAAATACTTTTTGTGCCAAAGAAATATGTTGATCCAAAACAAGATACTTTTTTAAAAACAAAACAAAAATTGAAGAGGATTAAAAGCTTTGCCAATTATATCCTAACTTGCACTGTCGACAGATCAAAGAAAAAAGATATAGCCCAAGAAAAACGATTTCAAAAGATGGGAAAAATCGTATTATGTGACATTACCAAAGACTAGACATATAAGACTGGCCACTCCGCGCAAATCCTTTGATCCTTATGACCTGCCGCCCAGGGACCTTGAACCGCTGTCCCTTTAATTTGGTATAGCTTTCGGGCGGGAAGTTTGAATGAGTTATAATTACAGTGATATTCAAATGTCAACTATAATCATTGAAATAAGTGACGTGCTTACTGGTCTAATGCTGTTCGAGTTCCAGACCGACTACCTACTTGAAAACACTAAAAGACACATCGCAGTAACTACCGATCAGAAAACTCAACAGATAATCAACAAATGTTAACGTCAATACAAGTGTTTAAAATCCACGCGATATTTGGTCGATTTTTCCAGAGTACTCACGAATGGACTTTAATCTCGTCTAGCCCTCTATCTCTCTCTCGAAACGTAGTTCCTTTTTCGAGTGGCCAGTCTTATATGTCTAAGACCATCTGCGCCCCTAAGATGTACAGGGTAATTTTAAGTGGCATACAATTTTACTATGAACGAATCAATCTTGTTGTCAATAGTTGACGGTTTCTCAAGTTGTTCTTCACAAGAAGCAAGTGTTTTATGTAAATAATCTACCATGTTTTTATGGTAGCTTTCTAAAACTAGTAAAAAAAGTATATATCATAAAATATATAATATAAGTATATAATAATATCCTTTTGTACGTTGTTTCCAACCAACGGTGTATGGAAAAGCCCTTGGATTTGTATTTTTTTCGAAGTGAATATCTTTATTTGTCAAATTAACTAGAACACTTTTATTTGTGAGAAACATTTGATATTTCTATTACACAATTCCAAATATGAAATTTACTCTTTATCCCTACGATAACCTGTGTTTCAATCACTGTTCAGAATAAATACTCAAATCTTAAAAAGTGTCAATTATACTTGGTGTAGATCAAGCGCGAGTATTTGCGGCACATATTTGCGAAGATGTCGCATGAATCACCGGCTTAACAGTTTTGCGGTAATTAATAACGCAGGGTCTACAAAAGCATAATGCTGTTCGCCAAACTTTAGTAAGTGTAATCTACCGAAATAGTTATATTGTTAGTGGTGTAACTCGGCACTGGCAACAATACACCAACACGATCATTACCACACCACAATAGAATATAATATAATCTAGTCGTGTCATATCACCAACTAGCTAGACAAGTTCCATGAACTTTCTTGTTGTTATATAAATTGTATTAAATAACTAATGACACACAAGTGGAATACTTGTCCCGAAGCGAAATGTTGTAACAAGTAAATGTCATTTATCAAACATTTCACATAAATCGATTTATTTTTTTTAATCCTTCCAAACTTACAGTCGCTTGAGTTATGAACAAAACAAACAAAAATTAATTTACATTTAGAGAACAATTCTACAACAAGACAGCACTCATTTAATATTTCCTTTTGCTAAGATCCAGAATGCAAATAAACAGACCACGGCGACTATGATTGGGCTATGCTATCTGACATCCATTTTGAATGAGAGAAGTTAATCGGACCTGTATTTTCCTGCGAGTTTCGTTTCTGGTTGTTGAGTTTTGCTGTCACAGTTTTTAAAAAGTCACTTCCACAGAAGCGCGATTAAAAGAGGCGTTAAAGTAGTGAGATCGACTTGGGCCTTGAGTCTGTAGTAGGCCCAGGATGTGGTTCCATCTAACGGTGAACCGTTGTATTCAAGTCCTTGTGTATAAACAAACATACTTACTTAATTTGTTCAGTCGATTTCTGCCCTTTGCCAATAGGCAGCTACTGTAGTTGTTGTCAACTGTGAGTTATTATTGATCTGATCTGTTGGTACTCTTCTCCCTTGTCTCGGTCTGTGGACTTTATTACAGAAACCTTCTTATAAAGCCCCGCGGTGACAGTTCTTAGTAATTCGACACAATTGCATAAAAAGCACATCAACTTGACAACGGCTGGGCCAATTTTAAATAGCTATGTCTTAAAATGTCGCCCATAAATTAGCTCCTGTTCCGGGATTAATGCTATTGGCTTAATCACCATGAAGGCATATTAAACTAACCAGTATATGGTGGCAAAAATTAGCTTCTTTTCTCTAATTAAGTTCATGATTAAAGCAAACGCGGTTGAATTTTATATTTATCCCGGCACAATGCCCTATGCTTACACATTCCTACAGTACCTTACTTTTACACATCAGTGCAATAGTTTCGACTCCGATCTGCTTTTTATGCGCCCGTGATTTGCATGTAACTAGTATATGGATAAACGCCCGTTTTAATAAAACAGGATCATGTACAAGGCAATACTTAGGTCTAATCTAGTGACGTGGTCATCCTTCTACAATACAATAAGCATGCATCCCTACATTTAATATTGTTTTCCGAAAACTATTGAAAAAACTTTGGAAAAAAATAAATTAAAACCTTTCAAAAGTTTTGGGTTGGTGGAATCGGTTCTTAATTCATCGTCAAAGACTGGTACACGAATAATCCTCTCCCAAGTTATATCGGCAGTTAGTGAATCACGGAAGTAACGCAGAGATAATTGAATTTCGTCAGCAGGCTGTCGCAGTAATACAAATTATATCGAGGCGTTGGTGCTATTGAGAATGAAATAAGGGAAGAGGGAGTGAGAGAGACAGATACCTAGTGATGAAGGGGCGAAACAGAGGGGCAGGGATGAGCAGATTTGCAGCTCGGATTGCTGCAGGACGGAAGAATGAATGGCTGGAAATATTGAAGCGTGAAATCCACCGGACGGGGCATTGCGACATCACCGGAAGAATGCCATCGATCTGCCATGGGCAATTGTAGTAGCAATTGTAGACAAGGTGTAGTAAACTGGAAAGTTACTGATGAATAAAAATTAAAGAAACTTTTACCACAAAACAATAAATTAATTAAGTACGTAGGCTTTCACGGCCAGAATCATTTAGATCTTTTTAGTAAATTAATTGTTAGGTACAAGAGTATCTGCTACAAAGTTCGTTAACAAAATTTTGATGGAAGCGGATATTTCTATAACGAATATTACAGACTTTAAATGGGATCTAAACAAAAATTGAAAATTTTGCGGTAAGCGGTTAATCGGTTATGCTTTTTTAACTTCTCGCGCTCATGTTTAACCGAAAGGCAAAAAAATTTGATAGTGATACAACTTATGTAGAAATGATTCAGGAGTAATTCTTTCTGGTTACCAGAGCACTTGCAAATCAAAAAAGGTGATTCTCTTAGGACGGTTAATGTAGCTCTGAGGTTTTTCCAATAATAAACTAGATGAAGTTGTCCATATAGTTGTTTATTTATCGAAAAAGGCCGAATTTTCGACTTGAGTATAAGTCATCTTCAAATGCTATAAGAAAACCAGAAGTGAGGGTAGCGCAACATTCTGAACTTGTTTCCAGGATCACCATCGAAATTAAACATAAAACCTCCGTAATAGGTAGGGCGAATGCCAGCAATAATGACGCGGCAGCAAAAGCAAACTAATTTACCCACAAGAATGAATTGAAATCATCACACCGCTTAAACATGTGACGAATAAGGCGAACGCATACATACATGCCAACCAAAGGGGACGAAAATAACCCTTATCAACCAGAGCTCCGTCACAGCGCCGCCACCCGTCCAGCCCGGAAGTAACATGAGTCAAAACAAACTGGAAACAAACAAAACCATAATAAAACCACTAAGCGGTACAAAACATCGTCGGCACACACATCAAAACACAACAAACTGGTCAATGTATAAATGCAACTCGAGGCAAGCCCACGGCAAAAACATAATCACGGAACCGCGGCCAAAAGCATAATCACGGAACCACGCGGAAAACATAGTCACAAAAATTAAAACGGGGGAGAAAGAACAACAAACCAAAGATCGGTTGCGTCGCACGATGAATGCTCCAAAACGGCCGAAAACAAATGGCCACAGGCCACTACATACACAATAACGAGCTAAATCTCAAAAGTCACAGTTAAAAAAACTTTTCGCAGCATGATTAGGTTGGCGTAGATGGGACTTAGGCTATCCAGGTCACTGACAAAATTCAATGTGTTCTTCGTAGATTTTATATAGCACATCTCCTTAAACAGTCTCTTCCAATACGATGTCTCCGTGCTGAGGATCTTGGTATCTCCAAAAGTGAAGTCATGGTCTCTCTCAAACGAATGGTTACTCAGGGCAGTGGTCAATCTCTTCTTGCCGATGTCTCTCTTGTGTTGATCCACTCTAGACTTTAACCTCTGTCCTGTGGTTCCCACATACACATAATCGCAATCTGCAGATGGGATAGAATAGACCAGCTTACTTCTCTGCATCAATGGGGTCATGTCTTTGGGGTTACTGAAGTGGTTCCCCACTTTATACTTAGATGTTAAAGCTATTTTTACCGGCAAGTTCATAAATATTCTTTTTAGGCTGTGTGTAAGCCCTTTAATCACAGGCAGGGTGCAAAATCTAAGTCCCTCCTCCATTTCAGCCATCGCAGAGGATACACAATAACGAACTAACTTTCAAACGTCACAGTTAAAAAACCTTTTTCGAGTACTATAATAAAAACGCAAACAAGACGCGAAACGACTAAACCAAAAAGACAGAAAACGGGGGGGGGGGGGCGGGGGGAGGAAATACTCAAGCGCAAGGACTAAGCATGGAAGAAATGAAAAAGGGGGAGAGTATTAGGGAGAGGGCAGCATTAGGTTGGTGTAGGTGGGACTTTTAGGGTTTCCAGGTCAATGATAAAATTCAATGTGTTCTTCGTAGATTTTATATAGCACATCTCCTTAAACAGTCTCTTCCAATAGGATTTCTCCGTGCTGAGGATCTTGGTATCTCCAAAAGTGGTCTCTCTCAAACGAATGGTTACTCAGGGCAGTATCCCTGCGATGGCTGAAAGGGAGGAGGGACTTAGATTTTGCACTCTGCCTGTGATTAAAGGGCTTATACACACCCTAAAAGGAATATTTATGAACTTGCCGGTAAAAGCAGCTGTAACATCTAAGTACCTATAAAGTGGGAAACTACTTCACTAACCCCAAAGACATGACCCCCATTGATGCAGAGAAGTAAGCTGGTCTATTCTATCCCGTGTGCAGATTGCGATTATGTGTATGAGGGAACCACAGGACAGAGGTTAAAGTCTAGAGTGGATCAACACAAGAGAGACATCGCCAACAAGAGATTGACCACTGCCCTGAGTAGATACCAAGATCCTCAGCACGGAGAGATCCTATTGGAAGAGACTGTTTAAGGAGATGTGCTATATAAAATCTACGAAGAACACATTGAATTTTGTCACTTACCTGGAAAGCCTAAGTCCCATCTACACCAACCTAATCATGCTGCCCTCTCCCTAATACTCTCCCCTTTTTTCGTTTCTTCCATGCTTAGTCCTTGCGATTGAGTATTCCCCCCCGTTTTCTGTCTTTTTGGTTTAGTCGTTTCGCGTCTTGTTTGCGTTTTTAGTATATAGTAGGCGAAAAAGGTTTTTTCACTGTGAGTTTTAAGAGTTTGTTCGTTATTGTGCATGTAGTGGCCATTTGTTTTCGGCCGTTTTGGAGCATTCATTGTGAGATGCAACCGATCTTTGGTTTGTTGTTCTTTCCCCCTGTTACAATTTTTGTGACTATGTTATCGGCGTGGTTTCGTGATTATGCTTTTGGCGGCGGTTCGGTGATTATGTTTTTGCCGTGGGCTTGCCTCGAGTTGGCATTTGTTCATTGACGAGTTTGTTGTGTTTTGATGTGTGTGCCGACGGTTTTTTGTACCGCTTAGTGGTTTTATTATGGTTTTGTTTGTTTCCAGTTTGTTTTGACTCATGTTACTTTCGGGGTGGACGGGTGGCGGCACTGTGACGGGGCTCTGGTTAATCTGGGTTTTTCCCTTTGGTTGGCATATATACATGCCAAGGAGCAAGTATACCCCACTAATGAAAGTTTTTGTTAGTGTTTTGACGAAACCTATTTGCAATGGAAACTACCCACAGGTGATATAGCACGTAAAAAAATGCATGAAACAAACGCTAACGTCAATGGTGTCTTAGAAAAATCAATTTTTTTCTAAATTGCGGGTTCGAAATCACGTAAAAACGATAAATAATTCAAACTAAGTTCATAGGTAAAACCTTTCTATTTTTTTATGTTCTATTTTGGAAAGTCATTGTCATAAAATAATAATATATACCAAAAAAATGAATGTCGTTATTTAATATTTTATTACTTTTATATACTTTCCAATATGCAATACTACATCAGAAAACCACTGTAAAAATTTCATATCTCTACAATGTGTATTAACGCTAGGATTTCGAACCTACGGTACACTTCCGTTAGACTACATCGTTAGGCGGTGTGATGTTTTTAATTCATTCTTGTGGATTAATTAGTTTGTTTTTGCTGCCGCGTCACCATTGCCGGCATTCGCCCTACCTATTACAGAGGTTTTATGTTTAATTTCGATGGTGAGTCCTGGAAACAAGTTCAGAATATTGCGCTACCCTCACTTCTGGTTTTCTTATAGCATTTGAAGATGACAGACTCAAGTCGAAAATTCGGCCTTTTTCGATAAATAAACAACTATATGGACATCTAGTTTATTATTGGAAAAAACTCAGAGCTACATTAACCGTCCTAAGAGAATCACCTTTTTTGATTTGCAAGTGCTCTGGTAACCAGAAACAATTACTCCTGAATCATTTCTACAATAAGTTGTATCACTATCAAATTTTTTTGCCTTTCGGTTAAACATGAGCGCGAGAAGTTAAAAAAGTATAACCGATTAACCGCTTACCGCAAAATTTTCAATTTTTGTTTAGATCGCATTTAAAGTCTATAATATTCGTTATAGGAATATCCGCTTCCATCAAAATTTTGTTAACGAACTTTGTTAAATAAAATTTTAAGAAAAGAAAGTCAATCTATAGCAGATACTCTTGTACCTAACAATTAATTTATTAAAAAGATCTAAATGATTCTGGCCGTGAAAGCCTACGTACTTAATTAATTTATCGCTTTGTGGTAAAAGTTTCTTTAATTTTTATTCATCAGTAACTTTCCAGTTTACTACACCTTGTCGGAAGTGGTCAACATTCGGTGTGACCGTGTTGACTATTACATACCTGCCAATATGAGCTAATTTTAGTCGGCCGTGGAGCCCACTAATTAAATTACCATCCTAAACCGTATATCACTGGGAGCAATTGCCCATGGCAGATCGATGGCATTCTTCCGGTGATGTCGCAATGCCCCGTCCGGTGGATTTCACGCTTCAATATTTCCAGCCATTCATTCTTCCGTCCTGCAGCAATCCGAGCTGCAAATCTGCTCATCCCTGCCCCTCTGTTTCGCCCCTACATCACTAGGTATCTGTCTCTCTCTCTCCCTCTTCCCTTATTTTTTTCTCAATAGCACCAACGCCTCGATATAATTCGTATTACTGCGACAGCCTGCTGACGAAATTCAATTATCTCTGCGTTACTTCCGTGATTCACTAACTGCCGATATAACTTGGGAGAGGATTATTCGTGTACCAGTCTTTGACGATGAATTAAGAACCGATTCCACCAGCCCAAAACTTTTGACTTTTAACACGTAAGTGTCATTTGGACGGTGTACCCGGTGTCAACGGAGTACAATGTCCGAAGGCAGCTTTAATCGACATATCTGTCTAGTTCTACGTATTTTATTTTAATGCAGACATGGCCGATCTCGACAAATAGAATCTCATGCAGCTAAACTATTAATTGTATACATAGTATGATAAAGTCATGTGGCTGGCCACATCAGATTTTTTATTTGATTCAGGGGTAGAACACACTTTATTTTATTTGTTTTTATTCAGTAGTTTTAGAGTAATGAGGCTTCAAACACAAGGAGCAATACAATCGAAACTGGAGATGGCACTTGGGGCTAACAATGCCCTATACTTACACATTCAAACAGTACCTTACTTTTACACATCACTGCAATAGTTTCGACTCCGATCTGCTTTTTATGCGCCCGTGTTTTGCATGTAACTGATATATGGATAAACGCCCCAATGTGCCAATGTGGGTCTCTGTTCCCCAGTGTCAGCAATTCTGAGATGACACTAGACCATTAGTGGTGAAGATAGCTTCATCACTAAATTTTTTTTTTATTTTCTGTCGTTTAAAAAATTACCTTGCTTCCATAGACAATATTCATCAACAAACGGACTGGGTGGATAACGTGGAATTCCATCGACATTGTTCAGTGCATGCGTCTCTGTAGGAATCCCGGCTATCTTGAAGTTATATTTCAGTCTGGTTCCCACATCGAACGATATAGTCTAGGTATTCAATAGCGGTGGTAACTCCACGCTTCAGTGAAATGGCGGTCAGGGTCTTTTCTGTACTTTCTTGTCGCACATCATCTCTTACATAATACTATCTACGGATATAAAACCTTAGAAAAGGTACAAACGACGAATGATAACATTGCCTCTGGATTTGTTTGAGTCACGCTTACAAACCTTCCAGGTACAAAGGCTAGTAATTGATTAGACACACAGGGATACCCTGCAGAAAGACGTCGTCAAAAATCTAATGTTATTATTAAAGTGCGTTTTTCGCAGAAAAGCTGAAGAAAGAAAGTATTCTTAAAATACATGTTGAACCTGATCAACATTCATACCTTTATATTGCCTATTTTTGTATCGATATTCTGAATTTTTGTTCTTTGATCACGCTCTACAAAGAACAGCAAAGAAACCAGTGTCGTATTTATGCACTTTATTTTACACAGAAGATCGTTTAAAACTTTATGAAAGGAATTACCTTGAGTGAATTTATAAATACACAGCAAATGATGAGAGTCACATTCATTCATGTTGCAATACGGTTCATCAATCACCTGATAAAAAAATACAGTAAACCTGAAAATTATGTACTTAGTACCCCTTTTCCTCAACCAATCTGTCAGCATCTAATACCGCACCACGAACTACCAAGACAACCAAACAAAATACCCCCCGGGTTCTTTAATCTAAGTGCACTTAGATAGTAAAATATTGCTCACGAGATGCAATAATCCTTTGAGACAGTTTTCAAATTAATCAAGAGACCCGGTAAACATACAGGCCATCGCAGAAAAGAAGACGCGAAGAGCAAAAGAAACACGGCAAAGACGCAGCAGCGGTCGGATAAAGTTTTTTAATTTCAATTAACTTAAACGGAGCGCCGCGTCCCTTCACGGAGGGGTGACTTGGGACCGTGCCGAGCGCCCCCTGCCGGAATTAGCGACATTTGTTCGTCGCAGACGTGGCGTGCGCGATATTGCGTCGGCCTACTTGATTTATGTCGAGCGCTTTGACCCAAGGACTTGAAGGATTCATTAAGTTGAAGTATCTTCGGCACCGCAACGATATTTTTGTTGTTATCTTTACAGCGGTGTGATTTAAGCGCCTATCTGGGATACTCATTAGAGGACATTAACTCGCAAACTGATTAATGTTAAAATTACGTAAAAAATACAAAAAAAAATATCTAAAAGGTTATTCTTACGTAAGAAATGTGTATATAAGAAATGTATTGTATACTACACACTACTGAAGTGAAACTTTACACCAGTGGCGACTCATGCTCTAGAAATATAAGAGTTTTATATTATACTAGTATCAATATTGCCACACTAAAAAAAGTATTCCTTCTTAGTAGTCTAATTTTCATTGTCGTTGACTGCTACATCCCATGACCCTCGAATCCCTGTTGTTATATTTTACTACATATTGCATAATTTAAACTTATAACCCTATAGCATTATATCTGCAAGCATATAATGAAATAACTAATTTCTGGCCTTGCTTTATGGATTAACAACATAGCTATTTGAAGAGAAATTTCCTACGGTCAATTTTAGAAATCGCGTGTGCTTTCAATTAGGTCCTTTTTACTTTATCATACGCAGTATGTAAAGTATTGTAATAGTGCCAAAAAAAATTTTTGAGATTTTAGCGGAAATATGGCTTTTTGGGTCCCCTGAACATTTTTGACCAAGGTACAAAAAAATGTCTGTGTGTGTGTGTGTGTTTCATAACCAACCTTAGAGCTGAAAAGCTTTCTGTTGAAAATGGTCCAAAGGAACTGCAGGTTTAGTCTTAGCATTTTTGAAACATTTTGTAAATAAGCCGCCATTTCTGGAATTTCGTCGAAATAGTTAAATAATAAATTAAAGAAGATGAAATTCTGAATAATTTATCACTATGACATTTTTTGGTACTATCAATAGTTTAGCTGCATGAGCAAATTCTATTTCATCGAGATCGGTCGTACTCCTTTAAAACTAGTAGCCAGGATATGTCAGATTATATGTCAGATATGATTCTAATGACAGTACGTAGTGTCAAACGCAAATGTTTTGACAACCTACTGTCAATATAAGCTGCGTTCGGATATAGTATACCGTACACTTTTTACACCCAATAACACGTAAGTGTCATTTCGACAGTGTACCCTGTGTCAGCGGAGTACAATATCCGAACGCAGCTTTAATCGACATATCTGTATAGTTCTAGTAGTTTTATTTTAATGCAGGCATGGCCGATCTCGTTCAAATAGAGTCTCATGCAGCTAAACTATTAATTTTATATATAGTATGATAAAGTCATGTGCCTGGCCACATCAGATTTTTTTGAGAAAGCATTGCCAAACTAGCGCGGCTTTTTGTACCCATGGAGATCTTTAAGAAAGTGTTTATTCTTTGAGGGTTGAAAAGCAACGTTCTGCTTCAGCTGATGCCATCGGAAATGTTATTAGAATTTTTGGAAGTTTTATAGTTTTACCGAGAGTATTAAATAATGTTTTAATTGTTCATTATGCAATTGGATAGTCTGTCGGATGTAGGGCCTCCAATCCCGGGATACTGACAACTAATGAGCTTTGTCGGGATCCCGAGATTATAAATCCCGTGATCCTGAAAAAGTTAAATCCAAATTATGTTCTTTTTTTTTTGTTAATTGGCGAAATGTGGGCAAGGATCTATAATAAATCAATTGAGCTGTTATGTTTTAGTATGAATTTCATTGAACTTCCTGATTAAATTAGGTATCAAGCATAATATGTTCATTTACACCAATATGTTGCTATAATATGAAGAACAATTTTGCAAGAAGTAGATACAATTAGTAGATATGGAGGTAAACATAAACCTTGCTTAAGTCTTATTGGATACTATACACCAACAAAAAATACAGGCTGTATTTAAAACAGAAACAAAACAAACAAAAATAAAAAACAGTGGCGGATTTGTTTATACATATGTATTCAATGATGTCCTACAGAATATAAAATTAGTAAATGGGTAATAAAATACAGGTAATAGAAAAGGTAATAAAAACCTTTTTTTTATAATGTGGGTTAGGTTATTTGAACTAGTTAATATGTACTGGCGAGAAGTGAACACGTTTATGTGACCAGAGAGTGATATGGGGAAAAAGAAGAGGAACAAAAGAGCTTCTAACCACAAATTTGGCATCGCTCTGTAGCCCATTAATTGCGGAATCCACCTATGCTATTGCCAGGACCCACTTTTGTATTGACAGTACGTAAGATACACAAAAGTCAGTAACTGAACGTTCAATATTTTACCACACTTTTTTTTTGCAACCATCGCGTACGGACAGGTTTCCATTGAGTTAAACCAGTGAACCCAAAACATTATTGAGAACACATATTTGATAGCTCGTGTCTGTGTTGTATTGTATGTACAAAAGCAACAGAGACTAAATAAAAATGCCGAAACAGAAAAATACACGATCCTAGTCTACGTCAGTAGAAGAAGAAAAGGATAAAGAACCGAATGAGCTACACGAAATAAGAACCATGTTCGAGAAACTGCAGAGGTCGATGGATTACATGTCGGACAAATTTGATGAAATTCAGAAGAGACAAATCGAACTTGAGAAAACACTGAATACACAAAAACATAAGAACGAACAATTAAGAGAAAGAGTACAAACTCTGGAAAATACTCTAGAAACCATTGAAAAAGAAAATATATCGTCAAATATTACGGAGTAGATCTGCAGGAAAGAAACAACGAAAACACCGAAAGAATAGTGACTAAGATAGCAAACGGTCTAAGTGTAAAAATTGAACCTCAACACATAGTGCGATCTTACCGAAGGAAAGATAAAGACGAAAATGGCCCAATAATTGTCCAACTAAGAACAGAAGCTGTTAAAGCAAAATTCTTGGAAGGAAGAAAGATTGCAGGCTCCCTAACAACTATGGAATGCCAACTGAAGGGAAAGGAAAACACGATATATATCAATGAACAACTTACATCATACACAAATAATTTGTTCTACAAAGCTAGAGAGCTAAAGAAAAACAAGAGATACACCTTTGTATGGACTCGTGAGGGGACAATCTACTTAAGAAAAACTAAAACAAGCAAAAAATCATAAATAAAAAACTTTGAGGACTTAAAAAACATTGAATATTTATATATGTATATGTTACGGTCATAGTGATAAATAGGTTATTATTAATAATTACCGGTTATTATTAATAATAGCCAAGTGGCGAGGTTAAAGTGAAAGATTTATCACATGAACCGGCTATTATTAATAATTTCCAGCATGCTGTGGTCAATGTGATATATTTCAATTCGATATTGTATTAAGGTGATGCTACAATATAATAGAGCCTCAGATTTGGAATTCTGTTAGTATCTACATAATCGCCACACAACTAATCTATTCACTGGGTTTTCAGTGTTGGGCCTTTAGTGACGTTAGTCCTGACGAACTTATTTAGTTACTACTCATGACTAAAATAAGGAAGATTATCAAAACGAGACTAAAAGCGCACAAATGTGATACAGATTTTATTTGAGTTTACCTACTGTTAATTTTATTTATTAAGAATATATTTTATTTTTAAACTGATTCCTGGACTTATTTTGTTTTTGTTATTGTTTAATTTTTTCATATATCTAAATAAATAATGTATTTAAAAGTCTTTCTTTTGTTGGTGATAAACACTTTTATAATATTGTTGCTAAAAGGCTATGCATAAGACTCAAGGTAACTAAGAACCACATCTCATTTATAAACACTTGTTTAAACGAATACCTCACACCTAATTTTGCAAAGATTAAATCCGCTATGCTGAACGCGACAACGAGGGAGAAGCTGGAGAGACGATACTAATGTATACTAATTAAGATTTTACTTTTCAAATTATTCTTGTTCGTTTTTTTGTGTTACATTTGTTGCGTGATTGCTTTTGATTGTGTTGTGTTTTTTCTAGCTTTTGGCTGATGATGATCTAAGGATCGAAAATAGTCCCAAAGTAAATTAGTTATTTGTGCAAAATTAAGAGGTTTTAATTAACTGCTTTCCTTTATCACTTTTATAATAACCGCCAGATATTAGACATGCTCACGGTAGGTATAGGTAATGGACAACCTAATGTAGGGAAGATTGGGGCAAGTTGTTACAATGTTTAATCTTTTATTTATAAAATAGTACTTTATTGTCAAACACCAAAAGTAAAAATACCGTGTTAGGAACAGAACCATACAAAAATGTTTGCATCATTTGTGACGTGCAATTTATGTAAAAACATCTCTGTAAACTAGTCTCGCCTATTCTTGCATGTATTTGCATGAAAATACATTATTGAAAAAATTATTATTAAATGCGCAAAATTTCAAAATAATTGGGATTTAAGAATTTACTTAATACATTGTAATTGTACATTCACAAAAAACTACCCACATGCATTAAATATAAAAATGGGTGCTATTGATAATAAAATGGTTAACTTTTTTGAACACTCTGTGTAAAATGTTCTTTTTTTTATGTTTTCGTCATTGAGCCGTCCTTGGGTATACACCAAGTATCATTACCAATTATATCCAGTAGTTTCTAAAGTACAAGGGAGACAAAGGAAAACATTCTGTATTATCAATGTTTGTATTATTCGTAATTTTGGTCATTGGGCTCGCCGTACTAATAATTTGCGTCAAGTAAATAAATATAATAGCTTATATAGTAATCAAAATAACTTAGCTAACTTCTTTGAAGACTGTATACAAAAGATCTTTTGTAAAAAGTAACGTTTTTATCACTTTTACCGTGCCCGTTAGGAAATTATTAATAATAGCCGGTCCATGTGATTATTTAAGTGTTTCTAATCACATTGACCAAATGACGCGGTTATTATTAATAATAGCCGGTAATTATTAATACAAACCACATTTATCACTTTAACCGTAACATATATACATAAACAAAACATACATACACATACATAACATCTTAATGAGTAACAACAAAACTTGCAGCATATACCTGCACAACATCCGCAGTATAAAGAATAAATTTGACAATATAGACATAATAAAGAAATTATACAATCCAGATATAATTGCTCTAACCGAAACATGGTTGACACCGAATGAAGAATTAGTATACCAACTCGGAAACTATAATGCAGTGTTTTTATTCAGAAATACACGAGGAGGAGGATTTGTGATATATATTAAGAATTACATAGAATATAAAGCTCACATACAAAAATCAATACAAGGAGTTGAGCTGATAAAAATCCATTTGCAGGAAGAAAACATAGCGATAACCATAATCTACAAACCACCCAACCGTACCATACCGTACCACACAATCAAAGAAGTCCTAAAAAATAACATTATTAATAGAAGAAAAGCACATATTAGTATATTATTATACAAGTTTTATAAGACTGGCGCACGAGTTGTTTTTCTACTTTGCGTCATTAATTTTATATAAATTTAGAAATTGTGGTTACTATATTGCGCTAAATTAGAATCTAGGGTATTTCGCGGGTACCACGTGGCAGCACTGTAGTAACTGTCAACTTCGTTAAGGATGAGATCTATGAGATAAAATCTTGACAAAATCTAATTGTGAATAAAATTACTCTACTTTAGCCTACAAGTTTGAATAAATATTCAGCGGGGTCTCAACGATGATCATAATGGAGCTTGGGGCAACACTTTTAACCCTACTGTGATAAATACAAGAAACTTAACCTAAAAAGTCAACAACTTTAATAGTGGTTTCATAAGTATAATAATCAGAATAGAAGTGTTTGGCGGTGACTGATTAGTTACTTCGAAGAACAAGAACTTACTAAAGAATTTAGAAAATAAACTGCTTCCGGGTTATGCCGTGTGTCAAGATTTGTTAATGCTGACGTTTCGCGAGCCATGTTGCTCGCTTCTTCAAAGCTAATTGAATACTCAGTATTCAATTAGCTTTGAAGAAGCGAGCAACATGGCTCGCGAAACGTCAGCATTAACAAATCTTGACACACGGCATAACCCGGAAGCAGTTTATTTTCTAAATGATTCTGGCCGTGAAAGCCTACGTACTTACTAAAGAATTGTTTTAACGCCTAACGTTTAATAGCGGTGTCTACCTAATTCCGCTACGTAGCCGTTGCGGCTTATATATTTACAAGCACTTATAATTGAAACCCAATTTTAATTTCGGCAAAGTAGTTTATTAGAATAAATTATACTTAGTAAAATTACATGTGATGGAGGTAATACAAATATGTTGCACACAACCAGAACTAAGACGAAGTCGAAAGCGACGGACAAAAATGAATACGAATTGAGCCGAACAGAATTCGGTCGAAAATGTTACCGAAAACTTATACGTTACATAAACTAAGAAATCCTCTACACTTTAAATGTACTATAGCTTCATACGTGTATGGTGATAAACCATTGATTGCGCATATACAATCTCGTAGCAGTAATTAAAATCATTCATATCTACGATGTAGGTTTGATCTTCGCATAATACCTTATTAAAGTAAATGTGGTACTTGAATTATATCTGAAAAGGGGATTTGATGTTTAGTTGAAAAGAATGATAACGATCACTTACTAGAGTCGTAAAACATCACCGAAAACGTTATGCTGGCGTATTTTTATGAACACAGCAAAACTAAGAAAGCCACAACCTTTGGCCATACTATAGCAAGCTACACGCATGTTTAAATATGTATAGAATATTGATATTTCGCAGTTTATGCGATTGCAAGCGATTAAAAAGAGGCAGTGTGTGGTTATGTATTGTACGTTTGACATTTGGCATTTGATATCAATGCGTACCAATCCTGGCAATCTTAGACAAAAATGTTACTGTTTTCGGTGTTACAATGTGTTAATTGTTACACCGAAAACAGTGTTACAATGTGTGCATTGTGAATGCAAAGTAGAAAAAATAATTTGCGATATCAATATTAATATCCTAGAAAGAAACGAGACAACAAAAGACTACAAAAACACCCTACTGGAAAATAACTAGCACATAATGAATAAGATCTCCAAGCAGCATTATACTAGAAGCAATGCCAACGGGAAGAAGTTGTACTGGATATTTCATCAATTTTGAACAATAAACAACGTCTTTACTTGAAAACGCGTTTAGAACTGGGTCTTAAAGTCATTATACCTATATTTTTTTTTAAACAATAATTGTTTTATTTAAAATGTAAACAGTTAATGTACTTCCGTAATCAACATCTATGCCGTATGAATTCTAAAGTTATATAATTTTATCTTAAAGAAGAAAACAAAAATTCGTCAAAATTTTTTATTGGCATTAATTGAAACATTGAAAATTTGACTCGATCAAAATAATATGTAAAACTTTTGACCAAATTTATGATGCCTAAGCTATCTGTTATCTAATACAGTTTAAATTTTGTTTATTAATAATGTCAATAGGCACACTTTGATATCAATGATTTTCATGTTTTAAATTTACTATACTTGTACAATAGCACAATAGTGTACAACATAAATTTGTTTCGTATAAAAATATACGCAAGTAGTGGATGTCGTATCCGGTAATACGCGGCTGGGTTAAGATGTTGAAAATTCTAAAATGGCTGCTATTTGAAATGTCAGGTCTGACTATTATTATTATTATTATTATTCACACCTCTTTTCGTTTTCAGTTTGTTATAAAAATAAATTAGTAATTTCAGTTTTACTTATTCGAGGTTCAGCCTCCAATAAAAAGTATATTCTTTGAGGAAAAAAAAGTTCTTGATCGGTTGAGCGATTCAAACGTTAGAGCGTACTACAATTTGAAAGATAGTTTCTAGAAAAGCGCGTCGGTTGTATCTGTGTCATAAATTCTAAATTCATTTGAAGAACTGTTAGAAAAATTATACTTTTTATACTCCCACATTTAATGTGGTGAGGGTATATTGAGTTTGATTCAACATTTGTAACACCCTTAAGGAGGCGTGGCAGATATAGACATATATATGGATATATGGATAAGAATTGAAAACTGAATCGATTTAGCTATGTCCGTCTGTCTGTCCGTCTGTCCGTCTGTGTACACGATAACTGCCGTAATTTTGAAGCAATTGATCTGAAATTTCGTATACATCCTTATCTCTTAGTAAGGACAAGTAAGGACAAGTTCGTGAATGGGCAAAATCGGTTCATTGTTTTTAATGTTTTACGGTGTTGGGTATTTTAACTTCAGCACGGCTGAAGATAATTTTCTTACTTGTTAAAGTTCAGGTCTTAATGCAGGAAATTTCGACCGGAAATGTAAAATCGTAAAAAAATCGAAAATCAAAAACCGTTTCATGGGCTTATTTAATACACTTCAATATTTCAACATATGAGAGAAAAAAATATGATTTTTCTAACCTCCCCTTAATATGGCAGATGCCGCGTTTCAAGGATACCTCTATTGATGCCAGGCAGCGGGCTTCTAGGAAGCATCTCAAGTCGTTGTAACCAGTCAAATAGTAATTAAACTTATTGCTGTTGTTCTTAGTTACTACCTATAGTCATTGATTCAATCGATTGTGGTCCAAATTGAAAGGGTCAAAGTTATGTCATGTATTTATCACCGACTTCCATGTATTGGGGACAATTACAGTGGATTCAACACGATTATTACATAAATCACATACTCCATCTATGTTATCAATGTCAAATTACATGGATTTCCAATTCCTAGAACTCACCTTCCACCTCAATAGATGCTGTGAATCAGACGCTCTGTGAAAGCAGTGGTCAGATATATCTCGTTTAGTTTCTCTGATGAGGTGTAGGCAATACTTAAGGTCCTTAGTGCGAATCAAAGTCAAGATATTAATTTTTAAAGCCTTACCATTGTAAGGAAGATAAATAAAATAAATCGTGGTGAAGAAATACATACTCATCTTTCACCACATTTTGTAGAACAAATAAAGAGCAATAAAAGCCGATAATTTATTTTGATTGCCCATGCAAAACGAATCTACCCAGCTAGAGTTCTTGACTCTTTCTTCGCAACTCCGCATCGTTTGCTTAGCATGGCTTTTGGTTATGCCAAAGAAGCCCTCGGGTACGTAAAAGGAAGCCTTAGAGTCCTTCGGCAGTTCAATTTCCTTCGATTCCTTCATGTACCAAGTAATAATATAATCATTAAGCCTGTATGTGGCATTGTCATATTAAATTGTCAACACTGCCAAGCAGCGATATTAGTAATGAAGTGTGAAGTTTACACACTTACGAACGAGATTATTAAATTCAAATGAAAATAGTTATTAGGTAAACTCGTCAGTTATGTAGAATCAACTAAAGAAGCGAATGATACTTAATCAAGGCGAGGATAATTATCATTCGCTTCTTTAGTCGAGATTATTAAAGTTTGCTATAAAGGTTTCTATTCTTGAAATATGTAAATTAATGTACGAAATACTTTCTATTATTTAAGCATCCAGCAACATTATTGGCATCCAGCAAAGCTCCTTAAATTTTAATCAGCTGTTCCCTTTTACCATGAACGTTTACATAAACGTTATTCCCCTCCTATATCTATCTAATTGTTGCACCTCGCAACTCTGAAGAGGATACTAACAACAACAACTTTTATAATTAAGTAATGAACCTATCCCAACACATCACGAAACGCTCAACTTGTAACCTAATATTTATGCACATCCATATAATTCCTGACTTTACAATTCACTTAGTCACCATTAATATCCATACGCTGTTCCGCTCTTCTTCCTCTCTAATCTCGTTAGAGATCAAGGCGAGCCGACTTCGGGGGTTCACAGCGTGATCGATAAGCACGAGTTCGCCAGCTAACTGGTAGCTCGGATGTTTTCCGCGACGGAAGCCCGCCGATGCTCGCTGGCCTGAAGCCAGCGAGCTAACTAAATTTCTAACACTCATAAAACTTCATCTCGTCCCGGAGCAAGACAAACAGCGGTCCACTTAATGCTCAGGCCGCGAAATGTTCATGCTGCCCGGAAACGACGTTTAGCCCCGTATGCCTGGGGTCGGTACTCGGATGAATTATGGCCGAACGCAGGTTTATTAAGAAGATACAGGGCAAATAATTGCCGGGACCTGAGTAATGCCTCACGTGGAGCTGGGTTGGGATTATTTATACCAATTTAGGTAGCCGCAGGGTGAAGATTTCCTGGGTTTTGTATGGCAGGATTTTGTGGTGTTTGTAGGGCGTTTTTTCGATGGGGTTAATTCAATTGTTGGAGTAATTTTGATTTATTTCCTGAAGAGGGGTGATGTATATTTGGTTCTAGAAATGTTATTTATTTTAAGAATTATGATTAATGAGCCAACAAGAGAAATAATATTTTAGAGTCATATGGACCAATGTTCTAATGCTCTTTTATTTTTTTGACTGGGGAATAATAGAAATAATAATAATTCAAGTGCACGAAAATTATTATCTGACACAAAAACGACCAAGAACCCACATTACTACCTAATTAATTGATAAATTAATACCCCTCCAAAAACGCGTTTTCAAATAAAGGTATTATTTATTATTCAAAATTTATGAAATTTTCATTGTAACTTCTATATTTTACTTCTACGTCTTTCGTTTGTTTTTCGATATAGCGCCCGCTACAGAAAACCATCGAATGTGAATATTTAGTTTTGTAGTTGCGATGTTTTCAGAACGGAGCCTTAAAACTAGCGCCCCAGAAGTTTAACTGGCGCTCTGTATAGGTTATTGGTGATGGTCATATCAGGACGGTTGGAAGAAGAGCAACCACCGGAACAAAACCATCGAAAGGGTTTCGCCGATAATATCACGATGTATGTAGTGTTAGGCATTTATGTAGGTATTTGAGACCATAAGCCATTTAATTATAGTAGAAGCATTTCACGAAGTCAGAGTCCCAAAACATGTAAGAATACAGAGAAGAATTGCCAAAACCTGGAAAAGATTTTGATCATTGAAGAATATTAGAAAAAAATAGGTTGTACTTCAATAAAATCAAAATCCTACGATACCTTTATCGTCCCGATCATGACCTACGACTTGGGCAAACAGTAGCAGAAAAGAACAACAGATAATTTCATGTCAAAGCACGATGAAAAGAGCAATGGTGGCAGTATGCAGAAGAGAGCGCATAAGGAATTCCATTAGTGTTAAGAACGTTTTGGTGACCGCAAAAATGTTGGGTGGAAGATGGGTGGAATATTGCACGGTCGACAGGTGGACATCAACAGGTGATCAAGAAAGACAAGCTAATGGACATCGAGAAGTCATAAACAAAGAAGAAGACGTCAAGGAAAAAGAGGTGGAGAGTTAAAAAACCATCGTATGTTGGCACAACATACCAAGCATGCCAACGCACTGAGCAAATAATGATACAGGGAGGTCTTTACCCAGCCATCGAACGCATTTTTACTTTTTACATTATCATACATAGTGTGATGCAGTATTGTAACCGTGTCGAAAATAAAATTTAAGATTGTAGCGGAAATGTGTACTTTTGGGTCCCCTGAACATTTTTGACAAAGGTATAAAAAAGCTACTAAAGGTATCGCGACGAAACTTCATATTTAGAAGTTCTATGAATAAACTTGAAGCTGAAAGAAGTTTTGTTCATAAGGATCCGAAGGAACTGGAGGTTTACTCTTAGCATTTTTCAACGATTTTGCAAATGAGCCGCCGTTTCTGTAATGTAGTCAAAATAGTTAAATAATAAATTAAAGTAGATGAAATTTAGCATTATACAGTCCACGAAAGTCCGCACCATATGGAAAAAATTGTTATTGTGTATTTCTCAGAAAATTTTATTCTTTATAAAAGTAGGCGGCTCGTATGAAACCAAAACTGCAACCGTCAAATATGTAAATTTCGGTGCCATATACCGAGCGATTCAGAATATATGAATTTGTGATAAGAGTAAAGTACCTTTATTTTCATTATTATCGATAAACTTTATTTAGAAATGTTGTTTAGCAGTAAAAATTATATTCAAATATGAAGTCAGAGCCACCTACATTGAAAAAAATATTTTCAGTTTTTTTCTTAATTATTACTCCTGTGACAAATATTAGTAAATGCCAGTGATACTAAAAGGTTATTTTTAATCTATGTTTTGGAAATTTGAATACATTTTTTATATTTTTTGTTATTTTGGTATGATAACTAATGTTTATTTGGAACTAGCGCAACATTACTCATTTTCTTGGTGCGAAGTTGATATTTCACCCTGTAGATATTAATATATCATACAATAACTAATTCAGCGTGACTTCTATTCAGTTAATATTAATGACTGTGGATAGGTTTTTAATAGTAGTTATCCATCTACAGCGAGCGATTCGCAAGTGGTGGTACGCGCGGTACTACCACTTATGAAATTTTATTTTCACTGATAATATTTTAATAAAAATAACTAAAGCATCTATCTATCTATTGTTTCTTGAATTAATTATGACTCACTTACCCATAATTAAGTTAATAACTATTATGAATATGTTAATAATGCTAATTTATTATCTATGAACTTATTTTATTTCTACTACTTACAATGTTGTATGGTTTCCTCTAAATGATTTATATCTCTAAATGGCCGGTGTTTGTATACTTTATTTTTTACGTAACCCCACCAAAACAAATCTAACGGGGTAAAGTCGGGGATCTAGGTGGCCAGGATCCTGATTCCGAATTTCTGCCTATCCAGCCATGGCCAAAATGAATTAAAAAGTTCTTGACAAAGTTTATATTGTGTATATGGACGCACCATCAAGCTGGAACCAAATTGACGCCCGTTGAATTAACGGCAAATTGTCCCAAAAAGGTGAACTGAAGATATAATTCCCCATTTCAATTTTGACGAAAAAAAGGCCCAAATACTTGATTATTCAAAATACCGCTCAGCATTATCCTTAAAATGGTACTGATCTCGGCATTCTACTGTAAAGTTCGGGTTTTCATGTGCCCACCACCGGCAATTTTCTGAAGAAACAGTCCCACTTGACGTAAATGTTGCCTCGTCTGTCCATAGAATATTAAAAAAAAACTATGCTCTCTTCCATTTTCACCTCAAACCCGATGGTAAAGTCATACGTGATGTCCAAGTTTCTTTCTTTTAGTGTACTTAAAAATGTTGGTGTATAAGGGTAATACTTGTTTAGGTTTAGCATTTTATGTACTGTTGATTTACTGCATTGGCTGTGTGAAGCAATCTGTCTAATAGAAGTCGTTTTATGCTCGATTACTTCTTGCAACACTGGCAAACTTGTTTCCTCATTTTCGGCAACATACTTTTGTGGGGTTTCTTGAAGCTATTTTCAACAGACCCAGCCTGTTTGAATTTTCTCATTATCCTGGAAATGGTTGAATGGGCAATTTGGTTGTGTGGATGTCTTGAAAATAGCAGCAACATCTCGGTGCGGTCTATTTTCTCCATGTATTAAAACAATTTGTTGGAGTGTAAGCATGGTTTTAAAAAATACAGCACATAAACTAACATAAACTGCAATGGGTACGATTAAATGGATAATGTCTGGATAATGCTTTTGTTTTTCATATCCACCTATGATAACTGCTGTCTGCTTATTTTAAAATTTAAACAATATTGCATAAAGAAAATAAACATTTTGTTTCATATTCATTCATATTCATCATTGGGTTTCCTATACAAGAACCTATACTTAGGTGGTTATTGGTGCGTTTTGTGCTGCTGTACATAAAAAGATGCATTCTTGCATAAAATAATTAATTCAAGACACAATTCATTGTGGTTTCAGTTATGTTTATTAAGATATTATCAGTGAAAATAAAATTTCATAGGTGGTAGTACCGCGCGTACCACCACTTGAGAATCGCTCGCTGTAGATGGATAACTACTATTATAAACCTATCCACAGTCAATAGTAATAACTGAATAAAAGGTAAGTCACGCTCCTGAATTAGTTATTGTATGATATATTAATATCTAGAGGGGGTAATATCAACTTCGCACCAAGAAAATGAGTAATTTTGCGCTAGTTCCAAATAAACATTAGTTATCATACCAAAATAACAAAAAATATAAAAAATTTATTCAAATTTCCAAAAAATAGATTAAAAAGAACCTTTTAGTATCACTGGCATTTTCAAATATTTGTCACAGGAGTAATAATTAAGAAAAAAACTGAAAATATTTTTTTTCAAGGTAGGTATGTTCATATTTGAACATAATTTTTACTTCTAAACAACATTTCTAAATAAAGTTTATCGATAATAATGAAAATAAAGGTACTTTACTCTTATCACAAATTCATATATTCTGAATCGCTCGGTATATGGCACCGAAATTTACATATTTGACGGTTGCAGTTTTGGTTTCATACGAGCCGCCAACTTTTATAAAGAATAAAATTTTCTGAGAAAAACACAATAAAAATTTTTTACATATGGTGCGGACTTTCGTGGACACACTGTATGTATAATATGACATTTTTTGGTAAAATTATAGTTTAGCTGCATGAGCAAATTCTATTTGATCGAAATCGGTCGTGCATGCATTAAAACTAGTTAGCCAGGATTTGATAGATATTTTGATTCTATTGATAGTGTTGTCAAAACATCAGAGTTTGACACTGCTGTACAGTATGATAAAGTCATGTGTCTAGCCACATCAGATTTTTGCTTTATCATACATAGTATGACAAAGTATTATAACCGTGCCTAATTTGTTTTTTTTTGAGATTTTATCGGAAATATGTCCTGTTTTTTTTTGTGGCGACGATTCCAGGGAAACTACGAAAGGTATCGGGACGAAACTTCATATTTAGAAGTTTCATGACAAACTTAGAGGTGATAAGGTTTTTGTTCATCAGGGTCCAAACGAACTGGATGTTTACTCTAAGCATTTTTCAAGGATTTTGCAAAAGAGCCGCCATTTCTGTAATTTTGTCAAAACAGTTAAATAATAAATTAAAGTAGAGGAAATTTTGTATTATTCATGTCTTTGATATTTTTGGTAAAATTAATAGTTTAGCTGCATGAGCAAATTCTATTTGATCGAGATCGGTCGTGTCTGCATTAATATAAAACTAGCTACCCAGGAATTGACAGATATTTTAATTCTGACAGTAGGTAGTGTCAAACGCTGATGTTTTGACAATACCAACTGTCAATAGAATCAAAATATCTACCGACATCGATCAAATAGAATCTCATGCTGCTAAACTATTAAGTTTATGAGAACATGCTTTCTATCTGTTTTCTGTTTTAGTTGGGGAGCTATTTTTATTTTAGTTGTATATTCAAGTTTCAGTTGGTCTATTGTACACTCTTTGCTATTTTTTACAGTTTAACAAGCGCGCATCATTGTCACGGAGCTACCTCGCCTAGCATGCCATTCTCTAGCTGACGAATTCTACGTTATTAACAATTACATATCAAAAAGTGCTAAGACGTTTATTTAACACCACTAAAAACATGAAGATTCTCAAAAACTAGCAATTTTCAATAAATTTAGCAATCTGATTATAACAAACATATCGCTTATGCCACATCAAGTTACCCAGAAAAAAAACTGAACCCAAAAATGTATAAAATCAATTACAAAATTCAATTGATTAGCGAAAAAAGTGTCAAAGTAATAAATCTGCACCATGTTAATTTAACCGACTGTCTATTTTTAATTATAACAAAAGTACCCATACTATCCAACGTGCCGTGGGAGACACACTGTATAGTCTGTGCGAAAAGGCGAACTGTGATACAGCTCGTGACGAGATGTATAATGTATGGATGGTAAATCTTCATGCGTAGTTACACATTTTACAACAATACTTTATTGTTACAAAATGTAATGTAGATTCAAGAAACCTTGCTTCTTTATAGTTGCCATGTTGTATTGATATTTAATTTTGGCCAGAATTACTGAACAGCGATTGTGACGAACTGGTCCTTCGTGTCCACTATCTCACAGCAGTTTCCTACATTAGTAACACTAACATACCTCCAGTAGCAAATACGGCACAGGTCATTACACCTATATTTTCCATTTTCAATAACACTATTCACTTATTGCTCTTGCACGGTTACTCATTTCCTACTTTTCATTCGCATTCATTGTTTTCAAGAAATTCAATTCCACCAAAACTTTTCTCCTATTTACTTCGTTATTTTCATTTCCTCACAAAGTACACTCCACCAAAAAACATCAGCGGACGTTGTCCTGAAAAACAAAATCGAAAATTCAATTTTCATACCAAAACATTATATCACGACTTTCATATCCAGTTGCAATTTCTATATAGCAAAATCCGATCACCGGGTTCAAGGCCACGCTCGTTCAAGACCACGAATTACCATCACATGGGCCAGGCGTCGGGACGCTTACAAGTAAACGTTTGTCCGACGTCGCCTGAAATTTTAATCAAGTTGTTTGTGGATCTGGAAACGGTTGATGGAGGGACCAGAAATCCCGAATCCTCAGGATTCACTTTCTCGTCGGCACGCCGCCGAAGCGAAAGGACAACAAAAACCTGGCACCGGGAGCACGTTGCTGAATTAATTCGTGATTGTTTTCTGGCAGCCCGGTGTGCCAGCTGTCGATCTCTACTTCGAATTCTGTGAAGGCGAATCGCTCGAGTTTGCGGTTCAAGAGTTCAGCTAAGAACGAAGATAAGATATTCCTGAACGAAGTTGTTGAGTTAAGAGTTGCGAACTGACGAAACTAATAATTAAGTTTATGATTGTTAAACTGATTAATTATTATTTTGGTGGGTATTTTCGGTATGCGGTGGTTGTCTGAACGAACTTGTGGATAATGAAATAATCATTTGTGTTGACGTGTTGAACTGTAAATCTGGATAGTTTAGGATATGAAAACTTTTCATGTGAAGATGTCTACAGGAAGTAACATATTTGTAACACAATATATTGAAAGAGACGACGAGGTATATGTCACCTTGGCAAAAATTTAAAAACTTTGCAAAACACAACAAGTAGGTATACAATCTTCTGCGAAATAACATCGGGTCAGAATCACAGAAGAAGCTACGAAGGTCGGAAAGGACAGTATTGATAAACATGATTAAACGACTAAAGGACAAGCAGGGTGTAAAAGAGAAAAAGAGTTAACTATAAAAATGGAAACAATCCATTAAAAGTACGAAAATGCCAAGAAGGAGGACATGAAGAAGAACAGTGCCGTAAAGAAAGGTTAGTTTATCTTTCTAGTTTATCCGTTGCCAGGATAAACTAGTTTGGCCTAAGATAAACTGGTTGGGCATACCGCGCTTCGGACGAACTACTACTTTGGCCTAGGACAAATTTCTTGAAAAGGAGTTTTGGAAAAGATACTGTCAGTGATCCTAAATCAGACACATTCAAGTAAATATTAATTGTTTTAAACATTGGTAAATAAGATTTATTATTAAGGAATGTTATGTTATGTTTTGCCATTTTTAATGAAACACAGTATAATATAAGTTCTTAGTCTTCTTCAGTCTGCCCTCTTTATCTCATCTGTATTTAAATATCTCTTGCATCTGAAATTTTTAGTGTTCTCTTTTTCTTGGGCTCAGCTTTTTATTCTTTTCCCTTTTCGGTTCCTTTCTTATATCTCTACAATCATTTTCTTTTGTGCTTCCTTATTTTTACTTTATCATACGCAGCACCTATGATAAAGTTTTGTCATCGTGCAAAAAAAATTGAGATTTTAGCGGAAATATGTCCTTTTGGGCCCCCTGAACATATTTGACCAAGGTACAAAAAAAGGTCTGTGTATGTGTGTGTGTACCCGTTTTTGTGGCTACGATTCCGGAGAAACTACTAAAGGTATCGGGACGAAACTTCATATATAGAAGTTTCATGACCAAACTTAGAGCTGGAGAGCTCTAAAAAATCCGCAATCACGTTGAATTTTAATTATTAAAATACACACTTTTGTGAAAAATTCAATTTCCCGCCTTCAATTGTTACTGACTTATCTGAGTTATCATCGACACTTTTTTTTAAATGGCAAAGGAAATAATTGATGGCCTTTCAAAAGAAAATGTTTAAGAAAAGGACAATAAAATTGATAATTGTAAAATATTGACACCATCAGTTTCAGGTGGGATTATTTGACCTACAAATAAATCCTAGCTCAAAAATTTCCTAGGTTTTCGAAAAAACTGTTGTCTAAATGTAAAAGACTCGTTTTTTTGTTAATTAATGCAACTATATACCAGCTGAACCCATTGTCGTAGAAATCTCAAAATGGTCTCAGAGTAAACGTTAATTTTTGGAATTGTAGCGGTTATCCTGCAAATTTGTTCACAATACTTTTAACCTTGACGCTGATCATGTTGGTACAAAGGTGAATATAATCTAAACAGGTAGAAAAACATTAGACACATGTTTGTTATATCTGTGATTCTTATACTTCCCCCATTTAGGCTAAAGATGTCAATGCAACCAAACTAAACAACTAAAAGACAACAAAGAGGTTTCTTAATTCTTTCACTTCGAAAATCGTATTTACATCGGCTCTCCACAGTCCTGTGCATCTTTCATGTTTGTATTCGTATTCAGCGTAAATAAATCAATCGAAAACGCCTATCCGATATCCACAAACAAACAAAACTTATCTTGATCTCAAAAGCATTGACAGCATGATTTGTGGGTGGAAGCCGCGTTGTTGAATTTAAAATAGTCTATTTGAGTGTTATAGTCATTGACTCAGGCCGCGGATTTCCACAATCTAGATATAAAAGTTATCAATATAATCCTAAATTTTGAGTTTTACCTCGAAAGTTTTTGCATATTACATGTATGTGTGTATGTACATGTAATTTTTGTATTAACAGATATATGAATATATCAGTAAAAGAAACATAGGGTTGCCATTTAAAAAAGTGTCGATGGCATTATATGTCGAAACTAATTGAATCGGCGAGTTCGAAAACAGTACAAGTCAACAGTAAGTCCAATGGACATGTACTGTTTTCGAACTCGGCGATCCAATTGAAGGGGAAATTAAATTTGATATAAATAAGTGTATTTTGATAATAAAAAATCGACGTATACAAAGATTTTTTTCAAATAATAATCTTTTTCAGAAGTACAATAGGTGTACTATAGCAAATATATCGTAGTAGTTTACATGCAGTGTTAAACTATGGTTCTAATATCATTTTTTTTTCTTAATTCGCCGACCATAATCACCATTTTTTCATTCTAATTGGCTTTAAATGTATATTGTATTCGGGCACATTTTTGCCCATTCTGATTTTTCGATTACAGCAATATATGACTTGTTGGGAAAAGGTTTTTAAATAAATTATAAGTACAGTCACCTAATAATGAAACTGAACAGTTCTTACGATTGTACAATTGTGTTAAATAATTAAAAACATGTAAGAGTAGGTAACAGTAAATAAATCATCCAAATCCAAAATCCAACATGAAACTTGAAGATTCTATTTTCGTAAGTTTCTCAAATGTTATACGATATCACTAATAAAATCAGTATTCAATTTTCTGAAAGAGTAAATATCATGGTTGGTAATGCACTACATTAAAACTTTATAGCTTGTATAGCCCACCCTAGTACACAGCTCATCGAAACTTATTTCGTTCTTCAAAATTTATTTTCTCTACAGAATAGACTAAAAATAAACTGATATTTACTCTACTAACAGGCATACCACCGCCCCTGTAAACATGAAAACTTTACCAGTTGAAAGTTCAAAACTGCTTTCCAACATCCCTCATCCCTATCTCCTAAGCATACTTTTATTATGACAGCCAGTATATGAAAATTCACTAAAAATACAACTTTATCTCGACATAGGACACTTTTGTCATCCCAGCTTATCCCCCGGTAATCACAATTTAACAAGTAATCACGACCTCCATCCCGGAAGGGTCATAAAACCTCAGCGCCGCACGGCAGAAATAATTCCCGACTGTCATCGGCACCCTCATCCCCCGTCAGTATGAGGCGAGAAGGTAAGGATGTCGCAATAAACGCGCAGACAACTGAATTCCATAGAGATTCCATCAACAGGGATTGGTAGATGACGATGAGAGCATTAACGGTAAGCCACGGAGAATTATGTGACGTGCTCTGGAGGGTAAAAATGGAAAGTTCTTAGGGATTGCCATCCGGCGACTCCGCCACAATTTGTTCACATCAGTGCTCGCTACCGCGGTGCGATGCGAGCAGCTTTTTCATCCCTGTAGGATTAGCGTGGGTCAAGTAATTGAATAACTGTAATATCCTGGCCCGATATATACTAGGTGGGATTAAGGACGGCGTTAAATTTTCAGGAGATGGATTTTCAGGGTTGATGGAGTCTCTGTGCTGGAATGGGGATTAGTGCGTGGGTTGTTAATTTTATTCTAGGTTAAGGTGGAAATATGGTAATTTAAAATGTACAAAAGCATCATAAAATATCGTTATTAGTAAAATTGTTTACAGAATAAATGTATTCCGCTTTTTGTTGTGAATCCCTGTTTGATTTTTCGCTAACCGTGTTAATGCTGTATTAAACACACAGTAGGTTTTGTGATGCAATGAATAATTAATTGCCCATGGCGATTTATCCTTTAATTGGACAAATACACGAACGTTACTTATATTTTCTGCGTTAGTGTAGAGTTTCATAAAAACGCTTTTACTTGGCAAGCTCTGGCAGGTTACTTGCTAATGTAATTGCAGTGTTAACGGTAATTAAAGTGTTCATTAAACATTCAGCTATATCATAACCCTTAAATGCATAGTTTTTTGAATGTTTAAAATTTAAGTGAAAGAAAATATTTTACGCATTTTTATAAGTAGTTAACAGCTAGCGAATGAATTAAAAGTGTATTTTCTTTTTTCTTGGAATTTAATGTACCTACTAATTTATAAATGTTGCAGATATACAATATTGCGCGTTATGATAGATAATAATTATAGATACTACTGTTCTATATGAAACATTTTAAAACAATCATTTTTCTTATCACAGTACAAGTTTAGCCCACATGTTTGTCTTAATTGACCCAACCGTACATCTTTCAGAGTTGCATGTTGAGATGGTCCCCCTTCTTCTTTATCATCATTTCTTCTAGGCTGATTAAACAGGGATACTCTTTTTAGACTGATCGATTGTCTAACTCGACACAGTCATATTACAACTTCTCTAAGAATGGCAAAGTATGTCATTTTGTATCAAGAGAGGACTTTGAAGTGTCATATCTAGCAAATGGTTAAATATTCGAATACAGTAGACTCTCCTATAACGCGGTTCCTACAACGCGAAATACTACAAACGCGTTAAAAATTTTGCGGGTACATCTTCATATAACGCGATTTTCGTACAACGCGCGTGCGTCAAAATTTGCGATCTTCAAATTCCTATAGCGCGTTTTATGGTAATATTAAATCGCGTTGTAGGAGAGTCTAATGTATATCATTTTTCACTCCTCGTGAATATTTTATGTCGAGCTGTGATGGAAACTAAAAGAACGACACTCATGGGTTTCTCAAGTTTTTAAGCCTGTGTTTATTACCAGATTCTCCTGGAGAATGTGCATTATTATCGTTAAAATGTAGAAATTGTCGTATTTTCTCAAATCTACTAAGGCCCGGTATTTTCACCTACCTACAAAATCCTAAATAGTTAGGACACTGACAAATTTGTGGCGATATTTTAGTCCGTTAAATGAGAAGATGTGTCGAAGGCGGTGGTGGGTCGCGTCCTGTGCTCCTTATGTTCACGTTCTGCTCACGGCCGCTGGCACATCTTCTTATTTAATGGGCTAAAATAGCGCAACTACACTGATAGATCTGTCACATAACTATTGAGGACTTTATTGGTAGGTAAAAATACGAGCACTTAGTCATTAGTGTCATAGCTTTTATTATCATATCCACTCCAATGTCACTATTCCAGTAAGAACGAGGGTTTCAGTAAGACATGAAAAGACAACGGACATGAAAATTAAACGTCCTATATATTGTTTCAATTCTGCCACTGTAATATGTAATGGTTTAGAAACACCAGTTTGTTACACATAAATTTAATTCAATATTAACTTTATCTAAAAAGTGTCAGTAAATAAATATTTTAAACATTCATGAGGTGTGGACAAATTATAAAGTTATCCATTCATTATTAAGTTATCCATTTCTGTGAAAAGTTAAATGATTTTCTTTACTGTTCGCTTTGTTAAGTTTACATTTTCTTTGGTCTTTTGGTTGTTACTGGCAGAAACTATATTACCATAGGTATCCTCACTATCAGTATTTGCATCTTCTGCATTAGCTTGTTCTTGAACTGATGGCAGATAATATACAGAATCAAGTAATTTATCAATTCAAGTGGGTCCATGATGAAAAACTAGTAGATAAGCATCTTGAAACTTTGCATATTTATTTAATTGCTACAAGCATGTCACGTCTTACGTCATCATCAGTGTAAGTAAACTAAAAAGCACAAGAAAACAAAGACAGCCAATGTCACAAGAAAAAATCTTTAAGGAAACTTACAGTCAAAATTCCAGTATGAAAACTTCCTTAAATATTTCTTACTTGTGACATTGGTTCTCATTATTTTCTTTTGCTTTTTAGTGTACTAACACTGATGACGGCGTAAGCCGAATCTTGTTTGTAGAAATTAAATAAACCTCCAAACTTTCAAGGAGCTTTTCATTTCATCTAATAAGGTGTTGGTGTCAGAGAAATCTTCATGATCACTAAGATTACTAATTTGTCAAATCATTGCCAAATATTGTCTTTGTTTTTCACGTAAGGATTTCTTAGGTACCACATTTTATCCTTCAAAGTTAGGTAAAACAATATGTAATTTTAGAAAATACTATTGTTGTCTTTCGTAGCAGATATTTACACATTTAGCTACTATAAAAAAACAAATTCTGTACTGAACGCATAATGTTGTGGAATTACAACAAACGAACCTTATACTACAGCATATTTATATGACAACTTTACCTATTACAAATGGCAAATAAAGCAAATTCTGTACTAAACGCATAATGTTGTAGAACTATAGCAAACAAATTTCGTAACACATCGTTATATCACAAATTTATCTTTTTATCATATGTCAAACACATAAAACAAATTCCGCACTGAATGCATAATGTTGTAGAACTACAACAAACAAATTTTGTAATGCAACATCTTTATATTACCGTGAAAAATGTAAATCATGTTTCACGAAGGTTCACAGTATAACTAAACATGTTTCAATTTTAAGAAATATCGTGTTAATAATATTTACTAAAAAATCAATAAATATTAATTAAATATTGGGAATTTGGCAACAAAAAAAAATGAAACTGTCGCCAAATAATCTTTGGCTTCAGGAGGACCTACAGTGTTGAACTCTTAATTACCTACTCGAAAAAAAGTAATTCTTAATAAAGAGTTTTGGATGCTGTACACAAATGTTTAGAAAAGATCGGGCTACTGTTTAGCTCCATTTGATTCCTGTCGTTGTAGCTGGTAAATATAAACAAGAGAATGCTAGACATTTAGCAAATGAACTAAAGAACTACACAAATCGAATGAGCGGCTCGAGAGAAAATCAACTTTTTTTAAAGTTTATGATTGCCAATTTTGTGAAACATGGTTATTGTGGTTGATTATCTAACAAAAATCCACCCAATCAGCACTCTCAAGTAAGCCACTAGTTAGGTTTTTGAGAGAAACGAGGTGAAAATGTAAAGAAAACGCGCTTTTGCCATGATCCTTAGAATCATCTCAAAGTTAAGCCTGAACGTTTGCTCTCTTACGCTATCTACTTTTCTTAATTTTGGCCACATCTTCCCTCGACGAACAGTATTTCTTTGTGTAGGTGAGCACTTATGCGCTAGCAGCGAGAATCAGTGGAATGTAATCAATTATTTATACTTAATTGAAAGCGGTTATTGTTTGAATGTTTTAGACACTCCTCGGGCACGTCAGTTATATTTGACCAAAATACACATTTCTATATCCGATTCAGTTTTCAGCTTTCAATTGACATTGGCCTATCACATCATCGACTTATGACAGCTTAAGAAACGTTTGGCCTTACATCAGAAAATTTTCGAAAAAAAAAACAATTGAAGACTGGTACAAGAAGGAGGCAGCTCTAAAAATGTTAAAACACAAATAACACGTACTTTAGAAACATACGGCGTTTTAAAATACTCTAACTACTAAGTCATCAAAGAAGTTATACTGAAACTTTCATCAATTTTAGACAATAATTAACGCCGTTATTTGAAAACGCGTTTTCGGAGGTGAGACTTGTTTAAAATTTAAGACCACTTTCTTTTATTTTTGGGCATAACATTTTCAATAGAGTACTTGGGGGAGTTTTGTGTCTTTGTTGCTTTCTTTGCAGTCTTCACGTATAAAAAATGTGATTTCCGATTTGTGTGTGTGTGTGTGTGTGTGTGTAACTTAATATGACGGGAAATTATGCATAATTTTTAGTTATCAGCAATTAATTAAAACTCCTGAAGTTTGAAACTGATAATTTTCCCACATACATACAGATTTTTTTCAATTTGCTGTTTGAACATTTATTTTTTTTTAAATGATACTTTGTATAAAAAATGATTCCTACAAAAAAGGTTGCCCGTTTCCATAATAAAATAAGCACGCTGTATATTAAAACTATATTTAGACGATAGCTTTGTCAAGTTTTGTCTGATTCTTTTTTGAAAATGTTTAAGGTTGGGCAATTATTTAGGTGCTCCGATAACTTTGACCAACCTTGTATATTGGTTTGTAACAACGATATTATCAATCAATAACTTATTAATTGCCCTATGTAGATCGCAGTCGTAATTTGCGATTGTAGAGGAAGATAAAACAAGAATGACTGTTGAATGTCTGTCGACAGTGAATACATTTTTCTTTTTGCCAATGTACGTGACGCACCTGTGCGACATTCCCCATTAATGAGGCTAAAATAATACCTACTCACTACGTACTTGTCAGCCGGTCCAAGTAATCAAAGAACTGTACCAAAACGATACAATAGATTCAGACATCATAGAAATGTAAGACTGATAATACTGGAATAACTTGCTATTAATTTTAATTTTCATTAGTAATCTTATAATACGAATGGTTCATTTTTAAATATACATTTGCATTTCTTCAATAAGACAGAAATAAATATCATTATCTGATATATTTTCCATTTTTACTTTGCGTATGTGATTTTTTTTCCTGACAAAATATAGTAATGGGGTTTCCATTTAAAACATATGGACGTCACAAATAGAGAAAACAATACTATCGCATATTAAATTCAATATCAATGTAAACTATTTGTATTTTGCATATAAATTTATTGTGTCCAATATTTTTTAATCTTTTTATTTCATTATTAAGTCATTATTCCATGCGTTACCCGCTTTTCGGACTGCATTGGTGCTCGACCGGCTCCTTCGATGTCATAAATCAGACCCCTTTCGTAAGAAATACCTTCGGGTACACACAAAAAATGCTTTGATCCGCGTCGAAAAACCGACAATGAATAGATCGATGCGAGCGACTACAATAGAAGGTGCACCAGTGCGAACCTCTCGCCGAACGCGTGATTTCTATCCGACTATCTGCATCCGTAGAGACTTCTGCCAATTCGAATGTTAGCGGATGTGGGTGAATGTGGGCGAATGTGACGTCCACACTCTCCCGATTCGCGGTCTCTCGCTATGTCTCGCCGAGAAATAGCGAGAATGTTGGAGACGTATTACAGAGGATTAAGAATGCTTTTGTGATCGAAGATTCTAAACTTTAGTTTCCATTAACTCTCTTAAAGACAATAAATGAAAAAAAATCTCGAAGAAACTAACTTGGCATTAAAAGTGCTATTCTATGATACCTCACACGGCATCACTCGCTGTAGTACATACTGTCTCATTATAACAGAAAAAAAATAATAATAAAACACAAACATTTTACAGCAGAAAATTATCGCAACAGCATGTTGCTTAGAATTTGATGCTGAATAAGCCGCTTTATTTTTCTCCTCTAATTATGAATGATCCTGTATGAGACATTTCAATATCAGCAATATGTATCCAATTAACATACTTCTTACCTCTTTAATCAAAAACCAGAACGTTCCTCATTTAATTAATCACCCATGAATCACAGTACATCCAATAGATCCAATACATCCAATGGAGAATGGGCACACGGTACAGCAGTATTATCCACGATAAATCCCAGGGAAATTTAATAAATCGCCAAGCCCTTTGCTCTATGTCGTTCGCTAGCCGGTAGTAAAAATCCTTTTATTGTTGTTACAGTGTCGCCCGATATTGTTGACCACGACACGAGCGGAGATTTATCGATAGCGGAGGGAGATAACGCGACGCTGTGGTGCAAAGCAACAGGACACCCGCCGCCTAGGGTCACTTGGCGGCGGGAGGACGGACAGCCCATCACGTTGCGGTTGCCCAATAGGGAATCACGAAAAGGTACCCAGAATAGTATTATTATTATTGCATTAGGATTACATCAGACTTAACCGTAAGCATATTGTGTTTGTTTGAGGTTATGTAACAGATGTGACCAGTATTCATGATGATAGCACTGGTCCGTAACATTTATTGAACCGCTTTTGTTTACCAAAAGATGTGACACATGATTCCGATGACACTTTGTAGGTAACGAACATTCTCAAAATGTCACAAATTTAATTTTCTTGTTGTTGAACTTTAATGTTATAAAGTGAAAGAAAAGATATGTGACAATTCTGGGAAATTGATATGACAGATTGTTCAACATGGGGCTTGGAAATGGTAGTCACACGTTTTTCTATTTCACTACTACAAAGTTGACACTAGTTTTTATCTTCGTAGAGATTTCGATCTGGTCGCATGATTCTTTGAATGATATTAAAGAATTCCATAAGAAAGCTTTAACCTTGCACATTAGAGCTATAAAGTATCTAAAATGATTTTTCTTTACTGTCAAACTCTAGACCAAAAGTGGTACGCGCCTGGTTAAAACGGATACATTTGCTTTGAGTTGAAGATGCAAGCTTTCATTTCAGTCTACTTACAGAATTCTGTCGGGTCAATAGTCAAATTGTTATGCACAAATTAAGTCGTAAACCTTGCACAGTAGGTAAAACACAGTTAGTCCCCAATAATTTTTAATATTTTGGAACATGATAATTAATTTATCTAAAACTACATGGTAAGTTTTCTCGTAAATTGTACTTATGTTTCCAACACCATTATTTTTCCAAAGCTCTAGCTGTACTAGTTTCGGAAATAGACGGGTGGATATGGCTTGTATGCTCGTTTCGGGAAAATTTCGAAAACTAGGTTACATACAATTTTCAAAAAATATTTTTTATGGAGAGCTCTTTTAAACGACATGACCATATTGGGTCTCAAACTTTCACCTCTACAAATTAAGTGGCAAACATTTTTAGGTTATGACTATTGGAATAAATGCGGGTAAGCTTCATAATAATGCCTAACTTCGGATTGGTACAAACGCGAGTTCGAATAGGGTTTACGTTTTTACTTTTGAAGAACGGAACAAAAAATCGCTGTGTATTTGTTTTTCTGATTTATGTAACTTAATAAACTATTTCAGGTAATTTAAGAGGTACTTCTTACCCCGTGTCTCAGCTGCACAAAAAAGTCAGCAAAAATTAGCCCAAAATTATTTTTATTGTTTATTGTTGACAAGGGTGTTGATCTGCTTTATATGACACAAATGTGTCACTGCTTGCAGATATTCTGTTAGAATCTTCGTGTTCACAGTCAGCAATGTTACCCAGTCTCAGAAAACAAATGTTCATATAGTATTTCTTTTTTTATTTGAAAATCATTAAAAGCATTTTTTTTTTAATTTTACCTCTCGCCTATATGTATGTCACCATACTATTAACTATTAAAAATACTATTAAAACTTTCTTTTTGTGAAAGTGGAACTTATCTATGCAATTTGTGTGTATAGAGCAAATTATGATTTGTTTTACTGCTATCCAATCGGTCATTACCGAAAGACTACTACAAACTTAGGTGCGAACATTCATCAATTGAAAAATTAGAAAGATTGGTATGTACCTAATCCAGAATTATAATGCGGATTTCCAAAAATTGTGATTGAAAAGTGATGCCCGTCGTACAAAAAAAGGAACGTAACGCCACAACTGTGCACAGCGGTCGTTCAGTTATTGCACATACGAGTGATCCGTCGCATGCAATTGCCATCCGTCCGCCTCTGGTGCTACACAAACACGCCCACATTAAGATTCCACAGTCAGAAAGATTCTTATTGTAGGTGACTACGATGATATGAACAGACTAATGTAGGCCAATGTCACTGTAAGCGAGAAATGCCAGAGTGGAGGAAGAACGACTTTTTTAGGGCGCGACGGCCTTGGTTTACAACCAGTTGCAGCACAACTGGGGTAGGATGTTAACGATTTTATTTGTTCAACACGGTCGGAGTCCGTTTTTCTTTATTCATTTTCGATTACGTTAAGTTAGACCATACGTTACTTGAAAAAACATTTTTATTACGTCCTTGCGCATATGGACCTCCAAGGTTCCCATTATTTCTAAAACACCCGAATCTTTTAAGTTCTTTCCAATACAATGAGATAGGACATTGAATACGCTTATCATATAAAAAAAAAACAAAAAAAGAAACTGTCCAACGCGGAACATATCAATTGACATGAAATTATAACTTGCCAAAAGGGATTAGACCCGTGAAAGGACTTGTCTGTCCAATGTAACTATATCCGGTACCTACAACAACTGGCGATAGCTCCGGCACGGAATAATAGCAACATGGGCAACGCAAGCTTGATATACACTCCGTCAGGCTTGAAATCAACGCATAGCGATGTCAACAATGTGCACCGGCAGCGCCGCTATGCGGATATATCCGTAATTCACGTGCGAACAAAGCCCCTATCACAAGAACGCTAATTGTGCCCATTTTATATATGTATACTCTATATACGCTGAACACAAGCCGTTATATTTGTTCAGTTTCGGCAAACATTCGAAATTATATGTATTAACGCTGTTTTGCTAACATGACGATAATACTTGTAATATCTGTAATGTATTCATTTTTTGATTGATGTGCATTTAATTATTATTATTATACGTTATGGTACTGTAATAATGGGTTGATTAGTCAATACATATCACTCTTCGGCTCTGTTGTTTAAATTCCTAAACATTGCCTATAGTTTCAACTAGTTATAATAAATCAGAGATTATGAAAATGTAGTTTTGTATTATTCAATAAATGCATGATGACAATCTAATCATCAGTGACTAAGGAGTAACTTAGTTATAAGATATTTGACTAGTATAAATTAACTGTCTCCCATTGATGTCTCTCAGTTAGTGGATATATTGGTCACATTTCTCTTGCCCTACTGTCTCTGTTTTTGGCACTAACACATATACACTACTCAAAAGGCTTCTTTCTCTTGAGTTTCCTAATCAATCCGGTGTTGTCGAAGAGCTGGATGACCTCAACCTCAACGTTCACGTAGCCAATACTCTAATCTCTCTATGTCGGATTCCTAGTTTCTTTCTATTCTGTTTGACAAAAGCTTTTCAGCAACCGCTGGCTTCTACTATAACGATTAGCAAGAAGTACCGACCGACACTTGTTGGCACTCAAAACAATGGATATTTCGGGAACAGTCTGAGAAAAATCAATGAAACTCTTGGTTCAGTCGTTAACGTTTCGCTTTTTATTGGTAAAGCTTCATCAGAACGGGTTAGTTCTACAATGTCAAATGCAGTAAGTAATCAATATAATGAAACCAGCAAAACACACAAAGAAAAGAAAACTTGTTCATGTATGGAGAAACACACAAATGGAGACCATAAAGGGGGTGACCAAAATCACCAATTTGGTGCTTCAGTCCCAACATCTTCAGGATTCGAAGACACGAAGTGACTTTTTCCTTGATTTGACTTTCTCCTTGTATGTCTCTGCGTCGATTAACCATTTTTCTTTGTCATTTCCATGGGCTATGGTGTACCTTGGGGTGTACTAGTCCGGCGCGACGTCACTTCGTGTGTTCGAATCCTGTAAATGTTGGAACTAAAGTAGCCCCCTTTATGGCCTCCATTTCTGTGTTTCTCCATTGAGCGTCCATCTTGCTCCTTGGCTATACCGTACTGAGGACTAATAGTCCGAAACACGTCATTTTATCTTGCAATGTAGTTCTTTTAGTTACCACTGTACCTAGTTTGAAAAGTTTCTAAGGCAATTTTTACATATGCAACCGCAAGAAAGGTCCGCAGTTATTTGGATATTCCTCTTTGTTCGATATTCCTGGCCCAGCTTCCATTAGCTTTTCTGATCGATATAATCTGAATTATTGGCCTTTGAGCTTTTTGTATGCCTGCCTGAGCGAATTGTGCGATGCACTGGTGCTTGAAAGTTCCGTCAACTTGGCATTGATAGATTTATTTTTAGTTCTCTCTTCAGGGTTATTGAGTGAGGTTTTTAATCTATTCTTGTCACGTTATCTTACTTAGAATCAGTTTCTTGTTGCCTCTCTTTTCTCAGACAGGTGATATTTCATCACCTTGGGGTAATTGTCTCCTCTTACTCTCCTTTCTCTATTAGAGGTGTTCTCCCAAGCAGCTTGTTGTATATCATAAACAATCTTTTTTATGTCTGATTCCAGTAGTGATTGCGGTGATTGCAATCTACGTGGGATTATTATTTCCAATAGTTCTGCGGATAACTTCTGTGTTGATCCAAGCTATTTTCTGGATGATGTGGACGAATTTCTTGGCTTCTATTTTCAGCTGATGCCCTTGTTTTAAGCTGAATATCTAGCTGAGCTATCTCCCTTTTGGTGTTGTCATCCACTTCCAACAAACACTATTTCCGATTTTCTGTTGGCGTTTCAAGTGGCTATTCGTAAATCGTTAGTGATTCTATATTTGTGTATCTTTTTGCTGTTCTAGCGTTGATAATCTCTCCTCTATTTTGTTCACCCTTTTAAGATTATAGTGGAACAATTGCATAGTGGAGACAGCTGTGAATTTGTTGCTTGAGCATAAGAATTTGTTTTCTTTATTATCAGCACTTCTAAAACGTACTATTTTCTTCCTTTCAGTTGACACATATAACGGGAGCACCCTGAACTTTTGGCGGCTGGACAGGAAGCAGATGGGAGCGTACTTATGCATAGCGAGCAACGAGGTACCACCAGCTGTGAGCAAAAGAATCTCCCTCTCCGTTAATTGTAAGTCAAATTTACCAAATTAATACGACAGGCTTATAGACGAGACCTTGTCTATGCCAGTAGTCTTCATTCAGTGGAGCGCTCGCTCACTTGTGTAATTATTATCTCAACGTGTGCCTTAAGGTATAGAACAGAAGGAAGGAGAAACTGTTCGCCGAACTAAAGTAATTTAACATTTACTTTGCCTTGCAGTTGCTCCTACAATCGGCGTTCCGAACCAACTTCTGGGCGCCCCATTAAATACAGACGTTCAGCTCGAATGTTACGTGGAGGCGTACCCCAACACCATCAACTATTGGATTAGGAATAGGGGCGAGATGCTCCTGAACGGGTGGGTGCCTCTATTATTTCTGGCTTGTTTTTGTTGCAATCAGCGCGCACACCGTGAGGGGGAGGGGGTTAGGAAGAGAAACTTAAACTTAAACTCCACCTTCAACCCGGGGTGTTTGTCTTTGTCTGCGACTAAACTCGCTTCCTTTTGATATATCTCCGAGTTGCTGAAAAACGAACTTGATGGAGTCTGGACTTAAAAGAGCTGTAGAGGAAGCGCGTTTCCTTAATTCCGATGAACTGCTTGGGGATCCTTAGCTCTTAATTTAATCTAGTTTCAATTTAAGTGTAATTGGTTTCTGGATTCATTTCCTTGATGGGTGCAACTGTGTTGTGTGTGAAAATATATGCTATGGAATTAAATTACATTCGAGTTATTTTGAAAGACTACAAGATTAATTATTCAAAAAATTCGTTACTACGTAAATACAGAATTCCAGTAAAAGCAGAATATATGAGCAACTTGATTTTAATAACGCATATAGTACGTTATATTACGTATCCACAGAAAAACAGGAAGTAGATATTTCTGGCCACAAAACAGCCATTTGGCAGAGTCCGTAAAATCAAAATACTATAATTGATATATTAAAACCATACTGAATATGTGGTAAATGCGGAGCACTTTGAAACATCCATCAATGATAAACTGCATTGCTCAACTAACAGAGCTCTAAAAAATAATTAAAATAAATGAACATAAACGTGACCGTGCAGCACCATCAAGCTAAACTCTCTCTATTCTAGGAGAGGTACCAAAATTTTAATAACATAAGTACAGTTTAACTCATCATGTATTCCTCTATATATACAGTGTGTATAAAAATAATCGTAACTTGTCAATATCTCGTCCTCTGAAAAGTTTACAATGAAACAATTCAAATAAAACATAGTACATTTCCTTAAATGTACCTATGTAACTAGCTAGAAATTGTAATCCAGGCATCTTTTTAAAGAAGAATACATTATTGCAATTGTATTTATAAGAACGACATAAATATTTTTAATTTAAATTATCCATTTCCCTTTTAAGTCCCCCCTTTAAGATCAACTGCGCATTCCGACAATGTCAACCGTGTGGTCAAACCATCGAAATAGTATAAGAGAGGAAGAGTCATAAGCTTAAAATTGGGACCACAAAATATCAAAATATCATACCGTCCGTTAGTCCCATAACGTCAATCTGACAAGCCGATACAATAGCTTTGTTCGCTGAGCCAGTTCGGAACGTATTCGGGACGTTATTTATATTGGACCAGATATGTGAGTGTGATGATGGTAGGAGAGACATTGTAAGACATTGGTCCAATATAAAAAAGTACCTGAACTGGTTCGGGATTCGGTCAGCGATGTTTTTATAACTAATTAGCATGACCGTATGTGGTGTAAGAAGCTGTCGCAGTAGAAAGGGTCCTGGCTGCAATTAATCAGCGGGTATTACGTTTCATCGGTAAGTGACGTTAGATGTCAGTCAAATGACAATGAACAGGCCCGTATTCAATCAAATTTGACTTAACTTTTGGTTTATTTAACAATTAAATGTAGCTTTCCAAAGATTACTGCCTAGCAGGAATTATGGATACAGTTTGTAGACCGATGCAACTGAAAGCCGACAAGGTCCAGTGTTGACCGAACATCACCAAATCGCATTAAATATATTTTCTAGTTTAGTAAACCATAGTTTCGATCAAGATGTGTTGGATAGTCACAGAATATTAATTAAAAGTATTATAAATAGGTACACACATATTCGATAGTGTTACATCAGAAAAGCAAAAATGAATAAATCCGCTAGCATTCGACATCAAAATGATAAAATGGTTTTGATTAATGGCCAGTAGGTTACAAAATGTATAATACTTATTTTGTTCTTATTCATATTCATATTCATGTTACACTGTTTATATTATGTTAAACAAATATAATTAATATAAAATAAGATTTATTTTACATTACTTGTTATAACCGTAATCCAGAGTATTTCTGCGTTTATTATCTACATATTTTTGCTTTTTTTAGTTAAACAAATATAGTTAATATGTGCTATGTTGCACTGTCTTCAATATTACAGAAAAGGAATTATAATTAGTCTGGGCCTGTGCAGAGTGCAGACCGACCGTCGTATAGTCCCATAAGCCATACCTACTGACGCCGTCTTCAATATAAGAAAAACTACAAGCGTCTCCTTTCTATGCTATCTCGATGGGCCAAACGTATCCGTTACGACTTAATGAAGAACGTACTTTAATCAAATAGTTTAGTGCAAATGCACTAAAAATGCAATCACGCTAACAAGAAAAACTTATTAGCCTCTGCTGAAATATCGTTTAAAAGCTCCATATTTACTGATATAAAACTTCTGTCATAAACACTTTGACACATGTAGTTTGTTTATATCAACCGGATGACAAGGTCATAAACTGTCAGCTACATCGACAGATATCAAAATTAACTAATTTTAATAAGGTCATTTCTTTAAATTTAGTGGCTGGTTGAACAAAACGCTATACAGCGCACGTGAGAAACCACTTCAATGACTTGTATGTCTTTCAGCACTCGGCTACGCCTCGTGAGGAAATCCGACATACGCGTCAGTGAAAACACGTGGTTTCTTTACTTACTTTCTTTACGTACTGTAATATACTATTCTACTTTCGTTTCATGATGAATGCATTGTGATACTGTTTCTGGTTTCATAATAAGATCAGTAGCTAACCATGGATACGGCTAATATATCCTAACCGCAATTTCTAAATTTATATGAAATTAATGACTTGAATGAATTTTCTAAGACACATTCATTTATTTGGGTTCACCACTTATGCACCAGTTGACTTTTAACTCTTGTAACTCTGTCTAAAAACTTATATTATAATAATATTCTAATCTTAATCGGAATTTTTTTGCCCCCGAAATATGTTTTCAATTAGTAGATGTATCAAACTGGCTGATTAGCACCCATATATTTTGACCCAATTATTTCGACTTTTTTTACTCTTGTCTACTGTCTACTGTCAAATTGTACAAGATGTGTAAAAATACGGATCGAACTATAACTTGGTTGTTCATCATCCGGTTTATGTAAACCAAAAACGTACACTCGATGCTGTAAACCCGTGGAGGTAGCCACACAATATCCACAATTCCCATAGCCAACTTATTTTTTACAGGTGTTCAACTTTTGATCTCACTGCAAATTCTTCAAACTGGGAAACTTTTTACTTCAAATTTTAGAAGAGCATTTAATTCTGAATGCAATCACGGATGATCAAATTACGCGCCTTACAAACGAATTCTTTTTCCGAAAATGACTATTAAATTCGATATTTATAACGCTTGGGAAGGTGGCTTTTGTGAATGGAATCTGCAGAGGCGTTTTTGAAAAGACTTCTTTACCCTGAATACGAAACCTGTTCCCAAATTTTGAGAAAAACTTTTGTTGTTTACGTTTTTTGAAGATTCTAGATTGGGTTACATGATAGGAAACTTTTGAGTCCGGATATGTATTCAGTTAAAGCAAATCTATCGAAAGCGCCTATGCACTTTCAATTCACAAAATCAGCGTTCTCCAGAGTCAATATTTTATCGCGTTTAATTGTATTTTTCTCTATTCAGACTGGTGTTTTCTGATTCGTTGATCAATTACAGTGTGAGCAAACCGTCACAACTTATTTCAATCAAAAAACGATTATCTTAAATCCAATTGCACTATAAAAATATAAATAATGCAACACATATCTCATAAAAAACCTTAAATCATCACCCTGTATATTATTGTAAATACGCCAAACAACGTATATAAAACATTTCGCTCTTCCCTTAAAATTATTTCCCAACCGCACTGTACCTCTTCGATAAAATCTATTACATGACATTCTTATTTCCGAACCGCCAGGATCAAATATGAGATCAGGGAGGAGAAGCAGGACTACAAGGTATTCATGTGGCTGGAGATCAAGGCTTTCTCCGAGGACGACATCGGTACATACAATTGCATATCCACGAATTCCCTGGGGAGGGCAGAGGGCACACTGCGACTGTACGGTGAGTATTTTGTGCTATTGTTGCTTATCCGGTTACCGCTTGTTACGCCACTCCACTTGACCTGCCCCATCCTACTGCTCATGACAGCCATCCTCCCCAACCTAATGAACGAACTTTATTGTCAACAGCCTTCTCGCGCTATAGATGGGACCTCCTGCAATTGAAATAGTAACTGAGGGAAACCGAACAAATAATACAATACTGAATGCATGGAGAATGGAGATAGATAATAAACTGGTTTGATTGAAATTGTGATGTGTCTTTATGCAGTATTTTTATGAAACATGTGTAATTGTCCTTTGAAAGTATGTTGTTTTGAAGACCTAGTGGGTCCAAGGATTTTTAAAATGTTGCACAACAACTCACGGTATTGGTCACCATTTCATTACTTTATATGGCATCTGTTTTCGAAGAATAACGACCCAATCAAACCGTTCCAAACAGTTACTACGGGTTTAATGGGGTTTCATAATACAATTTTTATGGAAGCATAATTAAAAGTATGTGTATTGTGTACGTCGCATGTAGCAACTGACGTGCTCGTCATGCTAACGGTCATGTTATCGTCAGTTATACCGTATTCGTATACACGCGGTATTCGGTTCCTGTTCGGATTGTTTCGTTTTATACAGACGATTAAGATGATACAATACTCAAGTTAGATCATTATTGGGAGATTATACAGTGTGTCTCTCGACTCGTGACTTTGGATTGTATGGGTTCTTTTGATATTATTAGAGATAGAAAGTCGGTTAAATGGACAAAGTAGTGCATATTTATGTGCTCTTTCATAATCCGTTCAGAAAACAGTTGAATTCCAAACGGTTCCGAGGCTAATTTGAAAAAGCCAAAAAATTTCATTTTTTAATGGTCATATCTTCTTTATTTGTGATCCAATTAAAAAAGCGTTTGGACATTATAAAGGCACTTTTTTGTCTACAATTTGATTATGTCAGTTTAAAATTTTTTTCGCCAATGAATTCGTCAGAAGCAAACGAAACTTTTGTTTTTCTTATGGACGCCATATTGGTTATATACATGTTTAGAATCATTTCTTTCTGAGTAATTTGGTATGCCACACGCCATGTTTTGAATACAGTAAGATAATAGAATTGACTGAAAATTTCGAGAATTGCTTCGAGAACACTTCGAGAATTGCTGAAAATCGCATGGTGCCATGGAAGACATTTTGTGAAACAATGTGATATCTACCCATCTGTATCCATCTGTTGAACAAAATTGGTGAAAACCCAGAATTTTATAAAAAAGAATATTAATGTCCGATGAAACATATTTTGTAACTGCGGTGTTTTGAACTGAAAGAAGACGCACTACAAAATTTAACTTCGGAGAGGTATCGGCAATATTGCTATCTGAGGACGTGGAAGAAAGAATGGACGATATACCGTTGGCCTTATGCTAACGTATGTGGTTCCAACAAGACGGACCACCTGCACATAATGCCCGAATTGCGAGGAACTATTTAGATATAAGACATAAACGGACGAGTATCATGACCACCAAGATTACCGGATCTTACCCCTTGTGATTTTTATCTCTGGTGTTTATAATTTTGGAAACGTTGGGGAGTTATGTGACACCGTCATCGACGCTTTCAATTCATTGACAGAAGAACCCTCGGTAAGGTCACCGTATTACGGAATGCTGTGAAAAATGCCTCCACGAAAATGGCGAGATTTTTAAAAACATTATTTAGTTTGTTAAAATGTTAGTACAAATGTAGTTGGTACAAATAAATACATTCCAAAATTTTACTGTAACTTGACTATGAGCACATAAATACTGTATCACTTGAAAGTGCTTTTCATGGCACCATGCGATTTTCAGATATTAAAAAAAAACTTCAATCTTATCGGCTTATTAAGTTCTAAATATGGCATTCCAAATTACTCAGATGGCGTCCATAAGAAAAACAAAAGTTTCGTTTGTTTCCTACGAATTCATTGGGGAAAAAATTTGAAACTTACATAATCAAATTGAAGACAAAAAAAGTGCCTTTGTAATGTCAAAACGCTTTTTGATGGGATCACAAATAAAGAAGTTATAACCATAATTCAAAAAACACGTTTTTTGTGTTTTTTTTTCAAAACGTCCCGTGAGACACACTGTATACGAAAATGTTGAGAAAGTTCAAGCCAGAACCTGAGATGTTTTGACGCTCAAAAAGAGAATACTTGAATGAGAAAGGGGCACTAAATAATTCAATTAGGTGGCTAGGTAGAATAGTCTGAGTGACAATTTATGAACAATTGGTATTTAGACTCTTGTCTCAAATCTCAAAAATTGAGAGATTGCGACAAACTTAATAGGATTTGGAGAGAATACCTAAAAAAAAGCATTTTTGTAGAGGATACCAAAAAAACATTTTCCTTAGCGACTAATTGGTCCAGGCTGCCCTGTTCATTCGCAACATCGATCCCCAGCATTAAATCCATTTGATTTTTTCTTCAGCGCACACTAAAAGCTTTTGGTCTACACGAATCCTATTCAAACCGAAGAATAATTGCTCACAAGAGTGATGGCAGCTTGCACTTTGAGTCTCTTTTTCTTTGATTCAGCACAGTGCATATAAATGACTCTTTTCCGGGCAGGACTTTATCGACAAAAAATACTTGGTTAGGTGTCCTCTACAATCCCTATCAGTTTGTCATAATATTAATGGGACATCCTGTATATATAAAACTGGTTGGGAAACAAAATCGTTTCCTATGACAACATTTGCACCATATATTGTATGTTCGTATTTATCTTTGACTTCCCGAGGGAGCGCCAACATTAAATATCTTTGAAAAGAAGGCGGCAGACCAAACTAGTTTAAGAACCACTGTTTTAGACAATTTCGTAAAAAAAAATGTATTCTATAGAACTGTGTTTTTACCTCTATACCCAACACCTTTAATCTTTACAAGGTTCTTTACCCACTAGAACAAGAATTATAAATTACATCCAATTTAAAAAAATACTGGAGGTTCTATAACACTGTGCGACAAATTTTGATCAACTCTCTTCCTCCCGGGAAATTTCAGCTAATAATGATTCTAGGTTAGCTCGAATAAGCGGATAAGAAAACACTCGGTATATAATGGCAAAATAATCCATTCAAATCGTTTCCGAGGGGGCCTGTTCCAGGAAAGAAATATAGAAGTGATGTTTTCTCTCATTCTATATGTTTTTTGGTGTTCTGAATCCGAATTTCAACTTTGCTACTGCCCACGGATGTGGCTTCCCAACGAAAAAAATCACAAAAAAAACTAAAAAAATTGTACCGTTTTTCAGTTTTTTGCGTGACAAATCTATGCACTTTCCGAGGTAGACCATTCCATACAAAAACACAGCTCATTAAATTTCCTATAATGCATTTTTGGTTGAACGGTTTGGCCGCTAGAGCGCGCTAAAAGAAGGGCAAATTTTCCTACTTTATGTAAAACCCAGTTTTTGAGTTAGTTAAAAAGGCTAAGATTGTACTAAAACTATTAATTTCTCTACAAATTGCACATCTTAATCACTTATTTTGATCAAGCCGTGTAGCCGCGAGATTGGGTTGATATAGTATGTCATATTAAGTTAAGCGAAGCCGCTTAGTCAAGAGCCCGAATGTTTATAAAAAAAAATACATAATTAAATAATACTATTAAGTATTAATTAAAAAGAGCAAATATATAGTTAATAAATAAATAGTAATAATATAGGTATCTACTGAATTTTGGTGAAGGGCTCTTGTTATCGCGGTTTCGCGTAATGTGACATAAAATTTCAACGCGCTCTAGCGGCTACACAGTTCGGCCAAAATAACAGATTAAGTTATGCAATTTGTAGAGTATTTAATGTCGTTTTATTGGAATCTAAGCTTTTTACTTTATCATACGCAGTATGTAAAGTATTGTAATCATGCCAAAAAAATTTTTTGAGATTTTAGCGGAAATATGTCTTTTTGGGTCCCCTGAACATTTTTGACCAAGGTACAAAAAAATGTCTGTGTGTGTGTGTATGTGTGTGTGTGTGTATGTGTGTGTGTATGTGTGTGTGTGTGTGTGTGTGTGTGTGTGTACCCGTTTTTGTGGCGACGATTCCGGAGAAACTACTAAAGGTATCGGGACAAAACTTCATATTTAGAAGTTTCATAACCAAACTTAGAGCTGAAAAGCTTTCTGTTGAAAAGGGTCCAAAGGAACTGGTGGTTTACTCTTAGCATTTTTCGAAGATTTTGTAAATGAGTCGCTATTTGTGTAATGTCGTCAAAATAGTTAAATAATAAATTAAAGGAGAGGAAATTTTCTATAATTTATGTATATGACATTTTTTGGTAGAAGTTATAGTTTAGCTGCATGAGCAAATTCTATTTCATCGAGATCGGTCGTACTGCTTTAAAACTAGTAGCCAGGATATGTCAGATTTTTTGATTCTAATGACAGTAGCTAGTGTCAAACGCTAATGTTTTGAAAATACTACTGTCAATATAGGCTGCGTTCGGATATTGAACACCGTTACACTTTTTACACCCACTAACACGTAAGTGTCATTTGGACGGTGTACCCGGTGTCAACGGAGTACAATATCCGAACGCAGCTTTAATCGAGATATCTGTCTAGTTCTACTAGTTTTATTTTAATGCAGACATAGCCGATCTCGATCAAATAGAATCTCATGCAGCTAAACTATTAATTTCATATATAGTATGATAAAGTCATGTGCCTGGCCACATCAGATTTTTTGTAATTACACGCACATCACATTTGCGATTTTCGTTGTGAAGCCATATCCGTAGGAAGTGGCAAAAAATTCGGATTCAGCACCCCTCAAACATATAGAGTGATAGAAAAAAAAACAACTTCTATATAAACACCATTTAACTGGACTAAAATTATAAGTAAAATTAAAAATAAATTTGCAAATATCACGCTTATTCGAGCTAACCTAGAAGAACGCCTTTGTGGAAGTGTTCAGGGGGTCATAAAGAATCATTATTAGCTAAAATTTCCCGGGAGGAAAAGTTTTTGTTGCACAGTGTAATATTCGCTTATAGACAATTTGATTGTTACTAGGAGTATTAAGTGCACGACTCGCAGTTAATACTTGCCTCTTTGCAAATTTCGGTAAAATACGATCAATGAGTGGAGTTTCGAGGCGGCTATTATAAATGATCATTTTGTTTGTAAATGGATTTGCCTGAAAACATTGTGTTAATTTGTGTAACAATTAAATACACTGCAAATAATTGTTATAATGTTATCGAACTGTCTAGTTTTGGGTAATTCCATGTCAAATCAACACAATTTTGTTCCTCACCACCTTGGATTTTGATAAAATTTTGTACAGTTTGTTGTCATCATGTAGTTATAGAAAAAATACCAAATTTTATGATATGTAATCCCGTTTTGCAATTATGGGTATGCAAGTTTTTAAAAATTGTACATGATATATGTAAAGGCCGATTGTCGATCACCTAATTAATCTAGAGAGGTGGTATAGGTGCCATTTTATAGCCTTTTCCATGAGCTTTCTCCACATATAACTCAATAGGGCTTGTGGGGGAATTTTGCTTTTCCTAATTAAAAAAAAGTTTAATTTTGATTATTTCAAAATGCTCCTTTTTTAAAGTTTGAAAAAATCAGATAATAGCTTACACTGTTTCTAGTTAATTGCCAACGTTTGAAAGTGGGTCGGAAATGGCTTCATGTCTTACAAAAAATAAATCTCTACAAACATAATATTTACAGAGAATGATACCAACCAAGTGAATACGATAGACTATTATTTATTTTAATAGTGTTATTAGTTTTAAATCACAGAGGTCGTACATTTAGATTATAAATAACTGTTGAATTTCAATACAATTTGAAGTTATAGTTGACTTCTCTTTCTAAATATAATGCATGTAGACATTTATTTTTTTTAAGACACGAATCCATTTCCATCCCACTGTCAAACTATAGGAATTACCTGAAAACAGTGTAAGCTATTATCTGATTTTTTTTTAAATTTTGAAAAATGAGAATTTTGAAATAAACAAAATTAAACGTTTAATTTTTAATTAAGAAAACAAAATTCCCCACAAGCCCTATTTTGTTGTATATCACGAGAAAGCTCATGGGGAAAGCTATTAAATGGCACCTAGAGAGGTGGTCTCTAGATTAATTAGGTGAGCGACAATCGGCTTCAATAATATCATGTACGAAAATTTTTTAAAATTTTGTATAATACCCATAATTCCAAAACGGAACATATTATCAGAAAATGTGGTATTTTTCTATAACTACATGAAGACAATAATTATAAAATTAACAAGTACAAAATTTCATCAAAATCCAAGGTGGTGAGGAATAAAACTGTGTTGATTTGACATGGAATTACCCTTTTATGAAAAAAAAAAAACTTGGAAGTAAGTGACATTTGTAATGTTTCAATGAGAAATATTATATTTGCTGCCAATACTTACTTATATTTAGGTTTGATTTGAATTTAGCCCGTTCGGTTTGTCATTTTGAATCTGGTAAAATTTGTCAGTTGAATTTTCAAGAATACTTTTTCCTTAAATAAGAAGCAGTCAACCACGCACCTTTTCAAAAGGCTAAATTATGAGACCAATTTTATTAAAACGAAATAGTTTTTATCGGGAGTATCTACTCCAGCTCCAGCTTCAGTGTGCAACGCTTTTTTAATACTGATTTCCTAAAAAAACTGAACTCAATTCACAGTTTCCGCTTTCAGATTCTACAGTATAGTCACTTGTCCTTTTGAAAATTTTAGTAATTGGAATTTGCCTATCTTTTACACATACACTCAAAGGTGTGTTGATTATTTTCTTATTAATTTAATACGTTTAATACATATAATAGCTCGATATGATATAATATGTAGATAACTCGCTTTTGTGAAATCAACTTTTCTCCGGAACATTATCTGCCATTGCTTAGTATTTTGTGTTAACATAAATAGTCATACTGTATATTTCTCGTGCCCTTTTTCCAGATGGGTGTCCTAAAAAAATCGAGCTTAAGATCAAGTTCCCAGATTTCCACCGGATTTATAACAAACCGTCGAGTTCATAAATTCGGTTCAGCTACCAAGAAAACAAACCTTTTGTCGGTGGGTTTACCTCTTTTATCTCTTCACTATGGCCAGAACAACAAAAAAAAACACCATTCAATACAACATCGCTGCGAGGTGAATCATCCCTCCTTTTACGTCTGACCATAAAACGAAGACGCGCGACCCCTCTCGTCGAAAAACTCTGCCTCACACCCCTGTAAATTTTTAACACGGATTGATGCTGCCGTTCCTATCCGTAAATCTCGTGTAGTAATACAGCGCGACTCGCTTGGCAAATCTTTCACCAACCCAACCACCCCATGCCGTTTCCCAATGCGGATGAAGTCGCGCTCTTTTTTTGTTCTCTTCCTCTGGGGTGGGATTTGTGTCAACAGTTTCTGGGATTAATTCCACTTTCGGGCATCGATTGCGACCACCCTCTCCCCCTCATTTCTCGATTTAGAGTGTCTGCGGGGAGATGGTGGACGTGTTCTGCAACCCACCCGGTGTCGTTACACTTTATTCTGGTGTAAATAAACGCGAATTCCGGGAACACTTCTCGAACACTGGCATCAATTACCGAGATGTCAATAGTTCTAGAGCTAGAGGATATACGGTACCAGACGCGGGGATGTTTTGTTTTTATTTCGTTTGTTGGTGATACAGAGGATCTGTTTGTAATACGCGCGTTTTGCTCCGTTCAACTTCTTTTAAGATAACCGTCGTTGCTGCTTGTTCAGTGAACAGAAGAGTAGATATTTTATTACATTTACGAGAACCAACGTAATCGACAGTAAGTTTTAAGAGTATGGTTCAAATTAAACCAGCAAATGACTTGGAATGGGAAAAATTATGGGTAGAAATGTAGAATTAAAATCCGTAAACAACCCAATTTTCCGGACAGATGGATTTTGGTTCACTTTTGGCAGAGCCAAAAACGATCGAACGACCTCCTCGAAACCAGAGACACGCTGGCGATCTGTTAAAAACAAATTGTTTAACATAGGATTACAATTTTCAACGGCATTCTTAAAAGTTTATTTTTGAGTTCTCAATTGAATCTGCCGAGTTCGAAAACAATACAAGTCCAAAATTGGCCTTTTTGAACTGAAATAGCCAAAATGTTCACTATGGTTTATTCTATCGAATAGACCTCTTTATTCTATCGAATAGAGGACAGACGATGCTTGGGCGCAGTAAGCAAGTCAAGAACAGTGATTTTTTGCTCCCTCGGGTAACGCATTTCTACTCCGTTTCCAATGATATATCAGTCCTAAAAATTCGCCAACTTCATAATTCGCATTCAAATCGTTGTTGAGTTGAGGTACGCCGAAGTAATATGAATATCAATATCAAAAAGAGAAAATATATTTTAAAAAATCTGATGTGGCCAGGCACATGACTTTATCATACTATATATAAAATTAGTAGTTTAGGTGCATGAGACTCTATTTGATCGAGATCGGCCAGGTCTGCATTAAAATAAAACTACTAGAACTAGACAGATATGTCGATTAAAGCTGCGTTCGGATATTGAACTCCGTTGACACCGGGTACACCTTCCAAATGACACTTACGTGTTATTGGGTGTAAAAAGTGTAATGCAATATGCGAACGCAGCTTATATTGACAGAAGTTATTGTCAAAACATTAGCGTTTGACACCAAGACTACCTACTGTCGTGAGAATCAAGAATCTGACAAATCCTGGCTACTAGTTTTCATGCAGTACGACCGATCTCGTAGAAATAGAATTTGCTCATGCAGCTAAACTATTGATTGTACCAAAAAATGTCATAGTGATAAATTATTCAGAATTTCCTTATCTTTAATTTATTATTTAACTATTTTGACGAAATTCCAGAAATGGCGGTTTATTTGCAAAATCCTTAAAAAATGCTAAGACTAAACCTCCAGTTCCTTTAGACCCTCTTCAACAGAAAGCTTTTCAGCTCTAAGTTTGGTTATGAAACTTCTAAATATGAAGTGTCGTCTCGATACCTTTAGTAGTTTCTCCGGAATCGTCACACACACACACACACACACACACACACACACACACACACACACACACACACACACACACACACACACACACACACACACACACACACACACACACACACACACACACACACACACACACACACACACACACACACACACACACACACACACACACACACACACACACACACACACAGACATTTTTTTGTACCTTGGTCAAAAATGATCAGGGGACCCAAAAAGACATATTTCCGCTAAAATCTCAAAATTTTTTTTGGCACGATTACAATTCTTTACATACTGCGTATGATAAAGTAAAAAGTCCTCGAGTATGTATGTAAGTGGTGAAAATTTAGAATTTTACTACCACATGACTTCGGAACCCACTACCACCGTAGAAGAGTAAATTTATTACTATTATCTATATAATCATCAAACTTTATAATATCATACTATATCATATCGCCATATACAGGTTAGTCAAAATTACCGGAACACCTAAATAAATCTCTAACCGTAAACAATTTCAAAAAATTTATTAGGTCAAAGTTGTTTTGCTTTAAACAATCTATCGTTCAAATATATTTTCAATATACAGGGTGTTAGTTTTATTCTGGAAATTTGGTAACCTTTCCTGTTTCAAATAGAACAATCTGTATAATTTAAAATTTTTTAATTCTAAGAATCTTTTGTCGGTAAGAATCCCTTCTTTATAAAATGCATAATTTTTTAGTTATTTGCAATTAATCAAAAATAGACAAAATTACCTAAATAATTCCCTGTGAAAAAAAAATCAAAAAATGTATCTATCTGTAACAAAAAAATTTTCTAGGTTTAAACAAATTAATTCTTAGAATTTTTTGTAAAAATCATTTTTTTACAAAGCAATTAATCAAAACTCCTAAACTTCAAATTAAGAATATTTTCCCACATACTTGTGCATTTCTTTTAATTTGGCAGCTTGAATATTTTATTTAATTCTCTTTCATAGTTTTGTGATTTTTTCTTGATTTTTTATTTTTTTCCGTTAATTGTCGATTAATTGCTCATAACTCAAAGATGATGCATTTTATACAAAAAAATATTCCTACAAAAATTTATTGTAATATATACAGGATGTTCTATTACAAAAAGAAAAGTTTACCAAGTTTCCATAACAAAATTAACACCGTGCATATTAAATATATACTTAGAAGATAGCTTGTTAAAAACAAAAAAAAACTGTTTAAATTTTTTTTTGTTTAAAGTTTTGTACGGTTGGAGAAGTCTTTTGGTGTGCCGGTAATTTGGACTAACTTTGATTAATTGCTTATATCTGAGAACTGATGGAGTTTATAAAAAAATAAATTCTACAAAAAAAATCTTAATCTTAGAACAAATAAAATGAATAATATAAAGCGTCCTCTATTTGAAAAAGAAAAGATTACCAATTTTCCATAATAAAATAAACACTCTGTATATTGAAAATATATTTAGACGATAGCTTGTTTAAAACCAAAAAAACTTTTTCTTTGAAGTTCTTTACGGTTGAAGAATTACTAAAATGTTCCGGTAATTTTGACTAACCCAATTAGTATAATCAGCCATTTTGAATTTATTGTGAAAACCTGACAGTTCCCTGCAAATCAAAGATTTTTTACATTTTCGGTCGCCATATTGATTCCGCCATTTTGAATTTTGAAAATTCGAGGTTGGGTTTGGAGTCTAGGATCTTCAAATATCACAGCAAATAAGTTTCATAAGCACCCGGCATCTTTCAAAATTGTCTGGTCGCCATATTGAATCCGCTATTTTTAATTAAAAAAAATATGTCATACGGGTTTGGAATAGAACCCCAAAATCCCCATACATCATAATAAAAATAATATTTAAAAGCTTTCAATAAACAATTATTGTTAGAAATGTACGCTGTTTTTCCGTTCAGTTCAAAAACAATACATGTCCATGATGATTGTTTTAATCATTTATATTTGCTTTTAATGCAAATATAAATAAAACTGTAATACATTTAATTCTCTGTGAATTACGTTATATTTTGGCACGAAATAGCTAACTGCTATACTTTTCAAGATATAGCACGACAAAATTATTTTGTTAATTTTCTCAGAACTCACATTCTGGACTTTCAATTAATTGTGCGACTTGAGGCATTAATTTCAATACAACACATTCCAACAAAGGAGTTTTTCCCATAAATAGTAGCCAACGAACAATGACCAAACAATGTTCAAAATTGTGCTTTTAATAGTATTAAGAAACTTTTTAAAGTAAATAAATACCGAACCGCTCAGGGCGATTTTGAGAGGGTAAAAAATGCTAGGTTTTTCTAAATAAACTAAGAATAGTCGTTAGATGAGCCACGATGTTTTTTTGACTTTCAATAAGATATTTTTAGGTGTAAAAATTATTTGTCAATCACTTGTAGAATACAACCTGTACAACATAACCAGTAGAATGTAATACTTGCTTTGACAAAAACAAATACGCTGGAGCAGTTTTTCTGGCACTACTGTTCCCTGTTTTTCACATAAAAATTAGCTCATCCCTGAAAGTTAAAGAAAAGCAAAATATTAAAGAAAACACATGAATAAAATGTGTGTAAAATCTGTGTTTCACAGTCGGCACTTAATTTAGCTGATTTTCTTCTATTTAGATTTTTTTACAATAGTTTAATAATTAATGTAGGTCCACGTAAAAGAAAATACGTTCAGTATTTCTGAACGTAGTTTCAGTGCTTTGCCTTTTTACAGTGTTGGGCTAGTTTGAAAATACCCAACAGGGCTAAACTGGTAGCCAACGGAATTATTTTAAAATAAATAATAAGCACCGAAAAACTTTTATTCTAAGAGTAAATAGATAAATACATAGATAGAGGAGAGCGGTCATTTGGACTGGTTTTTATATATTATTGAAGCTAACAATTCCATGTTTGGTGAGTTCACACCTTCAACATGGACCAACAAAATTCTATTAAGTTGATTATTATATCTTACACAGGGTGTTGGATAAACTATCGACTGTATAATATGTAGATTAACTAATAATTGACCGCCTTGCAGTCCAGCAGTGTTTTATTTAAGACCATATCGAAAAATGAACTCACATTCTGGACTTTCAATTAATTGTGCGACTTGAGGCATTAATTTCAATGCAACACATTCCAACAAAGGAGTTTTTCCCATAAATAGTAGCCAACGAACAATGACCAAACAATGTTCAAAATTGTGCTTTTAATAGTATTAAGAAACTTTTTAAAGTAAATAAATACCGAACCGCTCAGGGCGATTTTGAGAGGGTAAAAAATGGTAGGTTTTTCTAAATAAACTAAGAATAGTCGTTAGATGAGCCACGATGTTTTTTTGACTTTCAATAAGATATTTTTAGAAGGTGACAACATTATTTGTCAATCACTTGTAGAATACAACCTGTAGAACATAACCAGTAGAATGTAATACTTGCTTTGACAAAAACAAATACGCTGGAGCAGTTTTTCTGGCACTACTGTTCCCTGTTTTTCACATAAAAATTAGCTCATCCCTGAAAGTTAAAGAAAAGCAAAATATTAAAGAAAACAAATGAATAAAATGTGTGTAAAATCTGTGTTTCACAGTCGGCACTTAATTTAGCTGATTTTCTTCTATTTAGATTTTTTTACAATAGTTTAATAATTAATGTAGGTCCACGTAAAAGAAAATAGGTTTACAATTTTTGTGCCAATTCACCCTGTTTAATTCGTAAATATTGACTGGTCAGATGTGGGCTATAATACCCGCTCCCACGACAGGTGCAAATTGCTCATCGACTTCGGCTGTTATTTTGAGCACACGCTGCAAACCATCCTATGGGTTGAGAACGAGACAGCTCTGTTTTTGTTGCGTTTGTTCTTACGATTTTAAGCGATGAGCACCTTTCGTGGTACAGAGTATACCTATATCCAGGGCCGGCGGGAGGCGTGTGCGAAGTGTGCAGGGCACACAGGCGCCGTAATAAAAGGGCGCTAAAGGCTAGGTTTTTCAATTCCAGTTTAAACCATAAAAAGAGTTCAAATAGAGCAAATCGGCATTAAAAACCCAGTACAAGAGATCTTAAAAATAAGTGAGAAATATTAAATGTCAATGATGTTGATTAAACAATAATGACTTTCTCAAATTCAGACTTGTACTGACTTCGCCTGTTTCAGTTGTTAAGCCTAGGCACCCGGTAATGATTTTTTTATCGCCGCGGATAAAAATTTGCGTATATGGGCTCCGTTCTTTACAAACAGTGTGTTTCATAACGGCAGATACAATTTTGCTGTAGGGAAAAAGACAAGTGGCGTCTGGGCTAAGAGCAAGAGAAACTTTTCCAAATTTAAAAACGACGTCAATGGACCAGGGAAAATAGAATAGCTAGTGAAATTATTTCAGTTGAAAAGGCGATTGAACAGTCAAATGAAAATGACAAGCTTCCAGAGAAATTTTAAAAATTAAAGCTGGCTGTGTTCTTTACAAATAAATATACAGTATATCTCCACGGATTGAGGTACACAGAGGAAACAAATTTTTATTGTGATTCTTCAAAAATGCCAAACTCCTAGTTGTTGGTTACTCCACAGTAAACCTATCACGCCCGTTTAACGACTATACATAAGAAATGGAGGCTTTTATTATTATTTTGATGCACTATTATAACAAAAAGACGACCCATCTTTTAGAATTGTTGTAGATAGATGTTCAAACTGATGTTTTATGAAAAACCTTTTTAACTAGCCGTGACGATCGTTACCAGTGCAGTGATCTCTTGGTTTTGGTAACCAAAAATTTAAAATTCGCGGAATGACCCTAGTGTAAAGTTTCTATTCTAATAAAGTTAATAAATAGTTCTAGTTTTTATGTGAAATTTAGGCTAGCTACTATTATATTGATTGCATCATGTGTAGTAGCTAGAATTTGCATATAAATAAGCCACTAATCTTGTCAAAGTACTACATGACAATGTGACACAAACATTTTCCTAAGTATATGTAGATATAGTGACATCATGAGATGCCAACTTGGTATTCTTAATTTTAGAAAATTCTGGAAATCTATGAAAAAGAAGTTCTAAAATAACTTTTTGCCAAAATTTTAGTGGTAGTTTTTCTAGCACAGCCTTGATTTTTTTCCACTACGAAGTTAAAAGTTAAAACTACGCCATGGAATAAAAGCTATAAAATTTGTTTAAGGGAGTTTTACGTTATTTTGTGATGTCTAAGAGATAGACATTGACGTTGATTAGAAATAATATATTTTTATGATATGGCCTTGTAGTATTTCAATTCTACATGCAAATTATAACAATTCAGATTATATTTTAGAGCCGATTGATGATATCAAGGTAAACACAAGAAAAATATCACGCGCCGGGCCTGCCTATATCTACTACATATGAGTAAAATTGACGAGTAATTTTTGGTGAAAAAAAGTTCCACTGTATTTCAAACGTATTCCGCCAAATTCACAATAAATGAAACCTTACAGATCCATAAAATAACATACGAATGCAGCTACACGCCAAATCATTTATATACCAAGATATTAGACATTGGACGCAATTACCAATGAACGTGATCCGTTAAAAACTTACATAAAACCACCGCAATGTTTATTTTTTGTTGTTTACCTTTGTCATTTGATTTTATTTTGTGAACAACACAATTTTGCTGACCAGACTGCTGTTAGTTTACACATTACTTTGTTTGTCACTATAAGTTAGAGAACCTGTTCGAGAGTCAACGTGTTTTTAAAGTATCTAGAATTCTAGATAAAGGCACTGGAACAAGATTTTTATACATTTAGAGTTAGAGGGACGGCCCACATTTTATTATTGTTTCGTAAACGTTTTTTGTGTATTCCGATGACTTTTTGTTAAGGTGAACCGTAAGTTTTGTTTCCGTATTTCTGAACGTAGTTTCGGTGCTTTGCCTTTTTACAGCGTTGGGCTAGTTTGAAAATATCCAACAGGGCTAAACTGGTAGCCAACGAAATTAAATTAAAATAAATAATAAGCACCGAAGAACATTTATTCGAAGAATAAATAGGTAAATACATAGATCGGGGAGAGCGGTCATTTAGACTGGTTTTTATATGTTATTGAAGCTAACAATTCCATGTTTGGTGAGTTCACACCTTCAACGGACCAACAAAATTCTATTAAGTTGATTATTATATCTTATACAGGGTGTTAAAAATATTGGATAAACTATCGACTGTATAATATGTAGATTAACTAATAATTGACAACCTTGCAGTCTAGCAGTGTTTTATTTAAGACCATATCGAAAAATGAAACACTTCTAGACTGCAACGCGTTCAGTATCAGTACACCATCGAAATGAAATTTTGCCCTCTGTCACTCCAGACTATACCTGACAAACATGGGCGCCCGCAGAGAGGGGCAAGGGGGTGCACTTGCACCCCCGTGGATTTTGATATAACATGGGAAAGATCAACAAGAAAACAATCATGAAATACATGCTGATTTATAACTAGTGTCAAAAACGTTTAACATTTAATTGAAAAAAATAATAAAAAATAGAACTTAATTATAAAATAATTAATAAACTTCTGAATTTACACATCAAAATTCATAGATGTTCAATTATAAAAAAAAACAGAAACAAACAAGTGACAACTTATCAATCTTTGCAAAAGTTTACTGATTGAAATACGTTTGCTATTCAAACGGAGATTATCGCCATTTAGCAAAACTCCGAGCGGCGAGGGGCTACTAGGTTTTTAATTACCTACAATTTGGGGTATGATAGAAAGTTATGGAACAATATTTGCAAAAGTTATAAACATTTTTCTGTCGCAACTGTTTGAAATACGTTTGCTATTCGAATGGACATTATCGCCTTCTGAAGTGTTGTTGTCCATGGGACAAAACTCCAAACGTCGAAGGGCTACTAAATCTTTTAATTACCTACAATTTGAGGTATGATAGAAATCTATGCAACCATTTTTGCAAAAGTTATAAACATTTTTCTTTAGCAACTGTTTGAAATACGTTAGCTATTCGAACGGAGATTATCGCCATTTAGGGGCTGTTGTCCATGGGAAAAACTCCGAACGTCGATGGACTACTAGGTCTTTTCATTACCAACAATTTGGGGTAGGATAGAAATTTATGCAAAAATTTTTCCATGTTATCAACATTTTTCTGCAGCAAATGTTTGAAATACGTTTGCTATTCGAACGGACATTAACGCCATTTAGGGCTAGTTGTCCATGGGGCAAAACTCCAATCGTCGAAGGGCTACTAGATCTCTTAGTTACCTACAATTTAAAAGTTATAAGAATTTTTCTGGAGCAAATGTTTGAAATACGTTTGCTATTTGAACCAGTTTCCGTTAACAATATATTTTGGAGTTGGCCACTCTTAACTCTTAACACTCTTAACCGGCTTTCATTTTGCACCCTCCTGGAAATATTTCTGCGGGCGCCCATGCTGACAAACATATTAAATTTAAATAGTTTTAACATTATTATACTGGGTGTGTCCTTCCTCGTCTCCAATAAACATATTGCCAAACATTGAATTCATTATGTGGTATAACCTTTTGAAGGTCAAAGTATTTATGAAATATTCACCATGCTTATTGAGAAACTAGTTAAAAATGTTTTGAAATCGACCGCATGAAGGGCAAATCAGTTTCAGACAAATTGCACAAGAAACAATGTAGTTACTTCACAAAACTGTTAATCATTAAAACGTCGTAGCTCGAAAATGGTCGACGTTTGCCTACTTGTTTTATCAAGTTTATAATTTTAAATATAATACTTACTTGAATATACAAAAAGAAAAAAAACGATAATCTCGCATAAAATTGTTTGGGCACTTTTGCGTGTGAATCCTTTAGGATAGCGTATCGCTGAAGAGTATTCCGTGTGAATGCGCATATCTTCGGAAGGTATTCAGGCAGTAAATTTGAACTGTCCAATTGTGCCCCATGTTCAAATCTGCCCCGGTTTCCCCTATACATAGGTCATGTATTGAAATATCATTTCCTATTTTCGCTGGTCATATTTACAAACGCTAGAATTAGTTTTAATAGAACCACCGTTTATACAACAAGGTTAATTAAATTTGTTTAAAGTTTGATTATTAAATTTGCCAAATTTTTATTCCGCAAGTTAACTTCAAGTTAACTACAAAGGGCCCTGAGTCACAGATAGCAATCCTCGTACACCTTAATACCACCACACCGGAAGTGCCACGTCACTGATCAAAACTTCTTAAAATATTCGCCAGTTCAAAGTTTCCAACGGGCCCGCATTATCAGTTAATTATAATGCCCCCACAGCGGCAGCGAAAACTTTGGAAACTATCGGAACCCGGAATCAACAAGTTTCCTTCGGTCGCAACGGAGAAAAAGCTAGCTGAAAGCCGCCTTTCCCCGTTAGTACAGACTTCATAGACACCCGTCGAGCCTGCTGCCGCCTTGATATTTTCCGTATGAACTGCCGCTCGCCTGCCGTTGGTTCTTTGTCGTGCTTGTGGCTCCCTCTGAACAAACTTGCTCGAAGTTCGGCATCCGATTGAGGTTGATTAGAACAGACGGTGATTGATGCCGCGCTCAACTGAAACTTCTGGGTAATCATGTTCGACTTACGCTAGATACAACTAGTTATTGATGGCAGGTATCAAGTCGATTACAACAGGTGGTTTTGATACCAAAGATCTTTACATCAGGTATGAAGTTTCTGTTCAAAGCAGAGGTAATTAAGGTAATGATTTTGTACAATGTTTGTCTTGTTTTCTTTCCTTTGGTGCAATGTTATGGGAAATGCTGATAATATGGTATCATAGCTTATGATGAGTAATGTTTTCTTAGTTTGTCAGGAGAAGATTAATATCAACTGCCGTTTTGAGTTATGACCCCCACAATGGACGAATGAGCTTGAAATTAATAATTACTTCATGACATTGATTCAGATTCTTTCAATCTTTACCGTAATTATTTCCCGTTGTTTTTTCACAGGAAATGCGATTATCAAAATGCGACAAATTTTGGAAATAATCATGGAAGTTGTATCTCAAATGTCAAGGCATCGGTTCAGAGCAAGTCTATGGAAGAGACACATCAGTAATCAAAAATATTAGAGATCTGAAACATTTGGAATTACGAAGGAGATCAAATAAGCATCAATTACAAGAAAAATTCAAACTAATACACATTTGACAACACAAGCTGTCTGACTCTAATGCCAAACACTAATAAGATTTTTTTTAAATAAATTAAAAATTACAGCCACAACCTGGATTTGATCCAGGGACCTTTGCGTCTCTAGCACAATGCTGTACCCAAATTAGGACATATGTTAGGGAAAATTGTCATATCAAGGAAAGGAAGTAGTCAATGCTACCAAACGCTAGCCTATCATGACACCTATCAAATGTCACCTACGTGGAAGTAGGGTTCACACCATTTCTGTAATAAAAATTACTAAAAAAAATATAACCTGAAAATGTTATTGACAAATGTCAGAAAATTAATGTGTAGAAAGTATAGGCATTTTCACACTGGCCGACACCGGCACGACAACGACAACGATGGCGGTGGACGCGTAATCTCATGTAAAATCATGGGAATGCTTTCACACTCGCCGAGATGTCGGTGTCGTGTCGTTACAGGTGAGCAGCAGTCACTCCACTCGTGTCGTTGACGGCTGTTGAGTTTTTAATTGACACTAAATAAAAATGGGTTCAAATATGACATTGTTACATTAATTCAAATTGTCAAATCGAAACCCTGTATTTGGGATAAAACGAATGACAATAATAGAAACAAAATTCTTCGGGAGAAAAGTTGGCAAGAAATATTTATATTTTTAGAGGATGAATATAATAAAATATTCATAAGTTCCTGTTTTTTTTTTAATAAATAATATAGCTTTAAATAGTTTTCTTTCTTTTTTCAATTTTTCAATGCCAAAACCGTACTTATTGTCACTGCTAGCATTTCTTCAGGTGGTATGCACATTCTAAATTGAGTATCTTGCTTCTTGATATTATTATTTATATTCGATACGTAGCTCTTAATGGGGACGGCTCTAGGTCAGGATGGAGATGCAAATATAAGTCGCACTGTTGTTTACATACTTTGTGTACTGCTGACCATACAGAATTACAATACTACAGCTGACTGCACTCCGTGAAACACGATAGTTGAGCGTATACTATTCTCAGGTGCTGCAAACTACTGATCCCGTTCCCATCCTTTGCCGTGGCTTTTATATTGAATTTGGCAAGACGTCATGACCTGTTTTGAGCTCCCAAACATCCTGAGTTAGGATTTTTGGTTGCACACGGCCTTTGATATAAATCAAAGTTAATTTGCACGCTTTGAACGCGTGCAACAAAGGAATGTCTTTGTTCCGATATGAAAAGCCTGACGTCTGCATTTCTGGACACGCAACTGTCTGCAGGTCGGATGGGTTGGATGACCTGACCTCAATTGTACAATGCAATTAAACTATACTTCGCAACAACCCTCCTCGCAAACAATTGCTCGACCCAGAGCAATGAAAAGAGACAAAAATTGAACAGCCACGGAGCGGGATAGGAAAGAACGCACCACTTATAATTTTATTTGCCCACCATAAGAAATAACAATACAAAAAAATATCCCTAGAAAGAAATTCAATGTCGTCGTGCCTGTATCGTATGCGATTTGCCCCGTTCTCATCCGTCTCCGTCTGGTTCTTGGGTCCTCCTGCTAACCTTTTTCTTCTAGGATTGCGATGGTCATCTACTTGAGGGATACCATTACGGTCGGCTTTGACCGTGTACCCAGATTCGTGTTTAAGAATCATCTCCTGTTACCTCTCAGAATTCTCCTAATTCATCTTCTCCTTCTACTTGGACTAGTCGGGACCCCTTGTCCCATGTGAGGTGGTTTGGTAGAATCCATAGGACCGTTCCTCTCTAATCGATTAGTTTGTTTCTTCTCAGACTGGTCGAGACATCCCTTGTCCCGTGCGGGGTGGTTCGGTAGAATCCGTAGCGCCAAATCCCCTCCAGTCTACATCGCCAGCTTCCTCTGGCGGTATCGGCAACCCTAAAACTCGCATATAACTCAATTATGCTGGTATGGAACCCCGTTTCGTCATGAGTCGACTGCTTCTTGTAGATGACCACCATCCGTGTATTTATCTCTTCGTGATCCCGGACCAGCCAGCTGCATCCATCGAAGTGAGAACGGGCAAATGCATATTCTTCCTTACAGTGGGGCATTAACCTTCAACAATTAAACAAAAAAATATACACACTAGGTACTAACTTATTTCTAAAACGAAGAGATGACCATCCATCTTTTTTCTTTGACGCTATCCATCCATGCGGTTGTTAATAGCTGTCTTTGGAACGGCATATTTCTCATTGGGGGAGTGAGAAATTTTACAAGACCTCCCTGCAGATTGACCGCAAACACAATTTGCCTTGTCTCCGAGTCGCTTTAGACATGCTTCCTCTTTGTCGAGCTGGATTTTTGCAGATGTTTCCACCCTGACCAAAATGAGCCGTTCCCGATCTTCCTTTGGACCATGTTGCGCCTCCACCATGTTACGTAGCTCTTAATGGGGGACGGCTCTAGGTCGGGATGGAGATGTAAATAAAAGTCGCAGTGTTGTTTACATACTTTGTGTATTGCTGACCATACAGAATTCCAATACTACAGCTGACTGCACTCCGTGAAACACGATAGTTGAGCGTATACTATTCTCAGGTGCTGCAAACTACTGATCCCGTTCACATGGCTTTTATATTGAAGTTGGCAAGACGTCATGACCTGTTTTGAGCTCCCAAAAATCCTGAGTTAGGGTTTTTGGTTGTACACGGCCTTTGATATAAATCAAAGTTAATTTGCACGCTTTGAACGCGTGCCACAAAGGAATGTCTTTGTTTCGATATGAAAAGCCTGACGTCTGCATTTCTGGACAAGCAACTGTCTGCAGGTCGGATGGGTTGGATGACCTGACCTCAATTGTACAATGCAATTAAACTATACTTCGCAACAATATGTAGTCAAATGTATTTTTGCGTATGCGAAAATAGTTAAAAAACTTGTTTGGGTCATTAGACAACTTCTCAAACAGAGTATAGTAGGTACCCTCTAAATATCTCACTTTTACAATTGGATGTACTCATAACATCCTTTGCTTATTTTGTTCTTTGCGCCTTAAATATAATAAATAAAGCAAAAACAATTTGTTAAATCCCGCAATGACATTCCATCGAACGCCACACGACAACTAAACGTGCCGTGATCGTTGCAATGTGTAAACATTCTGCCAATATCGTGCTGATATCGGTGCTGTGCTGATGTCGTGTCGGTGTCGGTGTCGGTAAATGTGAAAACGCCCTCAGGTGACATACAGACGGGATGAAAACTTTAAATAAATTAAAAATTCCAGCCACAACCAGGATTTGAACAAGGGACCTTTGCGTCGCTAGCACACTACCTTTAGCATACACGCGCGTTAGAAAACACTCTCTACAGAAAGCAAACGTGAAAATTATAGTCTATTTCAAAACCGTTATCGAAATCAATTTGGCCTAGGCCGTACCAGTTTGACCTTAAGTATGTATTTGTATACCAGGTTAAACTAGTTTGGCCTCTGATAAACTAGTTGTGCCTAACGCGCTTCGGCTAAACTAGTTTGGACTAGGTCAAACTGGTTCTGCCTGAAAACGGGTTTTACAGGTAACATTTAAAGAATTGAAATAAAGCAAATAAGCCTACGTACTTAGTACAGTAGGTATTCTACTTATACAGGCTGTTCCTAAATATCATGTAAATACGAAAAGGAGTAATTCTTTGGCTTATTTAATGACTAAAAATTCATATAAACATAGGTCCGCAAACGCTTCGTTGCCGATCTACAGGGTGTTGAAATTTCAAGATTGCTACAAAAACCGCGCCATCCTAGTTTTAATTTTTAACAGTTGGTGGCGAATAAAATGTCAAAATAAATACAAACAAAAGGTTATCTAAATCAAGCCAAGGCATACTAGACCAATTATTAAAAAAAATTAAAATCATCTAGCGAAACACAGAAAAGCTTTTATTTTTTTTCTCGATAACGGTGGTAAGAACGAAAAAACTACAAGAGACTAAAATGCTTTAGAACAAAACAAAAAATGCATATTGTATTTTAGAATCCACCAGCGGCGCACCGAAAAAAAGTTCATGGGGAGAAAAGGGGGCATGACCCCTGAAACAATACCTCCCTGTAGATTCTTAAAACCATTTGGTATGCCCAATGATGTAAGTCCTACAGCGTAACCTATAATTCCAAACTAGAGCTAAATATCTCAAAAACTACAAGAGCTCTAAAGAAAAAACTAAAAAAATCTTGAAATTTCAACACCCTGTAGATCGGCAACGAAGCGTTGCGGACCTATGTTTATATGAATTTTTAGTCATTAAATAAGCCAAAGAATTACCCCTTTTCGTATTTACATGATATTTAGGAACACCCTGTATAAAGACAAAATTGCAATGTTTAATAACTTCAAATGCAATGGAATTCCTGCATTTACCTACTTATGTACCCAATTATCTCCAACAATTCCTTGGGAGACACAAACATAATTTTACCGAAGGCCCGCATTCAACCTCTGAAAAATTGGAAGTTTGGCATTTCCTTTATACTCCGTCGACTAACCCGAATCATATGTATGTAATTTGAAGTTTGGCCAAAGACTTGAATTTCTAAATAAAGTTCGTGGTTAAAATAGCGTAATGATCAGCTATTATCCTTTTTAAAAATGAAGGCATCGCCGTAATTCTATCTAGTTAAAATATGCTTAAAATATGCTTTTGGTATTTGCTTTGTAAGAAATTAAGATATAATAAGAAATTAAACAAGCTCAAAAAATCCGGTCCTTCCTTAAATTCTTCTTGAAACTTTTCCTCTGTAGTAATTTTTCTTTCCTTTTTTAATTATCCTTCATTAACCACACTTAAACGGAAATGACCGCAATTATGACGGTTACAATTCCGTTATTATTCCGAAGACGTTCCCAGACCGTAATAACCGTTGTGATAAATTCGTGTTGTAGTAGGTCTCAAGCGGAGTTAATGGAGTTGTCCCTTAGTGACTCCTGGCGGCGTTTTCCAATTTTCCCGACTAGTGCGGCCACTTCCAGTTAGAGGGCGGAAAAGTGGGCCGTGAACGCCGCCACCCGCCGAACGAGTATCCGAACATCCTTCCGGAAATTGTAAATTTTAATTGTAATAGTTGAAAATATTCGCGCGCCCGAGTGTTCTCGTTAAAAGTTTCTAATGGTGGTCTCCCTCTCCCTTATTTTTTTACATTTATTTCCATCGTCCGCGCGAGTTTGGAAATCATGTACCGCGTAATGATTTCGACAACACTCGCCCCTCAAACTTTTAATAAATTTCCTGCGGGACCAAAGCGAGGATAGTTATGGCAGCTCTCGACGCTACACTCGTCTTGCTCTCTTTTCCTCTTTCGTTTCCGACTCTGTCGCTAGGTGGCGACACGTCGACGAGGAAAAAAAACTAAAATAAAACTAGAGCGAGTTTTTAATTAATTGCCAGTATTGTCAGCGCGGATCGTCACGACACTGATAAATGGCTTATCTAATTGCGAAAGGTATTGTTTCTTCAAATGTCTGGAGGGGTTTCCCATTCCCTACGAGCGCGACTAGGTCAATATTACTTCATTTTGTAAATGGAGAAAAGGTGGGTACTGTTGAATGGACAGGTCCAGTAAATTCTTTTAAATTAAGACCTGCACGTCGCAGTTTTGCTGGTTGTGTTCGTAACCACTGTAAATTCTCTTTCAGAGTCTGTTAAAAAAGTTTTCTTTGGGACCTCAAAATGAGGGGCCGGATAGAGGTAACAAGCCAATATTTTTTTTAATAAGCATTAGGTGCTTAACATATTGAAACTAATCAAAAAGATTAACCATTATTTTAAATCTGAATTCTTAAAACTAGGTACGTACTTTTCTCTAATAGGCTATCCACTAATGTCCTGTATTTACTTTGTCCTAGTTCAAAGCGTTTAGTTCTTTTTAGTCTTCTCACTAGATTCTGGTTGTCAAGTAGCTGCAGGGCCTCTACGTTGACGTGATGGCTTAGGCGTGATTCATGGCCTAGTGGCGAATCGTTTTATTTCTTGGATGACTTGTGGGACACCAAGATCTCGATGCAGGTCACTGTTCCGTATGTACCAAGGAGCATTGACCATATTCCTTAGTACTTTATTTTGGAAAGTCTGGATTCCTTGTATATAGGAGTTTTTCGCATAACCCCAAACCTGGATGCCGTATAACCAAATCGGTTTTAGTACTTGGTTGTAAACTTGTAGTTTGTTCTGTACTGACAACTGAGAGTTTCTTCCCAAAAGCCAGTACAGTTCTGTATTTGAGGCCAAGCTCTACTCTTTTCTTCTTAACGTGTTCTTTCCACCTTAGTTTTGTATCCAGACTCCTACCCAAATACTTTGCAGTGTTCGCATATGGAACTATGGCGTCGTTAATCTTGACATGAGGTATGTCGTCGATTCCTTTGTTTGTAAAGTTAATGTGGACAGATTTCAGTTCGTTAAGCTTGGTCTTCCACGTTCTGGTCCATTTATATATTTTATTACTAGCTTGTTGAAGATTCCTAGTAGATTTTCCAATAATTGATCTCACTGTCATTAGAGCCGTGCATCTGTGAATGTGGCGACTGTTACATTTTCCAACTGAGGTAGGTCACTTGTATATAAGATAGAGAATTGGTCCCAATACACTACCCTGGGGTACCCCAGCTTTTACTTCTTTTAGTTCCGAGTATTCATCGATCTGTTTTATTCCGAATAGTCTATCAGATATATAGGATGTAAGCAGCTCAACGTATTGTACTGGTAGCATACCTTTAGTTTGTGTATCAATCCTTCATGCCAAACTTTATTGAAAGCTCGAGTCACATCCAGAAAGACTGTTGAGCAAATAAGCTTTTCTTCTAATGCTTTCTCTATGATATCTGTTATTCCATGGACTTGATCTATAGTAGAATGCTTTTCTCTAAAACCATATTCGTGTTTAGGAATTAGTTCCTTTCTCGCAATGATAGGTTTCATTTTCTTTAGAAACAACTTTTCAAAGAGCGTCGGTATCATTGGTAACAGTGATATTGGGGGATATAATTTCGCCTCATTCGGTTTGTCTAGTTTGCCTAGTTTCCAGATATGGGGGACGTATTTTAATCTGAACGATGCGTTTATTAGATACGTCAGCATAACAATACCTTTCTTAGGTAATTGATTAAGAATTTCTCCTGTGACCAATATGGTGACCTGATCATTTCAAAAACACAGTAATATGTTAAACTAAAGTAGAAAAGTATTCGATATTATGTGTTCCCCGTTGGTTTAAATTAAATTGCCCGTTGCTCAGCTTTGCTCACATATCACTCACATAACACTTTGCTCTGCTTTTGTAACATCACTTCACGAACTCAAAAGGATTGCCTAGACATTCGTGTGCTCAAGAAGTCTATTCTGATAATTCCTTCTCAAGATCCCTGTGGAGAATGCTATTTTTAATATACCAATGCACACCCAAGATGTTTCTTAGCACCTTATTTTGAAAGCGTTGAATGATGCTGAAATTGCTTGGCTTTGTGCAGCCCCGCAGTTGGATACCATAATTCCGAGCTGGCTTAATTAGCTGCTTGTAAAGTAGGAGTTTATTGTACGTCAACACAATCGACTTCCTTCCAATAACCCAGGAGATTATTTGTATCATATGCATAATTCTTCCCGTTTTGTTGTGGCGTGTGCTGTTCAGCGAATCTTGACGTCCAGCGTCATACCAAGGCATTTTGCCATTCGTGAGTAAGGAACGGTGGTGTTATTTATTTGTACTGGAATTTATTGTATTCGCTTGTTGGTAAAATTTTTGTCAACGGATTTGTTTTTGTTTGATGAAATTCGCCATCGTTGCGTCAAGTCACAGGACTCTACTATGGACTTGGACTCTACTATACTGTATCTACTGCCATCATAGCAGTGTCATCAGCAAACGTGGCAACACCATCTGGTTGCGGAAGATCATGATTTTAATAGTTGGCTATACTCGCAGGGTAGAAGCTATTCCAGCATATTGTCTAGGCACTCGCGCTCGTGGCAAACTTTGTCGAAGGGTTTTGTGACATCCAGGAATTTAGATGAACACACTCTTTTTCTTCTAAAATTCTTTCCATTACCGTTCTTATTCTGTAAAGCTGGTCGAATATCGAATGTTTGTTTCCGAATGCAAAGTGATGAGCGGGTGTAACGTTTCTCTTATCTAAGATTGGCTTCAGTCATTTTACTATTACTTGTTGAAATAATTTTGACAATGTAACGCTGAGCTTTTTAAATATCAATTAATGCCAATATTATTTTTAATATATTCTTTCTATGTGGATCTATATGTAGGGTGGAACTTAAATACCGGATACAATCGAGTTATGACGTCAACCGTATGTTTAGGTACTAATGGCAACCCATATTATTTATTTTTTTATTTTGGTGGGATTTTTTCTTTATTCAACGGTCTAAAACTTGTAATAGGTCAAGAAATATGGCCTTAATGTTTTACTAATAAAGATCTGATCTTTTACTAGTGAAGCCTGCTAGTTGAAGATGGTTTCGAGTTTCCACCTTAGGATGTTTTCGGTACATGAAAGGTGCCACGAGTTTGATGTAGAAATGCACGTTTTGACTAGAGAGTGAGTTCGAGATTGTGTTTTGTATCAAGTTGAACTTTGTCAGCAAAGTTCAACACGTGGTCGATGGTAATTTGATATGACTCGTTTCACAAGTTTGTTCATAATATCACTTGATATCATTTCTCTTGTGAGAATCTTCATCTCCTTTGAGATTTAATTCGGATTTGCTTTTAGTCTTGATTTTTAAGTTTTGATTTTGATTTGGGGTTTGGAATTCTGTTTTCTTAGGCATTTTCTGGAATTGTTATTGTCAGCGCTGGATTTAGGTCTGTGGGGCCCCTGGGCAGTAATGCTGTGGGGGTCCCTAGAGAGAAAATGTGGGTGCCCCTGGACAGAAAAGCTGGGAGGCCCTAGGAAAAAAGAAGAAGTTACCCTTAAATACATAACCACATTAGTTGATGACTATTGTAATTATTTTGAATAAAGAAGTAAAAGTTATCAATAAGACAAAATTTCTAAATTATCATAGGATAATCTAAAATATAGGTACATTGCGCTACTTCCCAATTAGGGAAAGCATCCTTTACTTTTCAATTACTGATTGATGAGCAGTTGTTTGCTTATTTGCTTTCCCTCTGCTGTGATATTTTTGAAAAATTGAGTAAACTATATGAAATTAATGTCAGTGAATTCATCTAGGACATCAGGCAAGCTTTATTGCCTGATTTATTTCTTTGGAAGGTGTCCCAGTTGATCAAAAATGAACAAATCGTGAATAAACCAATTCATATGTGGAAAGCCTTTGACCCAACGAGACAAGAAATTGGTCAATCACTGGTCAAAAACTATCGGCATGAGATTTATGGTTACATAAGTTGTACTTGACTTAATTACATGCGTGATTTCAATAAACGTGATGAACTGCAGTGCTGGTTTTATTTCTGAACAGTTTTCTACAGTATTCTACACCTGAACAGTATAACTTCAAAAACAATTTTTTATTTTAGTTTGTTATGTTTTATTTTCGTGGGGGCCCCTGGGCTGATGCCCAGTCTGCCTACACTTAAATCCGGCGCTGATTATTGTTCGCGTTGTATGAACGTTGTTCTTTGTCGACGTTTGTGGTCAATAATTATCCAGCTGTCGGACTTCATTTCGTTCATGGTAAAAAATGGCATTGCTGACAGAATAACAAAGTATTGTAGTTTTAATAATGATTGGATATGGAGATCGATTTAGAACTCATCAAGAAGTCCGTTAACTTTTCAGAAAAAAAGTATCTTGATCGGCAAATAAGCCAACCCACAGTTAGCACAATAGAAAATACATTTCTATAACATAGTGTAAAGAATCTTCCAAAAACTGAAAAAATATTCCATCTTCAGACCAAACTTGAAAACTTACGCTTTTACTATTAAGCAAGGAAACAATTTATTCTACAGATCCTTCCACTTTCCTTTCCTCTAGAACTCCACGTAGATACTAAAGGTGCCTTCCTATGTATGTGTCTTCTTTTAAAGATCTGTTCTAATAAACCAACAGTTTGGAGAAATTACTGTCGCCCTAGTTGGGTCTTTGTAGACAATGTAGACCGACGGATTGGTAATTATGTTGTTTGTTTCAGAAATAAGGGTGAACCCGGCGGACCCTCAAGAGAACCGAGTTAGTGTGGTGGGAGGTAAGTAATCAGGCAGGCTGCGGCCGTTAAGACGATCCTTGACCAACGCAATCTAACTAAGCAGGCCACAATTTCCATTCGGAACTGGGCGCATCACAACGGTTTCCACTTACTCGGTAGAGTAACTTCGCGCAAAGTTTGTCTTGTCAGAGTAACCAACAAAAAAACATCTACCCAAGTGGAATAAAGCCGTAGAATTCATTAAAAACTTAAATTGCATTATGCGTAGTGTTGTAAAGAAATTGACAAATAAACCAGGTGCATTTTTCATCATCTTCCGAAATATTTTACTATTTCAAATTACAAATTTCCTGAAGTTTAAAGTTGTTGAGAAAAAGGACTCAACACTATTGAGTTTACTGTTTTTATTCAGGACTAACAAATTCGATTATCACGGCCAAACCGACTTTGTCAGATCTGACAAAGTTACTAGATTGACTGGTTAAAAGTAATTTGAAAGTATCAGGTAGGGGGGGTCACCAAAATCATCAGTGAAAAATTATGTCTGTCAAAACGAGTCAAAACGATTCCTGTCATAATGCGACGGTTTCGTCTACATTGTACGTCAAATTAAATTTAGACTTCGCAAAAATTAGTAAAAGGCTGGATTCTTCTGTGAATAATTATTTAGACATTTCACACAAATATCAAGTCCCCACATATATCACTGCTGCTTATGAAAGATGAGAGAGGATAAATTTTGCGATTATCTCGGAAATACCGATGGTAGTCAAAATAGTTGTTAGTAAAATTTGCCATGATAAAATATCCTTCGGCTTCTTCTATAAAGCAAACCGTTTCAGAATTATTGGCGAATTACTGAATTTATGAAGAAAGAAACAACAACAACTTAGAAGAAACAAGCCAATATCTAGTTTACAGCTATACTTTTGTTTTAAGCAAAATCCCAAAAGTTCCAGTTAATATTACCACCGAAAACAAATATAATGTGGCTAAAAAGGGGGCCATTATCGGTATAATTTCTCTGAAAATGTTAATTTTATTTCAACAATCTTTATTTTCAAAATTATATGTCTTTATATTTTCTTTAGAAAATGGATGATGTATTTTTCCATATGACGCAATCTGGGAAAAGGTATCTACCATATGTCAAAAGAAAATTTTGCGCTACATCAAAAAATATCAAGTCAAAATCTCGATTTTAAATTTTATCAGTATATATTTCTATGTACCATGTTTTAAGCTATACAGGGTTATTGGTACCTAAACGTATTCCTTTAAACATGTTATAGTAGATGTCATTTGAAAAATACTTGACCCCAAATGCAGGATCCAAAAGTTAACTATGAAGACATAATAGGCCAAACAAAAAATAATTAATGTTTCGCAGTTTTTGTGTGTGTCAATTGTGTCTTTAGGGCGTAACAATTGTTTATAAATCAAAATTTTCTGAAAATTATATATATATATTATAAATTATCTACAAATGAATACTGGGTTAAATACTAAATGCTACTGTTGCTAAAAGAAATATAATACATCTCTAAAAAGTTTACTTGTATTAAGAGAAGACTACAATCTAATCCATCTTCGTCCTTCGTCGTTTCGTCCTTCGTCCTTTCGTCCGAAAAAATAAAAGTAGTTTCCAATATAATCCTACAAAAGAGTTTTCGCAGCACTTGTATCGGCGGTGACTTGATACTCTGTTTAAAATGTTTAAATAGTGCTAGGTATACAGACAAATCTAGACTTGCCTTTAAGAGTCATATTCAGTGATAATCAGACTGAATTTCCAGTCTGAGTTGATGGTGATTATTTTTCACGACTACATTCACACGCCCATATCTCTGAAACGATCTTGTATAAGGAAATAAGTGTGCATTTTTTATGGGTAACTTTATGAACTACATATTGATACTTCAAAAAACTAGCGTCGAGTTTCTGAGATAATCGCAAAGAAACTAATTTTTCTCCCCTTTCTTTTGCGTTCATGAGACTGTACAATAACACTTTTGAATATCATGCATTATTTTTGCTACAAACGTGTCGAAAATGTCTTTAAGCGCGAATGTTACATGCGATTTTTTTTAAGGATTAGGTAGTAAATTAGTGCAGGCAAATTAACTGATTATAAGCCAAAACCGGAGACAGGAGACAGGAGACAGGAGTAGACAGGAATTTTATCATTGGAAATGGTAAAGGGGCTCATCGAGAACGTAAAAAAAATAAATGCAGGTCATGGGGTGGTATAGTGTTTATTTGGGATGGTTGAAAGCGGGTGCAAAGCATATTATTGCGTTTTACGGCGAAACTTGACGTTTTATTCAAAAACGGCCTATACCAAGTTGTAGATCATAAAGAAATCTACAACATTCATATTGGTCACTTTTTACTATGACCTCAGAATTTCCGAGAAAAATGCGAATGCCAATGTCAAAACGAATTTTCTGTTTTTTATTTTTCGCTGACGCAACAATGATTCAATTTTAATCAAACTTTGTGAAAGCGTGCCCTTTTATACCTTAAATAAGCATACATATTTTTTATATACAAAAAACAAGAAGTTTTTGAGATATTTAGTTTTTTCCGTCAAAATCAGACCTTTTTTAAAAAGAAATTCTGTGGTGAAAAATCATCGTACAGTTCTTCTGGGTCTCATTTTTGTTGTTTCTACATGTACTTATTGACACAATAATAAAAAATAATAGTCCCTATTTAACAACATGCTGAAAAATTTAAAAAACTCAAAAACGACTTTTGCGATAGTGAATTTTTCAGTAATTGTTCATTATTTGTTTAAATTTTTAAGAAAATTGCGATACTGGTTACGACATTCGATTGTACGGAAAAATATACAATGGAAACTGTCTCCCATTTCTACACTAATGCTATAACCATTAAATTAGAATAAGAAATCTTCAGATAAGTAACCAAAATAGTCAGTTTTTGTCTTAGTATCCAATACAAAAGTTTTGGTCAAGAAAAAATATACAACTTTTGTAGAGGTTACTATATAACATAACCTCAGAACTTCCGAGAAAATGCGAAACATTCATTTTTTTTTAGAATTTATAATTTTAATTTAGTTTTGACGAAACTTCTGAAAGTAAATTAATTATTTATGTCTTAAAAGATCACAAACTGTTTATGAAAAAATCTTTAGTTAAAAATGTGATAACATTTAATGTGAAACAGTACTTTAATAATTGATAATAATAAATTACAAAAGTTAATATTGTAACACGCCTCTAATACCAGTGCGCTCCATGACCAGCGAGGGCGTAGGAGCCCCCTTCCACTACGTGTCGACACACGACCTGGAATGAGCAGGATAAAAGACGGTACGCAACCCTGGCACATGAGTTCGCTCACCGGCCTGGAGGAAACTATTAACTTGGCGCACCTCGTAGGGCCTTGGTGACAACGTGGAATCCAGACGGAGAGACAGGCATCGTCAGTATACGACACGCTGCACCTACCGCGACTTGCATTTTCAAATATCTTTTTCCGAACGACCCCACCCCGTCAATATATATTTACAGATTTACAAATAAAAAATGAAAAGTATTTATTTATCATTTTCTATTTGATTTTTATAGATTGGCATAGTTATTTAACTATGCCAATCATTGCCTTATTCGCAATTTTTCTCGGGAGTTTTGAGGTTATGTTATATAGTAACCTCTACAAAATTTGTAGATTTTTTCTTGACCTACAACTTTTGTATTGGATACTTTTTGATTCTAAGCCAAAAACTGTTATTTTGCTTACTTATCTGAAGATTTCTTATTCTAATTTAATGGTTATAGCATTAGTGTAGAAATTAGAGCCAGTTTCTTTTGTATTTTTTCCGTACAATTTAATGTGCCGTAACAAGTATTGCAATTTTCTTATAAATTTAAGCAAATAATGAACAATTACTGAAAAATTCAGTGTTGCAAAGGTCGTTGTTGATTTTTTTCAATGTTTGAGCATGTTGTTAAATAGTAACTATTGTTTTTTATTATTGTATCAATAAGTACATGTAAAAACAACAAAATTGAGTCCTAGAAGAACTCTGTACGACGATTTTTCACCACAGAATTTTGTTTTAAAAAAGGTCTGATTTTGACGGAAAAAACTAAATATCCCAAAAACTTCTTGTTTTTTGTGTAATAAAAAAATGTATACTTATTTAAGGTATAGAAAGGCACGCTTTCACAAAATTTGATTAAAATTGAATTATTGTTGCGACAACAAAAAATAAAAAAAGAAAATTCGTTTTGGCGTTGGCATTCGCATTTTTCTCGGAAATTTTGAGGTCATAGTAAAAAGTGACCCATATGAATGTTGTAGATTTTTTTATGATCTACAACTTAGTATAGGACGCTTTTGGATAAAACATCAAGTTTCGCCGGAAAACGCAATAATATACTTTGCACCCGCTTTCAACCCCCCTAAATAAACATTCTACCACCCCATGACCTGCATTTATTTTTTCTACGTTCACTATGAGCCCCTTTACCATTTCCAATGATAAAACTCCTGTCTACAATTAATACCCACTCTCAACATAATTTGCCTGCACTAAATGGTGCGAATCAGACATTATCGACGCATGTAGTTTTATTTTTGCCTTTTAGTTGACGTTACTAGAAACCACCTTCAGGACTTGTGCTAAAAATAATGATTTTTAACACCGGGTTTTATAATTTGATACTTTTTTCGCACTGGTGTACTTTTCTTGGTCTACTTTTAACACGGTAAATATACTGTTTTTATTTTAATCTAGCTAGGTGAATTCATAGTAATGACTATGTATGCAGTTTGTTGCTTAAATAAATATAATTGTCGTATATTTAGTTGTATTGGGAAACTTTAGAAAATTTGATGCGTCTAGAACCAATACCAGTCGTATACATATGTGAATCAGAATTTTATGGTACTGTTTATGCCAGTCCACAATTTTAATTCAAATACCGGGTGACCCACGGCATAGGCATTCCCGTTTATATTTTTGGTTTATAAAGCTTCGCGACTGGTGCGCGATAGGTGCGCGGGCGGTGCATAGTGCGCGTGAACGCAATGTAGAGTACACATGAATATGTGCTGCATGTGTAGTTTGGTAGTTTAGCACTTAACAGCATGTTAGATAATAATTAAGAAAATGCATGTTTAGTAGTTAGCGAGTAGTTGTAAGGCATGTAGTTAGCGTAGGTGGTTGTTTTTAGTTTGCTTTTTGTTGTGATTAAAGGTTTTTACCCAAACCCAAAAGAGCGAAAGGGAAAACTTGCTTTTTCAATTGATTAAAAATCAGATTAAAGAAGATGTCGCTGTCGGCTGAATGCTTCGGTGATACCCGACAGCGGGGTGGAGGCGGATCTTCAATCCCTTCCGCTCTTTTATCATTAAAAAAAAAAAAAAAAAAAAAAAAAAGGTTTATAAAGGTGGACAAATCAAATTTGGGAAAGTGGTAATAGACAAAAAATGCCATTGTTTGGGATACTCTTGAGGTTAATATGTCGTCATCATCGAAATTTGAAATGGCACCCTATATTCGTTGTGTGTTATTTTCAATCAGGATGACAATCGCAACACAAAAACATATCGATCGTAAACTTTTATCACCACGGCAACGCAAAAATAACTTTTTTGTGAATTAATCTAGGTGGCTATGAATTGGTGAAAATTGTCGAAAATTGTCAAATAAACACTAATTAAATCGATTTTGGCCGACATTGCATTACTGGCGCCCTCTAGCGTGATATAATTGCTTTTTGGCCAGTGAATCATTTTTTTCACTGGTACCCAATGGCCACAACGTGATTATTCGATAGAAAACATCTTTCCGATTACAAAGATACCAAATACTTGATATTTTGTTGAAATTCGTAGCGTACAAATGTTGTTAGAAACAACGATATCAGATATCAGATTTGACCCAATGATCAAAGCCAGCGTACAAGTCAAAGTCGCTCAGTGGACACTCGAAGGTAGTACCCTGATTATATTATTCGAGAATAAGCGTTTTTCCGACACGACACCAAATTCCTGATATTTTGCTGATAAAAATTGACGATCGATATGTTTTTGTGTTCAGAATGTCATCCTGATTGAAAATATCACACAACGAATATAGGGTGTCATTTAAAATTTCAATGATGACGTCATTTCCGGAAAAGCCGGAAGTCATACACTTTCCCAAATTTCATTCGTCCAGATTTATAAAAGAAAAAAACGGAAGTACCTATGGCGTGGGACACCCGGTATATCCAATTCGTAGATAGTTTTTATGGTAAAGTTACTGCTTGCTTTCAAAACCGGTCATGTCCTCAACTAATTTGAGTTATTATGAAAATGGTTTACCTTTTTTTAATGCAGAAATCTGCGTAGATTGATATCAATATTAAAATAATACAATGGGCAAATATTTTTTAAATTAAAACTTACGGCCATCTAGGGATACCTGGGCTCAAATTCCAGGCGGTGCTGTAGTATAGATTAGATTTAGAATTTTAGCCATTCAAACTTGGTCCGATACTGTGTGGTATACACTTAAAAAAATTAAATTCTTGTTTAAGTTTGAGAAATAATCCCCACATACTTAATGTAAACTCCGTTTCAACTGGGACACCTTTATAATATTTATTTCTTTTATCACAGTTTTAACACGTTCGCATTTCCACAAACAAATTAATAAAACAAATCAAATTTAATCTTAACTTACATTCAAATCATAATAAGACAATCATTTTCCAGTAAAGACTTATTAGATTTTCTTTCTTTCTTCCAGGTTTAACCGAATCCACAAGAGGAAAATCAACAGCAGCAATGTCTTCACATTCAAACCAAACATATCTTCAATACCTATTAATTATTTTGTTAACTTTTCGGTGACAATTTGAACAACATATCTAAAATTCTTTTACCCACCTTATTGATTCATTTTTTTGGAAAGAATACATCTCCTGTACATTTATTATTAACGTTCTAATTATATAACTGTAAAACTGTGATAATTTCATTCGATCTTATAGGTAATATAAACTGTATATTTCAACAACACTTGATGTTAACATATATATGTTGTGTATATAATGTAGATATAAATAATGTAGCTATGTAAGTCCAACATATCCGCGTTTCGTTATCACTATCGGTTGGCAAGACTGAGCTTTTAAATGTATATATTTTACATATATAAACATATATTCTACCGAATCTTATTGAGAATTCCCTATCTATAGTAAATGTTTAAAACAAAAATGTCAAACCCTAGACAGTGCCAAATATAATTGTAATTATTATTATTGTAAATCGTTGTAGTCTACTTGATGTAACGTAACAAATAAACGTCTAAAAATAATTTGAATTACCTTTATTTATACATCCATCCCTATCATATTAATTTCAAATACACTTCTCCGAACAAAGGTATAATAAACAAGAGGTGAGTAATTCAGTATGTACGTCTAAATATAATTAAAACTCGGGAGTAATAAATAAGGATCTACATCGTAATTAAGGGATCAGAGGGTTCAAAAAGGGTGATAGTAACCACCCCGTAACGACTCACGAGGGGTGAATTGAGTTGCAGAATCCGGCGGTGAGTTTTTCAGGTGTTTCCAATCCCCCTGAAATTCTCCTGAAAGGGGAGAGTGTGAGTTTGCTGAGGCGATAAGGTAGGGATCATTAAATAACAGATGAAAAGGAATCCGTTGCCGTAAATTCCCCTGAAATTTACCGAAGTATATGCGGGAAATAGCAACTGGATAAAAAGTAAGTTCATTTAGTGTTCAAGCACAGGAACCGATCTTAATAAAGAGTTATGTGTGATTTGATAATACTTTTTTTGTGCTGTCACACTCGAAAACATCCGATTTCGTCCGAGCTTGGAGAACCGCTATGGAACTTCGCGCGATCTAGTGCGGAAAGTACAAAATACAAATTTCAAATAAACTAACTTGTTGAAGTGTTTAAAATCATCGTAGGAATTTTTCGAATTAACGAAAAACTATTGAAAAATTGTGCCTGTCAGACATTAATCCTTTATTCCTCGAATCTCACTCACTTAATCGCAAAAATAAAAATACCACACTGTAGCAGACAAAATTTACCATCAAAAGGATTCAGGAACCTATACGAGAAAATGAACGGTTAATTTTGTGTAATTTTGTGTATACAGGGTGTTTACGGTCTTGTGATTTTATTTTCAAGGGGTGATAAAACATCCTAAAAGAAAGCCATTAACGTAAAAATGTCTTAAGAAAAGTTGCATAATAAGAAAGATATTACTGTTAACTTTTTTTTGGTTTTATTTTTTAGAGGGTGATTAAACACCTTGAAAAAAAGTTATTAAAGCTAAAACGATTGATCAACCACTTGTACAAAGTAAATCTAAATTCAAACAATTAAAAGTTATCATTGAATTTTTTAGTAAGTAGGCTGATGACACTAACTTTTCCCATCTGTCAAGCTGTTTCATCAGTTGTTACTGCTCGGTTGGTTTGATATAAATTCTCTCAAATAAATTCTAATAAGGAAAGTAAAAAATGGTCCTTCGCACCAATACCTGTGCGGTTTCCTAACAGATCAACACCTATTCCACAAAAATTTGCCGCTCTAGTAATCCGTGCACGAGAAACTGGTGTACTGCAAATACGCCAAGGTCTCGATGGTGGACCTGGCCGACCCCGACGAATTTTGGATTCCGAAGAACAAATCTTAAATCTTGTTGAAGAAGAGTCTTCTACTAGTACTCGACAAATATCTCGCCAAGGAGATGTCTCAAATCAAATTGTCTGGCGAACACTGCGCGAGGGTCAATTGTATCCTTACCACCTACAAAAAGTACAGGCTTTGCAACCTGAAGATCGTCCTTTACATTTACAATTTTGCCAATGGTTTCTACAAAAACATGCTGAAATTCCAGACTTTTCTTCCATTGTATTGGCTACTGATGAAGCAACGTTTACACGTAACGGCATAAATAACTGTCATAATACTCATATCTGGGCTGTCGAAAATCCACATACTGTTCGTCGTAATCATTTCCAGCAGAGATTTTCGATAAACGTTTTGTCCGAACTGGTCAACGGACAACTTATTGGCCCATTTGTGTTGCTAAATCGATTGACTGGAAATGATTATCTCTTTTTTTTGCAAAATCATTTGATGGAACTATAGGAGGAAGTTCCTTTGAATGTACGTCGACAAATGTGTTTTTTTCAAGATGGCGCACTGCCGCATTTTAATCGCTTAGTTCGCGAACATTTAGATAATGTGTATGAAAATAAGAGGATTGGTCGAGGTGGACCTGTTCCATGGCCTCCTAGGTCACCCGACCTTAATCCCCTGAATTTCTATTTATGGGGCGTTATGAAGACCATGGTATACACCAACGAAATAATTGATCTAGATGATCTTCGTAACCGCGTTGAGGCAGCTGCGGCGACAATTCGACGGCAAGACCAAGGCCTAGTAAATTATGGTAATTCATGGATACGTAGAGCGAGACATTGTGTACAGCAACACGGTGATAATTTTGAACAACTAGAGTGAAATAGATTCCATAAAAAAACTAAAAAATATGTTCCGCTTAATATGCTTAATCACCACTTAAAAATAAAAACAAAAAAATATTAGCAGCAATATCTCTCTTATTGTGCAACTTTTGTTGTAACATTTTTACGTTAATGACCTTCTTTTAGGATGTTTAATCACCTCTTGAAAATAAAATCACAAGACCGTAAATATTGAAGTACTTTATATTGAAGTATTTTTTGCGATTTCACGTCAACCGGTCAGACATGGTCAGATGACATTAGAAATGCCCATGCCAATGTCAAAGGATTGTTTGATGATTGTCGGTTGACATGAGAAATTTCTGTTCGAATGTCAAATGATCGGTTGACATGCAATCGCCAACAATTAGTTGAGTCAATTATAATTGATTATAGTAATAATTAACCGTTCATTTTCTCGTATAGGTTCCAGATTCATTTTGATAGTAAATTTTATCTGCTACTATGTGGTATTTTTAGTTTTGCTATTAAGTAAATGAGGTTTGAGGAATGAAGGATTAAAATGTGACAGACTTTCTCTGGTTTTTAATTAATAACATATTTTCCTATTAACTATGACACTAAACATTTTAATATGATACTACTGAAACCATAAGCTATCGTAAGCTATCTTCCTAATATAACGCATACAACAAATCTAGAATGACTGGACTACTACTATTCATGTCAATAGAGAGAAGTAATGTTCATCTAGTCGCAATAAAAAACTGCAATTTTTCAGCACGGGAAATTAGTCTTTCTCACGACAAATGTATGTATCTGAACGGCAAAATCTGCGTTTGAACGGGGAAACTGATCAACAAAATATTATGTGACCATATTAGTGTTGGAAGTAATTATCTATCTTAACTCATGTTTCAGTTCATGTTCTTCATAATTCGGAAGCACGTCTTCAAAACAAAATGCGCTCGTAGGTTACTTAGTAAACGGACTGTGGGTGAACTCTTGTCTTTCTTCCACTAATTCCATTTAATGCGTCTTTAAATACTTCATCATTCATCATTGTGATTGTATCTACGTGTACGTACATTCATTTCTGAAAGCACAAGTCTTAAAACGTCCTATAAACAAATTTAAGTCAAATAATTACCTAAACTGATATTATCGTGCTTTTCAAATACTTTTATGCATTATTGTACAGATTTTCCGTTGTGCTATGAGCAAGTTGGCATTCCAATGGTGTATTATTGACTATTTCGGCTCGATTCCAAGGATCTTTGTTGTAGGTTGAGGTGGTGTAGGTGGTGATAGTCATGAAATAATTTGTCCTATTGGTAATGCCTTAATGCAACATCCAAATCCGTTTCTTTAACTTGCTGTTTCGGATATGGTCGCAACAAGGCTTGTAAACAACTTCTTGGTTAATCACGATATTTTAATAAATTGTCAATGATTAAGCGTTTCTTGATTTAGCTTCTGCTCCTCCTAGCTGTTCTACAAGATGGATTTGGTAGATTTTATCCATTTTATTGCTAATTTAATAACAACATGTAACTATAAGCGATTCTTCATTAGATATAACACATAAATTAAGTATTCCTACTTGCCAAGTGTTTCTTCTCACCTTTGCTAGTCAATTTACTCCAAGTCGGTGTTCCGATTATCCTTCAGTCGTAATCGCACGCAAATAGTACACGAAAATTTGTAGGTTAATGCCGCCAAGCACAATAACATAACGCGCGTACTCTACCGGTAGTAAAGGACACTGCACCGCCGATACGGCCCATAGAATACATTTCGCATTGATTGCATCCTAGGTTATTCGTGTTCTCTCGAGTGGCGAGAAGTAACGACAGCTAAGAATTGACTCCCAGGCGTTTTTTTTTTTTTGGAAACGCGGCTCCACTCCAAAACAGATAGAAAGAAAAGTGGTGGTACTCACAACTACAGACGCGTGGTGGGGACGCATTCCTGACTGAGCGCGGATAGGTAGGTGAAAAACTGGTTTCCAAACTAAAATACGAAACAAAACATTGTGGCCATGACTTTGTTAGTATTAAGCTCAAACAACAGATAGATATGTGTTGATAAATGATCTAAATCAAGCGCGAAATATTGGTAAACTAGGTACAATGTGATTTTTATATTGTGTTCGGCCTTTCAAATGAATTTGTGCGATTTTCTGGATAATATGCAGAGTAGTGTGGAAGTAAGTATGTTTTGGTTATGTTTATGGATTTCTTGTTTACTTATGTGGGTTTATGTTTCTCAATTAGGCGTGGTCAAAATAACGGTACGATGGAAATTAAGCTGCGCAGAAACGAAAAGGTCAGATTTTTTTATTTATTTTTAAGTCTGCGAAAGAGGTTAATTAAAGAACACAAGGATTTTGAAGTATTTAGCAAAAAAATAACAAGCAATATAAAACCGAAGATGACCAAACTTACTGGTGGTAGCACAAATAATTTGGTTAGTCACCAAGCAGAATTGTACGTAGGACTCAAGAGACACTTTGTGGCGAAATTGAAAAAGTAATAAAAGAAAGTGTTAACTGAGTTATTTTCTATAATATGGTTATACTGCTAGTAGTAATAAACTAGTATTGCTAGTTAGCGTTAGTATAGAGTGTGTGACACGTCTACATTATATTTGTTGTTACTTCGGCTGCATGTCAGATATTGATATTTTTACGTGAATTTTTAGGAACGTGTTACTTAGATCTATTATGTGGTACTTTTTCAATTTTAACCTGAGTTCTTCGTAAAAAAATGGCAAAATCATCAATTTTATGTCGTATTCAGAAATAGATTTGTCAAAAACAAATAGAATTATCAAAAATATACCACTAGACGGAAAAATATATATTTTTTATTTTTAATTTGGTGTATCTCTTTTACGATTATGTGAACTAATTGCTGAGAGAACCCCTCAGAAGTTTTGTGTGTTTTGCAAGTAGAACGTAGGGGGTACGGATTCCCCTTAAGTACATATTGTTCGAAAATATTGGTTTCGTATTGACGAAAGGTTATTCGTCACGGGGCAAAACTGTTAGCAATCATGGATGACTACCCGAACTAATTACCTGCAACTTGGTGTATGCTGGAAGTAATAATCTTTGAAAAAAGCTTAAACATTTTGTTTAGACGGCCAACCAAAACATCAATTCCCTGCTGTCAGTGCTTTATATAATATCGTCATTTGGTGGCTTTTCACCTATGGTTTCGTATAATATGAGAGAAATATATCCACAGTTGAGGAGCTAGCTTTCTATATGCATTTTGTACAAATTTTGAAATTTTCAACAAAAGTTGGCGCAATAATCTATGTATGGTGGGCCAGAATCTTGTGCAATAAAATTTGTTCTAAATGCATTTTGTCATGTGTAAAATTAATCGTGAAAACTGTTTGATATTATATGTGTTATACTATGTCCAATGTTGAAAGACAAACGAACAGCGTTTTGTCCAATGAATTTGTCGTGGGTGGCCAAAGAGTTTTGTGTTGTTATTATCACATGTTTTGAATTTAAGTAAGATAGAACATAATAAATATACCCGATGGGGAGCATGCGGTTGACGGTGTTGGTCGTGGTAACAGACGAAAAAAAAAATAAGCCAGCAAAAGTGCTTAAAAGTGATAAATTTTGTTCAAACAGTTTTTAAACTAATGAAAGAGAATTCCTGTCCATTATTCAAACTTCTGACAGGCCAGACGTTTGATAAGGGTGGGATAAGGGAGAGAAGACCTGAAAGAAAGAAAGGAAACGAGCATTCGTTGAATACTGATTTTATTAATAATTTGGTTGAGTATATGTAGTAACTATTTCCATAACAAACAACAAACAATACAAGTAACAATACAAATTACACCACTATGCAACCCGAAGGTTAAAGTAGTACAGCGTAACAATTGCGCATGTGAGTCATACTCCAATACAATGTCAATTTTACTATAATTGGAATTTAGGATGAATATTGTTTGTACTTGAAAGAAATATAATTTTCTTTCAATGTTTAATATAAGATTTCAAAAGCTGCAGGCTGTAAGACAGGAAATAAAAGAAAATATATGGAGTAAAGGTCACATTGCTTTTTTGTTTCATTTGATATTAAATAATTTAATATTATTGTGATTATTTTACTGAAGGTGCCATTCTGCGCCCAGCAACTATAACTTTATTGTTTTTATGGTACTGACATTGATTTTAGGTCTATTCCAACACGGAGAAAATACCGATCAAGTACAATACAAATACTAGTTTTTATCATTGAGTTGTCCGTCGCAACAACATACCTGGACGGTGTTTCCTTCCTTGTTTGTTCCAAACCTATACAAACACCAGTGTTTTCTATACTTGGATGAAAAATCAGGCAAAGAAGGAACCTGCAAAAATAAGTTCTGCTTTACACAATTTGATTAATGATCAAGATTTTGAGTAAGATATCAAACAAGAAAGACTATTCTCAGATGGTTTTGCCTGACAAAATAAAAACGCACACGTAACGTACATGCTTAAGTTATGGTTGTACGATAAAGTAAAGTATTATTTTTCTTTCTAATTATGTTATTTTAACACCCCATCACATAAAGTCACTAACGTTTAGTCAGCAGACAAACAAAATGCAGTTTGTTCCAGACTGACAAACTAGATGCAGTTCGTCCAACAAATTTTTATGTTTATTGCGAGCAATATCAAAAGTAGATTTTTGGCACCTGACCACGATAATTATATTATTTTAGTTACTATTTTTGGCAAAATTACATTCTCGATAAATTTAACCACACATCTGTGATAGTCTTGCTCTATCTCTGTATATTTCATATTTTGGATGCATATGGAAAACCTGCTCCTCAATTTTTGTAAGAGTTATAAGCATTTTTGTGTAATATGTCATAGATACAAATAATTGAGATTAGGGGTTGTTTTCCACGAAGGACCCAGCATTTACAAGTAAATATATCTATTAATTACTTACTATTTGACATATGTGCAGAGAAGATATAGCACTATTTTTGTACTTATAAGCACTTATAATTTTTCAGTAGCGTTTCCATCTAATATATCTCAAAACCTATGTCGATTGTGGATAAAAACTATCAATATTTGGAAATTTTTCAAAAAGCCGCCACAAGGGGCGGGCGGATTGTTAGCGGGTTAGCGCGCGTACACGCAGTGGTGACTCTTTTTTGTTGTTTTTGAAACTTTTTCTTATATCATTTTCAAAAGTAATTGTCCCGGTTTGACATTACATTATTATGGTAAGCTTAGGTATAGGAAATTTTGCACACAGTTGATCTACAATTTTCCATAAAAAAAGTTTAAATACGTGTACTTAGATGAATTGAAAATCAAAACAACAATTTGTATGTTCCTGCCCAGCCCCCACAAAATTACAAATAAAAATATTCGCTTGGTTTAAATCCTAATAAATGCCGGTAGGGGTAAAGCGACATCTTCAAATCGACAAATATTTGTTTATTATTATTAATTTGGTTGGTCTATATTAGACGACATCTATATTAGACGTCTATATACACGACATTGAGAGCTTGAGTATGTCAAATTTTAGAAAATTATGGTTTTTGATTAGTTTTTTAGTATTGTCGTTATTCTTATTTTATCTTTATTATGCATTCTTTTTACTTTTATCATACGCAGTACGATAAAGTATTGTAATCGTGCCGAAAAAAAATCTTGAGATTTTAGCGGAAATATGTCCTTTTGGGCCCCCTGGACATTGTTGACCAATATACAAAAAATGTCTGTGTCTGTATGTGTGTGTGTGTGTACCCGTTGTTTGTGGCGTCGATTCCGGAGAAACTACTGAAGGTATCGGGACGGAACTTCATATTTAGAAGATTTATAACCAAACTAAGAGCTGCAAAGCTTTTTGTTCAAAAGGGTCCAAAGGAACTGAATATTTACTCTTAGCATTTTTCAATGAGCCGTCATTTCTGTAATTTCGTGAAAATAATAAATTAAAGTAGAGGAACTTTTGTATAATTTATGTCTATGATATTTTTTTGTAAAATTAATAGTTTAGCTGCATGAGCAAATTCTATTTGATCGAGACCAGTCGTGTCTGCTTTAATATAAAACTAGTTAGCCAGGATTTGACAGATATTTTCATTAATGACAGTAGGTAGTGTCAAACGCTGATGTTTTCACAATACCTACTGTCAATAGAATCAAATATGTCTGTCAAATCCTGGCGAACTAGTTTTACTTTAATGCAGACACTTATCGATGATCTCGATCTCGATCAAATAGAATCTCATGCAGCTAAACTATTAATTTTATATATAGTATGATAAAGTCATATGCCTGGCCACATCAGATATTTTATTTTAAAGTAAGTAAGTAGGTAGTTTCAGCGTTTCACAAATCTAACGCAAAGTAATCAGCACTTAAATTTTAGACCGTAAACGTCAAAACACAAATTTTGTCGTTCTGTCGACCTCGATAGTCGTTAAGAATCCCTTTTGTGTAGTGATAAATACCCATCCCGTCGTGTACGCCCTAGTCGTTACGAATACCTAATTTATCGGCTGATACATATTCTCCAAAATGATTGTACTACTGATATTATTAAACAAAAGTTTCCTCGACATTTTAAAATTATTTCGCATAAGACTGTAACAATCAACAAATAAAAATCAAAATAAAAAACTGCAAGAAAGCCAAAAATGCACTTTTATTGCTTTATTTGGCGTGTATTTCAGACATCATCACCGACGAATCTAGTACCAGCGTTTGGCATGCCCGATTACCAAACATAATTCATGAAAACCTATGTCTATGTGACTGAAAATGCGGAGTTACCTTTGGAAGTACTAGAAAATTCATGAAGGCCCTAATTTTGCTTCGTCGGCGAGAAGACGGTTGACAGTTGACATGTGGTTGCTACTAATTACTAATTTGCAAGACATTAATACTATGGCGTTAGGAGCGTAGTGAATTCATAATTGATAACAATGACAATTTGTTATTTATTGTGGACTAATATTTATTGCTATAGTTCTCCTTAAACACTTAATAATGTACATATTACATCTAGATTAAAATATTATTTATCTGGAAGCCTATATAAGTTCTGCTCAAGAACTGTGCAAATTTTTAATGACAAAATTTTGTTATCAAGAGCGGCTACAGTAATAATAATAATAATAAGATGTAATAAAGTGCAGCTCGTAAAAATGACGGTACCCGATGACACAAGTGTACTACCGCGGAAACTTTTCGTTGAAACACTAACCTTTTTACGAGATCGTTAATTTAAGATTTGTTACCCTGCATTTCGTTAATTTTTCAGCTAGTCAGGAAGACAACAAATCGGATAATAACAAAAGAATATAAAGATCAAGATTTATTCAGGAAGCAGAATACTATTTTCCCCATTTGAGAATAGAATAAGTGGTACATATTTGTATTATGCTGTCCAAAATTATTTTAAACGAGTATGTAGCGGATGACTGCATGCTACTATTCGTACTACGTCAGTTTGTGTATGGTTTGATGAGAAGAAACGGAAGTTCAAATATTATGTGTTAGTTATTGAAAATAGTCTGGACTGGCTAATAAATATAACGCAACTTTAAAATAAACATGAAGTATTATTATTTATAGTAATGTTATTTATATTAATTTTAAAGTACGAATTCTTTACTTAGGCAATGTAAACATATGTATATCAGAATTAAACGATGGACAACACTGTATCCATGGTTGTTTGCCTATTTATCAATATACAAATGCCAATATGTATCTGTAGGAAAGATATATTATGTAATTTGCACCGTAATACATACATAGTAGGTAGATATAAAATATTGTAATTTAGAGGTTATTAGCCACTGTCTACAGCTGCCAACGTTCACTAAGGGGGGTCGATGGCGTATAGGATAGAGCGGCTGCCATCTACGCTGGAGGCCCGAGTTCGAATCCCGGCTCGGGAAAAAATCGACTGTCCGGGTATTTTAGGCAGGGAACAAATACCTTTGCACGCCGCCTTCCATCGGATGAGGAAGTAATGCCGAGTAATCCCGGTGGCCCCGTGTGCTGTAATGATGCGACGTGCACGTTAAAGAACTCTTACTGGAGGTTGGAATTCCTACAGTTCGACAAAATTCCTGGGTGTGTGTAGCCTGCTGTCAGCGTCGGTGATTAGCCTAAGTTGCGGAAATAGACCGACGTAAAATAAACAAATTTAAAAAAAAAGACGTTCACTAAAGACAACCCCGAGTAATTACACATTATGTTATATTCATATGAAAGAAATATATACAACAATCTTTGTAAAATTTGTAATAACTTATCCGTAGCTGTAAACCTACATAATACAAGTTGTCCCTCAAATTATGATGGAAAAATATGTATTTCTCTTAACACTTTTAAGATACAGATTGCTAAATTTTTACTAAGCAAATCACCTCTATTGCTACGTCTCAATTTTCTAATGAAAGACCATGAAGTTTGATGCTACTATAAATGTCCTAATGATAGCGGATGATAACCTACCTGAAATCCTGAAAGTTTGTCAACAAATGATTTTGAAGCATTTACAGGGATTCTGTAAAACGCAATATCCTGACCTAAAATGTAACTTTTAAGCGGACATTCGTATTTACCGCAAATAAATCTACCGAAAATATAGCCTAATTTAAAATATCCGTCTTTTTGAATATTTATTCTCTTTTTTCTGTTTTCTGATTTTGAGTAATACAATTTGCATGTTCCAATGAATAAAATAGCTGATCAATCTATAAAAAAATCTGATGTGGCCAGGCACATGACCTTATCATACTATATATAAAATTAATAGTTTAGCTGCATGCGATACTATTTGATCGAGATTGGCTGTGTCTGCATTAAAATAACACTAGTAGAAGTAGACAGATATGTCGATTAAAGCTGCGTTCGGATATTGTACTCCGCTGATCCCCGAGTACACCGTCCAAATGACCCTTACGTGTTATTGGGTGTAAAAATTGTAAGCGCGCGTACGGTTTGTCAGGGTAGGGTATGGGGAGAGCATTGCTCAGATAACCTGGGTCGGCTGTCTCTCTCTTATATGCAGATAAACGCCGTATGACATTAGTCACTCTCACCGTACCCTATCCGATTATCCGAACGCGCTCTTACGGTGTACAATATCCGAACGCAGGTTATATTTCCTCATCTTTAATTTATTATTTAGCTATTTCGACGAAAATCCAGAAATGGCGGCTTATTTGCAAAATCTTTCAAAAATGCTAAGACTAAACCTCCATTTCCTTTGGACCATTTTCAACAGAAGTTTGGTTATGAAACTTCTAAATATGAAGTTTCGTCGCGATACCTTTAGTAGTTTCTCCGGAATCGTCGCCACAAAAACGGGTACACACACACACACACACACACACACACACACACACACACACACACACACACACACACACACACACACACACACACACACACACACACACACACACACACGCACACGCACACGCACACGCACACGCACACGCACACGCACACGCACACGCACACGCACACGCACACGCACACGCACACGCTCACGCACACGCACACACACACACACACACACACACACACACACACACACACACACACACACACACACACACACACACACACACACACACACACACACACACACACACACACACACACACATTTTTTTGTACCTTGGTCAAAAATGTTCAGGGGACCCAAAAAGACATATTTCCGCTAAAATCTCAAAAATTTTTTTTGGCACGATTACAATTACTTTACATACTGCGTATGATAAAGTAAAAATATGAGACTGTCATTAAAAAATGCATTTGACGGCACAAGTAAAATAATTGACAGATAAAAATCTTAGTTTATTTAAAAATAAATAACTTTGTGCTTTGCTGTCGATACTTTTAAAGTTTGTTCATATGTTTAATGCGTATATAGAGTTTCTATTTTTTTGAGTGCTTAAAGCCACTTAGGCAAAGCCAGCCCAACCTTTTCACAACATCCTGTAGATTAGATAGTACTTAATTTGAAAATGCCGTTTATATGTAACACACTATTAGCCAAGATTTTATCCATCAAACAAAAAAAATGCAAAACCTTAAACCCAAATAACTAACCTATGCACGTAAATCATTAGATCGGAGATGAAATGTAAAGGATGTTGAAGAAAGCGCTTCATATTGACTGTGTAATAAAATAATAAAGAAATGTATGATGTTAACAAACTGAAATTTACATCAAAACAATGTGACTATTTTACGTGACATGTGGATCTACATTTTGTGTGTAACCGTATCTACATTCTACATACAGGGTGGCCCTTACATTCTACATACAGGGTACCTTTATGGCATAAAGAAATACACGTTTCCTCCATATAGAAAAGAAGAGACAGAAAATATTATCATTACTGCACTATTTTTATGCAACACTATAGGTATGTTATTACAGAGTTTGATTAAGATTTCTATCCTAATCGTTTTGACAACAACTTGTATTAGGCTATGAGATATTGTAAAATTAATGTCAAAAACGTGCATTTAAAAAATCACTAACATGGATAAAAATATAAGAATTTTGGATATTAAAAATGTCACATTCTTCGATAGTTAATATTTATTTGCGATTCCGAATAACTAGTTGGTACTACTAAATTCAACAATAGCACAACTGTAACAACTCTTCTTATCATGCAGCACCGTTTGGTTATTGAATTCTTCTTAAAATTACACAAACGTATAATATGTGATATATATTTTCTTCAAAGTCAAAGAATTAGTAATTTATGTAGCACAGCAAATTGTGTAAAACATATTTATCAAAGACGTTAAATTGTTAAAATTGTTAAACATGAAGAACCATGAAAAATCTAATATTTCCACCCAGCAGTCGTTAGTGTCGGACTGAAATGCTTTGAGCTGAGAGGGCTGATAAGTGGCACTTATGAAAATCGTGGTAAATTTATTATTTAATTCCCTGTAATAATTACAACAGCCCCATAAAATTTTTCCGTAACATGACTCAAAATAAATACATAGAACAGGCAACAGAAAATGTTCTAAACTTACAGTAGTTCTCTCCGGAGTTTATTTGTCTTCGCCTATCTGAATAAATAATTCAGCAAAATTGCAGACAAAGAAAATGAATGTTTTCCAGAGGCGTTGGTAGTAGTAAAGATCCGTGTAGGTGGCGTTGCAAACACACTAATTCGGCTGGTCACGCGCTGAATGCAAAATAGCAGTGCAGTTGTAGTGAGTAGGGGGGGGGATGATATTATGCAACTAAGTAAGTTCATGGTAAATTAAATTAACTGCTAATGAATAAAACAGGGCGCGACGTTTGCTAGCTACGGGAAGGAGAGAGCGTGCCGCGACGATAAATTCGCGAACAAACGTGGAACTCTGCTAATCGGGATAATTCCTTCCGCTACAATTAAATGCAACAGCGTTATTTCTGCACGGTTTCACTTGCTTACGTGGATACAATTTCATATTTCATCCATCCGGCGCGACGCGGCGCTCTCGCAATTTATCCAGGCGAATGCCGTAAAACTAGCAACGAGTTTTCACGTCTCCCAATTTGTTACTTCTGTTCTGCACCTAGATATCAACGTACTTCTGACGAATAGTAACTCAATCAGTTGACATTATACACTCTACTACATATCATGCCTTATAATGTATACAAATTTGCAATCATAATTTTATACAAACATATTCCATAGGGTGCCATTTTTCAGTACGACAAATTAGGCTCGCCGACGACAAATTTATATACTTGAACGGCAAAATATGCGTTTTAACGACAAAATGTGTGTTTTAACGACAGAAAATGTAAATGAACGGCAAAATGTGTTTTAACAACAAGAAATGAGGCACACAATATGTGATTTATTTGCCTGCATGATATGCGAAAGAAGTGCATTAATTTTAAGGCAAAGTATACTCAATTTGAGGAACAACCAATTTTTTGATATCGTGCAGTTGAAAATTTAATTGTTTTTAGTCATGCTTTAATAATGTTGAGTATCTAAAAGAAATCTCGAGGATTTGTTTATTTTATTGGCAACATTGTTCAAGTTTTAGGTTGGAATAACTTGTGGGTTGGAATATCAGATTTTCAATCCAAAAATGTCATATCAACCGTCAAATAAGAGTACTAAAAAATCCGGGAGCGTTATCACAATTATTTCGAATCGTTGAATAGAAAATAAAATATAGTAAATATGTAAATGACACATGAAATGATATCGGTATGATGCAAATTTATGAGAGTATAGCCGCAACTCCACCAAGGCGATAGTAGAAACAAATATACATATTACTATTGACAGTGGCGGCTCGCGTATAGCCACTATGGAACTGCAGCACCCCCTATTATTTCCATCTCATATTATGGATAACATTTAATATAACGAGTCCTTTTTCCTTTAATTCTTTCTTTATACTTGTAGAAAGTATAATCCTTAATCCTTAATGTCAGTAGCCATCCCCAGTTTAAGAAAGAAGATTCAAAAATCGTTGTATGGAACTGTGATCTTCACAGTTCCAGTGAGCGAGGTGTTTGGCTGTTCTTCGCATGCGCACATAGGAGGCTGTACGCGAGGTACCGGCATGTTATGGATACAGAGAGCACTGTTGTTCGCGCAGTGCCGACCCTGTCGTCTGTCGTGCTGGTGGAAGGTAGTTTTACAAACTGCAGATGGCATATCAAAAGTCAATACGTATTTTACAACAATTGCAGTGCTTTCAATGGAGAAAAATTGCTCAGTTTTCATACAGAGACCAAGGCTAAAATTATTGATATGTTCGCGCAAATTAAAACAAGAAGAATGGATTTAATTTTTACTACGCTTATCTTAACTTCACTTGTTTGTTTGCAACATTTAAGTCTTGTAATCGATATTTTACCTACCTACTTCCCAATATTCATCGAGTTGAAATTTTGCACGTGGACAGATTTCACTTGTTTGTTTGTTATGTTCAAATCTTGTAATCCATATTTTACCTACTTCCCATTGTCCAATCGAGTTCAATTTTTGCATGTGGACGATTTCTGGTGACAATGCATGAACAATAAAAAAATATGGAAAATTTTTAATTTTTAGTGCATTTTGTTAAAGCGTACGTTTTCGAAAAAGCATTTTTTACATAAATTTATTAATGAATGTAACTGTAACAATTTAGGTTAAAGTAAATATGAAAAATCTGATTTCATTCCCTAAATTATTTTACGATTTCATCAAGTTTCTGAATAAATTTTCCTTTTATAAGTTTTTTTCCTTTTACACAATATTTTTTAAAACAATGACAAACAAATTTCTGGAACAGCACCCCCACTAATATTAGCTACGAGCCGGCACTGTTGACAATACAAATAAAAATACCAATAACCAGATATGATACATTTCACCCACTGTTGCCACAATAAAATTGAAATGGAAAAATATTTAATAAGGAATCTCAAGGTGGTACAAGGTAATCCAAATAAGTAATCCAAAGGTTATACATACATTGTTTAGACAAGCGGTTGTCATCCTAGAGGTCAACCTAGGACCCCCAAGAGCGGAGCAAACCTATGAGACTGCCCGTGAGCGGGAGAAGGACAGCAGGAGCAGACTGCTGACCGCTGGTTTAGACTATTTTTAAAAAAACTTGACCGAGACAATCCAAAAGCTTGCTGAACAGTACTGCTCTAGAATCTAGGAAATATATGCTACCTACTATAATATGCCATCGGATAGACACTGAAATAGATAAATGCCGTAATCGGATTTACCAGATTTATCAGACTGTACATCAAAGGTGATGCTGTAAAGATCTATTACATGACAACGCCAATATCTTCCTAAGATCCAAATGCTATAATTAATATCATAATACTATGTCACAGTATACATGGAATAATGAAGAACATTCAATAAGATAGCGGTTACCAGGATTACATTATTAGAACAAAATCAGAATTTTTCAAACACATTTCTCGAGATTTTCTCGAGTATATTATGAATGACTTGACAGATAAGGAATATTTTAAAATAACATGTAAAAATTAAAAACATACACTTGGACTAAATTCTAATATGTAAATACTGGTAAAGCATCATCTTCAAATCGACAAATATTTATGTGGCTCAAATTGTTCAAAATATATCTTTTTGATAAGTTTGAAGTTATTGTTCTCATTAATAAAAATAAAGTAGGATTACTTTGATTATTTTTATTATGCATCTTTTATTTACTTTGCAAATGTATATTTTTATACTATGAATTTTTATATTCAATTTGCCTGGATTGTTTTGACAGTTTAAATACATAATTGACAAAATTAAATACTATATTTTTAACGGAAATTTATCTATATTATAATGTCACAATCTAAGCATAATTAAAGTAGGTTGCCAAAAGAACTAGCCACGCCTAAACTGTAGAAAAAAGCTTACTTTCCTATGATTTAAACATGTAAAGTTTACTGGCAGGCAGCACTTTCCACCTGTAAACTTGCCCCGTCTAAATGTTGGTCTAGATATCTGGTAAGTGGTCACAGCTTCATGTCATGTAATCGCGATTTTGTCCTTATAGAAAAACGAAAGAGAGATATAACGACATTCATACCTGTAGATTAGATTCCTGTAATTGAATCAGCAAGATATAGCCCCAGATTTAACGTAGTTGATATGACAAAAGTTTATTCTGAGATATTAAAAAAGCTGCTGACAAGGTATTAATACGTCAAACCTGCAGATAAGAAAAGTGGGTATGATTCGATGCGACAACGAAAATCCAGCAAGCAGAAAAACCAAATCATTATATGAGCAATGGAGCGAAACATATTGAAGAAAGGATCAACATTAAAGTATTTCAAAGGATTAGTATTACTGAAAATAAAGATTTGGGCAATAAGAAAAAAGTTTCTTCTCGATTATACCCTATTTGCAAGATCCACAGCACCAGCAATTTTACTTTGTTAATTGATACTTCGCTTGAGGCAAGTCAGTAAGGAACAGCTGTCAATAACACATCAACAAATTCTTAGCATTTACCACTTTTCTATTTTTTAGAATTTTATTTTTTTTATTATTTTTATTATTTTATTTGTTATGTAATGTATTAGTATGTTTAATAACATTTGGCTAAGATTATTCCTTTAGGTTTCATGTAGTTTGTATTGAGAACATAATTTTAGCACTTAGCTCCTTTATAACTGCCACTTTTCAATGGTCGTTACGAATACTTTAATTGTCGTGATTAGTACAAATTCTGTCGTTTGCGCCTTTGTCGTTACGAATACCAATTTTGTTGTGCTGAGTTCATATTCTATCGGGCAAATATTTTCGTTGCGAATACCTAATTTGCATATTCCTTATTATAGTAAAGTAAATTTACCGATCAATACTTCACAAGCAAAAAGCGCCGACTTAACTTGCTTATGGAGAATTTGAATATCGTAAGTTTTTCGAAATCGACCTAAAAGGGCGTTTTTAATTTAGTAATTGGCCAGATTTCACAAAAACAGAGTATGATGTGAAAGCGCTACAATTCAATGCAGAGCGATGGTATTACACACACAAGTGATCTCTCGAACGAAGAGAGAATTACTTGGCTGAAGTAGTTGGTAGGTTCGTATATACGCGAGAGATTATTGACTTCAACCAAGAAATTGTATTTCTTGGAATAATTACTAGATTTAAGAAAGTGGTTACTCTGGTGAAGTAAGTAAACAGTCTTCAATGAAGTGTATATTTTTATTCCCGGTAAATATTTTTAGCTACTTAATGTAAGAATTTTAAAGATTTGGCACAAATACGTTTTCTATTGCTAATTAACAAGATAGGTATGTTATATTTACTTACTCGTTCTAAACTGTTGCGTGCGTTACATCAAACTATTCCGTGTTGAAACGTTTATTGTACACTATAAATCACAATACACATCCCCAATAAATCACAAGGCACATCCCCTACGACTTCGTTGTTGACGAGTACGACTTGTCGTACTAGGTTAGGATCCGTGGCGCCAGCCCACGCGCGGGCGCGCGCGCCTTGACAAAATCACGGTGCGCATATTTATTCCAGAGAAAGGGATCACTTGAAAGAAGTGAGAATCACTTCAGTTAAATAATTGGTGGGTTTTTATTCAGTAAACAATACTTACTTATATTAAATGTTTTATATTTTCTTGGATCAAGTAACTACGCACTTGGATGGATTTACTATTACTTCGTTGGAGAAATTAACATTTTTGGGACAAAATATTCAATTACTTCTTTCAATACAATATTGGTTCTTATAAAGAAAGAATTTATTTGTTGACAGCATTTATCTGAGAAATTATTTTACTTATATTGAGTATCTGGCATTTCTTGTATATACCTAACTTTCTGCATCCAAGTAAACATGCATTTGAATCTAGTAAATAAATTCAAGAAATTATGTTTTCTCGTTCCTAATAATCACTTTTCTGTGTGTACGTTTTGGGTAGAACTATTTTCCCTGAAGATAAATCCGGAATCAAACAGTTTCTGCCGCGTAAGATTTTCGATAAATGTGAAGTAAAAATGTCAAAAATAAACGCGAACATTTATGCAAATTTATAGCTGTATCAGCTGTACCCTCTGTCCTATAAACTTTAAAAGAGATAAAGCTTCGTACTTTTACCTGAAATCTTGAAAGTTTCTTTACCATCCTCTTTGAAGCATTTGCATCCACTAGTGTGTTGGCGCCTCCATAAAATAAAACAACAAATAGTGCAATATCCTGTAGTGATAGGCACTTTCACGCCCGGATTCGTATTTAGGCGAAAGAAATCAATCGAAAACAAATAACTATTCGCTTTCCATTAGCAAATAAAAGTTATCAATATTACCCTAATTTTCAACTGTCTTCTTCTCGAAAATTTTCTTATGTTAATTAAGAGATCCATCAAAACCAGCATGGAAAATATCAGGCTGCTGCAAACAAATCACTATAAACTTGACTCTGAAACTACTCAAGATTCAAGTAATGTAGGTTCCACACACCAAACATAAATAAAAAGCTATTTTGATAATCAGATTCTGATAAACTGTAACCCCACTTTCTCTTTCGCTGGACTTGCAAATATCTGAAAATAAATTAATTAGCTGTTGATTTTATTCCTGTGATTATTTTTTGACGTTTCTTAAAACCAATGAAATGCTTCTTCATTTGTCACAAGGGTAAGTTTCAACCAATTATGTCATTATTATAGTGGGAATAAATCTCTTGTGATTATTCTCGGGAATAATCACTGTAGCTTTTATTTGCCTAGCAACTTTCAGATACTTGTCAAAATAATTACTTAATTGTGTCACCGCGAAATGGGTGAAAGTCATCGGTTTAGTACCTTTTCTAATGCAGAAATTACAAGAAAGATTTTAGAAACTACTTCGAAAAATACTCTAATAAGTAATCAGTCTATATGGAGACAATTTAAGACCTTCACCAAAGAAAGAAATTATATTCTGGATCAATCTACTACAACAGCTACTCTGGCATTGATTTTAAAAGATTGGGCTTATAACATGAAAAGAAAAGACGGAAATGATTATAAAGAAGCAGTAATAAAGACAATGTGGAATAAAACGGCAAAATTAGTTCAAGAACTTTACTTTAATAAGTATAACAGGTCCTTTGATGCTTTCCATGATATAGAATTCAGAAATGCTCGGAATGCAAGAGATGCAAAAAGAAAAATTTTACCAAAACATCCTGAAAAGCACAAACAAAGTTCTGTGGCACTTTCTAATACAGAATTGTTGCAAATTTTTAACCATTGGGACGAAGATACACCTTGTGGATTGCAAAGAAAGTTTTTTCACGTTGCATCGTATGAACTAGCTTGGAGGGGAGGAGGAGCTACGAAATGTTTAGTTCATTATTTTAAAAAAGAAACCGACATAAAAAGATTAAATACTGGCCGCATTGAATACAATCCCATCTTTACAAAAATTGCACATGGTGGAGCACAAAGGTGCGCTAATAGTAAATGGTTGACTCCAAACATAAATAACCCAGATATTTGCCCTGTTCGTCTTTTTGAAAAACTAATGAGTAAACGTGAAGAAAATATTAAAACCGAACGCTTGTTTCTTACTCCAAATCCGGCTTGGCAAGCTCATGGTTATTGGTATAAAAACGTTCCTGTGGGAATAAATTTCATTTCAAAATGGATGAAAGAATCCGCAGAAAAAGTAGGTCTAGACACAGTTACTAAAAAAATAACTAACCATTCTGCCAGATCAAGTGCAGTAAGTAACCTTTCAAAAGCTGGTGTAGGAGAACAAGAACTAATCAAGGTCACTGGTGATAATTCTGCAAGTTCGATTAAACCATACTTACAATCGAACCAAGAACATCATTCAAATATAATAAATAATCTTAGAGAAAATACGCAGGAGGAAACACTTAATATAACAAGCAATTCCAAATCCTCAATAAATAATGAGTCTCGAAATATTTTTAATAATTGCGTTTTTCATTGTACTAATTTAAATTGTTAATTCTTTTAATATATTCACAATGTGTCAACGATATTTTCATATATTGTAAGTAATAATTAATTAAATTAAATTTTTCAATAATTTTATGATAGTTTTATTGATCTTTTTTATTGTAAAAATTTGTGAATCAAAAAATAATCTAGTCAAATATAACTTGAGAGTTCCATAAATTAGAAAATAATTTGACAGATTTGGTTCAAACTTGTTGTCATTTGGCAATAGCCACTCGGCGGGCTCTCGTGACTGGCAACAAGTTTTCAAACAATCTGTCAAATTATTTTCAATTTATTCTCACTCTCTTGTTATATTATTACTGATAACTATTTTTGGCCTCCAAAAGTACTTAATCTCAGTGAAATTTTTGCTGTTGAAATTGGTGTTATTCGTAGCTTTAATTTTCATTAATATTAACACGCAATGACTTAATTGTGTACATTTCAGTTTTCTGTATACCTTCTTATATGCTTAAGTGTATGCCAGTCTAGTATACATGGTTGGTAAAGACCAACTTTTTGACTGATTTGTCAACGTTCACTTTTGGAATATCTTGTGTCTCTTTCTAGTATTGTAATTTGTAATTGTCACGTGTAGTCACGTGTATGTTTATAGTCAGTCAATAAGTTATCGCACATATATAATATCACGACAGTAATCGAAATGGTGGTAGATATAGTGTAGGTTTGTATTTCGCATAACTCCTTATTCAGATGAATGTGGTCCTTGTATTTTATCTGAAAAGAGGTTTTGATATTTAGTTGACGAGAATAACGCACGGTAACTTACAAGTCTGTGTTCATCGGCAGCATTAAGAATGCCACCAGATCAAATAACTCACAGTACAAAGAAACCAATGGTGGCTACATTCTTCTTGAACGCAAAGTAGAAAAGAATGTATTTTCTTTGTTTAAACAAGCGGCAATTTATTTTGATGATTCCAATAACATTCATCTTGTATCTTTCGCGAGAGCCGACTGAAACGTTTTAAATATTTAGGGGGGCTGTGCTAATTTTTTTAACACCCGACTTTCTTACGGGCAGGAAAGAAAGGTTGGGCGGGGGGTGTTTTCTGACGGTGAGAAATGCCGGCTACAGTTATAATTGACATCGTTTAAATCTCCGCAGAGAAAAGGGCCTGCTAATTAGATTACAAAAAGGTGCCTCTCATTTCAGTATTTCTGTCGGGACTAGCGCTCGGCCCCGCAATTAAAGTCTTTCTCCCAACCAGCGGAGAGAAATCGTCTTCGCACCCCATTTTTATATCCCCACGCAAGAACTTAATTAGTGAGGAAGATTTTTTGGGAATTAGGTAAAACGTCAGCTCTAGTGGCATACTTGAGTAGACAATTTTAAGTTTTTAATGACATAAAATATAGAAACGCCTTAATATGGTTTGTTTTGCTGTATCTACACTATAGAACGCATTCAGTATTCGGCAAAATCACTATTCGCGGCATCCCTAATCTATATATTTTGAATTTATAGTTTTCGATGATTAAACTAAACATTTTAAAATTTCCATTATGTATTTCTACCATTATGTTTAGTTCCACCAGGTCTACAACCTAGGCCATTGGAAGATGCTTCAGATGGCATCTGTACTTAAAACATAGTCTAGAGACCTACAATTTTTTAATCAGATATGAAAAGTACAATTGTTACAAAAAAAATACTTCACTGTGTAACGTCAAATGCTGCCAATGTGTTTTTAATTAAATATGATTTTTGAACAATGTGGATCTAAACATTGAAGGATCTGAATTTAAATTTGGCACTGACATAATGTTGACGTTACAGTGGTTGTCTATGCATTTTCAGTTCAAAACAAGTGTGAAAATTGTCGTTTTTCACCTTACATCTATTGAAATGAATTCGACATACGTAATTATTACTTATTTGATATTATTGTAAATATGGTTAATAGATTTTAGTAATATCCCAAAAATAACAAAAGTTTTGATTGTGGATCATTTATAATTTATAATAATTGTCTTCTGGAGTGCGTTTAGATTGAGTGGACGTTTGTCGGGTAAACGCCGGTGGTTAATCATCGAGCGTTTGTCCATTGCCCTGTCAATCTGAACGGTATTGACACAACCAGCTTGTTTACTTGAGCTTCATAACCTCAACAAGATAAAAGTATATCCTTTAGGTATCTATTACCGCGTTGGTGTAGGAAATAAAATAAAATTTACAAAAAATCGTGCTTATAACAGGTTATAAATTTGCAGACAAATATATAAGATGTGTTTTAAGTTGGTATAGGTATTGATATTATTTTAAAAGAAAAGAAGAACCTGAACATGGAGCCTTTTGATGATTGGTCTAGTTCACTGTTCAAGTGATGAAGATATCGTAATAAAGTCTACATGCAAATCAAACAATTAGAAGAAATCCTTCCCGAATTGAGACTATTTTAGACAGTAGCTAACTGTACCGACCTAGAATTTCAACAGCATTTTAGAAGTATCAGTTATTGGTAAAATTAACCTCAATTTTGGTGTGTTATTTGGTCTATTCCGAGAGACTACGGTACATCGATATGAACAACAAAACCTATTTGATTCCAGCTACAAATATTGCAGCGTGCACTTTACACAACATTTGTATAATTCACCCATACGAGCTGATAAATCACTACGTTAGTGAAGGCACACTTGCAGTAAACAACGATGAGCAAAATATCCCAGGACAAGAGGATGGAGTAGAGGATGCCATAACGGTAGAAATAATTTAACTGATACCGTATAAATGTATATTATAAAAATATGTGTATTATTTTCTCACATTTGAATAAATTTATTTTACAACTTATAGTATAACTTTTAACTAAACACACTTTATTACTTATTATTTATTATGAATAAATATATTTCACAAAGATACGAAGACATACAGTATCGTTTGAAGAGGCAGCATAGGAAAATTATACATATGTAAAATTATAAATTGCAGATTCCATCTTTATTATCAAGTGTATAAAATAAAACGTGTTCTAGATTATTTTTTGAAATTCAACAAAGAAGTTTTTTATTAAAAAAAATTATTGAAGTAATCATTTGTGAAAAATTTCGTCGATGAATTTATTTTATAACTTATATTAAACTTATAATACAACTTATAACTAAATATATTTTATTTATTCCTCTATAAATAAATATCATTGTACAAAACAATATAGAGTCTTAATATACTTGTGTCTTGCGGATTCTATGTCTATTATCAAGTTTGCATACTAAAACGTGTTCTAGATTTTGTATGAAGATGAGATATTAAAAAAATATTGAAATAATAATTTTTCTAGTGAAAAATTTCGCAGACAAATCCATCAATGGCTGAATAATTGAAATCACAAGAACAACTGTCCGCAATCCCGCAGAACACGGTAAACTTTCAAATCATATTATACTAAACATCGCCACTGCGCATGCTCGCAACTTTCATCCAGCTCCCAGATTTCGTTAAATTGGCAAACGTCCGGTAAACGCCCCACGTTATTTGTGAACGATCGGGACGTTTCGCACGGTAAAATGCCCAACCAAGCTGAACGCTTTTTAATCGCCCGGCATACGCTCGGCGTTGATTCTGAACGCACCCCTGTAGAATTATTAAGAATTGTGTGAGAACATTGCATAATACTGTGCAAGAGAACAGGTCTCGAGAGGGAAAAGATAATGCTGATATTTTGAACTACCAATTTCTTCCGGAAGCTAGTAATATTGGTACCAACTTTTAAAGTACCACAAGGAAAGTTTGTGAAAGGTTGTGTGATGTATCATAATATATGATTGCTCTCTGAAAATCAAATCAGTTTTACTCGTTTTACATGAAATAATTTTTGTTTTATCAGTGGAGGGTGGACCCACACATCTTCAACGTGACTGATATGAGCGTTTAGACAGACGTCTAAACGTCTAGAACTGTGATAGCGATATACTGAACCAGTGAGTGGAAGAGAGACGCAACATGTTTTGATTTGTCTAAACGGGTTTTATTTCAACATGACTAATATGTGTGGGTCCACCCCAGTAGCTCAACAGCGTCCTTTCAAAGTTTCTAGGCATTCTTCTAGATACTTGCCACATTCTGGTCCCATAGTATTAGAAGTAAATTTCATACGTCTTTATTTGTGTTGAGTCGAGACATATTACTAGATAAACCATCTCTCTATTTCTCTCTCTTAAGCCCCTTCAAGCAGCTCGCTTCTGATGCCTCTTCAGTCAGTTAACCTATACTGACATGCTAAGACAAATGATCGTATCTTTAAATTTGTTACGATGAAATCAAAAGATCGAAAGAATTGTTGTTTATTTATTAAAGCTAAAATATATAAGAACATGGCAAGAACATTTATCTGCAAAGTAAAGGCCCAACACATTCTTAAACTCAACGCTTCACAACTTTTCACGAACATAGATACGTCCTTTTGAAATAGCAAGGCCGTATAACTTATACGTATATTATTTACCCTCATTCCACCCTCGAAAACGTTTGTTATCGTACAAAATTTCAACCTGAGTAATTAAAAAAAAAATGGGTTTCAGTTTCATCATTTGTTTGACAGAGATTTTCGTGAACTGAGTATGGAATACGAGATAACCGAAAATAAGTTCTTATATTCCCACGTTATCGTCGACAATCTAATCTAATTCTTAGTAAAACCCCCACAGAAATGTATCCCTTCGTAAATATCATATTTATCAGACTTTATCCGATTATTTTTGTACCCTATTATTCCAAAAGGACACGAAGAAAATAAGCTTAACGACTACTTGAAAAATTGATGCAAAGCTCATAATAATGAAAGCCTTACTGCTCTGTAATGCAATAAGAGGATGTTTGAATTAATCGAATACTAGATTACAAGATAAATTAGGGATTTAGTTTGAATTAGACTAAGCACTATTTAATTGTCACTTAACGACGTGACCCACTATTGTCATGTTTATCCCAGCTTCGAGTACATAAATTATTCAAAAGATAATTGTTAGGTACTTCAATTACAACAGAGTAGCGAAAACAGTGAAAACATTCCAATGTATGTTAACGAACAATGTAGAAAAGCACTTGTCTGCCGTAGTAATAAAGCCCTAAAATCCGTTAACGAGAGAGAAAGAGAGGGAGATACCATTTGGCAGAATGTCCACTGGCTGAGTCCTGTCGACCCAATTCCAATCGAAAACAATGGCGTTCGACCATACACAATGTAGCAGACAATCACCGGACATGCCATTCCGTCCTCAAATCCCTATTTTGGGAGGGGATGTATGCGAATAGATGTAAAAGCGGGGATATATCCAAACTTTAACAATCGACAGATGCTGTCCTTTTTTTATACAGTCCAACGTTTTCATTTATAGTTTTGCGAGCATAGATTAATAACTAAATATTTGTCAAAACTTACGAAGTAATACGTTCTGGTTGATGAAATTGTTCCTATACTCAAATATATTAACAGCAACATTGTCTACATGCTGATTGTGTTGACTGATTAGCAAGTTTACCTATTTTGTTGGTAACAATCTCATCTGAAACTCATTGTGGTGATTATTATGTGTAATATTTCCTTTTTATTCTACCATATTAAGAGTCTCCAACAATATTAATTGTTTATTCTGATAACTTTTCTCCTGGCCTTCCTAGGCCATGTACACGACATTGTGGTGATTATTATGTGTAATATTTCCTTTTTATTCTACCATATTAAGAGTCTCCAACAATATTAATTGTTTATTCTGATAACTTTTCTCCTGGCCTTCCTAGGCCATGTACACGACGATAACAGACCGGTAAGTTAGCGTGCATTATTCTAGTCAACTAAATATTAAAACCCGTTTTCAGTTATAACAGAAGGACCACATTTACCTGAATAAAGAGCTATGCGACAAACAAATCTACACCATATCTACCACGATTTCGATTACTGTCGCAGTACTGTATGTACTGGATAACATGTTTACTGAATATAAACATACACGTATAGTATCTATCTCATTATCTAAAGTGTTGAGGATTTCTTAGTGTATATGTTACGGTAAAAGCTTCAACTCCGTACATGTATACTTTTACTAATAGATGGGTACATTTTCTAATCGACTTTAGTAGATTTCATATTTATGCACAAGCAGTGGCGTAGCTACATATTCAGCGCCCTGGAGCAAGAACAATGTATGCGCCCCTTCGAACGACGTCTGGCATTTCTTGTACTTTTAATTTAAGGTATCCCACTTTCAATTCCAGTTTTTCAATTCCCATTTGCACCAAAAACGGAGTTTATATATACAGTTTTAGGAGTTTTATGACAACAAAAAGCAATTAGTAAGCTGGCTGTTTTCGAATTCTAACAAATTAAACTAACCCCAATATTGTCATCCAGATGGAAAGAATGTTTTATATAAATACCGGAATCCTATTTTATCAGTGGCGTTTATCAGTGCAGAATAAATGAAGAGTTGAAGTAAATAACGAACTAAGTGCCAAAAATATTATTCCGAGATATTTAGAAAATAGTGTGCAGCAAGATAAATGTTTTATAGAAAGCCATCCCCAATTTTTTGTGCAATGTGTATGTAAAGTATTGTAATCATGCCAAAAAAAATTTTTGAGATTTTAGCGGAAATATGTCTTTTTGGGTCCCCTGAAAATGTCTGTGTGTGTAAGTTGCTTGACCAAGTATACTTCATACAAAGTGTCCGTTGTTCGAAAAATTATGTGGGGACCTCGTTTACTGAAAGCCATGCAAAATTTGATAGTTCTAGCTTAACTTTATAGTCATTAATTTTCTTTAAAAAAAACGTTCATTTGTTATTTTGCAAATGTACTGAAAAACTGTTGTTCTTTGTGCAATCTTTCTAATCTAAAGATGTTTATATAAAGTTGGCTCCGTTGTAAAAACATCGCAACTACGAAACAAAATGCTTAGATTCGATGTTTTTCTCTCGGGGTCCGTGTCTATGCCGTGGTTTACGTATCGATTAAAGCTTATGGTGTCTGCGATGAGCTGGCCATACGTAACCGCCGAAATATGGCCATTGTTTATATATCTGACAATTATCGCATTTTTCGGTTAGCGGAAAAGTTATAATGTTTGGGCTGAAATTGTACCTAAATAAAAAATCTGATGTGGCCAGGCACATGACTTTATCATACTGTATATAAAATTAATAGTTTAACTGCATGAGACTCTATTTGATCGAGATCGGCCATGTCTGCATTAAAATAAAACTACTAGAACTAGACAGATATGTCGATTAAAGCTGCGTTCGGATATTGTACTCCGTTGACACCGGGTACACCGTCCAAATGACACTTACGTGTTATTGGGTGTAAAAAGTGTAATGCAATATGCGAACGCAACTTATATTGACAGAAGTTATTGTCAAAACATTAGCGTTTGACACCAAGACTACCCACTGTCATTAGAATCAAAAAATCTGACAAATCCTGGCTACTAGTTTACATGCAGTACGACCGATCTCGTGGAAATAGAATTTGCTCATGCAGCTAAACTATTGATTGTACCAAAAAATGTCATAGTGATAAATTATTCAGAATTTCCTCATCTTTAATTTTTTATTTAACTATTTCGACGAAATTCCAGAAATGGCGGCTTATTTGCAAAATGTTTCAAAAATGCTAAGACTAAACCTCCAGTTCCTTTGGACCCTCTTCAACAGAAAGCTTTTCAGCTCTAAGTTTGGTTATGAAACTTCTATATATGAAGTTTCGTCCCGATACCTTTAGTAGTTTCTCTGGAATCGTCGTCACAAAAAAACGGGTACACACACACACACACACACACACACACACACACACACACACACACACACACACACACACACACACACACACAGACATTTTTTTGTACCTTGGTCAAAAATGTTCAGGGGACCCAAAAAGACATATTTCCGCTAAAATCTCAAAATTTTTTTTTGGCACGATTACAATACACATACTGCGTATGATAAAGTAAAAATCTGATGTGGCCAGGCACATGACTTTATCATACTACATATAAAATTAATAGTTTAGCTGCATGAGATTCTATTTGATCGAGATCGGCTATGTCTGCATTAAAATAAAAATAGTAGAACTAGACAGATATCTCAATTAAAGCTGCGTTCGGATATTGTACTCCGTTGACCCCGGGCACACCGTCCAAATGACACCTACGTGTTATGGGGTGTAAAAACTGTAACGGGGTTCAATATCCGAACGCAGCCTATATTGACAGTAGTATTTTCAAAACATTAGCGTTTGACCTTAGCTACTGTCATTACAATAAAAAAATCTGACATATCCTGGCTACTAGTTTTAAAGCAGTAGGACCGATCTCTATGAAATAGAATTTGCTCATGCAGCTAAACTATAAATTCTACCAAAAAATGTCATATACAAAAATTATAGAAAATTTCCTCTCCTTTAATTTATTATTTAACTATTTTGACGACATTACACAAATAGCGGCTCATTTGCAAAATCTTCGAAAAATGCTATGAGTAAACCACCAGTTCCTTTGGACCCTTTTCAACAGAAAGCTTTTCAGCTCTAAGTTTGGTTATGAAACTTCTAAATATGAAGTTTCGTCCCGACACCTTTAGTAGTTTCTCCGGAATCGTCGCCACAAAAACGGGTACACACACACACACACACACACACACACACACACATACACACACACATACACACACACACACACACAGACATTTTTTGTACCTTGGTCAAAAATGTTCAGGGGACCCAAAACGACATATTTCCGCCAAAAATATGATAAAGTAAAAATCTATTATTGTAGTGAGACTTTGGCTAGGGGGTATTATATTTGAAAAAAGAGAAAGATGTAGAAGTAAAATTCTTTATTATCTTCCAAAAAAAATATTTTTGGCCTAGCCAAACTCCTTATTTATTTAAGAATTGACACTGAGAATTTCATCAATTTTGAACCATAAATAACGCCGTTAATAGAAAACGCGCTGTAGCACAAGTAGAACTCGGTCTAAAATTGAAAATGACAGCAAATAAACTGCTTCCGGGTTACGCCGTGTGTCCAAATTTGATAATGCTGACGTTTCGCGAACCAGGTTGCTCGCTTCTTCAAAGCTAATTGAATACGAAGACCTACCAAGAAAGTCTCCCTTATATACCTGAATTTACACCTCACTGCGCACATCTGGAGCTACCGCTCCATGTGCTTTTCCACCTGACTGCGTTAGGATCGATTTCCAGACCCTACTAATGTCAGTACCGTCCTCGCGATTGATGTTATCAGGATGTTTGTAAATTTCGATGGCTTCTCTAATAAGCCTTCGATGATAATTACCCACCCTTGCCAACATCTTCGCGTCATCGAAATCCATTGTGTGTCCCGACTCGTGGCAGTGTTGAGCAACAGCGGACTGTTGAATCTTGCCTAGCCGGGTGTCCCTACTGTGCTCCTTGATTCGACATTCGATGCTTCGTCCTGTCTGTCCTACATAGCATGTTCCGCACTCACATATTATCTTGTATACCCCTTTGTTCTTCAGGAGTGGTGTGATATCCTTCGAGTTAGGCAAATTGATCCTTTACCTTAGCTGGTGCTAAGTACCTTACCGTGATACCCGATTTCTTCAGTACCCTACCGATTCTCTCTGATACCCCACTTACGTATGGTAAGCAAGCGAACCCCTTTGACTCTTGCGGTTCCTCTGACACTTGCGGTTTTCTTTGTGTGACACCCCGTACGTCAGACTTGGTGTATCCATTCTGACGTAGGGCCCACTCCAAGTGTTTCCGTTCATCGCCCAAGGTGCTAGAGTCGCACCTTGGACGACGAACGGAAACACTAAATAAAGAACAGAAATAACGTCAACTTTTTTGTAATAAAAAAATCACCAGAACACGCAAATAAATTGCCAGCCGTAAAAAATTTAAAATGAAATTCAAACAAAACTTTTATTGTCTTTAAACAATCTAAAATATATTGTATTATAGAAATTTGGTAACTTTTTTTTTTTTTAAATAGAAATTCTTTAATTCTAGGATTAATTCTAAGAATAGTGTATAGGAATCATTTTTTTTATAAAATCCACCATTTTTGAGTTAAAAGTACACAAAAGTTATACCTATATCAAAATTTATCAAAATTACCGGAACACCTAAATAATTCCCCAACCGTAAATAGTTTCAACAAATGCAAATGTTTTTTGGGTTTAAACAAGCTCGGGTTTAATATATTATTCATTTTATTGTGGAAGTTTGCAAACCTTTTCTTTTTCTAAGAGAACATCCTGTATATTAATTTTTTCTTAATTCTAAAAGTTCTTTTATAAAATGCATAATATTTTAATTATAAGCAACTACTGGCACTTAGCGCGCTGTTTACGAAAATACGCCGACAGTTAACTCATGCGAGATCGAGCGGTCAAGTTTGTTATGCATTTCACGACATATTTTTACGTAGCTCGTTATTTACATTAAAGCCAGTGATATCCAGCCCACTTTCATGTAATAAAACCAATTTTTCAATTTTTGGTTCCTAGTTCATTATTTACTTCAACTCTTCAAATATCAAAACTTCTAAAAATACCAACTATTTTATTTAGTTATACTGAATGTACATTTAAACAACAAAACTAAATAAATACAATAGTTACTTTGGTACGGGTCCGTAATGCAAAAATGTTTAATAAAGGATGGTAGTTAAACAAAAACTTTTATGTTTTCAAGAATATTTACTTTAGCACTAGTTGCGATCAACAGAACATCATTAGTCAACAGCCAGAAAAACACAAAACACTCAGAAAAAGTCACGCAAAAAGGTAACAGAAAAAATCAGTTAAATATGCCTTAAAAATGTAGAAAAAAGTTGACTTACAGTCAAAATCAATTATAAGAGGCACAAGACAGCAGGCAACGAGGCAAAGATTTTAGTGTTTTTTTATGTTACAATTTTGCGTTATTTCTTTTGATCGGTTTGTGTTTTCCTGGCTTTTAGCTAATGATGATCTGTTGATCGAAACTAGTACCAAAGTAAATATTCTTGCATAATTAAGTGGGTTTTATAAACACATGACAAGTTGCGCCGCTAACAAATAACTTAAATCTAAACTGACAGATGACGAAACATTGATCGAACAAACAAAACCAAAACAATACATACCAATATATATAAAACAAATAAAGGAAATAGAAATTGTTCCTAACAAAACATATTATTTAAAAAATCTCTTAAGGGTGTTAAACAGATTTTCTGAGGGGCGCTAACATTAAATGCGGTGGACCTAATAAGTTTACGAACTACTGATCTAAATGATTAGATGACAATAAGAGCGTTTGAAAACACGATTTTCTGTTCGTACTCCATAGATACTTAAAGTTATCGGTGTTAACTTTAGCTGTTAGCACAGTTTCGTTCTATTCTATACAGCACGGAGTAGGTAAGTGATAATCTGGAATGAAGGTAGACCGGCTCCATTTGGCCAATACCTAAGTGAGTTAAAGCAGTTTTGAAGTTCTTCTCGAGACCTTAAAGATCAATTTTCGATAGAGGTAGCACATCGTACCGCTTTAGGTAGATCCTTGGAAGGACGGCGAAGTTAAACATTTCTTTCCCCATACGGGGGGTAACTTCGTTATCTCCCCGGATTACTGGTAGAAGTCGTAAACGGTTTTACGACTCTTTAGAAGTTATAAATAAATTTATAATACCGCGCAGTAGGGATGAGGGTGTTAGATGGGGTGACCTATTTGATACACCCGTACCCCTAGTTATATACAGTGTGAAGGAAACATTATGTTGCCAATTCACATATCCTACTACAAAGTAACTACCTATGTTATATCGTTTTGATAGCAACGTTAACCTTTATCGTTTTCCTTAAGTTGGATGTGCAATTGCAAATATAAATGAAGTTAAATGCCAATACCATACTCGAAAATTGTACAGAAAATTCAGTGGAAAAATCTCGAGCACAACTCTTTTTAATTATAGAAATTCACATTTTCATATCAGATTCAATAACCGCATATTTGCAATTTTCTAAAGCTTTTGCTGCTCTGCCATCCTTCAGCTAGGTGTTGAAAATGGTTTTGAAAGAGGTGTGTAGAATAATTCATAATAAATTCAGAGTTTTATAAACAACTGCCAGGATATGCCAACCAAAAAGTGAAAAATGAAACGAAAAACGAAAAATGAAACGTTTCAAGAAGAAAAAAAGAAACAAACATATTTCAATCAAGCATGCATCATCAGTCAAGCAATAAAGTACCATTTTTTTGTATTGATGTTATCCCACTTTAACTACTTTTTAAATAAACAAATTATCAATATTTACATTTCCAGATGCACAAAAAATAAATAATACTATGCCAATCCACATCTTTTTCGCAAATTTTCTTGTTCTCATCGTCATCCGATGCTTGGTTATGTTTCTTCTTGAAACGTTTCTTCCAGATCACTATATTCTTCAGCTGGTAATTCATTCCCCAAGCTCAAGCATATTCTCGGCTGTTCCATTTCAGTGAAAATGTCTTGAAAGTCACTTAAATCTTACACTATTTTTTATGTTTGTCAATTTTCCTGACATTTTGTGCACTATCTGTATAGTGCAGTCCGTGTTTCCGACATCCGCATCGATTACTTTCACAACTTGTTTCGCAATTACAAGAAATGGTCGTCTGTCTATCTATCTATATATGCAAAAATTAATAGTTAAAAGTACAAAAAAAAAGATTTTTCTCATTTTTCTCATCAGTATTGAGGCAGTATTTTAAGACAAAATAATGATTACTTTGCGAACTTATGTGATGCTTTATTATTCTAATTTAACGTTTATGGCATTACTGTAAAAAATAAGTTTTGGGGCAAACAATTAAAGTCAGTTTTCTCTCCCATATAATTGAATGGTGTAATCAGTCAATTTTATTAAAAATTTAAACAGATTATAAACAATTGAACTGAAAAATTCATTGTTTCAAAAGTAATTTTTGAGTTTCTTTTTCAATTTTTGAGCAAATTGTTAAACAGGGACTATTAATTTTTATTATTGTATCATAAAGTACATGTAAAAATAAAAAAATGAGCATCAGAAGAACTCTGTACGATATCTCAAAACCTTCTTGGTTTATGTATATACAAAAATGTATGCTTATTTAAGACATAGAAAGGCACGCTTTCACAAAATTTCATAAAAATTAAAGTATTTAAAAGAAATTTGATTATAGGACTTAAATAAGTCGAAAATCCAACATTGCATTTGTCTAAAATGATTTATACAGCGGTTTATACAGCCTGTCCATTTTTCATGCGAATGCATGCTACGAAAACAATTAAATTAAAGTATACCTCTGAAAACCGTCAAAAGCGTATTTTTATTTAAGTAACAACGTATTTCTTTTTGCGGAAATGCACCTAAACTAGTTTTCTACATCTCCGCTAGCAAATAATGCTATTTTAAAAAAATTCAATAAAAAGTTAGCTATAACCACAAGAGCGAGACGATGTTCAGCAAAACATATATTATGATGCAACTTTAAAATTGTCGGACAGTAGGTATTTATGTAACAGATTAATGGTATGAATAAAAGCCTCTTGGATTTTGCATAAAATTTATTTTACTTAAGACCTAGGTTTCGGATATCCGATCCTTCTTCAGCCGTACAAATCTGCCAGAAAGAATATAAGTCAATACAACAACAAGCCATAAAATCTAAACGAGTACTTAAAGTGTTCAACACTTTTTTCATCTGAAGACAATATCTCGGAAACGTCAGTTTTTAACTAAATCTTCTTTGGTGTTTTATTATGAAATATGGTAACAGAAAAAATGACTACAGATTTTTGGGACGGGATGGTCATAATCTGTTGGTTGATACTTTTTGAAGTGGTTGTTGGCCTTTATTGTAGAAAATTAACCCATTTTCAATCTAACCTTCACGGTCGTTAAGCTTAGTTTAGACCGGGGCAACAGACGGCGACAACAACAGGCAACAACATCGGACCAGAGATAAATAAAAATACCGTTGACCAGGTCAGGTCCATCACCAAAAAAATAAAATGTCGCATGCTACACTGTTGCCCAGGTGTAAATGAGAGTTTAGAATTTAGATTCATAGGACTCAATAGGTATAATGTCACCACCACATCCACACATCCAAAATTGCTAGATCTTGCAATGCTTTACAATAAATGCGTTTTTCTGTGACTCTGTGTGATTTCCTCTGTCTAAGAAGAAGTCGAACATATTTTAAAAACTATGGTAACCTGGTTTATAAAAGCGGTTAAATTGTGATAAAGGTATGTGTTTTTATGCTAGTAAATAATTGTCCAAGATGAAATCGAGCCTATCATGTTGCAGAATCAACAAATAAACTGATTTGTTTCTAATAGTTTTGAAAGTTATTTCAAATTTAGTTGCACTTTCGGGTTCCTTAATAAAAGGTGTATCTAGTTCCACGGGGGTTTATTTTTATTATTTTCAATACTAGTCCAAAAACAAATATATTTTTTGGTAATTAATCTTGTCGTAAATACGCAACTTCGAGCTATTTTAATTGTTTTTGTATGTATTTCAAATAAACGAATTGTTCATGAATTCGCTTGAGAAATGGACACCCTGTATAAGCGGTGCTCAACTTACCAAACAAATATTTGTAATAAGCGGTGTCTAACGCCACCTTAAAGTTTTTGAGCAACCGCAGCAATTGGCCCACATTCTCCGTAAATAAGCATCATACCTACATACTCACTACTTGTGCAATTGTCGATTTTGATTACAGAAACACCAAGAACGCATACAATATTCGAGCAAGCGGATTTACACTGGACTTTACACTGCTCAGCTGATCGCGGAGTAGGTCACCTACTAGTATTCCTAAAAACGTGAAATGTCAAAACCTGTATTTTCAATAATTAATTTCTAAAAACTGGTGCCAGATGGAGATCAAAACTACATTATTTTTTTACCTGTGTCGCCTTAACTTAGTTGAATTGTTCTTTTTTATAGAAAGAAATGTCAACACATCGGAAATCAACCACCTGTATATCATCATCGAAAGATTAAGTCAATCAAAGTCTCCTATATTTACCCAATCCCCAATACCCATTGCACCTGCCGTTGCTCAAGTAATACGATTTAAACGTAAAACTTTTTAACGACATTCCAACAACTGCCCTTCCCCCATAAAATCTTCCAATATTCGTGACGAAGCTATCGCAAAATCATCAAACTTTAACAAGCCACTAAAAGCCGTCGTTGTATGTACTCGAACACACAAGATAAATTTTTGCAGGATCTCCTTCACCTCTAATATTACTCGAAAGTCGTCGCCTGACAGCGTGACATTAAAAAAGAATAACGACGCGGAGATATTATACGTTCGCGGAAGAAGTTGCCTAAATTATTAAGAAGCATCACATTATTGATTGGCAATAACTCAGGCTGGGAGCGCTGGCAACACCTGGTGTCGAGCCAAGGATGAACAATAGTTCCCAAACAGGGGTATCGATCTTAAGGCAGAGATGAGTGATGGCCACAGGCCCAAGCAGAAAAATGTATTTACAAGAAATGAACTCTGAGATATATTGGCCAGTAAGTGAAGGTTGTAAATTTCGGTGTAAGTGATTAAAGTTAGGGTTTGTTTTCTGACACAGGAAACTATAATATATACCTACTACATTTTTCTCTATTAGTTTGAATTAGGTACTGAACTACTGAATCAATAGACTCAATACTTTATGGCTTTAGTGACACATTTTCCGATTCCAGAAAATAATGTTTGTTCTTTTACATCCGATCTTAATTTCAACTCACATATTTATAAACACTCTTTTGTTGAAGTTGAAGCTGAAATTTTGAGGATGACCATTTTTGCAAAAGTTATTAGCAGTCACAGCTAACTAACCCCAGGCCCAAAGTATGTTATTTTTAAAACACTCATTAGTGTATAGTTTTACTGGTAGTTTCTTGAAACTAACATAATGGCTGTATTTGTGCTCTTATTACGCAGCGTGTTCGTAATTAAATCGAATTTGATATAAAACCGTTTCATGAATATATAGGTTAAAATTCTGCCTTACTGTACTTTACAGTCCTGTGGGTATAAAAACCTTCAATATTATACTTATATATGAAGAGGTACCACGCAGCCAAAGTCACACTGGGGGTTATTTTTTAATTCTTACAGTAACAATACAATTTTATTAGATATTATCGAGACAAAACTAACATTAAATTAACAAATGAATGTTTGCGTCCAGAAAGTATATGATTTTTGAGGACAAAAATTATATGATTTCAAAAAATAATAAGTAATAACAAAAATTCGGCTCCACGGATCATGAACAAACCCCGGGCAAGCTAGATGGTTTGTCAAATGAATGAGTACAAATGCTGGTTTAATAAATACTTTATTAGAAAATTATTTGCTTTTATATATCCGTATTGAACCCAGCGCTCCGCGCTACAGTCAGTTATTCCATATGACTCCCCATCGTGTGCGGAGTCCTCTATTTATTGTTTCAAAATAGAACTTATAAAAGACTATAAAAGTTGTTTGATGCAGTTAAATATGTAAAATAAAAACCAGTAAATGCAGTTTATACTATTATAATTTAACCGCTACTACTACTATTAGTAGTAGCAGTTAAACTGCCGCAACTTCACAAATGGCGGAGGCGCCGCGAATGATTATGTTAAAATGAAGTTTCATCATATGACCAGCTTTAAACACTTATGTGATGATATCTGGGAAAGGTTCCATTTACAGGGAAGCTTTGCTTCGTTCTTTTATTGTTTCTTATTCTCTACATTCCGAGGTGTATTAAAACAGAGATTGGTTTGATAAAAATTGATAGAGATTTTAAGGGTTAGAAAGTATGTTAACATTCACACAGTTTTGATATAACGACTTTAAAGTTTCGCTGCAAATCTACTACTATATACTAAAAGTCTAACACAGTCCGCGGAAGAAGTTTACGAAAATCGGCGAAGCGGGGGAAAGGTCTACTCGCAAAAATGGGCGCCAGAAACACAAATTTGGCCACAATATGCAAAACTACAGTGCTTAGGCTTTCGATTTCGTCCATTTTCGGCCAGGTTCTCGATATTTTTTGCCTCGATTCGGCTAAATTTATGGATTATCGTTTGGGACTGTACTCGTCAGCCCGTCGCCATGACATCGATCGAGGTGGCTAGGCGACGGTCGCGCGCTTGGCGACGCGGTCCCTAGATGGCGATACCTCATCGTGTCGCTGTTGAGATTACGCTACGAAGCGATAGATGGCGCCCCGTAACCTCGCCGAACGTAGGAGCATAATCACGTCGCGCGTGTAAGAACAACCGGGCTTTTTGTCTCTCTCTTAACTCTTCGGCGATCTACCTAGGTGGACCAGCAGGCCTATTAGGCCTGCACATTCTCCTAGTTGTCTTACTATTTGTGTACCCAGAACAATCAAATGGCATAGTAAGTATACACATCCTTTAAAAGATAACTTTATTTGTAACTAAAGAAAAATATGAAGTGGCCAGCACATTACTTTATCAAACTATACAGCAGGGCCTCGCCATGGCCATCTCGACGCATCTGCGTATCGAATTCGCGTTCAACGCAAACGCTGATGTTCTGACATAACTGTCAATAGAATCAAAACATCAGGCAAATCCTGGCTAACTAGTTTTAATGCAGTACAAGCGATCTCTATGAAATAGAATTTTCTCATGCAGCTAAACTATTATTTTTAACAAAAAATTTCATAGACATAAATTATTCAGACTTTCCTCTACTTTAATTTATTATTTAGCTATTTTGGCGAAATGACGGATCATTTGCAAAATCGTTGAAAAATGGTAAGAGAAAGCAAAAGGGTTCTTTGGGCCCTTTTCAACCAAAAGCTTTTCAGCTCTAAGTTTGGTCATGAAACTTCTAAATATGAAGTTTCGTCCCGATGCCTTCAGTAGTTTCTCTGGAGTCGTCGCCACAAAAAACGGTTACACACACACACACACAGACATTTTTTGTACCTTAGTCAAAAATGTTCAGGGGTTCATTCACCCAAAAAGACATATTTCCGCTAAAATCTCAAATTTTTTTTTGGCACTATCACAATACTACAAAGTAAAAACAAAATTATCAAACAAAAAAAAGATTATCACAAATGTGAATTTATTTGCAAATACAGACTGCTAAAAAATAAATGTAAGATTACATACGTGCGTAGTGATGTTAAATTACCCGGTAATATTACCGAGAATATGTTAGTTCTTATAGTTACTATTACCGAGGTTTGTGCTGAATTTATCATGTGCTCGGTAATACGCTGAGCGGCATAAAAAACGCAACACCTAAAATGATGACCAGTTTCAAACTGCAGTAACTTTTGAACGTATTGCTCGATTTGAATGAGATTTTTTTATTTGAAAGGTCCACTTTTTGCCAATATTTCTGTATGTGTGCTACCCATTTTTGCGGTCTTCCATTTCAGCAATGGTGAATAACGTTAATGCTTGTTTTCTTCCTACAGTTTGAAGCTTGCTGTGTTTCTATTGTTGTTAACGTCAAAGTTACAAGATCTTAAAGATAACGCTGTTTCTTCGGCAGCGCCATCAGAAATTAAAGCTAGCCATGGTAATCAACTAAAACATTTAGTGACGTTTAGTGTCGTTAACGTCATTGACTGTTGCTAGATAGTTAAAATGCCTTTAAGCCTTGCAGAAGGTGCTCAGGCAGTAGCTTTGGTGGAAGATGGACGCAGCATTCGTTATGCTGATCTTGTTCTTGGCGTGATAACGAGTACGGTTTGTCGCGCCATTCAAAGATTTTGCCAGACTGGCACCTTCAACAGACGACCTGGGTCAGGAAGAAGACGCATCACTCAAGCCCATGATGATCGATACATCGTAATGACCGTGTTACGAAATCGACATACCACAGCAGTTGAGACAAGAAATCGTCTGGAGCAAGTGCGTCGGGTGAACGTGAGTGAACGCACAGTAAGAAGGCGATTTGAAGAAGCGGGGTTGAGAGCACAGAGACCAGCAACTGGACCACAGTTGCTACAAGAACATCGTGTTGCTCGATTACAATTTGCACGAGATCATGTTCAGTGGACCAATGCAGAGTGGCAAAACGTACTCTTCTCAGATGAGTCGAGGTTCGGCTTGTACTCTCCAGATGGTCGAGAGAGAGTTTGGAGAAGAGCAGGAGAGCGTTATTCTCAGTGCAACTTCTCTGAAAGAGTACAGTACCAGGGAGGATCTGTAATGGTTTAGGGAGGAATCTGCTTCGAAGCACGTACGGAACTTTGCTTTATCAACGGAAACCTAAACTCGGCTCGGTATGTTGAAGAAATTTTGGCGGAACACGTGGTTCCCTTTGGGCCATTTATTGGTGACAACTTCTTGTTCATGCACGATAATGAACGCTCCCATACAGCCCGCATAGTGTCCCAATGCCTGGATGATTTGGATATCAGCAGAATGGAATGGCCTGCACGTAGCCCCTATTTAAACCCCATAGAACACATGTGGGATATGCTAGAGAGACGAGTTAGAGCCCGTGGTGCCGCGATACAAACGCTAGATGATCTCCGAATAACGCTAGAAGAAGAGTGGAACCAGATTCCCCAAAATGAGATTCAAAACCTAATTCGAAGTATGCCTAGAAGGATGAGGAATACAATTCAAGCGAGGGGAGGCAATACTCGTTATTAACATGTTGTTCATTACTTTCACAGTTTAATTAAATTTTGTCGTTATCCATGGCTTTCTTTAATTTCTGATGGCGCTGCCGAAGAAGCAGCGTTATCTTTTAGAGCTTGTAACTTTGGCGTTAACAACAATAGAAACTTGAACAAAAAACATAAGTGATCAGAACAGACGGACTACAAGCTCCTTTTGTTTAAAGTTAAATTCTTTTGTCGGTGCACCCCACAGCAAGCTTCAAACTGTAGGAAGAAAACAAGCATTAACGTTATTCACCATTGCTCATTCAAATCGAGCAATACGTTCAAAAGTTACTGCAGTTTGAAACTGGTCATCATTTTAGGTGTTAACACTATACGTACACATTAAAAAGATCAAAATTTTCATTCAAAATGGTCAAATTCTTCATTAATGGTTAAAGTTAAATATTGAATTTTAATAAGGTGCACGAAAGTTTCCATTCTGTCATACTCGCAAATTATTAATAATCAAAGAAAACGCAGAACGTCATAACGAGTATTAGATTTTATTTTAAAAGTATAGCGATCGATTTCGTCATTTTGACATCATCAGGCGTATTGCCACGCGGTAAAATATAAATATGACTTGCAAGGTATGAATGCACTGGACTCTGTACTTGAAGTTCAAGTGCGCCTGATGATGTCAAAATGACGAAATCGATCGCTATACTTTTAAAATAAAATCTAATACTCGTTATGATGTTCTGCGCTTTCTTTGATTATTAATAGAATTTTAAGGTTTTGTCAATTTGAGAGTTAATCTGATTGCACAATTAAATTCTTTGTAAAACGTGTCATAATAACCCCTATTTAACCGTTTCCATGTATCAAATAAATAAAATCACCAACCATTCTCTGGAAATAAAGGCACTCTTGATAGTAAAAACAACATGAATCCGTATACAAATACTAAAATAAAAAAAGAAATAGAAAAATATTTTCAATGTCGACTATTTTAACGTATTTTGGCCGTAAATTAATGAAAACACTGATTTTTGTTGTTGTTGTTGTTTTCAAGTCAAAATATTGATGATTGATAGGGTTTTCAGTTTAAAATAGCATCGTGAAAATATATAACAAAAATACGTATAAGGTTCAATTTTAAATTTTGCAAATTACGTCTTTTCCAAAAACACAGAAAGAAATACCAACCTCAGAATTATCCAAAAAAAGATTATTTTTTGTCTATCTAACAATTCTCCAATTTCATTCACGTGGGATGATAAATAAAAAGAAAAATACAGCATCCCCTATATCATAGATCACCCACTGTATTATTTTCAACATTAACAACAGCAATTAAAGTAACAAAGGCAACAAAAAATAACAAAAAAATCATCACGCAGAATTTTGCTTTCTAGCATATATTATATTTTGCAATTCTAATTAAAGAGCACAAATCTGGTTTTAGACTGAAACACAAAATTCTACTGAATAATGGATATAATAGAGCAAGCTTTAAAGTAATGCTTTATCTACTCAACAATCTTCTTAAAACGCAGGTGTGCCTCGGGTTAAAGTCTTGAAACCAATCCTGTATTTACTACACCTTCAAAATGTGGCAATTGTTCAGTCACTTGAACAGTGATTCTCTGCAACTTTGTACACAAAAGAAAATACAAGATAACAAATTCCTCCCACATATTCAATATACAGATCGTCTATTTTAACAATATAAATCTTCAATCGAATAGAAGTCTAGCAAGTTTTTCCAATTGACAACCGACAAACATCTAAGTCGAAGCCCAATCCATCCTTTATCATTTTCAGAGTCTTCTGAATAGTTCGCCTGTTCGCTACACGTGACATAAGTACACTTGTTGCGGACGCTTGACGTTGATAATGCATTGAGTGGCGTCCTCGCGCGTCGTTTTACATTCAGGACCACAAAAAAAGCACACTAATAGACGCGTACACCGAGTTCGTTCGTGTTGTTGCAGTGGCGGAAAAAAGCCTTCTAAACTGTCACGTAAACAATACCGCAACGGGGGCACAAGTTTTGCCCGGTTGTATCTGCCCGTTCGAATCATGTTCGCGTATATATTTTCTGGGGCGCATTGTGCCACTTTTGTTCGCTAGGCGGCAGCAGCGGCGTTCATCGTTTGTTTTATTTGGTCCTGTTTTGCAGCCGCATTGTTTCAGTCGGAGAGACGGGACATGTTTGCAGCAATGGCCGCTGGTGCTGCCCGACTTGTATAATTACGAAAGCTTTATAACTCGTTTCGTTATTACATTAAGTATTACACTGATTTAATTAATTTCATTCTGTAAAAAAATAAACGCACAGTTTTTTTGTTCGGTTTCAAGCGTTATAAAAGCTCTTAGTCAAATTATTCTTACATTAATTATAAATTCTGTCAATTGGTTGTGATTGTGTTACTTCTTGTGCGTATCCGGTAACTTGGATTGTTTGTTGTACAATGTGCTGTAACATCCATGTCTTGTGCGAAGTATAGCTACACAGACGAAACAATCTCTTTGTCCGTAACAATCTTTATTTGAGTCAAAGATTTGTAGGTGTAGGAATGAATTCCCTGCTGGTTCTTGAAATAATATTCTAGAATGGATTATACGTATTATTCGTATAATAACTGCAATGTAACTGCTAGAATTTTCGTGACAAACTGATGCACTGAGCAAAATATATTCCGTCGTTCTGTACAAAACAAAACACGTCGCAACAGCGTTCCATCTGTTCTTCATTGGTATTCTATGTTTTAACCAAATACCATAAACCATTAAACATACACCAAAATATTATCATATTGTAACAGAACTAAATATATTTACTTTATCATACGTAGTATGACAAAGTATTGTAATCGTATCGAAAACAAAATTTGAGATTTTAGCGGAAATATGTCTTTTTGGGTTCCCTGAACATTTTTGACCAAGGTACAATGTGCTGTACAATGTGCTGTAACATCCTTGTCTTGTGCGAAGTACAGCTACACAGACGAAACAATCTCTTTGTCAGTAACAATCTTTATTTGAGTCAAAGATTTGTAGGTGTAGGAATGAATTCCCTGCTGGTTCTTGAAATAATATTCTACAATGGCTTATACGTATTATTCGTATAATAACTGCAATGTAACTGCTAGAATTTTCGTGACAAACTGATGCACTGAGCAAAATATATTCCTCTGATATGAATTTCTCCATTTCATCGGTGGAATTGATAGGTTTAAATTAAAACACTTGCGTGATCCGATGTTGTTTAAAGTTTATTTAGTTCTTGTGGCTACCTGGTTTCGAATAATACAATTCGTCGTCGGGCCATGCTACAACGAAAAGAGGGGAATTCACAATAAACATTCTTCAAAATAGCAATTATTAGATTTACCGTCTATCTACAGTTTGCAGGTTCGAGGGTCTTGCGTCATTTTTAGGGTTATGTTACTTTAAATGGTCTTACACGTGTTATTCGGTCGGTTTAACAATATAGACACTGAAAACACAACAATGAATAAGTTTTTTACATTTCAATTCTTCGTAGTGTCAATCTAACATGTATTTATACAGCTATTATCTTAATTCACCTGGGTAATTGAAATTTGCACTAGCAGAATGTCATGGCTGTGGAGTGAATGTAGCTGCCCTTCAACTGTCATCATTCGCCTCCGGCGCGTTTATGTATCTATCTTCGGGTCGGTTTTCAAATAATTCTATAAACAGATGGTTTCTACTAATTTCGGTGTACTCATTAAGATAATATATGATATATTCCGTCGTTCTGTACAAAACAAAACACGTCGCAACAGCGTTCCATCTGTTCTTCATTGGTATCCTATGTTTTAACCAAATACCGTAAACCATTAAACATACACCAAAATATTATCATATTGTAACGGAACTAAATATATTTATTTTATCATACGTAGTATGACAAAGTATTGTAATCGTATCGAAAACAAAATTTGAGATTTTAGCGGAAATATGTCCTTTTGGGTTCCCTGAACATTTTTGACCAAGGTACAAAAAAATGTCTGTGTGTGTGTGTATAGTTGAATCAATTTAACTTTGCGTGTTGTCAAAAGTGACAATGGTCTGGTGCAATCGACTGTTATCATTCGGCCAGTGGCGTAGTCGATTAAATTTTGCCAAAGGAAAAACATAGGTCTGCATTTAAGGTCATTGTAGGGAGCCATAACTAAAAGTCAAAAACGACTTTTCACGCAGCTCTTCCTTTAAGGATGTAATGGTAACATGCTTTCCTAGAATTAAATATTGCCTAATGTTGTCTACAGGAAGAATATGGTAATGCAATAGCGTACTTGCAGCGTACTTAAATGTGTTGCGAACTTGTATTTTTGCACCCTCATCAACGTCTTCAGTTTTTGGTTTCCTCTGAGTTCGAGATTTTCTTCTGGTACAAAATAACGCGTATGCCACCCTGACATTTTTACTATTAGATGGTGTCCTTAGACACCGGGGGGAAGTTAGCCATAAAAGTTATCCATAAAACTTTTTTTCATCCGATTTTAATAAATGACACATTTTTGGAAAGCCCTTAACCTTGTACTGAATCTACAGTAGTTATTGCAGAGGGCGCAATTCATAACTACTACCTAAAAAATTAAAAAGACAGTAATTTTTTGCTTAAATTGGCACATTTTTACAATCGCATATCTCCGTTAATGCTTTACCAATTACGACATCTCTTACAGCAATCAAAAGTACAAGTGTAGACCATACTTCCATAGTTATTGCAGCCCAACTTTCCACTAATTAGCGGTCTAAAAAAATTCCTGAACTTTGACTATTTTTGTCCAGGGATGCGAGTATGGAAGCATACACCGTCCCAGTAGAACAGTGAGCATAACCCCTTTTTATCATCCGATTTTAACAAACAATACACCAAACGAAAGAGGAAGGTTGTCCACTTATGATAGTTATTGCAGTCCAAGTTTCCGCTAATTAGTGATCTAAAAAATATATTCCTGAACTTTGACTATTTTGGCCATATACGATAGTTATTGAAGTCCGAGAATACGTTAATTATTGCATTAAAAATATAACGACTTTGAACATTTTTACGATCAGATGGACTGACTTAAAAAGCAAATCGTAAAACTAGAAAAATTTAACTAAACTGAAATTAAATTAAATTTATTCACAAAAATATGATTCGAAAAATTGCAACAAAATTAATTAAATAAATAATTAAACGGTGATAATCACATAAAAGTTAACCGTAAGTGATAGATGGGCATCGTGTAAACACACCACCGTATCGCAAGAGTTTAAGTGCTCAAAGCCGACAAAGGGACCGGTGGTTTTTTGGACAGGCGGCAAAAGTCGCAGTCAAGCCTTTGTCGGTATGGTTGTGGCGCCATTTCCACATCGGAACTGAAAGGCGAAAGCCCAACGTTAGGCATAAAAGTTATCCATAATTTTTTTACAACTGTTTATAATAAATGATACGTTTTTGGAAAGCTCGCAACGTGCTGAGTATACTGTAGTTATTGCAGAGGAATCAAATCTTAATTACTACCTAAAAAAATAAAAAGAATGTCATTATTTGCTTAAATTGGCACATTTTTAAAGTTTGCGATGTTTTTACACCACTAATTAGCGAAAACTTGGACTGCAATAACTAGCATAAGTGGAGACAAGCTTGCTCTTTCGTTTGGTGTATAGTTTGTTACAATCGGATGATAAAAAGGGGGTATGCTCACTGTTCTACTGGAACGGTGTGTGCTTCCATACTCGCATCCGTGGATAAAAATAGTCAAAGTTCATGAATTTGTTTAGACCACTAATTAGCGGAAACTTGGACTGCAATAACTTGCATAAATACAGACAAGCATCCTCTTTCGTTTGGTGTATAGTTTGTTACAATCGGATGATAAAAAGGGGTTATGCTCACTGTTCTACTGGAACGGTGTATGCTTCCATACTCGCATCGGTGGATAAAAATAGTCAAAGTTCAGGAATTTTTTTAGACCACTAATTAGTCGAAAGTTGGGCTTCAATAACTATGGAATATGATCTACATTTGTACTTTTGATTGCTGTAAGAGATGTCGTAATTGGTAAAGCATTAACGGAGATATGCGATTGTAAAAATGTGCCAATTTAAGCAAAAAATTACTTTCTTTTTAATTTTTTAGGCAGTAGTTATGAATTGCGCCCTCTGCAATAACTACTGTAGACTCAGTACGTTAAGGGCTTTCCAAAAATGTGTCATTCATTGAAATCGGATGAAAAAAAGTTTTATGGATAAATGTTATGGCTAACTTCCCCCCGGTTCCTTAGACTTATTTTTAATGCATTCACAACTCTCAGAAATAATGTAACAATGTTCGCAATAGGACGAATGGACAATAATTAATACCTGCTGAATTGCAATAAGGGAAATTGGGGATCCATATTTTCCTTTTCCGCTGTAAAATAGTCTATAAGATTGGCCAAAAACAGTTCGGTTTGAGTATTTAGGTATTTTCCCGGCATGTTAAAGTGTGATACCGGCACAACTGACAGTTACCCTAAATCTCCTGTCAGCGGCGCTGCTGGAGATCGGAACTACCCAATGACCGACGTACTGTAGTTCTGTCTTTCTTCTTCGCACTAGTATACATATTAGCATCCGAGATCGTGTGTCTTAGCCAGCCGAGACATACGTCCAACGTTAGTGTCAATAGTTTAGCATGCCGTAGAAAGAGTGGGAATGCATTTAATCATATCGTAACTACCGCATGTCACTTTTGACAACACGCAAAGTTAAATTGATTCAACGTGTGTATGTGTCTGTGTGCGTACTCGTTTTTTGTGGCGGCGATTCCAGAGAAACTACTAAAGGTATCGGGACGAAACTTCATATTTAGAAGTTTCATGACCAAACTTAGAGCTGAAAAGTTTTTTGTTCAAAAGGGTCCAAAGGAACTGGATGTTTATTTACTTTTAGCATTTATTAATGATTTTGCAAATAAGCCGCTATTACTGAAATTTCGTCAAAATAGTTAATCCATGACATTCTCTGGTAAAATTTATAGTTTAGCTGCATGAGCAAATTTTATTTGAGAGAGATCGGTCGAGTCTGCATTAAAACTAGTTAGCCAGGATTTGACAGATATTTTGATTCTATGGACATTATTGTCGAAACATCAGAGTTTCACACAGTTTGACAATGCTGTATAGTATGATAAAGTAATGTGTCTGGCCATATCAGATTTTTGTTAGTTGTATCAACAGGTTAATAATAGACTCACTAGAAAAAATACGGACCACCAAACACTTTGTCAAATTTTGATGTTGCATAACCTTTACATAAATATAAACTTTCACCCATTTTGATGATTATTTTAGCATATTGTCACATAATTATAATAATGAAACACAAAAAGCTATATGTAGTCTCAACATTTTGTTTTGATGTTCCATATCTTTTGCAAATTTGAACCAAAATGTTGTTTGGTGTATAGTCTGAGACACACTGTAAAGTAATTAAAAAACTTGGTTAGGGTTTCTTGAAATATAAATTCTCAAAATTTAGTTTTTGATTCATCCCAATTTCCGAATGTTTGTAAAATATACAGTTAGGAGTAAACATTTACAATTTTTGCTTTGAAGTTCAATAACTTTTGTAATCTTTCACCGACTTTGACGTTTTTTTCTCACCGGATTGTACAAATTTATAATACATATATAAAATAATTTAAGTTATCACACGCCAGTAAGATATGGAAACAATAAAGTCATTTTTCTTCCGTGTCTATGCGGTGATTTAGACTTTTGTTTTGATGGCAGTAATAAATTAATTAAGAGTCAACAACCACAGAATATATAAACTGATGGACAGAAATTTAATTAATGATAAAACTGATACATAACCTTGGTATATTAACTGCAATAACAGCATGCTGTTGAGATGGCATTGAATTGATGAGGATTACTTTGATACTGTTTCACAACTTTACACGCGTCTTCGGTACTCAATTTGCCATGCTGGCAGATTGAGAATATATTTCAACAAATGTTGTCAAATGACGTTTGGAAAAAAATATACTCTAGAGACGTACATTTCCAAAGTTTTTGTTGAAATTGTGTATCTTCTACACAACTTAGACCACCAAAAGTCATTAGTGTTTTTCCCGGTATACTAAGCTGTACGACTTATTTTATTTTGTCTATATTTTAAAGGCTTGTGGTGCTGATAAACTTGCTTACAATGCGGTGAAATAATTGTAGCAAAACTTTAGGTGACCCGTTTTCTTTTGCCGGTAAGTATATATTATATAATTTTCTAGATTAAATAAATATTTCTTTAAAATATGCTTGAATAGAATTAGTGATTACTAATTATTATAAATTACTAATTATAATTAATAAATAATAAACTAATTATATAAATATTTTAGTAATACACTCAGTTCATGAGTTTATTAGATTTTTATCCCGCCAGTAGTGGCGTGACATTCGGAGAAATATATATTCCATTTAAAAGAAAATATTTATCTAAAACAAAACTGCTAATAAACCGATATCTTTCGTATAATTAGTTATTTGTTCCTTCCCTTAAAATATTTATCGTATTGATTAATATGATATTATTAATGTTGATTCAAACTAGTTTTTTTGACTGTGTACACGTTCACATGCGCTGCTCTAATAAAATAGTTCAATAAGTATCAAAGTAATAGAAAATACCGGCAATAAAAAACAACCTCAATAATATTTGTCCAATTGAAGAGCTCGCTAAACATTATCTTTTTTTCGTTTTTCCGTATTTATTCAACAGCTTTTTGTTATTAAATTGCAAATTAGTTTATTCATTCTACCTAATTAAATCTTATACACTACATTCAGAGCATGACATGGATCATAGAGAAAGGAACAAAAACAGAAACAGAAGGGGCAATTAAAGCACCAATAAATAGTGCCCCGGGCAATCTGGGGATTAAGAGAATGCGCTAATTGCTTGCCTCATAAAACCTTTGCCATCTTTTACAAACGCCATAGGCGACCGGAATTGGCCATACAAATTGTAATAACTGGATATTATTGGATACAGTTTGCCCCTTAAAAGCTCTATTAGTGGTTATAGCAGAAAAAAAAAATGGTTTATTGAGCGAATGTATTGCATCTATATTTTAGGTAGTTAGCGGAACGACAAATATTGTTTTCCACGAAACACATAAAGCCAAATCATAGCAGATGTAAATAAAAAAATTCAACAATTTAAGTGACCAAACCCTGACAGGTTGGTGATGCAGGGAGGGATAACGCAATTATTGTTACTATATATTTGTATTCTGCGCTTTGCGAAAGTGTCATTTTTGCGTCTCTATGGAGACACTAAAGTTGCTAATTGCCCGCTAGGCTTGTAATAAACATTATTCAATTGTGATGAAAGACTCCATATTCATTGAATCGCAGGTATGATGTGGAAAAAGGTAACAAGAAATCCAAAGTAGAATTATGTTTGTGTATTTGCGGCTACATGTTTCGAGATATAAGCTCTCGTCGTCAGGCCATACTGGAGAAATACAATAAAGAACGTTACACACAGAAAAAGCAGTCTTATCACAAAATACGTATACAATCAACAATTCAATTAAAAAAACAGCTATTTACCGTCGTAAAAGTGAAGGTTGGTCACATGTCAGATATATTTGCAGGTTATGAAAATAAAACATTCGTAGATCTTCTTTCTAAAATGCGTACACACAATTGTTCTCAAACACTCTATAATTACACAGGTTATCACTCTATTGTACTCTATTACGTAGCATTGTGTAAAGGACTAACTACAGTGACGTGACCGCACCGTAAAAACGTAGCGTAAAAAGATCAATGTACATAATTTCTACTCCGCGATTATAGTGACGCTCCGTAAACCGTAAAGTTCGTTCTCGACCGCAACGAATTTTATCTCCTGCGTGTTATCTCTTACGTTTTCCGACGTATGCGCGCGTATGGCGCCATCTGTACGTGTACCGGCGAGTGAATAGCAGTTTCCAGTAGGTTGTAGGTTAACTGATAGCATTTTGATAGTTTGTGGTAACGAAACCACAGAACGAGAACGACTTCAGAATTAATTGTTGCTGCAACAAGCCCTGCGTCCATAATTTATTCTATCTACCACGACGTACCACTGATTAATACAATCAACAATAACACTGACATGTGAGGTTATGTGCCGTTGTGTATAATGCCTCCGCTACATGGCGCTCAATTTGTTTGAGATCATTGCGGCACTATAAATATACTAATTTCGTCGTCCGGAACGGCATGCGGTACGGAAACTAAACTGAAGGCTGTGGACATCGTGGACAGTTTGAGTGTCCGTAACGTCTGTGTGTGCGTTCTGTTTAGTTCGTTGCAATGTTATTAACATCCATGCTTATCGCTGTGTTTTAAGGCCATTTATTAGGTATGTACAATCCGCTTTTAACATGTTTTCTTGTTTGTCAATTGTGTGTTAAATTTTTAGCTCTTGAAGAACAGCCAACAAGAATTGGCGAAATATTGAACATTAAAAAAGGTCTAACAAAGAACACCCTTTTTTTTAGCCCTATCATCCCAAAAAATACAAATTTATTAGTGTACAATCAGGGGCAAAAAAAGTTTCACATTGGATTATTTTTAATATTAATAATTATAATAATAATAAAATTGGGTTGAGCTGTAGTGATACCCGCAAAGGGAGTACCCTAGGCTTTAGCGAAGCTCGGTACTACCAATTTGCCCTGATGATCCTCATTACTTGTCAAAATCTATTAGTGTAATTTTAGTATTTATATGTTCTATCTAAATTATATTATCTAGGTTTAATATATTTAATGAGATGTATCAGAGAGTTCCAATAAATAATAATAATAATATTATAATATAATATTATCCCGCATGAATGGATTGTCAAAGCCTTGGAGATATATGTGGTAAACCAAAAAATTATTTTTCTGGTAAACTCATGTATGTCCTTATGGTCTACTAAACTATGCTTGCGGGGACGAGAGTCATGTGTTTTCTCAGAGCCGATTAATATTAATTGTGGCATATTTCAAGGTGATAGTTTATCACCCTTGCTCTTTTGCACAGGCCTGTTTGCATTGTCCAGTGAACTGAATGAGGACAAAGTTGGTGTTCAGTTATTAACTGGCGAAAAGTTAATTGGTCATTCATTATATATGGATGATTTGAAACTTTATGCCAAAAATGATGAGCAGTTGAAGAGGAGCCTCAGTATAGTTAAACAATTCTCTGACGATATTGGGATGCAATTTGGTCTAGAGAAGTGTGCCCAAATTAGTATTGTCAAAGGCAAAATTGAGAGAACCGCTGACATATGCCTGAATGATCATACTAGTATTAATGAATTAACAGATAATACTAGATATAAGTATCTGGGAATGGATGAAGCCTTTGGTAGATGATGAAGGGATGAAGGCGAAGGTTATAGGCGAATACATTAAGCGAGTCAGAAAAATTTTAAAATCTGGTTTAAATGGAAAATATAAAATGCAAGCGATAAATGCATATGCTATTCCAATATTTCGATATAGTGTTGGAGTTGTAAACTGGACTAAGAAAGAAATACGCGATTTGGACATTAAAACTAGAAAACAGTTAACACTAAATTTTATGTTTCATCCTAGGTCTGATGTCTGCAGGCTATACCTGCACCGTATAGATCGAGGTCGTGGCTTGCAGCAATTGGAAAATATTTATGATTTGGAAATGTTAAATTTAGGAAATTTTATTAATGCCAACAAGGAGGATAAAGTCATTAAACAATTAATTAGGGATACTTCTGGTAAGTCAATAATTAGTAAACATAAACTAATTTTAGAAAAATTTCAGGTGGAAGAACTCGGTAATTATGAAAATAAAATTTCAGTGGAGAGTTTAAAGCGACAGATAAAGTTAAAAATGAATCAGAAAATGAGAGAGGTTTATGTTAGTAAGCCAATGCATGGCCAATTTTTAAGAATTGTAGAGGATGATGGTATTTCAAAGTGTGGATCGTTATCTTGGCTTTGTCATGGAAACATTAAGGCTGAAACGGAATCCTCCATCATAGCGGCACAAGATCAGGCTATACGTACCAGATATCATGAACAGAAGATTATGAAAGTTGCTCATGATGGGCGTTGTAGACTGTGTCATCAGGCTCCGGAACATGTCTATCATTTGTTAGCGGCTTGTCCAGTCTTAGCTGAGTCGCATTACATTGCTAGGCATGATAGGGTGGGAACATATATACATTACAATTTGTGTTCCCGACTATTAGGTTTAACAATGGATGTGTCTCGGTGGTATGACCACGTTCCATCTCCTGTTGTGAGTAATGATCATATTACCATATTATGGAACATGCCTATTGTCACTGATAGAATGCTTGATGCTAATAAGCCAGATATCGTGGTAAAGAATTTCCAGAGGAAGGTATGCACGTTCATAGAAATCTCGGTACCTGCTGATGCGAATGTTGTAAGGAAGGAGCTTGAAAAACAACTTAAATATAAGGATCTCTCAACAGAAGTTGGACATATGTGGGGAATGAAAGTAAACATTATTCCGGTGATTGTAGGTTCATTGGGAGCAGTTAGTCTAAATTATAGTAAACATGTTAAGGAGTTGCCGTGCAAAATTTCGCCCTGGGAAATTCAAGAAATTGCGGTTTTGGGAAGCGCGAATTTTTTGAGGAGAGTTTTATCATAAAGTATCCTAAATTTACTGCTATCGTACTGCTATATTAATATTTCATCCTTACCTTCCTTTGTATATTGTCTATTAATAAATGTCTGTCTGTGCTTTTACTGACCTGTACGCAACGCTGTACGGGGTTTCTGCAGTTTTCCTTTGCTTTGCAACCTAATGTTGCAAAGCATAAAGGGCGTTACTTTTCAAAATTGGGTTGAGCTGCAGTGATACCCGCAAAGGGAGTACCCTAGGCTTCAGCGAAGCTCGGTACTACCAATTTGCACTGATGATCTTCATTACTTTTCAAAATTTATTAGTGTAATTGTTGTATCTAAATTATATTATATAGGTTTAATGTATTTAATGAGATGTATCAGGGAATTCCAATAAATAATAATAATATTTATTGGCATGAAATAGTACAATCATAACACAATCAATTACATACAAATGCCAAATGGAATCAAGTCAGATCCACCCTAGTGATTTAAAGTTTTTAACATTAACATGTTTATTTTAACTGTACTGTTATTTCAACAAGATGTGGAGATACACGTTAGTAAAGCAGGTGACAAGTATAGCTTAAGTAGCACGTATTAAAATTTTCTACCCATTTTTTTACAAACAGTTGGATACTGGAATGAACCAGAAACAAAATGTTGAGAATTGATGTGGCTTTGTAGGTTGATAAGTTGCCCAAGCACATAAAGTAGTACAATCAAATTTGTAATTACATTTTGATAAATTCCTCAATTTTATTATTAGTTACGAATGTTTTATTGAAGACTGGTTTTATTTAGGTTCTTAAACGCCATCGATTTCGGTCATTAAATGGCAATCTTCAAAATTCGCATAAACTAAAAATAAATGAATTATAAAGAATTCATTCTAAATAATACAAAACACGGGAGATATGGTAGGTTTAATTCAGGATTAATTTGTTTTAAAGAAGGAATAAAACGCAAAAAGGTGACCATCACATGGATACAATTAATAAGACATTGGTAGTTGTCACAAAAGATCTAAAAATTAAAATTTGACAAAAACATCGCGGCGTGATCATGGAAAGGACATGAAAATGTAATTCTCGGAAAAAAATATAATGTCGGTCAGTAGGTTGGAAATGTTCTTGTCATTTGTAAGTATTTCGTACTGTTCGCGCAGTAAATGTTTTTTTTTTTTTATTTTCGGCAGTTATGCAAGTGTTACGTTGTCTATGGTTGTCTTATTGCCTTCCAGGAAAGTGTCTACCATATGCCGATGTGGTGTTGTTTCTAAAGTCGCATTTACCAGGGCAACATGTAGCATGCTACATGGTTTTTGTGGCGGATCTGATCTGGTCGACGCCGACGGTATTTTTATTTGAGTTGTCAACATCATATCAGGGCACAACACATCGGGTCCGATTTTATTGCCTGTTTCTGTCCCCGTCTGTTGCCCTGGTCTAAACTAAGCTTAATATATTCGTTAGACCTGATCTTCAATGCTCAGCCCGTTTCTACAATGTACCTATATTGCGTCACAATCTGCACATTTGATTTTGTAAACTCCACCCTTAGTTTCGGTTGCTATGCTGCGAAAATAAACGTATTGGGCTGAACTGACCCGAGCACAAGAAAACGACGTTACATATTATGTTTTTTGCAACTCGTGTAGAGAAAAATTTTAGATGTATTTATTAGTCGTATTTTACAGCGATCACTATCCCAATTTGTCCTAATCCCGTCATTGTTTAGTCACGGATTCGGTGTTGGGGCCTACAATAATATTGATAGATTACTGCGTAATGTAAGCAACCCAAATATCAGTTTCTTAAGCCTTTACAAAAAATTTTCCTCGGCCGGCGACCATTAAGTCACTATTGGTTCCATCATAAATCATATTTTTTCTGGTTGATTTCTTGCATTCCTCAAATACAGGTATCCTGCGTGTGATATAAAGGATAACAGAAACCTAAAACATCAAACCCTGTATTCAGCAAACACGCCGTGCCAATAAAACGGACACAAAAAGTCGATCGATGCGAGTTTTTTGTCGGTCCCGGAATTACACGCGAATTGCATCCGAAATCGACTGTCATTTGCGGTTGTGTTGGTGTCGGTGGGCGGATACAGTTGTAGCACGGTCGACACGTCTCCTCTCGCCGACCCCCGACGCCAAAGCCGTCGCGGCGCCGGCTGCCCATAAATCTGCCGTCCTAATTTTGACGCCTTTCCTCAATGGTCCGAAATGTTACCCCATGACGCGAATGTCATGTCGAATTACACCGAATAACGTGGGCGCTCGCTCCCGCCACCACAGCCTGTTTCCAACAAACGGCACTTTATCGTGTCCTTTTTCGGATACACTTTTTTATTTTCCTGATTTATTGAAGTATCCTGGACGTCATAAGTATACGTGCGTTGAGTAAACGTAGGATGAAATTTTGAAAAACCTGGGTTTTATAAATACGTTTCACAAAACATTGTGATAAGATGATATCAGCAAAGCTGGGCACAAAAGCATTAATCCGTTAATCGTTAATTAACGGATTAACTTTTAAGTTAACTTTCAAAACCATTAACGGACTCATTAACTTCCGCTACATTTATCATCCGTTCATTCAAGTCCGCTAAATCGAAAATATCATAAGTAAACATTTCAAATTGCTATAGGTATTCTGTTCGGACTTGGTTTTGTTTACATGTGTGTGACGCGACTATGGGCGACGCGGAGTCTATATATGCATGATGTAAGGACTTAACTTGGTGTGTGCAAAACTCTGCCCCTTCTCCTCAAATATGCCTCAAATTGACTGGAATTTGACACCGTACCAACATGAAAACGTAAAATATTATTGCCCTCTTCGTTGGAATGTCTAACATGAATAAATTAACAGTTTGGTTTGTTCTTGGTTTGTGTTTGTTCATAGGATGATGTAATTATAGATATGTGCTTAAAACTCGCATTCCATACTTACTTTTCCTCGAATACCAACCCCAAGAAGTAAAATTTTGTTCTTTTGCAAGCATTGTTTGGCATTGTCGTGTTTTCTAGCGTAAGCACGTTGAAAATGCAAAACGTTATGACGATGTTGGGTTTCTCGCCTACAAACGCGGGCCCTACAAACGTAATTGAAAAAAATTCACATTATACAATTAATTAAAACGATTTTATTCGTAGATGTGAAACCATTTGACAATAGTCACAAGAAGTTTTGCTGTAGCGACGGATAACAAATTCATGCTCTAATTTGTAGAACCAACGCAGTCATTCGTAAAAACTGATCTATAATACTTAATAATAAACTAATAACCTAAAGTGTAAAGTGAGGGGGTCTCTCTTTGCAAACACAAAGTAATAATAATCCGCTCAATATACGAAATTATCGAACAAACCAGACTGTAGACACTGTAGATTGCATTTTAATAAAAAGCGCATGTGTTCGCAAGAGATCAAAATTAATTTTTGGCGTTGGTATTCGAGAAAAAGTAAGTATGGAATGGACATTATATTATCTATAATTACATCATCCTATGAATAAACACAAACCAAGAACAAACCAAACTGTTAATTTATCCATGTTAGAGAGTCCAACGAAGGGTGCAATAATATTTTACGTTTTCGTGTTGGTACGGAGTCAAATTCGAGTGAATTTGAGAGGAAGTGGCAAAGTTTTGCACACATCATTTTAAGTCCTTACATCATGCGTATATGTAAAGCATGCGCGCGATTTGTGTTGTTTTTAGAATATCTTTAGTTACTTCCCAGTTCCCAATATGGTTCCCAGTTGGTCCCGGTCGCACGAAAACAGTTCAAAAAAGGCCTCGCTTAGTGAAGATCAAAAACCTATTTATTAAAAAAAAAATAAATATTTTGCTTTTTTAATATTCTTACTTTTCAACAAATACCTATTGTTTCAATATATAAACCTAAACTAAAAAGGGCAACCTTCCAAAAATGCTAACTTCTAACTCCAACCACCTTAGATTATCTTTTCAATATCTTTTGTAAATCTTGCATCTCGCAATGTATTTTATGTTTTATGTAATGTATTTTAGTTACCTTGGGTGGCTTTGGCCATTTTAGAAATTTGTTTGTATTGTTCAGATTTTGGTGATATTTCAAACTTTGAGTGTATTTTGGTTGTTAGTATTGTTTTAGATACTATGCTGTATACAAATGTGCTTAATGTAGGTTAGATGATTATTTATAACTATGGCAAGAGCCACCCAAGTTAACCGGTATCAATGCCACTATACCTAGTCCATTGATCAAATAGACTCATTGACCTAGTCTCAAAAATTCGTAAGGTAATTTTAACTTAAGCAACCGAAAGGTCCGCTGTTATTTGGGTTGCATACTCACCGGCTGATCGGCAATCAAATATTTTTTGTGTAAAAAGTTAACGATTAACGGTTAACTTTAACTTCCGTTACAATTGTAACAAATTAACAGACTATCGGTTAACGAAGTTAATTTTTTCGTTAACGGACTAACGATTAACGACGTTAATTTTCTGATTAACTTTGCCCAGCTTTGGATATCAATAACAAAACAGGAACGCAACACCAATTATTGATTTAGTAAGTAAATCATGCAGGATGGTCCGGTTGTACAATAGCGACCAAAATCGATTTAGTTAGTATTTATTTGACGTCTATTTGATTTAAATTGCATTCACGTATCTTAAAACATCAATAACTTCCTTATTGTAACATAAAATTGCATGACATATCCATTTAGGTCCATTTAAATTATTCGTTCAGCAAACTCTACGGTGATTACAAAACATAAAACATCCTACATTGTTTCGTCAATTTTTTACTTTTTATTCCAGGAGAACCAGATTGATAAATCAACGGGGACATCACTAACACAAAATGTGACAGTTTTATCAAGTTTATAAACCAAGAGACCGATAATTTTGAAGGCAAACATCGAGAAAATGGAAGACGCTCACGTTTTCCAAACGAAGTGGGGTCTACAAAGTGGGTTGCAAGCACGAGAAAACAAAAAAAATGCGCGGACTCGTCGACACGCATAGACGAGAGATGAGAGGGAAGCGGTATCAGCAAGTGCGTTTCTTATTCATGTCAGACTATTTATTATTCCAATATGCTATTATAAATTGATGTATGTATTATTTATGGTATGCGTGGATTGACATATTTTTATAAATAGACCATTATGATCTTCTCTATAGTTTTAAATTAATGTAGTAACATTTTCTTGTCTGCTGTAGAGTGTAGAAAATTTGTGAGAATTAGTTTTATTTTAATAGTTGCAACATCATAATTACATATTTATCAATTTGCGAACAATAACATTATTATGGTTTGATGGCTGGTGTTCTGCTCAGATTTTCTCAAATAAATCGTTGGTTCATGAGGCCAAATATGTTTATTTGCTACAAAGGCTGTTTATTTGAGTGTTTGGAGCAAACTATTTTTTTTACTCAAATAAATATTCTTTGTAGCAAATAAATATATTCAAACAACGATTTATTTGACTTAAACAATATTTCTACCAGTCTGGAAACTCTTGACATTAGAGCTAATTGTTCAAAAGGCGGGACAAAATTCGGGACTGTCCTGCTCAGTAGGGGATGGTTGGTCACCCTAATGTAACAATAACTTAGGACAAGTAATTCAGTCACAAGCATCATGGATGATTTTATAACACAAATAGTTAATTTTGGTTTGCCAACCCCATCATATTATTTCCCTAGATGCTGTTACACCCACTATACGATTCGCACACGACCAATAGTTATCTGACTAACAACGCTTGTTGGACTTACTTTCCCCCCCTCTATGGTCTGCACCCGGCCAATATATTTGAAGCCATTAGTTGAACTAAGAAATCGTTTGTCTTATAGAATACTCTATGAAACGGCTAGTTTCCCAGTTAATAGAGAAACACTACTTTGATTCTCTTTCAGTAGCTTCTTTAACTTGTATGACTATAAGAGTTATGGTATTAAATAAATTAAACTAGTGAAACCGATGAGACGAAACAATGAAACCCCTATTGGGATTGTGTACATTTTCCTTCCCTTTATTTTCGCTGCAAATATATCAAATTAAATAAGAATAAAGGATCCACAGTTTCACTGAGAATGGGGTAACTTGTTGATACTCGCTAATAAGAGCAATAATAGCGGGTATTTGAACGGCAGCCCCAGTCCCATATTCAGGGCCACGTTCCGCGAATATGTTAATAAGTTTTCAAATTTACTTCAAAGTGCACAGCAATTATACGATTGCTGCATTAAGCTCGATAATCAGTTGCAAATTAAGATTAGAGCCTGGCAAATCCCCGGCAGAGCAAACTCAATTACAGCATGCATTGAATCTGAAATGCATTTAGAGTGGAGAACTGTTTCGTAAATTGCATCTATATTCAAACTATTACTAACAGCGGTTACATTAACATTACCTAACATTTGTGAGTCAAAAAAAAAATTGCTGCGGGTTTTCACATATGCTTAGAACTTTAACTTCGACCTCATTCGCGTTACTGTGTTTGCTATACAGTGTGTCTCACGCAACTGGTACACTAGAAGATTCTCATGTTCTACTATTTCTGGAAACTTGAAATTTTGGAATAAGAATTTATTCGATCCGACCTGTTAAGCTAAAATATTCTCAAGTTAACTGTCACGTCCGGTCACCGGAAGTCGGTATCAACTTTGTTATTTTAAATGGAATGATACTATTTTTATGTTATTTTTGATTTCTACGTATCAAAATACATCATTTTTGATAAGGTTTTTCTATACCTAAATATCACTATTTTTTTAGTTCTTTTGATTTTACTAATTTTTTGGTGATTTTCGCGGTTACGTTTTAAATTGAATATCTTGGTTATTATTGAAACTAGAAGATTCATGATTGGTGGTCCAAAACTAGAAACATAACCAAATAACACAATAATTGAATTTTCAAACGAAATAAAGTCATTTTTTTCAAATGGAACACCCTGTATACAGATACGCCATTCGATAGGAAATCTTATTCCCTATCAATCAATATTAGGATTCCCATCTAACTTTAATAGTTTTTGAGATACTGTCAGTATAAAATAATGCAAAGTAAATACAAAACGATTTATCCTTCATTTACATGTAACAACTTTGGAACAGCAGGAAAACAGAAAAATATTGATATTTGTGATCAGAAACTTATGCAGGGTGAGTCACTAGAGTCCCACTTGTCGATGCTGCATTTATCTTAAGAGATAATGTATACAACAGTTGTTTGTCCCATCATTTTCCACAACAGAAACTTATTAGGATGTTGCATTTAGTCGTGAAGGAAAAAAAATATTAATTTCTTTAAATTAAATGCTGTGTATATCATACCATATAATGACCACTAAATAAGTTGTCTTTCCAACTGTATTAGATTGTAATCATGTAAAGAAAATAGCTTCTGAGTTATCCAATTGTTTGTAAAAAAATAGCAATGTTTTTAAAAACTACCTAAACTTTACATTTTTGAAGATATTGTCCTAGATTTTTTTCTGAAAATAACTAAAAATATAGCTAGATGCTGATGTCATGAAAAAGTAGATGGCTTTTTAAAATGTCCGCGGAATTTGCAATTCCAAGAGTAGTGCGCTATTATACTACGTTAATTTGCTCTGTATACAGTGTGTTGGGCATTTTCATGTAAAATTGCAGATATACAACATTGCGCGTTATGATATATAATAGTTATAGATACTACTGATCTATATGAAACATTTTAAAACGATTATTTTTTAATCACAGTACAAGTTTAGCCCACATGTGTGTCCTAATTGACCCAACCATACATCTTTCAGAGTTGCATGCTGAGATGGTCCACCCTTCTTCTTTATCATCATTTCTTTTAGGCTGATTAAAGAGGGATCCTCTCTTTACACTGATCGATTGTCTAACTCGACATAGGCATATTGCAACTTCTTTAAGAATATTTGGAAAAACTTCTTCTTCTTACAAGCGTGTGTAGTAGGTGGAATAAGAAACATTCTTTCGAATTTCGACATTCTTTAAGAATGTCGAAGAAGGTCATTTTGTATCAAGAGAGGACTTTGAAGTGGCTATTCCGATGTTATATCCATGCGTTTGCTAATGTCATATCTAGCAAATGGTAAACTATTCGAATCTATCATTTTTTTCTCGTCGTGAATATTTTATGTCGAGCTATGATGGAAACTAAAAGAATGACACTCATGGGTTTCTCAAGTTTGTTAAGCCTGTTTTTATTACCAGATTCTCCTGGAGAATGTGCATTATTGTCGTTAAAATGTAGAAATTGTCGTATTTTCTCAAATCGACTAAGGCCCGGTATTTTCACCTACCTATAAAATCCTAAAATCCTGGCAGAACCTACATTATCATAGGTATCCCCACTATCAGTATTTGCATCTTCGCATAAGCTTGTTCTTGAACTGATGGCGGATAATATAGAGAATCCAGTTATCAATTCAAGTGGGTCCATGATGAAAAACTAGTAGATAAGAAGAAAAGCATCTTGAAGCTTTGCAGGTTTATTTAATTGCTACAAGCATGTTTGCTACAAGCCTGCAAACTTTCAAGGAGCTTTTCATATCATCTAATAAGCAATTGGTATCAGAGAAGTCTTCATGATCACTAAGATTACTAATTTCACTCAAATCATGGCCAAATATTCTCTTTATTTTTCACGTAAGGATTAGGATTCACGTAAGGTACCACAGTTTATCCTCAAAAGATAAAACTATATATAATTATAGAGCATACTGTTGTTGTATTTCGTAGCAGATAATTCTCTAGTGAACGCATAATGTTGTGGAACTACAACAAACCAACTTTGTACTACAACATTTTTATATGGCACGTAACCAGTTCTTACATTTTTGTTTAATTGCAAATATCACAACTAGTAACATTTGTGTATGACATACATCATATAAATTGAAGGTAAATAAATGGTTATTACAGCCAACACATATGTCCTCCAGTTAGAAAACCTAAGACCCTAATAAAACCCATTTGAAAATGTAAAAAAAAATTAATACGTGGAAGTATCATAGCGAATTGGTTATCTTTTCAACAGCAGCATCAACATCGACATCACCTTACTGGTTTTGATGATTAACAAAGTTGTAAGATAATATATACAAATATGTAGTTTTACGGAGTTTTTAAGATAACCATGCAGCTTTTTACAAACAATTGAATACATATCAGAAACTATTTTACTAATCCAGAAGACTTGTGGATAATGGTTGAAGGTCAGCTCAAGGACATTGTGACCCTCCTCAAGTCAGCGTGCTGTATCAACTTTTGGCAATATTTCCCCCTTTCGCGGCCACCACTGGCAAACACTTCTTATGAAAGACAAACGACAAGATAGAGAGAATTAATTTCAGGACTGAATACCTTCCGAAATTCCCATTATAATTGAGACGTTCCGCTTGTTTTTACCGGTTTAACCGTAGTTCTCAGTCCGCAACCGCAGATGTTATTAGCACAAAGGGGAATTCGGTTCTTTGTCTCGAATGTATTCCGAATATTTCCTTCATTGCTTGCGAGAAGAAGAAGGGTGGCCGTGGAGAGCGAACACCGTCGGAAAAATCGCCTTATTAAAAGAAGCCCGCCCAGCTTCACCACGGGACAAAGAAGGCACGCAGACATTTCTCGGCGAATCCTTGGAAGGACGAATAAACCGGGGAATATAAATGAAATATAAACGGTGGAACGGCTGAACAAATAATTCCAACCGTCCCCCCTTCGCCCTTCTGTCACCACTACCGCCCAACCCTAACCAGAATCCCTGTTGCTGGATTCCCACTCCACCCGATAAAACATTAATTTTACTAGCTACTGTGACGCACACTGGTCAAAAATGCGAATCTATCCGTTTAAAATTATTTTACCGATATGGTCCAAAGTGACGTACAGTAACAGGCTACACTCCTATGTAGATTTTTGTGTTAATTATTAATTTCCGCATCAATTCTCGATTGTTGTGTTGAACAATTTGTTACCAAGTGATAGTGAATATCGTTGGTATACACTTTAATTAGGCCCGATTGTCTGAGGAGGATATTTGATTTTATATTAAATATTCATTAATGAAAATTTGGCTTACAGTTTTTTGCAAAATAAATAAGAGCACACTTAGCAAAATTTTCCTGATTGCTTACTTACTTGGTTACATGGCCACATTGGGGGTTACTAGATTCGATGACATATACATATATATGATTTATCTTGGTTTTATGACGTCATAAAGCCTACGTACTTACTTAATGTTCAGTATTGTTATACTGTCTAGGTTTCGGAACTTTAAAACTAAATCTGTATCTGAACAACCCTTAAAACGGACCCCATAATTGATAGTTCTTTTGCTATTTTTCCTGTATTTGCAGATGTAATATTACCATACTCACAAGATTTCATCATCTTTAAGGCAAACATGTGTTTCAATCCCCTTAAAACATCCCCTAGTCCTCATCAGTACGGTATAGCCAAGGAGCAAGATGGACACTCAATGGAAAAAAATACTCAAATGGAGACGGAATTGCCCGACAAATACCTTTCTCCTTTTACATCTCACCGTCAATTAACCAGCTTTCCTCTTAATTTCCTTGGGCTATAGTGTACCTGGGGTGTACCTCCGGCGCGACGTCACTTCTTGTCTTCGAATCCTGAAGATGTTGGGACTGAAGCATCAAATTGGCGACATTGATCACCCCCTTTAGGTCTCCATTTGAGTGTTTTTTCCATTGAGTGTCCATCTTGCTCCTTGGCTATACAGTACTGATGAGGACTAATTGCCCGAAACACGTGTCTACGGTTGCTTCATCGATTTTTGTATGACGGCATTGCCCGACAAATATCTTTCTCCTTTTACAAACACTTTATTTCTCAATCTCAACCCTGTCACAAACAACCTCATTCTTACTTCGATTTCTTTTTACTATTTTACGTATATTCACATGTTCAGTATTGTTATACTCTCTAGGTTTCGGAACTTTAAAACTAAATCTGTATCTGAACAACCCTTAAAACGGACCCCATAATTGATAGTTTTTTTGCTATTTTTCCTGTATTTGCAGATGTAATATTACCATACTCACAAGATTTCATCATCTTTAAGGCAAACATGTGTTTCAATCCCCTTAAAACATCCCCTATAAAAGCTGTCGCCAACCGGTGCCCGCGGACCCCTAGGGATCCTCAAGCAAATTTTGGGGGTCCGTGGCTAAATTTGGGACATTATATTCAGAATAATTATATTCGTTATATGCTGATTGTCAATAACGTATCCAAAATGCTTACCTAATAGTGAACAAATAATATCAAAATAAGTTATTGTCTCGTCTTATACATGAAATAAAAGTATATTGTCCTTCTATCTTTTTATCTAAGACAGGTTTAGTGTCTATCAATTTCTGTAATTAGTATTAGATACACCGTTAATCTTGTGGGAAGAAGAGATTATTTGTTTTAAAAGTAAAATTCTATTTCTCTTTCATGTTATACCTACAATACAAGCTTTTAAATAACACGTGAATCTTTACAATCTGAGTCTCCACAACCACCAACACGCACCATCAGAAAGAACACGAGAACTGGGGGCGGAGAGAATAAAAAGTTCAAAGTTTCAAAACCAAGAAAATACAACCATGACTATTTGAAATTTGGATTCATGTAAGAACATGGAAATGAGATGAATACACGGGCTACGTTGCGTAGTGTGTTCTGAGAGTTTATCTAATGGTGTAGTCAAAATTGTAAATAAAATTCGGCACAAGGCAATCAATTCTCGAATTTCAAAAGAAAATGTTGTTGTTGCAATCACGATTGGCGAAAGACGATCTGCAAATGTTTCCAAATCGAGCTGACTGTATGAAAGAAGAGGACGTCAACCGTCAGGTAATAACCGTTGTTCGACATCACTTACAGTCAGTCACAGAATCTTTTGCCCGTTATTTCCCAAAGAAAGAGCATCCCACGAATGGCGACATGAGGATAGCAGATACACTTGCGTTATAAAGTAAAGAAGGCAATTTGACCTTAAATGAGAAGGCAAAACCTAATCGATTTATAGTCGCACGCCAGTCTGAAAGTTAAATTTAACTCGTCATCAAGACATTTTTTTCCAAAGTGCCCCATGTCCATATGTGCCCCTCCCTACCCCACCCTGTACTAAGTGTAGAAGCCATCAAAATTTGGACTCCATTTTCAACAACATAGTAGTGTGAAAGAACATGTTTACTGTTATCAGTAGTAGTAGTAGTTCATTGTGACTATAATATTCACTGTTTTAAAGTTCCTCATAGAAAGACAAATTATAGGGGTCCGCGGAAGCTCAAATTTATATTGAAGGGGGCCAAAAGGTTGGTCCATGGGCCCAAAAGGTTGGCGGCCGCTGCCCTAAAAGGCCGAAATTGTTTTCACCATTTTTTAGGCCTAACTACTATTTTACAAAAAAGAAATAATTTTAGTCAGCTAAAAGTGTAAAATCGTCCACTGTGTGACGTTGCGAATCGATGGTCCCTATTGTCAGAATTAGGGGATTGGTCCGTGGGATGTTAATTCCCGTCCGGGGATGTTAATACCCCGTTTGAGGGAAAAGATGGGCGATGCGACGTTCTTCAAGTGTTGCGGCTTAAGGGCGCAAGTGAGTCGTGAACCTCGCCGATGGCACGTCGTTATCTATTAATTGTATAAAGGCTGATCCTGGCAGGTTATGACGAAGCTCGGAAAGGATCTATCGATTCATTAATTGGCAAAGGTTTAATAAAATATTTATCTTGCGGCTTTATTGGAAATATGGCTTTTCTGCGTTTAGTTTAGCGTTAAGCAATATAATATTAAAGGAAATTTTAGGAAAGATAACTGACAACATAAAATAAAAATGTGCCCTTAACAGAAAATGTCCTGTGATACATACATTCTATGAGATATGGTTTCCGTGGTCATTTTATATTAAAAGGACGAACAGGCCGTAGGATAATTACAAGTATGTCTAAAAGGACTAACACGACAACAAGTACAAGAAAATGATGGAAATGATAAAATGAACGTAATCGATGTCCAAAACTATATGCATAAAAATTATGAAATTACCAGGGCGAAAAATACGTAAGACACGTAAAGGTTCAAAATGACGAAAAGAAGGGCATAAAAGAAAAGAACAAAATTGAGAAAAATTAGAACAAGAGCTTTGAAGACAAAAAGGATTAAACGGATATATATGAAAAAAAAAACGAAGGTAAGTATAATTACTAATAGGACGTAAATGACAAAAAGGATTAACAAGACGAAAAGGATAATGGAACGTAAGATGACAAAAAGGAAAAACACAATGGACAAAAGTGACGTAAAGAAGAAAGAAGAGGAAATAGGATTCTGGCCGTGGAAGCCTACGTACTTACTTAAGAAGGATAAAATTGACGTAAATGACAATCTCGCCGTATAGTATGAAATTTGAATAATTTCGTTCATTTTTTGTCAAATTCCGATATTAGCATTCATCTCCACTGACTTTGATCATCAACCCAGTTTTCTTTTTATTTTCCTGCTTTAAATGCAGGAAAATAAAAAGCAAAAGCAAAATATCAAGTAGGTATTTAGTGTTATTGTAATCGGAAAAATGTTTTCAATCGAATAATCAGGGTGTACCCTTAAAGTACACGAAAAAAAACTCATTGGCCAAAAACCAATTAAATCACGCTAGACGGCACCAGTAATACAATATCGGCCAAAATTGTTTATTGTGTAAAGCAGTGGTTTCCAAACTGGGAGGCGGAGCATCCAAGGGAGGCCTCCCTTGGAGCGCGAGCGGAGCGAAGTTATTGAGACAGCCGAGAGCGAGAGAAAAACAGCGCAAGCAGTTTGGAAATCGCTGGTGTAAAGTGTTTGTTTGACAATTTTCGATTATTTTCACTAATTCATAGCCACCTAGATTAATAAACAAAAAAGGTATTTTTTCGTTGCCTTGATCATAAAAATTGACGATCGATATGTTTTAGTGTTCAGAAAGCGATCCTGATGGAAAATATCACGCAAATAATATAGGGAGCTATTTAAAGTTTGAATAATGACGTCATTTCCGGGTAAACCTGAAGTTATACTAACTTCAAAAGTATCCAAGCCAAAGGCATGTTGTATCTATCAGCACTGCAAATTTCATTCGTCCAGAAATCCATTTTTAAGTGGAGGTTCTCATGTAGAGACCTAAAAAGTAGCTCACATTTGGGACAGTTTTTCAAACAAATTGTAAGAGATATCAATATTTTTTCTTTTCCTAAATATTTATTATACTTTAGTGTATAAAAGGAAATTGTGTCATAAAAAGCTATATACAAGAAGTAGATACTGTTGTAGGAAATATCAGGTCCTGCGCGGCGAGCTTGTCTCAACGACGTGCACGATAGCTACTATGAAAATAAATAGAAATGGACATTTCCAAAGCGTTGTTAAACTAGATGAACTTAATTTTGAGGCTAAACAAATATTTAGTTAAAAAAGTTGAAAATTGTCAAAATGGCTGCTGTTTGAATTTTAAGATTGTTTTTTCACAGTTTTTTTCGTTTTCAAATCATTATAAATAATATAATTAATTAAAAGATTCACTTATTATGAGGTTCAGCCTCCAATAAAAAGTATTTTCTCTAAGAGAAAAAGAATACCTTGATCCGTTTAACGATTCAAAAGTAATCGCGCAAGTTAGTTTGTGTTCCTCGAAAAACGCGTCAGTTTATCGGTGTATTAAACTCTACAAGAGAAGGTAGAAATATTATACGTTTTAAAACTCCTTTTCTATAGGAATTCATCGAAATATAATAATTTACTCAGCATAAGCACCTAGATCTATACGTTGTCTTTACTGTATCCAAATTTCACATTCCTACTTTAAAGTATTACCGAAAATTATCATTTGATAAACACATCTCTTTGCGGCGCCTTAATGCAAGAAATTTCGACCTGAAAATATCATTGGCTATAAAACCGTAAAACTGGCGAGAATCAAAAAACTGTTTCAGGGGCTTATTTTATATACCTACGTCAAGGTTTCAAAATATGAAAGAAAAAAATTTTGGATCTTCAACCGATTACATGAGAACCTATATATACTATATCTAAAAAACAACAATAGTGGACTATTCTATGATACATTCACAAATAAGTTAACAATAAAAACTCTATAATTACAACAGTAGTGTATTATTTGAACGTAATCCTACCTAATCTTTATCTATCGTTTCAGGCGTGCTTCCAATATACCATGAATAGTTTTTATCCGTTGTCTTGCGGCGTCTGCGGTAGATGGCGCGCGGTAGGGGTTTTGAATAATTTGAAATATATACGGTGTGGATTAATGTCTATAACTTCATTTAGTAGCAGGTCTGGTGTTTTTATGTGGTGTTTAAAAATTTACCTTTCTTCAAGTAGGTTCGTCTTTATAGATTTTTCAATTTCATGAAGTAGTTTGACACTATCATAGTTTATATAGTGTGTCCAGTTTCTTGTATATGTATATGAACATTAGAATTACCATTTGAAAGTTTTCTCTTTTAAACGAGTTTTAAGATTACATCCAGATTGGCCAATATAGAGCATATCAGATTCGTTGCAAAAGATTTTATGCAGGGTCCTGCAGCTCAGCTCCCGTGTTCTGTAGCTCAGTTACTAATTAAGCTAAGAGTTTGACATTTTGCAAGCTTACCCTGTACTTCAAGGTACATTTCAGGAAATTATTTTTTATTATACAGGGTGTCCCAAAAATGCGCAACGTCAACGTGATATATTTTTTTTAATTGCATGCTATAAATTTCTTTTCACATTTGGAAGCCTGTTATGGTTGCCTACATACCACCAAAATTTTATTGAAATCGGTTGAGTGACTGCAGCGCAAAAAAAAAAAAAAACAAAAGAAAAATGATTTTGCCTCGTTGGCTTTAAAAATCAATAAAAGCCACAACTTGCACTCGTTAATAAAATTTTGCGACGTCCTTATTAAGTTAGATCTAGTAGTCTCGTTAACCAAGTGTCATTGATCCAAATTATACAGGATGACCAAAATCTAGTGTCAAACTTGTCAAACTTCAAACCGTGTTATCGTTCTTATTTTAAATTGGAACCCATACATTTTTTTAGGTGAAACGATGCAGAATTAAAAAATAAACATTGTTTCTACATACAACCCCATCACAATTCCCAATATTTTAAAAGTTATTCGCCAAAAACTAATTTTTCAACGTTTCCAACGGCAATTGTGGGTAATAAATATCGTACGTGGCGTTGAAAAGCAATTTATTTCATAAAATATAATACAGAGAAGTATTTTAGATTTGAGTGTACTTAATTAAGTAGTTGTTCGAAATGTCTTCCGTGCTCTTCGAGGCACAAACGAAGACGAGTTTGAAATGACCTCGCCACTGCTCTTAATAGGTCGGGCGCAATAGTTAGAAATGCATCTTTCTTGCATGTTTTCTGGTGTTGTTGGAGGTTCAGCATAAACGATGTCTTTAACGTAGCCCCACAGGAAGAAATCCAGTTTCGTTAAGTCCGGTGATCGAGGAGGCCACGCAACTGGTCCTCCTCTTCCAATCCACCGATTTGGGAAGATTTCGTTGAGCTGGTGCCTGACATGTAACGAGCAATGTGCTGGAGCTCCATCATGTTGCAGCCACATTTCCACCCTTACCGCTATAGGTAAATTTTTAAGTAAATTTGGCAATTGAACAACTACTTAATTAAGTACACTCAAATTAAAATATTTCTCTGCGTTATATTTTATGAAATAAATTGTTTTTCAACGCCAGGTACGATATTTATTACGTACAATTGCCGTTGGAAATGTTGAAAAATGAGTTTTTGGCGAATAACTTTTAAAATATTGGGAATTGTGATGGGGTTGTATTTAGAAACAATGTTTATTTTTTAATTCTGCATCCTTTCACCTAAAAAAATGTATGGGTTCCAATTTAAAATAAGAACAATAACACGCTTTGAAGTTTGACAAGTTTGACACTAGATTTTGGTCATCCTGTATAATTTGGATTAATGACACTTGGTTAACGAGACTACTAGATCTAACTTAATAAGGACGTCGCAAAATTTTATTAACGAGGTGTAATTTGTGGTTTTTATTGATTTTTAAGTCGAACGACGCAAAATCAATTTTTTTTTGTTTTTATTTTTTTGCGCTGCAGTCACTCAACCGATTTCAATAAAATTTTTGTGATATGTAGGCAACCATAACAGGCTTCCAAATGTGTAAAAAAATATATAGCAAGCAATTTAAAAAAATATATCACGTTGGCGTTGCACATTTTTGGGACAGCCTGTATAATCAAAAATAATTTCTTGAAATGTACCTTGAAGTACAGGGTAAGCTTGCAAAATGTCAAACTCTTAGCTTAATTAGTAACTGAGCTACAGAAGACGGGAGCTGAGCTGCAGGACCCTGTATACCACTTTTTGACATTATATCTAGTTTCTCTTTATTATTAATCAGAAGGTTACCAAGTTTATTTTTGCTGCTGAAGGCTGTACTTATATTATGCTTAGATAATTGATATTGTATTTTATGTGTTAGATTACCTTGATAACGGAGTGCCATGAATCTATTGCTGGAAGTGAAATTAGGGTATAACGATTTCATTATATTCTTATGTTGTATGTCGTTATATATAGATTGTATATGTTTCACATCGTAACCATTATTATATCCTATTCTAAGTATATTTCTAATTTCTCCATCATAGTTGTCCTTGTTAAGGGGTATGTTAGAGGCTCTAGTGAACATGTATCGGAAGGCTGCCATCTCATTAGAGTTAGAATTAAAAGATGAATGTGGTATGATGGTGTCAGTGCTTGTATGCTTCCTATAAATGTCAAACTCTAATCTACCCATATTTAAGTTCTTTGTAATTTTTAAATCCAGTAACTGCAACGTGTTGTCTTTCGCTTTTTCAATGGTGAACTTTAAGTTGTCAAGGATGTTATGTAAGGCTTTTATGTGTGCATCACTTCCTCTCAAAATCATAAAAATATCATCAACATATCGTCCGTAATATATGATGTGCTGTGTCACAATATTGTATTTGTCAGAAAATAGGAGCTTTTCTAATTCATTTACATAAAAATCTGCAATCAGTCCTGAAGTAGCAGAAGCCATAGGGACACCATCTGTCATGCAGTAGGATTTGTTTATAAAATGAAAAAAAATTGTGTGGGTGCATTATAGCTTATAAGGCCCTGGGTAATTTTGATTTTGGGAAACGGGTTGTTATCTTATTGTATTCAATATAATAACACTGTATATTTGTGATCGTTTGAGGTAATTGGCCCACGAAACAAAATGTTAAGTACCATATAGACTGTAATTGGAAACGTATACTCTTTTTAGCAATGTGTTAATATATCCTGTCACAAAATATTTAACTTTGCCCTCTGAATTACACTAGAAGACCCGCTTTGTATCTGTGTTCCCCATTCTTCCGTTCGAGTGTACTTAAGCAACACAACTCAATTATTAAACACACAGCCCCCATAATTCAGTCGGTTCATATCCCAATTTAGTCCCTCTGCCCATATTTCAGGGCTACATAAGGGCCCCCATAAGCGACATAATGCCCCAAGATACATTACCTCGAGACCCCTCTAAGATGTTTATACTAATTTGACACGTTCGCGGGATGGCGCCACCGTAGTACACACCATCCCACCTGCCTATTTCGTCCTGGAGTAGGCGAGCGTTACGTGGGCTCCTGGACCTCTCCAGTTACATTGGCAGTCGAATGGAGGGATAATGACATACGTCTGTAAGCCGAGGACTCTTGATCTATGCCTTTTACAGTCGTCACCTGATGCTAGGGCGGCGTTGAATGGAATTGGTGGCCTTTTTGTGACCTACGCCTATGGCGTGATGGGAAATTTAAATGGGGTATGCTAAAGGGCTATTTTGTGTTATTATTATGAACGGTTGTTTGTAGATCGAATATTCCTTTTAAGACTTGAAAAATGTCCCAAACTACTGGTCTTTGTACTGGCTGTTCAATTAATTTCAACTATTAGCTTTAAAAATTCAATTCCAAATACTCTTTTGGAATGATGAAAAGACTACTGTAATTGTTTCTCGGAAATGTAATATTCTGATAAGGTAGCCTTGAAAAAGCGAACTTTTGACAAAACAAGAAGTACAATAATGTCAAGAAATTTTTTAAATTTTTTCTATTTTTTTACTTCACTTAGTTTTATCAAAAATCGAAATTCATCTTATAAGTAGTTTCAAAATGCTTTTAAATGGCAGCGTATGTCATTAATTTTGCATTTTGGTAGAATTTTTAATCTCTATTCCACGGTGTGAAAGTTTTAATATTTTACATTAGAAAAAAATCGAGAAGAACAACCTAGTGTTTATTAGTGAGAACAAATCAAATATTTACAAGTACCTAATCTAGTCATCAAGGTGTAAAAAAATAACAAATCGGTTTGACATTGACAGTTGTTAAGATATCTGCATAAATCATAGACAACGTATACTTATAGACAACGTATACTTATAGACCGGCAACAGTCGGCTTTGGTCGTGACCCGACTTTTCTGCGCGAGAGTGATAGAAGAAAAAAGAGGTTGTCACGCCACTCTCAAACAGAGATGGCGCTGATGCTCAACCGCCTCAAAGAATCCTACTTTAGCTACGTACAATTTATAGGTCCGGGAAATAAAAAGCGCGTTTTTCGAATTAACGTCTTGTCCGATATACATACATACTTAAAACAATATTTAAACGATACTGTCATGAGTAGACACGCAAAAACTATGGTATCTAGGATGAATGAGTCATTTAAATACAAGCTTGTTTTCGTATGCAGATTGGACAAGCCGTAGTCAATAATTAATTATTAATTAAAGGTCTTGCAGTGCAAAATTTAATTAATATGTAATTACTTCGAAAAACGCAACTTTTTATTTCACCCACATAACTATGCATTGCAAGTCCTATGCATTCAATTTTTTAGTTGATGGGCGAAATAAGAAGCGATCATTGACAATAATACATATTTATTAACAAAAAATACATAATATAAGCATTTAGACAGTCGATTTTGGGCTAAATACCTTTCAAACGCTGGTAAGGAATCGCTTCATGCATTTTTGTTCTACAGGTTCTACCAGAATTTTGAACTTTCCACTTAGTTGAAAAGTGCAGGTCACACTCTGTAATTCTTCCTGAGGCGCACAAGATGCGCACAAGTTCCATGTTTCACAAATCCGCTGGAGTAAGTTGATTCAACCAAAAACCAAAGAGCTGGAAATCAAATTCAATGTTACTTAGTTTAATAGTAAAATGACATATCAATTGCGGACAGCTCTGAGAATATAATACAAACAATAAACTACTTTATCTTTACTTACATTTGGATCCTTTGTAAAAGTATGCTTATGCATTGCTTTTCCGGTTGACGGACAAGTCCGTACGCAGCAGTGACATATCATCATATTGACATTAATTCAAATACAAACACGACTAACCACTACGCATGTGTCACAATGACAAATAAATTCTTTCGGTTCCATAGTACATTGCCGATATTATCGACAGAGTGACAACAACGCCATCTCGGTTTGCGAGTGGCGGAGGAAAAATTGGGATATGTCAAAAGTGCCGGAGTGCCAGCCGCATGGCATAAATGCTCAAACTGCCGACCCTGCACCAACTGACAATGGCAAGATGATGGCAAGCCGCTCATAATATACACTTACCACGTGTTGTGGCTTTTTTAGCATTTTGTTGGTTTTGTAATGGTTTTGTTAAATTACAGTAATTAATTTTTCTCGTAAATTACCGTTGAAATTAAAATTATTAATTTCAAATATTATATTACCATGTAAATAAAAATTCAATATGGTCAATTACGTTGACTTAATTGCCGAGTAATTAAAAATTCAAAATGTTAAATTAAACCGGCGTTAATACCGACCACTGTTGGTTATGAATGCTTCTTATGTCTTAATAAAAATGTTTTGTAAATAAAAGTCATTAATTTGTAGATAATTTGCAATCTGACAAAGTATGTTAAATTTCCTTAACAATTTTTTTCAGTAAATTACCGCTGAAATTACAACTATTACTTTCAAATTTAAAGTACCACGTAATTAAAAATTGCAATTGGTAAATTATACTTTCTTAAATTACCGGGTAATTCAATCTGATAATTTGCCGATGACAGTGACTCATGTAAAAAACAAATTTGGGTACAGCCTTATAAGTCATTATATTGTAGATAACCACCAATCGCTCATGCTTTTCCTGATTTAATAGTACAACTTCATTATTAAAATGAAAATAAGGGCTACAATAAAAATACTTGTTATACCAGCAATACATAAAATGGACAGTCTAGCAGCATAATTATAATATAAAATACTGTAATTTGTTACCGACTCACAAAACGACAACACCCGGTATCACAAACAATGATCACTTTTTTGCCGAATCACCAGAACATTTCTTTAAATCATGAATTTAATAGTAGGTAGATGGCTTCTGATTTAAAATGCGTATTGTTGGCTCCGCTGAATAAAGTAATTGCAAATCCGGAAATTACCATTAATTACGGTAATTTATTTAGTAATTTACCCGATAAATTACGCTCTTACATCCCTAAGTACCTCCCAGGAAAAGCACAAACAATAGTGCGCTTGTCGACTGCTTAGGAGTGGTGGGTGCATTCACGCAAGTACAGGTGGAACGTTTTTGAAACTAATATATAAATTCCGGTAAATTACCAACTGTAATTAAAATTTTCGGTGAATTACCGGTAAGTTGCCAATGGTAATTTAAATTTACGGTAAATTACCACAGGTAATTTAAGCTTAAGTTACAGTAATTAAAAATCGGTAAATTACCATTAATTACGGTAATTACTTTGGTAATTTACGCGGTAAATTGCGCTTTTACATCCTTGGTTTTGTTACTTCATCTAAAAAGTTTATGCAGCGAGAACATTGGATCCCATGCTCAAATTTCGTTCGGGTCAAACTTAGTCTCTACTAATTGGTCGATCATTTTATAGATATTATAGATTATTTATATATTTTATCATTTTATAGAAATAACAGTTGTTTTGCATGTAGTTTCGTCTTGGGGTTCTGTTCACAATGCGGTATGGCATTTCAAATGAAATGAAAAAAAATGTCTCATACCTTCTGTGACGAAATCAATGTTGACCGAGGCCAGTGACATTCTTTTCGAAAACAACATTCTTGGGTTTGTCCCGGAGTCACAGCACAAAAGCCAGGCTTCCCGGGACAAAGCCTAGAACCCGGTTAAAGTTGCTTTAAAGTAATTTGACGAAAAGATTTGGGACTGTATTTCTACTTAAGAAAATATTCAGGCAATGTAATTTCAAATTTTGTAACAGAATATGTTTAGTAAAACAATTTATTATTTTTATTATTATTATCTGTTGAGTTATTTCGTGAGACTAGAAGTGTGTTACGAAAACCAGGAAGCGGTAGACCCGTAAACGAAATGAAGAGATTATTAATTCGATTCGTGACATCATGGAGGATGACTATTTAACAGCAATCCTCAACCGCTGCAAGAAAATTTTATCCACGGCTGGTAGTTAATAATAAAAATAATAAAAAAAAAGACATTTGGGTACTAGTGAGACTATTATGAAAGCATTAAGAAGCTTTTACGCCAGGTAAATTTTGCCGATAGTTTTTTAGTTTATCAACAGTGACGGTGGCCAACTGTTCTAATCTAAAAGTACCTTTCCTCTAAAACAGCAAAACCCTCCGAATAAATCACAGATACAAATTTTTGTTTTACTGAAATAAATACGTGTTTGAATAGTGGCAAAAATATATTAATTTGCTACAAAGAATGTTTATTTCAGGTAAATGACACTTGTTTAGAGTAAAGTAATATTGTTTTGGCTCAAATAAACATTCTTTGTAGCAAATAAATATATTTTTCTACTTTGCGTTCGTTATAAACTCATAACGAAACTGCTTTCGTTGTCGTTATGAAAACACTAGATCACAAACTTTTAGTAACTTTTAGTTTTCCCAGATTGATGACATTGACGTGCCAAATAAGGCTGACATCTCAATCGTTATTGGCTCGCGTCAATCGTATTTATGAATTTTACCACAAATACCAACTGTTGAATATAAAACTACGCTAGAATGTAAGATGACAACCACAATTTTCGAAATTTATGTAAAATTAATGTCGCAAAGTAGAAAAAATAGCATATAACACTCGTTTTATAAGACGTATTGGCGCACTCGTTCCATTTGGGCACTCCTCGCTACGCTCGTCGTGCCCAAAACAAGTCGTGCGCCAATTTTTGTCTTATAAAACTTGTATTATAATATACTATTTTGCCTCCCATCAAACAAATATTTATTTGAGGTAAATGACACTTGTTTGGAGTAAAGTAATATTGTTTTAGCTCAAATAAACATTCTTTGTAGCAAATAAATATATTTTTGCTTCTCATCAAACAAATATTTATGTAAGGTAAACAAAAATTTCTATCTGTGTAAAAAAATAAATTTAATAAATATAAATAAAATTGATGCTGTTAAAAAAGCTATAGTACCAAAAAGTAACTAAGTATATGCTTGTATTTCATCAAAACATCACAAAACGGTGAGGACTTATTGTTAAAATCATTATTTGGATCCCTCATAACACAGTTTTCAATTCGAAAAGGATTATAAATTATAGTTTTGCACAACCTATCTTAACGATATTCGTTTGCAAAACAACATGTTTAGATTAGCACGGTACAAAAAGTCAAATGAAAATACTGATTTATGACTTTCAACAGTTTTCAGCTTAGCAATGAAAATTAAATCCCATAATATTTCTTGCCTGACGTATGTCAACTCGTTACTTGGGACGGTATACTTTTTTTCCAAAATTTAGTGCAGGATATTGTTTTCTGCTTTCCACGTTGTTAAAATTATGTGGCAATGCAACAGTAAATTTTCGGGAAAAGATAGTTGAAAAAATAATAAATTAAAGTAAAATAAAAGTGAAATATTGTGATTTTGGCAAGTTTCGTGCATTTATTGCCGTAAATACGATTCTTACCTGTTATCCTGCACTGCATCGATTTCAGTTACTATAAATCCACAAACCCTGCCAAACTTACAATTTTGACATTTAGACCTCAACTTTTTCGAAAATCATACGTACTAGGAAATGGTTAAGTCCGGATTTGTACTCAGCTCAAAGAAATCTGTCAATTATATCCGTGAGGTTTCTATCGACTGTGATAATGTTTTGTATGATGGAAGAAAGACGCTTGTCAGTCAGATGGGACTTTAATTCTTAATAGTCGTACATTTGCCTACGTTGCGCCGGTGGTTTCTCCGGCTTCATCGGGGATGGTGTGATTATTAAGATAAGTCGAGGGGTTGTGTGGATGAGGTGACTATCGCGGAGTCCACATACAAGCTGGGAGTAATGTGTGTATGTGTAATTTTCGTTCAAGGATTCACTAATTTGACGGAACAGATTAAAATGTTTCATTGGTACGAGACGGCGACATTTTACAATGACAAATTTACATTTAATGAAATTTGTTAAATGCAAATTTGTGATTGTACAATGTCGACGTCTCGTACCAATGAAACGTTTTAATCTGTTCCGTGAAATTTGTGAAGCCTTGAACGAAAATTACACATACACACACTACTCGCAGCTTGTATGTGGACTCCGCGATGGTCACTCCATCCACACAACCCCTCGACTTATCTCAATACTCACACCAGCTCTGATGAAGCCGGAGAAACCACCGCCGAAACGTAGGCAAATGTACGACTATTAAGAATGAAAAACCCATCTGACAAGCGTCTATTATTCCATCATACATGTCAAATATCACTTTTGACGTAAATCTTAACAATTTAAACATCATTGAATACAAGAAATAATCGTTTTCTCAATTATTGAAAGAAAAAAACAATTAAAACATATCGGTGAATAAGGCCTATGGGGATTCTACTGACACCAGTTTATAGTATGAACAAAGCCAAAAGTTGTAAGATACATTTGTTTCACTGATTAGGCATAGTTTTATAAAGATGAGTATATAAAGTCTCATATCAAGTCAACTTATGTTGTCATGATGGGTGCCATTTTGGATTTGGTATGTTTTCCGCTACTAATAATATAATGGGTAAAATAAATAAAAAAAAAAAAATACGACACAGCCAGCCATGCCTTGCAATTGTTTGATAATCAGGCCTCAGCTGATTATGATTCATGTAAAAATAACATTCTTAACTGAAAATGATCGAGATATAATACAAATGTACCGAGCACTATTTTTTTATATTTTAAATAAAGGTGTTATTTTATTTAGATTCCTTTTACAAACGTTATTAATTAAATAAAGAAGTAGACGGGTTTCCAGAAGCTGCAACCTTCATATAAGTTATGTGCCACCACATATGAAGACGCGTAATAGAAGAACAAAGGATATGCAAGCGCGGCATTTAGATAAGAAAGTTAATAAATAGCCTTAGCGTCTAAGTAGAGTTAGCCATTTACGTATAAACCTTCACCTGTAACTACCAAACCAATAAAGTCGTTTCTACACCAACAACTGTTTTAAAAACTTAGTTTCGGCCCCAAAGACCTTAACTGGCGCAGTCGGTAGGATTTGGTAGACACAACCCAAAAATTGTGGTGATTTTCAAATCTTTGCTGCCAAAACGAACAAAAGAACCCAAGAAAGACTACAGCGAGCGGAGTACCGAGTGCACGGAGTGCGTATCTGGTTCAAGGTGCCCGCGTATCAAATTTACCAGCGCATCAAGCCCGGACGAAAGGATCTGTTTCCTAAGTGCCAAAAAACCCCGACCGGACGAAAGGATCTGTTTCCTAAGTGCCGAAAAAGAACCCCGACCCGTGGATCACATTTCCCAGCGTCACCAAACCACAGCAGGCAAGCAACGCCGAACCAACCGAACCACAGCAGGCAAGCAAAGGCAAAAACGCCAAACCAAACTAACAAACAACCCAATTTTTGCGAACATCTGTATCTATTCGACCATCAACAAATTTCCTGGAACACCAAGCGGAATCATTGTGCGTCGCCACCGAGTGATAACAACGTCGCGTCTAATAATAGCCGTAAAAAGCTTCGTTAGCGTTTCTCGAGTGAAAGTGACCAGTGGCGTACCGAAGAAAACAACACATCAAATGAAGAGTATTTTAATTATTCTGTAAGTACATTTAAATTTGTAATCTGAGATTATCGATCCAACAAAATTGATTCACTAGCTGAACTGTTTCGCAACATAGATATTTCTGATCAAATTATAATTATGCCTTATACGAGAGCTTCAATTACACCTACAGAGGTGAATGCCATACCAAATTTCGACGGAAACCCCGTAGTTTTACCGCTATTTGTGGAAGCGTGCGAAGATCTTATTGTAACATATTTTAATACGGAAAACTTACTTGACCCTATAAATCCGTTTGTAATAAAAATTATTAAAGGAAAATTTATTGGAGAAGCACAAAACTTGATCGCTTCACGAGAATTGTGTACTTGGCATGACATCAAAGCATGTTTGCAACTTAATTATTCGGACCAAAGGTCTGAAGATTGTCTCCTTACTGATTTGATGCAAATAACTCCCGAATTAAATGAAAACCCCTACTCTTTAGGCAATAGAATCAGGGAATCACTAAATTTACTTCTAACCAAAGTGAAACTTACGGTCCAACAAGCAGAACGAATAATGAAAACTAGTTTGTATAAAAAGACAGCTTTACAAACATACCTAAGATGTTTAATGCAATATCCCGACTATGGAGAATCTGTTTATAACAAAACACCAGCAAATTTAGAGACTGCTATGTCTCAAGTGTTAGAGAGACAAAACTGGCTTTACCTGTGTAAGCAAAGCACACAGATTAATACAAATAATTCACCTAGGTATAAACCAATGCCACCTGGAAAAAATTTTAATCAAAACAAACAAGGATCAAAAATTAATTTACAAACCATTTTATCTGCCTGTCCCTAATACTATACCAACACCAATGCAATATCATAATAGACCTACAACTACAAATTTTAATCCCAATTATTCCCCAAATTATAATCGATATCCGACTCAATCTTCTTCAAGAAATTTTTATAATCAACCTCAAGCTAATAAACCTTTTATCAGACCAATAGCAGTTAGAAATCCAACTTATATTCCCAGACCTCAATATTCAATGCAAAGATTTCAAAAACCAATTAACAAAAATTATCCCCAACCTATGGACATTGACCCGTCTTTGAGTCAAATGAGATTAGCACCAAAACGTCCAAGGCAAGATATTAATAATTTTGAGTTTAACAATGAAAACTTATTCTTTGATGAAGAACAAGGAATATATTATCAATGTATTGATCCAGAATTAAATGAAGAAAGCCCAGAAATTACTGAAATACCAGAAGACGAAAATGAACATGAAATTGACGAAAGCGAAAATTTTCCAGTAACAGCCCCGGAGAACAACTTGAAACAATAGAAATACACACACAAAATTTTAATAGATTACCTTACATTATTTTACCCGAATTAAACAATGCGAAATTTTTAATCGATAGTGGAGCATCAGCCTCCTCAATTTCTTCTAAATTAGTCGAAAAATATTTCCGAGATTACATTTACTACGAACCATACTTGGTGAAAACAATGCATGGAACAACTCAAAATGATTATAAAATAGAAATTCCAAGCCTAGAAACTTTTAACGATCCCTATAATTTGTATAATTTTAGCATAATTGATTTTTCTGATAAATTCGACGGATTATTAGGAAATGATTACTTGGAAAATACCCAATCAAATTTAAATTATAAGAATAAAATTTTAGAAACACCATATGCGAATATACCATTCCATACTAAGAACCCAGTGATAAATTTATCACCTAGAACTAGGCAAATTATAAAAATACCTGTACAAAACTATAATGGAGAATTTATTTTACCACATAAAGAATTACTAAAAGGAGTAGAACTACCAAATGCAATTATAGCTGTAAACAATTATGAAACACTTGTGGAAATTACTAATTTTAATGAATATCCTGTAAAATTTACATGTGACCCAATAGAATTAGAACCAATTCAATATCATACTGAAGAAAAATTAACAAATCAAAAATTGAGTCAATACGAAATAAAAACAATTCAATTGCAAACAATAAAGGAAAAATTACGTACCGATCATCTAAATAAAGAAGAACAAAGCATAATAAAAAATTTAATACATCAGTATAGTGATATTATACACAGTGGAAAAATACCACTTACCTTCCATTCTAAAATTAAACATGAAATCCCTTTGAATGATAACATCCCTGTATATCAAAAACCATACAGAAAGCCGTATAATCAAAAATTAGAAATAAAAAAACAAATAAACAAAATGTTAGATCATGGTATTATCAGAGAAAGCGCTTCACCATGGGCGTCCCCTATAGCTTTAGTTCCGAAGAAAATGGATGCATCAGGAGAACAGAAATGGAGATTAGTTATAGATTATAGGCGTCTCAATGAAAAAACAATCAAAGACAAATATCCTTTGCCGAATATTACTGAAATTCTTGATAAATTGGGCAGGGCAAACTATTTTACAAGTCTTGATCTAGCCGCAGGCTATCATCAAGTCGAGCTTAAAGCTCAGGATAGAGAAAAAACAGCGTTCATTACAGATCAGGGTTTATTCGAATTTAATAGAATGCCATTCGGATTATGTAATGCACCCTCAACATTTCAAAGAGCTATGAATAATATTTTGCGTGGTCTCACAGATGAAATTTGTCATGTATATCTCGACGATATTATAATTTTCTCCACCTCTTTGCAGGAACACAAAGATAGGTTAGAGAGAGTTTTTAAGCGTTTACGAGAAAATGGAGTTAAGATCTCACTGGATAAATGCGAGTTTATGCAGAAAGAGTTAAAATATTTAGGTCATTTAATTACTAGTGACGGAGTAAAACCAGACCCATCAAAAATCGAGGCAATTAAAAAATATCCTATTCCTAAAACCAAAACAGAAATAAAATCATTTACAGGATTGTTAGGTTATTATCGGAAGTTTATTAAAGATTACGCTAAAATTCTTAAGCCAATGACAAAATGTCTCGCCAAAGATCAGCAAGTCATTATTAATGAAGAATATAGGGCATGCTTCGAAAAATGTAAAACTTTATTATGCAATGATCCTATACTAAAGTATCCAAATTTTGAGGAACCGTTTGTCATAACAACCGATGCCAGTAACTTTGCAATTGGCGCAATTTTGAGTCAAGGAAAAATAGGTAACGATAAACCTGTTGCTTATGCATCCCGAACTTTATCAAAATCGGAAATTCGATATTCAACTACAGAAAAAGAGATGTTATCGATTATTTATGCATGTAAACAATTTAGGCCCTATGTTTATGGATCCAAATTCACCCTAGTCACTGACCACAAACCCTTACTTTGGATACACAATTTGAAAGATAACAATTTGAAATTACAGAGATGGAAACTTTACTTGCAAGAGTACGATTATCAAATAGTTTATAAAAAGGGCAAAAGTAACACAAACGCTGATGCTTTGAGCAGAATAGAAATGAATGCGATAGATAACATGTCAATTAATGCAACAACTGGTTCAGATATCGATGTAATAGATGATAATGATAGACAAGAAGATCAAAATAGCGAGGGTAGTTTAAACAGTAACCAAATTTCAGAACATCAGGAATCAATTCCAATCACAAACGATCCAATTGATACAAAACCAAGGCAATTTTTCTTCTACTCTCATAATTTACCAACTTCAATAGACATAACGTTAGGTAACACAAAAATGTATGTCTGTCATGTAAATAAAGACAAGGCGTACGATGAAATTTTTGGAATATTTCGAGATTATGGTAATGATGAAACACTCTATATTTATTGTAATGATGAACTTTATCAATTGATTTGTAAAATTTACTTAGAAAAATTTGTTAACCATGGCATAAAATTAATTAGATGTTTACGAAGAGTAGAAATCATTAAAGATAGAGAAAGACAATTAGAAATTATTTCGCAATGTCATGAAGGAAAAAGCAATCATAGAGGTATTACTGAAACTATTGAACGAATTAAACGAAATTATTCTTGGAAAAATCTCCAACAAATGGTGGCTAAATCAATAAATACATGTGGACATTGCCAACGTACAAAATACGATAGAAACCCTCCTAAAGCAACTTTACAGATAACAGAAACGTCATCAGGACCAATGGAATTATTGCACATTGATTTATTCAGAATTGATAATTCAATATTTTTAACAGTAATTGATACATTTTCGAAATTTGCACAAGCTTACGAAGTTAGTGATAAAAATTCGATTACCATTGCGGAAAATATAACAGACCATTTTAGTAAATACGGATCACCAAAGAAAATAATATGCGATAACGGAACAGAATTTAAAAATAAAGTAATACAGGAAATAATGAAATTATATAAAGTTGAAACCCATTTTACAACTGTTGGCCATCATGAGTCCAATTCCCCTGTAGAACGATTACACTCTACGCTTATTGAACATTTTCGTTTACTGAAATTAATGGATAAAGAAATTAGAAACGGAATTGCAATGAAACGCGCAATTTTAGCGTACAATTCGACTATTAATCCTCACACTAAGTTTACACCTTTTGAATTAATGTACGGAAGAACCAAAAGTACAGACCCAATCAATATTGCCTATGAACAAAAATATTACGAAGATTATGTAGAAAAACACAAAGATTTAACAAAAATTCTATACACTAATGTAAAACAGCAACAACAAAATAATAAGGAAAGAGTAATAGCAAAAAGGAATGAAGGAACAATTGAACCCAAAATTACTGTAGGTACGGAAGTATTTTGGAAGACCCAACAACAGGGTAATAAATCGAAAGTATTGTATCAAGGCCCATATACTGTCAGTAGACTACTAGAAAACAATAAAGTAGAATTAACACCAGGGCGCGGTACTAAATTAAGAACAAGAATTTCGCATATAAAGGAATTGAAATTACGAAATCTTGCAGGTGCATCATTACAAGATGCCACAGTGCCATAGAAGAAATACAGAACGCAGCTGGAGTTTTACCAGTACGATTGGGAATCGCTTATAACAGCCGACTATATTTTGAGCTGATTACGCAAATAGATTTAGGTGATGTATTAACCTTATATTATAACCATGACTTATTACAACAATTACAAGAGGACATTGAATATAAAATGCAAGCATTAAACTTAAATTTAAAAACTAAACGAGGGTTAATAAATATATAGGGAAGTATAATCAAACTTGTTACCGGAAATCTAGATCAAACTGATGCCGAACATTATGACCAAGTAATACATGAATTGCAACAATCACAATCCCAAATGTCAGAGGTTTATTTTAAAACAATAAAATATTTGAACGATACTAATGACAAAATTAATGATAATTTTCAATCTGTAAGTCAAGCAATTAATGACATAAATGATGAATATAACAAGATAGAACAACACGAAATTATTAATATGCAAATGAGATGTTTGGAAGAATTTAATAATAAATTACAAGACATTATCGGTATCATTGACTTAGCTAAGAGAAATATTTTACATTCTTTGTTAATATCCCCAGAGAAATTAATAAATGAGATTGAACAAGTTCATTTGGCTAAGGACCATAAATTCCCCTTTAAAGTTTTAAAAGAGAACTATTACTTAATTGAATCCCTAATCACAATTAAAGCCTATCAGAAAAGAAATATCTATGTCTTCATACTTCAGTTACCAATGATCGATAATCAGGAATATCAATACTTTGAGTTATATCCTTTGCCAACCCCAGTCAACAATACGTATGCACAAGTTGAACCATCTTCAAGATTTATAGCAGCCAATGATGATACATACATATTGATGACTGAAAAATGCATTATCATACGTCAACATGAATATCTCTGTTTTAATCAGATTAATCATTATAACAAGGAAAGTTGCGAATTAAATATTATAACTCACAGCGATTTAAAATATTGTAAATTCTATGAAGTAATTATCAAATCATGTGAAATAATTGAATATCCCGATATAACTATTGTAATTGCTAAAGAACCCACAGAGATAAAAGAAATTTGTGAAAAATTAACACGTGTTCGAACAATTCAAGGATTGTACCAAATAATTAATAAAGATAACTGTAAATATGACATCAAAGGTTCAATTATACAGAATTATTTTAAAATTAATAATTTACCTAGAAACTTTGCATTACAATTAAAAGTTAATAATATAACAATTGAAAAACAACCTAAAATTGTATTGTATAACTTAACTGAATTTGTGAATGATAATACTTCTAAATTTGAACATTTCAATACGATAACTACTAGAACGTCAACATTGACTTATGTAATATTTGTACTTGTTGTATTGCTGATATTGTATGTAGTTTGTAAGCGCGTTATTATAATCATCAAGAGAAGAAGAACTACAAAGGGCAAAGAAGACGTCCAGGAGAACGTCCCTTCTAGTGCGGGAGGAGTTATGTGCCACCACATATGAAGACGCGTAATAGAAGAACAAAGGATATGCAAGCGCGGCATTTAGATAAGAAAGTTAATAAATAGCCTTAGCGTCTAAGTAGAGTTAGCCATTTACGTATAAACCTTCACCTGTAACTACCAAACCAATAAAGTCGTTTCTACACCAACAACTGTTTTAAAAACTTAGTTTCGGCCCCAAAGACCTTAACTTATATAACCATATTTCTACTAAACTCTTTAGTATTCCCATCGCATATGACTCGTACAGATACGACTTGACATACTTCAGACATACAAAAGCCTACGCGCAGACTACAGCAGCATTTTTGTTATACCACGCTAATAACCATCTTAATTAATGCAACGTTTGACGCTGTATGCACTGCTATAAAAACACCAACTACTGTATAATTAACGGTAGCACCGCTATAAAATATAACTAGCTTCATCATTCGGTTTTAATGAAGCCCTAAAAATGCTTCCCCCGCCATTCTGCTCGCTGCCTGGAAGCAACCCAGTCAAGCAGTGGGACAAATCGCTTATTTAACGCAACAAATAGTAAAACAAAACATTATATTGATGAACAACACCGTATCGTGTTTAAAATCCAACTAATAAGCTTCATATTGCATTTACAAGTGTCTCATTCCGATAATGCTCACAAAATGAAACATGTCATCAAATGTAAGGATGACACTGATCGTAGTATTTGGAAATCAACATTTATTTACAAAAGCGACCTTAAAATTTAATTTCCATACAACGTGTATTAGCGGCATTAGCGCTGGGATTCCGAATCTACGAAACACTTTCCGGTAAACTACGATGTCAAGCATTCGTTTCGGTCTACTTAGAGAATTCGATCGCGCAAATGATCTTTTTTGGAAAGTATCAAAAACTACAAAACTTGTGATTATTTTTCAATGTCAGCATAATTCATTAAAAATGTGACGGGATGCAGATTTTTGGTTACCAGTATGGTAATCTACAGAAAAAATGGTATCTAAATAATCTATATTTTGTGTCAAACTTTATATCAACCAGTAATAACTGATTATAGCTGTTTATAACACAAATTTGAGGAAAGACTGACTTATCTACAAAACGATAGACTTTTTTGCTGAAAGCAAAATCTTGAAAAATTAAAAATAATACTAATTATATTTTTAAAATGCAAATCTAAAATATACACATACCACCTGAAAGAGACCTCATTTTGAGAAAAAAGGTATATGTTAATACATGTCCAATCTGTGTTTGTTACCCAGCCATAGCTTTTACATCCCAAGGTTTTACAAACGCCTGTGAAAAAAAAAAAACATTCAGGCTTTGAAGTAAAAGCGTAAATCTTGAAGCTTATTTAAGATACGTTTTTAGAGCAATCGGTTCAGTTGCTATAAATTTGCAAATATTTCAAAATAACATCAGGATTTTTGTTGGCATTTTGACCTTAACTTTTTTAAACCGTGGAACAAACAGACGCATCTGTTTATAAACTGTTGTTATACTGTCTACCAATGAATATGCAGGTGTCGTTTCACCAAGAACTGCGCCATGTCCTTAATAACAGTTAATCATGCGCTTTTAAGGAACGATGGATGCAATTATTTTTTATACATACCTCAAAAAGTAAAGAAAAACAAAAAAATCCTCTCCAAACTAAGCTTGGGTGTGATTATGAGAAACAGATGCAACAAATGAAAAGAAAATTGTCGTAAAAAAATGGAATTATTGAAAAAAATAAATCGTAAAAAAATAAATGAAGAAAAATAGAAAAAAAGGGCAGAAAGACCACGTCGCTTGCCCGTTCCAACAGATGAGAAGAAGAAAATGATGTTTTATAGGCAATATAATGCAATAAATATTAACCCATATAGTTGGAATAAAGATTCTTACAGGTATAAAGAAAAAAAATAAAAACGAAACGAAACAATCCACAACGCAACGACATCATTTAGGTGTACCTATACGTGACACCACTTGTCGTTCGGTTGGCTACCTTTTTCCAGAGCGCATAGTTCTTCAAAAGTTGAGTTGTTCTATTCGCCCTGTGCATACACCGTGGAGGGGACTTGAAAAACGATCTAAGCGCCCTTAGCGGAGAAATACCTAACTAAAATGCCTACACTATGTGCAGTAGTTCACGGCGCGTTGTGATCCAATCCGTCAGAACTAATAACATATCGTTGGTATAAATAATCATAATGGGACACAATAAGCGTTGCGTTATCAACTGTAATAATACAGGAAAAAATATTAACAAATGCAATATTGTAATAAATAATATAAATTTGATCGGACCACTTATACAGTACAGATAACTGTAACATTTATTAGCAATCTGCACCATTTACGCCTCGTGGACCTACTACCGCCTACACTTGTAGAGGCGCATACACCCCGCACCCGGCCAATAAATGACCCACTGTGTACAAATTACGGTACAACTTTCCATGATTTTTATTACTTAAAACTAGCATTTTACACGAATATTTAGCTCTCATAAGAGATACATAACAATTACAAGGCTTAAGGTTTACTTTGATTTTACGAATACAATATTGCTTCGACAATGTTTTCTGTTGAAGCTTTTCATTATTTTTTATTAATTCTGTTGAAAGTATTACTGCTTTGGTCCGTATGAATGAAAATTATGACAAAGATATTAATTTTACGAATGAAATGCTTGCTTATTTTAATGCCTATAAAATGCAAAATGGTTTTAAGAAAATCGCAATTAAACATTTCAGTGTAGTGCTAAAAGTTCTTGCCACATCTTTTGACACAAATTTACTGGGTTTTCAGAGTACAAGTTTTCAATATGTTAGAAATTTTCTTCCACACATTTCTGCATCATAATATGTTGATGCAAATGGTAACTAACAACTTAGTGAAAACTTCTTATAAACTATTATTATTTTGTAAAATTAACTTCTGTATCATAATTTCTACTCATTTGAAAGCACATGGAATTAATAAAAATAATATTTGAAAATGATAACAGAAAAACAGCCGTTTCGCTTCTGAAATATATCGAATATTAGAAGTATTCTTTCTAGTCTCAACACTCTATAACTTATTAAGAAAGCATTTTTTACTCAAGCATATTTCCTTTAAAAAGCTGGATATTTTACTTTTCGGACATACTGTATAAACAACATCTGTCCTATTATTATTTTGGAATAACAATAGGGTATTTGACTGTATTAAAAATATGGCATGTATTATAGTCATCCTAATAGATTAAGAAAACTATTTGTGATTACTTTAAAAAAAAAATGCTTTATTTCTATGAAAAACCAAAATTAAAATTGAATTTTATTCACGTCCTATCACGTGATTGAAAACGCTCTGTAATTGGGTCAGTCTCCAGTGATGTCATTCGTTAGTCCGCCTTAGAGCGCGTTCGGTTTGTCAGGGTATGGTATGGGGAGAGCAATGCTCAGATAACTTGGGTCGGCTGTCTCTCTCTTATATGCAGATAAACGCCGTATGACGTTAGTCCGCCTATTATGCAGCGCGTCACTCTCACCGTAAAATACCGGGTTATCCGAACGCGCTTTTATGCTTCTCCCGTTTGAATTTAATAGCACGAAAGCGTCATGTAAGCATAACTTTGTAGGTTAGGATAGCCCTAACCTTCAGCTGTCAGATCAGATAATACCTTTCGAAAATACGATAGATAACTTATTCTAGTCAGTTTTACTTATGTCGAAGTAATCTTCACAACAGAAAACACTTGTATTGGCGGCTATATATTTCATTTGGATTTCTACGAGCCAACCACTTTCTTCGCAGTTTCAAATCTTGCGGAACAGCTACAAATAGTTTATCCGGAGTTCTTCTTGACGTATCTCTGCATTGTGGATTTATACACCATTTATAACCCATTTTTATGTAGAAATTGTGAAAACAGCACATCATACAACACAATTACCAACCGGCGACGATGCCGATGCTGACAGACCATATGGGCCGATTTGACATCTTGACATCACATCATCTTGTCATCTTGACATCACTAACCGGTGACGTCACACAACAGAAAGTATCGTTTTGGCGGCACTTTTTGTGATTCAATTTTTAACGCTGATTTTTATGAAATATTGAGGAAATAATTACAAAAAATAATGCATTTACAATGTAGAGTGAAGGAATAAACACATTAAGATGGTTTTCCAAAAATAGTCAAATACCCTATTATAAGAAACTCTAACATAAGTTATCTTTTCAGTATTCTTGTGGCTCCACTACTAAAACTTGTAGAGAATTTAACATGTGGCAACGACTGTACTGAAGCTAACTTTTTGACAAGTACAATAGCTTAGTTCCCACTGTGGGTCGGTTGGTTGGGCACATTCCGCCCCATAAACCTTATTTACAGGAGTGGCAGAGGTGAGCGGCTACCGGATCTGTAATTTTAAATCCTTCAGCGTTTTAACTTTTAATTAACAGCGGCTCGCATCGCGAAGCCCCGAGATCTCATTCAGGGGTGATCCGATAGCAACGCGCGCGCCGTTCCTTGAATAAAAAAGAACGAAAGAAAATAATAAAATGGGACCTTCTGGCAATCACCAGTAGCCGTACAAAACGGTTACGAGGCCTTTACATTGCCTGCTTGAGGTTGATAGGTACCGACATGAAATGAGTGCTTACGTTTAATCGTCAGACTATTACGTGTAATTGATTCAATTTCTTAAAGCTCCAGCCTAATTCGAACACGTTTTACAGTCGCTTTTACATCTTTAATTATGGATTAATTGAACGATGGTAACTAACGTAAATCATTTACTTAAATTATAAAATTGTAAAATACTAATCGTGTAGTGTTTACTTAAATCAACCATTTACGCAAAGTCCACTGATATGGATGAGATATACTGCGATTACCACTTCCGTTACGGTGGTTTCATTACACAAATTGTTGATAAATTTTTTTCGTAGCGTCCTTTAGCGGATTCAATAAAGGTTTCCACTTCGTGTTGCCAGATCGCAAGTCAGGTACTTTGAGAGCAAAAATTACCGCTTATTTTTTATTTACCTAATATAGGTGTCTGAAGACAAATTACCGTTTAAATTATAGACTCAATAAAAAACAAACAAAAATGCAGCGTATCATAACGTTATTTTTAAACATCCTATTAAAGTGAATCAAAAAGTAAAAATGCCATTATTATTATTATAGCCCTTTATTAACGAAGAATAACAGATAATACATTACAAGTATATATTATTGTAAAAGTAAAATATATTGAAAATAAATTGATAGTATTGCTCTGTCTAAATAAATTGAAATAAATTAAACATGTTTCCTTGTTAGCCCCTTCGCACACAGAAAAGTGATCTCTCGAACGAAGAGAGAATTACTTGGCTGAAGTAGTTGGTAGGTTCGTATATACGCGAGAGATTATTGACTTCAACCAAGAATTTTATTTCTTGGAATAATTACTAGATTTAAAAAAGCGGTTACTCTGGTGAAGTAAGTAAACAGTCTTCAATGAAGTGTATATTTTTAGCTACTTAATGTAAGAATTTTAAAGATTTGGCACAAATACGTTTTCTATTGCTAATTAACAAGATTGGTATGTTATATTTACTTACTCGTTCTAAACTGTTGCGTTACAACAAACTATTCCGTGTTGAAACGCGTATTGTGCACTATAAATCACAATACACATCCCCAATAAATCACAAGGCACATCCCCTACGGGTAGTTCGTTATTGTTTTGCGTACTAGGTCTAGGTTAGGCTCCAGCGTGGCGCCAGAACCACGCGCAAGTCTTGACAAAATCACGGTGCGCATATTTATTCCAGAGACATGGATTACTTGAAAGAAGTGAGAATCACTTCAGTTAAATAATTGGTGGGTTTTTATTCAGTAAACAATACTTACTTATATTAAATGTCTTATATTTTCTTGGATCAAGTAACTACGCACTTGGATGGATTTACTATTACTTCGTTTGAGAAATTAACATTTTTGGGACGAAAAATTCAATTACTTCTTTCAATACAATATTGGTTCTTATAAAGAAAGAATTTATTTGTTGACAGCATTTATCTGAGAAATTATTTTACTTATATTGGCATTTCTTGTATATACCTATCTTTCTACATCCGAGTAAATATACATGAAAATCTAGTAAATAAATTCAAGAAATTATGTTTTCTCGCTCCAAATGATCACTTTTCTGTGTGGCGGGTAAAGGCCTCCTCCGCGGATTTCCATTCATCCTTGTCCCTTGCGAGTCTGAGCCAATAATCTCCTGCCATTCGTCGTGCCAGCGTCTTTGTTGGCGCCCTCTATTTCTCTTTGATGTCCTTGGAACCCATTCCATAACCCTTTTACACCACTTTTTCGTGTCTCCTCGTAGGGTATGTCCTGCCCATGTCCATTTTAGAGATCTAATTGTTGTAGTTATGTCCGCAATCTTTGTCCTGTTTCGTATTTCAGTTAACGTTTTCTTATCATGCCATTTTGCCAAAAGTGGCATGATAAAAATACCATATTTTGTCTCAAAAGTTTGGTACAGGATGTTGCTTCTGAATTCAGTGATATTGAAATTGTGTGGTTTTCCAGCAAATTTTCGAGAAAATTAACTATGAATTGTGGAATATTGACGGACGTGGATTTTGTGAAAGCATATATTTCTTTGCGCTGAATACAAATCCGGAATAACGTAAGGATTTCAGAAAATAGGTTTAACCTATAATAATTCATCATTTTTTGACACACGTTGATTATTAATTTTGTACTTACTTTAGTCTATCTGTTCTATCTGACATGTTCCCCAAGTATTCTGCATTTGTATTATAACATCCTTATTATTTATACAATGTTAAAACATTCACCATACAACCGAAATGTTTCTGAATTTCGTAGCATTACAAACACACAGTGATGTTAAATACCCGGGTATTTATTATCAGGGCTAAATACCCCGGGTAAATACCCGGGCATTTACCCAAAGTGGGATTTTATAGCTATATTTATAAACATAATATTGTTTTTAAAAAATAGCAGTAAAAGGAAATATTTAATTACTAAATAAAAGTTTTTCTTTTATCACAAAATAAAGGTTATTCTTATACAAATTAAAACATTTTAAAAAAATAGAATAAAAATTCAGTCTCATCTGACGATATATCAAGAGCAGGCATTTCCTGGTCATCACCGTCCATTTAGTCGTGTGAATCTTGGATATTTTCTGATTCTCTTATCGAAGATTTAGCAGGAACTTATGATTATATGTTAAGTATGTCAACTTAGCGGCTTTTGTCATTTTATCTTTTTTGTCGTTGTTAATCAATTTCTTATTTTGCTATGAATCCAACTAAATGTACTGAATGTTCTTATATAACTCTATATTATTTGTAATCAAGAGTACACATCTACAGAGTGTACACACACTGAGTAAAAAGTTTCATATGGACCTATTTGTTTTCTTTATTCCTTAATTTAACCGTTAATTACAACCGCTTAAAATAATTTTGAAATAATTGCAAAACTGGATATTAAATGAATTAACTTCTGTAGGAATTGATAAACCCAAGTCGGCATGACAGAAATTTTACACTCAGAATGACAATTACTTGTAGAATGTAGAGAAACAAATGTCTAAAAAGATTCGTGTGTATTTTGTTTTCATTCATTTGTTTATTTAGTTTATTTTTAACATTTTGAATTTTGAATTTTTTACTTGATTGTATTTACTTTTAATTTTGTTGTGGGTATTGATTGTGCTCTTTCTTAGTTTTAGCATTGTTTGATATGTAGTTTATTATTTATTTTTCTTTATTTAGTTCAACCGGCTGTAAGTTGGCGTTGAGAAAACAATTAGGTCCATATGAAAAGTTATGACATTTACTATCTAAAAATAATTCTTGCGGGAAAAAAAGTGTTACACCCTGTATAAATATCGCTGAAATGTTGTTAAATAGTGTTTTAATATTGCTGTTTTAACACTACGCGCGCAGGGGGCGCGCGCCCCCTGCGCCCCCCCCCCCCTGTATACGCCACTGCCCTAAGTAGGGCTAATATCCGGGTAAATACCCATTTTATAAGTTTCCACGCGCCGGGTATTTACCCGGCCCACATCACTGCAATCACAGAAGAAAGTTTCTTGAAAATCGGTTATTTTTCTCGTCGATTGGGTTCCGAGATTTTGACAACGTTTTGGCTTCATTGAATTGACTAGTACCTACTTATGTTGAAGATAGTACAAAAATATTATGCACTTCTACATTGATGTTTCTAGGACATTGAGTTCAGCGGGTAAAAATAAAAAAAAGCAATTTTTTTTTTATTTGTAAATATAAATAAACCTCACGATTTTGTCTGGAGTCTGAGTCTGAGTCTGAATCTGAGTCTTCGGTGTAAAAAGTTCTATCCAAAACGCAAATTTACAATATTTATAATTATCAAGAAATAAATTAAATGGATGTTCTTTCATTTTATTATGACCTTTATTATTTTTTTTTGTAGAGACAGAAACTAAATTTCTTATTTAAATAAGAATATCGGATTTATTTTTTTGTCAGTTTCTGTTACACTCACTAATCACTATTTTGTCTTGTTCCGAAGCAAATCATACACAGAGGCGTAGTTATACACAGAGTCGGTTATTCCGTTATCTTACGAGATAGTTGTGTGGCTTATCATTTTCCATGACAACATTATTTTTACTACTGTATGTTGCATTTAGGCGCGGCGGAAAAACGATACACTTTTTAAATGGACTGCTCTGTTTATCATACCATATTATTATAAATACTAAGAAAGCTGTCTTTCCAACTCTATCAAGTGTGCCTATGCAAAGTAAATAGTTTCCAAGATATTTAATTGTTTGTCAACAAGAAATATTGCATCATACACCGACTTATATTAGTTTTTGAGATATTTGTAATTTAACGAAAATGTAGGTACTTACTTAACATTTTTGTTATAAAATACTCCATGATGCTTAGATGATGTTTAGATTGAATAAAGCGTGGTTTGTACTTTGTAACATCATTTAAGACATTTAAGATATTGTGGGGTGATACACACAGAGGCGCAGTAGTCAATTATTCCATTATCTTACACGATAGTTGTGTGGCTTACCATTTTTCATAAGACAACATTATTTTTATCTACTTGGATGTTGCATTTAGGCGCGGCGGAAAAACGATACACATTTTAAATGGAATGCCCTGTTTATCATACCATATTATTATCCCTATCCCTACTATATACTAAAAGTCTAACACAGTCCGCGCAAGAAGTTTACGAAAATCGGCGAATCGGGGGAAGGGTCTGCTCGTCGAAGAAGCGAAAATCGGCGCCGCAGGCGCCGATTTTCCGCCTAAAATTTGATTCTACAGCGCTTAGGCCTTCGATTTCGTCCATTTTCGGCCCAGTTTTCGTTATTTTTTAACTCGATTCGGGTAAATTTATGGATTATGCTTTCAAATATATTTCAAAAAGCTATATTCATCGTCCGACGATTTTTGTGACCGTCAAAAACATAAATTTTAGGCGGTCATTATGAGTTTGTGTTCTTCTGTAGGCGTTACATAAAAAATTAATATTCTTTCCATAAAGCCTAAATGCCACATCCTGTATAAATATAAAATACTTTTATAGAGCAATTTTTTCTATCTCTTAAGATAAATGCAATATCGACCACTGCATGGGTTACTACTTATGGCTCACCCTGTATATTCGTTTAGTTGTCCTACAGGGGTTTGCAGCTTTTAGCGTTCTTCATTTTGCAAAATTTCAAGCTATTCATCAATCTTTCTTGAAATAGATCGCAAAGTATATCGAGGCCAAGTTCCAATTGGACAGCAATAATAGAAAGTAATTATTATGGTCCTGCGAATTGCCAATTATCAGTATTATTTTAATTAACCATTGGTACAAATATAGAAAAACCTATATTTACAGCAGATTTGCTACGCCAGGTCATTGTTTTGTTTACTGCCAATGAACGACCATACTAAATATAAGAAAAAAGCGTAAAGGAAAATTTTATTCTGTATTATAAAATATAACATCGTTGAATCGTTCTAACTTACATTCTAACCCTGGTAGCAGTGATTCAGTGATCTGTGGTTTCTTTAGACTTTAGACGAACCACTAATTAGCAGAAAATAATCTCTCTTCCTTAAAAATTGATAAATCACTTGAAAACTGTGACGTGCGCAGTGGTATATGTTACGAATATAAAAGCTGGTGAAATGTGTGACCAAGATTAATTTGTGTTTGAAACAGTAGCCCGTAAAGATCTACTAACCATGGTAAGATTAATTTCATACATGTATTATAACTTTTTATTTGAAATGAAATTTTATAATTTTTATTTCATATTTTTTGTCTCAAAGTATCAAAATATATTGACTTTTATCAGCCTATACGTATATGCCAAAATTTTTGTGTTATTTTAATTCCCTAACATTTTTATAATTTTCAAATTATATATTTTGGTTATTATTGACGCAGTTTCTTGTTTAGTGAGAACATACCATAAAAATAGTAAAGCAAATTATATTTAGCACATCATTATCTTCTTTTTTAAGGTGTTTAAAGTTTGCAAATCAATGCTACATTTTAAAACTTCAAAAACTCTTGTTTGTGAAATGTAACATTCTGTATATTGATACACCACTCGAAAGAAAATCTTACGCTCTGTCAGTCCGTTACTGGGGTTCCCTATACCAATCTTCAATAGTTTTGAGATATTATTATCATTTTGTCAGCTTATTAAAATGCACGTGATATTGTGTCAGCAAACTTTGATATTTTGACTGGTATTGTATTTTATTATCTATGACGTTCTCCACCATCATTTTTGATGAATTGGCATTTTTAGTTGTAGTAATTCAACAATACAACGTATAGAAAAAATAAAAGCTTTTTGCTGGTACCTCTCAATTTGTTCTTTTCTATCTATCGGTAGATCTTGTGAGAGTTGAGATCGATCAAGACATATTAAACAGTGGCCCAAGGGACTCAAAATAGAACATAAGTTCAATTTAATAAAATTAATAATTATAATAATTAATAATTAGCTAAGTCTAAAAAAATATATATTAGCTTTTTAATCAAGATATCAAAGCATTTAACATATTTCCAAGTACGTAATTGTTTAAAAATGCAATAAATCTATTCTAAGCGAAGCGACTATCCTGGCCAACAAAATCGGACAACTGAAAACTATGTCTGGTATGCTTTTTGTGTACAATCTGAATCTAAATGCAGAAGTTCCAATTTTTAGGACAGCTTCTTTTCAAAATCCAATGCCTTTTCTTCTCTTCTTTCATGGGAGTTTTGGGTGACCCATAGCGAATTTTCATTTGCACAAGATTTCCTTTCGATTGGTGTATTAGTATACAGGTGTTCCATTTAAACAAAAAATAGTTTTGCAAATTTTCAACAATTGTCTACCTGTATTACACAATGATGTTCTAAACATTATTTTGTTTGACCATAATAAACATAGTATGCTCTCTATATTGGCCGGGTGCGCGATGCAAGCGCCTCTACAGGTGTAGGCGGTAGTAGGTCCACGAGGCTTAAATGGTGCAGATTGCTAACAACTGTTACAGTTATCAAAAGTGGTCCGATCAAATTGATATTATTTATTACAATATTGTATTTGTTAATATTTCTTCCTGTATTGTTACAGTTGATAACGCAACACTTATTGTATCCCATTATGGTTATTTATACCAACGATATGTTATTAGTTCTGACGGATTGGATCACAACATAATGCGTCGTGAAATACTGCACATAGTGAAGGCATTTTAGTTAGGTATTTCTCTGCTACGGGCGCTTAGATCGTTTTTCAAGTCCCCTCCACGGTGTAGGCACAGGGCGAATAGACTATATACCAGGTTGCTACCAATGGGGGTACCTGGAAAATACTGGGACATTTTTTAAACTTTGTATGTTGGTAATGTTTGACATCGTAATTAATAAACTAAATTTGCAACCTCTGCCCTGGAAATTTTAAATGAATAATTTTTTTGTAAAATAATTTTTTTGTAATATTTGGTAGGATTTTAAATATACCGTAAATAGTTTAAATAACCTTCTTAACATCCACAATTTGAAAAGTTAAAGTACTTAAAGTTAAAAATATTTCAGGTAAAGACATAAAATGGCCGTAACATTTCAAAATATCTGCAAAAAAATAGGAAATTGATTTTTGAGGTTAATGAGAAATTTCCCCTGTAATGTTATTTGTAGTTCAATACAACCTAAAACCTACTCTATTCTGAAAATTACACCAAGCGTTTTTGCTATTTTTTATAGAATTTTGTTTATTTAATTTATTTACATTTTACTTTATCATACGTAGTAGATATGTAAAGTATTGTAATCGTGCCAAAAGGAAAATGAAATTTTAGCGGAAATATGTATTTTTGGGTCCGCTGAACATTTTTGACCAAGGTACAAAAAATATCTGTGTGTGTGGATGGATGTGAGTGTGTGTACCCGTTTTTTGTGGCGACGATTCCGGAGAAACTACTAAAGGTATCGGGACGAAACTGCTTTCTCATGCTTTCTGTTGAAAAGGGTCCAAAGGAACTGGAGGTTTAGTCTTAGTATTTTAGAAAGATTTTGCAAGTAAGCCGCAATTTCTGGAATTTCGTCGAAATAGTTAAATAATAAATTAAAGAAGAGGAAATTCTGAATAATTTATGAGTATGAAATTTTTTGGTACAATCAATAGTTTAGCTGCATGAGCAAATTCTATTTCATCAAGATCGGTCGTAATGCATTAAAACTAGTAGCCAGGATATGTCTGATATTTTGGTTCTAATGACAGTAGATAGTGTCAAACGCTAATTTTTTGACAATACCTACTGTCAATATAAGCTGGTTTCGGATATTGTACAGCGTTACACTTTTGACACCCAATAACACGTAAGTGTCATTTGGACGGAGTACAATATCCGAACGCAGCTCGAATCGACTTATCTGTATAGTACTACTAGTTTTTTTTTAATGCAAACATTGCCGATCTCGATCAAATAGCATGCAGTTAAACTATTAATTTTATATATAGTATGATAAAGTCATGTGCTGGCCTCATCAGATTTTTTACAAGAAATATCAATACTTGATATTATAACTAAACCACAGAACTTGGCATATTATACGTTTCTGGTGCATAATTATTTGGCTTATTTACATTTGTCATAGGAAATAACATACCTTTAAGATAAGTGGCATTTCTAATATTATTATTTTACTATTTTCAGATTACCAAACTTTTCCTGCTGTTCCTTACTTGCCAAATTATCGTTGCAACAGCAAATCCAGTTCGTCCCGAAGATGGCTTAGAAACATTTCCCTCAGACTCTGAAAACGAGATCGTTGACACACCCGGTGACATGTCCGAGTATGCAGAGGACTCGGAGAAGCCTGAAAAACTAAGCGACGGAGGACTTTCAGCTGAGGACTCAGATGAACCTGAAAAGGAAAGCGATGAAACCTTAGATACCGCTTCGAATATAGTTTTCAGACCTCTGTTTGTCTACAGACAGCAATTAGCCAAGAGGAAAAGGATAAAGGAAGCGAAAAGACGCCATAACAAAAAACCAACTGGTTATCCTTATGGGTATCCCAGCTACGGTTATCCTTACTATTTCCCTACTCAAAACAAGAGAAATTACGAGTTTCCCGCCATACTTTAATTAAAAAAGTTTATGCAATTAAAATATATGCCTTTATGTATTTATTTTTAATTATTGTATTTATTTTTTGTACGCCATAATAAAATGTAATAAGTGCCTATATTTAAATTTTATTTACCTGGTGTTGATTAAGGTTTCATAACTTCAAATTCAAAATTTCAATTCATCGATTTGGAAGTTAAGTCTATTGACAATAATAGAAAATAGTCCTAGCTACTTTAATTTAATTTGTATGTACATTTTTTCCGTTAAGAAGCAAAGAGACAATTCTATTTTTAAAACGCGTTTCGAAAGTATTGCACATTCTCATAATTCTGAATCACCACCGCAATGTTCGTAAAGCTTCTTTTGCTTTTTACCCATTACTTAAATATGCCAGAAATTAACATCTGGCACCCAACAAAGGATGCTGACGGTAGTAAAACAAAGGATATCGAATGTGAATCATCCATGCTTGCTACAATGAACCTCTAGTTGCCAAAAAAACAATATCTCTTCCTCAGAAATTTGCAGAAATATTTGGTAATATATTTCTTTTTATTTTTATGGAAACTGATGTCTTGTACTGTGCCCTACCGCAGATATAAGCAGTCGCGAAATGTCTTGAGATTAATAGCGCATGTTTACGGTTTGCCTCCAGTATCTGTTTAAGTGGTCAATCTGTCAAATATGGTAAGAGTCGCTTTCGTAATATTAATTTAATTTAAAATACTCTGGATTTACTTCAGACTCCAGTAATCTCTTTTTAAACATATCGATTTTATAGTAGCTTTTTATTTGATACAATTTTTTGTCATTATTTAAATACTTTGAATAGCTTTTTTGTGAAATAATATAGATAAAATTCAACTTAAAATGATTTTTTTATTATTGTATATGTACTCTGTAAGTACAATTTTCGTTCTTTAGTGGCATTAGGATCTCAGGAAGATATTGACATTGACATGTAATATAAATTTACAGATAATACCATTAAAGGCAAATAAAATATAAGATAACACAAGAGAAAGACAATTTTGATTGTCATCAATGAGTTATATCCGTCGTGTCTTCTTAAAGCCCATAGAACTAATTTAAGTAATTATCCGGTCCACTTTTCTTTAAAATAATCTAGTAAACATTCTGTTACAACCTTTTGATTCCCTATTTGAATTACGTAGTACCACCTCAAGATGCCTTATTTATCTTCAAGATTCCTATCATTTCATTATGGCAAAATTCCACTGTCGCCTCGGTGGAAAGGCTGCTTTACTATCAAAAATTTGGAACTTATCAATCATCTCCTGTATATCATTTAATTATTCAATATGATTTTTCTGCTTAAGGCTCCCGTCTCCTACCCTCGAAACGCCAAAGTAACTCACGCTATAATTATTGCGCCAATCGTGAAATGATTGCTACCATTCGATTCTGTAGGTCTTTATGCTACTGCCATCGGAAAGGATTTCAATATTTATGCAGATTATTTATGCAAATTTTAGTGTTAAAAAAATGTGGACTTCAAATATAGAAAAGCTTTCCGATGGCAGTGGCATCTGATTATTGTCTGCTGTAATACATTATAAAAGTACATTAAATGTTAACTATAAGAGCACAAGTTACTTTCTTCCGAACTTCTCTAGAATTGCATTCTGGTGTATTCTAGTAAGTTGGCAAAAATGATTACAATAGCGACAGTTCAGGTATCCAAAACTAGATGGCGCGGCCTAAATCCGCGTTTTACTAAAGTGTTTTTTATATGATATGTCGATTGTGAAAGTACTATATCATCAACTAGATAACTCAAAACGACTCCAGTTTCAATATTTATACAAATAGAAAGCAATAATATATTTAATATAGGTATATATATATTATATTATAAATATATTATCAATAATATATTATTTATATATGCAAATTACATATATCACAATTGGTAAAAATATTAATTGGTTTCCTGTATTTGAAAATTACTATGGTTTTCCAGTTAGTTAATTAATGGGTAAATCTATTCGATTTCTCGTACGTAGTATGCTCAAACCACGTTCAAACAGAATGCATGCTACTTGCTAAAAAATAAATATTATATTAGTATAAATTATATTTGCTAAATTTTGGAACCCACTGAACAAGTAAATATATCTGCAACATGTCTACAACAAATTTCTTTGTCATTGTTAAATGCAAATAATGGAATATATTTAATTGTAACATTGTTACTACTTCTTATGTACTATTTTGACCATGTTATAATTAGAAGAAATTTTAAAAAATATTTGAATCATATATTCATTGCAATTTGTTTTGTAAAATTTGATTAATATTCTTTTTGTAGTAGGTATTTTGTTGTATTAATGTAATTCATAATATACTTACCTGACGGTTTTAGAAGGAGGAACTAGGGTTTAGGCAATAACTGTACAACTCACGTATATACAGTAGAGCGTCGATAATCCGAGCCCCGGTAATCCGAACGTTCCCTAATCCGAACGCCCCAAAAATAAATAATAAAACAATAAATCACCGAGTCACCGAGCTATTTTTGTCGATTCCTTTTTACAAACATATATTGCTTTTGTTTTATAGCTTGTATCCAATACTCGATATTTGATAATCCGAACAATTTGATTATCCGAACCACCCTCGGTCCCAATTAGTTCGAATTATCGACGCTCTACTGTATATGAATTATTTTAATAAATACGAAACTCATATGAAACTTTTTACTCAGTATGACAATTACTACTATAAATAATTTTGTGGGAAAAAACTGGGACACCTGTATGTAAATTATATAACATACATCACACATAATTTCCGCGGGGAATAGTAGAACAGTTACATCATTCGTATAACAGATGAATGTTTACTGTCTATTATACATGTTAACAGACTGAAAAGTCATGACGAACTTTCTGGAAAAAGGGCAAAAACTTGACACTTATGACACTATTCTCCGCAGAAACTGTACAACATATTTGACAAAGTCTTCTTTTTCACTTCGGAAGGGTCACTGTTATCTTCCACCGTTTCCAGTGATATGCATGTGTGTATAAAAAGAAACAAACATTTCAACATCCTCGTTTGCTCCCAACGGATTATCAATAGTCAAATTCACACTGCTTTCTGGCATCTCCGCAGCAGAATCTTCCACAGTATCCAGTGACAACGGTTCTGGAGAGTTCGGCTGTACATCACCATATCTAAAATAATAATATTTTAATTTATAGCATACCTATTTGTATAAAACATACCGTAAAACCTCTTGAAATCTTGCCCACCTTAGTTTTGCTGCCGCACGTCGTGAATTTGTGCCCTTCTTTTTCGAATAACTCCTTCGAGAATGGGATAAGCGACCCATTCTTCCAACTAATGATTAGTAAATTTTGTATTGTGGGCAGAAAAGATATGTATTTGTCATACGTCACACAAACGAGTTATTTACAACCTAACCTACTAAATCTGTTTATAAGTATTATAACTGGAAACTGTATAATCACCACTCAAAAATAATATAATACAAACATATACTACAAACTCCCACACACTTTATAACTCTGAACACTAACTCCTCTATAAATCAAAAACAAAGACCGAAACGGGAACTGGCAATTACAGTAGTAGCACTGACACGGCGTCGGGGTTCCCCAACTATGCCGCAAACATACGTTAAATCGTCAAATGTAGTAAATACGAAATAAATTCAGAATTGGTTATATTGGCGCCATCTACATCTGGTAATTTTTCTATTTCGAAGCTTTGGAGAAAAGCGCGCCATTTGAATTGAGACGGGAGCCTTAACGACTTGTATCCATTACGAAATTATCGTATAAGTAAATGAAAGACATAATTTTCTGCTTTTATTAGTTTAAACACACATAAACACATTTACCGTTAATTTTCTATTTGTGTGTACATAATCCGGCGTTTCTTTACATCTGCTGCTGTTAAAACACATATTTTGCCGTTCAGATAGATTTGACGTGATAAAAACCTAGTTCGCTCTGCTGAGAATTGACACCCGTGTTTAAAATGGCAACCCCATAGTTTTTTACTGATTTAGGTAGTTTTTAAATGTTTTAATGGAAGAAAATTAAAAACTCTTGTTCGCTTTGCATTCACGAACAGAAGTTATCGATATTGCTTAAGTTTTAACCGTCCTAACCAGCAAACACAAACGTGAGGCAGCCATTTAAAAAAAATTATACTGTCATACACAAAAGTAATTGACGAATGCAAATTTAATTTTTCCTTAGCATATCTGTTTTAACAGGTAGGAATTAACGTGGTCGAGATTTTTTTAAATAACTAACCGTTCGAGATAATACAGTGAGCGCGTAAAGTATGGAAACACGACAAAATCTCAAGAACGGTTTCGCATTTTTAAAAATCCTCGAACACGTCGATTTATATTTATCAAAATACACCTTCTGCTATCAAATTAATTTTTTTACCTTCAATTGTTTTTAACAGATGACGTCATCGGCATTTTTTTCAAATAACAACCCTATATTTTTTTTAATGAATTTTACAGTTCTTTTAATTGTCTTAATGGCAGCATAATATTTTTATGGCCTACATAAGAAAGTTTTCGAGATAAAGACAATTCAAGGTTATGAAATAAAAGTGACAAAATCTTCGGAACGGCTCGACCGAATTTAACGAAATTTTGGAATTAAGTAATTTGCAGCGATGTGAAGTCACTGGCGTTATTATCGTTGATGCAACGTTTACAGTTTCTGAGATATAACCTAAAAACTTTTGAATTTGAAATAGAACACCTGTATAATTTGACATTTTTTCAGCGGCTTGTATGTAACGAAAACGGCAACAGTCAAATATGTAAATAGTCTCTTGCCTTTAGTTTAGTTGTTATTTTGGTTTATAAAGGTAATATTTGTTCGTTTTTGTAAGTTATGTGCTGTTGATTTACTGCATTGGGTGTGAGAAGCAATTTGTGAAGTCGTTCTATGCTCGATTACCGTTTCAACACTGGTAAACGTGCTTCCTTATTTTCGGCAACATATTTTTTCAAGAGATTATCAACATACCCAGTCTGCTTGAATTTTCTGATTATCCTAGAAATGGTTGAATGGGCAATTTGGTTGTCCGGGTGTATTTCATTAAAATATCACCAACATCGAGATAATCGGTTGCTGTAGATGGATAACTACTATTATAAACATATCCAAGTCATTAATATTAATTGAACTAAAGGTAAATCACGCTCCTGTATGATCTATTATTATCTACAGAGTGAAATATCAACTTTGCATCAAGAAAATGAGTAATTTTGCGCTAGTTCTAAATAAACATTAGTTTTCATACCAAAATAATAAAAATTGTAAAAGATGTATTCAAATTTCTAAAAAATTGATTAAAATGGACGTTTTAGGATCACTGGCATTGACTAATAATTGTCATAAAAGTAAAAATTAAAAAAGAAAACATAAAAGGAAAAATTTCAAAAATTTCATATTTGAATTTAATTTTTACTTCTAAATAACATTTCAAAATAAAGTTTATCGATAATAATGAAAATAAAGGTACTTTACTCTTATCATAAATTCATATATTCTGAGTTGCTCGGCATATGGCACCGAAACTTACATATTTGACTATTGCCGTATTGGTTTCATACAAGCCGCCAACTTTTATAAAGAATAAAATTTTCTGAGAAATGGATAATAAAAAAAAAATCCATACGATGCGGATAGGATATATCATAAAGGTATTCCTTAGTTGTCTTTTTTGCTGCATTGGCATGCTCTCCTTTGCTTGCTTTCTTTTATTTCCTTCATTTGAAGAAGTGTTGACTACCTTTCTTATTATTCAGCTGAACACGATTATATTAATTCCCGGTTAACTACTACTGATTTAATTTATAAATCAGCCAAAAAATCCTGCTTTTTGAGAAATTTCGCACACGAACTATTAAGTGTAACTTGAAACCATTCTTTAAAATGCGTTGTATTGCCGTGTTAAGCAAAGAGATCGTATCTACGTTTGTGAAATGTTGTAGAATATTGAATTTAAGAATTTGTTGTGCTTTTACTTCGCAGTCCGAAGCATTCTTTTTTAATAATGATACTGTTCTTTTTATCTTAAGAGATCAAGAGAAAAACTTTCAATTATATGTTTTTGGAGAAGTAAAAACTGCGCAAATTTCCAGATACAACCTCCATATGCTGAGAAGAGTTTAACCAAACCCAGGCCTTAAAAAAACCGGTTTTCGAATTCTAAACTTCCAAAAAAGGGAGTGGAAGCGAGGGGGGGTAGAACTCCGTGCACGATGGGGAGTTATATGAAATAGCGGGCTGTGGCGCGGGGCACTGGGGCCGAAACGGCTGGTATTGCTTATGAAGCCTTGTCTGCGTTTTGGTGTACAATATTTCGCAGTTATTCCAGGGCCATGTGTACTTTACATCCACTGTTGCCCATAAATATTTACCATGTAAAGTGGTTTTTTATCTAATCTACAATTTGCAACACCAAAAGGGGGACGACTAGAATACCCAAAACATAAATCTTGATAAAGAATATTATTGCTATGAAAAAATTATAAACTAATATATGTAAATTATTTAAATTGATTACAGATTTTCAAAATGTTCATTCCATTACTTGTGTGTCAATACCTGGCGGAAGCTTCAGATCCATCTACCGAAAATAACTTATCTACAATACCACCGGATTTCGAGAGCGAGATTTTAGAAACTCCTGACGTACCAGAGGATATACAGGAGGTCCAAGATGCTGAAAGCGATAGCGACGAATCCTTACACACGGCTTCAAGCATAGTTTTCAGACCGTTGTTTGTTTACCGACAGAAAACAGGGAAGAGGCAAGGGTTTCAAGACTGTCGCAACCAATTGAAACGACGTCAAGGTAGAAGGCCGAGCAGTTATCCTTACAGATATCGGAGCTACGGTTATCCTTACTATTTTCCATCGCAATACAAAAATGATTTTGAATTTCCCGCTATATTTTAAGTCGAGGATAATCTTTAGTTAAATTATATCTTATTTATGTATTATTTATTAGCCACATTATTTTGCGTTATTGTGTCAATTTTCAATATTGTAAACTGTGTTTTGTACTACAGAATAAGAATAATAATAATAATAATAATAAGACATAACAATGTTTTCAAAAGCTGATTTTTTTTATTATTTCTAATCTAGATACTGGTAGGAAAGAGAGAAAATTTGAATAAGAAAACAGATATTTTGAATACTCTGATTTTACAGCTATTTTTGTAAAAAGATAAATATAATTCACAATTTTTGCCAGTTATCATGGCCAAAGGTTCAACTTATACAACATTTCAAGTAGCTTACTCTAGGAAGAAGCCTTGTGGAGAATTCTGCAACGACATTTTAAAGTGAGTTTAAATTCGAGTTGAGAAAATTTTAGATACATTTTAAGATGGCGCTGGTCGCGCTAGAAGTTAGCGGATATACTCCTTAGAGCTTTTAGGGTAAATCTCCCGTCGACGCATTAGTTCAAAACTAAAATATTAATTTCTAAAGTTGGCCACCGGCCAAACTTACACTTTAGAGTTCCTGTCGATATTTTGTTGGGATGTAGTTCGGAAAACGTGCAACGTGGCGACCTCAAGGGACGGAGCGAGTTGATTTGTCACGTGCAGCCCATATAGTATGAAATGCCTCACGTGTGACTTTATGATGCTTAGAATAAGTTTTCTATTGAAATCAAATGATATCAATATATCGCACGCACATATAAAAGAAGGATGGGCTAACTTAAAATTTTGGAATTTTGAGAGTCAGATTCATACACAGGGAAAGAAATGTCTTTGTCGGTATAATAAACTTTATTTGAATCAAAGGAATATGACTATTGAATATCAGCAAAGAAATAGTGATCTAATCATTTGTTATATTTATATTTGTTAATAATATATAATTTTTAAGTCAATAAGTATGGTTTTCTATTAAATACAAAATCTTTTGAAATATTGAGAAAATAAACTGATTCCGTGTTATGCCGTGTGTCAAGATTTGTAAATGCTGACGTTTCGCAAACCATGTTGCTCGCTTCTTCAGAGCCAACGGAATACTGAGTATTCAGTTAGCTCTGAAGAAGCGAGTAACATGGTTCGCGAAACGTCAGCATTTACAAACCGTACAAACGGTTTCAATTTCTTTGTTCGTAATGTTCTCCAAACACGTGTTGCGGCAATTCCAAATTAGAGGCTACTTCCCGCGTAGAAATCCGAGAATCATTATTTATATATAAACCAGTAGTTGAAGCATTGCAAATTATGGTAATCTAACGTTTACCATTTCCAAAATATCTCTTTGATCGTTTTCAACATTTCCATGAGGATTGTAAGAATTGCGGGGTTTACTAAACGATCCATTGTCCGCTAAATTTCTGTCCAATGTTAGGAATTTTGTACGATTGGGCATTTCTATTAGAACAATAATAAATCCTTTTCGTTATTGGTAAACGGCATTTTACATCGACAATCAACCACATTTAAGGTTTATTTGGTTAAATGACAAACCCAACGATGAGCGCGCCGCTTGATCCAAGTGCATTTTGTTGACGTTGCTTGGCAACGAGTCCGGCGGTCTGATTATTACACCATTATTTTAAAAAATAATGCTAACATGTTATACATTGCGGAAATGAGAAAAGACACGACTATCGGAAAATGCCAAAATTCAACATTGCGCCCATAAGAAAAACAAAAGTTGGCCATGGTTACGCCGCCATCTTTGATATTATTTCAAATTAAAAAATGACACGGCATTCCTTGTTAAAAAGTCGCTGTAGAATGTTTTTGTTTCAAATGTCTAGCTACGTTTGGTTTTGAATAAAAAATTAAAAGCGATATCTTAACATTTCAGTTTTTTGTGGATATCTTTAAAATGAAAAATGATAGCTAAAATTTCTTTTCAGATAATTGATCAGCACAAAAATACGAAACTTTGCCAAATTTAAACATAGGCTTTATCTCCACTAATAAGCGAGATCCCCATGGTGAGCCTCGAAATTGAATCACCCGGTATAGTTTGGAAAATGTTTATGTGACATTGTGAGATAGTACTTTGATTAACCTCCCATTATTGTTACTAATGTCTTTGACAAGATTATTGGCTTATTTATACGCTTATTCTACTACACATGATGCAATCAATATAATAGTAGCTACCCTAAATTTCACATAAAAGCTAGAATTATTTATTAACCTGATTAGAATAGAAACTTTACACTTGGGTCATTCCGCGAATTTTTAATCTTAGGTTACCAAAACCAAGGTATCGCTGTGCTGGTTACGACCGTCACGGGTATTTAAAAAGGTTTTTCATCAAACATCAGTTTGAGTATCTATCTACGACAATTCTAAAAGATGAGTCGTCTTTTTGTTATAATGTTGCATCAAAATAATAATAAAGGCCCCCATTGCTTTTATATAGTCGTTAAACGGACGTGGCGGGTGTGACACGATATTGCGGAATAACCCACAACTAGGAATTTGGCACTTTTGAAAAATCACAATAGAAATTTGTTTCCCCTGTGTACTTCAATCCGTGGAGATATTTATTTGTAAGGTACACATCCAGCTTTAATTTTTAAAATTTCTCTGGTAGCTTGTCATTTTTATTTGACTGTGTAATCGCCCTTTCAGCTGAAATAACTGCCCTAACTATTCTATTTTTCCTGGTCCATTTCCGTTATTTTTAAATTTGGAAAACTTTCTATTGCTCTTATCCCAAGCGCCACTTGCCTTTTTCCCTACAGCGAATACACAGCCCATTTACGTAGTGCAAATTTTTATCCGAGGCGATAAGAAAATCCTTACTGGGCGCCTAGGCGTAGGAAACTGAAACAGGCAAAGTCAGTACAAGTCTGAATTTGGGAAAATCATTATTGTTTAATCATCATCATTGATTTTTAATATAAATACATTTAACACTTATTGTTAAAATCTCTTGGACTTGAGTTTTAATGCCGATTTTGTATATTTGAACTCACTTTTTGGTTTAAAATGCCATTGAAAAATCTAGCCTGTTGCGTCCTTTTATTACGGCGCCTGGGTGCCCTGCACACTTCGCACACGCCTCCCGCCGGGCCTGGGTATGACAAATAAGTAATTTATTAAAATATAGAGTGTAATGACTTATTTCTGCGACAATGCTTCATCGGCGACGACTTTTATAAATTTCAATTTATCCTTTACTCCTATGGTGTGGATGAAAGAGCAAAGTTTTGATTTGCCTAACAATCATTGCACATTGAAATAAAAGAGATTGAGGAAATATATAAATAAAGTTTTATTAATTTAGTTTATTAAAGTTTATTAAATTATTATAATTGTTGGTGCATAAATAAAAGATCATCGGTGTTTTTTAAATTAGTTGATGTAAACAGAAACATCAAAGTTTGAACAAGTCGTAAAATAAAAAAAAGATTTGGTAACAGTAATAAACTGAAAACTCGCTTTTTTGGCATTTGGTTTTTCTCAAAAACTAGAGTTAAGTCATAATTTGTATCTACAATCTTCAGATTCCAAGAAAAAAAATACCATAATCAGTTGTTGGTTATTCTTTGTTATGGGACAGAGCTTTCGATTTCTCCTATTTGACAAATTACGTAAAGTAATCTGTAAAGTAATTGGAAATCTCCCGTTGTTTAACATCTACAGTCATAAGCTTACCAATTATTTTCTGTTAGGTTAGTAATTCTTGGGAGGTTACAGTGTGTCCCATTTAAGAGCGTAACACCGTTACATATGTTGTTTTTTGAATTTCCAACTTTATTAATGAAAAATGGTTAAATCAAGAAATTATAATGAGGAAATATTTAGAATTGGTTCAGAATTGTCCAAAATCCTTAAGTCCATTAAAAATTTCCATTTAAAAAAGTAGTTCGTAAATATTATTTAAAATGTGGCACTGTGAAGAGGTGTCAATTTTCTATGTTATTTTATAGCATGTTCGTGTAAAAACTCAAACGTAAAAAATTTAAATATTTAGACCTATATGTATAAAACGATTTATGTAACGTATCTTATACCGCATCAAACTTTGCACAATTACAGTTTGTATCTGTATATACCCTATACCTTATGACTCCCCATCGTGTGCGGAGTCACACCCCCAAGTTTATAAATTTTTGGACTTATGTTGCTCGATACGATCTTTTCAATTAAAATATTTTAGTTTTCGTTAGATTTCGGTTACTTCCGATTACACCGGAAACGGTGTCAACCTTTATATTTCAAATGGAACAGCCTGTATTTTATAGCATTTTTGAATCTTCGATTTATTACAGATCAATTGTATGTCACATACCCTATACCTAACACGGGCATTTTTGAGATATTCAAGTTTTTCAATATAAATTGACACCTAAATTTCGTCAAAATTGTTAAATAATAAATTAAAGTAGAAGAAATTTTGTATATTTTATGTCTATGAAATTTGTTGGTAAAATTAATTGTTTAGCTGCATCAGAACTCTGTTACTTTGAAAGTCATGCATAGCACTCCGTTGGTCGCTCTGTGCAGTATGTATATACAATAAATAGTTTAGTGAAGCGTTAGGAGTTTTTATTCGAACCAGCGCTACCCCAAGTACACACATCAAAACATTCTATTTGATCGAGATCGCTCGTATCTGCATCACAAGCAGTTTGCCCGATATTTGGATTCTATTGACAGTATTGTCAGATCACCAGCGTTTGACATTGCTGTATTGCATGATAAAGTCATGTGCCTGGCCACATCAGATTTCTTACTAGGTACTATTAAGTTAAATAAAAGGCATAAAATTGAAACTGAACAACTCATTCAGTGGAATGGAGAAATTTATATCAATACTAGGTACTATCGTGGCCATATATTACGTCCCCTCTTTTGACGTCGATTCTCTCGCAAACCTAGGGGCGAAGAAATTTAAAAATATTCTGATGCTGTTCTTGATTAATACTCTACTACTCATAAAAATTAGAAAACTGTATATGTTCCCGATTTTTCCAAATTAAGAAGAATTGGCGCTGCTTTTGGCACGTAAATTTTATTCGTTTAACTTTAGCAATTAATTACTCCGGAAATAATCCATAGATTTCAACGAATTAAAAAGTAAAATTACCCGCGGAATGTTAGCTTTCAATATGCAGTTTTGTAAAATGATTGGGTAAGTGGTTGACCCACAAAAAGCTATATTATGCAATGCCAGCAATTCCGTTATTAGAAAAGCTATAATAATGAAATATAGACTATAGGCTACCCCATAATTCATAGGTTTAAAGTTTATTACATAATCATTGTTTATCTTGTATTTTCCATACAAAAGATCGTGCTGAAACGCCGCGTGAATTCCGACGCTCTACGGTCTGGTGTGATGCGGGGAAGGGAGTCGTTAGCGGTGAGAGAACGGCGGACAGCTGATTACCAATACACAAAAAGAACGATAACTTGTCAAGGTAGTAATTTTAAATTAAATTCTTAATTTTTAAATTCAGAATTTTGATTATAATATGTGACCCCCGCTACGAGAGAACTGCCATCTCTCGTTTCGATAGTATTGACTCCTGTGTTTGACGTCTCATAACTCTAAAACTACTGACCAGAAAAAAATGAAATAAAGTGTGTCATACTCCTCAATCATTTCTACATATGTTGTATGACTATCAAAATTTTTTGCCGCTCGGTGTAAACATGAGCGCGAGAGAAGTGAAAAAATGTACCCGATTTTTGCATTTGTAAATTAACTGTCGTCTTTCCGATTTTTTTCTCCTAAACCGCTTACCACAAAAATTACTTTTTTGTTGTTTGTTCAGGTTGCATTCATAGTCTCTTCTATCGATTGGAGTTTTTGTTTTCTTCAGTTTTTATACAATAAGGTTGTAAACAAGATTTTTATGGAAGCGGATAGATCAGTAACGAATGTTAACAGCACAACGCAGTTAGCATGCATATAATCCTTATTTACGGCGTCACATGTCCCTTAAATTTAATAGCATTACGACCATTTGTTAATTTTTAAGACCGAAGTAAACATGAACAATGTTATGCGCGTGACTCCGCCTGAGTCCGTTTTTGTGTTTATTTATTAGTAATATTTAACTACAGGCAAAAACAATATAACATAAATACAACTCTTGATATATTACATATATTACAAAAGGCAGCTCTGAGCGTATAAAACTGATAGGTCGTTGTATTGTGTCCGTAAACACTGTACTCCGAGTAACTATTGCACCGTGCGATCCCCCACTACCGGCAGCGTCGCTGTCGATCCCTTCCCCCGCATCACCCCGAAGACCGAAGAGCGCCGCGTCAATTGCGGCGATCATAAGATGCTTCAACACGATTTTGTAGGGAAAATGCAAGATAAACAATGATTCTGTAATAAACTTTAAACATATGATTTATTAGGTAGCCTATGATCGACACTTCATCATCCTAGCTCTTCTAATAACGGAATTGCTGACATTGCATATTATAGTGATTTTACTTTTAGTTCGTTGAAATCTATGGATGATTTCCGGAGTAATTAATAGCTAAAGTTAAACGAATGAAATTTATGGGACAAAAACAGCGCTAATTCTTCTTAATTTGGAAAAATCCGGCAAACACCGACATATACAGCTTTCTAATTTTTATGCGTTGTAGTATATTAAGCAAAGACAGCACCAAAATTTTTTCAAATTTGTTCGCCCCTAGATTGGCGAGAAAATCGACATCAAAAGAGGGGACATAAATATGGCCACGATAGTACACTGGTGAAATATAAATATAAAACGTAAGACCCACAGGAGAAGCCGAGCCGCACTGTTCGCCATTAATAAAACAATAAAAGAGCAACATTATTATGTTATCCTACTAAAACCGCATCTGACCAATCTGGCAGTTACCGCAGAACCGGGAAACCCCATTTTGACAATCTCAGTGTGGAGAGCTGTATTTATAGCGATATCAGTCCCTAGTACGTCGGGAACACACTGGTGTGAATATTTATTTAAATCCATGATTTAAATCAATATTCAATCTACTGTCTGGACTACCACACCTTCTGCTATAAAAGACCAAAATAAACACAGGAAAAACATGTATTAAATACATACTGAATACGCTTGTAAACAAAATTATTGTAAGCAAGTTATGAAATATATACCATGCCGCACCCAAATGCGTAAAAGTGTGTGTACTTTTATATGTATCTGATAAGTATTCCGCTTCCTTCCTGTGGTTGCTGTGAATTCTCTACGCCCGGCATCACACTTTTATCAGTTCTTCGATGAAAACCGTTGAACAATCATGCGAATAGTGCTATTGATTCTACTATACCATGGTTACCTTAGTAACGCACAAGGTATGCTTTTATTTTTGGTTATCCTGTTTTAAATTGTTCTTTTGACCACCAATTATATCAGAGATTCGTATTTCATTTTTTATTATTAATTTAAGAATATCAAGTAAGATTTTATCCTGCATCGCAAAATAAAAAGAAAATTAATTAATATATTGATAGGCAACAATAAGGAAGTCATATCACGTACAGGGTAAATCATTGGCATAGTCGATATTTCTATCTTTCTACGCCTAAAGTTATTTTTATTTATACAAGATGTTGTATTGAGGGGTGACAAAATTACACTTTATTTTAAATTGAATTTCCAGATTATTATAACATATTGTGAATACTGTTATCTTTTCAACTGCACATGCAAAGTTAATTTGTCTTTGTTCCTAGCACATGTTCTTAGTACCGTTTTATCATATTCAAATTACTTTTGCATGAAACATTTTTTTAAATGGACACGCTGCATATTATTTGGTGTTAGGTTAAGTATCTATATTCTAAGTACCTATATTCTATTCTATATAGAGGACATTATATATAGGTATATATATATATATATATATATATATATTATGTATATGCAGTATTCAATATTTTTACAATTCTCTTGAGAAGGGAAAAACGATTATTATAACATTTTGCATAAATTTTAAAATGATTATCACTTTTATTTACATTTTTACGTGATAGTTTTACATGGACATAGAATAATTTTAATGGTACTTCCGGAAGGTGCAGATCCATGGTAAACATGCAAAATAAATGAAATACCAGACAGAAACTAAATTTTGCTGGCCTGTGTTATATTTTAATTAGCATTTAATTAACATTATGTTGTAATTATTAAAATTCGTGGTCAAATTATTTCCTTAAATGTTTTTATGTTAAAAATTACACAAATTCCAACGGGTGTTTCATATAATCGACATTTTTGGAACGTAATTTGTCTAATTTTAAATGTTGTTGGATATAATTCGTTTCTTAAAATGATGCGTTTTCGACAAATAAACCAGAACATTTGTAACTTTGTACACGGTGATTCATTCCAGTTGCAGTGATCAATACTTCCCTTAGTATTGATAGTAGTTTCATGTAAAATGTTTAAAGGGTGATAGAAGAGGTAATTTTGAATCTATTCAACCAGATTTATCAATATATAAGTAGTCATCAAGCTATTAACAATTTTATATAATAGTTTACAGTATGTTTTGCCATTTTTGCATTGTGGCGTAAGAAGTTCAAATTACTACTTAAGTAAACTCTAAAAAAATGCGCTTGTAGGTAAAATATGGTGAATTTTTTATTACTTTAGAAAGTTTTGAACACATCAATACAGACGTTTACTTTTGTGTGTAAACATACAAAAAATAAGCTGACAGACAACTTTAGATTCGGACTCAAGAGAACTAAACCATTTGAGTTGGGGAAAGTGTTGTGGGAAAAGCAGAGCATAGTGTTATGTGAGTGATATGTGACCAAAGCAGAGTGTGCAGTGTGTGAAGTTTAAAACATCAGCATTGAACTAAATTTAAGTTAAACCAATGGGAAACACTTCATATCGATTTTATACTAACAATTTAAGTTAGATTATATAGCTAGATAATCATCAAACTAGGTGTTATACACAAAAACTTTTCATTCATATTATCCCAATTTTGAAAAAGTAATTAGATATTTTTGGTTGTCCTTTTTGTGATAAATACGAATCCGTTCTCAAAAGTTGCTCATCAGGTTAGCTTTTAGCGTTTTTTGTTTGCCTGTGTGTGAGCGCACAAACCACTACAATTGAAATAATGTCTGCACAAAATATTCACAAGTAAACAAATTTTCACAAAACTGCACCTAGAAATACAAGGGTTAAGGTTTGCTTTGAAATACAATTGAAGTTTTAAGGTATCCGGGTTCGTTCGCTGTACGTTACCTATAATGGCAAAATATAATTATAAAATTTCGGAATAAGTTGTTAATATCTTGATATCCGTAATAAGTTGTATAAGAATAAATCTGGTTAATCACATTCTAAATGACCTCTTCTATCACTCCTTAATAATTGTATATCAACCTCTATCAACCCAGCACACTGTATACAGAGCAATATTAAAAAAACGAATATCCTGTAGAAATAAAAATAATTTTGCATTGTAGAAAATAGTAATAACTTTTGTATACAATATTTTGTTTCTTTATCTTTCTTTATCTCTTAAGATAATTGCAGTATTGACCATGGGGACTCTAGTGACTCACCCTGTATATAACTCAATAACTATTGTAAAGATTAGGGGTTGGAGGATTAAGTACTATACAAAATTGTAGGCCATTCCATATACAGAAGTATAGATTTATTTGTTTTCGCAATATTAAAGCCATTTACAATAGAACCAGCTACTTCGTGGGAGTTGCGGGACTCTTCATACATGAAAATACTTTTTAGATAATGTTGACATTATTCTGTTAAATTTTACGTACATTTGTGGATTAGGTTCTCAGGAGCAGTGCTGTAGTAAATTTATTATACGTTATGTCCAATATATTTTTATCAAACTAAAAGATAAGTAAAATAAATGGTTTTATATTTGTTAGTAATTTAACCAACACTCCCAACTTCCGGCTTTTATGTGATGGATTAATTTTAGGTTAAACAAACTTTCTTCAACTAAACTAACAAAGCTATCAAACCGGAATGTTTCTATAGATTATTTTTTAATGATTTTCATGCAATAAATATCCGCGAGCTGCAATAGCTATGATATTATTAACAGGAAGTTTGAGGTCTGTCCGTTATATTCGTTGATAAATACCGAAGGATGTTTTATTTATTCTGTCAAGTGTTTTTCTGTACACCGAACATTTCTTATTATTTAATTCATAAACACATTATGTTAGTTCCATAAATTTGATTTAAACTTGTAGTACATAACTCACTTTTGTCACATCAAGGTTTTAACTTCTACCACCGGAGTCGAAACTTAGGTCAATCTAGGCTACGATCACGTCAGCGAGGTTTAGTATTACAACTATTATACAGAGTGATACAATTAAAACGCATATCTACATTTGAAGCACGCTAAGTGTTAAGCTAAAAGTACGGGAAACGTGGAAAAAGTTCATAATATCATTCGCAAATAGTTGCTAATCATTCTACAACTCACAAAATTAGTTTTGGTGACCCACGTTCAGGCTGTCAACATATGACAGCTGTCTGAGTTTTCCATGACCTCAGCGTGCTTCGTATTAGAATTGCGTCAGATTGTTTAATTATCGGCAAGCTTTTGCTTTATGGGCTGCTTACAACAGACTAGTATACGTAGCGACTATCTTATTAGACATTTTTGGTGTTCCACAAATTAAAATTAAAATACTCTCATGATGACCGCCATTTCATGTCTACCGAAAGTTGGTATCAACTTTGTTATTGTAAATGTTAACATATAATTTCCATTTAATTTGTTCATGTACGGTAAGAACATTAACGTTAATTTGGTTAACAGGATGTTAAAAATTTACAACATATATGTAATATTTTCAAACTTTGAAAACTACCTTTTTTCAAATGGTACACACTGTTTATTAATTCATCACTCAAGACAAAATATTATTCCGACATGTGTTCGCCATACCTATCTTCAGTGCTTTCTAAAATATTTACACCACTTTTTTTTTATTTATTAAAATGCTGTTCATGTAAATCTATTTTTGTATACTCCTTTGGTTGGGCACTACAAATAATGTGTAAAAAGTCCCCATCGATATAGTGTCTTCGTTGTGAGTTATTCACGGTCAAGGATAACCGAATTGAGTTTCTTAACAATATCTTGCTTTCTGTTGATCGGACTACAATGAGCGCTATTTCTAATCTCCAAATACTTTAAGAAAATGTCTATACATAGTTTCACCACGAGTTGGTGTTTTCAAGTTATAGGTCTAGAAAAACGTCAAAAGCACGTAAGAGAAACAAAGTATTTATGTGCTGGGTAAACCTTTCCGCTACCAAAGTTATTGTAAACATGATTGGGCATCATATTTTTTTTATACCAAGAAAAACCATAGCATGCAGTTACAACACTTAAAACTGACCATTTCCGAGATGTGTACTTCAGAAGGTTAAGAATTGTTTTATGTAATAGTCACCTTCTTTTTTTGCGAAAATGCAACACAACTTCTGTAACTATATATTCAAGTGTCAGCTAGAAATGATATTAGTTTTAATAATAATAATAATAATAATAATAATCCACGCCTTAACATCCCCCAACAGCTTTCGCCACTACAGGGGCATCAGCAGGCCCGAATTATCATTATTATGGCCCGCGTCTGTGGCATGTCTTAAGTTATTTGGCTTTCAGCATTCGCCGTGGAGTAAAGGAAAACCACAGAAAATAGGGCGTGAGACTAGAACTCACGCCCCCCAGACTGATAGCCAAGCGCTTTACCGCTGGGCCACAGTTTTGGAAAAATCTCATGCAAAACAAGGGAGATATTTATATAAAACCCTTTTTTCTGAAGAATATATATCGAAAACGGCAACATTTGACTACGGAAGATATTGACAAAAAGAAAACGATTTTGAAAGATAGGACAAATGGTGTATGTGACATGACCTTGCTTTCTTTTAGTCTGACGACAAATTAACGCTAGATTGATATTGATAAATCTTTTAATTTTCTATAAAAAGGTTCTATTCATCTTATTCGTAGGAATAACCGTTTTTACGTTCTACGGCTGATAACTGTCAACAACAAGAAGCCACGAACACTATACATATTATACAGGAAATGACAAACCGCGTCTTTCAAACGTACAAGGCCATTTTAAGTGGCATGATGTTTTATGATAAAGAAATCAATAAACATGTATCCAAAAGTTGTCGGTTTTCGAGATAAGTTCTTCAGAACAAAGAAATGATCATTGTTAGCGTACATTTGACTCATAGTTATAAGAGTTTTGTTTCCGGTGGATAACAAATTAGGTATTATATACACTAGTAAGAAAACTATCTTCAGCCGCGCTGAAGTTAAAATACCCCCCACCGTAAAATATTTTAAAAAAGAACAACTGAACCGATTTTTCCTATTCACGAACTTGTCCTTACTTTTTAAGAGATAAGCTTGTATTCCCAATTTCAGATCAATTACATCAAAATTACGGCAGTTATCGTGTACACAAATGGACAGACGGACAGATGGACAGACGGACAGACGGACAGACAGACGGACATAGCTAAATCGATTCTGTTTTCAATTCTGATCAAGTCCATATATATAACTTATATAAGTCTATATCTGCCATGCCTCCTTAAGGGTGTTACAAATGTTGTATCATACTCAATATACCCTCACCGCATTAAATGTGGGGGCGTGCAATTGTTTTTCTTGTTATAAAATATGATGCTCTGTCATGTTTTCAATGGACGCGTTCAGCTAACGCAACAGTAGGAACGTCAGCGCAAATGCGTTTAGGTTTGCGTTGGGTTAAAAAAGTTTTAACCATAGTCTAATCACTCACAAATGTTCACATACTACCTATTATGCATCTCAAGAAACAAAAAAATCAATCTGAAATACGTCGAAAACTGGTATAATTTCTAATTTGTCAAAATGACAGTGGCGTTTATGCGCGAGCGTCACAAATATTTTACTTTTGAGGTTAGAATGGGCCGCTGTCAGCTTAAGGGGAGGTTCCCGTTCAAAGGCCCCAAAAATGTCTCAATTTCAGGATTATTTTTTTGATACAAAATAAATTATTTTGAGAATTTTTTTTTGTGGGTTTTATTTGTATACAAAAGAAGTATTATCCTAAATATTGTCAAAAAAATAATAATAATTCAAAATGGCGGCTCCAGCTCTCCGCCACCAAAGCCGCCCCCGGCGCGAACTGATGTGTGCGGTACCTTGTACAGCCTCGCCAAGTGATCTGAAACCAAAAACACAAACGTATTCTTAAAATTGATCAAATTTGTGGGGTCCTATCGTTTTCCGATTTTTAAATAATCCCTTTGGAACAAAAGGTCGGCCGTTTAAAGAAAAGAAACTCATTTTGTCATGTTTTTTAACGTAAAGAACACATATTATCAATATTTTTTTCGGAAAAAAAACTCCGTCAGGGCCCCCTAAATTAAATTAGCTTTAATTTGAGGGGTGAAACTTTGAAATCGGTGCATACCTCGAAGGTCTAGAGCGTACTGCGCGTCGAAAAATGTAGTTTCAAGAAAAACGCGTTTGAAGTGGGGTCCCTTCTTCTTCTTCGAAGAGTATGTTTTTTTGGATTTGCATGATCATTTTTTCAATCCTGACCTGTTTTTCGAACTCCGACAATTCTTTAGCCCCTGCGGTGATGCGCTTTTTTTCAGTGCTCTCGGCGAAAATTCTGCTGTTGTTCCCAATGACGATTCCTAGCGTATTCACAGTTCTCAAAATATATGAATAGCCTTCATTGAAAATACCAGCAGCTATATATGCTGCTATTTGTATCGTTTGTACACCACAATGAAGGTGCTTGGGAGAAAGTTTCCAAATGCAAGAGTTGAAACTTTCGTTATCATTTTGTTTTTCCTCCGGTGCATCTTTGCAATAAATCATCACTGGAAAGAGCCTCATACACTGGTCGAATGTCTTTTTGGGCAGATTCTTGAACGGCAGGTTCGTGGTGGAAATCGGCAAATTGACCCGTACCTTCTGCGACACGCCACTTGCACCAACTGTTCTCTCCTGGTGGGCAGTTCTGGTGATTCGGTTCGTCTGTGGAACATTTATGAAGGAAAGTAACTCGCGGTCTTCAATTCCTTGGCGGAAGTGCTGACAAAGTCTTTCACATTTTCCATTTTCTCTGGATTATAACTGACTTTCTTTTTCCGCGGACGAGCAGGGCGCGCTTTCCCCAGTGAACTGTTTCGCGTGTTCGGCATTTTTACGGCACGTTACCATTCACACGATCGTCGCACGACTGAGAGCACGTTGCTTCAAGAGAAACGGTCTTCCAAACTGAAAATACGCACTATACGTGCAGGTATACGCTGGTCACCAAAACAAGGCCGGTGTGCGCATTAGATTATTATGGTAAATATTATAATAATCCAATGCACAACCGGCCTTGTTTTGGCGACCAACGTATATGCTATATGCCGTATACTCAATCCATCAGGTATAGAAAAAAGGTCACGCCCCTTAGCCGCGCCGAGCGCCCGTTCGGCGAGTCCGGAGCGCCGACGGACTGTTCCGCCCGACTCCGTATATCTCGAGAACTACATCATATATTATTTTTTATATATCATGGCGATCGGATGCGCTACATGCAGTAAAAATATCGCGAGATACGACGACTACATTACGTGTAAAACAAGTAATTGTGAAAAAAGTTTCCACGTGCTATGTGCAGGTTTGTCGGAAGAAGTTTTCACGCAGATGAAATTGGATGGAACAGTGAAGGATTGGAAATGTAAACATTGCTTATCAGATCTAACCTCAACGGACATATCCAAAACAAGCAGTCCAAATGTGAGTACTTTTCAAAATTTTGATAGAATTCTGGAGGAAAAGATTGAATATGCAATAAAAAGCATTACTGGCTCATTAACCACGAAGTTTCAAACGGAAATTAATAAATTAATTGATGAAAATATAAGACTCTCCAAGGAAGTAGCTGAACTTCGAACGGCTATCGATAAGCAGGGACCTGTAATCAAAAACAGAAAATTCTCCACAGATGGCACCAGTAAAAGCACAAACACTATCTGTGCACAACCGGCTGGAAAAGTCAAACCAGATCTACGCAAAGAAACGCAAATAACGCCGCAATTGAATCCAAATTCATGCACATTTGCGGTAGCCGACCCATTGAAGGTACCACTAGTCAATGTGAATGAAAAAAAAGATAGCGAAATGAACAAAAATAAAAACGGTGATCGTAATTTGAATAAAAATTCAGCAGAGGACGAAGAATTTAAAATTGTCAAATATAAAAAACGCAATAAAAATATTATTCATGGAAAAGTACATGAGGACAAGAACATCACTATAAAAGGCGCTCAGCGATTGGCGTACTTACATGTCTTTGGAGTTCAAGTAGGAACGAAAGAACAAGATATTGTTGACTACTTGACGGGAAAAAATATTGCAAATGTAAAATGTGAGTCTCTGGAATCCAGGCGTCCTCTGGACTATTCGTCTTACAAAGTGTCTTGCAATATCAATGATTTGGATAAAGTCAGATCCCCAGATCTATGGCCAGTGGGAGTAAAGATAGATCGTTTTTTATTCAACATCCACAGGAAAGTTCGGAACATGGAAAACAGAAACTAATCGAAGAACAAACTGATCAGCTATTTTACATTATGCACCAAAACATACAATGTTTATCAAATAAAGTGGATGACCTCACGCTGTTTCAGGAGGAAGTTAACTTCAAATACTCAGTTATTGCTTTGACAGAACATTGGATGAATAATCAGCACATCACATCCACACCACTGTTAAACTACGGTTTGACTTCTTCGTTTTCCCGAACCACAAAGATCCATGGTGGCTCTTGCATATTTGTGAGGGATGATCTCAAATGCCAAGAATTACCGGAATTAAAAAATAAATCGAAAGAACTAGTACTTGAGTGTAGCGCTATAAAAATGGTTGAATTGAAAATTATTGTTTTGTGTATATACCGCCCTCCTTCAGGCGACATAGAAGAATTTCTTGAGATTCTAGAGGATATCTTCATGGAAGTACATCGCGAATTTCTCAATCATAAAACCCTAGTTTGTGGAGACTTCAACCTTAATATGTTGGACATGAATGACGAAAAAGTCAATAGTTTTAAATACTTATTGACGTCTTTTGCGTTAGAGATGTCAATAGAAGAACCAACCAGAGTTACGGCAACTTCAGCTACATTGATCGATAACATTTTCGTAAATTTCAATGAGTACACTCCCGAAGTTAAAAAGACGGCTTTGTCAGATCACTACGGACAGGAACTTGCCTTCCAAGTATCCAGTACAAACAAACATGGTGTAGAAAAAAGAAAAGTTAGAATTTTTAACGAATACAACTTAATGCAGGTGTACCAGGAAATAAGTACCGTTCAGTGGGCCGATCTAATTAGAAACCCAGACCCCACTCTTAGTCTAGAGAGATTAACATATACAATTAAAAAGGCAATAGAGAGCCATTGTAGAGAGAAAACTTACCGGAATGACAAAACAAAACGTAAACCTTGGATAGACGATGTTATAAGAGACAAATGCAGAATAAAGAGACAGCTATATGAGGAAACAAAATCAGGACTAATACCTATTCAACAGTACAAACAGTTCAAAAACAAACTTAGGGACATAATTCTTCATAAGAAAACGTTGTACTACTCAAGCTATTTACAAATGTCGCGTAATCCAACAAGGGCGACATGGGGAATAGTTAAAGAAATAACGGGAAAACAAACGCAAAACTTTGGCTTAAATTATCTACTTAACGAGGTACAAGAGGTACAAACAACTATGAATAAAATAAACGAATTTTTTGTACAGAACACCCACGGGAGAGGCGTAGACATGGATCGGGAACTTGAATACGTAACTCATAACAGATCATCTATGTACCTCAGTGACACAACTCCCACAGAAATTTATAATATTATAGGTTCTCTGAGTAAGACCTCTTCAACTGGACCGGATGGTATTCCCACGAAAGTACTGATTACATGTGCAGATGTATTAAGTGAGCCTATAAGCAACATTTTAAACAATTGCTTTACAAAAGGAATATTCCCTGAACAGCTAAAAAGGGCCAATGTCAAACCAATTTTTAAGAAAGGTCTAAAAACAGACATTAGTAATTATAGACCCATTGCTCTAATATCAACTATAGCAAAGATATTTGAACGTGCAATCCTGGAGAGAATGTTATGCTTTGCGGAAAAGTATAATTTGATTACGCCGGCCCAAAATGCATACGTTAAGGGAAGATCGCCAATAAGGGCGATCTATAAAACAATATGTGCCATACTGGAAGCTCTAAACAACAAGAAAAAAGTTGTTGGACTTTTTCTTGATCTGTCAAAGGCGTTCGACACGGTGGAACATCAGAGATTGCTAAATAAGCTTGAGCTGATGGGCTTCAGAGGTCAAATACACGCCATAATAACATCCTACCTGAGCAGGAGGCAACAAAGGATATTAACTACAAACTCGGCAACAGGGGACGACATTGCGTCAAACTGGTTAACAACAAGGAAAGGAGTACCACAGGGTTCAATTCTTGGGCCAACTTTGTATCTCTTATACACAAACGATTTGCCGCTGATCCTACGACATCCAATTGGAATGTATGCGGATGATACTTCAGTAATTATTCACGACGAGACGGATGAGGCATTGGCGCGCGAGATTGGATCGAGTCTGTCTGACTTAGAAAAATGGTTTGAATGTAATGGTCTTTCGCTGAATGTGGATAAGACAACAGTAGTCAAATTTAGCTTGAGATGTGAGCAAGAACTGGAAATTAATTACAAAAACGCTACACTTACCTCACAAAATCATTCGAGATTTCTGGGTGTGGATTTGGATGAACAATTGAACTACAAGAAACATGTAGAGACACTGGCAAGAAAAATATTTGATTTCAGCTTTGCACTCCGAACTATCTCGAGGGCCGTAAATAAAGAAGCTGCGATAACAAGCTACTACGGGTACGTTTACAGCAGGATTAAGTACGGCATTATTTTTTGGGGAAACTCCACGTATGCTATGAAAATCCTAAAAATACAAAAGGCCTGCATAAGAAGCATTTTTCATATGAGAAGCAGGGACTCGTGTAAGGAAGTATTTACTAAGAATCAAATCCTAACGGTGCCATCAATGTACATCCTTGAGGCTGCATTGTTTGTCCACCAAAATTACTTAGAGCTTTTTGAAAAGTATCAAATGGAGCACGATTACGATACTAGGTCCAAGCACAATCTGAAATGTCCTCAGACAACGTCTGCAACTATCCATAGAGGGGTCATCACGCAGCTGCTAAAAATCTATAATAAAGTGCCGGATTCGTTAAAGAATCTTCAAACAAAAAAGTTTAAGGACTATCTCAAAAAACTGTTGGTGGATGAAGCCTATTATTCGGTAGCCGACTTCTTCAGAAGTGATATTTAATTTTTTTTTTGAATTTATATTGTGGTTCTATTTGGTTTAATGTATCATTACATGTACTTTTTTTTTTTTTTGACTTGTTCAATGCGTATTTGGTTGGTGAATAAATCTGTTTATTATTATTATTATTATTATTATATCGAAAAATCCTTTCTCTCACGTATTCTCGACAACATAAGGATGAAAATTAGGAAAAAAAAAGTTTTTTTCATTGATTTGGACAGGAACCTGCCCTTAACATGAACATTTTCCGCTGAGAAGGTTGAACAACGTTCACCGAACCGCAGCTGTCAACTGCCGCAACGGTTGCGTTCGCTGAACGCTTCCAGACTAGGGTAGCGGAATAGTTTACCCAGCACATAAATACCTTGTTTTCTTACGTACTTTTGACGTTTTTCCAGACCTATAACTTGAAAACGCCAACCCGTGCACAATGTAGAGAAATTTTTTGTAGATAATTAATAGTATATTATTTAACGAGCACATAACTAAGGATATAAATCGCGAGCATGAAGTTTATACGCGAGCCGTAGGCGAGCGTGTAAACATGCGAGCGATTTATATCCGTTGTGTGCGAGTCGAATACGACGTTTTATCTACGACTCATAAATTCCAAGGTATTTCTCAATAATGGCTTCGCCATCATTGTCATCTACGTAGGTTTTGACAGACTTTGACATTAGCGTCATATAATGATGACAGTTCGTTCAAATAATGAAGTCATTATTTGAACGAACTGTCATTATTATACAACGCTAGTATCATTATAATCATTAGCGTGTAATAATGATGGGGATTATATAGTCATAGATCCGTATGCAATGAACTTATTATATGTGAATCGTAGATAAAAGATTTAGAGATTCGCTAATGGCGTTCATTGACGTATAATCAATCAATTGAAAGCAAATTATAATTGTTAAAAAACTTATTTCGGCCATATTTGACCGTGAATAACTCGCAACGTGGACACGATATCGGTGGGGTTCTTTTACACGTTATTTATAATGCCCAACCAAAGGTGTACTTATAACTACAAATCTTCAGCTGGGTTGGAAATTTTCCCAGTGTTTTGTGGACATTTGGTATTAAAATTAAACACATTTCAAAACTGACTTAGACGAAAATTTGACTCAGATGCCTGATGTGAATGTCTTCTCCGTTTTGTCGTCTTGTTCGTTGATATTCGTGCATATTTTGTTTTATTTTGTAATGTGGCCATAGCATCTGAAAAACAATAGCTGGACATGGTGATGCAATAGGAACAGCATACATGTTTTATTTTTAAGGGGAAACTGTAAGAAACATCTTGTAATAGTTTTTAGAATATTATGGAATTTCCACCTATCATTCCTCAACACTCCTATTGGATCACCTTAGAAGTAAAAACTTTATTGCTACAATAGTAGTAACACCATTTCTCTAATAGTTACTCCAACTACGAGTACGCCACGTCCACCTCCTCCAACTCCAAGACTCTACAGTTATCTTCCAAATGACAACTATAATAGAAGCTATATAGCAGATATTCTACTCACTGGCTGCGACTCCCGTAATGGTGCAGTTTGTCCACAGTTGAATGCAACCCATGCTGAACTACCCGGGTACGATGGATGGTACAATAATTTGGACAGGCCAGATTCTGGGGCCATAGGTAAAAAGAAAAGCTTGAGCCTTAAATAAATTCAAATAAAAATCTTGTTGAAAATAGATGGTCATTTGCTTCGTCGTACGCCCGCTACATACGAGGACGGAACATACAGTCTATCTGGACAAGACAGGCCAAACCCTTTCAATCTTAGTGACCAACTGTTGGCTCTAGACGGTGATATCGGTTCAAAGTCCAGAACTGGAAAGACTGCTCTCCTGGTATTTTTCGGTGAGTAAGACACAAAAACAACAACAATCTCGTTTATGTTAGATATTTTAGCGCTTATACTATAGTAAATTACAAAATCTTAACAATAAATTGAAGTTTATACAGAGTATATACGAAATTAGTGGTATAATTGCTCAATGTGAATATATTGCTCAAAGTGAACAGCGCTGGCCTCCAAACAAGCTTATGTACGGCGTGGCGCGTCCAAGAGTGTCAAATTTTCCATTTTCCATAGTGAATTACTAAAAACCAGTGTCAGAGAGAATAAAGAAATATATATTTGAGTTTTTACTCCAATTATGAAGACCTGGAAATTATTGCACTCATCTCGTATACACCCTGTATAGTAAGCAAGGTTAGAATTACTCAACGACCATAAAGATGTATCCATACTACGTCTCCTTATATGACGATAATTCCCATTCATATCAACGTTGTAAGTTCTAATATCTTTTAAATACACTGCCCATCAAAATCAACATATCACAAAAATAACAAACATAACTTACACATAAGGCGCACATTTTGTTCCTTGGTTCTTTTATAACCCCTTTTAATAACCGAGACAAAACAAGATCGCTTATTCAGAAAAGAACGCCATGTTTTGTGAATACATCCCCGACCGATATGAAATGGTTTTCTCGTTTATTCACACTGCAATATTGAATGGACAATTTGACATAAGTTGAATAAATCTCATTTGGTCACCAAAAAAATCGTTCTAGTCGGTCGTAGTTTACTCCAAACCTGAATAGAATAAATAGAATTTAACCATAAAATAAAATTCGTATAAAAACATTTGGTTTCATGTGGTTTATCATAGTTAAATCATAAACATAGTACTAGCATATTCCAATAGGTTTTCGATTATTTATCGAATACTTTTATTGAGAAATAATAATAATAATAATAATAAAGTGCTGAGATTACGTAAAAGGGTTTATTGCAATATGAATAGTAAGGTAAAAAATACAAAACATATTTATAATTAAACCCCTTCTGAATTTTAATCAATTCCTTATTTGCTTTCAAGTGAATCATCTGACGAGGCCATATTTTCAGCATTTATCAACTGCTTTTGCAGCATCTAGTATAAGTTCTTTTTCTGTTACTTCATTCATATGTTTTAGAATATACCAACATATTTTCTTCAGCTTGCTTCCGATAACATAATTAATCTCTTTTCCTTTTCTCGTATTCCAACATCTACCAAGCTACCTGATACTTGTGCCCTTCAGTGCCACCCAATACTTACCTGAAGCCCACATTTTCTCTATTGGATTTAGCTCAGGATGGTGCAGTCACAAAACGTTGCACTTTATGCCAATTCTTGTCCATCAAGGTATCTAAAACATACTCAATATACTGATTCTTATGAAGTTGTCTAGTTTTGTACAACTCTAATCAACAAAGCCTTCATTATAGGGTTTAGTTATTTGCGAACAACTGTTGTCCACTGTTGTTCAATCCACTTTACGAAATACACCACCTTATGAAATAAATGCGAATAACATACTAGAAACTAGTGGACCTGTAGACCGCCTATTTAGGTAGATCAGTTAATTGGGTAGATCGCAGGAATCAATTGACAGCATATGTAGAAGGATGTCTCAAAAAAACACAGTTGCCACCGCCAATAAAATTAGGCTTAATAAATGTTGAAAATTGGGTACATAACCTGCCATGAGGTACCAATTTCTCACTATTTGGCGAGTTTGTCGTCAAAATAAATTGTGATAAACATTTGTCCCATGTGTCAGCTTAACAACTACAATCTTTAGTTTACCCTCAAAACTTTCCTTTATCCCTAAGGTAAAGATACTATTTTTGGAGGGAAACCGCCCAAATGTGAGAGAAAATCCCCAAATCTGGCAACAGTGCACTGCTTTTTTATATAAACGCATGTGGTTGGCCAAGCAACTACAGTATACCGTATATAGATAACATTCTTGAAAAAATTATTAAAAGATTTGTTATTTTTTTTCTTTCAGTTCATATGAAAGATGCTTGTCATTTGAAGAAAAAAAAATGTTAGATTTATTTTTCCCAATACCTTGACTTAAATGAACTACAAAAATAAGCTAAATTTGTTCAAATTACTCAATTTTATGAAGTGCGGAAGACCTAAACGTTGCAATAGCATAAAATTTTTGATACTTTATAGTTCTGGTTTTTGTTTTGATATTGGACAAAAACTATACAGCCAGATGCTCAATTTTTAAATAAAAATAAAACATAAAATGTTAAATTTGTATACCAGTGTCTACCTTTCCTCCTTCGTAAAAGAAACGGAAAGTATGTTAGAGTACCCTCGTCAAGCAAGAGCACATAATAAAATAATGTGAAAATATTTAATTTAAAATTTATTTATGTCTACTATAAACCAAAAACTCAAGAATAAGTATCAACATTTAAAGTAATCATTGAAGAACCCTAATTAATTATTTTATAACTAAATAGTATTATTTACAACACAATATTCATATTTGAATTTTAGAACAAAGTTGGATTCAATGCATAATTTTCAATTTAGTTAACAAATGAAATTGATAGAAATCTTAATGATAGATCTAGTAATAATACAATAGGTATATAATACCCAAAACTAATACCTAAAATTAATATTATCTAATCTTGCGATGATTTAACCCATTTAATTGTTTAAGATTTATCGCCTGCACCTCACTGACAAAAATGCATTTGGTTGCCGTGACTACATGAACTAAATTATTACATATTTACAGAAATTTAACGTCATACCGAAAGATATCAAAATTTGCATACCACTTGATATGCCCATTCAAATTTATTTGAATTCATAGGTATTAGAAGGCTTGCAGCTTAGAGGGCTTTATCACCCATCTCCAATAAATCATTCAGAAAACAATGAACTAAAATTATTAGTATTTTTTTATACGCTCACGTAAACATTAAATTCCATACCAGTTAACTTCATGTGGTAAACTGAGTGACGTATGCTATAAGTTACCAGACAGACCTATCTATTTTTAGTAACCTTGCGTCATAGCCAAATCTAAAGTACAGGTAGGCAAAATATATCCCTTTCCTGTCAACAATGATTATTATCGACTGCGGCCCCTTGGTCTCTCCGGTACTCCCTTAGTACGCCCAATATCTTTTGGGTCAAGTTTTTTCTTAAATAAATAATTGTTTGCCACTTTGTTATGGTAGCTTGTCTACGCAAAGCAAGTTGCTGTTATTCGGAAAGACCTTGAACCATTTCCACTGCGTGTGTACTCTTTTCATCATACCACGTTACCTGCAAAAATATTAAATTAACAAAAGCGCCGCATTCTAAACTCAAAACTAACCTCAATGTTGCCAACAAATTGATGAATTCCATGTAATTCTCTTACTGTATTTTAGTTTAATCTGGAGAAACCATTAGAAAGAACCACGGGCAGTTCAAAGTAGTTTGAAGTGGGTGATCAGCCTTTGCAACAAAATTTTGCTGGGGACCATATTCCGAGCCATTGGAGGCTTTTTTCAGGCGCCTCTATCAATTCCACACCCTATTGATCTTCTACTACTTCTTGGTCTTGCAGCTAAATTTTGTATAGTGTTCATCCCTTCCTCCATGTGTTCATCCAAACTTATGTATAATTATAGGTTATATAACGATATTTCACGCCCGCTAGGGGCGCTAGTAGCAGAAATATCTTGTGGTGCCATCTAATATGTAACCTCTCAAGAGTTGTATTCGTATTCGGTTAAAATAGGTTCTGAGCGGTGCTTTCACGTTGGGTTTGAGACGCGAACTTTTCACAAATAACATTCATTGGATCGATCGATACATATTCTTCGAACAAATATTAACGCAAAGGCAAATAATCACGAATTAATAATTATTATTATACGTACAACATTGTTATAGGTTTCTCAAACATTATTTGTGGGTACGGACTACGGAGTTTGTGCTTTAGGCCCCCGCAGATAATGAAATCGCTTAGCTTTGTACATACCAATGTGAATAGGTTATGGTTGCGTTTTTGACGTTTCTAGCTCGCAGCCATGACGACGCGGAATAAACAGCTACTGAAATGTTGAGGTCCTTTCACCAAAATCGCTCGCGTTTCGGAAAATTTCGAACCAAAAACGCCCGAGAGGTCGTTTTTCGTCGATTTCGAAAACTCACGCAACGTAGAATGGTCCATTTAGGGGGACAGTCGCGCTCCGCGCGACTGAAATACCTTCCCCATTTTTTCCATAAGCAATTAAGAATGGATTTTTTGGCAGGTGAAACACCGATTTAAAATCGTTCAATTGCGTTTACTTAATATAGACTAGTGGACCTGTATATCGCCTATTTAGGTAGATCAGTGAATTCGGTAAAGTCAAAAAAAACACAGTTGCCACCGCCAATAAAATTAGGCTTAATAAATGTTGAAAATTGGGTACACAACCAGCCATGAGGTACATATTTCTCTGTTACTCAATATTTGGCGAGTCTGCTGTCAAAATAAATTACAATTACAACTACAATCTTTAGTTTACCCTCAAAACTTTCTTTTATCGCTAAGGTAAAGATACTACTTTTGGAGGGAAACCGCCCAAATGTGAGAGAAAATCCCCCAATCTGGTAACAGTGCACTGCTTTTTTATATAATAGCATGTGGTTGGCTAAGCAACTACAGTATACCGTATATAGATAACGTTATTGAAAAAATTAAAATTGATTTGTCATTTTTTTTCTTTCAGTTAATATGAAAGATGTTTGTCACTTGAAAAAAAAATGTTAGATTTATTTTTCCCAATACCGACTTAAATGAACTACAAAAATAAGCTAAATTTGTTCAAATTACTCAATTTTATGCCAAGTGCGGAAGACCTAAACATTGCATTAGCATAATATTTTTAATACTTTATAGTTCTGGTTTTTGTTTTGATATTGGACAAACACTATACAGCCAGATGCTCACTTTTTAAATAAAATAAAACGTAAAATATAAAATAAATTTATAAATTTGTATACCAGTATCTACCTTTCCTCCTTCGTAAAAACAAACGGGAAATATGTTAGAGTACCCTCGTCAAGCAAGATAAAACACACATAATAAAATAATGTGAAAATATTTAATTTAAAATTTATTAATGTCTACTATAAACAAAAAACAATTTAGTTAACAAATGAAATTGATAGAAATCTTAATGATAGATCTAGTAATAATACAATAGGTATATAATACCCAAAACTAATACCTAAAATTAATATTATCTAATCTTGAGATGATTTAACCCATTTAATTGTTTAAGATTTATTGCCTGCACCTCACTGACAAAAAATGCATTTGGTTGCCGTGACCACATGAACTAAATTATTATTTACAAAAATTTAACGTCATACCCAAAGATACCAAAATTTGCATACCACTTGATATGCCCATTCAAATTCATTTGAATTCATAGGTATTAGAAGGCTTGCAGCTTAGAGGGCTTTATCACCCATCTCCAATAAATCATTCAGAAAACAATGAACTAAAATTATTAGCATTTTGTTATACGCTCACGTAAACATTAAATTCCATACCAGTTAACTTCATGTGGTAAACTGAGTGACGTATGCTATAAGTTACCAGACAGACCTATCAATTTTTAGTAACCTTGCGTCATAGCCAAATCTAAAGTACAGGTAGGCAGAGAGGCCCCTTGGTCTCTCCGGTACTCCCTTGGTACGCCCAATATCTTTTGGGTCAAGTTTTTTCTTAAATAAATAATTGTTTGCCACTTTGTTATGGTAGCTTGTCTACGCAAAGCAAGTTGCTGTTATTCGGAAAGACCTGGAACCATTTCCACTGCGTGTGTACTCTTTTCATCATACCACGTTACCTGCAAAAATATTAAATTAACAAAAGCTACGCATTCTAAACTCAAAACTAACCTCAATGTTGCCAACAAATTGATGAATTCCATATAATTCTCTTACTGTATTTTAATTTAATCTGGAGAAACCATTCGAAAGAACCACGGGCAGTTCAAAGTAGTTTGAAGTGGGTGATCAGCCTTTGCAACAAAAGTTTGCTGGGGACCATATTCCGAGCCATTGGAGGCTTTTTTCAGGTGCCTTTATCAATTCCACACCCTATTGATCTTATACTACTTCTGCTCTTGCAGCTAAATTTTGTATAGTGTTCATTCAAACTTATGTATAATTATAGGTTATGTGACGATATTTCACGCCCGCTAGGGGCGCTAGTAGCAGAAATATCTTGTGGTGCCATCTAATATGTAACCTCTCAAGAGTTGTATTCGTATTAGGTTAAAATAGGTTCTGAGCGGTGCTTTCAGGTTGGGTTTGAGACGCGAACTTTTCACAAATAACATTCATTGGATCGATACACATTCTTCGAACAAATATTAACGCAAAGGCAAATAATCACGAATTAATAATTATTATTATAGGTTCGACATGGTTATAGGTTTGTCAAAGATTATTTGTGGGTACGGACTACGGAGTTTGTGCTTTTAGGCCCCCGCAGATAATGAAATCGCTTAGCTTTGTACATACCAATGTGAATAGGTTATGGTTGTGTTTTTGACGTTTCTAGCTCGCAGCCATGACGACGCGACTGTGGACGCGACATAAACAGCTACTGAAATGTTGAGGTCCTTTCACCAAAATCGCTCGCGTTTCGGAAAATTTAGAAGCAAAATCGCCCGAGAGGCCGTTTTTCGTCGATTTCGAAAACTCACGCAACGTAGAATGGCCCGTTTAGGGTGACGGTCGCGTTTCGCGCGCCCGGAAAAGGTTCCCCATATTTTCCATAAGCAATTAAGAAGGGACATTTTGGCAGGTGAAACACCGATTTAAAATCGTTCAATTGCGTTTACTTAATATAGACTAGTGGACCTGTAGACCGCCTATTGGGTAGATCAGTGAATCGGTACATTGCAGGAATTGTTAGACCGCATATACACTGGCTGTCTTTAAAAAATACTTTTTTTGCAAAATCAAACTTTCAAGTTGATATAAAGTTGTTTCTATGGATTCATATATACAACACAAAAAAATTGGCTCAACTAAAAAAAAATAGTCTCGCGCAAGTAAAAGAAAATATAATTTGTCGCAATAAATTTGATTTTCTTTTTATTGTTGCTTTTTCTTTTCAAATTTAATAATTTTAAGAATAAGTATGGTGTGAAATAATAGTATAAAAAATATTTATTAAAATATATTAACAAATTTAGCTTATTTTTATAATCAATGCGAATTATGACGACAAAAACAATTGTTTTTTTTTAGTGACAAACATGATCTCCAAAAAAATGTAAAACAAATTTAGACACCGTGTGGAAAACCTAGATTGCTTTCAATTGGGCAAAATTTGTCCATAGAGTCAACTTTTTATCTTATAACTTATATAATGTAAATTTTATATTTGTAAATTTAACATGAAGTTATTTTTTATATAATGGCTTGTTGTTGGTCCAGTAACTACAATCTACTCTTGTATAGAGAGCTTTATTGAAAAGAATATTTGATTTGGTTTTCTTTTAGATCTTATTAAAGATGTTTGTTACTTGAAAAAGAAATAATTGTTACATGGAACACAAAAGAAGCTTCAATTGTTAAAATTACTAAATTTTATGCCAAGTGCAGGAGACCTAAATCTTGCAGTAGAGTATTATTTTTATACTACTGTCACAACCTATAGTTAACTTGAAAACACAACCATAGTTAACTTGAAAAATACTTTACCCTTACTACAAAACAACACAATTGAAAAAAATTATAAACTTTATTCCTTTTCTGAGACTGTTCATATCATATATATTTGTAGAACAATTGCACATTATTGTATATATTACAGAAGACAATAAAATAAATAAAAAATGGAATATTTACAAACCTAAATATTTCTTCATACCATGTACCTGTTGATTTGAATAGACTCTTTTTCAATAATCACCCCTGAGAAAACGTTTTGTCAATGTACACCTAGGTGTAACCCCACTTTTTAGCCGTAGAAAATGCCACATTTACCTGGCCGTGTGCAAAGACGGGTTGAGATAAATAAATTCTAACTAAATCCAAAGTTTGTCCTCATTTATGGTTATAGCAAAACAGACCTTGATTGAAACCGTCTCTTTGTGATATGAATGGTACGTATGTATATGAAATTGAAAATCTCATGACGGGTTACTGAGACTTACGGTTACCATACGATAAGTGTAGTTCAATAACACTTCCGAATGACCAATGTTGATATAACTTTCTTTAAACGAAAATTAGATTCCGGGTTAGATTCATTGTTCCTGCAGCTTATTTATCACATCATAGATGTTCCTGTAAAAAAGAAATTAAACAAAATTCAACTACATACCTATATACTAAAATGAATCTAACGTGAAAATAACAATAAATTGTTTAATTCCTTCAAATTCTTCTACTAAATGGCCGTGTACAACCAGATCTAGCAGAAACTGCTAGCGCTAGCGGTGCCAAGACTCAGCGCCCGGGCCGATTGAACGCCCAATCTACCACAAATGTATTTCCGCTAGCCGCTAGGACTCGGCGCTGGCACTAAGCAATCGTGTTCATGTTACCGCTTAGCTCAGCACTGCCAAGCGCTAGCTAGCGCTAGAAGGCGCCCGATGTGGTTGTACACACGCAATGTTTGAATAGAGGAACAATTCTTGTTTATTTTCTCTGGAATCATCCCCCAGCTGACATAATCGAGTTGATGTTCACATTCTAAGGCTTCTCTCTTGCGCTCTGTCAATTCCCACACTATTTTAACTTTCGCTTTCTTGTAGGGGTTATGGTATGGTAGAACTTGGTTGTATGCCATATGTGTCTTTTGATATCCTTGGACCTGGAAGATCTTTTGTATTTGCGGCTAAATACGTACAAATTAGTCACTGTACGACAGTTTGTTTACATCCTAGAATTAGTAATAAATAATTAAATGTGTACTACAAATAATCTGTAATAAACTCACCTTATTCTATGTATGCGGTTGTTCCTGGAATTTACCGTCAAAATATTAGGTTATGTGGTGTTTCTTGATGTTGGGGCAGTCCGCAGACGCGACTGTTGTACATTGGTGCCATCTAACATATTTCGTCCCAAGCTGAAAGCAATTAGAGGTAAAGTAAACTGCAGAATTTGAATGAGAAGCTAATCATCTCTATTAATTTACTTACTTGTGTTTTCATGCATTCGTACGTAATACAGACAAATGCGAATTAATAATTTGATTAGAGGAAATGTTGTTGTTTATTTTCTTTGGAGTCATCCTCATTTCTGGCATAATGAGCTGATGTTCACGTTCTAGGCTTCTTTCTTGCGCTCTGTCAATTTGCACACTATTTTAATTTCTGCGTTCTTGTAGTTTGTAGGAGCTATGGTATTGTAGAACTGAGTTATATGCCATCTGTGTCTTTCGATATACTTTGACCTGGAAGATGTTTTGTATGTGGGGCTAAATACGTACAGTTTATTACTGTACGACAGTTTGTTTACATTCTGAAATTATTAATAAATAAGTAAATGTGTTCTACAAATAATCTGTAATAAACTCACCTTATGCTATGCGTGCGGTTGTTTGTGAAATTTCACCATCAAAATATTAGGTTAGGACGTTAGGTAATAGGTGGTGGTTCTTGACATTGGCGCTATCCGCAGACCCGACTGGTGTACATGGGTGCCATCTAAGCTATGTCTCAAACTGTAATCAATTAGAGGTAAAGTAGGCGGCCAAATTTAAACGAAAAGCTAATCATCTCTATTACTTTACTTACTGTGTTTTCGTAGCAGATTAACTGCGCGGTGACATTCGCTATTTGTCAAATTTTACCAGATCATTCCAATTATGCTTGTATGTATTGAAGGTATTAAGTACGTATACAAATTGCTTAGCTCTGTATAGATACCCACTGCAATGTGAATAGGTTATGTTATGATGAGGTTATGGTGGTTGCGTTTTTGACGTTTCTAGCTCGCAGCCATGACGACGTGAAATAAACAGCTGTTGGAATGTTGAGGCTCTTTCACCAAAATCGCTCGCGTTTCGGAAAATTTTGAAGCAAAAACGCCCGAGAGGTCGTTTTTCGTCGATTTCGAAAACTCACGCAACGTAGAATGGTCCATTTAGGGGGACAGTCGCGCTCCGCGCGACTGAAATACCTTCCCCATTTTTTCCATAAGCAATTAAGAATGGATTTTTTGGCAGGTGAAACACCGATTTAAAATCGTTCAATTGCGTTTACTTAATATAGACTAGTGGACCTGTATATCGCCTATTTAGGTAGATCAGTGAATTCGGTAAAGTCAAAAAAACACAGTTGCCACCGCCAATAAAATTAGGCTTAATAAATGTTGAAAATTGGGTACATAACCAGCCATGAGGTACATATTTCTCTGTTACTCAATATTTGGCGAGTCTGCTGTCAAAATAAATTACAATTACAACTACAATCTTTAGTTTACCCTCAAAACTTTCTTTTATCCCTAAGGTAAAGATACTACTTTTGGAGGGAAACCGCCCAAATGTGAGAGACACTGCTTTTTTATATAATAGCATGTGGTTGGCTAAGCAACTACAGTATACCGTATATAGATAACATTATTGAAAAAATTAAAATTGATTTGTCATTTTTTTTCTTTCAGTTAATATGAAAGATGTTTGTCACTTGAAAAAAAAATGTTAGATTTATTTTTCCCAATACCGACTTAAATGAACTACAAAAATAAGCTAAATTTGTTCAAATTACTCAATTTTATGCCAAGTTGCATTAGCATAATATTTTTGATACTTTATAGTTATGGTTTTTGTTTTGATATTGGACAAACACGATACAGCCAGATGCTCACTTTTTAAATAAAATAAAACGTAAAATATAAAATAAATTTATAAATTTGTATACCAGTATCTACCTTTCCTCCTTCGTAAAAACAAACGGGAAATATGTTAGAGTACCCTCGTCAAGCAAGATAAAACACACATAATAAAATAATGTGAAAATATTTAATTTAAAATTTATTAATGTCTACTATAAACAAAAAACAATTTAGTTAACAAATGAAATTGATAGAAATCTTAATGATAGATCTAGTAATAATACAATAGGTATATAATACCCAAAACTAATACCTAAAATTAATATTATCTAATCTTGAGATGATTTAACCCATTTAATTGTTTAAGATTTATTGCCTGCACCTCACTGACAAAAAATGCATTTGGTTGCCGTGACCACATGAACTAAATTATTATTTACAAAAATTTAACGTCATACCCAAAGATACCAAAATTTGCATACCACTTGATATGCCCATTCAAATTCATTTGAATTCATAGGTATTAGAAGGCTTGCAGCTTAGAGGGCTTTATCACCCATCTCCAATAAATCATTCAGAAAACAATGAACTAAAATTATTAGTATTTTTTTATACGCTCACGTAAACATTAAATTCCATACCAGTTAACTTCATGTGGTAAACTGAGTGACGTATGCTATAAGTTACCAGACAGACCTATCTATTTTTAGTAACCTTGCGCCATAGCCAAATCTAAAGTACAGGTAGGCACTTTAAACTGCAATATAAAAATATATCCCTTTACTGTCGACAATGATTATTATCGACTGCGGCCCCTTGGTCTCTCCGGTACTCCCTTGGTACGCCCAATATCTTTTGGGTCAAGTTTTTTCTTAAATAAATAATTGTTTGCCACTTTGTTATGGTAGCTTGTCTACGCAAAGCAAGTTGCTGTTATTCGGAAAGACCTGGAACCATTTCCACTGCGTGTGTACTCTTTTCATCATACCACATTACCTGCAAAAATATTAAATTAACAAAAGCTACGCATTCTAAACTCAAAACTAACCTCAATGTTGCCAACAAATTGATGAATTCCATATAATTCTCTTACTGTATTTTAGTTTAATCTGGAGAAACCATTCGAAAGAACCACGGGCAGTTCAAAGTAGTTTGAAGTGGGTGATCAGCCTTTGCAACAAAATTTTGCTGGGGACTATATTCCGAGCCATTGGAGGCTTTTTTCAGGCGCCTCTATCAATTCCACACCCTATTGATCTTCTACTACTTCTTGCTCTTGCAGCTAAATTTTGTATAGTGCATGTATAGTGTTCATTCAAACTTATGTATAATTATAGGTTATGTGACGATATTTCACGCCCGCTAGGGGCGCTAGTAGCAGAAATATCTTGTGGTGCCATCTAATATGTAACCTCTCAAGAGTTGTATTCGTATTAGGTTAAAATAGGTTCTGAGCGGTGCTTTCACGTTGGGTTTGAGACGCGAACTTTTCACAAATAACATTCATTGGATCGATACACATTCTTCAAACAAATATTAACGCAAAGGCAAATAATCACGAATTAATAATTATTATTATAGGTACAACATGGTTATAGGTTTGTCAAAGATTATTTGTGGGTACGGACTACGGAGTTTGTGCTTTTAGGCCCCCGCAGATAATGAAATCGCTTAGCTTTGTACATACCAATGTGAATAGGTTATGGTTGTGTTTTTGACGTTTCTAGCTCGCAGCCATGACGACGCGACATAAACAGCTACTGAAATGTTGAGGTCCTTTCACCAAAATCGCTCGCGTTTCGGAAAATTTAGAAGCAAAATCGCCCGAGAGGCCGTTTTTCGTCGATTTCGAAAACTCACGCAACGTAGAATGGTCCGTTTAGGGTGACGGTCGCGTTTCGCGCGCCCGGAATAGGTTCCCCATATTTTCCATAAGCAATTAAGAATGGACATTTTGGCAGGTGAAACACCGATTTAAAATCGTTCAATTGCGTTTACTTAATATAGACTAGTGGACCTGTGACCGTCTAAATAGGTAGATCAGTGAATAGGTACATCGCAAGAATCGATAGACCGCATATACACTGGCTGTCTTAAAATAAGACTTTTTTGCAAAATCAAAATTTTAAGTTGTTTCTATGGACTCATATATACAACAACAAAAATGGCTCAATTAAAAAAATTATCTCTCCCGCAAGTGAAAAGAAAATATAATTTGTCGCAATAAATTTGATTTTCCTTTTGAAGGTTGCTTTTTCTTTTCAAGTTGTATAATTTTAACAATACGTATGGTGTGAAACAAAAGTATAAAAAATATAGTATTCTAATGCAACGTACTTAAATTGCATAAAATGGCCTAAAATTTAGTAATTTCAACAAATTTAGCTGACTTTTATTATCAATACAAATTACAACGACAAATCTAACAATTGTTTTTTTCATGTGGCAAAAATGATTTTAATAAAAATGTTAGAAAGTTTTAGACTCCTTGCGGAAGACCCAGATAGCTTTCAATTGGGCAAAATTTGGTGGTGGTATACGTGGGTCCGTAGAGATAACTTTTTATCGACATATAATGTAAATTGTCAATTTGTCAAATTAAACACTAAGTTATTTTTCATATAATGGCATGTTTTTGGCCCAGCAACTACAATCTACTCTTATATAGAGCTTCATCGCAAAAAAAAATTTTTTGATTTGTTTTTTTATTTTAGATTTAAATAAAGATGTTTGCCACTTGAAAAAAAAAACAATTGTTAGATTTTGTTCCCAGTTAATTTACATGGAATACAAAAAAAAGCTTTAATTGTTAAAATTACTCAATTTTAAAACCTAAATCTTGCAGTAAAGTAATATTTTTATACTATTATTTCACAACCTATAGTTAAAAATTTTCAACTTGATAAATACTTTAAGCTAACTACAAAAAAAAACAATTCAAAAAAATTAAAAACATTAGGCCTCTGGTGGGAGACCTACTTTTTTTCTTAATTGGGTCAATCTTGTTGACGTTATATGTGGGTTCATAGAGACAACTTAAAACTGATTTTCCAAAAAGTTGTTTTTATACACCCTACAGCTTGGTTGGTCACTACTTATACAGATTGGTATTGTAGATTAATAACATTGTAGATATATTGGAGAATCTGTATAATAAGTATTTTTAAATACCTTTTTCTCCTACTATTTAGTTACATTGGTATGATAACTGGTAAAACAAATAAATAAACAAACCTCTATTAAATTATAGACATACTTTATTGTAACTTCATTTGTACAAACAAAAGCAAAAATTACCAGTAAAGTGATAATGAAATAAGTATGTAAAACATATGATTGAGACTAAAAATTAAATTAGTTACTTTACAGAGAATGTTCATATAATATATATTTGTACAACAATTACATCAGTGTATAAATATGTATATATTACAGAAAACAATAAAATAAGTAATAAATGGAATATTTACAAATTTAAATATTTCTTCGTAACATGTTGGTATTGTTTTTTTTTTCAAGTGACAAACATGATCTTAATAAAAATGTAAAAAAAAATTTTGGTTCCTTGCTGAAGACCTAGATTGCTTTCAATTGGGCAAAATTTCTTGATAGTATACATGGGTCCATAGAAACAACTTTTTATCAACTTATATAATGTCAATTGTATATTTGTCAAATTTAACATTAAGTTATTTTTTATATACTGGCAGGTTGTTGGGTAAGCAACTACAATCTACAATATAAGCTTTATTGAAAAAAAATATTTTTGATTTTTTTTTTTTAAGTTAAAGATGTTTGTTACTTGAAAAAAAAATCTGATGTGGCCAGGCACATGACTTTATCATACTATATATAAAATTAATAGTTTAGCTGCATGAGATTCTATTTGATCGAGATCGGCTGTCTGCATTAAAATAAAACTAGTAGAACTAGACAAATATCTCGATTAAAGCTGCGTTCGGATATTGTACTCCGTTGACAGCGGGTACACCGTCCAAATGACACTTACGTGTTATTGGGTGTAAAAAGTGTAACGGTGTTCAATATCCGAACGCAGCCTATATTGACAGTAGCATTTTCAAGACATTAGCGTTTGACACTAGCTACTGTCATTAGAATCAAAATAATCTGACATATCCTGGCTACTAGTTTTAAAGCAGTACGCCCGATCTCGATGAAATAGAATTTGATCATGCGGCTAAACTATAAACTCTACCAAAAAATGTCATATACATAAATTATGGAAAATTTCCTCTCCTTTAATTTATTATTTAACTATTTTGACGACATTACACAAATAGCGGCTCATTTGCAAAATCTTCGAAAAATGCTATGAGTAAACCACCAGTTCCTTTGGACCCTTTTCAACAGAAAGCTTTTCAGCTCTAAGTTTGGTTATAAAACTTCTAAATATGAAGTTTCGTCCCGATACCATTAGTAGTTTCTCCGGAATCGTCTCCACAAAAACGGGTACACACACACACACATACACACACACACACACACACACACACACACACACACACAGACATTTTTTTGTACCTTGGTCAAAAATGTTCAGGGGACCCAAAAAGACATATTTCCGCTAAAATCTCAAAAAATTTTTTTGGCATGATTACAATACTTTACATACTGCGTATGATAAAGTAAAAATATAATTGTTAGATTTCGTTCCCAGTTAATTTAAATGGAATACAAAAAAAGCTTTAATTGTTAAAATTACTCAATTTTATGCCAAGTGCAGGAGACCTAAATCTTGCAGTAGAGTAATATTTTTATACTATTATTTCAAAATCTATATATAGTTAAAAATTTTCAACTTGAAAAATACTTTACCCTTACTAAAAAAAAAACAATTGAAACAAAATATAAACTTTAGGCTTCTTGTGGGAGACCTATTTTTTTCTTAATTGTGTCAATCTTGATGTTATATATGGGTTCATAGACAACTTAAATCAACTTAAAACTTTGATTTTCCAAAAAGTTTTTTTTATACACTGTACTGCTTGATTGGTCACTACTCATACAGATTGGTATTGTAGAGTAATAACATTAGTATTTTTAAGATTAGTATTTTTAAATAACAAATAAGCAATGATAAATAAGTATGTAAAACATATGATTGAGGTTAAAAATTAAATTAGTTCCTTTACAGAGACTGTGCATATTAACATATATTTGTAGAACGATTGCACATCATTCTATACATGTGTATACATATGTATATATTACAGAAATCAATAAAATAAGCAAAAAAATGAAGTATTTACAAATTTAAATATTTCTTCGTAACATGTACCTGTTAATTTGAATAGACTCTTTTTCCATAATCGCCCCTGAGAAAACGTTTTGTCAATTTACACGTACCTACGTAGAATCCCACCTTTTAGTCGTAGAAAATGCCACATTTAGCTGGCCGTGTGCAAAAAGGGGTTGAAGTAAATACATTCCAACTAAATCCAAAGTTTGTCCACATTTATAGTTATAGCAATACAGACCTTGATTGGAAATTGTTTACTTTTTTAATATGATTGGTGCGTATGTATATGAAATTGAAAATCACATTACGGGTGACCGAGACTTACGATTAGCCGAATCACAAATGTTGATATAACTTTCTTTAAACCAAAATTAGATTCCTTGTTCCTCCAGGCTATTTTTCACATCGCAGATGTTATCCGCAAAAATCAAATTAAAATAAATTCAACTAAATATACAAAAATTAATCTAACCTCAAAATAATATATAATAGTTTAATTCCTTAAAATTCTTGTACTAAATGTTTGATTAGAGGAAAAGTTCTTGTTTATTTTCTTTCGAGTCATCCTCATTTCTGGCATAATGAGCTGATGTTCACGTTCTAGGCTTCTTTCTTGCGCTCTGTCAATTCGCACACTATTTTAATTTCTGCGTTCTTGTAGTTTGTAGGGGCTATGGTATGGTAGAACTGAGTTATATGCCATCTGTGTCTTTCGATATACTTTGACCTGGAAGATGTTTTGTATGTGGGGCTAAATACTTACAATTTATTACTGTACGACAGTTTGTTTACATTCTGAAATTATTAATAAATAAGTAAATGTGTTCTACAAATAATCTGTAATAAACTCACCTTATGCTATGTGTGCGGTTGTTTGTGAAATTTCACCATCAAAATATTAGGTTAGGACGTTAGGTAATAGGTGGTTGTTCTTCACATTGGCGCTGTCCGCAGACCCGACTGGTGTACATGGGTGCCATCTAAGCTATGTCTCAAACTGTAATCAATTAGAGGAAAAGTAGGCGGCCAAATTTAAACGAAAAGCTAATCATCTCTATTAATTTACTTACTGTGTTTTCGTAGCAGATTAACTGCGCGGTGCATTCGCTATTTGTCAAATTTTACCAGATCATTCCAATTATGCTTGTATGTATAGGTATTAAGGGTATACCGGTATTAAGTACGTATACAAATTGCTTAGCTCTGTAGATAGGTACCCACCGCAATGTGAATAGGTTATGTTATGATCAGGTTATGGTGGTTGCGTTTTTGACGTTTCTAGCTCGCAGCCATGACGACGCGGAATAAACAGCTACTGAAATGTTGAGGTCCTTTCACCAAAATCGCTCGCGTTTCGGAAAATTTCGAAGCAAAAACGCCCGAGAGGTCGTTTTTCGTCGATTTCGAAAACTCACGCAACGTAGAATGGTCCATGCGGGGGGACAGTCGCGCTCCGCGCGACTGAAATGCGTTCCCCATTTTTTCCATAAGCAATTAAGAATGGACTTTCTGGCGGGTGAAACACCGATTTAAAATCGTTCAATTGCGTTTACTTAATATAGACAAGCAGCAATTAACCAGTTGCAATGAAGCCTTCCTCACAAATGTTTTTCTTCAGTTATTGATTTATGATTGACAAGTAGTATCGAACAAAAACTTGGTCGAATCTTCTTGGTTTAAATTATCTCTACCATTACAGGGCAGCAAGTGGTAGAAGAGATCCTAGATGCTCAGAGGGCCGCATGTCCACCAGAATACATCAACATCAAAATTCCGGAGGGTCATCGATTCAGGACTTTGTACAATCACACGGAGATGCCGGTGTTAAGAACCAGGTACGACCAGAAGACTGGTTATACACCAAACAACCCCAGGCAACAATTGAACGAGATAACGCCGTATCTCGACGGAGGTTTGATGTACGGCATCACCAAGCAATGGGCCGATTCGCTGAGGACTTATAAAAATGGATCAATTGATGAGAATGGTCTTCTAGCTTCTTCCCATGATGGATTGTTTCCTGAGTATAACACTGACAGACTTCCTTTAGCAAACCCACCACCTCCCTTCCATCATGCGGACTTCATCAAGGCACACGAGATCGCCAAGGTGTCGAGATTTTTCAGTAAGTAACCAATACTGTTCAAAACAATCACCGGAATTCAGTTTTTAATACGTAAATCTGTATTCATGTGGAGTTTGTGGTTAAATGTCGGTTATGAATTCAGCAATGTTATTATTAGTCTGGTGTATCTGGTCTAAATTGATTTTGTATGAATATGCATGACTAGGCTTACCATAATTTTGAAATTGAAAACCTAAATAATTAAACATAAAAAATCGTGACAATAGTGATAAATAGACAACACCAAAACAACACAGAACAATGTAACCGACTATAGAAAGGTATGTCCATACCAAAATCATAATTTGCCTTTGGATGTTTATACGTTTCCGATCATGTATCGGAAACGGTTCATTTTAGGACTCATGTTTTGATTAATTTTGGTCCCTTCCATATGTTTACATTTTATTCAATTCTTTAATAAAGAGTTGCATTGACCAATTGTCCATCAATTTCCGAGTCCATGGTAAGATATAGATTTATATGATACCAGCTACCAGCAAAACGCAACCATTCAAACAAAAACAAAAAAGAAATATCCAAATCCGTCCACGCGTATTACAGAATTATGCGCGTATATACATAAAAAGTAACCCAGCATATTTACGTCTCGAGTTGATAACCTCCCCTTTTCTGAAATAGGTTAAAGAATAAAACAACTTTGTGTTTCAGTAAACATTTCGTTTTTATCTTATGGGTAGTTGTTGTTCTCTTTGTCGAACTGAAAGTATTAATACAGAACATATCCCCAAAATCTTTTTCTTCAGTCTTCCTTTATCATACGCAGTATCATTAAGTATTGTAATAGTGCAAAAAAAAAATTTCAGATTTTAGCGATATATATATATATATATATATATATATCCTTTGGATCCCCTCAACATATTTGACCAAGGTACAAAAAATGTATGTGTGTGTGTTGTCAGTGTGTAGGTGTACTCGTTTTTGTGGCAACGATTCCGGAGAAAGTACTAAAGGTATCGGGACGAAACTTCATATTTAGAAATTTCATAATCAAACTTCGAGCTGAAAAGCTTTTGGGTCAAAAGGTTCCAAAGGAACTGGTGGTTTACTCTTAGCATTTTTCGACAATCTTGCAAATGAGCCGCTATTTCTGTAATGACGTCAAAATAGTTAAATAATATATTAAAGTAGAGGAAATTTTGTATAATTTATGTCTATGATATTTGTTGGTAGAATTTATAGTTTAGCTACATGAGCTAAACTATAGCATGGCTGCATTAAAACTAGTTAGCAAGGATTTTACAGACATTTTCATTCTAATGACAATAGGTAGTGTCAAACGCTGATGTCTTAACATTACCAACTGCCAATAGTTTCAAAATATCTGTCAAATCATGGCTAACTAGTTTTATTTTAATGCAGACACGACCGATCTTGATAAAATAGCATCTCATGTAGCTAAACTATTAATTTTATATATTGTATGATAAAGTCATGTGCCTGGCCACATCAGATTTTTTTAACAATAAAATCTTAAATAATTTTTGTCTGTCATAAGCCATTGACAATCTGTCATGTTGCTATCTATAATTCCCACCGTTTTCTGCATAACCTGTTAATAATTAATTTATAATATATTTTATTATTATTTGTAATATTTTCAGATTTTCAGATTACTACACTTAATAGTATATTTTCTTTAACAATGTTCTGTTTTTTCAGTTAAAAATAAGTTATCGAGATAATGAGCTTTAACGAACTATGCAGATAAAATTCAGAATTTGTAAAGTAAAAACAAATTAAATGAGCTCAGCGCCTGATATAACTAAATTTTGTGATGCCATTTTCCATCTTGACGAAACAAGCTGTACATCGTTCCAAACATGCGCTTTTCTTCTTTCAATATGATTATGGAAAGGGGAACTGATAAATCAAAACTTTTTTACCGAGGAAAATTATATTTTAGTTTAGTGAGTTGGCCATCTACGTGGTTGACAGTTGATTGACAGTTCGCATCGCCACCATTGGCTAATACGTAAAATAATAGTAAAATATTTGATATAAAATAGAATTTAGGTGTCGTAGATAAAACGTCGTATTTGACTCGCCCAAGTCGCATATGAATCGTGAGCATAAAGTTTCTACATGAGCCGTAGGCGAGTGCATAAACATGCGGGCTTTTTTGTTTGTATTTATTCAGTATTGTCAATCAGAACGAATACAAAAACGTTGTACTCGTTTATTTCTAACACCAAGGGAACAAGAAAGACGCTTATTGAATTATAAAACTAGGTAGAATGGTAAGTACGAAGGTATGCGACTTCAGCACCTTTGAAGACGAACGGAAACACTTAGAGTGGGCCCTACGTCAAAATGGATAACACCAAGTCTGACATACGGGGTGTCACACAAAGGAAACAAGTCTCACAAGGACCGAAAAACGGGCCACAGACGGTGAGACCTGCCTCGCCGCATGCCGCGAGGCCCAGGTCTCAGAGACAAATCTCACCGTTAACGGTGCAGCATCACCGTCTCTGAGGCGGTCTCACGCGGTCTCACGTGAGACCGCCATCAGCATTAGCATGATACGTGTAGCGTGAGACCGCACTGCAGTCTCAGCTGGTCTCACAGTGAATGGCGTGGTATAGGGATGTTCGATACGATACGATATTTTTAAGTACCGGTACTTTACATTCCGATACCCGATATATTGTACCGGTGCTATAGCATCCAATACGGTACGATACGATACGTTTTTGGACGATATTGTATCGCGGTATTTGTTGTTGCCAACAACTAGCGTACTCTAGCGGCAAACCAATAAGTTTGTTTTACAAGTGACACTGATTACTACGAAGGAATTTGTATTTGTGTTCTTTTACAGTGTCAGTAAACGATCAGGGAAATTCCGACTAAAATTTAACCTCACTTTGGTGTGCAAATCCTTGAGGGCGAAAGTCATTAAATCCATTAGCCATAGTGATTTTTACAAGCAAAATACATACAGATATACAAACATGTTCGTCGAGTAGCGTATGGAAAGTGTTTATTAAAACAAGTTGGGTGGAATATGCAAACTTTGTAACACTGACGTTAAAGTTGCGGAATTTACGACAAACTTGAAAAAAAAAACACCTTCAACGGTGGCATCCAACATACAGATTAGAAACAAAGAAAACACTGATGGTTCTGTGGTTCTGTGACAATATAGCAGTGTTTGATATTTTCTTCGGAAAAATACATTCATAATGCATTTATATATTTTGTACAAAATCATAGTTAAAAAGCCCATTAATTTCTGGAAAACACTGGTGGTACCATGGTGAATCAAGTAGGTCGTATACCATGGGTGGTACGATACTTTACATATTCCTATACTTTTAAGGCGAGAGTTGTCAAGTGTTATTTTGGCAATTGTACTTTGTTACGTTTTATGTAGGAGGCTAAAACGCAGCCAATGGGACCAATGCAATAGTATATAATACATATAATAGCAAAAGATAATCTAACTTAAGCACCACAGATAGAAGTTTCAAATATTTAATAAAAACCGCACACAAGTAGAAATGTTTGTTCAACTCAAATGAATATTTGTTTGACGACAGGCAAAAATATATTTATTTGCTACAAAGGAATTTTTATTTAAGTCAAAACAATATTACTTTACTACAAACAAATGGCATTTTACTCTAATAAACATTCTTTGTAGCAAATAATAGTATACTATTATACAAGTTTTATAAGACGTCAAATTGGCGTACGCCCAAATGGAACGAGTGCGCCAATACGTCTTATAAAACGAGTGTAATATACCATTTTTTCTACTTTGCGTCATTAATTTGATATAAATTTAGAAATTGTGGTTACTATATCGCGCTAAATTAGAATCTAGGGTATTTTGCGGGTACCACGTGGCAGCACTGTAGTAACTGTCAACTTCGTTAAGGATGAGCTCGATGAGATAAAATCATGACAAAATGTAATTGTGAATAATTTTACTCTACTTTAGCCTACAAGTTTGAATAAATATTCAGCGAGGTCGCAACGATGATCATAATGGAGCTTGGGGCAACACTTTTAACCCTACTTTGATAAATACATGAAACTTAACCTAAAACGTTAACAACTTTAAATTAGTGGTTTCATAAGTATAATAATCCGAATAGAAGTGTTTGGCGATGACTGATTAGTGATTAGTTACTTCGAAGAACAAGAGCTTACTAAACGAATGTTATAAGTTATAACGCTTAACGTTTAGTAGAGGTGTCTACCTAATTCCGCTACGTAGCCGTTGTGGCTTATATATTTACAAGCACTTATAATTGAAACCCAATTCTAATTTCGGCAAAGTACTTTATTAGAATAAATTATACTTAGTAAAATTACATGTGATGGAGGTAATACAAATACGTTGCACTCAACCAGAACTAAGACGAAGTCGAAAGCGACGGACAAAAACGAATACGAATTGAACCGAGCATCCAAGCGTCCAACATATTACCGAAAACTTATACGTTACATAAACTAAGAAATCCTCTACACTTTAAATGTACTATAGCTTCGTACGTGTATGCTGATAAACCATTTATTGCGCATATACAATCTCGCAGCAGTAATTAAAATCATTCATATCTACGATGTAGGTTTGATCTTCGCATAATACCTTATTAAAGTAAATGTGGTCCTTGAATTATATCTGAAAAGGGGATTTGATGTTTAGTTGAAAAGAATGATAACGATCACTTACCAGAGTCGTAAAACATCACCGAAAACTTCATGCTGGCGTATTTTGATGAACACAGCAAAACTAAGAAACCCCAATTCTTTGGCCATACTATAGCAGGCTACACCTATGTTTAAATAGTATAGAATATTGATATTTCGCAGTTTATGCGATTGCAAGCGATTAAGAAGATGCAGTGTGTGGTTATGTTGGGTTATGTATTGTACGTTTGACATATGGCATTTGATATCAATGTGTACCAATCTTAGACAAAAATGTTACTGTTTTCGGTATTACAATGTGTTAATTGTAACACCGAAAACAGTGTTACAATGTGTGCATTGTGAATGCAAAGTAGAAAAATATATTTTTTCATCTATTCAAACACGTATTTATTTGAGTTAAAAAAAATTCTATCTGTGCATGCCTACTATACTACATTCAGTTGGAACTTTATGCTATTTTAAAATAAAAATACATATTTATTCTACTGTACATTATTTTATTTCAATGTGTAGGTATCTGCCGCTACGCAAAATATTTTTTTTAATCGGAATTACGTCTTGAAAAAACGTACCGGTACCGATGTACCGGTACTTTGTGGTCCGGTATGGTACAGAACCGGTACATGTGATACGATACAATACGATACGCGATACCGGTACAGTAAGGTGTATCGGAACATCCCTAGCGTGGTATCGCCGCCGCGTCTCATCGTGTATGGTCGTTTGGCTTTGAGACCGCTTGTCTTTGAGGCCTGTGCCTCGCGACATGCGGCGAGACAGGTCTCATCGTCTATGGCCTGTTTTATAATAATAATAATAATAATAATAATAATAATAATAATCTTTATTGTCTGACAGGTTACCCCATTAACAAGACAAAAAAAAGTAATTATACACTCAAAATATACATTAAACAATTAGGCATACAAGCAAAAAAAACAAAGCGACCGCGAAGTAAATAAAACAAACTATTCAAAAATAAACAAATCAAAAAAAATTGCATGTCAGACCGGTTGGCATTACGACACATAGTGGTAACAGGTGCGCGCATTAACAGGTTAGTCCTGGCCGTCGGGAGCCGGATCGTCGCAGCATGTCTCGATGACAGTCGGTGCACGTTGAAGTTGACTCTGGAAAGGAGGTACTGTGAGTCAATTCTGTTGGAAAGTAACCCTTGCAGGAATTTTATACTTCCCATTTCTCTCCGTGCAGACAGTGAACTCATGCCATGTCGATCCTGCAGCTCCACCTGGCTGACTCCCCGCTCCGGGTACACGCCATCAGCTCTGTACGACAAGTACTTCAGAAAGCGCCTGTGGATGCGATCGAGCAGTAACTGCTGAGCAGCATAGTGAGGGCACCATATCAGGCAAGCATACTCCAACCTGCTCATCACATATGCAAAGTACAAGGTCTTAATGACATTAGTGTCCGTAACGCATGAGAAAACCTAGAAGCCTAGAAGCCGACGCCGCCAGCGACTCAATGTGGGGCCCAAAAGTAAGGGCAGCGCCAAATATCACACCCAAGTCTCTGATCACATCGGACCGCTGAAGCTCCACTCCATTGACGAAGTACGCGGCTTGGGTTTTTGTTTTCTTCCGTGTAAATGTCACAATACAACATTTGTCAACATTCAGGTGGAGTTTTGTGTTGATGCACCACTCAGTAATGCAGTCCATATTAGACTGCAGCTCTCGGACGTCGTCTGCAGAAGTTATGGACATATATGTTTTAAGATCGTCCGCGTAGGCAAGAACTGGACAAGTCAACATTTGCGGGTCGTCAACGAACAAAACAAACAATAGTGGGCGTAAATTTGAGCCATGTGGTACACCAGATGTTGGCACAAATCCACGAGACGTGTGTCCATTATAAAACACATAAGACCTGCGTTCAGAGAGGTATGATTCCATGATACGCAACAAACCCCGACCAAAGCCAAAAGCACCCAGACGATACATCAGCAAGCCATGATGAACCGTGTCAAAAACGCGCGAAAAGTCAGTATATATAACATCTACTTGACCACGGTCATCTAGAGATTCACACAAGAATTCAGTTATGGTGGCCAGATTTGTCACAGACGATCTACCGGGGAGAAATCCGTGTTGATACGGGGAAATGAAGGCACTGGTGCGATAAATCGTTCTGTAGATCACTTGCTCGTAGATTTTGGCAAAGTTAGATAAGATGGTGATGGGTCTATAATTTTCCAGAAGATGGTCGTCGCCCTTCTGGAATACAGGGGAGATTCTTCCAGTTTTCCATTGCATTGGAAAAACTTTGGTGGTAATTGAAAGGTTTAAGGTTCAAAGGGGTTCGCTTGCTTACCGTACGTAGGTGGGGTATCCAAAAGAATCGGTAGATTACTGAAGAAATCGCCTATCACGGTAAGGTACAGAGCACCAGTTAAGGTAAAGGATATTTTGCCTAACCCAAAGAATAGGGCTGTTGCTCAACAGTGCCACGAGTCGGGACCCACAATAGAGTTCGATGACGTCAAGATGTTTTCACTATTCACAGTTGGCAAATGTGAGTAATTATCATCGAATGCTTATCAGAGAAGGCATCCATCCTAATGCTGTCAGGTGGAAAAGCACATGGGAGCGGCAGCTCCAGATGTGCGCAGTGAGCTGTAAATTTGGGTATATAAAAGAGATTTCTTTGGTAGTTCTTCAGTATTCAGTTAGCTCTGAAGAAGCGAGCAACATGGTTCGCGAAACGTCAGCATTTACAAATCTTGACACACGGCATAACCCGGAAGCAGTTTATTTTCTAGGTTTAATGGATTAAAATATCGGATATTAGTTACGCGACCATAATTAAATCGATTTTGACTGACATTATAGACAATCGTTAGGGTCAAAGGCCACGTGCAGTTTCTTCTCAAAAATTGGAGACTCATGGGTAAACTACCAAACACATATTATTATTGTATAGTGAAATTCTCAATTCAAACCGAAGTTTCAGTACCCACCCTTGGATAAAATCTTAAGGTGGATTTTTTTTAACTTTAACCACATTTCTGCATAATACTAAGGTTTGATGCAATAGTTGTATCTGAGAAGATGTTTTCTGTCGTTTGAGGTTCCACACACAAAACAACAAAACAATTTTTCGACGAAAACAAAAGAAAACTGTTTACATCTCTAGAAGATGCTAATGACACGATATCAAAATAGATTTATCACTATTCACAGTTCAGCTTACGGTTATTATTAATGATTTATAATTATTCTAGAACTTGGAAATCCAAGAGGAAACGAGAACACGTTTCTGCTAACCTTTGGAGTGTTGTGGTTCAGATGGCACAACTTTTTAGCCAGCAACATAAAAAGACGTCAACCCACCTGGTCTGGGGAGAGGATCTTCAACGAAGCCAGGAAATGGGTGATTGCAACGCAACAGCACATCGTCATAGACGAATGGTTACCATCATGGGTGCACAAACCACTGGGAGAATACACAGGTTACGATCCATCTGTGAATCCGCAGATCGATCAGCTCTTTCAGACGGCCGCCTTCAGGTTTGGACATACGTTGGTTACACCTGGTGTATACCTCCGCGACTATGGTAGAAACGGTTGCTCCGCAAATATACCATCCTGGGGGAAATTTGCTGTACGTACTTGCAACTCATTCTGGAGACCACAAGATGCTCTCAAAACAAACTACAGCTCTGCACCCAACGATTTCGTAGATATTGATCGGGTATGTAACACTAGTCCAAGCAATAGGTGGGTAATTGCAGGTGGAAAAACTCAGATAGGTAGAAAATTGAATTTTTTGATGTCCTGAATAATAATATACTTTTAAGTTTTCGGCCTCGCCGACCAAAAGCGTCATCCGCCACAGTGATAAAATGACGACCAAATCACTTTGTTTTAAATTCAATTTCTTGTGGTGTGGAAGCGGTTTCTAACGATACATAGTAAACAGACGACAGCGTTAGGGTTTGAACCCAGGCATCTGTAGTGGAATGTGCAAGCTTTATCATTCGTCCAAGACGACCACGGAAGTTATGGTACTAAATTGAGTTAAATATGCATATTTAGGTTAGAGGTGAGGTTTGTGTGAATTTGCTTGTTTTAAAAGACACCTTACAGCAATTAGGGAAAACCAACAGATCTATAACTGTGTGTCTGTCGATTGTGTAAACAAGTTTTTCTTCAGTATTCTGTAGTGTAAAAGCACAATCCTTTTTTTCCTGGTACATGCTACCAAAAAATGATGATGAAGGTAGTACAAAATACTAGTTATCGATAAGTTCTTAATTTTCTTATTATACTGTAATCAATATACGCCTTTCTTTCGGAATAACATCACAGAGAAGAAAAAGTATTCTTGCAACAACGCGATTATATTTGGCTCAAGTTTCACGTTTCTATATCCGCAAAGCGATCATTTGTTTATTCCAAGAAATCTTAAAAATAGGTACTTGATGTAAAGTTGCTTTTTAAGATCAATTTTCGCTGTTTCGATCGTGTTAAGTTGCTAAGGGAATTGTTTTGTATACATATCGACCCGTTTAAAATATTAAGAAAACCAGGAAAATAGCGGAAAAAAATACTGAAACCCATAACCAAACATTAGGTGTGTTCAATGACCTATTGTTAGATTTATCGAAACCTCAGGGAAATTGAAACTACACACTCCCAATTCAACACAGTATAATCAATAGTTGGCAACGATACATAAGTAACGCATCCCCAACACTCAAACTATAATAATAATAATATAAGCCAAAGGAATAATACGACTTGGTTCGTCCGAACTCCAAGATTGACTGACTGCTTTGGTGTACGGTTATCAAAATTCGCTCGTACTCATCGGTATGACTCACCGGTTATTAAGGTTCGCTCACAACATCCCATCAATGTCATGATTCGTTCACAGTCTATTGCTCACTATACAGTAGATTTTTTTTACTTAAAATAATCCACCACATGCATTTCTAAAACTGACAAATGGGTTGCTTGAATTGCCTTAGTGTTATTATTTGTTCGTGTTATTAGTGTAAGGTTTGTAACTTTTACAAATGTTGTTGAGTAATTGTTTGCAGTGAAAACGAAGACACCAAAGCCACCTAAGTAATAAATTGGAAATGCGATGAAAAATACGGGTGGGCCATTTTGATGATATAAATGTGATATCTCGAAAAAAATATACGAAATTTTTCTTGTATGAGGACGTGCTACTAGTTTTATTGTAGATGGCGTTAGTGTCGATAAAGCCAGGTATCTTTATCTGGTTTTATCGACACTAACGCCATCTACTATAAACAAGGCCTATATTTCTGTGTATTTTTTAAATCTCTGCAAATATTTTAGGGCTGAATTGGGCGCCATCTTACCAGTGTGGCGGAGGACGAGGTAGAAAACTTGATATATCACTTACTTCATCGCAATGTACTAAAATACCAATTTTCGCCCAATCTGAATCTTTTTCCACATTTTAACGTTCTATTGCCTCGCCTATTCGCAATATAACTACATAAATAACATATTAAGAACTAAAACTTGTATCATGCAACAGGTACTTATGGGTTTAGCCATGCAGTTAACAGAAGAGGAAGACCACAAAATTGTTGAGGATTTGCGAGGTAACGTTTTCGGCCCTTTGGAGTTTCCTAGGCGTGACTTAATGGCTGTCAATATACAACGTGGCAGGGACCATGGCATTCCTGATTTCAACACGGCTAGGGAGGCATTTAACTTACCACGGTTCACGTCATTCGATAATTTTACTGCAAATTCTACAGTGAGAGATTCAACAATAGATTTAATAGAGATACAATAATAATAACATAATTTCAGATAAAGGAAAGAATGAGTGTCTTGTATGAAGGCAGGCTCGATAATATTGACGTTTGGGTTGGTGGAATTATGGAAACTAAAGATGGCCCTGGTGAGTTATTCGAGGCGATCATCTTAGACCAGTTCAGAAGGATTAGAAGTGGTGACAGGTTCTGGTATGAAAACGAGAAGAACAAGTAAGTTTATCGCTATGGGTAAAGCTTTGATTGTGCAGTGAGGGCCAAACTTTTTAATAAAATTTGTTTGTGGATAGTGTACCTTTCGTACTGGGCTTGGATGTACTTACTTACCAGTAAAAATGTAAAAAACAAATCGAGAATGAAATCACAGCTTTGAGTTTACACAATAAATTGCCACAATAAAGGGGACCATACGCTAAAATTGCTTATCAGATATCTCAGAAACGCCATTGATTCAAAATTCATGATCTTTATATAATATACAAGTAGCCCATTGATATTAGGCAAAGTAGGCACGATCCACGTACACCGGTCTGCTTACGCGCATCAGCAACGCCTACAAGCGACGTCAGTGGGAGAAGGAAGCTATTCACTTCGGAAAGATTTAAACTCAGTGGAACTTTTGCATACACCTTCGACTCGGCATTACAAATAACGTGCAAAAAGTACAAGTTTACGTTTTCAAGTTATAAGTATGAAATTGTAATTGAATCGGCGAGTTCGAAAACAGTACAAGTCCAAACTTGGCCATTTTGAACTGAAATAGCCAAAATGTTCACTATGATTTATTCTATCGAAAAAACCTAAAGAGGATGCTTGGGCGAAATTAACAAGTCCAGAACAGTGTTTTTTTTTGCTCCCTTATGCAACGCGTTTCTACTCAGTTTCTACTGATATATCAGTCGTAAACATTCGCCAACTTCGTAATTTGCATTAAAATCGTTGTTGAGACACGCCGAAGTAATCAATATGATTTCAATATCAAAAAGATAGATAATATTAAAAAAGTCCTCAACTATGTAATTGGTGAAAATTTAGAATTTTACCACCACGTGACTTCCGGACCGACTACAACGGTAGAAGAGGAAATTTAATGCTATCATGTATATACTCATAAAACTCTATATCATACTCTATCATATCGCCATATACAGGCTTAGTCAAAACTACCGGAACATCTAAATAATTTTCCATTAACCGTAAACAAATTTAAAAAAATTTTCAAGTATACGTTGTTTTGCTGTAAAAATTCTATCGTTTAAATATACTTTTAACCCTGGTGAAATTCCGGTACAAGACCTTATAAATTGCCATCTAGTCTAGTCATTCCCGTTGTTAAGCCCTATTCATTATCAAATATACTAGGTTAAGTCATGCATCTAGTGATCCTGTAGTCCTATTGCTGCCGTACCGTCCCGTTTTACTTTTGTACTTGTTCAAATATCTAGTCATTTATGTAGTCGTATTGTTCTTTGGTCGTCTTTCTGCTGCAGCTGGCTGGTCGATGCGAACTCGTGTTCGAGTTCGAAGACCCCGTAGAAACCAGCCGAGGTGTGCCAGTATGTCTGTCCGTCTTATATCGTTTTGTAAATTAAAAAATTGCGTTTTTTCGCAAAATGAAATGTCTACTGATATTTACGCGGTCTCTCATTATACATACGCTAATCAAACTATACAATCCTATTACGCGGTATTGATTGCGTAATTAAATGTATCCAGACGAGGCATAAAGGGACTCCACCCTTGCCTCTTATCAATTAAACATGTCGAGCAGGTACTAATATACTTTTAATATACAGGATGTTCATTTTATTCTGGATATCTGGCAACCTTTCCTTTTTCATATAGAACATCCTGTATAATTTTTTTAATTCTAAGATTAATTCTAAGAATCTTTTGTATGATTTTCTTTTATAAAATGCATTATTTTCGAGATATGAGCAATTAATCAAAAATACGAAATCACCAAAAACCCAAATAATTCTCCAACTCCAACAAAAAAAAAATCTGGGTTTAAACAAACTATTATTTAATAAGGTTGATAAAATCCTCCATGCTCGTCATCGATAAATTGTGATGGAAATAAAAGTTCATAAGCTTGTCAGAACTGATTATTAGACGTGCAGATAAATGTTTATTTTTTCTTACAATAGATTTCGATCCCCGCTGGGATCATCATCAGGTAAGGCTGTAAAAAGAGAATCACGATACTTAATACAGCCAAAAAAGGGGGAGTCCGCCATTATGTGGCATGATAAAAATTTACAATAAAAGGACCGGAAAAATTCCAAGAGATGGCGCTACTTACTGCTACTTGCTTACACAGCCACGACCTTTACCATCATATATCCTACTCACACTTCTTGATTGCGGTCAGATGATTCACATGTCCGAAGTTTTTGATGGCGACTAATTGCTGCTTGACCTTGTACCCTCGCATAATCTACGCCTACCAACACTGACGGTGAGTCTGTTCTGCGTGGTTTTCTTGTGTTTTCTTTCTTCATTTTGTCTCATTTTTCATGTTTTGCCAGAGCACTGCCTCGAATTTTTCCGGTTCTTTTATTGTACATTTTAGGAGACATTTTAGTTCAATACCATCGAATAGAAAAATCTCAGAAACATTTCTTTGTACAGCTGTAAGGGTTTATAACGCGCTACCAACCGATATCAAGCATCTACCTGACAGAAAATTCAAACAACAGGCGAAGAGGCTTCTGCTAGAAAATGAATTCTATTCCAATGCAGAGTATTTTGGGAAGATGAAGAACTAAAAACACGTATTTAATTTCGAGATGTATTCAATTTTTTGATTAGTTAATTTTTCTTTGTATTTGCTTGACAAGAATATGTATCATGTAATACTTATTCGATTAATAAACATTATTAAACATTATTATTATTATTATTATTATCATGCCACATAATGGGGGACTCCCCCTTTTTTGGCTGTATTAAGGTCTGAGTATCGTGATTCTCTTTTTACAGCTTTACCTGATGATGATCCCAGCGGGGATCGAAACCGATTGTAAGAAAAAATAAACATTTATCTGCACGTCTAATAAACAGTTCTGACAAGCTTATGAACTTTTATTTCCATCACAATTTAAACTATTGTTTATTCTGGAAATTTGGTAACAGATAGCAAATTTATAAATTTTTTAATTCTGGAATTATTCTTTTGTAGAAATCATTTTTCTAAATACAATACTATCATTTTTTAGTTATAAGCAATTAATCAAAATTCCTAGACTTCAAATTAAGAATATTTTCCAACATACATACACATTTCTTTTAATTTGGCAGCTTGAATATTTAATTTAATTCTGTTTCATAGTTTAGTTATTTTTTCTTGATTTTTATTTTTATCCGTTAATGATCGATTAATTGCTCATAACTCAAAGATGATGAATTTTATAAAAATGATTCTTCCAAAAACTCTTAGAATTAAAAGATGTAAAATATACAAGCTGTTCTATTAGAAAAAGAAAAGTTTACCAAATTTACAGTATAAAATGAACATCCTGTATAGTGAAAATATATTTAGACGATAGCTTGTTTAAAACCAAAAAGCTTTTGTTTGAATTTTTCTTCGAAATTCTTTACAGTTGAAGAATTATTTAGAACCATGTATAATCCGCCATTTTGAATTTATGTTTTAAAATCTGACATGACAAGTTTTATGCAAATCCAAGATTTTTTACAATTTCGGTCGCCATATTGATTACGCCATTTTGAATTTTGAAAATTGGACATTGGATTTGTAGTCTAGGATCTTCAAATATGACAGCAAATAACTTACATAAGCACCCGACATCTTTATAAATTTTCTAGCCGCCATATTGAATCTGCCATTTTGAATTTAAAAAAAAATGGACGGGTTTGGAAAAAGAACGCCAAAAACAATATACTTCATAATAAAAATGTTATTTAAATGCCTTAAATAAACAAATATTGTTAAAAATGTACACTGTTTTTCCGTCGAGTTCTAAAACAGTACATGTCCATGATGATTGTTTTAATCATAGCTCTGTTTTTAATGCAAATATAAATAAAATATGTAATACATTTAAATCTCTGTGAACTAATTTATATTTTGTCTGTTGGAACAAAATAGCTAACTGCTACACTTTTCAAGATATTGCAGCGACAAAATTATTTTGTTAATTTTCTCAGAACTCACTTTTTGGACTTGTAGTGTTTTCGAACCGATCGCGATCAATTCAATTATACGTCTGAGTAAAGACGTGTTTATGAGTTGGGTGATCCATTCCGCCTCCCAAGTATTTGAAAACATGATTGAGCATCATATTTTATAATTAGAACAGCAATAGTATGCTGTTAAAACTTGACCATTTCGGAGGCATGTCCTTCAGGATGTTAAGTAATGCCTTATGTAATGTCCACCTTGTCTTTTTGGATGGAAATGCACCAACTAGTGTAATTAGGTTCTTAAATGTACATTATGATGACACTTAAATTGGCGTACATTTTAGAAGTACAGATTGGGATTGTTGCTGACTTTTTTTCAGCCGTATAACATAAAAACGGTTTCTCATACAAAGAAGATGAATAGAAACTTTATTGTTGAAAATTAAAATATCTATCAATTTCAAGCTAACCTTTATTGTTGTCAGACTAATATGAAGCAAGATAATGTCACATACAAGATTTTGCCCATCTTTCGAAATCTGTTTAGTCACTCACTATCTTCCTTCCAATAATCTGTAGAAACTGAAAAATAGGCACGATCCACGTACACCGGCCTACTTACGCGCATCGGTCACGATGCTATTTACTGGGTTTTTATGAGCTACGAACTTACAGAATCATTAATCGACCTATCTCAATTACTTCGAAAATCGATTCTGTAATACGGCGCCCATCACACATGTCGGGGGAATTTAAAGAAACATCATATTTTATCATAAAACATGTTATTTTATTTTCAAGGTTGTTAGTTATATCATATATAAAATGATGGAACAAAAGAGCTACCTAATAAACAAGCAGCAACTGATTCACGTTCAGTAGCCTAATATCAATTTCGAATATCTATTAAAATAATGGCAAATATGTTTCCTTTGAATTTTTATAATTCCAATATGTTGTAGGTTGTTCACAAAAAGTGAAATAAGTCGACTGAAGAACTTAACATTGTACGACATCATTATGTGCGTCACAAAAATGGACTATAACGACATTCAACCAGAGGTATTCAAAGCGCCAACAAACCTAAATCTCCTACACGAAAATTGCACACGTGGAAATAAGCTGGAAAACCAGACTTGCGTAGCATTTAACAATAGCTTCATGTGCCATTTCTTGCCGCAACTGAATCAAGCCAACCTAAACGAAACGTGTGTTCAAGGAGCAATGGGCTACGATTATTTCAGTAATAGTGCCCTTTCCTTTATATTATCTTTCTTGGGAGTTGGCTTACTGATTGTCTTCTTCATTCTGTCCGCATATTTACTCATGGTGCACAAAGGACGTGAAAAGGCTGATGTGGAAACGCAAAACGTTGAAAATTTCAGAAAAACCCTCGGTCTCGGACATGATGATATATTGTTCGTTGCGAAGGAATGGGTTGGACAGAAAGCAAATCACAGACCAGTGGTCCTCAAGTGTGCTCCGAGGAAGAAACAATTGCAAGTGATGTCAAGGCATGGTAAATTACTTCGTGCATTAGACTTGTCCGATCCGCGTCGTAGCATTGGCGTCTTCAGTGTTGCTAAGCATCCGTACTTGATCATCAAACTTCAGAACGACTATGACTTGGTAAGTACAAGGTTATCCAATAATTTAATTGACAGATTTTAGGAAATAAACCTCAATTTCATCCTCCCTGCCCTTGATATTGAAGCCGTTATTAATTCCATGGATTTGACACTCCTAAGGAAGTAATTTTGCATTTTTGCAATTAATTGAAATAATAAAACTATCTATTCTTTTCAATTGGAACCTTAGGAAATACCTACTTTAAAAAACTAAAATTCGGAAATATAATAAACAGGATCAAATATTATCCTGTGAATGATAATATTTTTAATTTTCCATATTAATGGTTTGCTACAATAGTGGTGCAAAACTAAAAAGTATGTAAAATTAAATATAGGAAGAACATTTGAAAAATATTTACTTTCTGGCATGAATCTAATGGAAGTATAAATATTGTACTGATTTGTATACCTACCCACATGTCAATTGTCAATAGAGAGAAAGGTTAGACTTATTTGGTATTGTAAACTTCTAAATGAATTGAAAACCCAACTTAATGGGTTTTGTAAAGCTTTGGACTCAGAATTAAATTTACTTTCTAAACAAATAATCAATAAAAATTTTCAATTGCTCTATTTCTTTCTTCATTTGTGACCGAAGGAAGGGGTCTGACTGCTAAATTATCGATTTTGAGGTTTTGGCAGATTCAGATTCCTGAAATATTATACTTTAACATGTCATTCATCCGAGATTAATCGGATGAAATTTGACCAAATTTCGGGGCGATGAACGGAACTACTTTTTCGCGGAAGAAATCAGTGCGCTTGCATTCTACTCGCAAAACAAGTAAGCTTTCGCGGCGATTACCAAGCTATTTGATATTAGAAATTCAAAAGCAATCCAAGCAATACAGCAATGCAACAAAGATAAATACTTATTTTTATTTTCTAATAGAAATTTTGATGTTTACATTTGTTAAAAAAATAATCTGACAAAATATTTATTGCCGAAAACAAGTAAAACATAAAAAAATACGAACTAATAGAAGTAATATACATCTCCCTCGATATATTCCCTAACGAATTTGGCTTATAGTGGATTACTGAAATCCGATAAATTATGCTATTATTTATTAACTTCTTATACATTTGAAATGAAAGAGGATAACATTGCTGTGAAAATAATGATGTAATGTAACAAAGTATTGCTTATTGTAATAGTACAGAATGAAATTATTTTTTACACTATGAATTTGCATTTGTATTTTGTTTCCTTGAAAGCCTCTTTTCTCGGGAAGCTCTTTCTGTGGCTTTCTTATTAAATCGGCTGCCTTCTTAAGGTTTATTACTAACGGTCGAAGTGGCACAAACTGATCAAAATGAGCTGTAATGCTAATATAGCGTTTCAGTGTTAGGTGATGTAAAAAGAAAATATTTTCTGACATATTGGAATACATTGAAACGTGTAACATGGTTCTTGTAGTCGACTTTGACAACAAATAAGATTTTCTAGTTACTTACTTTGAACGAAAGTAGATTGCTTTGGTGGTTCATCTTGAAACGACTGTACATTACTAATTATCCTCATCGCTACTGGGAGATTCAGCTATCCAAGGATCATTGTTTGCTTTTCGTACGAGTAAAAAATTGAATCTACATCAAACTCATCCATATTTACTTAACGAATTTTTGTAGAATTGACTTACACCACGTGAGTCTTTACTGAAATCTTATAATTTGTCCAAAACAAACAGCCAGTGCACACGTGTGCAGCCAGCGCTTGGCTTGACTAACAACCGCGTGAATCAAGACATAGACTCTATTCTCACTAAAATGCTTTAATGAACAAAATGAGATTTATTGTGTAATTATTCTATATATCTTTTCTGTATAACATGTATAGCTATCAAAATTTTCTGGCCGTAGGAATAATATTGAGAGCGAGGGAATTAAAAAAAAACCGTACCAGATTTTTGCAAACTTGTTTACACCCTTTAAGCTTTACGTAATCATAAAACTTACAAAAGGCCCATCTGTAGATGACATTCTATATTTTAACCTATGAAAATTCGAACATTGTCGGGTAAGGGGGTTTTAAGAAAAAAAATCGGAAAGGTGAATGCGAATTTCAAAGAATTACGACTGCAAAAACCGGGAACCTTTTTTCACTTCTCTCGCGCTTACGCTTACACCGAGACATATTGAAATTCATACACTATATTATACAGTGTGTTCATTTCAAAAGTATCCACCCTTAATAACTCTTGACCTGATGCGATTATTGCTTTGAGTGGAAACACGTCGATTCAGACATCGAGGGGGAAGTTCAAAAATGGTACCTATAGAATTTAAGGTTTCATCCCTTCACCCCCCAGGCACCCGACTTTGAAATTTCAAATGGCACCCCCTACCTTGTGATACATCATTTGAAAGGGCACAAAATTCTCTACTTAACTAGGATAAGAAAAAATCAAATCGATCGATTGGTTCTTAAGATAGCCCACCTACACAGAAAATGGAAGGTATGGAATTACACAACCCTTAATAACTCTTGACCTGATGCGATTATTGCTTTTAGTGGAAAAACGTCGATTTAGATATCGAGGGGGAGTTCAAAAATGGTACCTAGAGAATTTTAGGTTTCATCCCTTCACCCCCAGCCAACCCACGAGTACGGCATTTTCAGAAACGTTCTTCTTCTGTATTCAAAAGTCTCCGCAACAAATGCTAATACGACAAACCGCATACTGATTGACATAACTTGTTGCTGCATTTGTTGTTCCATGGCGCATTGGAAAACGACAAAACCGGATCCAATGGCTCGAGACTGTGTTTTTTCTATGATGCGACGTATGCAACATCGTCAAAGTTCACGAATAGTTCGAAAACAGAATGTATTTTTGTCTACCAAATAATGGTGGCCATTTCGAACATGTTAAAATAATTTCATATTTTATTATTTATTTTATTTCTTATGACTGTAATTTAATTCAACAGTGTATCCAATCCGCAATGTTTCACTAATAATAATTTATTTCATACCTTCCATCTTCTGTGTAGTCTATCTTAAGAACTAATCGATCGATTTAATTTTTTTATCATGGTTGAGTAGAGAATTTTGTGCCCTTTCAAATGATGCATCACAAGGTAGGGGGTGCCATTTGGAAATTCGAAGTGGGTTGGCTGGGGGGGTGAAGGGATGAAACCTAAAATTATCTACGTACCATTTTTTAAATTCCTCCTCGATATCTAAATCGACGTGTTTTCACTCAAAGCGATAATCGCACCAGGTCAAGAGTTACTAAGGGTGGATACTTTTGAAATGAACACACTGTATAGAAATTACTAAGGAACATAACAAACTTTCTAACAAATCTTGACGCGCGGCATAACCCGGAAGCAGTTTATTTTCTAAATAACAAACTTTATTTCATTTCTTTTTGATAAGTAGTTTCAGAGTTATGAACCTTCAAACACTAGGCCTAACGCCGGGAAACGCTGTACTCTTTAAACGCGTGTATCTCAAAAACTTGATTTTAGCAGTAAGACCCCTTTCTTCCGAGCGGGTCACATTTGTTCATTCCTTTTCTTTATGTTATTTTTTATTTTTACAATTATTTATTTTGTAGTAATGGTAAACTGTAACTTTTTAAAAATTTAAAAAAGACGGGTATGTCTATATGAAAAGTGATACTCAGTATGACATTTACTGCAAAACAAAAATTCGCGGGAAAAGTGGGGAGCCTGTATATGTACTAAAATAAGTTTCCATACAGGAAATAAGTTTTTATTTCCATTCTACTTATTCAAAACAAAATGCCCATTTTTAATAAAATACCTTGTTCTAAGTTAATAGTATGGTGACATACAGGTGGGATGTAAATTTTAAATAAATCAAAAATTACAGCCACAACCTGGATTTGAACCAGGGACCTTAAACCTGTATGTCACCATATTATTAACCTATAATATTACTTTGACATTGACATAGTATGTCGTTAAACATTTTGGTTCATACCTCGTTATGTTTATATATTAATTATAAACCGGTAACGAACCAAGTTTTTCAAATATAAAAGCTGGTTTTTTAATGTCACAACAAAAACGGTTTTAAAATCAGTTTTTAACTCTAAAAAGTAGTGTAACCGGACATGTTTATCTTTTGGGAAAAATGCAACTGGAGAAAACTGGACATTTGGGCAAAATAATGGGTGAGCGGTCTGAGAATCAAATTCTTAATTGTTTATTTTTTCAGTTTGTAAATTTTTTTTCTAAGTTTTAAAAACTATGACTTGCTCTTGGTACTGAAGGCAAAAGTGTAATATTTATGACAGACCCACTGCAATTACAAACAAAAAATCTCAAAAGTAGACTCAAATCACAATATTTGCCTTCAGATTCAGATTCGACGGAAGAAAGCATATCAGACACAGATGTCAGTTGTTTTTTTAATTTTTTATGGGCCAGGGTAATAACAAAACTTATCTACAATTATTTTTGACAAATAATTAAATTAATTAAAGTAAGTGGGTAATTCGAAATATTATATTTTCTTTTGATAATTAAATTTTTATTATTATTTTAAATTAAGTTAAAAGTGGACTGTGGACTGGAAATTTATTGTACAAAAATGTTTTCTTTTACTTTAATGTAAGTTAATTCATTTTTCTGCACTTTAAAGCCAAAGCAAAATCTTTTTCTAATTATAAAGAATAGTGAAATTGTGATTCGGATACATTTTGAAAACATGCTGTTTAAAAAACAATTTTTTTTTTAATTAAAAACTCTGATACAGGATATTTGTACTAAAACAGGAGCACCAGTACGCCGTTAAAACACTGCCACTGACTTTGCTGCAATAATTGCTCCAGTCAAAATGTCAGATGACTCAAAAATTAAATTCAAAACTTTTTTATTGTTACTTAAAATAGCATTTTGTATTGCGTAAAGTAGTTTTTAACACTAGTTATAAATCACCCTCTATTATTACTAATTGTCCATGTCTTTAGGCACTACATTTTGAAAACCAGTTCTTCCTGGATACTTTCTTCGCCTCTTTCAAACAACTCTTGACAGACCTCCGCATGGAGTTCTCATCACACATGTACCTCTCATTGAAAACAGCATTTCAAACGATGGAAACATACGACAGGAGGAAGGAAAAGTTAAGCAAGTTCTTCAAAGTTGTCTTCGCACAAGTAATACCCAAACGAACACTTCCGACTACAAATACTAACATTTTACCAATGTTGTAGGCCTTTAACATTGAATACTCCAAGGACAAACTGTTAGAGGTGGACACTAGTTTTAACGAGATTGCTCAGTTTGAGTTGACCGTGTTCGAATTTGCTGAAGCACTTGGGATGAGACCAGATCAGGAATTCGTACAGCGGATATTTACGCTGATTGACAAGGATGGGAATAACTTTATATCGTTCAGAGAATTCACCGATCTGTTGGTAATCTTTGCCAAAGGAACGGAAAAGGATAAGGCGAAATTGTTGTTCGATATGTACGACATAAACGCGGTCGGTTACTTGACAAGGGATAACTTTACGGCAATGATAAAGTCCTTCTTGGAAACAGTTGGTGGCTCCATCGATCAACAAACTCTTGATCAAACTATTGCGAACATGTTGGGATCGGTTGGTTTAAGCAACAAGGTACTGTACAATAAATAGTGTATATAATTTTTGTTTCGTAAATATCGACAAAAAATTAAACATTGTAATAATTGTATTATTCATTTTCGATTTGTAATCAAAACATTGTAAAGTTACTGTCCAACTAGGAATCCAATCGTATATTTGAATCTGACACTTAAAACAAAAGAAATTAAAAAATGACGAAGAAACAATGGCCAAAAACTCATACTGTTTCAACTCAGATACGAAATAGTTCTTAAAAGTTAAAAACTTTCATTATCAGAATATTGAACAACAACAAAGAATGGACAAGTTATCTGTGGTGTAAAAGTTACTATATCTTAGTAAATAAGCGAGATTTCTATGCAATCTCACCAAAAAACTACCACCCTGTATATGGGTTTCGTGATGAAAAGGATACTTATAAGGAATTCGGAACATTTTGTTTCTAAACTCGAATATATGTCATATTTAAGAAATGATTTAAGCTAGAAATTTGAAATACTCCTTTGCATCTACAAGATTATTTATTGGTATGGTGCAGACCAAAGTCCAACTGTTTTAAATGGAATACCATGTTCATTTGTCTAGTATTTTGATACTCTTTTAAATTACAAAATGAACTTTGAAGTTTGTTTGTTTGAAAGATACGGGCGGAAAATATGAAGAAATGGTTATTGGCCATCAAAACACACATCTGTGTAAACTTCATGTCCGACCTTCAATTGTCACTGGCTTATGACGTCATCGACATTGTTTTTAAATGACAACCCCATATTTTTCTTTTCTTTAATGATGGCATACAAATTGTATGTCCTTACATTAACAATTTTTCGAGATAAACACAACTAAAAATTTGATAACTCTGGGGAACATGGAGTTTATAAATCTAACATGAAATTGCATTTTGGATAAAATTATTTGCCTTGAAGCCAAATCCAAACTCAAAAATTTCCGGCTTTCAGAAAAAGTGAGGTCAAAATGTCCAAAAACCTAATTTATCAATTTTTGCAAACTTATGCAAGCTGATCTCGATGTCCTAGAAACCTCGAGAGGATTTTATACTAAACCTTAAACGTTGTACTTTTACCTGAAATCCTTACAGCTTCTTTTTGAAAAAATGTGGATGACTTCGTAAGTTAAAAGCAATTAAAGGTCGAAAATTTAGTTTATTATAATACCACATATGTATTTTGATAAATCAAAATCGACCTGCCAGAGGATTTTCCATACTTTGCGCGCTCACTGTATGACCTTATAAACCATTACCATACTTTTTCATCATTTAAAAGAAACTTGGAATCGCTTCTGATTATCAAAGTTAGGAAGAATAAATTAATTTTGTATTTCAAATAATGAAAAATACTTTATTAACTTATATTTGCGTAACACAATTATTTATCTTTTCCAACTTTTTTGGAATTTTTGACAAAATAAGAACTTAAATAATTAAAATGTTCTATTCTAATTATCGAAATATTAAACGTAGATAATATAATTTAGATACAACATATAAATACTAAAATTACACTAATAGATTTTGAAAAGTAATGAAGAGCATCAGGGCAAATTGGTAGTACCGAGCTTCGCTGAAGCCTACGGTACTCCCTTTGCGGGTATCGCCACAGCTCAACCCAATTTTGAAAAACAAATCCATTTATGCTTTGCAACACTAGTTTGCAATTCAAAGGAAAACTGTGGAAACCCCGTGCAGCATTGTGGATAGGGCAGTAAAAACACATGAAAATATTATTTATTAACAGACAATATACAAAGGAAGATAAAGATGAAATATTATTATAGATAAGTAGTAAGACAGCAGTAAATTTAGGATTCTCTATGATAAAACTCTCCTCAAATTATTTGCGCTTCCCAAAACCGCAAAATGTTTTAATTTCCCTTGGCGAAATTTTGCGTAGCAACTCCTTCACATGTTTAACATAATTTAGAGTAACTGCTCCCAATGAACCTACAATCACCGGAACAAGTTTACTTGCATTCCCCACATACGTTGACAGATCCTTAAGTTGCTTTTCAAGCTCCTTCCTTACTACATTCGCATCAGGAGGTACCGAAATCTCTATGAGAGTGCACACCTTCCTCTGGAAATCCTTAACCACGATATCTGGCTTATGAGCATCAAGAATTCTATCAGTGGCGATTGGCATATTCCATAGAATGGTAATATGATCATTACTCACAACAGGAGATTGAATGTGGTCATACCACCGAGACACATTCATTACTAAACCTACTTGGGAACATAAATTGTAATGTATATATGTTTCCACCCTCATGCCTAGCAATCTAATGCGACTCAGCTAAGACTAGTATTATTATTATTATTATTATTATTTTTGCTAAATAATAAAAATGTTAGGTGTATTTTAATTGCATTATTTTTTGGTCTGTAACTTTTGAACGAACAAAGCATCCGATATTCGCAGTTCCATATTGTAACGAGTATAAACAACTGGAATGATATACAGAGTGTTTTTATAACATTTTCTAAATGCTTTCTTTTTTGGCCTGAAAGTTCCAAAGAATGTTTAAGGATATGCGGTTGTCACCATTTAATATGTAATTTAAGGGAGTATCAAAATCTGGAAAATTAAGACGGTATTCCGTCTACTTCTTACAAATGATTCACTATATTATATATGCTATCATATTATGAACATTTCCTAAAACATTCAATTCATTTTATTTCTTGTTAACTTTTCAAAGGATGAAATATTGACAGCTACAATTTTTTTTTGTTCACATGGTAGTATGTTCAATTTCCATGTTACATTTTTTCCGAAACTTTTTTGTTCAGCTTATATCTATATATTAGTTATCTACGACTCACAAATAGTACATTCATTATGCATGTATCTATGGAGACATAGTAGTCATCGATTGTGATGACAGTTCGGTGTATTATGGTGGCATTTTTGTCCTTTATGATCATAAAGCACTGTCATCCAATACAATGCAATGGACGCAGTAGATTAAAAAATGAACTTAAATTATTATTACAACTTTCAAACAACATTTTGAGTAAAATGTGTTGTTTACGGAGAGGATTTGTTGTGGTGGTACATTTTCGAAAATTTGTGAAAAATTTGAGAAATTGGTCTTGTTTAACTCGTCTTTGTGAGAACCATTCAAATTTACAATAGCTCAGTACATCTTCCAAATCTGCTCTAACGTCACTGTGAATTTCCAGCAAAAACTTCAATTCACTGACTTCTTGGCCTTAGTTGGCGATGACATCAATAAACTCAACAAAGCCACTCTTGGATTCAAAGGAGTCAACGAACATACTAACATAGACCGTGCCAGAGAGACCATAGAAAACCTTTACGAGTAAATTACCAAAACATGACCCTTTGACATTTTCTTTACAATTGTCAACCATTTTCAGGAGTCACGATGAGCTTCAGGCACGTATACAGGGAAAGAGCAGGACCTCCGAGATGATAGACAACGAACAAGAGGTGGTTTTGCATCAAGTGAGGTCAATGCGGCCAACTATTTGGAAGTCCGCAACAAGTTACATAGAAAACAATGTTATCTATCTTTTTTGGGCTACACTGTATACATTGGTGCTGATAGCTATCTTTGTCGAGAGGGCATATCGTCAGTATATTTTTAATTTGTGGAGGATCACTAATAAATTGGTGATGTTGCAGATTATAGTGTCGAATCTGAAGACGGTGGTTTGAGAAGGATTGCTGGATATGGAGTGACCGTCACACGTGGAGCTGCCTCAGCGATGATGTTCACGTTTTCTTCGCTTCTTGTCACCATGGCCAAGAACACCATCAGCGCTTTGAGAGAAATTGCTTTGGGTCAATATTTACCTTTGGATACAGTGGTAGATCTTCATAAATACATCGCAGTCTGCGCTTTGATATCATCACGTATGTTACACTAAATACATCCCATGATTTACATGTATCATTAATATTCTCTCTTCAGTGATCCACATCATTGGACATGCCTTCAACTTCTACCACATCTCCACACAGACTTCTGATGACCTGACCTGCCTCTTCCGAAATTATTTTCATGCGTAAGTTTTAAATGTTATATATACAGGATGTCATTATAGTACCAGTGTTCAATATTGCATTTAACAATAGTTAAAAAATGTTTATAAAAAATTATTAGGCCTCTAATTTTCTACAACGCAGAAGTATTTAAAATCATACAGGAAGTTGCATTTGGCCTTGTTGAAACAAATATTATACGTTTAAGAAAATGGAACAATATCCTTAAACAATTTCACGTCAAATTAATAAAAAAATAAATCTATCATTTTAATTCACTTCCAAATATCACAAAACATTTTTTTTCGATGATTTTCAAAACGATGTATGGTTAGACATTTGTAAATGATAATACTCACACATCACGTAACTAGGTTTTAATTCTAAAAGTGCAATTTTAACATATTATGTCCTCCTGAGATCCGAATTAAAAAAAAATATCTTACAAATTATATTCTAAAATAGTTTATTTGGCAGATATTGTTAGTTGTTTTTTGCACTAAATACAAAATCGTTCTCAAACGTTCAAGGGAGGTTTTACTGTTTTATGTTTAATTTTGTGTGTGAGCGCACACACCACTACAATAAACGCCTGCGCAAAATTTTTACAAGTGAACAAATTTACACGAGAGTCCACCTAAAAGTACACTGATTAAGATTTACTTTCCAAAAATGGCAAAACATACAATCAAATCTACAATTCTTGATATCCGTAATACTTTGTATATGAATAAATAGGTTCCAAATCGACTATTCTTCCTCTTCAAAAAATCCTTTAAATATCTTGATTGTAGACTTCCGCGGTCTGAGTCAATGATATATTGATTTCCGGGTGGAAACCGCGTTGAGTACTTTGAACCAGTCCACTCCATCCTTTAACATCCTTTAAATATTTTCCCCCAGAGTACCCAACACACTGATTCAGAGCAATTTAGGTAGGTACTATAATAGCATAGTACTTTAAATTGCAAATATCACAACAACTAGTAAAGCCACGGTCATAAGGTCAAGGACATACTGAATATAAATTAAAAAGAAATTAAAGGCCATTGCAGTTAGCAAATAATATGGTTGGTGTTCCATTAAAAATATCAATAGAAAGCTATTTGAAACGGTTAAAAAAATTACTGCATCTACGATCACCCTGTATAGCGCATCTAATTTTTCATAAGATCAGCATCTAGCGATGGTTTTAGTTATTATCTGACAACATTTTTAGGAATATGTTACATGGGTACAATCTGAAACAGTTGTATTGACAACTTATTTAGTGTTCATAATATGTTGACTTATGATATACAGGATATTTTATTTCAAAAATATTTTTTTCTTTTACGCCTAAATGCAAATTCCTGTTTGAATAAAAATAATTTTCCGTTAGAGATAATGATGGACCAAACAACTTTTGCATAAAATATTTTTATCTATCTCTTAAAATAAATACAGCATCGATCACTGCGACTCTAGTGACGCTGTATATGGAATTTATGGCGAAAAGCAAACTAGGTGAAAAATAATTTTAATAAATTTTAATAAATAATTACGAACTCAGCCCGGAGTCGAACAGGAGTCTTTCGTCTTGCCGGGATATCGCTCTACCGCTATGCTACCGAGGCATGTGACAGGGAATAGATACAAATAATCGTCATAGATTCCATATATACATACAGTATATTCAAACCGACCACTTAGTTTCCTATATAAATATGTCGTCTAATTTTCTGTTTGCAGCACTCATGTAATACCAAAGTTTCATTATTGGGCTTGGGAGACAATTACTGGCTTTACTGGAATTGTTTTGACAGTTATTATGGGCGCGATATTTGTCTTCTCGTTACCTATAGTGAGACAAAGGCTTTACAACTGGTTCTGGTACATTCACAGCTTATATCCGCTCTTCTTTATCTTCATGGTACTCCATGGAGCTGGACGATTGGTGCAAGTAAGTGGTCTTATTCTATTTCTCAAGCACCTCTTTATTATGTTCGATTTTCTAGGAACCGTTTTTCCATTACTTCTTCCTACCACCAGTAATACTATTCGTCATCGATACCTTGATCAGCGTAAGAAGAAAGAAGGTCCAAATTCCAGTGTTGAACGCAAAAATTTGGCCATCGAATGTAACGATGCTACAGTTTACAAAACCGCTGACTTTCACGTACAAATCTGGACAATACGTCAGGATTGCTTGCTCCGCCTTGAACCCACATGAATATCACCCATTTACCTTATCGTCAAGCCCGGATGAACCAACCCTCTCCGTTCATATAAGGGCAGTTGGTCCATGGACCACTCATATTAGGAAATTATACGATGATGCCATAGTTACAAGACCATTTCCTCAGATATTCCTCGATGGGCCTTATGGTGAAGGCCATCAGGATTGGTACCAACACGAGGTCTCAATTTTGATCGGAGCTGGCATTGGCGTGACGCCTTTTGCTAGCATCCTCAAGGATATCGTCTTCAAATCGAATATCAATTACAAATTCCAATGCAAAAAGGTTAGTCGGTGTTTAGATCTTTGAAACGAAAGTCCTAAATAATTTGATTGCAGGTATACTTCATATGGGTGGCTAAAACTCAGAGACAGTTCGAGTGGCTGGTGGATATTTTGAGTGAAGTTGAGAAAAGTGATAAGAATGGTATTGTGAGCGCCCATATCTTCATTACTCAATTCTATGAGAAGTTCGATCTGAGAACTGTTCTGCTGTATATCTGCGAAAGGCATTACCAAAAGATCTCCAAGAAATCGCTGTTTACCAGTCTGCAAGCGGTCACCCACTTTGGAAGGCCCAGTTTTCCGGAGTTCTTCAAATCTGTACAATCGTTACATTCCAAAGTAAGATACAATATTATTATATGAATAAACAAACTATTTATTCTGTTTCTTAGGTTGTTCAAATTGGTGTGTTTAGTTGTGGCTCACCACCGGTTGTTAGCGCTGTGGAATCTGCATGCTTCAGGTTAAATGAATCTACTGCTTCCGGACCAATATTTATTCATAGTTATAAAAGTTTCTAATGGTCATCTTGACTAGCAAGAAGCATGTGCCATACTATAGTTTGTATACTTATATTTATTTGTAGTTTTGTTTGTTTGTAGGAATACGAAAGTAAAAATGCATACAAAACCTACCATACATCAAAATACAACAAAGTAAAGGAGGCGGAATTTGTCAAGATGATTGTTGTTTCGTTTAAACTTGTTTTAAACTATTAAACCTAAAACGTAGCTTTATAAAAAAAAACAATGGTTACGATTATAATAAATAGTCATGTGTATCTAATAGAATGTAATTTTTTCTACTCCCATTGATGAATGCATTCATTATCATGGCAATTTATGATAACTAATACCAACCATCCCGCACAAACATGCCAAATATTTCATTCCTGGCTCCACATACTCCGCGAGTCGTGAGTTTTCATTTTCATCGTGTTTTGATACACTGCTTAGCGACATTGTCACGGTATTGACTACGTCGCTAAGTGACAACCGCAACAAACAATTTTAATCTGTGAAAATCATGTGAAAATCCTGTAAACCATCATAGTGACATACATCCGTCCCTATGTGCAAAAAGCGAATTTATAAAAGTGCATTGCATGGTCCTAGAAAAAATATAGTATTCCATTCGCAAGTAATGGCAATTACTCACTCGAGCTTCGTTTTCGACTGAAATTGCTTACATTACTTCCTCATAGAATAATATAATATTGTGTGTTAATCATACACGCTAATCAACAACCAAACTAACGAAAAAGGTTTATGGTATTTATAGTGACATTTTACAAGACGCAATGAACGTCTTGTAAAATTGTCTCTAAAATTCTTTGTATTTTCGCCATTTTAAAATATTTTTAGTTGTAATCGAAGGGTACTTTTATTTTATTCATATCTAGCTAACATACTTTATTAGTTAGATATTAATAAACTTTTCCTTATCAATACTATATATGTATAAAGCGCTAACGTTGGCTGTCTGTTCAGTTCCTTGGCGAAGAGCGTGGACCGCAGCCCCGGGAAACTTATACCGTATGACTCCCCATCGTGTGCGGATTCATACCCCGCGGTTGATGGGGGTCCAGGAGGGGTGAGGGGTATGCCTCTGCTCACGATGGGAAGTCATATGGAATAGGGGGCTGTGGCACAGACCGCAGGGTCCGATACGGCTTGCTTTTCAATAAACAATTCGAACAAATCCATTGAAATATTTTTGTTTTTAATTTCATACTATTATCAAGTTGTCATAGGACTTTTTGATACGTCGCTATGTTGAATAATAAAAATAATTAATATACACTTAGAAAAAAATAGAAATTAGATATAATTCGCTGCAATTTTGCGAATCATTGTTTTAAACAAAATTGAATGTGACTACTACTATAGTTTATAGAATTTAATATTAACATGCACATTTTCCACACACATTTCGATTCTCAAAATTATGTTTTTATGTTTTTGACAAATTTAAAAAATGTATATCTCGATCACGGCAGCGAATTGCACATAATATATTCTGAATAATTGTTTTCCCTAATGTTTGATGCAGCAAATGCTATTTCTGATATTTATATTTACGAATGTCTGTAATTTTTAGTTGTGATTAATAGTTATTTGATTTTCAAGCCAATAACGTTTTAGGTGTCCATTCAGGCTAAAGTAGATACTTACTAGTTTTGCAGATGTTCCAAAATAATTATAATTAGTTATTTAACTAAACTTGATACTTCACAGATCTGGGGATCAGATGTTTTGATTGGATTCTTTCAATATGCGGTGATCCATTGGCTAAGATATAGGCGTTTCGTTGGCTACAAGAAATCGTGCCTTTAAAAAGCTGTTTAAAAAGCGGTTTTCTATTCACTAAACAAACTCATTAATAAACTATCGACGGAAAAAATCATAACATGACATGTGGTGCAATATGATAAACTCGAGGCGAAAAAGTATGTGCTAGATTCAGCATGAAATTCTAAGCAATGAAATACTAATTACGTTTTTTTTTCGATCAGCTTGTGTTTTTTCAAAATTAATAAACAAAATTAAATTATTTATTAACCACAATGATTAATTCATTTTTTAAACGTTCAAAATAACCTCTACGAGCTTTGAACTAATTTTTTTAGCAGAACGCAACGCCAAGGGTGGTCAATGATGAATGAGTTTTGACATTGTTAGGTATGTGGTTGTGTATATGTGTTTGAAAGGAAATACTGAAGTAAACTTCTGCTCATCGAAAACTTATATATGTATTCAGTTCGAACAAACGTGGTTGCGGTAATTATATTAAAGTAATTCGTGACAAGTGAATTCGAGACTGTACCTAAATCAAGCGTTCTGCTAAAAAGAATAGTTCTTAAATAAATAAAATAGTTCTTTCGTGTAGTAGTTCTAATGACAGAACTACTAGTCCAATGATTGAGAAAAAACTGCCACTTTTGAGTTGTTGCTATTAATAAAAATCTTATTTTTTAATTTTTATTGAATTTAAGAGAAGGTATGACAGATGCCGCCTCGAGTGATAAATCACCTATTATAAAGAACACTATTTACAGAAAAAAATCGCAAAAGGCGCTGTTTCAGAGCCGTATTGAGTTACAGATAACTCGCGATTGCGCTCAAAGTGCTAACTTTTGTGTGTTTTTAAATCAAATTATATCAATTTAAATAAGAGTAATTGTAAATAATTTATTATCGCATAAACAATAACTTAATACTAATACTAAATAAATAAAATAAATTATATTCGAACCATTACGAATTCTACATTAAAACAGGAAACTCGAAATTGTCTTCTGGTCTAATTCTGTGGTTAGTTCCAACTCTTCTGTTTATAAAGCGGCTTGGGAAATAATAATAGTTAAACCAGGGCTGCCGCCTCCTGTATTCTTGTCTTCTAATTTGATTTTGATTTCGTCGTCTGATGTCTTCACACCAACATTTTCGTGTAGGACCAGCCAAGGCGTCAGACGAATATAAGATTAACAGAAGTAAACATATCGCGTGCTAAAAATTAGAAATAATAATAAGTACAATAGATACTTGTACAACAGATCTATGTATTTATGAGTAAGCATGCACACAAAACACCACAACATACAAACCCAACAGAACATAAACCACCAAAAACATAATGAAACATTTACTGGCGATGTTTATATAATAATTACAACAACAAAGGACAGAAATGAAAACCCCTTCTTGAAACCAAAGGTGGTCAATGATGAATGAAAACAAAAACAGAGTATTTACCAGTTTTGACATTTTTAGGTAGGTATGTGGTTGTGCATGTGTTTGAAAGGAAATACTGAAGTAAACTTCCGCTCACCGAAAACTTATATATGTATTCAGTTCGAATAAACCAGGTTGCGGTAATTATATTAAAGTATTTCGCACGTAAATCTCCCTTTTGTCGAACGAGTCGGAAAAACAATTGTGGGTGAGCTTTCCATAGGCGTCCATATATTTTAGGTCGGTAAATTGGCCACCTGTGCTGTGTTGTTCCGAGAATGTAAGTTAGATTCGTGGCGCCATTAGCAGAGCAATTAACTAAAGTTTATGGTACCTGTGACGTTATTTGCAGATGAACTCCTTGAACAACACTTTCGACACTACAATACTACAAACTTTCATTCTTTATTCGCATCCGAACTAGCGAAAGTATACAATGTCCAAAATCAATTAGGAACAACTAAATTAGTCACATGTTTAGAGTTAATTTTCTTCTCGTCATGCTAAATCTGATTTTGATAATCTTTTTGAGATCTTTCAAAAGTAAATAATCTGGACTCTTATCATCACACTTAAGTCTACCCTTAAATTTAGAGGGGTCACACTTAAGTCTTCGCATTTGGTCATGTGGGGTACCAAATGCAAACTATTTTCTAATGATGAGCATAATCATAATATTTTAATAATCGGTTATATAAGTAGTTAAAATTAGTAATACTAATTTAGTAGTTCAAATTAGTAGTACTATTTTTTTTGATTGTTTTTTTGGGCTTGCTAAATTCTATACGTGCTACCAGGGTAAACAGATGTGACGACGGCACTGAATGCCGACACAGACACAAACAAATTTTTGACATTGGCACTTTCGTTTATTAATATGAAGGGGTGTGTGCGTGTGTGTATGGTAGGGGTGCGGTTTTTTCCGCGTAGCTCCTAGGCCACAATTGGCCCTTTGAGCTTTCCCCTCATTACTATTACTATACAGTAATGTCGACAACCAGATATGTACAACTGTTTGCCTGACCCCACGGTTTTTTGTCTCTTCCGAAAGACAGCGGACAAATTTTCGGCTGGTCCTCGGTGTGAACCCCGGACCTCCTAGTCAGTAGACCAACGCTCTACCACTAGAGTCATTCGCCCCGCAAAATATTAAGGGGTGCGGGTAAAGTTTTTTTTTATCTAGTTCTTGCGGTTAGGTATGGAGTGCAATCGGAACTTTGGATGACCGTCTTAAGAATATTTTCGATGAGATTTTGTGCGTTTTAGTCCGGCATTGACGCATTGTAGGTTAATGTACATCGACAGCAACGTGTTGAGACGACCGAATGCCAGTTGGTCAGTCGTATGGGAGTTACAGAAAAGTGCGGACTTGAAGACAGTACCATGCTTTATTTTATTGTAAAATAAACAACCAAACTAAAAGAAAACTTAGAAACTATTACAAATAAATAAAGATGTATTTTTGTATTTGCATATATTCTATATGCATATTGTGAGCATATTTGTTGTATTTGTAGTTTTTTTTGTGCAAAATTTGCCTCAATTTGTGGGTGTGCCAACTAGGGATACAAGTATTAACTGTTTTCTGAACATTACCTCCATTAATTCAAGTTATTTATTGTTCAAAATTGTTAGTGTATAAGGATTGGGTGATTTAACAAATATTTTCGTCATGAAAGAAAAGAATTTTATATCTACCTCTTACGTTTTTGTTTTCAGATATAGTTCAAATAGCCCATATTAGTCATATTACAATAATAGATTATATAAGCAGAATAATTGTCAGTCTTTATGAAATTCTAATAATAATAATAATAATATTCACAAACAAATTCTTTCAATTTTAGGAAATGTCATTTTGAGTAAAATGATTTATATGTATCTATTTGTTTTTTCAGTTTCTTTCAGGTCCTTTCAAATATTAACAAAACAGAGACAAATGAAATACATATTAAACAATCCAAACCCGAAGAAAATAACCAATACCTATTACAACAATAAAAAGTAAATAAATTTAATTTAATTAATTTCAAAACAAATGAACCAAAAAAAAGTATAAAACGTTTTACTGATTTTTTTCTAGAAAGTAAATGTTATTCCGAGTAAGAAGTTCCATATGATTTTCTCAACTGCTTAAGAAGTTGGAGCCGTTTAAAATACGGTTTTGTTAATATTTCAAACGGCTGTAAATTTTTAATGAATTGAAAAACTAAGAAGACATGACTTTATCATACTATACAGCAGTGTCAAACTATGTCAAACCTTGATGTTTTGACAATACTGTCAATAGAATCAAAATATCATACTATGTATGATAAAGAAAAAATCTGATGTGGCCAGGCACATGACTTTATCATACTATATATAAAATTAATAGTTTAGCTGCATGAGATTCTATTTGATCGCGATCGGCTATGTCTGCATTAAAATAAAACTAGTAGAACTAGACAGATATGTCGAATAAAGCTGCGGTCGGATATTGTACTCCGCTGACACAGGGTACACTGTCCAAATGACACTTACGTGTTATTGGGTGAAAAAAGTGTACGGTATACTATATCCGAACGCAGCTTATATTGACAGTAGGTTGTCAAAACATTTGCGTTTGACACTACGTACTGCCATTAGAATCATATCTGACATATCCTGGCTACTAGTTTTAAAGGAGTACGACCGATCTCGATGAAATAGAATTTGCTCATGCAGCTAAACTATTGATTGTACCAAAAAATGGCATGGTGATAAATTATTCAGAATTTCATCTTCTTTAATTTATTATTTAACTATTTCGACGAAATTTCAGAAATGGCGGCTTATTTACAAAATGTTTCAAAAATGCTAAGACTAAACCTGCAGTTCCTTTGGACCATTTTCAACAGAAACCTTTTCAGCTCTAAGTTTGGTTATGAAACTTCTAAATATGAAGTTTCGTCCCGATACCTTTAGTAGTTTCTCCGGAATCGTCGCCACAAAAACGGGTACACACATCCACACATACACACACACACACACACACACACACACACACACACACACACACACACACACACACACACACACACACACACACAGACATTTTTTTGTACCTTGGTCAAAAATGTTCAGGGGACCCAAAAAGACATATTTCCGCTAAAATCTCAAAAATTTTTTTTGGCATGATTACAATACTTTACATACTGCGTATGATAAAGTAAAAACAGAAAGACGTTTTGTACGGTGATCCATAAGTCTTCACTTAAATTAGCCATAAAGTAGCATTTTGAAACCTACAGGAAGATGGTTAAATATCTTTGGAGTTTGCGTAATTCCTTGTGCAAGACTTTGCAGGTTGGCCGATACTGTTTGTGGAATATTTGGCTATCCTTCTCTATTCGACCTGGTTATGGTGTTCGTAATTTATATAAGATCTAATTGGAGATTCATGCTATCTGTCCCTCATCGCACGTTTCACAGTGATGCTGTTGATAGGGCTCTTATCTCCAGATGCCAAACTTACAATATAGGTACCGGAATATCTCGAATGTGGTCTGGTCAAGGTTTCAGAACTATGTTTCACGGTGATCGGCAATTTCTTCGTGGAATTGTTTGACGAATAAGCCATTAGGACATGACAGTGTAACCCAAAAAATTGGATTAGATTATATCGATGACACCTTTGTCGCATAGTCTCATGGTACAGACAAACTTAATTTCTTTTCAGAACAGAATAAAAAAATAAACAACTTTACAATGGAATTAGAAGAGAATAATTAGCTGTCATTCTTGGATGTGCTGGTATGAGTCACATTTAGGCGTTCACTGTAATATTAGTACCAATCTACATATATATTATGTACTTACAAACGGCATTTTGGTTCCTGATGTGCGATAATTTCAGACTAATTTGAAATTATTTTTTATTTATTTTTTATTCAAATCCAAAAACAATTATTAACAACTATTAACACACGCATACCTACCAGGTACTCTCGTAAATATAAAATATCTTTCTTTTCCTTGCTAATTTGTAAATTATGGCTACATCCCACGGTCCTTATTTCGTGTTTACTGTCATTGACAAAAATACGGTTATATTTAGCCAAGCCATTGTCCGATTCCGGTTTAACATGCGAGAAAAAAATCGCTAATCAGAGTTCAAATAATTTGTGCTAATGAAGGTCGGCAAAAATAAGAATTCTTCCAAAATGAATAATTCTACAGTCACTAATTTTACAAAAACCCGGCAAGATCATTTTAGTAGAAATGGTAAAGTTACTAATTACAGCAGTTATCTTTAAATTTTGATTGTTTGGGGTTTATTTTAGAACTATTTACGTTGTGTTATTTTGTTATGGCTATGTTTGAACTCGGCTATATGCGGAATCAATGAAATAGTTGGCAGAAGAAATTGTTATCTCCAAAGTTCAACAATGCTAGATAACCAAAAGGGCAGCATCGATACCAGACGAATTTTTAGGTACAGAGTTCAAAGTATTTCCAAACGCAGTTACTTCAATAGAAGGGTACCTCCACATATTAACAATTTTAAGTTTCCAGCATTGTTGTAATAAATCATAATTATTCTTATGTAATTAAAATGTAGTAATGCAGTGCAACATTATTTATAAGAAAGAAAATAACAAAATATGAGTCAAATACGTATATTAATATAATATCATAAATACATATTACAATTACCAGATTATCAGTAACAATATAATTAATAAGTACTCTCGTTATATAGTAATAAAATAAATATAAATCTGTCGTAATCTCAAAAATACACATCTTTATAAAATATACGCTCATATAAAATACAACAAATTATTACTACTTCATACTTACAGCATTAATTTGTACTTACATATAGTCCACTTAGTTACCTTTTGAGATATTTATCAGAAAAGAACACAAGCCATTGCACAACAAGTAGTGCAACTTCCCAAAATTGAGGTAATTATTATTTTAAAACATATTCCCATTAAATAATCATTATATTCAGGTAGGATTTTGGTCGGGTTCCAGTTTATTAAATTCGACCATTTCTTCGCCTTTGTTTTCAGTATTAACTTCGTGATTTTTCGGATCCAGGCGTTCGTTGACAATGTGTAGCCAACTCGTCATTAGGACCATCATGACAGCTGTCATTCCGAATGTCCATGTCGTGCCCAATTCGGTGTAGATGTACGTGACGAATACTGGACCAAGGACTCGTGAAAAACAACCGGAACCTGTCATCAGCCCCATCCAAACGCCCTAAAAGCAAACGTTAACAAAATAAATACAAAACAATCGTTGTGAGATGTCCAGTTTTTGTTTATTATTTTTTAGACAGTTTTAAACCAGACATAAATGTATTTAACAGGTTAAAAAAAAATAAAATCCCATGGAGGAAGAATCAACCACCCGATCAACTCATGTGATATTTAAGTTTAGTATTTCAAAACATTTTATAACCCTGCGAACACATTTTTTTAAAGTAACTATCTTTAGGTAGCAATGTCAAAATTGCTAAAAATATGAGTCAGATTCATGCTCTTCGAAATATCTTTATAAATTGCTGTGAAGGAGTTGTAGAAAAGTTGGTGGTCTTTGATGATGAGTAATAGGGTCAGTGTTCTTGTCTGAAACAATTTTTTAGCAATTTTGACGTTGTCTACCTGAAGATAGACTAATTAATAGCCGAAACATATTGTAACAAAAATTAATTTAAATTTTATAGAAGAACGGAACTGATATTTACTTGTAAGTTCGGTGAGTTTTTCAAGTTAGTTATTAAAGTTAGTGTAGTATTCTTGATTTGAGGATAGATATGCATATTCTGCATTTTTATACTTTTAGGGTACCTATTTATAAAAAATGTAATGTTATAGAATTCTCTAGGCAGGCACAATTAAAAGCTTAAGGTCTTTAAGCAGTGAGGAGGAAAATCATTTCGCAACCCTGCGTAGTGCTATTTTCTTGCTGTAAAAAAGGAGAAATTGACACGCGTCCGGTGAAAAAAATGTCTGCACCACTTTGCAGAAGTTTTAACATGTCATGCTATCAAGTCAGTATTCTGAAATAACACTGTGGTTACAGTGAAAATATACTTTTTACGAGACATTGTGTAAGTTGTTGCGCTGGTAGAACTGAACATAATGGCATATACGAAATTTTCCAAACACCCCGAAAATCTCGATGTTTTTCAAAAAAATCTGATGTGGCCAGGCACATGACTTTATCATACTATATAGCAAATTAATACTTTAGCTGCATAAAATTCTATTTGATCGAGATCGGGCATGTCGGCATTAAAATAAAATTAGTAGAACTAGACAGATATGTCGATTAAAGCTGCGTTCGGATATTGCACTCCGTTGACACCGCGTACACCGTCCAAATGACACGTGTTATTGGGTGTAAAAAGTGTAGTACAATATCCGAACGCAGCTTATATTGTCAGAAGTTATTGTCAAAACATTAGCGTTTGACACTACCTACTGTCATTAGAATAAAAAAATCTGACAAATCCTGGCTACTAGTTTTAATGCAGTACGACCGATCTCGATGAAATAGAATTTGCTCATGCAGCTAAACTATTGATTGCACCAAAAAATTTCATAGACATAAATTATTGAGAATTACCTCTTCTTTAATTTATTATTTAACTATTTCGACAAAATTCCAGAAATGGCGGCTTATTTGCAAAATCTTTCAAAAATGCAAAGACTAAACCTCCAGTTCCTTTGGACCCTCTTCAACAGAAAGCTTTTCAGCTCTAAGTTTGGTTTTGAAACTTCTAAATATGAAGTTTCGTCCCGATACCTCTAGTAATTTCTCCGGAATCGTCGCCACAAAAACGGGTACACACACACACACACACACACACACACACAGACACACACACAGACACACAGACACACAGACACACAGACACACAGACACACAGACACACAGACACACAGACACACAGACACACAGACACACAGACACACAGACACACAGACACACAGACACACAGACACACAGACACACAGACACACAGACACACAGACACACAGACACACAGACACACAGACACACAGACACACAGACACACAGACACACAGACACACAGACACACAGACACACAGACACACAGACACACAGACACACAGACACACAGACACACAGACACACAGACACACAGACACACAGACACACAGACACACAGACACACAGACACACAGACACACAGACACAGACACACAGACACACAGACACACAGACACACAGACACACAGACACACAGACACACAGACACACAGACACACAGACACACAGACACACAGACACACAGACACACAGACACACAGACACACAGACACACAGACACACAGACACACAGACACACAGACACACAGACACACAGACACACAGACACACAGACACACAGACACACAGACACACAGACACACAGACACACAGACACACAGACACACAGACACACAGACACACAGACACACAGACACACAGACACACAGACACACAGACACACAGACACACAGACACACAGACACACAGACACACAGACACACAGACACACAGACACACAGACACACAGACACACAGACACACAGACACACAGACACACAGACACACAGACACACAGACACACAGACACACAGACACACAGACACACAGACACACAGACACACAGACACACAGACACACAGACACACAGACACACAGACACACAGACACACAGACACACAGACACACAGACACACAGACACACAGACACACAGACACACAGACACACAGACACACAGACACACAGACACACAGACACACAGACACACAGACACACAGACACACAGACACACAGACACACAGACACACAGACACACAGACACACAGACACACAGACACACAGACACACAGACACACAGACACACAGACACACAGACACACAGACACACAGACACACAGACACACAGACACACAGACACACAGACACACAGACACACAGACACACAGACACACAGACACACAGACACACAGACACACAGACACACAGACACACAGACACACAGACACACAGACACACAGACACACAGACACACAGACACACAGACACACAGACACACAGACACACAGACACACAGACACACAGACACACAGACACACAGACACACAGACACACAGACACACAGACACACAGACACACAGACACACAGACACACAGACACACAGCACACACACACGCACACACGCACACACGCACACACGCACACACGCACACACGCACGCACGCACGCACGCACGCACGCACGCACGCACGCACGCACGCACGCACGCACGCACGCACGCACGCACGCACGCACGCACGCACGCACGCACGCACGCACGCACGCACGCACGCACGCACGCACGCACGCACGCACGCACGCACGCACGCACGCACGCACGCACGCACGCACGCACGCACGCACGCACGCACGCACGCACGCACGCACGCACGCACGCACGCACGCACGCACGCACGCACGCACGCACGCACGCACGCACGCACGCACGCACGCACGCACGCACGCACGCACGCACGCACGCACGCACGCACGCACGCACGCACGCACGCACGCACGCACGCACGCACGCACGCACGCACGCACGCACGCACGCACGCACGCACGCACGCACGCACGCACGCACGCACGCACGCACGCACGCACGCACGCACGCACGCACGCACGCACGCACGCACGCACGCACGCACGCACGCACGCACGCACGCACGCACGCACGCACGCACGCACGCACGCACGCACGCACGCACGCACGCACGCACGCACACACACACACACACACACACACACACACACACACACACACACACACACACACACACACACACACACACACACACACACACACACACACACACACACACACACACACACACACACACACACACACACACACACAGACATTTTCTTGGACCTTGGTCAAAAATGTTCAGGGGACCCAAAAAGACATATTTCCGCTAAAATCTCAAAAAAAAACACACACACACACACACACACACACACACACACACACACACACACACACACACACACACACACACACACACACACACACACACACACACACACACACACACACACACACACACACACACACACACACACACACACACACACACACACACACACACACACACACACACACACACACACACACACACACACACACACACACACACACACACACACACACACACACACACACACACACACACACACACACACACACACACACACACACACACACACACACACACACACACACACACACACACACACACACACACACACACACACACACACACACACACACACACACACACACACACACACACACACACACACACACACACACACACACACACACACACACACACACACACACACACACACACACACACACACACACACACACACACACACACACACACACACACACACACACACACACACACACACACACACACACACACACACACACACACACACACACACACACACACACACACACACACACACACACACACACACACACACACACACACACACACACACACACACACACACACACACACACACACACACACACACACACACACACACACACACACACACACACACACACACACACACACACACACACACACACACACACACACACACACACACACACACACACACACACACACACACACACACACACACACACACACACACACACACACACACACACACACACACACACACACACACACACACACACACACACACACACACACACACACACACACACACACACACACACACACACACACACACACACACACACACACACACACACACACACACACACACACACACACACACACACACACACACACACACACACACACACACACACACACACACACACACACACACACACACACACACACACACACACACACACACACACACACACACACACACACACACACACACACACACACACACACACACACACACACACACACACACACACACAGACATTTTCTTGGACCTTGGTCAAAAATGTTCAGGGGACCCAAAAAGACATATTTCCGCTAAAATCTCAAAAAAAAATTTTGGCACGATTACAATACTTTACATACCTACTGCGTATGATAAAGTAAAAACTGTTTTTGGGTACTTGCATGTGTATAAAAATGCAGAACTCTGTCATTTTCCATTCGAAATTGAAAACAAGAAATGCAATTCAAAGAGGGAACACAGACCATTATAAGGATGTGCTGGTCGGTCAGATCCAATAAAAAGTCGAAAAGTTGTGGACGTTCAAATTCAGAAGTTTCCCATTATTTTCACATTTTCTGAACTTTAGCAACAGTTTGATGACCTGTTTCAATCCATAATATTTTATTTCTATTTTTTATTGAAAGCCCATTTAAATATGCGTTTAATACGAGTTTGTTTATTAGAATCGATTGAAATTTGACTGAGTTATCGAAGTTTAATCACCGTCTTGACATTCACACTAAGCAGAAGGAATATACCTACGGCCCAACCGTAATAAATCCGTACTCTTGATTCACATTAACTAGACATTATTTTGTTTGTTTATTGCCTTGTTTTATTGTATTTTAGTCTATCTAATAGTAATATGTTATTAAGTACTACGACTTATACTCAAATATAGTATAATATATATATTATACCGTAAAATCGTTAATCGACAATCTTAACCTATTAAAACTGTGTATACCATTAGGACGATGTAGGTGTTTAGTATTACCAAATTTCATATAAAATAACAATCAAACTGCTCCATAAGCAGGGGAAATATAAAAAAGTAAAATGTGTGACAAAAGTTTTATTACGTCTGCGGATTGTTTGTGGACAACAGCATCGGCTGTAGCCGAACTAATTGTAATTAGTAAAAAGTAAATCAGTGGTTTAGGCATAAAACCAATTTTTTTACCGTGTTTACACCGCAAGTCGCTGGTGTGAACCAAAATACGTGTTGTACGTGTTGTTTGTTCGTTAAAATTGAACTTATGGAAATCAAAAAATGTTGATAACTCAAGAACTGGAATGGCCTTTTCTACTCCGATGATATGGCTTTATCAAACGAATCATAAGGTGGAGGAAAAAACAAAAAGGAAAAGAAAAAACAGTGTCATAATTTTAGAATAACATTCTAAATATAAGTGCTAGTAATGTCTAATTAATGTGTATAAAGACTACGGATTTATTACAGTCGGCCTGTATATTTCTTCTCCGTAGTGTGATCCGTCTAGCCGGTCAATAAAATTTGTAAATTCTGTTAAATTTCAACCGATTCTAATAAACAAACGCGTATTTGACGCAAATTTATATGGGCTTTCAATATAAAAATAGCAAAAAAATATTACGGATTCAAACAGGTCATCAAATTGTTGTTAAAGTTGAAAAAATCTGAAAATAACTGGAAACTTCTGAACTTGAACGTCCATAACTTTTCGATCTGTCATTAGAACAGTATATCTTTATAATGATCTATGCTTCCTCTTTCATTTGCGTTTTTTTTTTATTTTGGAAATCGAATAGAAAATGGCGGAGTTATGAATTATTATACACGTACAAGTACCCACAGACGATTTTTTTTAAATCGAGATTTTGGGGATGTTTGGAAAATTTCAGCTATGCCATTATGTTTAGCTGTACCAGCTCAACAACTTCCGCTATGTCTCGTGAAAAGTATATTCCGTTTTCTTTTGTAACAGTGTAATTCTAGCATGTGATTACAGTACAACCTCGATAATCCGAACTAATACGGACCGAAGGGTGTTCGGATTGGCCATTTGTTCGGATTAAAGAAACCTCGATAATCCGAAATAGTACGTATTATAGGGTGTTCGGATTGTTCGGATTAAAACCTCAAAATTTCAGCTCCAAAATAATTTTTACCTACAAATAATACAATACGTCAGAAGCGTTTTTTTTATAATTCCCAGTTAAACCTAAAACTATACTGAAAGACGAAAAACTGGCTACCCAATATTTTGCCCATCACTTAATATTTGGTTATTTATGTAATTTTTTACAGAGCACTTGTAAACTTGACTTAATTAATTACTAAATTCAGTATTCCAAACTTAAACCATTGCAGTCAACATTGCAAATTGCATGTGACAAATAATTCAAATCTGCAAATTATTAACGAAAGTTGCTGAGGGCCAAATGTTTAGCAAAATAATTAGGAGACCACCCTTTTTCTTTTCTGTCTTATTTTATACCTTAATGATTCAGACCGTGTAACTTTGTATCATTTCGTGTTACGTGACCTGTCCTGAAGAAACCAGACGTACAGCGCATTCTTGACTTCAGGATTGCCAGATGGTTTTAGGGTTTTATGCCTTTTTGGAAGATTGTCGGTGGAGACGGCAAATGTAACAAACTTCTTCTTCCTTTTTTTTATTAATATCGCTTATGACTTTCTTACGTCGTACGACAGTGCTAAGATTGTGTCGCCAGCATATAATTTTTAAAATTTCCACTTTTTCTTCAATTGCTAGTGTTTTATGTTTTCTTTATCTCGATATAATGAATATAATGAGGTGACGACGAGCGAAAAGAAATAGTGGGGTTTTGACCTTGAAAAGTGACATATAGGACCTCGGCCCAAGAGAAGTTAACTACGCTGCGTGGTGCATAATAAAATGAATAGTCCTAACAAAACTGGTGACATTGCGTCAAATCCGCACCAAATTCTCTGTTTTTAAAGAGGATGAAACGTAAACTTAACCTAATTGTTCATATTTTGAAGTGTTAGTCTGTTTTGAAATGTTTACATTTCTTCGTCTTTAAAAACAGGTAATTTGGTGCGCATTTGACGCAATATCACCAGTTTTGTTAGGAACATTTATTTCATTATGCACCAAGCCGCGTAACTAAATTTTCTTGGGCAGAGGGCCTATATGTCACTTTTCAAAACTCCGCTATTGAGTAACGCGACAAGTGGCAGAATGGGGGGGTGTAATGTTCGGAGTATCGAGGCAGCAAATTGAAATTTGTTCGGATTACTGGAGCTTTCTAGGTGTTCGGATTTGTGGAGGTTCGGATTATCGAGGTTGCACTGTATACCTAAAAAAATTTAAGTAGTGGGGACGTTTGCTTACCCGGTTAAAATCTACGGAAATCCGTTGGTACAACCCTCTAAATGCATGCTCATAATGTTTACGACAAAATCAGATATGTTGACCTATCTAATCACCTATTCTTCCTTTGAACAAAATCACGACATGTCCAGCACAAATTGTTCAAGTTATATCTGAATAAAAAAACCTCGGTTTCAAAAACAAGCTCTTAAAATTTCTCATACATCAGGACTGATGGTCTGGCCTTTAGAAACTTTTCAGTTTCCATTTCATTTAAGAAAAAATTATAAATTGATTAATCTATGTATCTAGTTATTTCAATTCTAAAACTTCACTAACCTGAGGCCTAGTGCCCAAAATCTTCGAGAATATAGTCTGAATCAGCGTAACCCCAATTGGATATCCAACAGAAGTCAAACCATACCCGAGCAGAAACTGGAACAGCGTAATCGCTCTCGTATCATAACACCACTCCTGATGCGAAGGACACCCGACCAACTCCTCCAAATTATCACAGTCCAAAAGGCCAGTAACATTCCCACTTTGCGTCACATTCACCGGCAAATAATCAGTTATGTTCCTATTGTAGATATCACAGAGATTTTTGTCATGCCACGGTGTCAGTCTCTCAGTTGCATTGTAGATAGTTGGGGGACCATCGCCCCATGGAATGTAAACACCTCTCCCGAGCACCATGAAAAAGAAACCACCCCAAATCATCACTTTCACTTCCGGAAACATCCTACAGAGTGGGCTGATAGCCGCGAAACACACGATAGCTATGATAGCCCCAACTGACATCAACAAACCCATGTAATAAACAGCTTCAGCCTTAGTCCAAGCAAACTGGTCCATGGTCAAACTTGTACCAAGCGTCTCCAACAACATGAAATTGAAAACTATCACGAAAAAGGCTATGATCAACGTCCAAGCTGTTAGGTAATCCGGTTTGGTGCCTTTCCACGTTTCCTTTTCAGTTTTGGCTCCCTGCTTGAGCATGGCTTCTTTAGCTGCGACCTTCCTCTCCTTGAAGAATGCTGGTAGGAAGCAGCAGAAGTTGGTGAAGGATAGAAAAACGTTCAGCCAACCTGGTGCTGTGTACATGTTGATTTTGAGCTTGCCTGGGATGAGCCAAACGCCGTCATCGCCGAATGGGACCACTACTGCTTGTAGGGCTGGACCGATGATGAAGCCTAGGACTTGGAAGAGTGAGATCATGGAGATTGCTTTGGTTCGTTCGTTGACAGTCGTCGCAGCCGATAGGTACGACCTGCATGCTGCTATGTTGGCTGTAAATTGAACAATAGTCTGATTTAATATTAATCTGATGAAGATGAAGAACGTGAATTAGTGTAAAAGCAATTTTTTTTCTGTTTTATAGAAAATGTGTGATAATGACCCAGTATTTTGAACTCGTTAATTTAAGGTGGTCGATATTTCCGTTATATAGAAAATGAAATGTTTATAAAATATTTTACCTAAATACTATACCATATCTATATTTGGATAGGGACACATTCCCGGCTTCCAACTTAGGAGACAATCGCGCGTAAAGTTCACTGCGCACAAAAATGTTTTACATGGTATCGTGGCTAATTGCAGCAATTTAATTCTGCTTTGTCTGCACCTCAAATCTTTCTGAAAACCTTTGTAAATCGAATACTTATGTTTTGAATGTAATACCGTCGATATTAATATTTCCGTCGAACGTCGTAACAGTGTTGAATTTGCTTCATCATTGCTTGTATAACTCAATTTTCGGGAAGAAAATAAATAATTGTAAAAAACTAACATTTTTCGACGTAAATAGTTTCTAAAATATTACATGGTTTGTCAAAAAAGGCAATGGCAGGGCTTTTCTAAAACAACATATAAACAAAATCGAGAGAAAGAAAGGAAAATGCGTTTTGGATATAATTATGTATTTGCCCTAAAGACGAATCCAAGCTCAAAAACTTCCTTTAACGTTAAAGTTTTCTGAAAAAGTGAGGTCAAAATGTAGAAAAAAAACATGATTTTAGCATATTTTTAAATTTATATCAGTTGAACTCAATGTCCCAGAGACCGAAACAAAACCTAAAACTTTGTACTTTTACCTGAAATTCTGTCATCAAATAACAATATTTCTGAAACGATATCTAATAAAATCTTGGATATTTCAATTTTTAATTATACTAACGCACATACTTAAACAAATTTGACTAAAATCAATAAACAAATGATTCCACACCATGTAAGTTGTCTTACTGAGATGTTTTCATCTCTGTGTGTCGGTTTTTTATAATAAAATTGAAATTAAAAGTTTGAAATTTCGTCGACCACTGTCGGAAATACACGAAGTAACGGGTGATCTAAAATGACTGAGGACAGGTTGAATTTCCCGCCACAGTTTTGAACTTATTTAGTGTTACTAAGATGGTATGAGTGCATGATACAGGTTATGATCACTGTCAGATACCATACTGAACTCGTCAGTAAGGGTTACGTTCCTCTGCAACGATATTTCATCTCTTTTCTCAATAAAGGATGTCATTTTATTATTTATTTAACCCTCACGGTAATTAATTTGAATTGAAACTATATAATATATGTTTCAATTAATTCAATTAATAGTTTCAATTTAATATACCTGATTATAATCAGAGAATGAATCCCTTTACAAGAAGGAACACCTACGCCACTGTACCAAAATAACAGCTGTCATTTGCAACCATTGCCAACCATTGCAAAACATAAGATGACCAACCGTTCAAAGTATATGGAGAACGAAAAGAATTGAGATGTTTTATATTTATTATTGTATACTACTAGTACTGTTACGATCAATTATGTTTTATAAATCATCAAATAACACTCTTGGAAAAATATGTCTAGCAAAATGGTTGTATAGGTAACATATTATCGACAGTAAGTGCAGTTCTTGGAAATGTTATCAACTTTGTGTAGAATGTCCTATACCTAAATGTCGTTTACCGCCATAAATTGATATACATGAAATCATCACAACAAACATAGAACAATGCAGTATCTAAAGTGCAGTGGAACATAAAGAACAAGTAGAAATAGACAGAATTGTATTACATTCAAGTCCATAAATTCAACAATTTATTAAATATTTCAATACTAAAGTGTTTAATGGCAACAACAAATGAAACTACGAAATGAAATATGCTAAACATGTATTATAGAGCAATTCGCAGGTTTAATCTTCATATTCTTTCATTTTTGATGTCTTTCATCATTTAAGGGGTAATATCTAGTGCGAACATAACATGAGAAGATTTTTGTTAGTTTTTGTGACTATACTAATCAATCGATCAATGTGAAATTTTGAGGAGCCGTGACATTTTTTATTTGAGGTTTTAAGACAAAATGGCGGTTCAGCAGTGCACGGAAAGAAGGTCGTATTTAGGCGTCTCGCGGCTTGTACCACAAGTCTCGAAGGAACGTATCTAGAACAATGGAGTTTTTTCATGATATACACGAGTATAGCGACAGAAGTACACATGGATATTCAGAAATATTGGTTAAGTTGGAAAAACTTTCAAAACAAAAAGTCCATTTTTCGACTAACAAATCGGCCTCACATTTGTCTATAAAAATCATAAGTGTTTATCAAACTCAAAAAATGTGTACTTCTATAGATAATCTATCTAAGAAGGTACAGCAAAAAATTCCAGTCAATCGGATAAAAATTACTCGAGTTCTACTGCTAGCCGTTCTTTAAAGATAGTTTCGAGAAAGCTGACCACACAACCCTCATTTTAACACGCGTTCGTAGTTCTATATTTGCTTCAAACTTCCACTTAACGCCATCTGTACCTCATTTAGAAACTATATAGTGTACCTTTGCACCGCCGGCGCCGGTAATGAATAAAAAGGGTGAAACTCTTTCAAAACTCAAAACTCTTTTTTCAACAATGGATGATGTCAGAACTTTTTCTTGACATGTTTTTACGGCATTTAAGCCAATACAAAAATGGAAAAACATAATCACACTAGATACAGGGTGTTCCCATATTCGCGCATACGGACAGTGACGGGTCGTTCTGCAGCCAAAACTGAACAGAAAGTTCTTTTAAGATTTTTCGATTAGACGAACACTTTCCAAGTTATCATGAAACTAAGGAATTTGAAAACAGAAAAAGAAAAAAGAAAAAATGTTTTATTAATTTTAATCAACTGTATTTAAAACTAATGTTTGGAAAATTAATAAAGGATTTTCTAATGCAAATATGAAATCATAACATTTCTTCAAAATGGTCACCGTTTGCAGCTAAACATGCTTCAGCACGTTGTTGCACTTCTCGAACGGAGTTTCTTATCATGTCCGGAGTTATTTCTTGCGCTGCTTGAAGTATGCGCTCCCGCAACTCAAGTAAGTCAACCACTGGGGTTCTGTAGACCAAGGATTTGAGGTAACCCTACAGAAAAAAATCGCAGGGTGTCAAGTCCGGTGAACGAGGTGGCCAGGTGAATGGACCACCTCGGCCAATCCATCGCTGAGGGAACGTGTTATTTAGATGTGCCCGAACATTCAATGCAAAATGAGGGCCTGCACCGTCATGCATAAAAATTAAGTTTGGACGCACGTTCAGTGGTACATCGTATAAAAATTCCGGAAGGTCTTCTTGCAGGAAATGTAAGTAATTTCCTCCGGTCAGTCGGTTAGGCAAAATGTGGATAAACTAAAAGGGAGTAATGGATTCAGTAAGAATTAAGAAATATGTAGGTTTAAGATTAGAAATAAGATTTCGACACTAAAATGAATCCATTTCTTACCAGTTGATTACCAATTAATCCACCCCATACATTTAGACTGAAACGTTGTTGGTAGTTTCTAGTCCGTGTTGCTCGGGGATTTTCGGTTGCCATAAATGTTCGTTATGGACGTTGAAAATACCTTCGCGTGTAAATAAACTTTCGTCCGTCCAAAAAATTGAGTTTTCAAAATTTGCGTCTTGTTGTAGACGATTCAGATACCGTTCACAGAACTCACGTCTAACTGGATGATCATTGTCCAGTAAGTGTTGCACCTTTGTGTAGTGATAAGGATGCTGATCGTCACGTCTTAGGGCACTCCATACACGCTTATGAGAAATTCCCAATTCTCTACCAACGCACCGGGTGCTTCTTGAGGGATTGTTTCTCATCGCATCCAGAGCTTCATCGTCGTGGAAACGTTCACGACCAGCATTTATACGCCGGGGTACCGCAACGCTGCCATTAAATAAAATTCGATCGTCCAACCGCCTAAATACATTGGCGTCTGGCAATCGCCGTTGAGGATATCGCTGTGCGTATAAACGTGCCGCCTGTCCCGCTTGATTATTACTAGCACCTAATGCCATCAGCATGTCGTAATACTCCCTATTAGAATAATTACCAGCCATTTTACTAATAATAGCTTGTTATGATAGACTACCACACGATTTGACACTTTAACATGTTTTGTTTGTTGAATGTTTGTCATTTTTTTCACCATGTTGACAGATTTTGTTTTTAAATCTGTATTTTTTAAATCGTAATTAATTGAAAAGTATTGATCTAATCGAAAAATTATAAAGGAACTTTTTATTCAGTTTTTGTTATATATTGTCACCATACTGTCCGTATGCGCGAATATGGGAACACCTTGTATAACGCCTTAAATAAAAAGACTGTCGCACTTTTTCAGATAACTCCATCAAAATTTTATAGGTACTTGTTTGCCCATTTTGATAAACAATCTGGAGCAATGAACGCAAGTGTGGCCAGACAAGACCCAGTCACCAACCTTTTCAACACATCAATCATCTTCAAACATACATAACAAGACACGTCGTTTTTAGACAATATCCACTCAATATTCCCCGCGAGAAATTTGTCGCCGGTGATATTTACCTGAACTGACGCCGACTAGGAACCTCGTCCACAACATCCAGTGCTTCCTGTGCGAGGGGAACAGTTCCAGCGACGAATACATGGCGCTAGCTATCGTGAATATTGCGAGGGATGCTAAAACTGGGATGCGGATCGAACCCAATTTGTTACTCCACCAGCCGACTAGGGGCGAGAAGAGCATCTGAGCGAAGGGATTTGCGGCGACAATGTAACCCATAAACTCCTTTCCCGCCGTTGGATCTAGCTACAACAAGTTCTCTATTTATTTCCGGGATATCTCAATGGAACGGAGACCGTACCATGCCTGTTTATATTGTTTTATACTGTTACGATAAGCTCTTCATAGAACATTTCCGGGGCTAAATTATGGCGGGGTGTTTTTCTCTACTCTTATAGATATTTAGATCTACCTATGTTCTCAATGATTTTATGTCCGAGTATTAAGCTTCAGTGGTGGATTACCCACTAGGCGCAAGAACCGCGCGCTTTGGGGCCCCCGCTAGTGGGGGGGCCCAAAATTGAATTCTTATTGTAGGAACACGAAAGAAGCAAACATTACATTACGACGAAATATCGCCTAACAACACTTTAAAAAAAAAAAACAAACTTTCATCGTAAACTTTCATAATGTAATTGGCGATACACTTGCATCTGAATTAAATAATAGTGCCAATTACCACAAAATTGTAAAAGATAACCATAAAGCGGCAATAGGTTAAGGGGGACCCCGAACCGAGGGCCCCCAAATTGCATTTATGTTGTGGAAATAACGATATAGGAAAAAAATTAACAATACATTTTGACCAGACGTCGCCTACACCGTTGTCAAGTTAGCCCCCCCACTTTTGAATTTTAAGTAAATTTTTATGCAAATCGTTAGGGAGGGTTTGGGAGTACACTTTTTTCGTTTGGGAGTACATGGTTTTTGAGAAAATGAAAATTGTTTTTTGTACCGTCAGGTTGGCCCCTCGACTTTCACATTTTGTGATTTTTATATTGGAATGGCTTGGAAATCGTTAGGGAGGATTAGGGAGTCTAGTTTCGACGTTTGGGAGTAATTAGTTTAACTGCAAAGTAATATAAATGTTTAGTACATAACCTCACTTTTTAGTTTACCGGCGGAAAGTTACGCTAACGGCTTTGTTTTGCTATACATTTTACCAATATTAAATTTGTAAATTTAATATATTTATTTATTGCTTTTATTTTTATATTACTACGTATATTACATTTATTTTTGACTGTCATAAACGCCATCTATGAACACTCCTAAGAATCATACTGCCAACCACGGGAACCACAATCAATTCGAAATTGTGGCAAGGTATGCAGCCAAAATTACTTGCATACGTATCCATTTAGTTTAGTTTTTCAATACTCCTATCTAATAAAGAAACTCTCTTCGAACGCCAGATTTTTGATGGAATAGGTATACAACATGCTTTTATGCTTATTATTACATACATATCTTTATGTATATCATCTTTATGGCTATTTTGGGAACAAACGAAAGCGCGGGATCTAAATTAAATATATTTTTAAACTTTTTAATGCACGAACGAGAACGAGAATTTGTTAATTGTCGACATACATAAATAGTATTTGATAAACAACAGCAATGCGACAATATTATGTAGTTTTTGTAGCTAAGGGCTAAATTCTTCAGACAGAAAAGACGAGACAAAATCGGAAATTCAATTTTATCGAGTATGCAATAAGCAATTATAACAGCGAATTAATTAACTAAATAAAGTAAAATACGTATGTAATATAACAAAATTGACAAAATCATAACAAAAATATCTAAATAGGTTCATTCAGTACCAAATAGTGAGTCTTTAAGGGTGAGGTCATTCGGGTGTCAGAGCTTTTTTCTACTATTTCTTCTGTCTTCTATTCTATATCCATTTTTTCACACATTTATTCAAAGACATATCGCTATCGGGTAAACTAGAAATGAAGTAAATATAAATTAAAAATTAAAAATAAATAAAATGTAAATAGGTAATTGTTTTAAATTTTCCCTAGAGGTCCCTGGTTCAAACCTGGGCTTAGGTTTGTTTTTAATATTCTCACCAAATTAGTTATATTATTCACATTACAAGTGAATAATAATAATAACATAATATTTATAATATTATATATATAATAATATAATATTTATAATATTATATATATACCTAATAATATATAATAATATATTATAATATAATATAATATTTCAACATATTTCAAATTATAATAATGTTTAAAGATTAGTTTGATTATTTTAGAATTTAGTGTGAATATACCATTACAGGTACAGTACAGTACAGTACAGGTAAAAGCTTGATTAAAAAATAAATAATGCTTTATTATTAATTGAATTTTCAATGTTATTGTAATCTTTAAAATTTTAATTTCATTTTGTCAAGCATGCGGATAGGATATTTTGACCATTTGCTTTAATGCGAATAATAATTATTTTTGGCAATATACTATTCTTTTGTCCTTTTCTTTTCGCTTATTATTTAAAACGCGGTCGCAAACTTATTAAAAACCGAAATTCTTATATTTTATTTAGAATTTGGTACTAAATGTATAATTTATTTTTCCTTCAAGTTACAAACTGCAATGTAATCTTTTTCTTACTTAAAATTATACTAATTAATAAATTATTATCATTATTCATATTAAATTCTAAAGTCTTCCTGCATTTATTTTGAAATTCAGTTCCATCGTGCTTCATTTTATGTAATTCCGATTTGTAATAAAAGATGATAGTAATAACATATTTTGTGTTTGTGTATTTATACATAATGTATTTGTTTAAAATTGTTGATTGCTTTTATTTCAAATTATATTTTTGCACAACTTTTTATAGATTTTCTTAATTTTTGTTTCAAATAGGTACCTATATATTTTTTACAATAGTTTAATTTTTTCTTCGAATGGATAAGGTATAGGGGCCCCGAAATCAGGTTGCGCTTAGGGCCCCCAATTTAGTTCATCCGCCACTGTTTAGCTTGAATTGTTTGCATCAGCTTAGGCTGAAAGATAGAACGCCAAACACACATCTAAATCTAAACATATGCCCAATTTTCTTTCGTTTTCCAGGGATATGATCTCCAACCTATTAATCAAAGATGTCTTTAACGGGCCTCTTTAATGATGTAAAATCAAAAGTGGGCTGTACATAATTAGATGCATAAAGTCGGCTTTCTTCAATGAAATTTTCAAATTCTTATTGGAACATGTATCAATTTAACTTGATTCAACGAAATCCTTTGCACCTAAACTGAAAGCTTTCAAGTGCTGCCTCCGGCGCTTCAGTCCGACAATTTTTGTTTCCTAGTTTAAGATAAAATTGTCTGTTTCGGGCGCACAAGATATTCTCCGTTCAAGAACGGTTCAAGTTAATATTTGCGTTTCTTATTAACGTGATTTGCCACTTTTGATGTTTTGGCATTTTCATGCAACTTTTTTTCACCACACCCTACTAGGGTTGCAAGAAATTCGATATGTATAAAGAGATTTGATCAAACAAAGCAAAAAGATAGTCTTCGCAATTCCAACAAATGAAGATATTTGATATATGGAACGCCAGAATGGGTTTTAAAATTATATTGTCATATAGAGGGTGTTCCATAAGATTGTAACAACCCAAACATATATTTTTTAAATAGCACACTCTATATACTCGTACATATTTGAATTCATACTAGAATTTTGGGCAATAAGTACTAAGATAGTAGTGTTCAAGAAGTATTTTCAAAATTTAAATTCGAATTCAAAATTAAAAAAAGAACGGGTAAAACCGGTTTTTGCACTTTTGCAGAAAATAAGATTATACTCCACACAAAGCCAAAAGAAAATATAAATATAAAAGATTTTATACACATTGTAAGTAAATTAATTCAAAGTTCACTCGTGATTTTGAAATTTTGACAAAATAAATTCCTAAAGCTTATTAAACCAGGAAAATTAACATGATGTTTTGGTGGTCTAAGTTCTAGATACCCTGTGGAGTAATTAAGAAACTTATGCAGGTTCTTAAGTACTCAGTTAAAAAGCAATATCAATTCCCAACATTTTGTTTTTTTATTAATCCCAATATATAAATGTTCGAAAAACATACACAGTTGCAAATTTTGCAATTTTAGCTTTTATGTTCAATATCTTTTGGAATATGTTGTCGATTTTTATTGATTTGTTGGTTGATTTTATCACCACTGTGGAAGCAAATTCTGACCAGAAAAGGATAAATAAAACATCGGAGAGAAACTAATACACTAGGGTATTTGACTATTATTGAAAAACCATCTTAGGCCACGGACACACATCGAGCGTATAGCGGAGCGGAAAGCGTTATCTGTATGTTCTAGCACATAGAAAACGCCGAGCGTATAGCGGAGAGCAAAGCGTTGTCTATATGTTCGAACATATAGAAAACGCTTTCCGCTCCGCTCCGCATCGGCATCGTCGCCGTTTGGTAATTGTGTTGTATGATGTGTTGTTTTCACAATTTCTACATAAAATGGGTTTTAAATGGTGTATAAATCCACAATGCAGAAATACGTCAATAAAAACTCCGGATAAACTATTTGTAGCTGTTCCGCAAGATTTGAAACTGCGAAGAAAGTGCGAAAATATTACTTCGACATAAGTAAAACTGACTAGAATAAGTTATCTATCGTATTTTCGAATCAGGTATTATCTGATCTGACAGCTTAAGGTTAGGGCTAACCTAACCTACAAAGTTATGCGTACATGGCACTTTACTCTTTAGTGCTATTAAATTCAAACGGGAGAAGTATAAGAGCGTTCGGATAATCGGGTAGGGTACGGTGAGAGTAACGCGCTGCATAATAGGCGGACTAACGTCATACGGCGTTTATCTGCATATAAGAGAGAGACAGCCGAGCCAGGTTATCTGAGCATTGCTCTCCCCATACCCTACCCTGACAAACCGAACGCGCTCTAAGCGTACTAATGAATGACGTCACTGGAGACTGAGCCAATTACAGAGCGTTTTCAATCACGTGATAGGACGTGAATAAAATTCAATTTTAATTTTGGTTTTTAATAGAAATAAAGCATTTCTTTTTTAGAAGTAGTAACAATTAGTTTTCTTAAACTGTAATCTATTAGGATGACTATAATACAAGCCATATTTTTAATACAGTCAAATACCCTATTATAGCATGCAGTGGAAAAGGCAATGAATTGATACGGGTTAGTATTGATTATATTAGTGATTACCTATATATTATTATATAGACAGAATGATATTTTTTTAACAAATACTGGGAAATGACTTTTGGCAAAAAGAGCATAATATATCATCTTTGATACTATTCGAAAACCGAGAATTCACAAAAAGCCGATTATTTATGTTTAAAAAAAGGTAAAAGTGCAAAGTTTGACTAGAAACTGTGTATCTTCTATAGAAATGCGTTATAGGCTCTGTTATAGCATATAGAGTGGCCAATCTTTATTAGTTAATCTATAGGATGTCGCGGACTTAGACCACCAAAACATTATTCGTTTCTTCCGAATATGTTACAAGACGTGCATATTCGGTAAGAGATTACAAAAGGTATTGAACATAAATCTAAAATTGCAAAGTTTGGTTGTTTATTACAAACATTCTGATATTGGAATGAATCGCAAAACAAAATATTGGGAATTGATGTGGCTTTATAGCAGGGTACTTGAGAACTTGTCCAAGTTCCTAAATTATTCCTCAGGTGTCCCAAACTTAGACCACTAAACCATCATGTTCGCTCACTCCGTATAATAGGCTTTCACTTATTTTTTTTATTCGAAAAGTGACTGGTTTGAATGCATTTCTTTACCAGGTGCTGAAATAATCATCAATGCAATTTAGAAAAATTTTGTGGTCCGGTTTTTTTCCGGTGAGTATAGTGCTTTTTTAATCATGTTCTTCATTCAAAATAAATTATTCTGAAAGTCTGAAATACAAAACAAACTCTCCAATTGGTTTTATCGTTGTCAAAGCATTTAATAGAACACTGCTCATATAAGCATGTCAATTTTACAGATTTTTGCAGTTGACTTATCAATTCTCTGTTTTGAAAATAAATATCAATTTAAAGTCAAAATTGTGATGTTTTAATCGAATAGTGAATTATGTTCACATATTACTTCTAGAATCTAGCACCACTCTTGTTTATTAAAACTCTGCTTTCAAACGTCACAAATAAAAACGGTTTTATTCAGGTAAAAACAACGACAAATCCCTATCTAAAATCTAATTCTATCTGAGTGAATTTTTATACCTGCGTATATTGAAAATTAATCAAATGGTATCATTTTTTTAAAACACATAAAAGTTACAAAATTGGACCTACAAACTCAATTAATGAACTGAGATGTTTGTCTACCCCTAGGATGAAAGGTTAGTCTTCTGTAGGCGTTAGACGCTTCTAAAATATATTCGGGACCGGTGCCCCCCTGGATCGTGGGCTCGTGTGCGCCGCACCCCGGATAGTTACGCCACTATATCTCCTAATACCATATGGGGCTTTTTATCTATCGAGTAAGTTGTTTTGTAGCACATTCTTAGTCAACGAATGCCACATGTGGAAGCTTTTAAACGGCTTTTAAGGTTATATTTTCTTGTATAAATAATTGAATATAATAATTAATATATAATTGAATAGAAAAACAATTCCTTTTATGTTATAAACTGACATATCAAAAAATAATAATATAAACTGCCCTATTTTTATATTTATTACCGTTTGTTTAATAAACCTGGGTATAAGATAAGTGCAATGGATTGAAAACAATGGATTTATGAATAATACGTGTGTGGCTTTCAATTCACCTGCATTCAATTAATACCCTTAATCCCATGCTGAATATTATTTAAATCATCTCCACTTTAATAAAATTGTTTTGAAGACACGTTTCATCTGTAATTTACTTTTAAAAAGAATATCAAACTCACTAAACAATCGACACACATAAATGAAAAAAAAAAACATTAAGTTACCTTGTCTAAATATGGCCAGACTCCCGTTAAAATAATGCTAAATCCTAACGATATCAGAAACATCGTAAAATAAATAATATATATCGATCGCCATCTTTCTTTGTACTCCTTTTCGGTTTCTAATTCGGAATGGAATGGGGCGCTTGTCGAGCGGAACATTTGTTTCAGTCGTCTCAGGTACTCCATTTCTCTAAAAAAAAACACAAAAATACCTTTTAAACATTAATTTTTACATTTTCTATCAATAAACTGTTGAAGTATGTAAATAACACTAGAAATGCATGTTTACGTATTAGAACAAGTTTATAATAACTACAGTCATTTTCAAGGTAATTCAACAAGGTTGATATCGGTATCATATTACTTTAGGTGGCACTACATTAGTTTTAAGTCATACAAACCTATATTGAATTCTCTTACTTTAGAATTCTATCGATTTACTGTGTATTGTATGGAAATAACGATATTGATAATCCTGTATAACTCTGATACCCAATTATGTTCATGACCCTAAACTGATTACATAAACTTTTAGGCGACAATAATCATAAAATTAAGACTGAACGTTAGCAGACAGTAGGTTTATCTTCTGTTTAGATAAAACCTATATATGGCTTTATAAATAACTTGTAGTACTCGACACAATTCTAAGTGGAACTTAGATGCAATCGATAGATTATAATATTATTATACAATCCGCCAGTTCCACTTTTCACATTAAATATTTTTGTGAGCATAAAAACTTTTTTTAGGTCAGTTTTCGCAATTTCTTTTTTCAAACGCCAAAAAATGCAAACGTAAACAGGCTACATAAATATAAATACCGGTACAACAACGACAATAAAACTGTAAACATGCGCTCGGATAACAAATGATTCATGCATGTCTGCAGTAGAACAAAATAAAGAACAGCATGAAACAATGCGGATAAAATATGATTAATAGACCCCTCATCTTTGCAACAGGAAATGACTCTCAAAGTCAATGTTCAAACAGCAATTATTTAAAATTTTTTATTAGCCGATTCGAAAATTTTCCGCGCAATTATCTTATTTAAGATCATCTCGGAAAGAAACTACATATTGCAATGCCACTCGAATTTTTAAATATTTATTGCTACTATATCTACCTTGATTTATTATCTGTAGTAAATAAGATAACAGACACATTTAAAATAACCCCAATAAACGAATTCTCAACATAAAAACTATAAAAAATACGTTTATAAACCTTACATAAAACACGTACTTTACTAATTATCATATGAATTAATTACACAGACAGCCAAACAACAATTAAAGAACTTACCTGTTGCTATGGTATGTTTGTTTTCACAGCTGTATTTAAATCACAACAATCACCTTCGCATTATATTGCACATTTGCCGTGTAACTTAGGCCTTTTAGCGCTGTAGGTGAATTAAAATAGGGCTAAAAATACCCACGGATATATTTACTAGAAATCACAGCACTTGACAGATCTCCAACATCGGTCAAAACTCATCATTTCACGTTAAAATCTAAACGCGTAAACAAAGAAACTCCACATATCGGGTATTGTGGAGACAGCAAAGGATGGAATGACTAGAAAGAGAAAGTTTGTGATGGGGAAAGTTACATTCGATACTTACGGAGACATCTTGCGGCAATTTTGAAATACATACATATTTAGAGGTAGTATTTATCGATTTCTAACGGCGACATCTAGCGATACTCAACCCAAGTCAGTTGAGTTGCAGTACGTACAGTGTTGCCGTATACACGGTGATTACCGTGTTTGCACGGCAAATGCTGCCGAAATCCAATCCAAAAGAAATCCAATTTCGAATATCACGAATATGCTTTCTTGATATTGTGGTTGTTCCATTTGATATATACGACAAATTTTGTAGGCAATTCTCTTGATACCGCAAACGGAACTGTGAGATCGTCTTGCACATGTCTCCCACGTGGGGATTTTTATGAAATTATTGTCAAACCTAGGTTCAATGATTTTATTTAAAATTTTCTGGATTTTTTTTTATTTCTTTGAACGATATTATGATAACTGCCAATTAATACAAAACTCTTAGAAATATTAAAAATTTGAAAACTATGTAAAAGCTTTATGTGTACAAAAAGGGGGGATACATGATCACCTTAGCATACTTAATCACTTGATCTTTTTGCTCAAATATATGAGGCACAATTTTAATAGTGTCTTGGTGTATTCGTATTCAGTGACACCACTTTTAAAATGTATCCCATATAATGTAGCAAAAAATGTAAGTAATCAAGTATATCTGCAAGTGATCAGATCATGTATCCCTCTAATATATAAATTTACATTAAGAATTTTCTAAAGTATTGTGCTAATGTCCTTATCTCATATGAATGCTTGTTTACATTGGTAAAAAGAAACTGGCCATTTGAGACAACGACAGGCATAAATCTGTGATTTGCACCACAAATTCTGAACATTCCAAAGAATAATCCTGCCCGATTTATTAAAAATTTAATTTGGTTTCAAGCGGAGTGCTGAGCACTTGCAGCCAGATGATGTAATAGCCGGCAATTCTTGCGCAAGAAGTTGTACAAGAAGTTTAAGAAACTGAAATCTGCAATCTGAAAATGGTTCTATTTCTAGACAAACTAGTCGGCAACTAGCATAAGAAAATTCATTAGAATTTCTGTTTAAGATGTTGTTGCGAATGAATTGTGTAATGTAAAACACCTTTTATAGGCAAATAATTTAGAAAAAGACAATTACATATTGTGTGAGGGTACCCGGCGCCGGAGTAAGGACTGTGGGGCCCTGGGCAGAAAAGCTGTGGGGCCCTGGGCAGCACAGCGCTGCAGTGGCCCTTAAGCACATTTGTCTTGCTTTGGTAAAATAATGAGTAGATATTTTATAGCATTGACGAAAAAACATCACCCTGTATGTTTTTTCGTCTACAACTCCACAGGGTGAAGTTGTTTATGTTTGTAGCAAGTTTGCACAGGCACAAACTATCTAATTGTGTAAGTATGTACTTGAGTTATCTTTAAAGAATATGGAGAAACCATTGCCAACTTTTAGTTTTGCTATTATTATATTTATCTTTTTGTCAGTTTAAATTATGATATATCACACTTGTTGTTACGTTGTTACGATTGTTACATCTTTTGTTTGTTATTGCGAAGATTGAATTGAAGCTGGAATCAACGTTCTTTTTGAGTAGGTATGTCACATGATTTCAAAGGAAGTCTTCCTTTTTATTTTTATGGAATCTTTAAATGACATTGTGTTGTTCTCCTTTTTTTCGACCTGACCGTCAGACAAGTGAAAGTAAACATAATTTTAAGATGTTAAGTTCCAAAGCACTGCAAAAACAATAACATAAATGTTTGTAAAAATTTACTGCCTAAAAAGTGTGGTATAAAATGTAAAACAGCAGCAAGGAAAAACCTTCAAAAATGTCAAAATCAAATATGGCGCCCATAAGACTAAAAGTTGGCCATGATTTCTCCACCGTCTTTAAAGATAACTCAAGTAGGGGAGACCGGGGCAAATTGGGACACGGGCACATTGGAACATTTTAAATTCACCGCCTTAATGACTTGCGATTAAATGCGCATTCACACAGAATATGCGTCAGTGAATGTAAACAGTTTCCAGCACGTTTGTGTCGACACTACGTTTGTTGATGAATGTATCACTTTTTGGTTAACCAAGTAAGTATTTTCTACGTCTGTTCGTAAGGCTCTACACAAGTTTATATGTTATATTGTATAATATTATGTATATTCATACAATTATACATATATTTTTCATACATTACCGCTATTGGCGGCTACCAAATCATAACCTTCAATTTTCTAGAATTTTTCAATTCATAAAACTCATGTTGGTGCACTTCAACCGGGGCAGTTTGGGACAGGGAAATAAGGGGAAAATTATTTATTTATGCGAAATTTACTCATTTATGCCATTTGCGCCTCGGTGAATCATATTTGAGGTTAGAATCGTCTCTTTTCCTTGTCGGCCGAATATTTGAATAATAATTTTAAAATATAGTTATGCTAGTTTTGAAGAAATTCCTCAACAATCATTGTAGGTAGTTCATAAAACACTTACACCATACAATCAAGTCGTCGTTAGGATATATGTTCATTGATGTTTTTGTTCATAAAATAAAACGCTCTATCGCCCATACAATATTCGGGACGTGGAACAACACAGTCTGTATAATAATATAAAAACTATTTAAATTTTAAGTATGTTAATCAGGTATAGTCTAGAGTCTAGACAGAGGGCAAGATTTTTTTCGATAGATATTCAATTTAAAAACATGTTTTCTTTTAGTTTGAAAATGTGATATTTGTGTTACAAATTTTTAACACCCTGTATAAGATATAATAATGAACTTACGGCATTTTGTTTGTCCATGTTGATAGTTTGTACTCACCAAACATCAAATTGGTATTTTCAATAATAACCAAGATATTCGCACTGTCCCAATGTGCCCCATGCCTTTCCCAATGTGCCCCGGGCCGGGGCACATTGGGACAAACTGCAAATTGGAAAGAAGTTATTATAATTCCAAAAATACTTTATTCAACTAAAATTTCCAGTGTATATACCTGGATAAATGTATGTATTAAGTAGTATTGCCATTACCAACCAGTTATTGTGAAAAATAAGGCAACTATATGCGGATGTCAAAATCCGTCCCAATGTGCCCCGTGCTCGGTCTCCCCTACGCAAGTGGATTTGTCGTGACTGTGCAATGTTATCGTTGCAAACGTCCAACTCCACTTTTTTGAGTAAAAACAGTAAAGAACAATGTTTCAAAATTTTGGTCTGTATGCTAAACAACGTCGGTATACAATGTTATGTATAAAAATTCTACTATACGTTTGGACCAAAAGCAAAAAAAAAATATTATTACATACATTTTTTAATTCCCCTTGCATTTCCAATTAAATAGACCCGCCGCTATCAGAAATGTGGCATAGCCATACATAAAGTAACATAATATTGTACTGAAACGTTCAATTATATGTAAGTAGCGGATATGGTATGTTTTCAATCTTCATAATAATATTGTTTTTTTTTAAGAAATGCTTGAATTTGCTGAATATCATTGGAAATTTGAGTAATTGAAAATTGCAGTACATTCAATTAAATATTTTAATTATTTCATAGTTTTATTTGTGACCACCTGAACAGTATTATTTTAAGTATAATTTTATATTTTTGTCTCATTTTGGTTAGGGGCACCTGGGCTACCGACCAGTCTGCCCTCACTTAAATACGGGGTGAGGATACCGACACACCTAATGTTAATTAATAGTACCCTAATTAAATACCTTTGGACCTTTCTTGTTCTACTCAAATAAACTAAGAAAGAAATTATATAAATTATATATTTCGTGACAAATTTTTCCCATTTTTCGGTGTATGTATTAAGAAAATATGTTAGGTATTTTTCTCAAACACGGTACTACGTGATTCACAATCTGGCAACACATATTCTCAGCGACATCTAGCGGCAGCTTGTCGAACTACTATAGGGACAGCCGTAAGTTTACTCTGAGAGTGCAAAATATAGACCTAGATGTATCTTTGTTTTATTTTTTTGATTGTTATAATAATACATTGAAAAGGTTTATTACGTTCGGAAATATGTACATTAAAATTAATAAAAATGATAGCTTCCGGTAAATAGTGTAATAGAGAAATCGTCCGCTAGAGGCGCTAGTTGCTAGTTGTGTCGTGAAGGACGCTACCGAAGCCGGTAGCCATTTTGTGTCCGTCTTCGTGTCGGCGAATTTGTAGTCAAGCGTTTTCTAATAATTTACTATACTGTAAGTATCTAAACAGCTTAATCGTTCCCCATAATCTTAAACGCTCGATTTTCTTACAGAACCATGGTGGATGTTGACGAGAAAGACCGTAGTCGCGATAGATCGAGACGAGACAGGCCAAGCCGTTTCTCAGAAGGTAGCAGAGACCGCAGCCCTGATAGAGGCAAGGACCGCGGGGGCATGAAATCTTCAAACTGTCGCGTTTACGTTTCCAACATCCCATATGAATACCGCTGGCAAGATTTGAAAGATTTATTCCGTAGTCAAGTTGGCGAAGTGGCTTTCGTCGAGTTATTTGTCGATGAGAACGACAAACCGAGAGGTTGTGGTATCGTAGAGTTCTCCGATCCAAATTCCGTCAAGAAATGTTTGGAGGTTATGCACAGGTTTGAACTCAAAGGCAGGAAAATTGTGATCAAGGAGGATTTTGGAAATGCTCGTGATAAGTTTGGAAATTTGATGGGCACAGGAAAACGTAACAGGGATCGTGACGATAGCCGTGATACCCGGTTCAGAGACGAACGCAGAGGTGGCTTTGAAAATAACAGACCTGACGAGAAATGGGGTAACACATACGGACTTAGTCCACAATTTTTAGACGGGTTAGGCATTAACTCACCATTGACGAATCGTGTCTTCGTAGCTAATGTAAGTACTATTTTTTTAAAATCTATTTATTATCATTGGTTTGAAAAATGCTATTTTGTCGGTTTCTGGGAGTTGGAAGATTGTAGTTCAGTTGTTTTGTACGTTCCGGCATTTGTTTCTTGAGGTTTTTTGAAATGACGATGGTAGTATAATGGAGAATTGGATTTGGAAAATATTGAATAGTTTTCGGGTTCTTAGAGAGTTGGTTTGCGTAAATTTTGATAATGATTTGTTGACTACAAAGTTTTGGTCTCTTCGTAATTCAACAATACGTGTATATTTTGGGGTATTTGATGTGATTCTTTTCTAGAAAATTTAATAATTATTTGGGGTTTAAGGTAATTTTCTGTACTGTATTGGAAATATGTGGTTATTTTCCATTTAACAATGAAAAAAATTTATGTTTATTAGCAGACAAACTTTGGTTTCCATCGGTGTTCTACATTTATTGCAGCTCTCTTTGATGCATGATAGTTTCATTAATATACACATAAAATGCGTTGGTGTTTTGTTTTGTAATTATTACTTATGTTGAAAAGTGACCCATCCTCATTTTTATCTTTGTTTGACTGTGCACACACTATTATAAATAAATGCTGCAAGTGCCACGTAAATAAATTTTAAAAAGTTTTCGTAACAGCACAAACTTTAGGTTGTACTGGGGCGATTTTGACGTGTCTAGGACATCTGGTTCTTCTGCTATAAATTAAAAAAAGATTTGAAAATTACGTGTCTGGCATTTTTATCTTAATGTGATTAAAGAACTGTTAACAACAGAGCAAGTGATGATGAAAAATCAACAAGAAATTATTTAATTTTTTTATGCTTGAATGTTTTTGGGTTTTTGTTGTAAAATTTTGTGTATGTAATAAAATTTGTTTATATGATAAAGGACCTAACAAAAACATTACAAAATTTGTATACAATTTTATTATAATGAAAATTCTCGTAACATAAGTATCTTCCTTCCGATACGAAAATTTTAATTCCTTGCAAGTTTGCTGCAAATCATTTATTTCTAGAGCCAATAGTTTTGAAGTTAAATCACATAAGATTTATTTTAGGGGAACTTACAAAATATATATTTTCATTTCTAAGGATATTTTTTCATTGGGGTATATTTAGGTTTTTTCTTATCGCTAATTAAGAAAACGTAATGATTTTGTGGATATTTTCACTAGAAAATATATCTGGTGGTTTGAAGAGAGAAAAAATCCGGGTTGCTAGCGTTTTGGTGACAAATCTTGATGTATGGTTCTTGTACTAAGTTGAAGCATTTGAATTACTAAAGAATTTATTTTTTTGGTAGAACATGTGTATAAGTAGGTATGGATATTTTAAATTGTCTTTTTGCGTTCAAATGTCAACATAATTAATTTAATAATTGTAAATGAACTTTATCAATACATTTTTGATTATTAGAAGTACACAAATTATATTTCTTGTATTACATTATCTAAAGGAAATTAAGTTATGATTAAATAAAATCAAATCGTTCCCTAGCTAGGATATTTCTGAATTCAAATTAATATTAAAATAACAGAAAATACATCAAAAAGCGATTCTGCAAGTATGAAATCCGAAATAAAAACCTTTATTGATAACAAACTTAAGAACTAATTGACAACTAATACAATTACGGATAATAATTGAGCATTTATGCGATTTTGAACCATATACGTCTGCAATCTTTATAACTATTTTTTTACTTTATCATACGCAGTATGTAAAGTATGTATTGTAATCATGCCAAAAAAAAAATTTTGAGATTTTAGCGGAAATATGTCTTTTTGGGTCCCCTATGACTATGACATTTTTTGATACAATCAATAGTTTAGCTGCATGAGCAAATTCTATTTCTACGAGATCGGTCGTACTGCATGAAAACTAGTAGCCAGGATTTGTCAGATTTTTTGATTCTAATGACAGTAGGTAGTCTTGGTGTCAAACGCTAATGTTTTGACAATAACTTCTGTCAATATAAGCTGCGTTCGCATATTGCATTACACTTTTAACACCCAATAACACGTAAGTGTCATTTGGACGGTGTACCCGGTGTCAACGGAGTACAATATCCGAAGGCAGCTTTAGTGTACGCCCAGACCAGAGCGAATTCGCCGTCGCGTTAGACGCAGCGAATTTTTCGCAATGTATTTCAAATTAGCCGGTTTCAATATTACGAAAAGAATACAGCGATTCGCTCTGGTCTGGTCGTAGCCTATATCGACATATCTGTCTAGTTCTAGTAGTTTTATTTTAATGCAGACTGGCCGATCTCGATCAAATAGAGTCTCATGCAGCTAAACTACTAATTTTATATATAATATGATAAAGTCATGTGCCTGGCCACATCAGATTTTTTTAAAATGCATTTAGCTAACTTTTAGAAAACTTTGCTAATCATTATTTTTGGTCTATTCGAAGAAAGATATTGTGAGAAAACTGACAAATCCAATATTTGACTGTCTTCATCTGAAACTGCATATTGCCTGGACTAATTAGGGTTTTAATAAAATTGATGCCAAAATCGTCATTTACACTATTTTTGTTTGTATACGCGATTTTATAGCAGAATACCCAGTTAAAAACTTCAAAATCATCTCTTAAAGGGATGCTTATAGTTCATACGTTTACTTGAGGATTGACCATTTGGATGCTCTAGTATCAAAACTCCTTAAATCCTCTTGCAGGGTTTGCACACATCAAGAAAAACTGTCAATCAACTTCTCTTTAGCAAAATAAAATACAGGAGACATTAGAGTTCTTTACAATAACCACAAAATGTTGAAAATCATCTTAAGAACTATTGTCGTCCAACTAATAGGAAGCAAGAGTATGCATAAAAGAAGCGATTTCGGCCATCTTCATGAATTCGTGTTTTTTTTTACATTGTGGTCACTGTGTGTGTATATTATGTCTTATCTGCTATTAATGCAAAGTCAGAAAGACCTTCGAAACTATAAATGTTTATGTTTGAAGATAATAATTAATGTCTTATCAGCAATAAACACAATAACCATTGCTAACTATCTTAGATCAAAGTCTGCGTGGAATAAATATGGAACATCCTGTATATTGTTAGCACCTTCTCTATAACTTGTGGCAAAGTTTTCACTTAAAAAATGTATGCCGTAAAATTCTCTCATCATCCACAAATAAACCAAATTAGTTTCTACCACCAAGAACGTTAGTTTGGGCCAGATAGATTGGTATTTAGTACACTCCCCTCCTCACAATGATACATCACGAGCGTGTGTTTCCGTGTTTACAGTTGGATTATACGATTGAGAAGAAGAAACTGAAAGAGGTGTTTCGATTGGCCGGCAAGGTCCTCTGGGTCGATATGCCTTTGGACAAGGACGGTCGTTGTCGCGGCTTCGCCGTGGTCGAGTACGACCACCCCGTCGAGTCAGTTCAGGCGATCTCGATGTTCCACAATCAGGAGTTGTACGGCAGGCCGATGACGGTCCGCATGGACCGCATCCCCGACAAGGAGAAGCTCCCCGAAGGTCTCAAATCGATCGGCATGGGCCTGGGCATGAACGGTCAGGCGCTGAAGGACGTCGCCCACAATCTTCCCTCGAATAACTGCAATCAGGCGTCGAATAACGGTCCTGGGATTCTTGGCGCCGTTCCGAATTTGATGGGCATCGGCTCCGCTGGTTCACTCAACAATTTGAACAGCGTAGCGTCTGCCCTGGGCAATTTGAACACCTCGGCTGTTCTCCAAGCAGCGAATCTCGCTTCGCTCCCCACTAATTTACTCGCGGGCAGCGATTTGGGGAATATAGCCGCGGCGGCAAATTTGGTCGCCTCGAATCCTCTGGTGCAGAGTCAGTCGTTGGCAAGTTTGGGGACTGGCTTCAATCGTGCCGATAACTCGTTCATTGGGTCGACGCCGAGTCTGGGCTTCCAGGGTAGCGGTGCTGGCCAAGCGAATAACTTCCAAGGCGCTGGAAACAATAGGAATAACTTCGGGGGTGGTGGTGGTGGTTATGATTCTCCGAATAAAGGGAACAGCTTCGGCGGCAGTTACAACAACGATCGGGATAACCGTGTGGGCGGCGGAGGCGGTGGCGGCTACAACAATCAGCTGAGCACTGGCGTGGGTAACCAGGGTATCCGACCTGTCGGCGGCGTAGGCCAGACGAATGCAAACCAGAGCAAAAACGCCGGTTATTCGAACAAGATCCTCATCACGAATGTAAGTTTTCCTTCAACTCACTCCGGCCGCTTGTCGCGCCAAAGGGCTGTTTTGAAAGCTCTGATCTAGGGAAGCGGCATTACTGGCACTTGAACCAACTTTGGTCTATTGTTTTGAAGTGGTGGTTTTGTGGTGTTCTTATTCCGAGCTTATTAAGCAAAAGCTGGGATTTTATGTATATGGGCAGAAAAAGTATGGTGTTAGGTCGGTATTTTGTATGGAGCTCATTTATCTGCCTGGTCTTAGGTATCTAATAACTGGTCAAAAAATATCATCTAAAAATTGCATGATTATGATGTTTGGGCTAAAATGTCTAAAAGAATATGAAGTGGAAATATGAAGCGGTCTTGTGGAAATTTTACTAAAATCATAAATAAATGATTCTACACTATTTAAGATGTAATCCTGAGAAATTCTGCGTTGGATGATAAAATTGCAGTCAAAAGTGGCAACGATGTCTCTTTCCATATTCTTTCGGTAAGGTTGCCGTCACTGTTGCTTACATGTTTAGAAGCCATTTAACATGTTGCTGTCAAAATGACCCTCACAGACAAAGGCTATTTTTCTGAGGCATACATGAGGGATGCTTCTGTTACACCGATAGCCTCAAGCGAACTATCTCTCAATTCGTTACTTAGGAGTTAAAGTAAAAATATCTTGTCCGGCGTTTCTGCCGGTTTGTTACCATACTCCGGCGCACCACAAGCTGTAAAATTTTGTTTATACATCGCATTGATCTCATGTAGTGTAACCTCAATAACAATGCGGTTGACAGCCTGAGATGCCAACGCAATAACGTTGCCAAATAACTGATACTTTCTTCCCGTGACGTCATTAGAAGCAGTTCTCATTCCAAACGGCGGTTCCTCATTAAAGTAAAGTTTGGCATTTTATTTGTAAATCGAGTGTCAGTAACGCATATTCTTTCTAAAAATATGTTATTTGAACATCGCCGTACTAACCTATTGAGTTTTGGCCATTTTGACATATCTAATTGACAGGAATCCAATGTCTTATAATCTTCTCAATTGTCTCACTAATATCGTGTTATGATCGTAAAAAACAAAGTTTAATAATTTCTATTATTTGAGACTTTCCTGGAATTTATCCACTTTGTTCATTAGGCTGCTTGTTTTTTTTTTGATAATCATTTTTTTTTTCTAGAACTGATTTTATCATTATAACTGCTCAAAATGTTATATGACCAGATAAACATTGACAGTATTTATTTTGTATTGCTGATTGCTACCAGCTGTCGAAGTTAGTAATTCTCTTCAGTGAAGTTAGATAGTTTCAGACGAATTTTATTTGCTTTTAATGGGCCAATAATAATAATAATCCTACAATACCTCGCACGACCTACCTTGCAAATGCTGTTTTTTTTTTAATTTTATACTAGCAAACTGGAAGATTCCGTGCAGGAGGATTTGTGCAATTTGGCAAATCTGATTAAAATCATGGTCTGTTGAGGATTGTTGAAGAAAAGGATATAATCAAAACCACCATTTCTTTCTGACGTTTACACTAGATGGGCTGACTTAGTGCCGCTTCCTATCATCGGTCTTCCATGGTTTTTCTGGGGATCACCGATCACCGGTTGCTTGATTTTTTTTTTCAGTTACCGCCGACCGCGAGCTACCAGATGTTGCGCGATAAGTGTCTAGAGTTCGGCGAGGTCCAGAGGGTCGAGGAGAAGGGTAGCGGCAATATTCTTGTCACTTTTGCAAGCGAATGGGACGCCGAGCGCGCCATAAGTATCCTTTTCGGCCAAAGTCCACACTTGCGGTTCGGAATCATGTCAGATGTGCACCAAGATAGCTAGAGACTGTACACGGTTTTATGTTTGGTCGCCTTCGACCAGGCTCTTGAAGGATTGAACCTAAAAAGTCGTTAATTCGCCACCAACAAAAAAAAAAGATAGACGTAATTACATTGTGGATATTCTTTGTTTCTGCTTGGAATAGACATGATTTTGGTAATGATTCTGCGGACGTTGTTGGTCGAATGCGTTGTCAAAATTAGTCTTTGGGCGGCATTGGTTATCTGCTCCTAACATGTCGGATCTGCGTATTGCTATATGTGATGACATTTCAGTGCACCCAACTTATTTCACTCTTGGGAAGATGTTAAACGGGGTAAACATGAAGACTGTGTATGTCATCTTTTATTTTGAGTGTACATCTAACAAGATTTTGACAGAATTTCGTATTTAAATGTCTGATTTTACAGGTTTTGAGTATTTCTACTATGCAAAGTATTGTTTCAATATGTTGGCCATCCATGGGTGAAATAGCTAAATTAAATTCTTAAATGTGTTCAATTTTTGAATTGTTACTATAGAACTATAGAAGAATGTTCTTTCATATAGAAACAAGGATATAACTGCATAAATTCATGGAGCTAGTGTTCTATTGTCAGATTGTATTAATTTAAAAAAGCAGTTTCTGGATCTGTGTTGTTTTTAGCTCTTGTGGTCGACATTTTTCGCCAGTCCAAAATGATTGGGAATGATATATTCGAAAAGAAAAAGGAAATCACTAGTCCAAAATGCATATACAAAAAAAAAATATTGACATCCAAAGATTTAGTGGTCAGATTATTATAAATGTCAAGATTTATATAATGCTCAAAAGACTGCAAAAGTGGAACCTTTGGCATTTGATTTTTCTTGGAGGTCTTTACAAACTGTTTGGTCAACGATGAAGTTCTTCAAACTTGTGAATCATTAATAGTACATTCTCTTCCAGGGTTGTTATCTTGTTTATGTCCTTAACGTTTTTCCCACAGAAAATATGGATCGAGCAAGGATAGACGGTCGCACAATTGACGTTCGCTTCTACTATTAAGCTTCTTTCGCCTGTATATCAGGTACCTAGCGATAAGTTGTGGATGTCGAGACCAAAATTTTATTTTCTGTAACATTTACAGTATTATTCCACTGACAATTCGGATTTATATGTTTATTTTAATATGTGAGAGGTTGAAGTTATATTTCACCACGACTCTTTGTCATTAGAATAGGATTGCTGAATAAAGTTCCATTTCCGATTACGAATTTTTTGTTTCTTCTTTCTGGGGCATGATTTGGGATGGGGCGAGATCTTTGTCCATACATGGTAAGTTTCTATCCATATTTTTTATATATTTTGATAAGTCTGCACACTGGTGGTAGGTGATTTGAGATTCGGCAACAATGGTGAAATGACAATGGAGTTTTAATGTCGTAATTCTTGTTTTCTTCTGAACACAGTGGTTTGCGGCGTTTTGTTGTTCACTAGTTGCTGTCAGGTTTGGTAACCGATTTGCAGATATTTTTTGTACAGTTCTTATTTGTTTTAAGCCTAATTTTGATGTTTGTTGTTGTAGTACATTAGGAGACAAGAAGAAGTCAGATGAACAATCCATGAGTATTTTTTATGGATGATCCCGTTTGGAATAATTTCTGTTTTTGATGGATGGAAGCTAAGATGGTGTTTTCAAGAATTGAATTGAATATGTGATGTATCAGCTACATTATTATCAGAACAAATAAAGAAAACTGTTTGAAATTAACCTGTATGCTTTATTACTTCCTTGTCCTATCTCCATCTGCGGTGGTTATTTAAATCTCTTTATTTCGATTATTTGCTCAATGATCTTCAATGATCTTCAGGAATGTTGAAAAAAAGGATAGAAGAAATTGCCATGCCAGAATTGGCACAACATAAATAAAATCATGAAAGTCAGACAACTTTCAAATAGTAAAACCGCAAAATGTTTACCAAATAATCTTACGAAATATTTTTATTGTAAGCATCAACTGCAGATACTATATCTGCAATTGAACTTCTTGTCAATTATACCACCCAAAGGAAACTACCAAATAATGGAATTTTGCAGGTACAACACTGAAAAGAATAGATTTAAAAAATCTCCAGTCTGAATCAAGATTATCTCCGGTTTTCAGAATACAATGATCCTCTAAAATAGGAAATTAAACTTTGTAACAGAGGTTCAATCTTTATATTGGCCTAGCAAATGACTACTGATTTCGATCGTTTTGTCTTGAGACATTTGCATCTGCTAATCAATCTATCTAAGTTGATGACAAATAACTTCTAATTGACTATCATTTTCTTAATTTTTTTATAAAATGCAAACCAGTGGGATCATGGAGGTAGAGTGGGATGGCCTTGGAAAAATAATGTACACGGTGGCAAAGAATTCTACAGTTTCTATAATTCTACAGAATTGATTAAGTATAGGGAATATGTCACTCCACAACTACTCTATCTGCATAAGTGCCAAGTTAAAATATGGCGTTATTGGTGGCAACTCTTGAAAGTTCTACTGACGTCAAATACATACGATAAAATTTCTAGAACTATATTAAATATAGAGGAAGGAGGAACCGAAAAAAGTAAACAAGCATTGTAATATTGAATTTTATTTAATACATAACAAAATTTATATCATTTATACATATAAATATTTCCACTCTGAATTCACACGGCACAAAATATGGTGGACACGCGTATGTATATAGTAACTAAAAGGCCTAAAACAAACCTTAACCTAGCGGCATCCTTCGCCTGACAGACACATTCATTAATAAAATTGATTATGAATGTTGTGTAGTGGTTAAAGCGGCTAATGATGCTAAAAATGTATGTTCTGGATATGGAGATATACACATGTAACGATACTGGTTATCACAATATGGGTGTCGTTTCTCATAAAAAAATACAACGAATATCGTAGTGAAAAATCAGCAACGAAAACTGATTGTCTGTAACTATGAATAAAGAAACGATCTTTACAATATAAAGATGACACTTTCTCCACTAAGCATTTCCTACGTCAATCTTCGATCAATTCCACCTACCTAATAAGTCGTCCACAAGTAACAATTATTATTACATATACTCGTACGTTATCTACAAATTTTACGCTATACGCATATAGGGTTTTCTTCTTTAAAATTCCACACTATAACATGTGCTACAATACCACGCTGGCAATATATTAATATATCAAAGTGTAAGTATTCGTCCGCAATTTGTAAGTCTTCTTGAAGGATGTATTAAAATTACTTTTGATAGAATTATTGTACTTGTGATAATGCAACGTAAAGATTTCAAGAATCAACGGTACATTTGCCAGTTTTGCTTACTTCCTAGTATTTTAAAGCTACAGGGTGTATAATAATGCAGTGGATTGAGATATATCAATTTCAGGAGTTTCAAACATGCCTAATTGTTTTCCCCAGTCGCCTAATTTTGAGATTAAAAGTTTTGATATTATGCAATGATTTTGAAACTTATTCCAAAACATAAATCGAAAGAACTTATTGGCTCAATGTGCAAAAATCCATCCAAATCTAGAATGAATTTTGTTCCCATGATAAATAAAAAGAAATGCAGGCTCATGTCTGCAAAAGTAAAAGCACAAAAAAGAGTATAAATTGACAAAAAGAATGTGCTTTTATTTTTCAGAAATATAGTTATTTGCAACTTGATCAAATTTAGGCGCCTTTTTTAATGCTTTCTATTAGTTCATACAATTTTATTGTAAATAATGTGTCTGTTGATCATTTACAGGTATTTTGATCGTTGAACTAGAGGTGGACTCGAATTATCGACAATCCGCGTTTGTAATACAGGATTTTTAAAGAAAATCTAAAATATTTGCCAAAAAAATGACATGTCCTTTTCAACGAAATATTTAATGGTCGCCTTACTACATTTCAGTAAAAAAATAAAGTTTATTTCATACTGTCCGATATATTGATGTTTATTTCATACTGTCCGTTATATTGATTTTTTTTACATCAATTTGATTCCGGTAAGCGAGCTATAAAGCCGTTTGCACGCACCGGCAAAACCGGATCCGGCTCCGGCCTCCGTATGCAATGTTTTTAAATGAAAGATGGCACACACAGCCGGATTACCGTACCGGCAAATTGATATCTGGTTACATTGCATCCAGCGCCGGAGCCGGAATGGGATCCGGTTTTGCCGGTGCGTGTGCAAATGGCCTAACACCACAAGGCCGGTAAGTGTTATAAACCATAGCAACGCGGTTGCAATAGAAAAAACCCACTTAATTTTCACAAAATGTCATTTTTTACTTTTGAAATACATAAGTAATACAACGTGGTTGCTGTTCAACCGGACTCGACAGTATGAAATAAAACGCTATACGATACACGTCTGGTAGGTCGTATAACAGTAGGTACTCGTTTACATATTCCAGACTCGGCTCCTTCGTCGCCTCGTCCGTAATATTGAACTCGTACTGAGTCGCGTTGTAATAAGTTGATATCTGGCGCGAACGGGAGCGTCCATATACCCTAACGGTTTTTGGAGATGGCGTGAGCATCGCACTCAGGGGGTGCGTGAGACGGTTAAAACGCAGAAGACTTCTTCTTATTTTAGCCATCATGGGGTAAAGACGTGTTTTCTTAAGAGCAGGGGATCTATAAGATAACTGTGATGTCTCGTGTTTCTTGTGCTCAACCGAAATAATAAGGTATTTATTCGTTGTCTGTACTTGCTGATTTGTCCATCTCTGCCAAAATAATATTATCATGTTTTAGGATTAACATTCATACTTTCGTGTAAGCAATTCTGCATTGTTGTATATATTTTTGTTAATAGATTTTATTGTGGTTGTCTTCGGCATATTCATTTTAGAATAATATCAACCTGTCTCTTTTATAGTAAAGTATTTAGCCTTGCATATAGTGAGTAATAATTAGTGAGTTCAAACTTCTCTGAAAAAGTCTCAGAGAAAGAACTCACGATTTGAAGCCTCCCTAAGAGAGCGATAATTAATTCACGCTACCTTAAGATTAATTAAGATTGCGTTGTTTAGGTCAGTTAGGGTTGAACTGCCGTTAAATTGAAAATGGCAGTGGTCAACATGTGGTTTTAAGGTTAGGTAGTTGAGCAAAGCCCTAACAGGGGCCCCTTCAGTTTAGAGTTGATTAAAGTATAATAAATATTGTGAAGGGTGCTGCCCCATTACAGCGTAAATAACTATTCTTGTCCGGACATAAATAACTATTCTTGTTTGTAGCAAAATTCTGATGATTTTTACTTGCCTGGACATTAGGGTTTAAAAGCCAGACTCGTTAACATTTAAGAGAAAATGAAAAATTTTATAAAATTCTTTATTTGTTAAATGTTGTAGATTGACTTGAGTTTTAGCTGTAGAAAACATTAAAAAGCCGGACGCCTGGGACCTCTAGCGGCAGTCGGCAAATTTAGTAAAGTACCTGGATAAGTATAGTTGGAAAAACGTGTTTTGTTTTGTGTTAATCTTTTACTGAGGCATGTAAATATTTCAAGTATAACACCCGACAAACGACCGCCATTCCAGTTTATGCATATTTGCGTTCTTTTTGCTGTATTATTACAGTTTGCATGGTATTATGGAGAATTTATGGGGATAGGTTTTTGATGTGGTGTCCGGTGTGTATGTCAAAACTACTGATCTATTATCATTTAAATTCATTCACATAGATGACGATTTTTGCACCACCTTACACCTGGTAAGTGTTTTTTTGTGAATTTTTAACTGCATTTTTGTTAAGAATTTTTTCTTTCGATTTATGGTCTAACATGACAACGTTTTAATAAAATCAATTAAATTTTAGACTTTTTAATAAATTCACCAGAAGATCAACCCTCAAATTTAAACAGACCTCAATCCACTGCATTCGTAACCAAAACAACCCCCTCCATCATCACAAACAGATCTCGTGCAACAAACAAACGAAAAAAAAACTAAAACGTACGACATAAAATATTTAATTTCACAATCGAACTTTACAAAAACAAAAAAAAACACAAGTCGAAATTTACAAAAAAAAAAACTGACAAAAGAAATCCTTACTAATGGCGCGCGACGAGCGCCTCCAGGTGCGGGGGCACGGCCCCCCGATACGGAATTTTAAACTGTTTGACGACACGCGCCGCCATACAACTCAGTCTCGTGTATTTGGCAGAATTTACTAACTCATGCACCTCTTGTCCCTTAAGTAAACTAGCAAACGTATCACCATTATTATTTACTAAGTCGATGTGGGCCCCACCTTCCAGCAAGGTTCTCGCGAGGGCCGGCGGGCAAGGCCTGGCCATCGCGGCCAAATGCAGCGGCGTGTTGCCCTCCTCGTCTTGCGTATTCGGATCCGCGCCCACCTTCAACAATATCTCCGCTAGATGCGTCGAAGGAAACTGGCACGCTGGATATCTTCCTACTAGCGCCGCGTCCCGACAGCAGACCAGATGCAACGCGGTCCTTCCGAACTTACTCCTTATCTTTAACCTAACTAAACTGAATATGGCTCTGTGGATCTTGTCTGACATCTCGTCCGTCCTGTACTGCCCTTCCAGCAGTCTGGTGAGCAAGCACGCCAGGTATAACGTGATGACCAGAACCCTGGTCAGGTAAGTCATGTCTCTCAAGCCGTTCGGCATTTTGTCGAGCATCTTGTTGCCCAGTTCGACCTCCTTGACGGCCTTGTGGAAGACGCGCAGGATCTCGTTGCAGTCTACTGGTGGCACGATGCGTCCCCGCGATGTCGGTTTGCCTTCCTCGCCCATCATGAACGAGAAGAGCTCCGTGAAGGAGAATAGGCTGCTCTGCGTCATCGGGTTGAGACTCTCCAGCATCTCCTGCTGCATGTCGAGCGCGTAGTTCCACAGTTCTATACAACGGTTGAATTTGCCGGCGTCCGCGTACACCGCTCCTCTATACCTAAAGAAACGAACGGAACAAATGTTAAAACTGGGGAATGGTTAAACATTTTCAGTGTGAAGATAATGTATGTACCTATGTAACATTAATCCTAGCATACAAATAATAATAAATAATCCAATTTGTAATTTGCAAAAGTTTGCAATCACACACACGGCTATTTAATTCAAGTATTTTAATCCATCTTTATCATATCAATAATGTTATCATCGACAGTTATGTATCACTTCATTATCCATGTAGCCTAGACTATTTATTGTTGTAAGTAGACTTATGTTACTATTTTCACATGTTCTAACCTCAAAAAACTTGTAGCTTCCTTGATTAAGCTAGCAATCATTAGCGAAATGTAGGATTTAATAAAAAAAAGGTCAACCAAGACAAATCAGGTTACTACCCAAATATCAATTCACAATTGATGATTGTTTGATCAACCAACAAACAGTCTCCTAGTCAAAATATAATTTATGTAAGAAATGTATTTTATGGTCTGTAGATAAAACAAGAACATGAAACTTATGATGCGAAAAACTATCTTACAAATTTCTGACATTGTATTTATTGATGTCAATCGCTGGATGCGACTTGCACTCGCCCGGTTAAAAGAAAGCTGTGTCATCACTCATTTGTCACATTATTTTTGCTTATTATAACTTTAATGCTCAAGCTTTCATTAGAGCCTCCTGAGATATAAGATCTTTTTTGCGAGATCATAAAAAATGTGAACTGAAAAAATGGGACTTTTACATTTTGGGCCGGTTTTCCTAAAAAGAAAATGTGACGTAATTTGATCAACCATTCTGGTTTCACCAGATTCGTAATCTATGGAAAGAACCTCATCGAATACCATATTTTATAAAAGGGCCAAAGTGCGCAAATGAAAAAATTAGGTATGGAAACGGATACAAAAAGTACTTAGAATCTAAATTAATCAACCACTATGTTTTTTTAGAAAATAAACTGCTTCCGGGTTATGCCGTGTGTCAAGATTTGTTAATGCTGACGTTTCGCGAACCATGTTGCTCGCTTCTTCAAAGCTAATTGAATACTGCTCGCTTCTTCAAAGCTAATTGAATACTGTATTCAATTGAATTGTGGCCGTGAAAGCCTACGTACTTATTATGCTTTTTACCTATTTGGACCGTGTTTTTATTAAAAACACGGTCACACGAAATCCTCAAAGATATTAGAAGTCATTTTTGAGACTGTGTGATTTTCGCAATTTCTACTAAGACCAAAAACAAAGCTATGAAAAATATTTGTTTAGCCACAATTAACTTAAAATTCAAATTACGCCCGTCAAAACGCTGGTTAATCTAATGACGGATGATCGAAATGACTGGAATAGTTAACCTTTGGGTATCTTAAAACTGTGCTTACACAGTTTTGAAAAGTTGAAGTAAATAATGTCCGCCCTCCAAGCATTGGTGACGCTCTCTTTGGTATCGGGTCTTAGAAGGAGACAGTTATGCGTCCAGCGTGCGCCCAATGGGACCTAGTCATTGAATAACTGTGTTATCGTGTTTCTAGTTCTCAACCGAAATAATAAGGTATTTATTTGTTGTCTGTATTTGTTCGCACCATCTCTGCCAAGGGTTATTATCATTGTTTTAGAATTAACATTCATATCTTTTTGTAACCAGTTCAGTATTGTTTTAATATTGTTAATAGATTCTAATGTGGTGTTATTTGGCTATTCATTTTAGAATAATATAAACCTGTCCGTTTTGTGGAGAAGCATTTTGGCTTGCAAATAGTGATCAATAATTAGAAAGAGTTCGAACTTCTCTAACAAAGTCTTAGAGAAAGAACTCACAAGTTTTAAGCCTCCGTAAGAGGGAGATAATTAATTCACGCTACCGTAAGTAAAATCAACTAAAGTAGAGGATTTAAGTCAAGTTAGAAAATGAGTTTCAAAATGGCGGACCAAGCGTCGCTTGGGGGAGTCGCCACCTTCAAAATGTGGTTTGAGGTTAGGTTTGTCAGCGCCCCCTTCTGTTTTGTGTGATTTAAATTAATACATATCTAGAAGGGGCTTTCGCCTCCATTAAAGCTGATCCCATTGAATATATCGCATTTAAAACTCTACGTACACAGTAATTGTGATTTTATTTCGATGCTGAATCGAACGCTCACGAAGTACGACCTACTCCCATCAGGAATGCAGCACCTTGCCATTACCGCCACAGCCATAAAAAAATGAGGATCGCGACGTTTTCATCTACAAACACAATCAAGTGGTACGGAGTGTTCAATGGCGAATTTCTATTCAGTTTGAAGAAACATGACGCATGTTGATCCGAACGAGACGTACAGAACATCACGATTCTCATTGTTTTACCCCATAAATGTTATTATTAACGTTGCAAATTATTTTATTGTCGACGTGAATGAGAGAAAGGTTGGTGCATAACACTTGGCACTTTACCATCCTTTTGCACCAACGTCTACGAAAGAATTACATTCTAATCTGATATTTTAGGTCCCGACATACTTAATCTATTATACAGGGTGTATATGTATTTGTATGTTTATTTCATCAAATTAATCAGATGGGATCAGGATTAATGCAATAAAAAAATCTGATGTGGCCAGGCACATGACTTTATCGATTAAAGCTGCGTTCGGATATTGTACTCCGTTGACACCGGGTACACCGTCCAAATGACACTTACGTCTTATTGGGTGTAAAAACTGTAACGGTGTACAATATCCGAACGCAGCTTATATTATTGACAGTAGGTATTGTCAAAACATTAGTATTTGACACTACCTACTGTCATTAGAATCAAAAAATCTGACAAATCCTGGCTACTAGTTTTAATGCAGTACGACCGATTTCGATGAAATAGAATTTGCTCATGCAGCTAAACTATTGATTGTACCAAAAAATGTCATAGTCATAAATTATTCAGAATTTCCTCTACTTTAATTTATTATTTACCTATTTCGACGAAATTCCAGAAATGGCGGCTTATTTGCAAAATCTTTCAAAAATGCTCAGACTAAACCTCCAGTTCCTTTGTACCCTTTTCAACAGAAAGCTTTTCAGCTCTAAGTTTGGTCATGAAACTTCTAAATATGAAGTTTCGTCAAGATACCTTTAGTAGTTTCTCCGGAATCGTCGTCACAAAAAACGGGTACACACACACACACACACACACACACACACACACACACAGACATTTTTTTGTACCTTGGTCAAAAATGTTCAGGGGACACAAAAAGACATATTTCCGCTAAAATCTCAAAATTTTTTTTTGGCACGATTACAATACTTTACATACTGCGTATGATAAAGTAAAAATTAAAATCAATAATACAGTTTGTCGTTAATATCTTCAATCTTCAATTTCGTTTAAGAAAATTGTACAGCATAAAAAGCCACGTCCTCTCCTGATTTAACCGATATTCTATGTCATTAAATAAATGGACCCCATGTATACTCACGAAAAACGGACACCCGGTATAATGTATACCTACCTTGCCAAATAACTTATTTCACGTTCTGTCAACACAACTATAATCTTCAGACTATATTCTGTTTTTTGATTGCATGTTCATTAGAAGAACTAGATAACCAAATAGTGTTTTTCTATTAAACATCTAGCTTGCCAGACACTATTTTCTAATATCTCGGAACAATGGTTTTGCACTTAGCTCGTTATTTACCTCAACTCTTCACATAAGCAAGGTGTTTTCGTACTCACCACTCATATTGGAATGTATAAGATGTTGTTGTGATTCCAATAATTCATTTTGTTTTTGGGAAAAACGATTTGGTGAACATATGGCTAGGCGTCAAGAGATTTTATTTTTAGCAATTGTGTTCCTATCCAGTATACACTTATTTTTGATCGTCCGATATAATAATGTAAATGAACAGTTCCAGGACATTAAAGAAACTGTATAACCGCGCCGCGTATATGTGTGTTTTGTAATAGTGGAAAAATACGCTGTAGCTAAAAGCGCATGTCCACGACTGGTCTAAGGGTTACCAGCTTTGTAATGAGTGTGACGTGAGTCGAAAAGCAGTGCCGTATGTGCGTGAATAAACGTCATGGATCCGGAAACAGTGTCCAGGTTAAAAAGTAAAACCGTTTTTCTTTACAGAAATATTAGCGAGAGAATAACAATACTTTACCTAATAAAATAACTAGTGTCTGGGTGGGCGGGGCCTAATATCCTCTCCCTGATCACAAGCGCTTGCATCCGCATCTCGTCGGGGTCGGCCATCAATTCGTCCAGGCCTTCCGGATCCGTGATCTCCTGGCAATAATCGTATGCAGGAACTTTCTCAACCCGCTTCTTGGGTATAGGCGGACCGTCTCCGTAATACCTATAAATACGAATACAGATTAGCATCTTCAGGAGAGTAGAAGAAAAAGTGCGTATACTGTACCTTTCGTGCATCGCTCGCTTCCAGTACTCCAACGCTGTGATCATGTCGCGCTTCTTGTCGACGAACGTCGCTCCCAAAAGTTCCATCGCGTCTATTTTCTCCTTCCGCGACACCAGATGGGGCAACTTGATCAGATACTCGACTATGTGGTTGTGACCTGTCACGCCAGCAGCCAATAATGGAGTCATCCCTGGAAAGAATGTACATAATCGTGTATAATAATGATGCTTGGAGAAGGAATAATTTATAAATTTAAATAGTAGGTAATAACTAATCATTACCATACGAATCTACGTCCATCGTGGCTCCATGCTCAATCAGCAGCTTCAGTATCTCCAAGCTACCGGACTCTGCACAATCATGTAACGCGGTGTTCCCTTTCACGCTCTTCCTGTTGACGCTTGCGTTCAGCGACAGCAGGTATTTCGCTATACGTATATGGCCCTTGTAGCACGCAATCATCAGGCAGGTGTGACCGTGTCGGTTGGCAAGTTCGATATCTGCAAGAGATTCTTCAATTAGCAGGAGAAAATATTTTAAGACCAGATTCATGATCTTTGGATCTGGTCAAAATGATCAAAACACAAGTTGTCTCTGAATATGAATATGATAGAGCTTTTCAGAACTAACCTGCCCCGTGCATCACCAGGTACTTGACAATCTCCAAGTGGCCGTCGAAGCACGCAGCCCGCAACGGCGTCGAATTCGTTCTCGTGGTACTGTTCACTTTGGCACCGTGCGACAGCAGCAACTGGACGATGTCCAAGTGACCCGCTGCCGCAGCGCACCATAAGGGCGGAGCGCCCTCTATAGTCTCACCATCGAATATAACTGGAAGAGAAAATGGCACCATTCAAATTTCTAGTAAAGTTTCCTTGTGGTGAGTTGAAGTAAGAGATTGGATTGAATTGGTGTGTTTTCAAGTATTGATAATAGTATATATGAAACGCGAATGAAAACCGGAAGGAAGAAAATTAAGTTTTGCAGAAGGCTCACAATACTAAATTCAGGGCAGCAAAGCCATCTGCAATATGGTTCCATACCTACTTGTAAAGCCAGTTCTGTCGAGCATGAAATCATAGCGATGCGGTCGGTATGAAGACAAGCTTAACTCCCGCAGAAGAAGGAGGAAGGGATTTGGTGTTTTTATAAAGCCCTTCAACTCCGCCAGGTGGGCTCTGATCGGAGGCTAAGAAGACACTTTGTCTTGTGGAATACTGAAACTACTATACATATGACATCCTTGCATTTGCCGACGACGATCAGATAGTCGTGTCTTGTTGATGTTAGGGAATGGAATTCCCTAACATTCCTTGACTTTCTTTTCCTACCTAATAAAGTACGCAGCGTCTGTGTGGATGAAGGGCAATGGTTGGAAATAGCATCCCAAAAAAGCTAGCTGTCGATCATGAAATCATAGCGATGAGGTCGGTAGCTATGAAGACAAGCTTAACTCCCACAGAAGATGGAGGAAGGGCTTTGGTGTTTTTATGAACGCTTTCAACTCCGCCAGGTAGGCTCTGATCGTGGAGGCTAAGAAGAGACTTTGTCTTGTGGAATACTGAAACTACTATATGACATCCTTGCATTTGCCGACGATCGGACAGTCGTGTCTTGTTGATGTTAGGGAATGGAAAGCATTCCTCGACTTCGTTTTCCAACCTAATAAAATACGCAGCGGTCTGTGTGGATGAAGGACAATGGCTGGAAATAGCATCCCACAAAAGCAAGCTGACTATCATGAGGGCAGGGGGAAGATTGAAACGGCTTGATACAAGTGAACTGCCGTTATCCAGCTTCTTTGTTATCTGGGAGTCCAGTTTGACGAAAAGTGGCGAGAACAACTGCAAAGGCTTAGGGGAGATTTCTAGCGAGCTTCGGAGGACCAAAAGAGGATAAACAAGTAGTGGACAGCCTCCAGTATGAAAGGGTACGAAGCAATACTTATATTTAGAGCACAGAACGTGTAGAGTTAAAATTACTGCATGTATGTGTGCTAATAAAAAAATAAAAGAAAAGAGTTCCACAGGGAGGCGTCCGATCGCCCACCCTATACCACCTATTTACATACGACGTGCCTACCAACGACTCGGACAAAAAGGGACTATTTGCTGACGACAACAATCTGCAAGCATCCATCAACGAACTCAGAAATTGGCTTAAAAATTGTGCATACATCTAAATCATACTAAATGCGAAGTTATATAAATATAAATATTTACCTTAAGGAAAATCAGAAACCCGCAAAAGATTGTAATAAATAACAAAATAGCATGGATTCCATCTGACCAGGCAGCCAAATACCTTGGAGTACATCTGGACACAAGAGTAACTTGAAGAATACATATTAACACCAAGCTGAAGCAGGCATACGGAAGACTAACATCACTCTATCCCATAACTAATAAAACGTGTGCTCCAAAAAACACCCCATCGTTTGTATGAAATAAGCAATTACATGAAGAGCATGGAATCCTAACAATCGTTCAATTCGTAGCAAGAACTAGCAAACAAATTCTTCAACACAGAACACAAGACAAATACCATACATCAAATGACCAATTATCTACCAGCAACAGCGTGCTAGCTAACCTAATCACCACAAATAAAAATCGGGGCCACATCCCCTTAGATTGATTAATGCCAAATATTAAGTACCATATTCATAAAATCAATGGAAAACAAACTTTATAATTGTAGAGCAGGTTATACCTGCGGCTTCCATGCGCCTTCAATCCGATACACAGCGATAGGTGTTGGAAATACCGAGAAATGCTGCTGCGAGTCCAACGAAAACTAGAAATAAGAATCTCTCAGCATACATACTTCAGCATACATACTTCGGCATACATTACCGCCAGATGAGTAGTACTGGTAATGACTCCTCCAATAACAATCATGGCTCAGGAGAAAAGACAAAGGCATATACTGGGCATCCGCCAATCCACAAAGCAGAAGAACAGGAGAGGGCGATAGACACATGGCAACAGGAGTAAGAGCAGACAACTGGTAGGGCGCGCTGCACCAAGTATTTACGTACTACTGGACCACCGGATAGTGGAGGCGAGAGCATGCTGAAGACATGGTGAGTGCAACTACTTTCTGACTGTTCATGACCTCTCACGGTTGTTTTGGGAGTAATGTAGGACCTCCTGCAGGACAGACGGCCGGAGGGTGCTTTTTAGACAGATCCACTGGACAGATGTAATAGGAACAGTACAGCTGCAACTCAGACCCTTTAGGAGTTGATTCCTCAGAAGAATAGTACAACTTACCACGAGATAACCAGAGAAGTGTTATTTGTTTCGTCATGCCTTCATCATGATACCACGTTGTCATTAAGATTAATGAAGCTTCTAAAATTGAATATTCGAGTGCTAACAGAATTTCCTTTACGTTCAAAGTCGTACAACACAATACATTCCGATTTTGGTAGCATACCCAATGGTATCTCTCTAGACACTCGTTGAATGTTGAGCAGTTACATTCGCATCGATGCAGAAATGCGAAAGACGACTGTGAGAATAGTTATGAACACCCATTGGCTTCGGAGCAATCAGTTCGATCTATATGACACCAGCAACACGTTCCATGCCAAGTCCCGACGATTTCACACAAAAGCAAATAAACGATCATCAATCATTAGTTTACACCCCGTAAAATCGTAACTATGTGCGGACGTCACTCAGTTTTTCTCCTCGTAAATCTCAAGTTCCCGTCCCTGCCAAGAGAAAAATTGGCAAGATCCTGACCAGTTCAGACATTACATCCAGAATAATCAGCCAAGATAGTACTAGCTGTAAGTTTCCTATGTTTAAGAATATGATTCATAAGAAAAAACTTGTGATTTAGCTTTAAAAAAATAATGTTTTCAGTTCAGTAGCTTAATGCAAACTAAATTCTTTTTGGCATGAGAACATTGAAACTACCCAGCAATCACAATCGTTGTTCCTTTGTAATATATATTTACCTGAACCTGGTTGCTCGATCTCGGCATGACATTTTTCTATAAGGTACTCGGCGACATCGTAGTGGCCATTCCTACACGCTATAACTAAGGGCGTAGCCCCTGACGTCTTCGCCGCTACCAGCATAGACACTTCTTCCTTGCAGAGAATTCCGTGTAAGTATATCTGGAATGAAAAAAGAGAGACTTACTATACAATAATATAGGCTGAAATAACTCGAGATGCACAATTGCTTGCACAATTTATTACACTGAAACATTTAGACTGAAACACAAATTTTTTTTTTTAAGTTTAGTCATTTTTTCTGTATATGTTCTTTATACACTACCGCTGCGGTATCAAAACCGGTGACATGGAATATGTATATTCGCCACATTAACGAAAGGAGTTATATTTTTTCTGATAAGAGAAAATCTTTCATAACACCTATTGGAGACGGATGGAAATTGGTTCAAGGAAACGTTAAGTTAAGGCAATATATATACTTGCAATTTGGAAATTAGGAATAAATTAACTGTACAAACCCTCGTGGGAATGAGTATAATTATTAATTAAACAGATATGATGAAAGAGAAACCTAGTAAAAAAATTATAATAAATTATACAAAATTTCGCATCAACGTGTCACGCAAATTGTTTATTACTTCTTTGCAATTCGCCGAGTGATTGTTCCGAAATGGTCTACATCAAGAATTTTAATACAGCAATATTAAACTAAATATGCGCGCTTTGAACTTTTGAGTTATTTCGATTATTTTTGCGATTGTACGCACAAGCAGTATGCTAAAACTATGGTCACATTAGCTTTATCTTCTGAAAAGAAATCTGGTTGCTTTAAACGACATCTCAATCCGACCGAAAACATTGCCGAATTAATTCTGTTTTTTAATGATAAACTATCTATCATGTTCACCTTCAAATATCATAGAATATGAATAATAATGAATACCAATTTCAGTTTCAATTATCAACATTTAACATCAGACTTTTCAATATTCATATCAGAAGACGTCAAATGTCACAGAAAATAAGATTTATGCAAATTCGACAGTTTTGGTAAACTTTGGTCGCCATGGTGACAAAGTCACTGACATCTTATGTGACCTGGGAGTCTCTTCTCGTCATCTTTTTGAAGCGAATGCGAGACTTCTCGAATGGTTAGGTGAGAGTGGGGATATCGGCTGTTGCCTTGTGTTTGGAACGTATGGGCGTGGCGCATGCGTTATTGTTCTTAGCGACGAGCAAACTTGCTCATAGATACGTTCGTATGGGCGTGGCGCGTGCGTTATTGTACTTAGCAACAAGTAAATTTGCTCATAGATACGTTCCAGAAACCGCTGATATCCCCACTCCGTCCGCCTAACCATTCGAGAAGTCTCGCATTCGCTTCAAAAAGATGACGAGAATAGTCTCCCTGGACTCGGAAACCGAGTTTGTGTATCAAGAAGTCGATTTTGAGTTGGATGATTCTAATAGAGAAAAGTAAACTCTTTCCATTGAACCCAAAACCAGCTTGGTAGCTATCTTAGCAAAGTAATTTAAGTTTCAGTAGCCAGGTCACATACTTGGAATCAGGAATCTTCAAATATCACAGGAAAAATTATGTTATCATGCAAAGCTCACATTTTTCATCTCCTCAAACATCAGATTCCGAATCAGCGACCACAAATACTCTTTATACGCATGCTTATAGCTTTTGTATCAACTGCTCAGAAAGATGACATTTTTCTATGGAGTATGCTAAAGTCCATATTCCGCTGCCGTACAAGCCACATTTTTGAACCTGCTTTTAATATCTTGTTTAATTATCTGCCGAAACGTTAAATATAAACAAAAATGCCGCTATATATCGAATAAGACATGGCCTGAGAGAGAAGGACTACATCGTGTATATTCCAATATCTCAGAGAGATATACTATGTTTTCAGAGCTCTACTAATAGTGAGTCGACTATATAGTTAATTTTCGTTGATTAGAAGTAAAATGAGGCATCTTGCATCTTAGTGAAGTTGAAGTTGCTCGTGCTGTCGCCCTTATTCAGCATAGCCAGTCTATTCGACATGTTAGCAGGGACCTTCGAGTTTCCCCTTCTGTTATTCAGCGTTTATAGAATCGGTTTCAGGAAACTGGCCAATATATTAGAAGAGCTGGACAATGTTGAAATCGAAAAATAACTCAAAATCAAACCGATTTCTTGTCCTTTCCTCTCTACGTCCGCGTACTGCCACAGCACGAGACCTCCTAAACGACCTAAGACGAGCACATGGAACAGAAATTTCTAATCACACTGTTAGAAACAGATTAAAAGAAGCGAATTTGAAACCAAGACGACCTGTCCGCGCACCACGTCTTACGCATCATCACAAAGCAGCGCGAAATAGGTTCGTTTAACTCGTTGCGACGGTTGAGTACGTGTATATAGACGTGAACGCTACGCAGCCGCTACTATACAGGAAGTGGATAGATTTGGTCGTCGATCTGTGATGGTTTGGGCTGGAATCAGTATAGATAACAGAACTGATCTTGTTGTGGTTCCTGGTAGACTAAATGCCATGAATTACATCGAAAACATCTTGGAGGACCATGTGGTGCCTGCTGCATATGGCGTCGGTCAAAATTTCATTCTAATGCAGGACAATGCAAAATGCCACATACCGCCGGCATCGCCAGAAACTTTTTACCAGAACGTGGAATTCAGGTCATGGAATGGCCGGCGTTAAGTCCTGACCTGAATCCTATTGAACACGTGTGGGATCGCTTGACCGACGTTGTGCGCAAGCGCTCTATCCACCACTAACCATACCGGAACTGACACAAGCCCTGGTTGAGGAATCGGAAAGCATACCCCAAGAACCTCTTCGCAGACTAGTGCGAAGCATGCCACGCAGGTGTGAGGAAGTGATTCCTGGTCGTTGAGGGCTTCACTGTATTAAACCTCACCAATCCACAGAAAAGCCGTCTGTCATCGATACTGTGGCAGTCATTTCCATTTTGTTTTGCGTTATTAATTTATATTTTTAAGTGTAACTTAAAAGTAACTAAGATTTGTAATATTGTTTTTGTCATTTTCTTTAGTTAAATAAGCCGGTGAAGTATACCAAATTTGATTTGCCTAGAAATATTATTTAAAATGTGACAGGTTTCGAAAAAGGTGTTCCCCTAATTTTTTTGAGCAGGGTATATAACGAGAATACTTATTGAACGAATGAATTGAAATTTACACAGCACATGCTTTATGCCTTTATTTTGTTCCGTCGGCCAGAGTTTGGATTAAGGTCACTCTTCTATTTTTGTTCTTCGAACGACCGCAAAAAATCGATAAATTGTTGCAGGTTTTCTCTATATGGTCGCCATATGTTTGTATTCTAAAAATTGAAAAACTTATTCGCCTGAAATTGTAGTTTTATGCATTTTGACTTTAAAATACCGTTTATTTTGGTTTCTTTCAGACCAACCGATTACATATTCAGAGCATAAAACTTTTGCAAATTTTAGATTGTTATCAATGCTTTGGCCATGCTCTTTTGATTATTTTTTCATTTTATATTTGGATTACCCAATAGCAATACGAAACCAGTTGTCCAATAGTCACAAAAATAATCGGTGCTCACCAGCGTTAGGTAGGCTTAGAAATTGTACCGTATCGCCTCGAAGACAAGAAAGCATAACCACATCGTTACGTGCCTCCTTAACCACACGGACAATTAACGTAATGGACCTATAACTAATCGTTTGACTCATTTGCCTTGGGAGTTCCACGACTCTTACCGCATAATGCTGCTCGTTATTATCGGTCATGTCCCGTCGTCATACACATGGACGTTTATCGGCACTCATAAAAGAGACAACTTACGGTCATAACATAACCATAACGATCGGCTGTGTTCGAAATCGCTGTATCGCCAATTCGATTCGCATAATCTCACTTTCCTATGACATCGAGCATTCCCCTGATATTGTGTTTTATAGATACTTAACGGACAACGGTAGACTTTTGCCGTATTATTGTCTGAGGGTGTGGGATCGAATGTTGATGGAATGTTTTGTTCAATAGAAAATTGTTACTGTTTTAGGTTTTGAAGCTTTGAAGGAAACGGAAAAAGGAGATTATCATAATTGTACAGGTGTCCCAATAGAATGAACGGCCTTGGAAGATTGTAACTCTGCTGATAAAGATATTTTAGAAACGATTTTGCCCTGATATGAAAAAAGCCTGAGCCCACATTTTAAAATTATTTTTGCTTATACTGCTGAGTTCATAAGATTGAAGCAACTAAAAATCATGTTTTCTTTTTATGCAGTACCCAATATTTTGGCAAATTTTTAAATTGTTTGCTAAATTTTGAGGAGGGTAGGTATTTACATACTGTCAATTAGTTTGACGTGATATCAGTCAGTGACTACAGCTAGTGACACAATTTTGACGAAAAAATATTAATACTATTTATCTCCAAACGATTATTTTTTGCACTATTGTATGGTATTACTTTCTTATGTAAAAAAGTGTAGATTTCTTATGTAAAAAATTTAACCACATACACTGCAGGGATGAGCAACCCCGTATGGCGGGCCGCATGCGGCCCGCCATACGTTTACGTGCGGCCCTCCAAAGATTTTAAAATTGAACTTTAAATTTTGTTTCGCAACCAAGTTTTTGAAATGTAGCCGACAGCAAACACTAGAGATCTTAAAGACGCGACACTCAAAAAAGAAGCCCTGTTCCGAGACTGAGGACTAATGTAAAAGCCCATTTGTGAAAAAAGCGTCTCCGGGCGGCTTTGTTTGACGCTACACGTATGTGACGCAAACTATGTATCGGTAAAAGTATCGGCAAGCGGCGTAAAGTCAAAGCTCAAAGGGTATTTAAAATTTTGGAGGGGATCTAGTCGTCTTAACCCTGTTAAATATTAAGTGTTTCATTTTCTGGTCACATTTTAGTCAAATTTTAACAAAAAAGATGAAACCGTTTGCTGATGGTGAGATGACTAAGGAATGTTGCAGAAACTGTTGTTGCAGAAATAGCTTTTCCTGATAAAAAGGACATTATTTCCAAAATCAGTTTATCAAGATTTACAATAGGAAGAAGAATTGAAGATCTGTCTGAAAACATAATTGCAACTTTACATGAACGCATTAAAAAAAATGAATGGTGTTCCTTGGCACTTGATTAAAGCTGTGACATCAGCGACACATCACAACTAGCGATATTTTTAAAATTGCCCAATGTCAACACGCCTGTAATAAAATTATTATTAATTATTATAAAATAATTAATTTTCTCAAATCAGAAGCGTTAAATCATCGCCAATTTAAAGAATTTTTAGAAGATTTGAGAAGTAAATATGGTTATGTAATTTACAACACAGAAGTGGGTTGGTTGAATAAAGATGCTATGCTAACAAAAAGCTTATAATTTACAAAATTATTCAATTGTTTATGGAAATGAAAGAATAGTTGTTTCCCCAATTCGAAGACAAAAATGGATGTGTGTTTTTGCGTTTCTCGTCGATGCACAGTGGTTCATTTTCAACTTTTAGGGGGACATGGACAATATTGATACTATTTCGGCTAAAACACTCCGATATTTTGTTTGTTTTTTTTTAATTTGATTCTTTAACATCTACAGATTCTATCGGTAAGAAAAAAAATTCAAAAATATGCAAAAAAAAATTGATCTGGCGTTATGTTTACATAAATTTATTTTTTTGAGACTTTTCAATGAACTTGTAGTTGTTGCTACCTTGATAATATTGGCAACATTTCTCTTGCCAATTTTAACGAATGCAAGTTCGTCAGCACTATATGACGCAACAAGATTTTGTATACGTCTCCTCTTCATCATTGTACTCAATGAACTAAACTCTTTTACGGCTGGACCACCAGTAAGGGTTGAACGTGGGACTTGGGGTTGTTGTACATTTGGAGTAATTAGTTCCTCTAGAAGCCAGTCGTTATTTCGTTTGAAAAAGCTGTTCTTATTTCTTCCACTTATTTTCCACCTTTTAAGAAGTTTCATTGAAAATATTTTAATAGTACTGTGAATGTCCTCGATTGAGCTATCTGGCAATCTCGACCTGACCCAATCGACCATCTGATTCTGTACGTATCGTATTTATTTAAGAGAAAAGCTTTTCATTCAAAATAAACTCGAATAACTAAATACTAACACCTGGCAACAAAAGAGAGAAAAAAAGTAACTTCCGGAGAGCCACGCACCTACAGATAGGCATCATTAGAGAGCTGATAATCTTGACATAATATTGAGCAATTTATAGCGAAAACGAAAGGGTTTCTTTTTGTTCTATTCGAATGAACATTGTGCAACTTTTAGATTTCTGCATTTTTCCTTTAATATATAAACTGACTGTATTGTATAATAGAAAAACTAAATATGGATAAAACTTAGATCATAACTAACCTGAAGGACCAGCAGCCTTGGTGAAACAAGAATATTTAGCAATAGTTACAAATAACACAGTAAAAAAAATTATCAAAGGTATACAACTTTACCAGAGAACTGATAAGCACGGAGCGCGTTGTAAAATTGCTATTTCTAAGGAATACTACGACCACAATCTGTTTTCAAAAAAGAAAACTGGTACTATTTGACCTGTTTGGACATCTGGCTATAATGCTACATGGAATTCTTCGACATTTTTGTAAACTTTACTTTGATGCATATGTCCCCGTAAATCTGCAAAATGAACCACTGTGCGATGTAACTCAGCATTTGAATGTTTGCAAAATTAAAGTTTTTGAAAGCAAAATTTGGCACAAACCTCTATTGTCAAACAACACGTCACATTTTGCAGTCTTAAGAAAAGAAAATCCTTCTGAAACCCGAAAATATGTCCAGCATTTACAAAAATTTTAAAAACTGAATTTGAATAGCGCTTTATAATATTTAGATCAGAAAAAACTGTTCTTTGTTTTAACATTCAATATAGAAGTGGAAACAGTACCGGATGAGATACGATTACAAGACGACACGGATTTAAGAAATAAATTTCAAAATGTTGACATACACAATTTTTATCAAAATTACATCAATTTAGACAAGTTCCCACGATTAGCCGCATATGCAAAGCAAATAATGACACTTTTTGGAAGCACTTATGTTTGCGAACAATTATTTTCGGCAATGAAAATAATTAAAAGCGATCACCGATCGAGATTAAATGATGTACGGTTAGAAAGCTGCGTGCGAGTTGCTGTGTCGGCTATATCTGCAAATATAGACCGATTGATAGCAAAGAAGCAATGCTAAATTTCTCATTAAATAATTAATGTTTCTCCACATATATCTTTCGCCGCTTTTTAGTAGTATTTCTATTAATTAGTGTTTTATTTATGTATTTTTGGTATTAGGTTTTTGTTAATACAGAGATAATTTGAGTTCATCATTCAGCGTTTGTTTTCAAGTTGTTTACTTGCGTCCCACACAATTTTTTTTAATTTGTAGCTGGCCCGCTGTAAAAAAGGTTGCAGGTTATACAGGATTAAAAAAATCAACTTTTGTGGCAAAAACCGTTTACAATATGTCAAACCACATTGGTAACTCCCTAGTATATAAATTGTAGAATCTATGTCATTAAACTGATAGAACCAACTATCTCTGCTAAGTTGAATTACAACATATCACAGTAGTTGAGTAATGATTTTTTTCAAACTGCTGTTTTAAGCAAAGCAGTACAGAGTAGTACATAGTAATTAGTAATTAATGCCTTACATTTAGTATCGCTCCAAAAAAGTACGGAAACATAAGGTGTTCAGTTTAAAAAACATAAATTTGAGTTGTTATAATCTTATGGAACAACCTGTATTTGCGAAATTAATTTTAAAACTAGGCGTTCCTCATATTAGGAAAAATCAGTTTTAAAATATCTTCATCAGGAGAGGTACAATCTTCTGAGACACTGTATTGGGACACCCTGTATATTATTTGACGAGCATACATCGTTGGTGCCAAAGAGAAACACATCTCAAAATTCGTCATATTTTAGTAAAATGGTGAAATATGTTTGCTAGCCTCTATTTTTATCAGAAAAAATCGTCATAATTATAGTTCATAAGAGAACCGGTAGAGAAATCAAGTGTCACTTTGTCTTTTGGCGATAAATAATTTAAGGATTCCGATAAAAAAAAATACTTCACAAAAAAACCTCACATTTAGAATTAGCCAAAGCAAGTGTCTGCAAGAAAACCGTCATGCTTGTTGTGTTGTGCTACATTTGATAATACGTTAAATTAATTTAATAATGTACAATTATCCTGTTCGTGTGTTCTGTTAAGATGTAACACTATTCAATTTAGATTTAAGTTCAATTCGAAAAAAAATAACGACTCAAATACGTATTCTTTTGGCATTGTGTCACTTTTCTAGATACTTCTATATTGTGATATAGAAGGCTGGATACTAAAATAAAGTAAAACTAGATACTAAAATTGGATATCCACACCAAATTTACAATTGTCTTTTTTTTTATGAAGTTGTGTGTGTTTTAGTTGTTGATATAATTTCAAATAAAAAGCAAAGTTCAGTAGACGGACTAAATTATTGTTATTATTATTAAAAAATCTAAAATAGTATATTATAGTTTCTATCTATTTATTACGATAGAATAAGTTATTTTTGTTTTAATTCATACACGTTTATAACAGAAAATAATAAAGTTTTTTATAAAAACAAAAACATATTGGGTTTTGTTCAACTTATTAAATAATTTTGTCTGTGAACTTCAACAATTTGACCAAAATGTCAGAACTCAAGTAACGGTATGATATTAGGGGTAGTTTGTTGAACTGCTTATTTCTTATATTATTTTTATTATTTTATGTATTGTCAAATCGTCACAAACAAATACGTTTCGAGCATGAAATTTATACAAGAGCCACCAAGTAAGTGTAAAATCATGCAAGTGATTTATATCCAATTTAGTCACTCAAATTGAAGGCAATACAGTAGAGCGTCGATAATCCGAACCTCGGTAATCCGAACGCCCAAAAATCAAATAATAAACAATTTAATCACTGAGTAACCGAGTAAAAACCCCTTTTTGTCGATTTCTGTTTACATAAATATTCCTTTTGTTTTATATCTTGTATCCAATACTCCTATGTTCTACTACTTAGCTGCAATGTTTAATAATCCGAACAGTTTGATAATCCGAACCACCTTCGGTCCCAATTAGTTCGGATTATCGACGCTCTACTGTATTTTGACACAAAACAGCTAAGCAGGTAAACAGGTAAAGTATTAAATAATAAGCAGAACCTCAAGGCTGCACATCTGTAGTAAGTACCAATATTTAAAACTTCTCCACAGTGCCAAAAGAAGAATATCCATCTACGAGTATTAACCCGACAACCCATGACAGAAAGGCCAATGACAGGAAGAAGTGGGCGATTGTCAAAGAGACAAAGCATCTAATGCTAATGCACATCATTACAGCAAAAATCCATATCTCGCACCCACTCTATCAGACGTAGTACGTATTCAAGCCTTTTTTTCATCGATTTACAACGATGAGATCGCAGGTGTCCGTTTCTGCGTGGGAAATCCATTACGAGAAAAATGCCCCAACACAGCGCAGCTAAATCTAAGGTCAGGGATGGCTATTGTTGCCGACCTAGCTAATCGATACTGCAACATGGAGCGGAGAGGTTGATGCCCTCCTCTGCCAGCGTCACCCACATTTCGCGACAACGTGCGCTACCTGCACAAACAAGCCGGATTCCGACTGGATTTAACTCGACGCGATACCGCGGAGGAGGAAGAATGGTTATTTTGTCATCCCTCGACAGACGTAACGGCACATATTAATCAACAGCAAGACGGCCGCCACGTGTTCGTTCCTTTAATCGCGGTAATGAATGGATGCTTATATATGTGGCAAATGTTCAGAAGTGCAGCAGATGCGAGTTGACCGAAATTTTGGTTTTATTAATAGGTCCCACTGAGGAATGCGTGTGCTGGTGGCAAATTATGCCAGTTCGTAGCCTCTACGAGGGATAAGGTAGCAATAAGTGCAATAACACTTAGCAGCAGCATTTTAATTCATTTGAATTACTTTAATTAATTTAAAAAATTAATTTTAACTCATATCCAGAAATGCACCGTTTGGATGCTGCAGATGATCAGTTGCACAGGCAATCAAATATGGTTTATCTGGAAACATTTTTTATTTGGTGTGATTAAACATAAGAACCTAAAATAGCTAACATTGGTTCAAAACGTGGGTTCTCATTCTCTTCAAAAAAGAACCCTAATTGGTTTTAAAACGGTTTTAAAAATGATTTATCTCGCATGACCACTTTAAAAATACACGTAAAATTGAGCCCGAGCCCGTATAGCTTATCTACTTTAGGAAAAAAAATTGATGTGGCCAGGCACATGACTTTATCATACTATATATAAAATTAATAGTTTATCTGCATGAGATTCTATTTGATCGAGATCGGTCGTGTCAACATTAAAACAAAACTAGTTAGCCAGGATTAGAAGTATTGTCAAAACATCAGCGTTTGGCACTACCTACTGTCATTAGAATGAAAATATCTGTCAAATCCTGGCAAACTAGTTTTATATTACTGCAGACACGATCGATCTCAATCAAATACAATTTGCTCATGCAGCTAAACTATTAATTTTACCAAAAAATGTCATACAAGTTTAGTCATGAATCGTCTAAATATGAAGTTTCGTTCCGATACCTCCCGTAGTTTCTCCGGAATCGTCGCCACAGAAAACGGGTACACACACTCACACACAGACATTTTTCTTGGACCTAGGTCAAAAATGGTCAGGGGACATATTTCCGCTAAAATCTCATTTTTTTTGCACGATTACAATACTTTATCGTACTATGTATGTTAGAGTAAAAAGTGAGTTTATGCTGTTTCTGAAGTTGGTATATTTGTAAACTCTGTGCTATGATTATGATTCTTGCACAGATAATAGGACCCGAAAATAATGGAACCAAAAAACAAATGTATGTGCTGTCCGATATTTTAAGAGTGGTACATAAATTACTAATTCATTGACTTTGAAGAATATCAATATCACAGAATATATACGTTTGTGTACTTCAAAACTTACAGAATGCTATTACTAAAAGCTGTTGCATGAAAATAAGTATTACTACATTTGTGTTGAATTTCGTTTTATAACAATCCGTATATTTAATATTAATTTATGAATTATTCCGCATAAGTTACAAATGTGAAATTAGATGCTTAATAACTTTTTAGCTGACGATAGACCTACCGAGTTATACATTTTAGGAAAGCTGATTTATCGATCTTTTGAAGTGTATCAAGATATACATGGTGGTCCCTTTAAAATTCTTAAGTTATTTGACATTTAGCAAACCTCCAGTTATTCGCAATAAGTCATATTACAATCGCAACTCAATAACAACTGTCAAAAAGTGCGATAGTTTTACTATCCAAAATAAGTTCTTTGGTTTCTTTATCTATATTAGTTACCACATAATGATTTTTTAAAAAATGCGCGTTTTGGCATTAATTTTCCAATATCCCAGAAACTGTTGATATTAGCCTACACAAGTTGATGTCAAAACAATTAGGATAAATATCTTAATAAAAAAACTGCGATAATATACCTGGCGTTCCATTAAAAAATAACATAAGTTTGTGTTGGTACGTTGTTGAGGGACACCTGTAAGTATGAAAATATTTCGTGGCTGTTTGGAACTTTTGTATATGAAAGAAACGTGTATTTCGATTTCAGGAACAATAAAGTTGATAATTTTATTTTATATTATAATCCAATAACAATACTTTCTGTATTGTTTGTGACGAATAGCGCCGGTCGCTTTTAGTAGATTTTTTATTACATCGATTTCCCAAAATTCAAAACATAATCCATATTTAAAATTGTCTGTTATACGTTAACCATTATTTTTGTTTGTGGGGACGCTGTATTGCTATAACTGTAAATAAATCCCATTCATTCTAAATACATAAACATAATGCCATTTATGTTCTGTCGTGTGCTCGTTGTTTGTTAAAAAGAATAATTGTAGATTTTGAATAGTCATTTAATTCCACATGAAAATAAAACAGATTTGTTTACTTTTTTTGTACAATAAGTAAAAGACGATTTTTGTTTGATTTTTATATATGAATAGAAAATATCTCAGTAACTGTGTTGTGGATACGGCTTATGGTACACTTTTGTATACCAAGTAGGGATGGGCATTCTCGGTCATTTCACTGAGCTGGTTCAGTCGAACCGGCTCACTAAATTGACCCATTCAGTCAGACCCGTTCAAAATGAACGACTTTCATATGGACCGAACAGTTCGAAATGAACGAATTTCATATAGGTTATAGACGGATCTAGCGAACGAACCGTTCAAAATGAACGAGACACAGGACGCGCGCATTGCTGTAATCTTGTAAATTATAATTTTACAGTGCTGAGTCTATATGACACTGAATGAATTTAGTTATTTTTTATTGTTTCCATTTATTTTTCTTTATATAGTTTCAAACTTTTATTTTGTATAATAAATGATATTTATTGCAACTAATGGTTTACATTATCTACTCCACATTCTATATAATATTCCAAAAATATTTAAAAGTAATTACAGTGTAGATATCGGTACTTAAACATTTTAGAAGGCAACGAAAATATTTGGGCAGATCCATATGTTGACGAATCATCATTCTTCAATCAAACCAGAAATAAACGAACGAAAATATTTTTTATAATACTTTACGCGGCACTGGAAGCAAAAGAACACGTGCATCAAAGAAGCCGCCGCGCCAGCGCCGGTCGTCGCAAACAGCTGGCATGTGTCTGCCTTGAGCCGTCTATGTAAACGAACGAACTACTGACCAGTTCACTTTGCCAGCGGTGAGTCGGTTCGAACGGTTCAGACATTTGACCCGTTCATTTTGCACGGTTCGTTCGCGAACGACCCATCCCTAATACCAATCGAATTATTTGAGGACGGTGGAAATTCTGGACTTTATAATAACATTTTTAAAAAGCGAAACAAAAATCGAGACTTATCATCAGTTAAAACAAGTAGCCAAAATTTGGGACTGTCTCGCCCAAATTGGGACGGTGCTCACCCTACCATACATAAGAAAATTTTCGAGAAGTGGACAATTGAAAATTGTAAAATATTGATAACTCTTCTGAACATATTTTGATACTTCAACATCGACGTGTCCAAAGATTTTTTGAGACTGCAACCCGTTTCAGAGAATTTGTCATGTTTCCATACTTTCCGCGCTCACTGTACAGTCAGCGAGAGAGACCTTTGACGCATTCTGGTCAATATTTATCAACAATGGAACGAACGCTACATGTGGCGCATAACGAACGCTTCATTGGAAAGGTCACGCGACGTTTTGAATTACAATACTACCAAGTGCCAGGGAAAATGCTTCCTTGCTTATATTTCCTGTTTACCTATGCCAATGTGGTAATCATGTACAATTTAGAAAAGGTTAATTACGATGGTTGCCGATCAAAGCGGGCGGGAGAATTATTAATATGGCTCGAAGGACCATGTTAATACGCTTGTAAACCCTTAAAGGACATTCGGCATTTTTCCTTAATTTTTCAAACATTGTTATCCAGTTTTTAAACTATTAACTATAAACATATTCTATCATAAAATAAATGGAAAGGTAAATAAATAAAATATATAACTATCTATAAGATTCTAATGTTGCTTGATATTTGTAGATAATTATAAGTATGTAGATAACTATTCATCGGCCATGCGTGATAATTGTTAACCTTGCTAATTTGACAAATTATATATAATTTGGAATGTGTCCATGTCGCCAAAGGTATATAAATTAATACACTCGAAAAAAAAATGCCTTTATTCCTTTGTAAAATATATAATTTCTTAGGTACCGGTTTCGTAGGCAACTTAAAGTTCATAAATTTTTAAATTATTGTGTTGTAAACATGAATAATGGATTGATCATTTACTAAAGTTATGTTGTGGTTTCTTTTATGTTTTTCTATCTCGAGTTGTTCTAATAGACCTAATGTTAACTGTTAATAAATATCTAATATTTATCAGCACAAAATTTCAACAGGGCAATGTATAAAATACAACGAACCTACACTTCTTCACAAATTTAATAAAAACTACAAATTAGTCCTATTAGAACAACTCGAGATAGAAAAACATAAAAGAAACCACAACATAACTTTATTAAATGATCAATTAGACTTCCAACAAAAGCCATTATTCATGTTTACATTACTATAATTTTAAAATTTATGAACTTTAAGTTGCCTACCTTGAACCAATTTTTCACTATTTTCGCTATCCCTGTTTCAAACTTCCAGCTGTATGTCACTTTACTTTGCTTGTGTTTTTAATTACCTGACCGTGAGTTATCTGCTTATTTGTTATTTATTTGTTTTCGTACCAACATTTTCTAATTGTAGATTTAGACTGATGATGTTGTAACCAACGAAACCGGTACCTAAGAAATTATATATTTTACAAAGGAATAGAGACATTTTTTTCGAATTATATATAAGTTAAAAATTGTCTTCATAGACAGAAAAACAAGCAGGCACATTACATATTAGTATAAAAAAGTGATCGCTACGGAATTAAGTATGGAATTTTAATTGAATCAAAACAACCTATAAACCATAAATTAACAGTTTAAGGAATGTCGGAAAAACTGAACCATAAAAGCGTCATTCAATTGTCGATAATAAAATGTAATGTTTACCACAAGGTAGGTGTGTTTGTGTATGTTTTCTTACTTGGCGGTACGCCACTTTTGCGATAAAGAATCTGAAGAAAGGTTAGTTTGGTCATCGCAGAAAATAGAAAAACCACTCAAATTTTTATGTTTTCTCGTCGTATTTACCGAAAAGTTCACAGGTGTTATCCACATATTACATTTGGAATAAAAACAAATACCTAGATGAAAGATACTGTTCAAATAAAGAAAAAGTGGAAATAAAGTAAAATGCCACCTTTGCAATTAAAAATATCTATACAAACCTGTTCTGCATCGTGTATAAAAACCAGTTAATGGCATTAATAGGTTAAAAGATAACTAATGCGGGTATTATTAAACAAAAATACTCATTCTATGCTAATTTATGGACCAATTTAACATTATTGAAACATTTTTTTAACGTAGCTCAAATTATGCTCTAAAGCGATGTTTTGAAGAGTTGAATGCGGAATTTATTCAATTTCCATTAAGATTTCAAGCAAATTTATTTAATATTCTGCAGACTGTGGATTGGCTTATTTCCCAATCAGGATACTTTGCTCTGAAAAGTTGACATTCTTCTTGATGAGTTCTTATTCGGTCTCCATATCCAATCATCATTAAAACTTATTAAAACACCATTAACAAAATAAAGTCCGACTGCTCAATAAATATTACCCACAAACGCCGACAAAGAACAACGTTTATGCAACGCAAAATAGAAAATATTAATTAAAAAAAATGCCTAACAAAAGAAAATTCCAAAAACCAAAACTAAATTAAAAGTGATCCAAATCAAAACTAAAATAAAAGAGATTAAGATTCTCTCACGAGAAATGAACTCAAACGAAATTATAAACAAACTTACGATTGAAAAACGAGTAAAATAACTAATCACCAACGACCACGAGTTGAACTTCGCTGCCAAAATACAAATCGAGAGAAAAACTAAGTACTATAATATCTCAAACTCACTCACTAGTCAAAAGTTAAAACGTGCAAATCCATATCAACTACGGGGCAATACACCGAAAAAAAAACCAACGTGGAAGCTTGGGAGCATTTTCAAGTATACTGGTAGAAATAATGTCCAAAAAAATTACTTGCATTGTAATACAACGTCATATAAGCAATCCTGCAATTTAAACCATCACAGCGTATTATTATTATAACTAATATTAGAAGTTGCATAAAAAATAAAAAAAAAATAATCCTATTACCGTATTGAGTATCCTCTTAAAGACACATTTTGTCATTCCGATGTATTTCTTGAAACGCACCAATACGCTCATGTTCACCGCAAGAAACAGCACTCGCAACTAACTTATCCATCGATAGTTGGACTATTAAACGATCAACACTTGCACGCATTCAAGTTCAACTTCTTCATCAATACCGGCTACTTGTTTACCTACTGATATCGAATCCTCGCATAAATTGTTTAAATAACACACATACATTAAAAGGAGAGAACTCTAAATGAGCGGCCGCAGTTTCAATGTTGGCCATCAATCACCAACGATGGACTGCATTATTTAGCATAAACAGATATATATTCGCGAAGATGTCCTCTATTAAAAGTTGGGACAAACATTAACCTTAAGAACCACTTAATAAAAGTTATTAATTAATATAAGAACCAATTAATATAAGTTATTATGGTATTTTATGGACACCATACCAAACATTCACCAAAATTGCAGAAAATACAACAGTGATGACATTAAAATTTTATTTTTTTATACAGGACCCTCCCTCTGAATTGGGTCCTAGTCCAGTCATTCTGGATTTTGATTCGGAAATTCAACTGCAGTCGATTAAACATACTAATCGATAGTTTATGGTTTCTGTAGTAACATGTTAAAATGTTTAGAATCATGGTTAATAGGAAAATTTTAAATTAACGAAAATTATTAAAAAATTGTCCCTGTCAGGCACTAATCCTTTATTACTCACTTAATCTCACTCACTTTAATCGAAAAAATAGAAATACTTCAGTGTAGCAGACAAAATGTACCATCAAAAGGCTTCGGGAATCTATACGAGAAAATGAACGGTTAATTTTGTATAATTAATTGAAGTCTGTTTTTGCGATTTTACGTCAACTGGTTAGATGACATTAGAAACGATTAAAAATGCCCGTTCTTAAGGAGCCCGTCCACGGTCATGCATGCGTGTCACGCATGCTGTTCATGCAAATTTTGTATGAAAGACTGTCTCATGCAACGCAATCCACGGTCATGCATGCATGACAACATCGAATGCTCGTCATGCACGCATGACCGTGGATTCGGCCCTTAAAGGAGCCCGCCCACGGTCATGCATGCATGTCAGGCATGCTGTTCATGCAAATTTTGGATAAAAAACTGTCTCAGGCAACGCAATCCACGGTCATGCATGCATGACAGTATCGATGCATGCATGGCCGTGGATTCGGCCTTTAATGTCAAGCGATTGTTTGACGATTGTCGGTTGACATTAGATAAGGAGCCCGTCCACGGTCATGCATGCGTGGCACGCACCCGTGATGCAAATTTTGTATGAAAAACTGTCTCATGCAACGCAATCCACGGTCATGCATGCATGACATCATCGAATGCTCGTCATGCATGCATGACCGTGGATTCGGCCCTTTATGTCTGTTCTAATGTCAAACGATCGGTTGACGTGGAATCGCCAAAAAAGAGTTGAATCAATTATTATTGATTATAATAAATTAATCGTTTATTTCCTCGTATAGGTTCCAGAATCATTTTGGTAGTAAATTTTGTCGTCTACAGTGTGGCATTTTTAGTTTTGCGATGAAGTGAGTGAGATTCGAGGAATGAAGGATTAACCTCTGCTAGGCTCAATTTTTCAATGGCTTTTAATTAATTACATATTTTCATATTAACTATGATTCTAAACATTTTAATATGTTACTACTGGAACCATAAGCTATCGTGGTGTCAGTTTCATCGACTGCATTTAATATTCTTAATACAACGTAGGTATATAAAAAATTTAGAATGACTGGACAATCCTTTATATCCTTTAGATCCGGGGAGAAGAGGGCAGGAAAGAGAAAGCAGACATTCTGAAATGAGTTTAGTTTTTGAGAAAATTAAAATTAAAAACTGCAAACAAATAAAAAAACTTTCTCAAAAACTAGACATAATTCGAAATTTCTGCTTTCAGATTCGTAACAAACAAGCTCGTTCGATTGTGTTTATTGTTACCCAGTACTGTCACTTACTTTAGATGATGGGATTTTTGTCAAAAAAAGTACTTAGAAAATGGAAATAGAAAATGGAAGAAAATGGAAAATGCTCTAATATCCAGAATTGAAAGTGAAATGATTATAAGTTAATAAATGCGGTACCTATGTATATGAACCATTTACTGTGGTAGGGTATATTCACTTTGTCACAACATTTGTAACACTTAAGGAAGCGTGGCAGGTATAGACTTGTACATATATATTTTTGATCAGCATTGAAAACTGAATCGATTTAGCTATATCAGTCTGTCTGTCCGTCTGTCTGTCTGTGTACACGATAACTGTCGTAATTTTGAAGTAACTGAAATTTTGTATACATACAAGCTTATCTCTTAAAAAGTAAGGACAAGTTCGTGAATGGGCAACATCGGTTAACTGCATTTGTTTTCTCAAATTGACACGATAACTGCCATAATTTTGGAGCAGTTGATCTGAAATTTGGTATAAAAGCTTATCTCCTAAAAAGTAGGGACATGTCCATGAATGGGAAAAATCGGTTAACCCCATTTCATTTTTCAAATGCACACGATAACTGCCGTAATTTTAGAGCAATTGGTCAGAAAATTTAGTATACAAGCTTCTCTCTTAAAAAGAAAGGACTAGTTCGTGAATTCGCTTAATCGGTTAACTCAATTTTTTTTTTCAAATTCCACACCAATTTTACTGTAGGGGGGTATATTAACTTCTAGTTGTAGTTATTTTTTAGGAAAAAAAAGAAGAAAATTAACTTATTTTCAATTTTAGGAACTTCTTCAAATTACACTGTTCCAAATATGTGTTTTGTTTGTTTCACTTACATTTTACTATAACTAATAAATTAAAAGATCTAACACTCAAGCTCAGATAATTTGGAAACGAATCCATATTTGAAAAATAAATCTTTAATTCTTTAATTTTACCTTTAAATGATTTTTTACGAGGTTGCAGGTTTTAACACTAGTAAAACTGGTTAATCTATACCGTACTGATGAGGACTAATAGTCCGAAACACGTGTCTACGGTTGCTTCTTCGTATGACGGAATTGCCCGACAAATTACCTTTCTCCTTTAACACTAGTTATAATTTATAACTTATAAATCAGCCTGTAGAAGTAGAAACATTTCCGCGGATGGAATCTGACCATAAACAAAAAAAATGACGAAATATGTAAGAAAGCTACATATGAAATAGAACTATTGGAGAAAAAGTATAAAATAAGAAGAAATGAACGGACAACATTACAAATCCAATAATAAGACCAGAAAGGCAGAAAGAGAAAGGGTTCAGCTGGTCAAAGCGAAGCAAGCAAAAGAAGGTAGATAATAACTGAAATACAATCGTTTCATACATAATATGCTACATAAATAACTAACGAGTATTATAAAAAAAACACTTGATATAAAACTTGCGGCTTTCTAATGAGCAATGACAATTCTTTAAGGCTCCTACGTCGAAAACGCGCCGATACACCACACAATAATTATTGTTTAAATTGTGAAACTATAGCAACTATTCGATTGAAAAGGTCCTTACGCAACTGCGTCCACAAAGAATTTCAATATTTATGCAAATTATGCTTGCAAATTTTAGTGTTAAAAAAACTAAACTACAAATATAGAAATGCTTTTTGGTCTTACTGGCGTATGATTATTGTGTACTGTAATATATTATAAGTACATTCAATGTTACGTATAACGATGGTCGACGTCTTAGCGAATGTAACTAGAATAACATTCTGGGAGAGTTTTAGTCTGTTGACATTGCAAAATAGTTCAACGGTCTGTGGATAGATGGCGCTGCTTCAAATTGAAAATGTAAATACAACATAAATAATTTATTTAGATATGATCTAAAGTAGACTAAAAATCGGTAATACTGAAAACAAGACGTAACATAAAGAATGCCACTTTGGATTTTTTGTGCTTGTGTTAAATAATATAAATCGTAGCTGTCGTCCTCTTTGCATTTGAAGGTCGTTTAAAGTTGTTTTTTTTTTAAATATAAGCTTTAGGAATAATAACTTATAAATCTGTTATTGTAATCAGCGCAAAATGTCACAAAAAAATCTTTAACTTCGAATCAAACTAAACTCAACTAAATTCAGATAAACGACCTTCAAATGCAGTTAAGTATCTACGGATCTTTAAAAATCACAGATGAACTGTAAAATAGTTTCCGATCAAAATGTGTTCAAAACAAAAAGCTTGTTGATAATTTAGTCACAAAGCCCCTTTCTTCGGAGCAAAGCTGATACTATATACTATATATATACTATATATACGTGTCATTTTACGGAAAGCAAATGTTAGTACTTTATGTAATACAACACAATTTGAGTTACCGTCTATTAAGGATATTTAACTCAGACCATCTCAGATTGTGTACGTACTACCTATGAATAAATCCATAATAAACAAATAATCGATCAATATTCATTCTGAGAGACACTCATAATAAATCTATCTCGAAAAGAACTGCTTACAATAACGAACATAATCCCATATTGAGAAGTATATAACCTCTTCTTGGTATTTTGCGTGGTTGCAATGGTTACGATAAATTGTATACGGTTAGATATTTGTGGTGGGGTGGATTCTTGCCGCAAATAAAAATATACGGGATTATTAGAGATAGTGGTGTCGCCATCTACATCTAGTAAAACTTTTGTTGGAAGCTCTGGAGAAAAGAGCGGCAAGTCACGTTTGAATAGGGGGATGCGGGAGCCTTAAGACAATCGATCATATATTTATAATAGCATGTATGAATTGAATAGAACATTAAATAATAATTAGACGCCATGGCGCATGTCTCATTTAAATAGACTTAGACATAATTTTGATTGAAACAACGTTTATTTGACGTCTTAAGAACAAATGCAATATATTGCCCAACCAGAAAAGAATGCAGGTGGAAATGTGCTATTAAGTTATTAGCACAGTGCTACCAGCTTACCTAGTGCACACGCACAGATATGGGACCCAGGCTGCTATATTGATTTACTGAGCTGCCCGACAAATTGTAGACACATACTAGATGAAAATGCACTTTCACATACCACTATGGAGCCATCCGGCCGTTGGTATTGCACTTTATATCACCAGCAGCCACACGCAGCCAGCAGTACTAATTCAGTGAATGTTATTAACACAAATATGCCGTAGAACAATAGAGCTCCTCGTGGATGTGTGCAATCTGCATAAGCGATAATATGCAAATCGCGAAAAAACTGAGCGAAACGAAAGGGAAAAATCTTTGGAATGGAGCCAGTTGTATTGGAACAGTTCACAGGTTGTACGGGTAACCCAATTTTCGACAACCTTGCCAGAAAAAAAGGTCTACAGGAACATTTTATAGGATGTGTATGATCCTAGAATGGTTAAAAATTGTGCTTTTGGAAATTTTGCCCTAACAGCTTTTAGCACATCAACAACAAATACAAAGGATACTGTTTACTTTGAGACCTTTTGAAGTTTCTAGGACATTAGGTTTCGTTATACAGGGTTAGCCAAAATTACCGGAACACCCAAATAATTCTACAACGGTAAAAAATTTCAAAAAAAATTCAAACAAAAGCGTTTAGACTTTAAACAATCCATCGTTCAAATATAATTTGAATATACAGGGTGTTCATTTTATTATAGAAATCGCGTAAATCTTTTGTTTTCAAATGGAACGCCCTGTATCTTTTTAGATTTTATAATTTTAGGACTAATTCTGGACATTGTTTACTAAAATAATTTTTTTATAAAATGCATCATTTTTGCGTTTTAAGCAATTAATTAAAATTAGTCAAAATTACCGCAACACCCAAATAATTGTTCATCGGTAAAAAAAATTCAAAAACATTCAAACAAAAGTTTTTTACTTTAAACAAGCTATCGTTTAAATATATTTTTAATATACAGGATGTTTATTTTATTATGGAAGTATGGAAAACTTTTCCTTTTTCTCATTAAACGTCCTGTACATTTTTATTTTTTAATTCTAAGAATTTCTTTTCAAGTATGTTTTTATAAATTGATTCATTTTTTAATTATCAGCAATTAATCAAAACTCCAAAACATTTGTTTTAGCCGAACGGATAAATAATAACAATGTGAAGAAAAAATAACAAAACAATTAAATTAAAGTTTCAAACTGCCATCCCTGAGCGGCTTGACAATGCCCCCAACCTATCAACAAATTCCCGTAAACAGTTGTCTAAATGATCGACAGTAATACTCTGAACTTCGTCCACTATCCTCTGCTTCAACGCATCAATATTTTACAGCCTATTGGTGTAAACCTTGGACTGTAGGTGGCCCCAAATAGAAAAATCCAGTATTTGTAAATCCGGCGACCTAGGTGGCCATTCAATGGATCCTCTCCTTCCAATTGTAACACCAATCACAATATGGAAAAAAGTAATAACTGCTTCATATGCAACCATATATACACGATTCTTATATTTGTTGCGAATAATTGTTTGGGCTAAAGCATTAGCAAAAGGAACTGCTAAACGTTATAGGCTTGATATTGGTAATTAAATTAGCAGTTTAATTCTGATTTTGACGATTAAAGAAAAATAAAGAATTCTGGCGCATTGTCCTGGGACCCTGATGACTGGTCTAAAGTACCCTTTCAAGGCAGACATCTTTATATATGGTACCAGTATACAATATCCCAACCGTCAGAACCAGAAACCTTTCTCGTTGGAGGCCAGTCTTTAGACCATATTGAAAATTTTAGTCTCTTTATTTCCACATAAGCCACGTGTCTTCAAAGCCATGGTATCAAAAAGAAAGTGTCCAGTATGACAGGTATGGGCAAGCTGGCCCTGGTATATATCTGACATTCTCTTGAAAGCACAGTCTCTAAATTGCTCAGGGTTGGGGAAAGTCTAAACAAAGGAAGGGTGGGTTAAATCATATTCCGGATGGAAGAGGATATATAATTATGATAGAACTTCACTAAGGTAAGTTCGTTTAATCATATAATTATATTTCCTTTCCATCCGTTCATATGATTAAAGAAAAAGGAAATACTCCGTCGATTAACCATCTTTTCAGGAAATACTACGTTCGTCAAAATATTCACAATTTGCAGAGACCAGAAGTCAACTATTTCATCTTGTGAATTCTGGCGCATTGTCCTGGGACCCTGATGACTGGTCTAAAGTACCCTTTCAAGGCAGACATCTTTATATATGGTACCAGTATACAATATCCCAACCGTCAGAACCAGAAACCTTTCTCGTTGGAGGCCAGTCTTTAGACCATATTGAAAATTTTAGTCTCTTTATTTCCACATAAGCCACGTGTCTTCAAAGCCATGGTATCAAAAAGAAAGTGTCCAGTATGACAGGTATGGGCAAGCTGGCCCTGGTATATATCTGACATTCTCTTGAAAGCACAGTCTCTAAATTGCTCAGGGTTGGGGAAAGTCTAAACAAAGGAAGGGTGGGTTAAATCATATTCCGGATGGAAGAGGATATATAATTATGATAGAACTTCACTAAGGTAAGTTCGTTTAATCATATAATTATATTTCCTTTCCATCCGTTCATATGATTAAAGAAAAAGGAAATACTCCGTCGATTAACCATCTTTTCAGGAAATACTACGTTCGTCAAAATATTCACAATTTGCAGAGACCAGAAGTCAACTATTTCATCTTGTGAATTCTGGCGCATTGTCCTGGGACCCTGATGACTGGTCTAAAGTACCCTTTCAAGGCAGACATCTTTATATATGGTACCAGTATACAATATCCCAACCGTCAGAACCAGAAACCTTTCTCGTTGGAGGCCAGTCTTTAGACCATATTGAAAATTTTAGTCTCTTTATTTCCACATAAGCCACGTGTCTTCAAAGCCATGGTATCAAAAAGAAAGTGTCCAGTATGACAGGTATGGGCAAGCTGGCCCTGGTATATATCTGACATTCTCTTGAAAGCACAGTCTCTAAATTGCTCAGGGTTGGGGAAAGTCTAAACAAAGGAAGGGTGGGTTAAATCATATTCCGGATGGAAGAGGATATATAATTATGATAGAACTTCACTAAGGTAAGTTCGTTTAATCATATAATTATATTTCCTTTCCATCCGTTCATATGATTAATTATCTGTAGATGTTTAAAGCACAGTGCAATTTAGAGCCAAATCAGCATTATCGTCTGTTTATTAATAAGAAGCTGAACAAAATGCACTAGCAAGAACATGTTAACATTTTGTTAACATGTTATGGTGACAATATATCGTTATAATGTTGTAACAACATCAACTTCTTTTTATTCATGCAGTTGTAAAAATGAAGAACAATTGTAAAATTGTGTGTATTTTAACCAATTTAACCAATTCAATCTACCAACACGACTAGATGCCTGCATGACTTGTGAAAAGTGCAAGGAGCACGTATGAATCAACGTTTAACAATTCTTTTGACTTCAGTGAGGCGAATTGTCACTCAAACAACTAAACTAGCAGCGGTTGAGCGGTTTATTAATGTCCAGAAAAAATTGCCAAATTATTGGTAACGGTTCACAGGAACACATGTTAACGCCAACCTAGGGGTCCGCGGACCCTCAGAAGCGGAGCAGACTCATGAGACTGCCCGCGAGCGGGAGAAGTACATCGGGAGCTGGTTGCCGACCGCTGATATAAGCGGTCCATTTAGCTACTCCAAGCTCACGCCATTGGTCGATCCAAGACAACAAAAAAGATAACTGCCCCGCCAGTGTAACTTTGGGGATAGATGCTGGACCCAATATGTAGGTATGTTATTGTTATATACCAAATGTAAAAAGAAGATAAAAATATCTTTTAAGGCTTATATTAAACAGACAGCTGCCTATACCGGAGTGTCAGAAATCTTTGATTTAGGGTCGATCTTACAAGTGTACGTATAAGTAGTGGAATAGTTATTCCCAGTATAAATAGTGCTATTCCGCCTCCCCTTGGCTAAAAAATTTGTGTTGTCCTAGTAATAACAACTTATACCGGTATTTATACCAATATTTAGTTATACCATGGTATAACGTGCTTTGTAAGATCGGCCCTTAGGCGCTAATGAATTTAAATCTTGTGTAACTACCCAAACAGCTCAAAATACCTGAAAAATGCAGTACGGATTTTTTTAGAAAAAAGGGTAAAATCCTATATCTGGACCCAATACGAATTAGGGCATGTATTGTATCCATGTATCGCATGGAACTCAGTGTTTGATAAAAAATACCTTTCCCGTAGGGAAAAGTTGTAAAAACCCATTATTGGCAGACTCCAAAGGGTGTTAATAGTGATGGTATTAATAGTCATATAAAACATATGACACACTCGCATACGAAGTTGAGAGGATGTTTTAATTTGTGAATTTTAGAATTTCCAGCAGAACGAGCAACATCTATTAGTTCCAGACCTAATCCCTAGCCGTTTTAATGCTTGGTTGACATCTATCCTGTCAATAGGGAAATGTTTATTTTACACTAGGACAACTGCGGTTGTAACGGCCAGTAAGGCATAACTGAAATTTGTTCTAGGATTACTTCTATAAAGGTATTCTGGAGCTGCAAATAAAAATGAAAAAATAATGATTTTTTCCAAAAAACGGCGACTTCAGCACTGTGAAATCCAGGATCTGTAACCAGGAACATAGAAGCGTGCCCCGATTAAATACTTTTCTGTACAAATAAAAGTATATAGAGCGTATCCAAGCACTGAGTAATTCTCTTAGCGGCGAAATGAATTAGGTGAATTCAGTTATCCGATATCAGTCTATTTTTAATGATCTTGAAGCATAATCCGCTTTAACTTATTTTTAGAAAATAATATGCAAAATCAGATTTTACGTCCTAAACATCCTTGGGATGCTTTGTTTAATCTGGTAAATGCTCAGAAACAATTTCATTGATACAAGGTATTGCGATAGGGATATCTAAAAGTTTTCATTTGAAAAATTGTCAGTCTTTATACAGAGTGTACCACTTTATATAGTCATCTAAGGTCACCACTTCAGGTAAGAATATTGAAGCTAAGAAATGTTGCTTAAAAGACAAGACACTTTCTATAAAATAGTCTTGTATAAACTCAAATATATTCAAATTATTTTGAAATATTCTCTCTGAATTAACGAATTCAAACATTTTAAAGCTAGATCTTAATAATTACTAGAGTGGCCTGGCTATAATTCATAAACAGAATTTTGCAATTTTGGAAGTTGATGAGAAATCCCAATATCCACAAAACTTGTTTTACTATTAGAGCCACCCGATTCTTCTTTCTTAAGAAAATTTGGAGGCAGAAACTGATCTGAAGAATTGGGCCACCTTGATACAACACATCTTAGTCGCCCCTGAATATCGACCTAATATGAAAATTGAATTTAAATAATTCCGAACTTGGACACCGTAATGCGGCGGTGCACCATCTTGTTGAAACCAAATATTATTCAGATCTTCGTTGAATATAACTAGGAGATGAGGTATTACTTCATTTTATGCTCAATATTCCAATAAAACCGGAAGAAATCACTGAAAGGACAATAGTTTTAATGTGGTAAGCTATCCCACATTGCATCCTTCAAATCAATTCTTAATTTGAAGTTCAGGAGTTTTGACTAATTGCTTATAACTAAAAAATTATGAAATTTATAAACAAATTATTCCAATAAAAAATTATTAGAATTAGTCTTAGAATTATAAAATGTAAAAATATACAGGTATTCCATTTGAAAAAAAAAGTTAACCAAATTTGCATAAAAAATGAACAGCCTGTATATTAAAAATATATTTTAATGATAGCTTGTTTAATGTCAAAAACTTTTGTTTGAATGTTTTTTGAAATTTTTTTACCGATGGCGAATTATTTGGGTGTTCCGGTAATTTTGACAAATTTAAATTAATTGCTTAAAACTCAAAAATTATGCATTTTATAAAAAAATTATTTTAATAAACAATGTCCAGAATTAGTCCTAAAATTATAAAATGTAAAAAGATACAGGGTGTTCCATTTGAAAAAACAAAATTTACGCGATTTCTATAATAAAATGAACACCCTGTATATTCAAAATATATTTGAACGATGGATTGTTTAAAGTCTAAAAACTTTTGTTTGATTTCTTTTTTTAATTTTTTTACCGATGTAGAATTATTTGGGTGTTCCGGTAATTTTGGATAACCCTGTATATTCACTAAAAATACCAAAATCACAATTTTTAACCTGAAGTATTTCGAAACCTCCCAAAACCTGACAAGAACTCCAGATTCGTACTTAGAGCATTTTCGATTAACAAAATCCAAGTTCATCAGATTTATCAATATTATACGATTTCCAATTGTGTTTTTCCGAAAAATTTCTGATGTTATACAGTTTGCTATACAATTGTATAGTTATTATTGTATAATTTCCTATACAATTTGAACAACTTTTCTACTAAATGTTGGAAGAAAAATATACCGTTCCACTTGAGAAACAAGATTTCCAGTGTTTATAATGTAAAAGAGCCATTACTTTACTAGGATGATTAATAACTACGGTATGTTCAGTTTTTTTTATATAGCCTCTTGTCATTGGTTGATGATAGGTTTAATATACCACAAAACTTATTTCATTATTTATAAAATGCGTGTTCAATGTTGGTACCACGCATGTCAACCTACAGTAGCTATTGCATAGCTAGAGTTGCCAGTAACATAATGCGCTTTTTCGAAAAAAAAACTAGTAAGAAATTATCTTCAGCCGGGCCGAAGTTAAAGAACCCGCCAAACTATAAAATATTTTTGATGTGGAATTTGAAAAAAAAAAGAATGGAGTTAAGCGATTTCGCCCATTCACGAACTTGATCTTTCTTTTTAAGAGATAAGCTTGTATACCAAATTTCAGATCAATAGCGGTAAAATTACGGCAGTTATCGTGTGAACTTAAAAAAAATAATGGAGTTGACTGATTTTGCCCATACCAGATTTCAGATCAATTACTTCAAAATTACGGCAGTTATATGTACATGTACACTGACAGACGGACATAGCTAAATCGATTCAGTTTTCAATGCTGATCAAAAATATAAATGTGCCCCGTACGAGAGGATTGCCCTAATTGCCATCTCTCGTTTCGATAGCATTGACTCCTGTGTTTGAAGGCCCATACCTCTAAAACTACAGAGCAGAAAAAAAATAAATAAAGTATGCCATACTCCTGAATCATTTCTGTATAAGTTGACTGTCAAAATTGTTTGTCTCTCGGTGTAAACATGAGCGCTAGAGAAGTGAAAAAAGTACCCGAAAAAGTAACACTTGTCTTTCCGATTTTTATTCTGTTAAACCACTTACCACAAAAATTTCAGTTTTTGTTCAGGTTGTATTTAGAGTCTCTTCTATAGATTGGCATTTTTGATTTCTTCAGTTTTTATGTAATAAAGATTGCGAACAAGATTTTGATGGAAGCCGATATCTCAGTAACGAATGTTAGCAGGACAACGCAGTTAGCATGCAAATAATCCTATTTACTGCGATACACATCCCTTGAATTTAATAGCATTCCGACTTCCGACTATTTGTAAATTTTTAAAACCGAAAAACATGAACAATATTTTGCGCATTTTGGAGAAGTTTAATTTCATGGGGTTTTATTTATAAAAATTAAAAATTTTAATTTGACGGCTTCCCTCGCTTGTGGGTTTTGGTGCGAGGCAGTCGAACGAGATGCGAGGTTTTGTCGCTTTCAGTAAATCCGTTTGAATCCGTTATTGTAAAATAGTATAATTAATTGTACATCTAAATTCCTTATCTATATTTAACTCGCACTCCTATTCAAAATTTCGAAATTGAATTGTTCTGCTCGTATCGTACTAATAGTAAATAAATCTTTCACTGTCCCAGCTATTCCCATTTACCGGTACGATTGACGTACTGCGCGCTGCACGAAATATTATATCATCCATATCAAGTCGCTTTATAAATTACTTAAAAATTATTATGCAATTCTTTTTCTATAGTCACCTTAAAATATGACGATTGTTTACGTGCATATCCCGTTATCGTGCTAATATTCGTTACTGAGATATCCGCTTCCATAAAAATCTTGTTCGCAACCTTTATTACACAAAAATTGAGAAAACAAAAACGCAAATCTATAGAAGACTACTAGGAAAAAAATTGGAAACACGAGCGTTAATATAAAAGTGCAAAAATCGGGTACCTTTTCTCATTTCTCTCGCGCGCATGTTTACACCGACAGGCAAAAAATGTTAACATTCATACAACTTATGTAGAAATGATTCAGGAGTATAAGACACGTTGTTTAATTTTTTTTGTTTAGTAGTTTTAGAGTTATGCGCCTTCAAACACAGGAGTCAATATTATCGAAACGAGAGATGGCAGTTAGGGCGATTCTCTCGCACGGGGTCACATAAGTCTATATCTGCCACGGTTCCTTAAGGGTGTTACAAATGATGTGACAAAGTGAATATACCCTACCACAGTAAATGTGCCAGAATCAATTGTCACTGGTTTGATTTCATTAATTGTTGGCCAGACTAATATCAATTACTTACCAAGAATAATATCATTTAGTTTCAATTAGATATGGCATTCTTGACAAATTAAATAATTGGAAACCTGTGGAATATTGTGATATATACATCCAAAAGTTCATAGCTTATTTTTGATTAAGATAGTAATAATTGTGGTGAGCTGGTTAATAATAGCAAAAAAAATAAAAATAATTTTTCAAAAATATTTTCGGAATTATGAAAAAAAAAATACTGTAATCGTCTCTCAGGTCATATAGCACTATGAAACGGTGGCCCTTAAAAAAATAATTTCTGGTGCAAATATGGGTTGCAAAAGCTTCCTAAATTGACACGGTCACACTATGGTCACACTGAACGCTGTTCGCGACGTTGCTATGGACAACGTTCGCAAACACGTCGTCACATGGGCTGATATGATAGATAGCTATCTATCGTTTTACGAATAGGTGAAAATACACGCATTAAATAGCAATTTACTTATCCTAAAATTATATTATCTTATTTTATCTTACATTTACAAGTCTTCTGCAAAATATTCAATATCAATAATATCTATCTAAAAGTTGCAACCGCGTAAGTTGGCATATAAAGACTTACACGAAATGGCCAATTCGCATGAGTGACAACACGTGGAATAAGATATTTTATAGGTGGCCCGTGCGGATAGAGTTTTGCGGTGTGTTGACGGAAACACGCCAATTTCCAGTTTTCCAGTAATTGGATATCGTGCCGCTCGTGTAAAACGCCAACTTTTGCCATTGCTAATGCGTGTCGCGGATTAATTGTGTTGCGGGAGCGGCGGAGGCGGTCGCCCCGGCCAATTACACACTCGTGAAAATTGAAAAGAAAAGGCACACGCGCAGATTAAGATCGCGGTTTCTGCGGTGCATGTTTTAATGGTAAAATACATAATTAGATACGTATGTGTGTACAACATGTTAGTAGGAGTGACTCATAGAGCCAGCTTTTCAACTCGTGGTCGGATCTTGACCCAGGGGAAATAATACAAATGGTAATAAATATAGGAGATTTTATACCTGGTTGCCAGAAAGTATGAAACCTGCTCAATACATATTTAAACTTCCGCAAAGAATAACCAAATGAACTGAATACACAATGTATTAAAATTTCTTGTTATTTATAGTCAATTTGCCATAAGAATATGTTAGTATGATAGACTATCAAAGAATTATATTTGTTAGCAAATTTTATATCAAACAATATAAAAAATGCAACATTCTTGACCAGCTATGGCTTTAGTTTAACTGGATCAAGCGCCTAAATTCTATTCAATCATAAAATGCCTGTGATTTTAGTAACATTGGATCTGGCGCCTAAAATTCTATTCAATCATAAAATACAACATTCTTGACCACCTGTGGTTTTATCATCACAGAATCTGGCGCCCAAATTCTACTCAATCATAAAATACAACTTTCTTGACCACCTGTGGTTTTATTTCACTGGATCTGGCACCTAAATATAATTCAACCTTCTTGACCACCTGTGGTTTAGTCAACACTGGGTCAGGCGCCTAAATTCTATTCAATCATACAATTCAACATTCTTGACCACCGGTGCTTTTATCATCACAGAATCTGGCGCCTAAATTCTATTCAATCATAAAATACAACTTTCTTGACCGCCTGTGGTTTTATTACACTGGATCTGGCGCCTATATACAATTCAACATTCTTGACCACCTGTAATTTTGTCAACACTCGATCAGGCGCCTAAATTCTATTCAATCATAAAATTCAACATTATTGCTTTTTCTTGTAAGTGATTTTTTTGTACGACGATTTTAACAGGTGTGACTTTTTCTGTTGCTTTTGCGTATCTACTATATAATGATTTTTCTCTTTTTTGTCATGTATTATAATAAACAAAGTTTTGTCTGATACGTTTGAGAAAAAGGACATCTTGCCTGTTACCTGTAGGTGTATCATATACACAGCACACTATTTATACTTCCATTAGATTCGTGCAAGAAATCGCATTTGTCACAGTCACTGATAAATATATGTATCAAGTATTTCGATTGGAAAGTTTACTACTTATTTAGTTGTGTCACTATCATAGCAATCCAGCAATATAAATATAAAATACTCTAATTATCGGTAATGCTAATGGAAAAATAAAAGAAGATGGAAAAAAACAATTGATAGGCTATTTAAAAAATCTGAAGAAATAATAGACAATGAATGACACTAAATGAGAAAATTTCTATTCAATCACAAAATTCAACTTTATTGACAACTTGTGGTTTTATTAACCATTCTTGACCAACTGTGGTTTTGTCAACAGTAGATCGGGCGCCTAAATTCTATTCAATCAGACAATTCAACATTATTGACCACTTGTGGTTTTAATAACAGTTAATTTGGCGCCTATATTCTATTCAATCATAAAATCAGCATTCTTGACCACCTGTGGTTTTATTATCACAGGATGTGGCGCCTAAATTCTATTCAATCATAAAATACAACTTTCTTGACCACCTGTGGCTTTAATACACTAGATCTGGCGCCTAAATAAAATTCAACATTCTTGACGACCTGTGGTTTTGTCAACACTGGATCGGGCGCCTAAATTCTATTCAATCATAAAATTCAACATTATTCACCACTTGTGGTTTTATTAACACTTAATTTGGCGCCTAAGTTCTATTCAATCATAAAAAACCAGCATTCTTGACCACTTGTGGTTTTCTTATCACAGGATCTGGCGCCTAAATTCTATTCAATCATAAAATACAACTTTCTTGATCACCTGTGGTTCTATTATACTGGATCTGGCGCCTAAATACAATTCAACATTCTTGACCACCTGTCGTTTTGTCACCACTGGATCGGGCGCCTAAATTCTATTCAATCATAGAATACAACATTATTGACCACATGTGATTTTATTAACATTTAATTTGGCGCCTAAGTTCTATTCAATAATAAAAAATCAGCATTCTTGACCACTTGTGGTTTTCTTATCACAGGATCTGGCGCCTAAATTCTATTCAATCATAAAATACAACTTTCTTGATCACCTGTGGTTCTATTATACTGGATCTAACGCCTAAATACAATTCAACATTCTTGACCACCTGTCGTTTTGTCACCACTGGATCGGGCGCCTAAATTCTATTCAATCATAGAATACAACATTATTGACCACATGTGATTTTATTAACATTTAATTTGGCGCCTAAGTTCTATTCAATCATAAAAAATCAGCATTCTTGACCACTTGTGGTTTTCTTATCACAGGATCTGGCGCCTAAATTCTATTCAATCATAAAATACAACTTTCTTGATCACCTGTGGTTCTATTATACTGGATCTGGCGCCTAAATACAATTCAACATTCTTGACCACCTGTCGTTTTGTCACCACTGGATCGGGCGCCTAAATTCTATTCAATCATAGAATACAACATTATTGACCACATGTGATTTTATTAACATTTAATTTGGCGCCTAAGTTCTATTCAATCATAAAAAATCAGCATTCTTGACCACTTGTGGTTTTCTTATCACAGGATCTGGCGCCTAAATTCTATTCAATCATAAAATACAACTTTCTTGATCACCTGTGGTTCTATTATACTGGATCTGGCGCCTAAATACAATTCAACATTCTTGACCACCTGTCGTTTTGTCACCACTGGATCGGGCGCCTAAATTCTATTCAATCATAGAATACAACATTATTGACCACATGTGATTTTATTAACATTTAATTTGGCGCCTAAGTTCTATTCAATCATAAAAAATCAGCATTCTTGACCACTTGTGGTTTTCTTATCACAGGATCTGGCGCCTAAATTCTATTCAATCATAAAATACAACTTTCTTGATCACCTGTGGTTCTATTATACTGGATCTGGCGCCTAAATACAATTCAACATTCTTGACCACCTGTCGTTTTGTCACCACTGGATCGGGCGCCTAAATTCTATTCAATCATAGAATACAACATTATTGACCACATGTGATTTTATTAACATTTAATTTGGCGCCTAAGTTCTATTCAATCATAAAAAATCAGCATTCTTGACCACTTGTGGTTTTCTTATCACAGGATCTGGCGCCTAAATTCTATTCAATCATAAAATACAACTTTCTTGATCACCTGTGGTTCTATTATACTGGATCTGGCGCCTAAATACAATTCAACATTCTTGACCACCTGTCGTTTTGTCACCACTGGATCGGGCGCCAAAATTCTATTCAATCATAGAATACAACATTATTGACCACATGTGATTTTATTAACATTTAATTTGGCGCCTAAGTTCTATTCAATCATAAAAAATCAGCATTCTTGACCACTTGTGGTTTTCTTATCACAGGATCTGGCGCCTAAATTCTATTCAATCATAAAATACAACTTTCTTGATCACCTGTGGTTCTATTATACTGGATCTGGCGCCTAAATACAATTCAACATTCTTGACCACCTGTCGTTTTGTCACCACTGGATCGGGCGCCTAAATTCTATTCAATCATAGAATACAACATTATTGACCACATGTGATTTTATTAACATTTAATTTGGCGCCTAAGTTCTATTCAATCATAAAAAATCAGCATTCTTGACCACTTGTGGTTTTCTTATCACAGGATCTGGCGCCTAAATTCTATTCAATCATAAAATACAACTTTCTTGATCACCTGTGGTTCTATTATACTGGATCTGGCGCCTAAATACAATTCAACATTCTTGACCACCTGTCGTTTTGTCACCACTGGATCGGGCGCCTAAATTCTATTCAATCATAGAATACAACATTATTGACCACATGTGATTTTATTAATATTTAATTTGGCGCCTAAGTTCTATTCAATCATAAAAAATCAGCATTCTTGACCACTTGTGGTTTTCTTATCACAGGATCTGGCGCCTAAATTCTATTCAATCATAAAATACAACTTTCTTGATCACCTGTGGTTCTATTATACTGGATCTGGCGCCTAAATACAATTCTACATTCTTGACCACCTGTCGTTTTGTCACCACTGGATCGGGCGCCTAAATTCTATTCAATCATAGAATACAACATTATTGACCACATGTGATTTTATTAACATTTAATTTGGCGCCTAAGTTCTATTCAATCATAAAAATCAGTATTATTGACCAACTGTGGTTTTATTATTACAGGATCTGGCGCTTAAATTCTATGCAATCATGAAATACAACATTCTTGACCACCTGTGTTTTTATTATACAGGTACAGGGTCCAGAATTCTATTCAGTGATAACATACAACACTCTTGACCACCTGTAGAGAAAGCTGTTTTGTTATACGTGGAGGTGGTGCCTGAATTCCATTAAATAATATAATACACAAATATTCATGGCTAAAACATAAAAATAAAGTATGTAGTATATAGTTCGAATAAAATTAGAGAAAATGGTTAAAATTTAAAATTAAATCTAAACAGAAGCTGTTTATAAATCATTTTACTCCAAAACTAATGCTTACTTGACCTCTAATTGGTACCTAACATACCAAATAGACGAAACAATACACAACGCAACGACCTCCTATGAGTCACTCACCATGAGTGCTTTAAAAGTTGAGTTTGTTTGAAATGGCCCACTCTGTATAATCGACATAATTCACGAAACAAAAATATACGTACAATGTAAAATTTGCATTGTTCATAAGGCAATATACAACAAGCCCATCGATTGTATTCGCAGCAAATGTAAACAACCTCAAGCATTCGCGGCGTGTACGAACAACATGAAAAAAATCAATTAATATGTTAATGGCAGCCGACGAATAACAATTGACGGCTGACCGTCTGCAGCTATAATAACATTAGTATGTTAATTTGTCGATCCGTCCATTTTATTAATAAAACAATTAATCGAATTTGCATTATTAGCGGGTACGATAACAATTCAGCGCATGTTTACTACACAGAATTGCAAAAATGCGAAATCCGCTAAAATCGATATTAGTCGTAATATGTATGTATGTATGTTCTTTAACAGTTACTGTGAAAATTACAACTATTATTTTGTTTTAATTACGAGGTGATGTTATTTATTATTCATAACTATTTAATTATGGCGGTTTTGTGTAATTAGTATAAAAATTATTATTAATAATACTAATTATTTAGTATTTAGCACGATTTAGCACTGTTATCGTGCAAATATATTCTATATAATTGCATTGCTAGCGCATTTCCCTATGTATTTGCAAGGGTATATTAGTTTACGCTTATTGACAATGCATGTTCAATACCTAGCACGCAAACGGTGGATGCTTAATGTTAATACATAATAAATTACAACAGAGAAAATCGGAAATAGGTTTAATTTAACAACACTAAAAAAACATATTTATTTTGCTTTACCACAATAAATGTAAATTTACTAAACATACAGTTGTTTAACTTATTCAAAAAAAATCAATCAACTTGTCTAGATATCAGAACATTTAACATATTTCTAAGTACTAAATTTGTCAAAAATAGAATGTCTAGATAAATGTCTAAGCTAAGAATTTATCCTGACCAACAATGAACAAAAAATAAACGAAAACAGTTTATGATATACTTTTTCCGAAGACTCGAAATGCAAAAATGTTGAATTTAGTCCAGTTTTTGAGAAAATCAGTGTAAAACTGCCGATAAAACCAAAAATTTATTTCAGATCAGATTCTATGGAAAACATATCAGAAACAGATTTCACTTGTATGATTTTGTACATTGTTGGCCAGGATGGTCACGTAGCATAGGTACATTATTGTATTTTTGACAAATTAAGTACTTGGAAATATGTGAAATGCTCTGATATTGGTTTTTCAATTATGGATATAAAGGATTAAATTGAGAGGGTCCTGCAAAAAAAGTAAAAAAAAAATAAGGACACCCTAAAATGCATATTTGTGGTTTAGATTTTTCGTAGACCGTAAATGAAATAAAGGAGAACTTGTGGGCAAAATCTAGGAAACAGTAGAAACAAGTCAAATCATAAGTTCAGCGGTATTTCCGCTGAAAGTTTAAAATTTTTTTATTTAGAAAGTTTTAAAAAAATACGTAATTTTTTTTTAAAATGCATTTTGCGCAAAATATAACATTACTGAAGTACTTCTTGAGCTAGTTTCGTATGCCTTTGCCAAAAACGCACCTACGAGGCTTTGAAGATTGACCGACGATGTCATATACCGGGTGACCCACGGTATAGGTACTCCCGTTTATTTTGTTTGGTTATAAAGCGGGACGAATGAAATTTGGGAAAGTGTTAATAGACAAATAAAAATGTATTCTCGGCTGTAGTTATTAACGATTAAAAATTTGCTTCTGGGGATAGCAGCCAACACGGAAGGGTAATTAAAACAACACGTACATTTGCTCAATCCCTAAGCTTTCGGAAATGATTTTTGCCTTCTTCAGAGGGTACGCTATAATAACAAACCATCAAAATAAATACAGTACCAACAAAACATTTACTTATAAGTAGACGCGAGTAGGCAGCTACAGGACGGTATGACATTTCACAATAAATAATACAAGGACGGCTACTTCTCTTTGACAGTAGAATACAAAACTACCTACAAACAACTAAAATAAGCGGTCAAAAAATTAAATTACATAAAAAAAACTCCTTGGGTTACCTGAGGGTCTTCCCTTACATTCCAGTCCAACTCACCAGAAAAACATGAAACTGAAAAACACAGGAAGTCCAGCAACAAAGCACAAACGTAACAAACAACGTAATCATTGGTCAAGTTAGTCAGACTGTCAGATTTATTCAACTATCCACAATGTAAACAAACCAGACGATGGAAACTGCAATGCCGGCTAACACAATCACCCATCTGCATGCGTTTTGTGTGTGGCATACCTAACAGGCACCACAGATTCAAAATTCAAAAGAAAATGGGATCCAGTGTATGGTCGCCAACACGGTCCTTATGAATCTGCAACAAGTAGCTATACGTGGAGCTAACACCCTGAATATCAGTGCGGAAATTCACAGAGCGTTCATCCTCCCGTACATGCAGCATCTTCAAAAATAATCGCCTTTTATAATGTGGTTCCGTGTCCAAAACCGACACTCTCGCAAAGTCAAATCTGTGACACATCTCCAGGTAATGTGCCACCAATGCACTTTTTCCCCTCTCTGTGGTTACTACAGTCCAGTTTGTGCTGTTGTATTCTGGTCTTAAGGTATTGCGATGTCATCCCTATATAGACCCCATTGCACCTTCCACAGGGTATCTTATAATTGTTGTGTAAGTGTTGTAAGTGTAAGTGTAGTTTTAATTACCCTTCCGTGTTGGCTGCTATCCCCAGAAGCAAATTTTTAATCGTTAATAGACAAAGAATGCCATTCTTTGGGATACTCTTGAGGTTAATATGACTTCCGGTTTTTCCGGAAGTGACGTCATCATTGAAATTTTAAATGACACCCTATTTTCTTTGTGTGATATTTTCAATCAGGATGACATACTGAACACAAAAACATATAGATCGTCAATTTTTATCACCAAAGCAATGCAAAAATAACTTTTTTGTGTATTAGTCTAGGTGGCTAGGAATTTGTGAAAATATTCGAAAATTGTCTAATTCTATTTCCCGTGTAATTATAATAGTTTTATTCAATTTTTTTGGCAAAACGTTCACGTTAATGTTCGATATTTCGCCAAGAAAAAACACAAAGAAAAAAAAGTTTTGTGTTTTGGTAGGTTATAGTTTATTTAGTAAGTATTTATAAATTTGTTATATTCTTTGTTTAAAACGTTCCTTGTAGATTTTCTGAGGAAGCCTGTTGTTATAGGCGAAATATCGAAAATTCAAAAAAACTAAAAACTTTATTGTTGTCGTTTTCCCAAAAAATTGAATAAAAATCTATTTTCTGTGAGCTCCAAAAAACCAACAGCTTTTCCTTTTTCCCATAAGTGTTCTGGATTTTAACAGGTGTGAATTCTTCCTGCTTTTTTGCGTACTATAGATCATTTTTCTCTTTGTTGTCATATATTATAATAGAAATAAAGTTTTGTCCGATAGGTTTGAGCAAAAGGGCATCTTGCCTGGCATTACCTGTAGTTTTATCATTCCTGCAAGAAATCGCATTTGTCACAGTCAATGATAAACATATTTTTCAAGTTTTTCGATTGGAAAGTTTACTTATTAATTAGTTGTGTCACTCATAGTCACTCCAACAATATAAATAGAAAATACTAATAATTATCACGGCAATGCTAATGGAAAACTAAAAAAAAAAGATGAAAAAAATTTTTTGTTATTTAAAAAATCTGAAGAAATAATAGACAATGAATGACACTAAATGAAAAAACTTCAATTTTAAAGAGTATTAAGTTGGAAAGTGATCGAGGTCCGTTGTAAAGAATTAAAGAGTATCAAAATTTGGTGCTATTGGTATAAATTTAAGAGAAGAGCTGGTTTATTATCTTGGCGACAATATAATTCACAATAATTTGTAAGCTGAAATTGTCTTTGCCAAAAATAATTTCCATAAAACTCACTAATATGATTCTTCAATTGTCAGCAGTGTCAGCACACGCTATTATGTCTAAATTCTTATAGATATTTCAAATGTAATGCCAAGAGATTTTATGGCGATTACGACTTTATGTCAGTACCGAACATACACATTGACGTCAAAATATTCATGTGGAGCTACTGCCAAAATTCCTTTTTTTAGAATCATTATTTTTTTAAGCCTCTAGTATTATTCCTACAAAGTACTCCTAAATTCTTATACAGTCGTACTCGTAAAATATCTATAGTATTCTTCTAGTATAATATTCAAATATTAATCCCAGATGTAAACCAAAGTCCACAACTCAATTTTGGGAGGAAGCCAAATTATTACATCCATCATTCGTCACAAACGGTAGTGTCATCATCCATCAAAATTAACAACTAACAGAACGAAACAACTCACCAATGCCTATGACAATATGGAAACATACCTGAAACAAAAGAATAACATGTTAATCATTTTCTGTCTACATTTTTTTTTCAATCGTCTGAAAAATGCGGCAGCAGTAAAAATTGATTAAATTAAACATGTTAATCAAACCACTTACAAAAAAAGCAACCAGAAATCCTTTCTCATTCAAGTTCATTAACAAGCTCAACATGAGCACCAATATTACTCAATCAGATTGAGGAAGTGTTTAAGTTGATTGAACATTGAGATATTTAAACAATTAACAGTCTTCGCGTGTGATTTGAGCAAGCCTAGGCGTCACGAAAAAAAAATAGTCCAATTAACATACTTGTTGGTTCTTTGTTACTCGGTCGTTGCCAAATACAGGCATAAACAAAACGAGATATTTACTAGGGATTAAGGTATGTGCTGTACAGTTGTGGAAAAAGAAAAAAAAATCTTCCCGAAATCTTTGCGGCCATATGTGCACACTGGAAAATAGAATACGAAAAATGGGAGGACTTTCTTTCTTTCATAATATTGCAAATAAATAGTCATTTATAAACCAATTTAACACTGTTTCATCCCTATTATAGTCTGAAATGAGAGTATATTAACTACAGTTCTCTTTTACAGTATTTTCACAAGAATTCCTTAAGTTTAAAAAAATGTATTTTACCCATAACTTTTATTTTATTTTTCCTATATTTTGCCAACCTTTGATGTTTAATGACTTTTGCAATTAATAATGGATTTAGATTTTTTTATAAATATAAAGAATTTTTTTATATGATGGATTTAGGATTGATTCTAAATAAATTCATCAAATTCGCCTGATGCAATTCGCGTTTGAAATTTTGAAAAATAATTTTGTAGGTCTTATACCGGAAGAATCAACATGAGTTTGTGACACCATATGGAGTAATTTGGCAACTTAGTTCTCAAGTAGTCTGTTACAAAGCAGTATCAATTCCAAGTATTTTAGATTTTCATTCATCCAAATATCAGAATTATTTTAAAAGATACAGATTTACAAGTCAAATGATGCAATTTTAGCTTTACTGTTTAATAACTTTTCTGGGCTTCAGCCGAACAAATTTATCAAGAGAACGATAAACTCAGTTTTATTAATAAAGGGAGTTTCTCATGAATTCTGTGCAAGGCCATATAAATTGTTTCGATTGTTTTAAATCTGTCCCAATATCTGAAAATTTGTAAAGTTGCTCAAAAAAAAAACTGAAAAACTTACAAAGTATTTTTGAATAATAATAATTCATTAGATGTATTCATAGATAACACCCAACTTAAATATTTGTTTGATTTGTGAAGTCAGAATCCTCAAATCGATCATTACAAAAAAAAATGTATTTGCAAATTTGTAACAGGCTACTTGCGAATCTAGCCATGTTGCTTAATTACTTCACAGGTATTCTTTTACTTAGACCACCAAAACATCACGTTGCTTCTCCCGGTATAGCAGCCAAATAAGAAGTTATTGTTAAAATTGTAAAATTGCAAAGGCGGGTGATAATCTTGAAAAATGTATTTACAATGTCCTGAAAAACTATTAAACTAGGCTGAATATTATAAAAGTTCTTTAATATCAAATTTTAACAAAATATTAGCTGAGTAAGTCTAAATTTTCCGCAGCATCAACAAATACCTAGAAAATAGTAGTTTTAGATCTGGCAACCCCTAAGACTTAGGGGTTCTCTTGTATCGACACCTTTGGGTCTGTCTACACTCAAGGCAAAAAAAGATGTATCATCCTATTTTTTTTTGTTTTGGTATAACGTAGAAACTACCCAACTAATTATGATAATATGATATAAAATACCCAGAAATTATTTCTATTTTAAGGAATACTCAGGGAAAGCAGAAAAAAAAGCAAAAAAAAATTATGTAATAGTTCTATTAGGTATAATATACATAATTATAAGCACCGCAAAAAATCAGGATGTATACATCTTAGTGTATAACAGTGTACACAAGCAGAATGAGAACTTTGAATTTAATATTTATTTTATTTTTCATTTTATTTAACTTAACTTTGTATTTGCTGTGTTTCATGTGTTATATATAATTTGTTTTTTAATTTAGTTTCATTAAATTAAAGAACATTCAATAGTATTTGTATTTTAAGTACACCTTTTACGAAAGCATTTTAGTCCGAATTTTCCTCTGAAAGGTTGTAATGTATACAAATGTAAACTCATAGAACAACTCTATAACTACAAAAATAATTCACAAGTTGACATTCAGAAAAAATGCAGGCATTTTTGCATTTTCATAACATCCAAAAAATAACGCGATCTGATAGAGGTGTCCAGGGATGTAAAAGCGTAATTTACCGGGTAAATTACCAAATTAATTACCGTAATTAATGGTAATTTACCGATTTTTAATTACCGTAATTTACGGCTTAAATTACCGTAATTTACGGCTTAAATTACCGATGGTAATTTATCGTCTATTTAAATTACCGTTGGTAGTTTACCGGAAATTTTAACTACAGTTGGTAATTTACCGGAATTTATAAATTAATTTCAAAAACCTTCCATCGCTACTTTGCCTGGGAGGTACTTAGGGATGTAAGAGCGTAATTTATCGGGTAAATTACTAAATAAACCTCCGTAATTAATGGTAATTTCCGGATGTTTTATTACTTATTTCAGCGGAGCCAATAATGCACATTTTAAATCAGAAGCCATCTGCTCTAGTGATCCGGATAAAAAGTGATCATTGTTTGTGAAGCCGGGCGTTGTCGTTTTGTGAGTCGGTAATAAATAAATAGTTATTTAACCAACAAGTATATTAAAAAAAGCGATTAATGATCGAGACTGTTTAACGCGCGAGCAATTAGCGAGCGCGTTAACTGTCGAGATCATTAATCGCCGTTTAATATATGAGTTTGTTACAAAATTTATTCGTCGATCGTAATCTTCTAGCGTCGCGTCGTCTACATAGATTTTTCTTCGCCTATGTCTTTTTAGGTTCTATGACAATTTATGTAATTCGACACTGACAGTTCTAAAGGGCGGTATGTTTTGATTGGAAGGTTGCATTTCACATATGTTCCATTGGCCAATCAAACGACGTCATTACGTCGTGTGATTGGCTATAACAAATCATGCATTAATAGAAATCGTGCATTAATAGAGTTGTTTAATAAACGATTATTCACTAAACTGACTCATAAATAAACGATCGACGGAAAAGTACTTTATACTATAATTATGCTGTTAGACTGTCCATTTTATAAATTGCTGATATACAAAGTATTTTTATTGTAGTCCCTGCTTTCATTTTAATAATGAATTACTACTATTAAATCAGGAAAAGCATCAGCGATTGGTGGTTATCTACAATATAATGACTTATAAGGCTGAACCCAAATTTTTTGTTACATAACTTACTGTCATCGATAAATTATCATTTTGAATTACCCGGTAATTCAAGAAAATATAAATATAATTCACCAATAGCAATTTTTAATTACGTGGTAATTGAAATTTGAAAGCAGCGGTAATTTACTGAAAAAAATTAATTACGGAAATTTGACATCCTAAGAGCCGATCTTACAAAGCACGTTATACCATGGTATAACTAAATATTGGTATAAATACCAGTATAAGTTGTTATTACTATGACAACACAAATATTTTAGCCAATGGGAGGCGGAATAGCACTATTTATACTGGGAATAACTATTCCACTACTTATACGTACACTTGTAAGATCGGCCCTTAGTCAGATTGCTAGTTATCTACAAAATTATGACTTTATTTACCAAACATTTATATTAACATAAGTAGCATCCATAACCTACAGTGATCGGTATTAATTTACCATTTTAAATTTTTAATTACCTTGTAATTTACCATTTTGAATTTTTAATTACTCGGGAATGTAAGTCAGCGTAATTTACCATTTTTAATTTTTAATTACGTGGTAATTTAATATTTTAAATTAACATTTTTAATTTCAACAGAAATTTACGAAAAAATTAATTACCGTAATTTAACATCCCTGGAGGTGTCTAAGTAGGCTCAAACGAAAGCTAGAAGCTTGAATAAGCCAGAAGTTTGAATCAAAGGCAGCAAAGTTAGAATCAGTGTAGTGAAAACTGTCAAATATGGAACCAAAATTTCCACGTGTCTGTTTTGGAGAACTTCACAGACCTGTCATGTTTTTTCGCTTAAGGGTCTCGTCTCAATTCAAATAGCGAACTGTACTGAACTTGTCTCCAAAGCTTCCAAGTAAAAAAATCACCAGATGTAGTTTATTTCGTATTTATTACGGTTGACGTATGGTATAACCTAAAGAAATAAATGCATTGCTTTCTATTTGTACAATTATTCAAATTGGACGGTGTTTGTGTTTTCTAGACGATGATATAGTACTTTCACAATCGTTGGTATTGTAAACATGGTTTCCAACTCACTAAAAACACGCACTACAATATTCCAGAGTGCAAGTCTAGAGATGTTCAGAAGAAAATAACTTGTGCTCTTATAGTAAACATTTAATTATGTTTTATAATGTATTACAGCAGACAATAATCAGACGCAACTGCCATCGGAAAGCATTTCTATATTTGTAGTCCACACCAAAATTTGAATACATAATATTCATAAATTTTGAAATTCACTTCCGATGGCAGTTGCAGAAGGACCATCAGAATCGTATGCTAGCGAGCATTTCACGATTGGCGCAATAATTATGACGTGGGTTATTTTCGCGTTTTGGGGGTCGGAGACGGGAGCCTTAATATCCTCATTGTTCCTCATAGTTATCAACTATCAGCTATCATCTGAGCCTACCTAAAGAATTCTATTCGTTGGTGTGACAAACTTGAAAGTTTCTCGGATGTTACGCGGCAATGATATGCTCAAACGAGCATAAGATGGACATCCGAGGAGGAGGCCTTTGCCCAGCAGTGATATGACCGGCTTGAGCTAGAATAGGTAAAGAAGTCTATCACGTCGCTGATTATTTTTTGGAGAACATCAAAAAGGGCTCAAAAAGACATTTCTTTACATTTTGGGCTCATTGTTCTCAAATATTTTACCTGATGAGACACATTTGGTTGCCAGATTCATATTATCCGAGAAAAAGGTATCAAAACCCCTTCGATTATAATAATCATTTACCAAATCATTGGAGTATTAACAGTACAAGTCGAATACTAATAAATGAAAAGTCTTTGTTATTATGGTGATTAATAAATCAAACCGCAAAATTACTTTTCTTTTTCTTCAAGCGTACCTCTCGTGCTTACCATAAACAGACGATTCAAGTTCACGTAAGCTCGTTGATCTAGAGACAGATGCAAGAGCGATAATGTGTTCTCTTAACTCGGAGCGACCTTTCAGCAACATTTCCTCAAATAAATCACAGCTTCGTTTTTAGTCTGCCTGACGTCACCAGTTGAATTTTTAACGTACAGCACAACTCGTTAAAAGTAACTAGCGGAATTACTCGCGCTTGTTGTAAACGCGTATTGTTCTGTTCTTTATCGATCAGATAAACCGTTTATTTATCGTCTTCTACGCAACACAAACAAGTGGCCTAGAAATGTATAAACAAATAAATCAATCAACTTACTACAATGGTATAAAATGAATATAGACACGCTTTTAGAAAATAAACAATTTCCGGGTTCGGTTATAGAGTAATTAATATTTAGTCGTTTCTAGAGCTAAAACTTTGAAAACATTACATATGTATTTACCTTTTGGATTTAATGGTAAGTTACGACATCGTAAACAATGAAACGAGAACAACAATACAACGTACTGAAAAATCCGGAAGTTGGACACGCGAGTGAATAATGATAGCATGTAAATGACATTATTCATTACAATCCACTGCGTGTTATAAGTTATAAGTGAAATTTTATTAGCTTACTATTATACCTACTATAAAAGCCGATAAGAATCTTTACGTTCTACAAGAATTGCCGTCTGCTTTGCTACTATTACAACAAGTCCATTGTTCTGTTTAATATTCCTAAAATGTTATTCTTTTATTATATCTGATATAGCCCTCAATCTTGTAATAAAATTTAAATTAGTTCTCGAATTAAGTATAATCTACACTTTAAACACCAGATTACCAATCTCTTTGTATCCATCACAGTAGGGTAAGCGAATTTTTGAAGGTTAGATTGGATTATTGTTGAAATATTCAACTATAAAATTATATGGAAAAAGTGTCACATGTGGTCAATTCTAAATCATATCCCTCATTACCTAAGCCGTATGACTGAGTAAAAATTCTTTAGAACACAACTTGTTTCCTTTTTAACTACCATCCAATGATACAGAACACAATATAATATAATATAATAGCACTTTGTGGATTTGGGGTACTCGGCATTTAGGAGGCAAATGATTGTTCATTTAACGGGTGATGCGGGTGTGGGCATGAAGCGATACACGGCACATACTTTTTATTATTCTTTCTTTTTTCTCGGTATTTTTCTTTTCTTGCAACGTTGGGAGTGTATGGTTGGCAGCATGCATGTTTGTGCTACTTTGTTTGTTTTTTTTTCTTTGTACTACAACAAGGTCTGGGTGGAAGATCAAAGAGAAATCTTTGAACCCACACCTTTTGACCACACTTAAGAATCCATTATTATAAGAATGTAAATTTTAATTTTTTATTTTTTTTTGTATTATATTGATTGTATGTTTTGTATGTTCTGTGTGGTCAATAAAGTCATTTATTATTATTATTATTAATACAGGTTCAAATGTTCGAATTCAAATGTTTAGACCTGACCCCAGTTATGACAACTTCCGGTATATTGTGTGCGATTTATTATTCTAGTTATAGCTGTGCGCAAAAAAAAATGAAATTAGTGAAATGAAAAGTGTATTAAAATTAGTACGGAATAAATAACATTTGTTTGAGTTTGGTAAAAAAATTACACTACAGAGTTTATAGCATTGCAAACAGGCTCTTTTTTTTTGTTGTTTAAATTTTGATAACAATGTTTTATTGTGTTTACTCAAATAGCAGTGGAGCTGGACGAAATTGCGTACTTCAGCTATCTTGAAATATGGAGAAACTATGGTCAAGTTTTAGTTCCTATGGGCGCCTTGTTTATTTTTGAAATTTTATAATGACTTTTACCTACGACCGTATGTATAAATGTCCCTTACCTGACGGACTGCTTCACTCGTATATCGCTTATAACAAACATGTGCTTTTGGCTGTGCTTTTGTTTTTAACCCACGACATAATGCCATCACAACGCAAATGTAGATCCATATTTTCCTTTTTGATTATAATTTACCTCTTGTCACAATAGTTCAAATGCAGTTCCCGACAATTGAAATAGATGTCGCGCGATTAACTAGCAATAGATAAAATACATTTTTGTTGAACTGTCAAATATACTAACCTAACCTTATACATCTACTTCTGTCGCAATATTTCTCCTTTAATTAAAGTAAGTGATTGGATCTGTAATTGTCGATCGTAGGTAAAATTATGTACAATACTCGAGCTGTCACGCATATTACGTGCTCGTGAAAAAAAAAACAGTATGTTAACTTTCCACTCGTACGTATTATGCTAGTTACAGCTCTTGTAATGCAATATACTATTCTCTTATGACTCCCACAGCTTTTTTTATTGAACCAAAATTATGACAGTCTGCTGTCACTTGTCTGACGATCAGGTTTTGGCCGCTTTTCACGTAAATATAATAGACAGCTTCAAATCCAAAACATCGAGATAAAAACTAGGAGGATAACACAAACTACTCAGACGGTTCAAGCTAATAATGCATTCCATAAGATTTGGTTGAATGGGGTATTCCGGTGTTTTTGAAATTGTCATTTTTTACAAAGTATGGGTGCTACTGTTTGCTACTTCACAAGTAAAATATCAAACATTGTTTTAAATTAAGAGAAATCGTTGTTTGAAGTTTAAATTAGGATTGGTCTTTGTGACGTCACAAAGGCCGCTCAAAGTGAGCGACTTGACAACGTTGCTATATCTAGGGTGCACGTAGTAAATTTTTGTCTTCTGTTGTGTCAACGTTTAGAATCGCTCGTTTGTTGACACCTGCTTTGGTTATTGAGGTTATATCAAACACTTGTTCAAAATGTATAAACTCCAACGCCGACATTGTTCTGTGCCGGGCTGTAACAGCAGTAGAACAGTAACTCCTGATAAGATTTTCTTTACATTGCCGACTAGCGAGATGAGAGATGTTTGGCTTCAAGTTTCAATGATCAAATCATGTCTCAAAAAAGTTACCTTTATTCGTTGTCAAACAACAGGGTCGCCAACCGTCAACTTGGCCGATCAGCTGTTCGAGAGCAGTCCGCTGTTGCCACCGCTACTAGGGATCGGTAATCATCGTGTATTTCCGAGGGTGGTCGGTGAATTCAAACGAAATGCACTTTTAATTGCAATTATCTTATAGAAAAACTAAATCAAAAAGCTCATAGCTTAACTATATGAATCCTCATAAATTATACAATAGGTTAAACCGAATATCTGCTTAAATTTTGACATGACCGGAATACCCTATTGTATATAAGAATTGTTGATAATGGTTTTCGTTACAAACGTCCAACTACAGTGCTTTTTGAGTAAACACATTTTTTTTCTAAATTTCAAATTTAAAATTATGTAATTCCTTTTTCTACTCCAATTGATGAATGCATTCATTATCATGGCAATTTATTATAAGTAATACTAAGCATTTCCCACACACATGGCAAATATTTCATTCCTGGCCCCTCATACCCCGCGAGTCGTGAGAAATATTTCATTTCTCACGGCTTTAGAACCAATCACAGCTCTGGATTTTTCATTTTCATTGTGTTTTGATACACTGCTTAGCGATATTGTCAAGGCATTGACAACGTCTCTAAATGACAATCGCACCAAACAATTTTAATCTGCCAAAATCCTGTGAACCGTCATAGTGAGACACAGACGTCCCTATTTGCAATAAATTAATTTATAAAATTTCATTGCAAAGTCATAGAAAAAGGTTAGTATTCCATTCGCAAGTAATGGCAATTTCTCACTCGAACGAAAACTTCGTTCTCGTGAGAAATTGCTTGCATTACTTGCTCATAGAATAATATACTATTATCAGATTCCTTTACAAACCAAAACGAAAAATTGTACATGCTTTACATTTAATTCGGTGAATTGCTATTAAGATTCTGAAAGTAAATACCTGAAAAACAGATTATCCCTATTTTCTAGTTATTCCAATTCAGTTGTAAAAAATCAAGTTGATAGATCGTAACTTCATATGCAAAATGTGAATTAACAAAATTAAGAAATACAAAATTGTTTTTCTCGATAAATAAAAATGTATCCAGTATCTATTATGTATTTATTATTATAACATGAATTAGGTCCATCTGGTGACATACTGCATATGAAAAATCGAGATATCAATAATAGTGTAGTTGTATCAAACATGGTCAAAAAAAATAGCGTAAATAATTCTCGAACGTTATTTCTCTATTAATAGTACATAAAATCTTTAATATTTAAGACCCAAACATTCACATCATCAAAACCACTATGTGCCGTTATTTCAGCAATATTTCATGAAAAGAATATACGCAAAAATGTGCTTCATGTAGAAGTGATGCAAACCAGATCCACGAACGTCAAGACCAACAAGGCGCGCTAAATTTAAACGCCGTGAATATGGAAAGGCTATTTTTATCACCTGTTGGTACGGCAAATTCACGTGTATTGAGGTGGAGGTCGATAAACAAAACACATATCACTCATTGTGGATAAAATCACAACAGTTCTACAGTCCATGAAATGGATCTTGAACACCACTAGGAGAAAATAAATAAATAATACTAAATATTCTGTAGATAATTTGTTTTGGATAAGCACAATCGGGCTACAAAAGACCTCAGTACGCTTTCGAATTACTATTGAATAGACCAGCTTTGTATTTACTTGTTACAACATTTACTAATTACATGCAAGGACATGCAAGAACAACTAAAATCATAGTTAGCTCGAACACAAATTTAATAATATTGACTGACATCTTTTATGGTGTTCATACAAAAGTAATAAACCGTATAACGATAAGATAAAAATACATTATCAGTGATATGATAAACCGATTACAAAATGTTGCTTTGTCGATATGAAAAAAAGTTTAAATCGTAACAGAATTAACATAATAAAAACATAAAAGCGCACTGGAACGTATCATTTTATTGAATAAGAAAAATGATCGCATAAATACAAAAAAGTAGACTAGCGGTTATTATTCTGATATAAATCAATAACGAATATGATTTATTATATCAGAACCAGGCTTATTGCTAGAAATAATGTTAGCTTTTGTCTATTTATAACTGAATCATTTATGTCTATTTAATTCAATCATGAAAGGTCACTACTATGAGGGATGGGTACTAGAATATTTCGAAGTAGGTAAGTATGATTATTATTTTAGCAGTGTGTATACCGGGTGGTCCTTTTAACTTGAGACTCCTAAATATCTCGAGAAATATGCATGGCAAAAGGGGAAATGAGATGAGGATATCAGTTTCATTGCAGATGGCGCTGCAATCGGTGAAAATGAGGCTAACTTCATTTTTTTAAATGGGAATACCCAAATTTTTTATCAAATTATGATTTTACGCTGAATAGAAGAATCTTTTGTCTGAAACTTTTTTTCGTACGATGTATTTTTTCGTGCGTAAACAAACCCTATGCGCATGACGGCGCAACGCGCGAGAGACTTAAACGTCCCGGTTACGCACATGGATTCGTCCCGATACCTTTAGTAGTTTCTCCGGAATCGTCGCCACAAAAAAACGGGTACACACACACACACACACACCCACGGACATTTTTTTGTACCTTGGTCAAAAATGTTCATGGGACCCTAAAAGACATATTTCCGCTAAAATCTCAAAATTCTTTTTAGAGAAACTTAAACGTCCCGGTTACGCACATACCTTCCTACGTTGTACCAACAGTGTCTACTCAGTCGTCGCTTTGACAGCCAGACGGCGAGCGCATGCCATGCAGTGGCAGCGGTCGTAACTACCGCAGACGCCACAAACTTCCATCGTCAATAGCTTTTATTAGATGCATCGTACGAAAAAAATTTTCAGACAAAAGATTGTTCTTATTTAGCGTAAAATCATAATTTGATAAAAAATTTGGGTATTCCCATTTAAAAAATGAAGTTAGCCTCATTTTCAATTTTAATTAGATATCAGAAAATCTATGAAGATATTATCGTGAAATACAGGAATGAAATGATCTTATACGCATCAACCCTTAAACTGTCGGTATGCCAAATTGTTCTGTGATTAAAGACGAACGGAAAAGTGGACAGAATGGACAAAAATTGCTAAAATAACAAAATTGACAAAAGGACAAAAATACGAAAGAAAAGGAACGTAAAGGACGAAAATAACAAAAATTATTAAATAACGAAATAAACAAAAATTGCAAATGAATGCAAACTGGATAAAAACAGCCCGAAAATAAGCAAAATAAAAAAAAATATATGACAAAAGCCAAATGGAAATGGGCCCAAAAAGATATAAAGGAAGAAGGGTGGAAAATGACTATGTTTAAGCATAGTTAAGGTAACCATTATAAATATTATAAACATTGATTAATTTGAGAACAGAAAACCTTCAGATAAATGACGACAAAAGCAGTTCATGTTGTCATTTGTACAAGGACATGATTTGGTTGAAAACCCAAAAAAATAATTCCAAAACTATATTCATATAATCAGGAGCTTGTATCGGTACGCGGTTGTACTAAAAACAATAAAAACTGATCCAGAGTGTTCCAAGAATAAGTTTAAATGTCTGAAAAAAGTTATTAAAGCGCTTTATTTTGCTATTTGTGGTTTCGATTACTGCGTTGCGTTGATAGTATACTTTCAAATAGGCAGTGGTAAACTGTAAACAAACTTCTCAAAGGATTTCTAGCTGCCATATACCGGGTCATTATAAATGATTGTAGTCGAAGTAGGCCATGATATCAAATGTAAAGATTTTTGGTTGTCGCTCTATATAAATTGAATACCACTGTTTTACAAGTAAAAGTTAAACGGCTTACATAACCTGTATCGAGTTTGACAGTTGTTTGAGTATAGCGGCAAAAATTTATTAACATGGGCATGGCCTACTTCGACTACAATCATTTATAATTACCCTGTATAATTTATCTGCTAACCTTGTTGACATTTTAAGGGAAATATAATCTGCGGGTGCAATAAAGTATCTATGAACAAAAAATTTATATTTATCCTATAGTAAGTTGTCTTAAAGGTAATGGTGGATATTTGATATTTTTCAGGTTTTAGAAAAACTGCAGGTCAAAATAGAATTGATCCGGCACGTTCCTCTATAGTCTATACGTACAAAAATCCACAAAAAATATCAATATTAGATCATTTTGTTGTATTATTCAGGACCATAAAATTCAGTAAGTATTCAAATTTACAATACTTATTAATTACAAAGAACATATATTTGAAGAATTTATGTGAAAGGAAAGAGTTCAAATTTACAACTTGAAAGGATAACGAAATAAACTTTTTCCTGTATCCAACCAAATTCATTTCATTCACTTAAATAGATATGGCAAAACAATTATTCACTAATAATATTTTGTTTTGTTTAAACAAGTTCTTTTTCAGAAAAGAAAATAAAATTAAAAAAAGAAACACTATGACGAGGAACGTAAGCAGGGACATCAAAGGAACATCAATTATAGCTAATCGATAGATACCATATACCTACATAATTTGTTATGTTTGTTATTATGGATACATAGTTCAGAATGAATGAATAAAATGAATATGGAAAAATTACGATAATTATGATCACACATAATATATTCAATTTTTCCACAATATCAATTCGAAAGCAATGAATAGCAACAAAAAAATCGCAAGTCACAGACGAGACAACTTCCTTAAATGCAGTGCTGATAAATCGCATAAATCACAATTCTTATTTTTAAATAATTGCCAATAACCGATACAAAATGTAATCAAACGCAAACTTTCCACCTTACATATCTACCAATCTTTATTTCGAAATTACCATCTTCATCAGCTGAGATAAGTGAAACTAAAGAGACTAAAGACCTACTCTAAAAACTAAAATAAAAGGGAAAAATGGCAACATTGAAACCTTCAAGTCTTGAATCTTCAAGGATATATATATCAGATTATCGATTTGATTTGTAACATATATAAATTATCCTGAAAAACCAAGATCCCTTAAAATATAAAAGTTAAATTATCCACGGAATAGTCACAAAAGAATCGCAAAATACAGACTGCATCCTTGACTAAAACCTAATCATTAAAACCAATAACCGATAGAAAACACATTCAAATACAGAGGATCTAAATTACTCACCTCCCTCGAGCTCCTGAGCAAAACTTTCAGAAACTTTCAATTGTTTCAGGCGTAAAGATGCCGCTACCACATGCTCACACACCTGGCAATCGCGCACTGCACCAACAAACAAACGACCCGCTCGTGGTAGCATTGAAAGGACGCGGAAAATAAATCGCAACACACTACTTCATATTCTCTTCTATATTTGGCCAAAGTAAGGACGCGGTTATTTTTACGCTTAATTTCTCTCAGGTAAATTGATATGCGCGCTCATATTACTGATGGCATTTCATTACGTTCAATGCTGAAGCATTGGCACGTTGCTGCCGGCAGGCCGTGACGCAAACATATCGACGGTCTACGACAACGGAAGTCTAGTTATGATGGACAGCGTTGAGTGTGTTAGGTACGGTGATTGACAGATTGGAAGGGTTCAGAAAGTGCGTGTGTGTGTTTGTGTATCAAAAATCGCGAAAAAGTCTCGGTAAAAATTTTGAACCGTGGTGGAATTGTGTTGGCCCATAGCGAATTACTGCAATTCCACCAACACTTTTGTAACAACGACTGAGAATTATAAGTAAGATAGAAATGTTGTACTTTTCATTACGAACATGCATTCAAATTATAATTGGTAACAATCCCACTTTTCTGCAGGTGTATATAAAAAAACGGAATTGTTTTCTGATAACATTCTAAAAGATTCGTACAAACAAAAATAACACCGTTGGTAGTCAACCTGTTCATTTATGTCCGATAAATAATACAAAATACGGATTTTGATGCAAATTTGCTAAAAATTACATAAGTTTGGTTATGACAGATGACTTGACAGAATAGATAATCATTATTGACATAATACCAAAATCATTTCTTTACCTTCTTCTAAAGCGACATCTTCCAATATTGTTAAGTAATTCTTTGCTTCAAATGTAGGTTTCTACGCCTTTCAAATGATGCATAATTTGTTTTGTTTTGTTTAAACAAATAGTTTTGTAAATATTGAAAAATGGGTGGACAAAATTATGTGACTAATTTTGCCGCACAAACCTCAAGAATGATAGAAACCAATTTTACGCATATTAGCGTAAGAAAGTCGTTTTGTGCGCATCTACGTCACCAGAACCAGAACGGCTGTCAAAGCTAATTGTCAAACTCGAAAATATTTTGTAAACGAAAATGTAAACATTGATGTGAAATATTAAAAATAGGAATGTTTAGTTAGTTTATATGAAAACAAAATAGGTAAATCAAATATAATAAACTTTAGATCAAGAATTATGAAAAAAAAAATTGATTGCTTGCAAAATACATTATAAACAATAGTTGCTTCGCGTTTAATTTACGGAAACGAAACAAAATAACTTTGATTCTTTATTTTTATTTATATTAAAATTTATTGCGAACTCAATGTATTTTCTTATGATTCGTATCTAGCGTGACGTCACAGCAATCAGCTTATTGTCAAACTCGCTCAGAAATGAATGACAGACCTGTGAAGTACGTAATATTATATTGCATCATTCTTTTACAGACTAAATATGAAAAGACGTTATAAGTAAAAAAATACAAATTGCACCTTGATGGCTTCAAAAACTTTTGAAATGAAACATTCCATTTCTCGTACTGAAACAGATTTCAATAAATATACGGTCGTTTCCCGCTTTTCTTTGCAGTCAATATTATTCTGAGTAACACACGTGAAACAACGCGGACACGTTTACCATTACAACAATAAGAAATAAAGTAAACCAAATCTAGAAGAATTAAAAATAAAAGGAATAAACAAATGAAGAAACAATTTAATCGATATGACACTTTTTATGGACTTTTTTAGAATGTAAATTTATTTATGTCCTACATGATCATAAAGTGACATTGTACATCTTACCGGGACGAAAACAGCTACTTTTCGCGCCCTAGGGCCGAAAAAGATTCTTTATGCGCCCTAGGGCATAAAGGATTGCCATGGTTATATGTCAAATATATCAAATATTTGTCATTCAAATTGTAAATTTTAAATCGTCAATGTCAATTATTGACGATTAAGGTTATAAGTTTGACAACTAATTGTCTGTATTGTCACTCATCAACGTCAATTATTGGCGATTAAGGTTATAAGTTTGACAATTAATTGTCTGTATTGTCACTCAACTCCGAATTGTTTGTTTGGTTATTCAACTCCGTAGATACGCCGTCACTTAATAACGTCAAAATATGTATTAATATTATTCAAACGGAGCAACAAAACCATTGTAGGACATACAATTTTGTATGTACCTCGGGCATTACTTGGTGTTTATACCCTCGGGCGACTTAAAAAGCTCTCGGGCCTATCGGCCCTCGCGCTCTGTAAACAGTCGCCCTCGGGGCATAAACATCCGTCTAATGCCCTTGGTACATAAATAACTATTCGTTAATCGACTTATTGTTTTTTCCAACTCCATAAGAAATTAGCCGTTTAAAATACGGGTTTGTTAATATTTCAAACGGTTGCTAGGAATTTCCATGGAATAAAAAAAAACAAGTACCTCCATATGAAACTTCTTACTCAGCATGACATCCACTACCTGAAAAAAATTTTCAGGAAAAAATTGTTCAGGAAAAAAATGGCACAGACTAATAAATAAGGTCATAATATGCTCTCCTCGTAGAATACATTCTGTTCAATGAGTAATTTCCTATGGCATATTGATACTTTTTTGTCGTTTTGTATGTAAAATTTAACTACGTTTTAGAGTTGCGCCACTATTATAGCAAACCAGGCTCATGGGATAATCAAAAGTAATACAAAATAATAATTTATAGGGTATTACAAGAACCCGGAGAAATAATAGTTTGAAGACAGTGAATGCGAAAATTAGTATATGAGACAGCCAATAAAACACCAAATAAAGATGAAATGCTCAGAGAACAATAAAACAAGTTGAGTAGCCAGTTGACGATTTTATCTATTTATTATATTATATATGTATTTAATTTTGTAGAATAGAAAAGTGTAGAATAGAAAAGATAGAGTATGAAAAGTAATAGCTCATATTTATGTTATTTTATTGTTCTTTTATTAAGTATATTTCCGAATGTTAGATGATTCAAGTATTGGTTTTGGTACTTTTGTTTGGAAATATGTACTACCTACCTAAAACAAGCAACATTTTGCAAACTTTTTTATTCAAACGAAGATATCTGGTCGCCACCACATCACATTTAAAGAAAAAGAAAAATAGACAAATTTTGCTTTTTGTACTTTTTGTGAGTTAACGATGTAGTCTACCGGAAGTGTACCGTAGGTTCGAAATCCTAGCGTTAATACGCATTGTAGAGATATGAAATTTTTACAGTGGTTTTCTGATGTAGCATTGCATATTGGAAAGTATATAAAAGTAATAAAATATTAAATAACGACATTCATTTCTTTTGGTATACATTATTATTTTATGAAAATGACTTTCCAAAATAGAACATAAGAAAATAGAAAGGTTTTACCTATGATGTTTTACCTATGTTAGTTTGAATTATTTATCGTTTTTACGTGATTTCGAACCCGCGATTTAGAAAAAAATTGGTTTTTCTAAGACACCTTTGACGTTAGCGTTTGTTTCATGCGTTTTTCTACGTCCTATATCACCTGTGCTTAGTTTCCATTGCAAATAGTTTTTCTCAAAACACTAGCAAAAATTTTCATTAGTGGGGTATACTTGCTCCTTAAGTGACTAATAAAGTACTTGTCAAATTCAATTCCTGACATTTTGTTCTTAATGACAGAACTCAAACATCTGAAAGTTTGTAAAGGATACACAGTGTAAAGTGAAACTGCAGTTTGTTTTAAAACAATACAAAAAATAAATAACAATAGCAATAATGTCACTGGTATCTAATAATGACCAAATGTGAGTTTTCCATTTCAGAATGTTGCGGTTTTCTGGTTTTAATTTGAGAAATGTTTATCTGTATTCGTTTATCTGTTCAATAATTTCAGGCCTATCGACGTCAGGGCAGGTTCACACACTAAGAAATTTTATCGAACTGATGCCGGTTATAATCGTATTGGCGCCCATCCCTAGAGAACTGTATCTATAGATACCTGCAGGGTAATTAAGAAAACATTATATTCCAGACACCTGAAAGCGCTACACGCAATGAAAACACGGTATTGCACCACAGAAACTGTAAATGTCGATTGTGTTTACACGCTAAACGTTATTAATTGACTTATGTAAATGTTATTCCATCGGGAAAAAATATTATACTTAAAACTCAGCTACGCTTGCGATTCAAATGGAACGATGTTGAACATGAATACATAATATCGAAACTATTCAAACCTTGCCAATAGCGACATAGTTCCTTGGCATTCGAACAACAGAATTAATAGTTTAGCATCCAAGCGTTTTGTTTACGTCAATACCACACCACTATGTATATCGACAAAAGCGTTCCTTGTTTTCAAACTACCGACTGAGAAACACCTTTGTCATTTTTCGTATCATCCACAACAGGAATCCAGTACCGTCCTCAAAAGGAATGAATGACTCAGTTCTTTGTTCCGCGAGAAGATGAATCCTCAGCAAAGGACAAGAAACGACCTCCAAAGCTAACTTAAAACACTAGTAATTTCGTAGTCTACAGTAATTGGGAAAATAATCTCAATTTAAATCAGCTATTGTTTTAGGAACAAAGTGTTTCTCCGAATAATTGTCGGATGTTTCATTGGGAATTTCGCGGTAAATCTTATCGATATTATTCTGATACGCAGCAATAAATTTACAATACAATCGCGTAAGAAAAAAAATCAGTTATACCTAATACGAAACCGTAGTGGAATTGTGTGGGCCCATAACGTATAAGCTAAATTCCACCAACAAGTAACCTAGTTAATAGTAACGCTGCCGAATTCGCGGTTGGTATCCCATTCATTGCCTTGTGAATGAGATAATAAGACGTCCCAAATATGCAGCTTTAGCTGAGAATTATATAATCGGTGTGGCTTTCACTTCTACCTTTCAAAATTGGTGTTGCCCAATTGGTGCGTGGACACCGAATAGGTCAGTTACTGTCTGTAACTCTGTACCAGAGCCGCTGCTGCTGTCTCCCGATAACATTATACTACGGGTTCAGCACAGCGCACATTGTTCATGTATGAATCAATATTGGTTTGACCTAATATGAGTAGCGTTCAAAATTCCTAAATGTGGGCATTGGAATCTTGATTAATGTTGAAGCTAGCGCATTGTCCTAAACTGTTATGCACTTTTATAATTATGTATTTGCAAATTTTGATACGTTCAATTCCATTTAATTTGTCTGGGTTCTTTTGTGGAGTAAGTATTTACTACTAAAACCACATATATCTGCTTGATAATTCCTATTTTAACAATATATTGTATAGAAAAAGTACACCAAGAATCAAATAACATTAGTTAACACTAAATAATTGAAATGAAAAATTGTAGTAGTAATAATAACTACAGTTATTTTATTGTGAATAATGGAATAAAAAATAAATAAAAGTGAGCAACCAAGAATTATCTAATAAAATAGCTAAAAAATCGATTATGCTTAAGATCAATAATGACTTATACAACAAATAAATAAGTACAATACGATTGATCACAAGACTAGAAAGCAAAACTCTCAGAACATGATATGCATATTTACAGAATATTTTGTGTTGGTAGTTTGAACATAATTCTTACTTGTTTATTTATAATAGTTAAAAATTTGTAGTCGTAAATTTTAGTCAACAATGTAAAGAAAAAACCTAGCCAACATTTTCCCAATAAACAAGGTTAATGTTATTATTATTATTATCGATCAATTCCTTTATTTATTAATGAGCGAATATAGTGCAGTAACGAAAATTGTTGTGAGTGTATGGAAAATATCTTTTTGCAACGGAAACTTACCGCGGGTAGTATAGGAGGTGAAAAAAGACATGGAATAAACGCTAAAGTTAATGGTGTCTTAGAAAACAATATTCTTTATAAGTAGTAAGTAGATTAAACAAAAATACAATTAAACAACATTGTTTTGAATAAGTACGCGCAAAGCAGAAACTCATTTTGAACATTAGTTTAAAGTGTTTATTGCATTTCATTCGTGTCAATTTAATCTTAATTTTGATTATTAATTCTTGACCATAAATAATTGTATCAAGCCAGTACCTGAAAACATTTTTGGCTCGGACGAAATGAAAAAGCTTGGAAGGTACCTTTCGAAACCTCCCGTAGGTAAATTATTTTCTGAAATGCTTTAATATACAGTATAAAAATACAGCTTTTATTTTTTTTCTGCGTGACCCTCTCTATTTGCTTTTTATATCCAAACTTAATTCCTGTGAAATTTGAGATCGATCAAAACATATTAAAACGTGTCCCTAGGAGTTCAAAATCGAGAATAAATTCAATTTAACAAAATTAAAAACAAATTCTTTTTACCTCAATAAATTTACATACAACAGTTCTTTGCTTACTCCAAAAAATAATCCATTAATTTTCGAGTTTAGATATCGGATTATTTCACACATTTCGTAATTTGTTAAAAAAAACAATAATCTGAGCTAAGTGAATATCCTGGCCAACAAAGCACAAAATTGGACAAGTGCAAACTATTTCTGGTATGCTTTTTTCGTACAATCTGAATCTGAAAGCAGAAATTGCAAATTGTGTCCAGTTTTTGAGAAATAAAAATGCAATTTTAATTCTTTTGCAGTTTATAATAATGCTTTTGTCAAATTGTAGGATCAAGTAAAAATTTCTGGCTTCAAATTTTATGAAAAGAAACAACCCGTAACCAGTTATCACAGGAATTATCGATATAAAGGAACCTGCAGAACAAAATTTGGAGTTCAAAAATAAGTATGAAATGTAAGTGCACTTTTTTCATTTTACAACATGCCAACGCAACATAATATTGTTGCCTGTTTCCCTGGTGTAAACAAAACTTTAGGTGAAATTTAAACAAAAATTTCAATATTTTTAATTTTTATTTTTAAGTTTGGATTTAACATCTTAATAACATCTTAACATCTTAATACTCCGCGAATCGAGCTAAAAATATCGCAAAACAACACAAATACAACAATGTTCAAGTCGCACGTGTTAATTTTTAGGTTATGTTTCTGTCACCATCATCCGAATTGTCAAAATCGAGAGGCTGTGATTGGTGCACATAGCGCACGGATTCTGTTAAGTTGAAGTTGAGGGAACAAATCAGTACGCTACGTTAAGTTTTTCTACGTTAAGTGAATGTAAACGAACACATAATTCAATGTAGTTCAACATTTAAGTATCGCTTACATCCACTTAACTTAACTTAACGTACGAAAAATTATACTTAACGTACGAAATTTAGATCCGTTCCATTTACATTCACTTACGTTGGGGTGCTTGACATGCTCATTTGACAGTGACACAATATGAAATCCATATTAAATCTATCGCTTTTGTTATACAAATTTGTTTATGTACACGCAAGTTGGAACAGGGTTCCATCATCCGTGTTAATAGTCCGTTAATCGAGCTGAAAATATTGCAAACCAACACAAAGATAACAAAGTTCAAGTCGCACCAGTTAATTTTTAGGTTATGTTACTGTCACTCGTCTAACTGTCACCATCATCCAAATTGTCAAAATCGAAAGCTTGTGATTGGTGCACTTAGTGCACGGATTCTGTTAAGTTGAAATTGAGTGAACAAATCCGTACGTTACGTTAAGTTTTTCTGCGTTAAGTGAATGTAAACGAACACATCAAGTATCTCTAATGTTTAAGCTTTCGTACGTTGAGTTAAGTTAAGTGGATGTAAACGAGGCCATACTAATTTTTAAGTTTTCGTACGTTAAGTTAAGTTAAGTATATGTAAACAAGGCTTTAGATACTGGGGTATTTTGTCGTCGTATTTTTGTCTATACCCTCAAATATACTGATTTCAACATCAGAGTGTTCTGAAATTAAGATTTACTACAGATTTGCAAATAAGGTGAATAAAGATAATGAGCAATTTTCATGCAAAAGAACATTTCTGGTTTGCTATTGGAAAACTGTAATGGAAACATTGGAAACGATGGAAACTTCATGAATTTTTTATCGAACATTTGACAAGAACGTGTCAAAGAAAATTGTCAAAACTTTGATGTAATTCAGTGTAACTCAGGCATAGCAAATAGTCCAGACACCAGGCAGATAAATGTAAATAGCTTTTGAGTTATTCTCATTAAAAACTCTTTTTACCATAAAATAAAACTTAACTTTCAAACAAAATTACTTTACTAATTACATGCACCGTTCTTCATTTTTCCTGTCTTAAAAATAATTAATTAGAATTATAATCAATTATACCATACTATCCCATTATATTAAAGATAAATCAAATAGAGACTCTCATCTCCGATTCCTTTCATCCAAAATACCTTTAGGTACATTTCGCGCTAGAGACGGACCTGCGTTCCATGCCGCTCGAAATAGTAGGCTTACTCACAATTCGTTGACATTGGTAGGGGCATAACAAGCCAACGTTAATTTTAGGTGCACGAAATCTGTATGCGATTTCCATGCAACTCTTCGCCACACACACACGCACACAAAAGAATCGCGCTCCGTCTGGCGTTGCGAATGTAAACTAACGACCGGGCATGCTATTTCGCATATCCGCCACACCAGCAAAGAAGTGAAACCATCTGGCTAGATTTGTTCCAGTTCGTGTTCGAGCTTTACAATTGTGCATTATTTTTGAGGAAATTAACGAGTAATTGACATACATAAGGATTCATTGCGAAGCTCTTGCAGAAATTGCATGGACGCGACCAGGAAGTCGTCATGCTTTCGTTAGTCTCCTAACTGTATAGCTTTTTTTTAATGCGGGTATCATCAAATTGAGAAACGAGGTCGTAACGTGGTCTAACAGCACATTGACTTTTGTACAACGGATATTTTGTCCATTCTATGGTCGATTCAAAAAACTACATCGCATCGTAAGTCTTAAGTTGAACTGTTTTTAATATCCATGCAAAACATTGCAGAAACGAATATTTATCGTTATATATTTTAAATATTTTCTTTTATAAAAAGAATTACGTGCCAATTTTTATATAAAAAAACGCAATTGCGAAAAAAAGTATCTTGTAAATCATAACGTAGCAAGAAAATTATTGCGGACATTTGTTCGACCACATTGGACCAACGTTTTTTGTGTATAAAAATCAACAGCGGCAAGTATGCGTCCGGTAAGCATTAAATTGTACGTCGTTTCTTTATTATTGTTTTTTTTTTCTATCCAGTTTGATTTGGTTTTGCTAAAAGAAAACAAGGACATGCGCTTGCCGACAAAACACAGAAAAAAATACACGTGCCGTAAAAAATCTTGTTTGTCTCTCTTGAATACAATTCGGAGAATTGTATTGCTTTCAGAGCTGCGCGGATTATACGACGAAAAAACTGCCACTTGTTAGCAATATAACAAAAAGACGCGTTTTGTCTATTAATCTAGATGGTTGAATACTGAAAATAATAACAGTAAAAATCCATTAAAAAATGCCAAGACCACATTATATCGACAACAACTTTCTTTCTCCAAAACCTTTCGTGATGGGAAATATTTGAGCCCGAATTTGTGTTCAGCGACAAGATCTCACATGTAGACCAAAGTCCACAACTCATTACATCCATCATTCATCAAGTAAAGCAGTGTGTCCCCCGATGGACCTAACTATACCTATAATAGACGTAATTTCTCGAGAAAAAGTCATTCTTTATAAAGTGTTTTGGATGTCCTAAAAAGTCGAAAGCTATCGTTAATATTTTGATTTGACATACAGGATGGTTAGAAAACACGAAAAAGTTAAATTAGCCGAAGAGTAAACTATCGGTTTTTCGGAATTAGATCAACAATGTTATAGGTAAAAGTTAGTTTGAATTAATTTTATGCTCAAATATCAAACTTGAATGTTCTATTTAAAATTTTACATCTCGGACCAGTGAAAAGACATTACATAACAGTGAACAAAAAATTTAGAGACCACAATTATGATTGATCAGTTGACAGTAGTAACAGCGTATCCAAGCAATTTGTTGATAGAAGCTGATTGAAAGTATGTTGACTTTAGAGCAAAGAGTTTATTTATCGACGTGCTATTGAAGTTTTTAACAGAAAATACCCTGAGGTATACGTTTCTGTCAATTGTGTTCGTGAATTGGTTAAAAAGTTTCATGCAACAGGAGACGTCAAAAATATCAAGAAAAAAGCGAAATGGCGAAGATGAAGCAGGAGCATGTTAGCTATTGATTCCGTGAAAACTTGCCAAAAAAAATCGTTGAGGCAAACATCTCGAGACTTGAACATCAGTAAAAGCCACCTGCAAAGGATCTTTTCAAATCAAGAATGTCATCCTTATAAACCAGTACTGATACACACTTTAGTAGAAGGAGATGATGCTCGTCGATTAGAATTTTGCCTATTAATGGGAGAACGAATTATGGTCGATAGATTTTTCTACAGAAAAATTATTTTCTCTGACGAAGCGACGTTTATCACAAATGGAGTTGTTAGTTCAAAGAATTGCAGGTATTGGTCTCAAGAAAATCCAAATTTCCGTATTATAACCAATTGTCAAAATGTGTGAATGAGTGGATTGGACCATACTTTTTTTGACGGTACTGTATACCAAAACACTTATTTTGATATGTTGGAAAATATTTTGCTACCTACTTTGGACGAAATCAACTTACAGCTCAGGTTTTCATTACACTATCAACACGACGGTTGTCCTGCTCATAGCGCATATCAAGTCAGGTATTGGGTGAACAGACATTTTCCAAATAAGTGGATTGGACGATTCGGCCCTATAGGATGGCCACCACGTTCACCTGATTTAACGCCGCTTGATTTTTTACTGTGGGGTTATTTAAAACAAGTTGTATGCATATAATTTTCAGGATAATGTAGACATTCTAAAATTAAAAATTAGGGAAGCAGTAGACGAAATAAATGAAGAAACAATTGATTTGGTATATCGGAAGTTTAGAAGAAGAGTGGAAAAATGTGTAGCTGTAGGAGGGGAACCTGTGGAGTAATGTTTTATTAAATTACTTTGTTAAAAATAAATAAAATATAAAACTTAGAATACAACATTGAAATTTGATATCTGGGCATAAATTTAAATATAAAACAACTTTTACCTATAACATTTTTGTTCTAATTCCGAAAAACCGATAGTTTACTCTTCGGCCAATTTAACATTTTCGTGTTTTCTAACCACCTGTATGTTAATTCAAAATACTAACAATGGCTTTCGACTTTTTAGGACATCCAAAACTATTTATAAAGAATGACTTTTTCTCGAGAAATTAAAAATTACGTCCATTATAGGTAGAGTTAGGTCCATCGGGGGACACACTGTATAATAATAACTAACATAACATAACAACTCACCGACGCCTATATGACACCATGACAATATGGATACATACCTGAAACAAAACAAAAACATGTTAGTCATTTCTTGTCTACATTTTTTTCCATAGTCTAAAACTCAAAAAATGCGGGAGAGGCCAACAGTGATTAAATAAACTATGTTAATCAAACCACTTTGTAAAAACAATCGAAAACGCTTCTTCACTCTCCATTCACAAAATCCAGGTTTCTCAGTAGTTATCAATATTTGACAATTTTCAAAGTTCAAAATTTGAACATAAATGAATTTAGAAAAGAATCCTAGAGCAAATTTTGGAGAAAAAATGTATAACGTTCCATATGAAAACTAAAAGTTGACCCGCTTTTTTTTCAGCCTGGCAATCTCTGGTTTGTACATTAGTGAGCAAAAAAATAAAAAATCCAGGATCCACGTCATATTCAATCGTATTCAAACTAACATTACAATTTTTTTTAAATTTTGGTGACATTTTAAATCATAAATTTGCTTACTACTATTAGCATAAGAAATACTCCATAGTCTTTTCTTTTTATATTTGCCAGTAATACAATAATTGAAACAAATCAGTACTCGGTCTAATTATAAATTAGGTCCAGTTCTTATGAAAAAAAGTGAAAAAATGCTTAAATACGCGTTCTCTCAAAAAGTGGACACAATTGAAAATGTCTGCCTTCATATTACTTCTTTAATGCAAGTTGATTTTTTTTCTAACTTCGACAGCCAATAGCAATCCCTAAATATTTCTTTTATTATTAAGAAGAAACATTTTCTCACACTACTGATGTACTAATTTTTTCGCGTCATAGAAAACTTACATAATAATACCAAAGTGCATTGACAAAAAAAATCGCCTCGTCATAAAAATCAGAACCAATAAAAAGAACATTATAGCGAAGAAACAGATATGCAAATCACAGTTCCACGAAAACACCGAATCTCAAAGCCCATGTGATTCCCCAGGGTACCCAAAAAGCTGCTTATCGATCGGAACCATCAGACCAGACTGACCAAGAAAAAACTATTATCCAACTCAACTAATCTCGATTATATCATCCTGTTACGTTATTACTATGAACTAGCTACACGTATTTTCACGGTTATTCGGCAGGCATTAGCATAATAAAATTTGCAGAAAACCATAGAACGTGCTACTTATTGCAGATTACCGCTCAGCGGTTTTGTGGTTAACTCACGGATATGTAAATTCGCAGATAATTATATTAAATGTATGTTGCTCTGGTAGTTACTACCGCAAACATTGAGTGCAATATTTAAATTATACGTTACTAGCTGTCGCCCGCGGTTTCGCTCGCGTGGATTTTTGGAAATAGGACAAATGTTTTCAGAAGAAACGTTTTTGTTAAAACTTTACGAAATATAATTTACAGGCAAATGTTTTATCGTAATAAGTTTATGATAGACGTTAGTCTGATCCATTCATATGCGTCCACTATTTGTTGTTGTAATTACCAACTGACAATAAGATAATAAAAAAAAGGAATGTTTGTGCTTTTTCAGTTCCTTTCCCACAATATTAGGTTTTCCTTTACCTTCCCTTGCCTCAATATGGGCCCTTCGTTCATTTCCAATACAGAGATTACAACGTTAAGCAATTGTCCTTTTCAACTCAATAAACTGAGGTATTGGAAAATACTAAAACACGAATTTCTTGACGTTTTCTTTTTAAGTTTAATAGTAAATGGTGAAATCCAGGCGGGATTCAAATTTTAAATAAATCGAAAATTACAGCCACAATCTGGATTCGATTTTTTTTATTTTAAAGTTACGTTACTTTACTTTTAAGTTGATGACATAAAATGATTTGTTGACATATGATGACTGAAGATGTTGCTTATATCTAGAGATGGACATAGCCCAAACATGTAACACAACGCGTTTCCTTATTTTAAAGGAGAATCGCAATTCTGATTTTTACCTCCACAAGTGTGATAAGATATGTATCGTCATTAGGATTTCCAGGTGTCCTGAAATTCGCTCGGCACCCTTTATACAGGAAACCTTTGAATTGATTCGCTTGATATCTTGAAATTTTACTAGGATCGCTAATGTGCTGGAGCGATTGCGATGATGGCTCATACCTATATATTTCACGTCATAATATACAGGGTTAGCCAAAATTACCGGAACACCTAAATAATTCTCCAACCGTAAAAAATTTAAAAAAACTGTTCAGACAAAGTTTTTTGGCTTTAAACAAGCTATCGTTTAAATATATTTTCAATATACAGGGTGCTCATTTTATTATAGAAATTTGGTAATCTTTCCTTTTTTGAAAAAGAACAAATTAATAATTCTAAGATTAATCTAAGAATTTTTTATAGGAATTATTTTTTTTTATAAAATGCGTTATGTATTTTTTAATTATAAGCTATTAACCTAAAAAAAGACAAAATTACCGGTCACCTAAATAATACTCCAGCCGCAAAAAAAAATATCAAAAAATTTTTCAAATAAAAGTTCTTTTTGTTTAAAAAAAACCTCTCGTTTAAATATAGTTTTGATATACAGGCTGGTCATTTTATTTTGAAAATTTGCGAACCTTTCCATTTTATAATAGAAGACGTGTATATTTTTATTTTTTTTATTCAAAGATTACTTCTAAAAATATTTTGTAGAAATATTTTTTTTGAAAATGTATTATTTTCGAGTTTTGAGCAACTAATCAAAACTGCTGACATTTATTTTAAAGTGGCAGTTTGAACATTTAATTTAATTCTATTTAATTGTGTTGCTATTTTCATTTGGATTTTTTTTTATTTTTTACCCGTTTACATTGTATAAAAAAATAATCCCTACATAAAATTCTGAGAATTAATCTTTTCATAAAAATGTAAATATACAGGGTATTCTGTTAGAAAAAGGAAAGGTTTACAAATTCCATAATAAAATAAACACTATGTATATTAAAAATATATTTGAACGAGAGGTTGTTTAACCAAAAAAAGTTTTATTTGAAAATGTTTTTATTTTTTTTTGCAGTTGGAGAATTAATTAGGTGTTCCGGTAATTTTGACTATTCTTGGGTAATAGCTTATAATTTAAAGCATTTTATAAAAAAATGATTCCTATACAAAGTTCTTAGAATTCATCTTACGATTAAAAAGTTTAATAATATATAGGGTGTTCTATTTAAAAAAAGGAAAGGTCACCAAATTTCTATATCTAATAAAATGAGCACCCTGCATATTGAGAATATATTTAAACGATAGCTAGTTTAAAGCCAAAAAACATAGTTTGAACAATTTTTTTAAATTTCGTACGGTTGGAGAATTATTTAGGTGTTCCGGTAATTTTGGCTAACCCTGACTGTACTTTGTGCACAAAATTATTTAATGATAGAAGAAGTCAAGACGTTTAGACAGACAATTTACTTACATTAGGGTGGTTCTTAGTTTTCAACTTTGTATTATTTCTGTAGTATGTCGCAATATGTTCCTTTATATTTAATTCCTGTGAACTTTGAGATGGATGAAAACATTATGAAAACTATTTTTAACTATTACTTTAGACCCAGTTCTACCTCTCCTAAAACGCGTTTGCAAATAAAAGCGTTATTTATTGTTCAAAGTTTATGAAATTTTTTATGTAACTTCTTAGATAAATAACGAGTTGGGCTGGATGAAAAAAAAAATTTTTTAAAGATAAAAATCAATTTTACTTCTACATCTTTGGTTTTTTTCAAATATAAAACATTTAGCCCAACTCATGATACAAAAATAGATTTTTTATTTAAGTACAATTTTAATCTAAACATTATAATTGCGATAACAAAGCGTAATTGCCAGAAATGTATGTAATTTGCCTATATTACGGGCCCGGTGTAGACAGCAGACGTCAGGAGTTTTAAACACCGCCTATAACTACGCCACGCCTACTGCTATTTTTAGATTAGACTGTTCACAAGTTATGAGTGTTATGACCGTAGCATATATTGAATCGGGAGAACAGAGTTCTCGCATTTCACATTTATACGCACGGTTTACAAATTTAACACACGATAAAAGTCATATACTGTATGATATTATACTTAGTGTAGTTATACCTGCTAGGTGTTAGCTACATTTGTTTAATAATGGGTAGAAGTCGTGGCAAAATACCTAAACATCCGCGTCTGTCCTTTAGACGAATTAGTAAAAGACGACTACGTACCACCTAAGTTAAAATATTGCATAGATAATCTAAAAGAACAATATTGTAATTATTTAATTACAAATGAGACAAAGAGACCAGAACAGGACTCAAATGAACATTTTATTTAAAATGTCGGTTTTATGGACAGGAAGAGACAATTAGCAGTGACGAACTTGGGTCGGCTCTAATTAATATTAGTTCAGCGACTGTATTGGGCAGTATTACAGCGGGAATTGGATATAGCCAATGCCAGAATTTGTTTTCATTCATGAATCTTGCATTCATGGCGCCCAGAACGTTTATAAAATATAGCGAACTTGTAGGTGACAAAATATTTGGGATTTATATAAATGGTTTGGGGAACTTTGGACTATGTGCTATGATTTTACTTTATCATACGTAGTATGTAAAGTATTGTAATCGTGCTAAACAAAATTTTTGAGGTTTTAGCGGAAATGTCTTTTTGGATCCCTTGAACATTTTTGACCCAGGTAAAAAAAAAATTCTGTGTATGTGTGTGTGCCTTTTTTGTGGCGACGATTCCGGAGAAACTACTAAGGTATCGGGACGAAACTTCATATTTAGAAGTTTCATAACCAAACTTAGAGCCGAAAAGCTTTCTGTTGAAAAGGATCCAAAGAAACTGGAGGTTTAGTCTTATAGCATTTTTGAAAGATTTTGCAAATAAGCCGCCATTTCTGGAAATTTGTCGAAATAGTTAAATAATAAATTAAAGTACAGGAAATTCTGAACAATTTATGACTATGGCATTTTTTGGTAAAATGAATAGTTTAGCTGCATGAGCAAATTCTATTTTATTGAGATCGCTGCATTAAAACTAGTTAGCCAGGATTTGTCAGATATTGTGATTCTAATGACAGTAGGTAGTGTCAAACGCTGATGTTTTGACAATACCTACTGTCAATATAATCAAAATATCCGTCTAGTTCCAGTAGTTTTATTTTAATACAGACATGGCCGATCTCGATCAAATAGAATCTCATGCAGCTAAACTATTAATTTTATATATGGTATGATAAAGTAATGTGCCTGAACGCATCAGATTATTTTTTTTTATTTTTGTCTTCGTGTGTCACTGCCGTGCGTTCGTTCGATATCCAGCATGTTTATAGATGTATTGGGTCCTCATTGCTCGATTTTAATTAATTCCTTTCTAAATTGAAGTCCATAATTCACCGATGAGTTAACATGAGTTAGGTAATAGATTTTTGTCAATTTACTATACAGTATGTATGTCACCCTGTTAAAAAGATTAAATATTATAATAGCAAGCGCGCTCTCTCTAACTTAAATCAATATATTTTCTTTTACCGCCTGGCGGCCGCCAGCCAGCTGTATGCAGTCCGGTATGCATATGCGACCGTGATGAGTGAGAACACTAATACATTATAACTTGAGCGAAAGCGAAAGCACCGACGCGCGGCGACAAACTGGCTGAGTACTTCCCCTTCGAATGTACTCGCGTCGACTATGCTCCGCCTTTGCCTGCTTCCTCAAAAACCCCCCAACTTCCCCTTATCGTAAAACTGTGGCCTGGTTGACGTTGGTGGGGGCCAGGCAGACCACTCCCAGCAAAAAAAAACATCGCAACGAAATATTTCGTTTGGAAGTTGCGATGTTTTTAAAACGGAGCCTTAACAGAAATAAATTAATCAATTGATATCAGAGCAATTCACATATTATGATCAAGTACAGAATTTCTCAAAAATACAATAATCTGAGCCACTTGACTATCCTGACACATAATGAGCTATACGAACAATATTTTAGTTTCTTATTTCTTCAAAAACTAGCATAGATTATAAAGCCTTTTTAACAAATTACGTACTTGGAAATGTGTGAAATGCTCTGATATCTAGACTCAAAAGTTAATGGATTATTATTTTAGATTAAGCTAATAACTGTGGAATTTAAATTTATTGTGGTAACAGAAAACAAAACATTTTTTTTACATTATTACCTTGAACTTCTTCTCGGTTTTGAACCCATTCGGGTACGGCTTAATGTGGTTTGACAAAAGAACAAATTGAGGTGGTTCCGCAGAAAAAAATATAAAATAATATTAGAAGCGTCAGATATTTCTTCTGAAATCATGATCATAAATCTTTGAATCCTAGTAATATTCTAATAATAACCAACGTTATTTAAAGTCAACAAAACAATAAATGGTAATATTTTATCATTTTATAAGTCCATAATTTTAATTTTAAGGACATAATTACATAACTAGTAGTCCGTAAGTAGTAGTACTAAGTATATATTACATGTACATAGTACATATTTCACCTATGTAAGTTTGTAGGTACTTATCCTAAAAACAGTCATCCACTTTTCACCATAATATGTTCGTATTCGTTTTGAATGGACAGTTAGATATAATTATTAATTAAATTCCATGAATTAGTTTGCCTGCTAAGTTTAGCAAACTTCAAACGACAGAATTTGACTAAACTATTTAAGGTTTTCTTTTAACAAATTAACAATCCTATATTTTGGCATATATCCCAATTTTTTGAAATCCTGTCCTGCAATTCCAATTTTTAAACCCATCAACCCTAATCGTCATAAAAAAAGTTTTCTTTTATATTTAATAAACACAATAATGTGTAATCTTACCTTAACCAATTCAAATAACAACACAAGAACTTCACAAAATAAACACACTTTCTCGATTCACAAAAAGCGTGGTCCAGGACAAATCTTTTATAAGACCGTAATGAGTGCGTTTCTAAAGAAAAACTGATATTAGATCAGCGCTTAGATCAGCTCTGTGGTATCAATCAGGTAAATAACAGGAAAGAGCGGCGGCATATGTAAATATACTGCTATAAATAATAACACACATACGCATACGATCGTATACGAATAGCGAAAGAACAGATTGTACTTTGCTCCCATGGTCTGATCTGCTGGAAACACTCATTAGACCATTACCTCTTAACTTATTAGTTTTTTTTCTGGGTTTTGCATTTGCATCAGTGCAGTTAAGTATAGATTGTCCTTTGGACCCTATATGTATCTTTAAACGGCGGTATGGTGTGACAATGCGATTTTTATTCTCAGAGCTGGAATACAGTAAGCATGAGTAAGTGAAATTCATAGTAATGTTAGGTATAAGCGTGGGCAGAAAGAATAATATAAATAACTAAAACAAACACTCCTAATACAAAACAGAAAACAATAAACAATAATACTATGGTGTGTACACCAGGAGATAAAAATTCTAATGCTTTGCTCGTCTATTGTCTATGTCCCTCTAAATTTAATAGAAATAACAAACTTATGTGTGGGACCAGGTATAGTAATCTAACTATGAGTAATCCGTAGCACAACAAGCAGATAAACAATTAAAAACACAGCCATTAAGCACAAGAAAGGATACAAAATGACAGCAACAAACAAAATTTTCGACCGAGAAAAAAAAAGAAAAATTATCGCGTAATAAAAAATTTAGAGTAATAACAATTACAAACGGAACACACAAGGACTGGTCTCAAAACAAATAGGTAACAAAACAATTAAGTAATGTATACCCATTACGATGAGATTCTATCACTTTAGACGACATTTCCACGTATTTATTCTTTATATAACACTAAGTATTTTTATTAAATAGAAGATGGTGAGTTCATCCCAGGCGGGATGAAAATTTGAAATAAATTAAAAATTACAGGTACAACCTGGATTTGAACCAGGGACCTTTGTGTCGCTAGTACAATGGTCTAACCAACTGAGCTATTGAGGCCTATGACATCTGTTAGGGAAAATTGTCATATCTAGGAAAGGAAGCCAACACTACCAAAGCCTAACCTATCGTGACACCTATCAAATGTCATCTACCTGATGCAGGGTTCACACCAGAAATGTAGTTGAACGTTAATTACTGAACATCAAATATAACTAGAAATGAATAATAATAATAATAATCCATGCCTTAACATCCCCCAACAAGCTTTCGCCACTACGGGGGCATCGGCAGGCCCGAATTATTATTATTATGGCCCGCGTCTGTAGCACGTCTAAGTTGTTTGGCTTTCAGCATTCGCCGAGCAGTAAAGGAAAACCACAGAAAAACCTTTACTCTGAAAGCAGGTCGTGAGGCTCGAACTCACGACCCCCAGACTGATAGCCAAGCGCTTTACCACTGGGTCACAGTCTGGCTATCAGTACGGACATACAGTATCATACGGACTCACTACCACCGTAATGTTGAAATAATCAATATATAGAAGATGGTGTATGATACGGTATGTCCGAATTAAATTTAAATTAAAAAAACCAAAACGTATATTTTTATTTTGTACTTACAATAAATTTGAATACCACTATTATGAACCCATTAAAAAAATACTAAAAGTTGTGAGTGTTGGTGATACTACAACATTTCAAATGTTTACTATTAACTACATAAGTTGTCAAAAATGCAACAATCGAGCCTAAAATACTACTCCGGAAAACAACTGATTCTGGTATGTTTTTTTTTATAGTCTAAATCTGAAGAAATATTAAAATGCCTTTAGTTTTTGAGAAAAGAACGCCTTTTTGGCACTATTTTCTGAAACATACGACGCAGAATTTCTGCTTTCAAATTCAGATTCCACCAAAAAATACCATGTCAGTTGTCACTTCGATTTTGTTTGCTGTTGTTGGCCAGGTTAGCTTTGGTTATTATATATTCTTACAATTAAGGTCATTGGAAATCCGTGAAATGTTCCTTCACACTCAATATTTTATTCATTGAGTAGGTAATTATAGTAGTGTCCAATAGATTGTATATCAAAAAATATAAAAGTTCAAATCTTTCGACCCCTACAGGGTGTTTCATGAGGAAAGGTACATACATACGTTAATATGTTATAGATTTGTTCACTTTAAGCAGAAAAGTTCCTAAAAACGTGCTCAATTCTCAAAGGTAACTGAGATACAGCCAGTTAATGCATAAACTGATTTATTTAAATGTGTACATAAAATATCGAAATTCGGACTTTAAAGAGCGGAGGTGGCCTAGTGGATAAGGCGAATGCCTTCCACTATGAAGCCCAGGGTTCAAGCCCAGGTTAGGCAGGGATTTTAAAAATACTCCGTCTCCACGACCGCCGCACAGACAAGCCAACAGGCTTTGTGCACATGGCAAAATCCCAAAAAAAAAAAGGAAGATCCCACCGCCTAACTCGATGCACTTGGCTGATCTCTTGAATGTATCACTGTGTTGCGTAATTTATCCTGATTTGCCTTGATTCGTGCAGCACTGGGCGTAATTCGAGCGATTAGCTCATCACGCCTGCTTACTTATACTCGATAAACATCACATTTCAGCCATCCCCACATTCTATAATCCATTGATTAAGGTCAGGTGACCGAGCTGGCCAACTGAAGTACTGGTAAATGTCAAAAATTGACAACAGCCGTGCGTGATATCAGTTTATGCATTAACTGGCTGTAGCTCAGTTACCTTTGAGATATGGGCACATGTTTTTAGGAACTTTTCTGCTTAAAATGAACAAATCTATAACATATTAACGTATGTACCGTTCCTCATGAAATACCCTGTACATTGGTTTAAATTACAACAAAAATAATCTGTAATATTAATTAAAAATATCGTAAAAAGTACACGGTGCAAATTTCAAAGATGTAATTTACGAAAAGCTGGCAAAATATTTATAATAAACAATAAAGGGCTGCGTCAAGTAAGTTTTCAAGATTTTGTTTAGTGGATTCGTGTCAATTGGGCATTACTTCTTATATATTTTATTCGTAAGTACCTGGAACGAAGAAACTGTCCTTGTGACTTTGAGATTTTGATGAATCTCAAAAACGATGTTTTGTTACCAGGGCGATTTCCTCATTCCACTTCACATACGCACCCTTTTACATGATATTAACTAAATATTAATTATATTAATTAAATAGTTAAATGTAGAGGCCAGATTTAACTATTTGTAGTAAATATTTTTAATTAAAGATTTTTAATCAACAAAATCAGAGAAGCTAAACTCTCAATCAAATGACATATACATACAAATAATGTTTTTAAAATCATAGCCATAATCCACATAAAACATGAGTCATCAAACTACATCTTCTATAGAATTAGAATATAAGAATAAGTCAATTCTCGAAGAGCGTTTCCCAACTGGATTATAGAAAATTAATACAAGAATAGATTAGGCCCACATGCATGAATTGTTGTTCCACAATTGCATAATTTAGGTCAAATTTAAGTTAGCAGTAACAAAAGCTGACTATTATTTTCCATTATAACTCGCTCCAAACCTATTTCCACGGACAGCCATTATATGCACTTAATATTCTACGAAATTTTGCCAACGTCAAAAACTTCATAATGCGATAATGGTAAAATTTTAGGTTTCCTCGACCTGACCTTGGCATAATGATGACGCCCAACTCGTGCTATTTTTACACAACAAACCGAAAGTTTTCCTGCACTTTCCTTTCCACGTTATAAGCAATTTTCAGAAGGGCTACTATAACGTACACAGTCAACTTTCTGGCATTGTTCCAGAAGACATTTCAGCAGTAAATGGTATACGCATTTAGACAGTTGTCGCTTCAGTGAAATTTACTCGTTGAAAAAAGAAATTACGAATAGTTTCTACGGATATAATTAACTTAATTAGAACAATAATATTGTATAAATTATGAAAATAGCTATTTTTAGGAGCAAAATTTACGTCCCATTTATTCCCTCAGTCCTTTTTGTTCTTTTAGTCCTTTTTACAAATTATGTTTATTTCGTTCTTTTTATCTATGTTGTACTGTTAGAGTCCTTTTCGTAATTTTTTTCATTTCTATCGAATTTGTAATTTAGTTCGGTTTTGTCATTTTGGTGACTTTCGCCCTTTATAGCCAATTTTTGTCTTATCTAAATTGAATTTCAGGACGAAATGATCATAAAAGGCACTTTTTTACGACCATTTTATCGTGTACGGTAATTTCGTCCTGTACGTTCCTTTTATACGTTTCGTCTCTTTTATTAGTTTTTTATTTAGTTTTTTCTGTATTTTTCATCCTTTAGGCTCTTTAGTTTTCGCCTTTTGGTATATTTTGTTCTCATATTTTTATCGGTTACTTTTTTGTTTACCGTTCTTAAAGCTTTTGTCCTATCTATACATGTTATCCTTTTCGTCCTCATTTACGTCATGTCCGTCCTTCCTTTTTGTGATGGAACAAAAGGAAATTAGCGCAAGGGACGAAAACGGCGGACAAAAAACAAAACAAATCAACGTAAATCGGACGAATAGGGAATCAAATACACAAAGGACGAAACGTAGGACGTGAAGGACGTAAAGGGTATAAATTACGGAAAGGATACAACGAATAAGAAAGACAAAACAGAAAGACAAAAATACATAACAAATAAATAATGAAAAAAAGGACAAAAAGGAAGAAACATACGAATAGGACGAAAATGAGAAAAAGAAACAAAAGGTATTAACAGGACAATAAGTATAAAATAGGACGATATGGACAAAATTAACAAAAAGTACGTAAAGAACGAAAAACACAATAAGGACGAAAGGAATAATCGGTCCTCCTATCATTTATCCTGCTAGTCATTTTTATCAATTTTATCAACTATGCAAGGCGTTAACAGACTTTTTAGACATGTATGGATACGAAACTCCCATATGTACATTATGGTTAAATTATTTAAGCACGATCAGTTATAGTTATTTACGTACCATGGGCATTAAACGGATGTTTATGCCCCGAGGGTCTCGGGCCTATCGGCCCTCGAGCTTTTTAACCGCAACTTTAGTTGCCCGAGGGCATAAACCTCAAGTAATGCCCGTGGTACATACAAAATTGTATGTCTTACAATGGTTTGTTCCTCCGTTTGAATGATAATAATAAATAATTTGACGTAATCAAGTGACATGCGTATCTACGGAGTTGAATTACAATACAAACAATTCGGTGTTGAGTGACAATGCAGACAATTAATTAATTGTCTACCAGAATAACCTTAATCGCCAATAATTGACGATTTAAAATTTACAATTTGAATGTCAAATATTTGATGTACCTGACCTATAAACCATGGCAACGCTAAATGTCCGCACGGGCGTTAAGTGTCCTTAAAAAATCCTTAATGCCCTCGCGGGCATAAAGAAGCTGTTTTTGCCGCGGTATCTAAGATGTAAAATGTGTCTCTATGATCATGTAGGACATAATAGTTATTTATGTACCAAGGGCATTAGACGGATGTTTATGCCCCGAGGGTGACAGTTTAAAAAGCGCGAGGGCCGATAGGCCCGAGACCTTTTTAAGTCGCCCGAGGGTATAAACATCAAGTAATGTCCTAGGTACATACAAAATTTTATGTCCTCCAATGGTTTTGTTCCTCCGTTTGAATAATATTAATAAATATTTTGACGTTATCAAGTGACGGCGTATCTACGGAGTTGAATAACCATACAAATAATTTGGAGTTGAGTGACAATACAGACAATTAATTGTCAAACTTATAACCTTAATTGCCGATAATTGACATTTATGAGTGACAATACAGACAATTAATTGTCAAACTTATAACCTTAATCGCCAATAATTGACATTGACGATTTAAAATTTACAATTTTAATGACAATATTTGATATATTTGACATTGACCATGTAAATCCTTTATGCCCTAGGGCGCATAAAGAATCTTTATCGCCCTAGGCCGCAAAAAGTAGCTGTTTTCGTCCCGGTAACTAAGATGTAAAATGTCACTTTATGATCATGTAGGACATAAAATAAATTTAAGAAAAAAGTACAAATAGTTCGTATTTTCCGTAGGTATACGTAGGTGTCAATACTTCGCATGGGTGACAATAATAACCGAGACAGTCTATTTATTGCGACCGACAGACAAATACAGAGTCGAATTTAAACCGTGTATTTGTTTGCTAGCGGCGTGCTGGCCGAAATAATTAGATGGCCGAGTGGGCCGCATATCAATATTTCAACGGACTGGACGTAGATACGGGAGGAGCAATACATTTGGGTCAGAGGATTGCTTGAATAATTGTGCTATTCTATTATCTGGGTACCCTTGAGGCCTCCGTATAACCTCAGTGTCATGCATCGCACCACAAGCAAACATTTGCAAATACGTTAATGGGCGTTATGGATATTGTATTGATCTAAGAATGGCTTGAGTAAGGTTACTGAACGTAATTCAGGTGCCAAATTTGCATGCAGGTATTCATCTTCCAATGATAAATAATCATAGGCAATAGTAAGACGCCTGCTACGTTAGTGGCATGAGGATTTCTAGAAGGGTCACCCAGGACAGACCAACTTGAGGATTTTCTTTAGCAACTCTTCAATTAAACTATGGAAGGCCATGTTCTCGATAAGAAAAGTCAAAATTGATTTTACAGATTGACAAGCATTGATTGGCGAATGATCTTGTATGCAAGACATTTGATCAAGGGCAACCTAATGAATGCTACTATAGGCTTAGATCCCAGAAAAATCAACCAAAAATACCAATTCTGAGCTAAAATTCTCGAAAGCACAAAAGGATCACAAAATGATAAACTCATTTTTTGCATTTTTTGCACTTCTTGATAGTCTCCAACATGGCGCTAAGCAATTTTGTGCCACATTTGACACAATGACATAATAATAATTGACATAATGAAACAATTTCGTAGATTTTTTACCAGTGTTGGTCTTCATAGTGTTGCACTCAACATTCATTCTGTTCTACACAACTTCACATAGTTGTCTCATGCTGTGTTGCAAGATTGGGAGCTTAAAATGACTGGGGAATTTTTTGGGGCGTATTTGTTTATTGAAAGATATTGTGGGAATAATAACTAGTATCAAAGGGTTGTAAAAAACCGCACCATGGCGTGTTCTATGCAAAGATTTGTTTTGAGAAATTTTCTTGCCAAAACGGAAGTTTGGGAGGAAAGTTTGCTGCTTATTGAAGGAAACTGTAAAGTTTGTCTGGCAATACTGGCCCATGACTTTTTTCTTCAAATTCAAGGTACAAACTTTCATGTCAGCCTACTTACAGAATTGACAAGAATGTTAGGTAGAGTTTTTTTAGGATGTCAAGTGCAATTCTTTGCCACTTTTTCTTTCAAAAACGTCAAAGAAAAGCTTGAAGCATTAGCATTAAGCTCTGAAGCGTATTGACAACTGTATTCTGTCATGTCGCGTTATTTGAGAGGAACAAACAATGCCGTGTATTTTTAATTTATGCCAATTTTTTAAGTGGTGTCAAATGAAACTTTAACCTTGAACATTAAAGCTATGGCAATTAAACCCTGTGACAACTGTGTAAAGTGGTGTGGATACGCCACTTCGAAAAGTTGTCACAAAGGATTTTGCTTCAAAGTTCAAACTTTAGTTTGAAAGGGAATTGAGAATAATTTGAAACAAAATGGCAGTCCGAACAACTAACTCGACATGACAGAATTCTGTAAGTAGGCTAAGATGAAAGCTTGAACCTTGATCACGTTTGTCTCAAACATATGACGTCATCGAGACTTTTGATTGCCACACTTGTAATGTACGAACCTGACATACAGAAAATGTAATCATATCTGATAACATTAACAAAGTGCTGGAAAGCCGCACTTTATCGTACCCAATATTAGCTTCCAAATCCAAAGCGTTTATATTGAAGATTTACGCAGGAAAAATAATTTACTCAACTCTAGTAAAATTTCCCCAATGGCAATATTGGAATAATTCCAGCACTGCATGAGTGCTGCATATCAATTCAAGCCAAATCAAATTATCTAATTGGCCAGTGTGTGTTCCGACCCATTTCTCAAATGACCAGTAATGCGTGTTTGCAAATAACTTAGCGATACTATAACCTTATTGACACGGTTATTTGCGAACCGATTCTGACGCAAACAGAACGTTTATTTGAACTAGTTTGACCTAGACTTGGTTGCGCTGTATTTTCACAACCTTAACCTTTATGGAGATTGCAGATTCACCCATCAATTCTTAATTAAATATTATAATGAATGCTTTATGGTGATGTTCTGACCACGTTCTGCAAGCAAATTAACTCTGGTAAACAAATTACAAGGAACTTTATGTGTGCTTACTGCTTGTGCAAAGATTTGTTCGGTGTGTAATATGCTGGCCAATGACGTAATGTTTATCGGCTCTTGCAGATTGGATATTATGTAACGCTAAATCTACACGTTATAGAGCAAGTTTCGTCCACACTCTCTCTACAGATGGAAAGAATATTATAAATAAGTTGTTCACTGGAACAGTAGCGACTGCAGTTTCAGACGTCCTAATTTCGAAGGAATGCGACAAAAATGAAATACCTGGCTGAGAATAGCGTGCGTTTGAAATAGAAAAGCAGGAATTAGCGAGGGACAGTATAAAATATAATTCGGAGCGCAGAAAAACTGCTATAAGAAAACGAACTGCTCTTACATAGTCAATGACCACCAATGACCAGTAGCCATTTAATGTGGAGTTTGTTCTAAAAAAAAGTTACTGTAGTCGGTTACATTCTATAATATTGCAATAATATTTCATTCGTAACATTTTTATTTTATTATCTCAAATTACGAAAAAATGAGTTACTTATCAATTGATTTGTTGAAAATTCCGGGGTCGATGAATCGTTGAAGGTAGGACCATCATTAATTTTGCGTTAGCTGAAGGGATCTATCTAGAAATGTGTGTACTTTTCGTGTTTTATTTTAAATAAAAAACTGAGAAAATTAGTTAAACGATACTGTTGGTTTCTCATTATGATTTTAGATTTATACAGGGTGTCTCACGGAATATGATTCCGTACATGGGGATCTCGGAAACTATAAGAGCTACTATGTCGGTTAAATGGGACAAAAGTGGCATAAATGTTTTCCCTTTTTATGTTTTCAAATCCCTTTTCAGGACAGTTTTTACTTTTCAAGAATTTTGCATGGATCACTAGCTATAAAAACTGTCAATTTCCTTTTTATTGGCTATTATAATATTATATTAATGGCTATCACTGAAGCTAGGTTAGAATATTGAAAATGCTTTAAAACCAGATCACCGGCCTGCCAGATCACCTGACTTAACCTGATATTTTTTTCACTTAATTCTATTTAAAGTAGGCTTTTAGTGGAACAATTGACCCAAACAATCCTTAGAAAACCCTAAAAATATGCAAATGGTATTCCAATAACACAATTATAACCTCAATTCACACCTGTGTCACCTATAGTATTATTTACTATTATTACTAAAAAACCAGACTACGACAAAAAAAAAACATTATAAACACAATACATACAAACAAACATTGTTTCGCAGTAGCGTGTAAAATAAATATCATGGAATTTAAATAAAATTTTCATATTGAATTTCAATGACAAAACTGGACGTTGTCAAGGACGTGTCGTGTCGATTTGAGACAACTAAGTGAGCAATAAAAGAACATCAAAATAGAAATTATTGACAAAATAACAACTGGAAAAAAAATTGGATTCTTTTCGCCTGTTGGAATTTGTTATGATATGCATTTAATAGAATGAGAATTACCACCTTAAAATGATTAATTTATTATATTTTTGCTTCTTTCGATTATTTTGCGGTTTTACCAGGTCGTTACTATTGGTACACGTGCTGAATATAATTAGTCATGGTACGAAAATACCAAAACAAATCAGGGAGTCGAAATTACAAACACTATTCAGAAGAAAATTTAAAATTAACGCTGGATGACATTAAATGTATGTTAAAAAGACGGTCGGTCAATTTGTATAAAATTCCACGAGAAACTCTTGTCCCTTGAGCGTCTCTCAATTGTGTCAATTGCTCAGTAGCACATCCAAGTGTTCTTTCGGACTGTCAACTAAAAATCATATCGGATGCTTTAGGTCACGTGGCGACATGTGGATAACCATTTACCAAGGCCGATATTTGTGGGGTGGATGATTTTTTTTTAACAACCACGACAAAGCGGTGCCTACTTTCAAAGATAATAAATTATCCAGAACCCGATTTTGTTGAACAATTTGTGACAACAAACAATCCTTCTACGCGAATTGCGTTCAAATGAGATAAATAAAACCTCAAAATATGGGATTTGTCGACTTTTTCTGGCCATTTTCAGAAAATAAAATACAGTAATGAAACTTTGGTCCTTAATAAAATACAAATAATGTAATACAAAAAACTTTTGTTTCTTTGTAAACGTTTTGAATACATATGTTTGACGATTTATTTCAATTAAAACTAATTGGTCTAAGAAAAAATAAATAAAAGTTTACTATATATACGCATGCCTTATTTTTCTTGTACATCTAAGGGGGCTACTTAGACTCAACAACGTTTACAAATGCAAATGCGTTTACAAATATATCATAAATTTTTTCTTGGGCTACAAGCTTTGACACACTCTTTTTTTTTTTAATTTTCTCACAAACTGGTAATGTTGGAGCAATTTTGAAGACACCAATAGATTCAGCAGTCCAAGTTTGCTACGTTATCGTTTATATTATCTCCTGATATTAATAAATAATTAAGAACGAATCAAAAATGTACCAAACCAGTGTCAAAGTAGCCCCGTTTGAAAACATGGTACCTTTTGAAAACACGTGAAATATGAATTTAAACGTACGATAATACAGTCCCGCCATGTGAGCCATGGGACGGACTATTGAAGAACAATATCTTATAGCGGGCTCTGCGTGGTGTTACCTACCTTAACAACTAAAATCCTTAGGTGGTAAGAAAACCGTGTGTAAAATTTTACCGCTTAATATTGTTGCACTCAATTGTTATTGAACATCAAAGTTTAAACCGGACTAAGAGCGCGCCAAAACGTTCCGTGACGTCATAAGATTGGTGAGACGCTCGGCGAGCCTAGGCCGTAGAGAGCGGCCGAAAAAGTAGGCCCTACGGACACGAGAACGGCATCGAGTTGAATGTATAGTATCTGGAGGACGTTGTGTGCGTTCTGTTAACGAATAAGTATAGTTGGGTCAAGGGATCTTTGCGTGTTGTCAAAAGTGACAGTCGTCTGAGAAGACGTACGTCCATGGTCCAACGTTAATGTCAATCTTTTCACATGTTGAAGAAAGAGTGAAGGTATGACTATCGTATCGTAACTAGCTCATGTCACGTGGCCGTCGACCAAGCATGCTACGTCACACCAATCACAGCGCGTTCTGGTCTGACTCATATTTAAAGGGACAAGACCGATTTTAATTTTAAAAATTGTGTACAAACAGATTTTTTTCTTTAAACAAAAACGTTTGCGGACGGTTCTGGTATACGTTTGGCACTAATAGCGCGTATTAATTTTTAATTTTGATACTTCTTATTGTTATAAGATAATATTACATACTTAGAAATTTGTTTCTTTGCAATGATCACAACCTATAATCTACTTTGTTGAAATAAATAGATGTACTTCATTCAATAGACAGACAGTACTTACTTAATTCAAATATCTTATATTTTCTTGCGTCAACTATCTACACGCTAGGATGTATTGTAAGTACTTCGTTGTAGAAATATGACATTTTTGGAACGATAACTTGAACTATTTATTTGAATAAAATATTGGTTATTAGGAAGAAATCATTTATTTGTCGAGAGCCTTTAACTGAGACATTCTTTAACTTAAATTGAGGAGGTGGCCTTTCTTTTATATACGTAAATATATGTATTTAAGTAAATATACATTTCAATCAATAAGTTCAAGAAATTACGTTTTCTGGTTTCAAGTAATCATTCTGCTTGTACTTCCGGACTGAAGAGATTACACTGTGTTACAGTGAAAATATACTTTGCATAGTCTAAGTTGATGAGCTGGTAGAACTGAACATAATGGCATATACGAAATTTTCCAAACACCTCCAAAATCTCGATTTTTTTCAAAAAAACTGCTTTTGGGTACTTGCATGTGTATAAAAATGCAGAACTGCGTCATTTTCTATTCGATTTCCAAAATAAAAAATGCAATTGAAAGAGAGAACACAGACCATTAGAAGGATGTACTGTTCGGTCAGTTCCAATAAAAAGTTATGGAAAAAGTTATCGAAAAGTTATGGACGTTCCCAAGTATCGTAAAATCATTAATCGACAATCTTAACCTATTACAATTGCGTATACTATTAGGACGATGTAGGTCTTTAGTATCACCAAATTTCATATAAAATAACAATCAAACTGATCCATAAGCAGTAAGAAATCAGCTCTAGTGCAAGCTTCAGTGCAAATATAAAAATAGTAAAATGCGTGACAATCGCCATAAGTTTTGTTATGTCTGCGGATTGTTTGTGGACAAACAGCATCGGCTACAATTAGTAAAAAATAAAACAGTGGTTGAGGCATACAACAAATTTTTTGACCGTGTTTACACCGCAAGTCGCTGGTATGAACCAGAATACGTGTGTGTAGTTTGTTCGTCAAAATTGAAGTTATGCAAATCAAAAAATTTTGATAACTCAAGAACTGGAATGGCCTTTTCTACTCCGATAATATGGCATCATCAAACTCATCATAAGGTGCAGGATTGCTATTTTTGTGAATCGGACGTTAAAGGCCATCATTTTAAAACGCGTAAATACATTAAGTATGCTTATGTTTTGACTCTAACGAAACCATTAGCTCATGATGATTGGGTTGAGCAACCTGCTGCTGAAGCTGAAGAATCTTAAAAAATCTTTTTATTTTTCGTAAATCACGATAGTAACAGGTACTGTTCCAATAAACGAGTGAAACTTTTACTGTTGGTGCAATTTATTTTGAACCCAAATATACCTGGAAATGTAATGAACGTAAACTCTAATGTTTTATTATTATTATTATTAGTAACATATTGTGATAGTCTGACAGGTAACAACAAAAAGGAAAAGCAAAAAAAACAGTGTCATAATTTTAGAATAACATAAGTCTAAGTGCTAGTAATGTCCAATTAATGTGTATAGAAACTACGGATTTATTACAGTCTGCCTGTATATTTCTTCTCCGTAGTGTGATGTGTCTAGCCGGTCAATAAAATTTGATAATTAAATTTCAACCGATTCTAATAAACAAACGCGTATTAGACGCAAATTGAAAGGGATTCAATAAAAAATAGCAACAAAATATTACGGATTCAAACAGGTCATCAAATTGTTGTTAAAGTTGAACAAATCTGAAAATAATTGGAAACTTTTGAACTTGAACGTCCATAACTTTTCGATTTGCTATTGGATCTGACCGAACAGTACATCTTTATAATGGTCTAAGCTTCCTCTTTCATTTACATTTTATTTTTGAAATCGAATAGAAAATGACGGAGTTATGAATTTTTATACACGTGCAAGTACCTAAAAACTTTTTTTTTAAATCGACATTTTGGAGGTGTTTGGAAAATTTCAGCATGCCATCGTTTTTTTTTGTAACACAGTGTTATCAAACGGTTGGAGGATATATTATTAACTTACGTAAAGCTTTTTTTAACTTGTAAGTGCAATAGGGTACTATCACGGTAACATAATTTAGTCGTCACTCTGTATAAACGCCACGTCAAAATCAACACACACACACACACACACACACACACACACACACACACACACACACACACACACACACACACACACACACACGGAGTATTCTTAAATATGTAGTCGCAACCTTCAAATGCATAGCATAGCATATTCCTCATAATTACTGGAGGCGCCCAGGAAAATAAATATTCCGCTCTATTTATATACCAAAAGGTATACGATTTATTTTAGAGCCCATCAAACCAAGGCTGCCATGTAGCCAGCGCGCCACCGTCATCATAAATGATGACACAGGTGTGTCGCCAGCCTAAATGGACCTCCCATTTCGCTCATCGCAATCAACGAACTAATTTCTCTAGCCTGAAACGCCGAAAAAAATCACTATTCTTAAACCGGTGACCCACTTCATGCGAGTAATGTATTGTTACTCGCCTTGCTTGATCTTGATCTACATATTTCGCTGTTTTTTTTTTGTCTTTTGTTTAATTGAAACTTGTTTGTACATTTTCCAATTGTCCGGAGAGAGAAGGTTAATGGTTGTTAATTTTCGAAAGGTGTAATAAAGATAATGCGTCGTATGAAGAGAGTATTGGCGTTACAGTTTTTGTATTGCAACGCAAAAATCTATCGTGTGGAATAGATTCAAGACAGGTTGAATCAATAGCTTTTTCGGTAATAAACAATATTGATTTGTGTCTTGCGTCGTTTTCATCTTTGGCCTATCACGAACCAAGGTCGATTGGTGTGTTTTGTCGATATGAAGCTTTCAAATACAAACAATAGAATATAGCACAAATTGATGGAAATCAGAATTACAATTTTCCAATTTGCGCAAGATGGTTTATAAACAAAAAAGTGTTTGCAGTCGTTTTCATATTTTTAATTTTTTTCAGTGTCGATGCTTCAAGAACGCTTCTGAGCTAATTTTTAGGATTTCGGATGAAAATACAAGTTTGGTTATGAGACCTTCGTGAAATTTGTAGGACAATTGGTTCAGGATATATATAAATTCAAAGAAATGCCAATGGGACGTTTTTTTTTACATTTAGGCCTCACTTATGTAAGAACTTTGATTTCAAAAGCAAGATTGATATTTTCACGTGTAATTTTGTACGCTTATAGAGGAAGGTGTAACTATTATGTGGAACTTTTTTTTTCAATTTTAACCTATGTTCTGCATAAACAAAATCGCAAAATTTGTCAATTTTATGTCAGATTCAGTACATACTTGTCAAAAACGAACAAAAAAATCCCACTTGATTAGGACGAAAGATTATATACCTTTTATCTTTAATTTGGTGTATTGCATTTACAATATTCTGTGAACTAATGGTGGAGAAAAAAACTCCTCACCGGAAGTCGGTACCAAATTTGTTATTTTAAATGGAATGATATAATTTGTATTGTATTTTTTGTTTCTACGTATCAAAATACATCATTTTTGATAATGTTTCCCAATACCTAAATATCACCATTTTTCAGTTTTTTGATTTTACCGATTTTTTGGTGATTTTCGCGATTATGTTTAAAATTTAATATCTCGGTTATTATTGAAACTAGAAGTTTCTTGATTGGTGGCAAAAACTAGAAACAGCCAAATAAGGCGATGTTTAGTTCATCATGATATCTTATACAGGCTGTTCAAAATTTACAACACAATAATTGAATTTTCAAACGTCAAAAACTCATTCTTTTCAAATGGAACACCCTGTATACCGGTACGTCATTCGATAGGAAATCTTATTCCATATCAATCAATATCAGGGTTCCCTATATCTATCTTTAATAGTTTTTGGTATATAGTCAGTATAAAAGAATGCAAACTAAATGCAAAACGATTTATTTTTCATTTATAGAATTGTAACAACTTTGGAACAGCAGGAAAACAGAGAAATATTGAAAAGGTTTGTTAAAACTAAAATAATATATTTGGGATATCTAACTTAAATTAAAAAGTTAGTTATGTTGTTCGAATTGTTCGAAATGCTGCGTTCTTCGGGTTTCTTGTCGCTGAAGTCCACTAATGGCGGCTACTACTCTGTTTGTCAATTCTTCTCGAGTATTAACTGGTGTGGAATAGACCTGACTTTTCACATGACCACAGAAATAAAGTCTAATGGTGTTAAATCTGGTGCCCTTGGTGGCCACCGCCAGGGTCCCCTATTTCCGAAAACATCTGATTAAGTTGAATGGATACCACATGCGAAGAATGTGGCGGTGCACCGTGCATTTGATAAAAGCAGTCGCGTAGAATATTGAGGGGAAGAGTTTCACAAAAATTGTTCACACATCCACGTAAAGTTTCTAATGATCTATCACTATGTAAATTTATTTAATTTATTTATTAAATGGGAGTATTCACAATGTATTTGAAGAAAAAGTGACAATATCTCAAAAACTATGATAGATATAGAGAACCCTATTATTGATTGATAGGGAATAAGATTTCCTATCGAATTGCGTATCGGTATACAGGATGTTCCATTTGAAAAAAATGCGTTTTTTACGTTTGAAAATTCAATGATTGTGTCGTAAATTTGGAACACTCTGCATAAGATATCATGATGAACCAAACATCGTCTTATTTGGTTATGTTTCTAGTTTTGAACCACCAATCATGAAACTTCTAATTTCAATAATAACCGAGATATTCAATTTTAAACGTAACCCCGAAAATCAGATCGACTAAATTGTAATTCCAAAATTTCAAGTTTCCAGAAATAGTAGAACATGAGAAACTTCTAATGTACCAGTTCCGTGAGACACCCTGTATATTATAACCAAATTCTTCAAGACTATCACACGCTTTTGCAAGTTTGAGAAAGAAATTCGTAGAACTTATTTTATCAGATGATCTAAGTTTGAGACACACTATGGAGTAATTAAACCACTTGGTCAGGTTGTCAAGTAGTCTGTTACCAAGCCTGTAACAAAACCTGTACAAGCTGATTATATTTTGACTTTTGATTTATCCCAATATCAGAATGCTTGTAACAGATGCAGATTTACAAGTAAAACTTATTTTAATATTCAATAACTTTTGTAAAGTTTATCTTTAATTTTTTAGCATATAAATAAATTTATCAACTGCATCACGCGCGTTTGCAATTAAAAAAAACCTTGCAGATTATTATACCAGGAAAACGAAAATGATGTTCTGATGGCCTAACTTGTTTATTATACACAGTGCAACGCTGAAAAAAAAATAACAAAGCTAAAATTGCAATGTTTTCGATATTTCTTTGTACATATTTCAGAAACATTCAAATATTAGTAAATTACAAATATAATAACCAATCAACTATACAGGGCCTAGATTCTGTAATCGCGAGAAACTAACTCACTTATTTTAGCAAAACATAACATTGCAGTGTACAATAATTCATATTAGGTACTACTTGCAATATAAAAGTCCTCCAATTTTATGTCTGAAAACACTAAAATCAACGATTTTATATCATATAAAAGTATTTTCCTTGTAGGTTCTTAAGTTTTGAAGCCAGTTAGATTGAACATTAACATAACAATAACTTTAGAAAAATAGTGTTTGTACAATAAATCTTATAAAAACTTGCAGATTAAATTCTAAACCTAATATTCTTTTTACTTTATCATAGATAGTATGATAAAGTATTGTAATCGTGTCAAAAAAAAAAGAGATTTTAGCGGAAATATGTCCTTTTGGGTCCCATGACCATTTTCGACCAAGGTACAAAAAAATTTCTGTGTGAGTGTGTATGTGTGTCTGTGTGTACCCGTTTCGTGTGACGACGATTCCGGAGAAACTACTAAAGGTATCGGGTATCGGGGACGAAACTTCATATTTACAAGTTTCATGACTAAACTTAGGGCTTAAAGAAGTTTTGTTCAAAAGGGCCCAAAGGAACTGCAGGTTTACTCTTAGCATTTTTCAAAGATTTTGCAAATGAGCCGCAATTTCTGTCATTTCGTCAAAATAGTCAAATAATAAATTAAAGTAGAGGAAATTTTGTATAATTTATGTCTATGACATTTATTGCTGAAACTAATAGTTTAGCTGCAAGAGCAAACTTTCAGCGCTCTGTGCTGTTGTATATACAATAAATAGTTTAGTGAAGCGTTAGCAGCCTTTATTCGAACCAACGCTAACCCGTTTACAGACATTAAACATTCTATTTGATCGAGATTATTTTGGCTGGCTATATTGGCAGTATTGTCAGTATTTGACACTGCTGTATAGTATAAAAGTCATGTGCCTGGCCACATCAGATTTTTATCCTATAGCAGCTAACAATGCTCATATACACACATATCAGAATAATATCAAAATTGAATTCAATTCAAAAGTATAAAACTACGATACATGAATCACATCAGCAGCTATTAAACTAAAACACAATTTTACGACTTCAATAAAAGTTATATCTTAATGATTGTGCGTCCTAATCTGATGCTATGTATGTATATACAGTACATTGTACAGTATATTTAGATATGTTTTATTTGGCTCTGAACATAGTAACCGAAAAATAAACAAACAATGGATGACACACAGGAAAACCCGATTTTTTTAATCTGTAGTTAGTTCTGCCCAAAAACAGGCTGTATCAAAAAGCCATAACGTTCTTGTTAATATTCGAATTAATGGGACACAACAAATTTTATAGTATACATTAGTGGAAGTAGAATCCTTGTACTAAATCCTAAGTTTTCGGTCAAAGTATAAAAAAAATAATTTTGGAGATTTTGTAAATTGATAATGGCTGAAACCAATGTCCAAGAAACTTTGGTATACCGAAACTTTAAGAGTCCCAATGTGAACATTGAACTTGTAGGTACATAATACGTACCCAGAAAGCGTGTTTTTTTTTTTATTTTAGCCGGTATAAATTTACAAAATATGCCATAATTACAACTGATATTTTTCCAAAAATTCCACGTTTCTGAGAGTTATCAATATTTTTTGTTTCTCAGTTGTCTTTTGCCAGAAAATTTTACTATACAATTTGTAAGTTTCCATCATGGAATTCAGGACAGAAACTTTTAACAAGTTTTTACAAAAAAAAGTCTGAAACACGTTACTATGTGACATATAATAAGAAGAATATAGACAACCACATCTTTAAAACGAGAAATGCATGGAATTAAGAAAATTACAATTTCCAATACAATGAATTGGGACATCATGCAAAAACTTTATAAATAAACAAATGCTAAAAACTAATTTAAACAAAACGCTTTGTGAGATCTTATCTAAGTTTACTTATAATGACAAACACGTTATCAGTTAAGAATAAATTTGCTAATTATTACTTTCTATGCTCGTGTACTTTGCATGGAAATATACAGAAAACAACTCTGTACTCATCACTAGTTATCAAGCTAAAGACGGCGAGGAAACCGGTTTTCGTAAAAAGCAGTTTAATTCTGTTTTACAGGGTTGTCCTTTCATGATATCATCCATAATTACTTTTCTTGTCTATTAGCCGATTTGCAATTCGGGTAAAAAACACATAGTGCTAACATAAACATGAAAATTGTTAACATCAGCCAATATTTGCAACATTTCCCGGGTCTTGCCCCGAGTAGTATGGATTTTTGATACACTTTTGCGATAGAGATTGTGTCAGTGGTGTGCTATCATCTCTTGGTTTAACGCTTTACGATGACAGGAGGGTCCATTGTGATCAGTTTGACATAAGAAAACAAACTCACCTTAAGCCTATTGAGGTTTCCATCCCTGGCGGCGTTGTAAACAATACTTTTGTAATCCATGCTCGGTAATTTTTTGGGAAAGGCCTATCGTATACTTAAAACACTTAGCACTAGACGAGCGAAACCGCGGTGTAAATTGTCCTGCGAGTTAGGAAAGCAATTCCATCTCGTTCATTGCACGCCTGGCAGCTAACGAACTGAGCTGCTACGTCGCACAGAGCAACAAAAATAGCTCTCGTCGCACAACAGGACTACACTTTTTACTCTGCCGTACAGCTGTTCTTTGATTATATATCGGTAGCGTCGGCAATGCAGTTACTGACAGACTTCAACCTACGAACTGTCAAGAGGACGACGATGTTCGACGCTAGATGGCGCCACGTCTCGGTCACCAGCGTTTTCCCCGTTAGCATTTTATTTCCCGATATCCAGAGAAAATAAACTTTAAAACTCACTCACAGTGCATTACAATGATTGGAAAAATTCTAATATGAAGTATGAAGTATTTGAACAGAAACATTTATACACAGTCGTCAAAATGACATTTAATTCTGAATAGGGAATATGTTATAAATAATATAATAAATTAAATATTCAAAATGGTAAATTCCGCAGGCTTAAATTACCGGGTAATTAAAAATGACAAATTAGCGATGACAGTAAGTTATGGTAGCTACTTATGCCTATAAAAATGTAGGGTACAACCACAGAGGATACAACCCCTTGGCCCCCCTTGGGTACAACAGTAAAAGGCATTATCTTGTAGATAACTATCAATCTCTGGTACTTTTCCTGATTTAATTATACTAATAGTAAATAGTAATTCATTATTAAAAAAAAAGATTATAGGTAAAGTACTATTTATAGCAGCAATATAAAAAAGGGACAGCATAGTATAAACCACTTAATTTAAGTGGTTACCGACTCAAACCAAGTATATTATTTGACGAGCACGTAACTAAGGATATAAATCGCGAGCATGAAGTTTATATGCGATCCGTAGGCGAGCGTGTAAACATGTTAGCGATTTATATCCGTTGTGTGCGAGTCGAATACGACGTTTTATCTACGACTCATAAATTCCATCATATATCTAATATTGGTTTGTACATGTTAATTGTTACATTACAAATTTTATCAACTGTTTATCGATTTTTTTATTAAGATAATAGCACGTAAATGTATTGTACCCAGTGGCGGACTGGGTCCAAAAATATTGGTTGCCAGGAAGCTAAGGGGGGCCCACAATTTTTTTGTTTGGTGTCCCACTTTTTTCCCCGAAAATTATTTTTAGAAAGCAAATGTCATTCTGAGTATATTTTTTATAAGGACTTCTTTTGTTTTCTCAATTCCTTGAAAAATTTAGCCGTTTGAACACACCCACTACACATTACAACCATAGAAATTAATAAATTTAAATAAAAATATTTAAAACAAAATCAACACAAATTGAATAAGTAAATGAACAAAAAATGTATATGAAGCTTTTTTTAATTTTTTTTCTATAAAACATATCATTTTGAGTAAAAAGTATCATATGGACTTATTGGTTTTCTCAATTGCTTAAGGAGTTGGCGCCGGTTAAAATACGGTTTTGTTAATAACTCAAACGGTTGTAACTTTGTCATAAATTGAAAAAATAGTCGATATGAAACGTTTTACTCAGTATCTCATTTACTATATGGAAGAAAAATTGCGGGGAAAAAAATTAAAAATGAGGGAGTTACAAAGAAAAATATGAAATAGAATGATAAAAATAAGAAATAGACCGAATAAATACAATATATAAGATCGATAAATCAGCTTTCCTAAAATGTTTAACTCGGTGGTCTATCGTCAACAGCTAAAAAGGTATTAAGCATCTAATGTGACATTTGTAACGTATGCACAATATTTATAAATTAATATTAAATATCCACATTGTTCGACGAAATTCAACAATCTCCCAATTAGAATAATTCTTCTTTTCATGCAGCAGCTTTTAGTAATAGCATTCTGCAATTTTGATTTATATAAACGTATAATTTGTGATATTTATTTTCTTCAAAGAATTAGTAATTTATATATTAATCTAAAATTGTTTAAACAATATTTATAAATGACATTAAATTGTTCATGGTGGTCCAACGCTTTGAATAACTAGATCGCCTGATTTAATCGAGTTTGATTTATTACTCTGTAAACATATTGAGGAAAAAATGTATGAATATATTGAGGAAAATGTAATATTTCCACCGAGAATGTGAACCAAGACTGAAACGCATTGAGCTGACAGGGTTGATATATGCTCTCTTGACAATCGTAGTGAAATAATAATTACAATTATCCATTTATTTAATTATTTATTCTTATGAGAGTACAGAACTGTTAGGATTTCTGAAGAACACCACATTGCTACCAAAGCACTCCTTGTTTTTGTTATCAGTAGTAACTGGAACATCCCCATAAACTTATTCCGCAACATGTTCCGAAATAAATAAATTAAACTGGCGATTTAGCTGGCTAAGGCGTTAGACCACTACAACCAACCCAATGATCCATTAAAATTTTTTAAATAGTTTAGAACATTACTTAAATAAATAAAAATTTTAAATAAGTTTGGACTGGTACTAATAAAATTAATTCTTGGATGATCATAAATTGCTCGTTTGTGTAACTCATAGTAGCAGTTTGCAATGACTAAATGTTGCTGCAGAAGAATCATTACATTAGTGCGATTGCTGAATTTCGTCGTGGCGACTAGATATGTTATATTAAATTATGAAATATTTTGTGTATGCGTATACATGTTAAATTAGATGCTTAATAACTTTTTAGCTGTTGACGATAGACCTACCGACTTAGACAGTTTAGGAAAGTTGATTTATCAATCTTTCGAAGTATGCTAAGATATACAGGCTGTTCCATTTAAAATTCTTGTTATTTGACATTTAGCAAATCTCCAGTTATTCCGGATAAGTCATATTAAAATTTAATTTATTTAGCAAATGAATATAACTGTAAAAAATGCGATAATTTTACTATTCAAAATGAGTTCTTTTATTTCTTTATTCTTGTTAGTTACCTTAGAATAATTTTTAAAAAATGCTCATTTTTGACAATCCTTTCACAATATCTAAGAAACAGTTGATAACAGCCTAATACAAGTTGAAGTCAAAACAATTAGGCTAAAAATCTTCATCAAAAATTGCAATAATATACCTAGTGTAATATACCATTTAAAATAACATAAGTTTGTTGGTACGTTGTTGTGGGACACCATGTAAACATGAAAATATTTTCTGGCTGTACGGCGAATGATTATATAACTTTTATAACACCCTGTACATCAATTTTATGATATCTTCGAAACTGAAAAAGGTATATTACTTTTTATATTATTGAGCAACACATAAATGCGCAACTTTGTTTCTATTTTTTTGCATTTTCTTTTAATTTACTTATTTTATTCTATAAATAAATTTAATTTTATTTTTATTGCATGTATAAAAAGAACGTTCTGTATAAGTGATTCATTTTTGCACCCAAGTAAAATTTTATTTATTTGATTTATTTTGGTCCCTTTCATATGTTCAGCAAATATTCCACAATGTTTTCCTGTATATCAATTATCCGATTTAAGTTTTAATTTTGTACATCATAGCATTGACTTTTTTATTTTTTCTTGGTAAAAACTACCACGTTATGCCATAACAATTCTGTGCTTTGTGACGTATTGGTATTTCAATTTCTGACGAATAATATTTTTGCCAGAAGCCGGTCAACCAAATTTAAAAAAAAAACCTGTTTTTTTATGAAAGATAGTCCAGTAAAAAGTTTCAAGTTCAAATACTTAGTAATATATTTTAACAAGTTCTCTTAACAAGGGCCTTTTGGAGAAATTTTATTGTTTCCCAAAGTGGGTTTCTTAAAACTCACCATGCAATTTTCTTATTGGGTTCTTATTTATTGCCAAACATAAAAATTAATTCTTAAGGCGGTCCCGTGCAAGTTTCAGTATAAATAAATATATTATTAATATTTTCAACATATTGTCTTAAGGGGGGCCCACTTAAGGGGGGCCCACTTGCCATCGGGCAACCTGGCACCACCTGGCCAGTCCGCCACTGATTGTACCTAGCTAAAAAATAAAATTGATTTTCTTTGTTCTAAAAAAAAATGGTAGCCCACCTCCAACATTTTTTTAAAATTATGAAAACATATTGGACAGGTTTCTCTTGGAGAAAAGGAGAACATAAGAAGCACCATATCACCCCACCAACTTCGGCGCCCCGCCTTGGAACATTAAAAAGTCACCCTATTTTACATCCCTGATTATACCTTATAATAAAAGCTGATGTAGCCAACTGTTGACTTATATAATAAGATCCGCATGAGAGTGTCAAACTCCGGTAAACCGAACTTGTAGCTAGTTGATTACAATATTTTAATAATGATTATTTACAGTGGCGTACCTAGAGCTTTTGCCGCCTGGGGCGGTCACCAATTTGCCGCCCTTTCTAAGTCAATCAAAATTAAGTGATGGTGGTTGTTAACATTACTGGACATCAACACAAATTGATAAACACAAGTTTTATTTCTTTGGCTTAAACAGATTGTACCCATGGATTGTACAAATACAATATACATATAATAATTTATATAACATGTAAGCGTGTTTATAAATTTTTCTTCTTGCCTTTTTATTCGAAAATTCTTGAAGAACATAATCAAAACTTTTTAGTATTATATGTTAGCTTTTTCTCTATAGAAAGTATCGCTAGATGTCGCCATCTTAAATCGCTCATCGTTGAACGAAGGAAGTCTTTTTTCAATTTTAGTTTGGAAAAGCTGCTTTTACAACCGACGACACTTGCGGCTATTGTTAAAAAAATTCTTAGCAAAATTACTATGTTTGGAAAAGAGTTTCCCAGCCTGTATTTTTGAATGAATATTAAAAGTTCAAGAGGCCTTTGTCCACTTTTCAAACTGCTCGTCGTCAATGGCAACAAAAGTTATTCACGTGATTTTCAACATTTATGTTTACAATATTACATGGTATTAGGAAAGAATACTTTTCTGTAAGGACATGTAGTTGCTCAAAACGAACTGTTATATCTTGATGAACTCTGTCCAGTGATAAAGGCATTTCCCGTTGTATCTCCTCTTCTAAAACATACCCCCACGTCTCGAGAATGTTCACAACTCAAAAATCATAATCTTTTTCTTTCTAACTCGACGCTCAGTGGAAATCTCCAACTCATCATTTCTTTTTGGCTGCTGTAACTGCGTTTTGCATTAGCGTGTCACTTAGTCCACGTTTGTAAAAAAATTGTTTTAAGTCACATTGATGGATATTTAACCCCTTTGTTTGGAGGTATTGTGGAGTAATATTCCAGCGTCTGATCGTGTTTTAATATTTTTTTCCTTAGATATCAGTTTGTCCAACGCACTTAAAATGATTAAGAAATATTTTTTTGCAATTATTGTTACTCTTTCTACTCTTGCGTTCCAACGAGTTTCTACACTATGCTAAACACCTTGACCAGTGACAGAAAGTAAAATATCTCATCAATGAGTGGAAGACGAAAAAACGAAAACCAGTGTTCGATAGTCCCAAAAAATGTTTTGGAATTTACTGTAGCAGAAGCTGCATGTACACATACCAGATTTAAAGAATGATTTGTACATGTTTATCCACATGTAGAATTTTCTTTTATTGCAACGTCCTTGACCGATAGAGTCGCTGTTTGCAATAACAACAAAGTCGCTAAAGAAATTATTAGCAGCTGAGTTGTTTATAATTATTGATTCTGTTGATAACAACATTATTATAGTATTTTTATTTTTAAATAAATTAGTCAGAAATATAAAAAAGCAGCCCCAAAATATGTGACGCCCAGCGGACCGCCCTCACCGCCCCACCCCCCCTTAGGTACGCCAATAATTCTATATGTATATGGATGATTATATCACAGAACAACCGCAGGAAACTCACAGGAAAATACGGGTCGCACGTGGTCAGTTTGTTTACATTCGCAGTGTTGGTATATTTGCACTTTTACCTGAAAGTATTTTCACAAATAATTTAAGTGTGGGGCGCTTCAATAATGAAACTTTCAAGCCCTAATTCGTATTCGGTACAAAGAAATCTATCAAAAACGCCTATTCGCTTTTGATTCACAAACATACGTTATCAATATTTACCAATTTTCAACTGTGAAGAAAATTAACAGATATATCATGTCATAATCAACAAGAACAATATGGGATGTCGTTTAAAAAAGGTGTCGATGACGTCATAAGTCAAAAACAATAAAATTGAAGGAGGGAATATGAATTTGTTATAACACATATTTAAACACATATTTTAATCATTAAGAATCGAGGTGTCCCAGGATTGTAAATAACAAACAGTTTCCGAGATTTTGTCAAGTTTCCATAATTTGCGCGCTCACTGTATATTTCTTAATAAGTAAGAAAAAATCAGTACCTACGCAATAAACAGCGCATAATTGAGCAATAACCTATCAATATTTCTGAAAAAAATATACATTATAATAAGCCCTCACCGAAGAAGAAGTCTCTGTGCAACAATGAAACCATGATCATGTTGATCAAGATCTCATATATTTCTTCATGATTACAGATATTTGTACTAGTAGACTTGTAGGCTCGTATATTTTGACAGGTAATATCTGGCAACTCACAGTAGACCAACTTTCGATGTTTGGATGATGACTATCCGCAGAGGTCTGCAGAGGCAAAAATCATATAGAATGGTTTTATCTTTTATATGATGGAATTCTATTACGATACCTTCAGTTGACCTACTTTCCCAATGATGTTTTAAAAGTTGGAACGCTTTTCGGCTCTTATTTAACTCTCTTCTGCTCCCAAACGGGGTGTTTACGGAAATTAGGTTTATTTATCAAAAGTTGGTCTACTATATCCAAGTATATTCAAAAAGCCAAAGCGAGACTACGAGACAACCAATGGTTGCATTCAGCAGAATCTACCGGTACCGGACCGATACCAACCGATTTACGATACCGATCCGGAACAGTCTCGTATCTGCTGAATGGCGCTATAATGCACCAAAGTTTATTTTTCATCCAATAGGAGGCGCTATATGACAAAACGCTGAACATAACCTCATTGTTCGCATAGAGGTAAGCGTTATTTTGGTTATTTTGCTTTATTTGCAATTTATTTGGCTTTCACGACTCTTACATACCGTATATATGATATATTAAAACAATATTCTCTTTCTTCCATTTTAAATGTAAAATGACAGGTCTGCAACCAACAGTGGTACAATCCACCGCTACCGCTAACCATAAAATTTCTATGATACCAAAAATGGCGTCTGATCCATAACATGTTGGTATCAACCGTTTACCTACCTTGACATTCAGCAGATTTTTACTAACCTGTTACTTCACAGTTACCAACCGGAGTGATCTGCTGAATGCAACCAATGTTGTTTTGCTATACAAACAAAAACGAATTAACTTGTTATAAACTAAACAAAGTCAACATTTTCTGCGAAACTAGCAGCATTTACTTAAACAATTATGTTGTAAAACAACAATTATAACAGTGAATGATTATTCCATACGGTCGCGGATAAATGATCTACGATATATCTAGCTATCCTGCCTTTTCTGCGGCATTACAAATTATCACTCAAAATTTATAACTACAATCAATTTTGCCCTTCTTTTGTTTGAATATTGTTTTGTAATTAGAATGGATACTACATCTTTTTCTCCGCGAGTGTAAACAAACAGCATTATAAAAACGCACACCTCTGTATTTCACAAATTAAAAACTGCCTTGACTAAATACACAAATAATAAATCAGCATAATTCTAAATACAAATAATAAATATATAATAAAAAAACAATTTTAACTAGAATATGGCGCGAGACGAGTATAAAATTAATTGTAAATGCACAACAGTTCTGTCGAAAAGTGCTTTTACATTAAACGTACTACCGCCATCTATTAGAGATGTCGCGCAGTGAATCGACGCTTACGTCACTCAGCTACAGATTAATATTCATAGATGGCGCCAAGCGGTCGACAATCGGCGTTATCCAAACGAGTCAACGTGGACTCGACATGAGCCTGTCCAATTCCAAAATGGGTGGGATTACAGAGTTTACGTGCGCGTCATTGGTCGTGTTTTCCGTGACGTTCAGGGCAAACAACCACGTGGGTTTCGGAACTCCCGCCACCGCTAACCAAGCGCGGGCAACACGCTAGCAGATGAGCTCGGACAGGAGTAGTGCTGTTGTTGTACCGCGTCTATACTATTGCCGAACCATCGCGCGTAAAACAATAGAGAGCGACAGAGAGAGAAATACGACAAAAGCCGGCGACCGCCGCGTTACTCTTTTTTTTGTTGGATTCGTCTTCTTTTTCGCGTCGAATTTTGAAATCCGAAATGCGCCAATTATCATCAGCGGCGTGAGTGCGGATCAAGGACCGAAGGAATATCCTCAGGATCCCTCCAGATCAGAAGGATAATACCCCGTTAATCCAGGATAACGATTTTCGTGGAATTATTTGTTGTTTTAGCAGTGCATGTGTGCGGTGATATGTGGTGATTTTGTGTCTCTTGTTTTGTTATTATTGAGTTTTGAAGATGTACCCGACGCCTAGACACCCGTCCTCAGCGGTAAGTTGGCTTTGCTTAATCCCCGTAAACAAAAGAAACGCGAAAACAGCCGGTATACAACCCATTCAATGCATAATTATCCCGTAATTAAGTCGCCATTTCGTAACACGTGCTCAACGGTATTACGCTACAAAGTTAGCGCTCCCCAAATGTTATTGTTTTGTTTCAACCCTAAACAAATGAAAATCCAACCGGACACAAGTTAACCTAACCTATAAACCAAACAATAATTATTTTAAATAATGTCCGACAGTTGGGTATAAATAAACATTGCAAGTAAAACTAATATCAGATCTTATCGTTTCTTTACATTTACTATTCATGACATTAAAATTGTTTGATTATTAGATTATTATCATTTTTTTACCGACGTATGCAATTTCCTGGTGTTCATTCTTTTAGGTTAGAATTGATTCGTTCCGTTATTGACACGAAATTCATACCAATTATTCATTAAATTACGCTTTATTATTTGTGTTGGAGCGCACAAGGTCTCCTTTCCCCTTTCATCAGTGGCGTTTCCCGCCTTTTTTTCGGGTACATTGAACTAATATAGCGATGCTTTTTTTCATGATGTTATTTTTATATTCTTTTTGATCCTATAAAAACATTTATTTTAGCCTAGTTTGATAGGCAGATAAATCATCATAATGGGATATCAGATTTTGCTGTTTTAATTTGCAATAGATTTTACTAAAACAAAAAAAAACAATCCTCATTCATTTTGTTTTAATGTAAAGTGTCGCCAAAAGAGGCGCGTTATCCCATGGGCAAAATGGGCATTTGCCCAGGGCCCCCAATAACAGGGGGGCCCCAAAGCAGTATTTTGGAAACTCATTCCATAATAGACTACCGCACCATGCCGTCCTTATTAACGTTGCAAGCAGATTTAGGCTTCTTGAAACTATATCTAATACTGTACGAGACTAATGAGAAACCCTTGACTAAGTTAGAAGAGAGATTTTCAGTCGACACTTTTCCTTTTGTGAATTCTATCCTGCAAAGATGAATGCTCCAAAAGATCTGTACAATAAAAATTTGATCTGCAAAATGCTGTAAATCTTCCTTATTATTACACAGTGTGTATAAAAAGAAACGTAACCACTCAATATATTTATTTCTAAAAAGTTGACAAGAAAAAGATTCTAATAAAAGTTTTAGGAAATTGCTTAAGCTACAAATTTGAAATCCTAAGAAATGAAACAAACACACTTTATATTTAAAAGTATTTCGTATTTATATCATAAATCATTTTCAAAAACGACGAGTATTGACACGGTAGAAATCCTTTTAACTTTGTTTAGTTGCTTGCGTTTAACATTTAATCGTCTTGTTACATTTACACCACTGACCTCAGGGACATGCGGTTTTCACTGTTCAATTTGTAATTCAAAAGTGTCAAAAGAAAACAGGAACCATATACAGGATGCTATATTTAAGAAATTGTATTTGGTCTGCTTCTTACAAATACGTAACCCTGTGTATTCAAAACTCATTCAAGTTTCTAACTTAAGTCTTTTCCTAAACCTTTTATTTGGTTACTTTCTTTAAACTTTGAGGACCAGATATTGACACGTTACGTTTCTTCTTGGTAACACTGATATAGCAACAGGCATTTGGAATAATTGTATTTGTTTGATGATATGGAATTGGAATCTTAGGTAATGTTAGATGAAGAAATAGGAAATTACATTTTATTGAAAGTGACATCTCAAAAAAAACTATAAGACTGCACCACAAATTTAATAAGTACGTATTCAGAGGGCATATGTATATATTGATGATAGCGTATTTAAGAATGAACTATCGCAGTTTTTGAAATATTTAAAATATTAGAAATATATTTATTTGTTAATAATACCCTTCATTTGTTAAAATAATATATTCTACTTGCTACGAATTTTGATTTTTTAATTGTTAAGCTATTTATTAGTTATTTTGTAATTCTTAAGAACAATCTGTTGTTACTTTAAATAATTATGTAGGTACTTTATTAAATGTTGTTGCAAAAAGGTCGCCTACTATTTATGATTTTTGTTAATTGTTCCGAAATGTTATATCAGTATTATTGGTATATGTATATTATTTTTGTATAAAAACGTAATGCTTCTTAATTCAGCATTGTATATGGGGGCCCCCAAATTCAAAATTGCCCAGGGCCCCATGATGGCATAACGCGCCGCTGGTCGCCACTTATCATTTTTGGACGTGTTCCAAGTCAAATGAACTCAAAAAGAGAAACAAATCATTAGATAGGTATAAACTATAAATGATAAAGCTTGAACTTTGCAAGCTATGAAGAAAAGAACAGGCATTATTCTAACATACAGTTGGAAACGAAATGTGCAGTGGGAATCTGAAATTTGTCGAGTAATTAATCAATTTATAACAATTAATCCAGTACATATTTATTAATTTAACTTATTTATTATTAGTTTCTCATGAAATGTAATGTTGGCTATTTGTACCTACAATATAATTAAGTAATTCGTTTTATTTAAATAGTTAGCTACATTGTCAATAGTTGAAGCTTACTCCAAATAACGAGCAAAAAGTTCCCATCGATGTTTGCGTCGCAAGTTAGTCACGCTCAAAGATGACATATCTTTTATCTTGCTTTCTACTGATGGGATGACAATGAACGTTATTAGGAAATTTCTCTAAATTCTTTAAATTTTCTTAATTTTCTACAAAACAAGTCTACATCGTTTTAATATACGTCTGAAAATGTTGTGCGTACCAGCACCCGTTCTTACCTAATACGCCTGAAAAGCATCACCCACATTGAAAGCTTACACGGGAATTTAAACAATCATCATATTTTATGATAAAACAAAACAAAAAGCATGTATTCAAAAGTTTCGATGTATGTTCTTCAATAAAAAAAGTGTTATATAAAATATTAAATTATAGAACCTAAATTTATTTTATAGAATTGTTCCAAAACTATTATTTCGCTCAAGTTCGTTTTTGTTGACGTTTTTGTTAGACGTTTCGAATTATCGTAGAATGCACTTTCGGTCTACCAGAAGTCGATACTGTTATTTTGAATTGAGTGATAGGTCCCCCTATTCCGAAATATGTACCACAAAACCCACTACTTTGGACTTATTTTAATTTTAGTTTTTTGGTTGAAATTTGTGGTGAAATTTGCAACCCCAAAATTACATTTTCACACGTCAAAAACGTTTTACATCATTCTTGAGAAACTGATACACAGTTTTAAGTAAAAGTTGCTGCAAAACTGTGTAATCGTCTACCAAGCATTTCCGGTCAAATAAACCCATTTGACCGGAAATGTCTGGTAGACTAATTTATTTATTTAGTAACCACACCCAATAATATATAATAATTAGCCTAATTAAGCACCTTTCGGTCAGATTTGCTTAAGCACACCAGCCATTTCTTACTTTCCACATTATTTGACATCACATACATACATTTTTTGTAGTAATGTTTTGTGAAGGCACAATTTTGTCGCGGGCTTACTTCTCTATTTTTTCTTCCTTTAATATACTGACGTAAGGTCCTTCTTGAACCTTCTAGAGCGCATTGAGTTACATCAGGTAAAGTTCCAGGTAGATCTGGAAACTAGGAGGGTTATAATAATGATCTCTATTCTTGTCGAGTGCCAAAATCCTTGAACTATGGAGAGATCATTGTTTATTCATCGATTTCACGTTTCAACTTTTCTTTCTATTGTAACAGTTTTAATGAGATTGAGTATTCATTGAATACGTCATAGGATTTTTTAAGCGCCGGCGCGGCGGTGTAAATAAATCCTTAATTACGCCATTTAATTATTTTTATAGTTTTTATTAAAAATTGGCACAATTTAAGAACCTGTTATTCCAATTAACACCTGTAATACGGTTATAAATTGTAGATCATTTATCGCATCATATTAATTGGACACGTTTATCATGTTAATAGTAATTTTGTGTTGCTGGACGGTTCATAAACTGATAAATCAAAGAAAATTGGTATTTTTTAATGCAACTAGGTCGTATAAATACAGGTTAATAGTTTTCAATGATCATTTTGCATGCAAATTTTATGACAGTTGTTTTACAAAAAACTTACCTCAGAATTCGTTGAACAATTTTACGGCAATACGTTTAATTACAAAAAAAAATACAAAAAAATCATGTATGAAGGGGTCCACAAGGACGTGTTACTAGTTTGGTTGGAGATTATTTGGACAGTTTAGTGCAAAAGGTACTAAAATAGTTACCCTAATCATTACAACTTTTTTGTTTTAGCTTTATTAGTCGAGAAAGCTTTATCAATTTCAGCACACAGGACAACTAGTCTGCATACAGCTATAGCGTGTTCGTAATTTTTAACTACATCTCTCAAACAATTTTCGTTCCAGGAATACCGATGTTCATATTGGAACACCCTGTGTATGGTTACATTTTTGGAATGTAGATAGTTTTCACAAAGAAAAAGTACTAGGATACTATTTGGTCAATTCATATGAAATGGTTCAGAAAAAATAATTTGGTCGCTTGACTATTTTAGAACAATTTAGTTTTTTTAAAATAAATCTGTGGGAATGCAAAAGCAATTTTATAATTAATTTTACTCAGTTCAGAAATGGCGGCCTTTTTATTTAGGAATGTCTCTTAGGACCCGTTTTAAAATTTTTTTCGGTAAGAAAATTGAAGAGGTACTTAATTTGTTTTTTCGATATATTTTATTTATTAAAATAGCGCTCTTACTCCTTCCCCATTTTCATAACAAGACATTGAAATTTGCACCTTTTTCATTTTCATGATATTTAATGTCTAATAATTCTGGTAGGACTAGACTTAATAATCTGCAACTGTCACAATTAATTCATCTTATTATAATGTTTAAAATAGTATGTTATTTACACTAATCGCGAGCATGAAGTAAAATAAAAGTAAATAAACATGCGAGCGATTTATATCATGTCATCCACGTAGGTTTTGACAGACTTTGACACTACCGTTGTATAATGATGACAGTTCGTTCAAATAATGAAGTCATTATTTGAACGAACTGTCATTATTCTATTATTATTTTATTATATATTATTATTATTATATTATACAACGCTAGTGTCATTATAATCATTGGCGTATATCATGACGGGTATTTTATATTCATAGATACGTATGTAATGAACTTATTGTATGTGAGTCGTATATTATTTGACGAGCACATAACTAAGTTGTGTGCGAGTCGAATACGACGTTTTATCTACGAGTCATAAATTCCGTTTTATATAAAAAATTTTAAATGTATTTGTCAATGATTGCGAGGCGAACTGTCACATAACTATCATCCACGTAGGTTTTAACAGACTTTGACACTAGCGTTGTATAATGATAACAGTTCGTTCAAATAATGAAGTGATTATTTGCACAAACGTCATTATTATACAACGCTAGTCTCATTATAATCATTGGCGTGTATCAAGATCGGGATTATATAGTCATAGATACGTGTGCAATGAATTTATTATATGTGAGTTGTAGATAAAAATATATAATACATTCTTGTGTATTTCACTGTGTTTAGAATAACATGACTTTGAACATGGGAAAAAACATTAATCAGTGCTTACTAACAAAAAGGATATTTTTTCTTTCTGAAGTTGAATATAATTATTTAAACTAATTACATTTTACTATAATATTATTAACTTTATTTAGCTTAAAATAGTTATGATTTAAATGCAGAATAAATTTTACAGAATGGATCAGCTCATGAAAATGTAACGGGTTTCTGATGGACTCCTTCCTGAATAAAATTCATCTTGTTCAAAAACCAACAGTTTCACAACACAAAACAACCCTTGGTATTCGATCTGAGCTGCAAAAAGTTAACCGGAACTGAAAGTTGCCACAAATACTCTCATCAAGAAACGGAATAGAAAATTATAAATAATTGCCTGTGACTGGCGGTCACAGTTGTTAATTGTAAAGGTGAATATATTAGTTAAAGGGTGTTATTTTTCTTAAAACATTCTTAACAGGAACCCTTACTTTGTCTTCATTAGACTTCTTAAGACTTCTTGAGAGTATTTGTGGAAAGTTCTAGTTCCAGTCATCTTTTTGCAGCTCTGAGAATGATTGTCAAGGGTGGTTTTATGTTGTGAAACCATTTCTTTTTTTACCAAGATGCTAGTCGTCCTATGTAGGTACTTAAATTGATAGAACCATGTATTTTAAATAGAACTTAACCTTCAAATTAAAAGTAAAATTTGTAGAAGTAGTTTTTTTTTTATAAATAGTCGACCAGTATGAGTTTCTTTGTATAAAAATTACATAAGATATAAAGGTGTTATACAATACACACTGTGTGTCAGACTAGTTTTCTCTACATTTCCGATATGCCATTAACACGTGCTTTACAACTTTCGCTATTTTATGACAGGATATTGCCGGTCATAATTTTCAAAAGAGGCAAATTGTGAGCATACGACATAATATTCTAGAGACTGGCAAACTTCTGACTACAGAAACAACACTTCCTGTCTCAGAGCTTGAACGCTGTAACTAATTAAGCGCAGTGGTAATGAATGCCTATGGGAGAAGTGAATGAAACTCGGTCGAGAGAAAAAGAGGAAAACGATGAACAGGACGGAAAAAGGGTTCACGTTAAAATATTAACCTACTCGTCGTTTGCCGTCGGTCGAAGAACGCGCCACCTGACGCGAGTAATTGGTACGGCAACAATTACCGGCAAAAATTTGATGAAGAACTTTTATTGTTGCCGATTCTGAGAAAGTAATTTACGTGCTATGCACCGTTCAAGAGGAATTAGAAGACGGGCTAACGAGAGAGGTCATTGCTTCCCATCTGGTATATTACGTAATAAATCAAAAAACACGGATTTATTTAACTTATATGTAATCTTTGTTTTTATAATTTTCATCGTTTTTTTATCTCATGTAACTGATTTCTAGAATCTTTGATGTTCCACAATTTCCATATATTTGAAAGTTTGGAATCAGCTTTTTTGCTTGAGCTTCTGGACTAAAATTACTCTCCAGTTGACCTCTTTCGGTCTACTGGAAGTCGATATTCTTATTTTAAATGGAGGGATATACCTTTCATTTCATTTCTGCTTTCAACTGTATGATAATAAATGTTTTATAAGGTTCGCCTATTCCTAAATATGTACCACAAAAACCACCACTTTGGAGTTATTTTGATTTTACTACTTTTTCGTTGATTTTTGTGGTAAATTTTGCAACCCCCATTTTCTCACGTCCAAATGTTTTACATCATTCTTGAGAAACTGGAATTTCTAAGTATGTGAGCAGGGATACTTTGATTTTATTCTTTAATCTTTAAAATCTTAACATTAATTTCGTCATTATTATTAACAAAAACCGTCAGACAGAAAGTATATTGGAAATTGGCGTCTTTTGCATGTGAATTTTGGGTGGGCCAATAAGTTCAAAATATTATTCACTGATATTTATAGGTTAATAATATGGTGACATACAGGCGGGATGTAAATTTTAAATAAATCAAAAATTACAGCCACAACCTGGATTTGAACCAGGGACCTTTGCGTTTCTAGCACAATGCTCTCCCATCTGAGCTACTGAGGATTGTGAGAAACATGAATTGAGAGCATTGTGCTAGAAACGCAAAGGTCCCTGGTTCAAATCCAGGTTGTTTCTGTAATTTTTGATTTATTTTATATTTACATGCCGCCTGTATGTCACCATATTATTAACCTATAAATATTAATTTGACAAATTATGTCGTTAAACATTTTCATTATTCACTAAATTCATTAAAAACTCTTTTGGCGATTTACATGAACAATTTGTCACCTTACAAATATACGTCAAAATATCAAAGCCTGCTAAAAGAATATCGTCAGCATTTTAATTAAGGGGAGGTTCTCATGTAATCGGTTGAAAAAAAAACGAAATTTTTATCTTCCATATTTTGAAACCTTGAAGTGTATAAAATAATCCCCTGAAACAGTTTTTTGATTCTCGCAAGTTTTACGGTTTTATAACCTATAGTATACTATTCGGTCGAAATTTCCGGCATTAAGGCGGCGCAAAGCCATGTTTTTATTCAAATGATAGTTCTCGGTGACGCTTTAAAATGTGAAATGATAGGAATGTGAAATTTGGATACAATATAGAGAACGAATATATCTAGGTGATTATGTTGAGTAAATTATTAAATTTCAATGAATTCATATAGAAAAGGAGTTTTAAAGAGTATGATGTTTCTATCTTCTAGTGTAGAGTTAACAACACCGATACAACCAAGGCGTTTTTCTAGAAACACGATCTTTCAAACTGGCATGCGCGATTACTTTTAAATCGTGTAACGGATCGAGTTATTCTTTTTTACCCTTAAAGAAAATACTTTTTATTGGAGGGTGAACCTCCTAATAAATAAAACTTTTAAATAATTATATTATTTATTCCGATTTGGAAACGAAAAAAAGCTGTGGTAATTCGAACTTAAAATTCAAACAGCAACCATTTTGTCAACTTTTTTAACTAAATGTTGGTTTAGCCTCCAACTAATTTCATCTAGATTCACAGCGCTTTTGAAATTTGGATTTCTGGTTATTTTTATTGGAGCTATCGTGCACTTCGTTATGAAAACCACGCCGCGCAGGGCCTGATACTTCCTACAGCAGTATCCACTTCTTGCATATACTCTTTTTCTGGCACAATTATTTTTTGTACTGTAAAGTATAATAAAAATATAGCAAAAGAAAAAATACTGATATCTCTTACAATTTGTTTGAAAAACTGTCCCAAAGTTGAGCTACTTTTTAGGTCTCTACATGAGAACCTCCCCTTAATGCAACAAAATGTTACGAATGTGTGTTGCAAAAGTATTGAGACCTGTGTTTCAAGGCTTGTAATTCTGAAACGTAAGCTGAAACGAATACATTGTGACTAAACCATTTGCCAGAAAAAAATTTCATTTTGATGAGCTAATATTTACAACGTCGTCAATTTTTGTTATTTTTTTTTATTCGGTTTTCGGTTTGATTTTTGAAAAGTGCGAAGTTCGTTGTTTTTATAATTATGTTGATAAAGTAGTTGTTGCTGTCCATTCTGGATTCAAACCGAACGAACTGGTATTCTCTGCAAATGTTTGAATTTCCCCTAGTATAGTCCTTGTGTCAATTTGAAACTCACAGTAGCACCCTTTTCATTATCTGTACTGCTGTCATTGTAGTTTAATGATTCGTCATCATCACCTTCTTCATGCAAATCAACCTATTATATACAAGGTGTCCCACTTTTTTCACCTCAAAACTTTCTCTTGAAAGCAAATGTCTGAGTAAATATTAGATATGGAACAATTTGTTAACTCCTTTAAAATTACAGCCATTTAAATTATTAACAAAACAAAGAAAAGTTTAAAATACAATACATATTAAACCAAGAAAGAATTGAATTAATTCTCATTACACCATTAAAAAGTAAACGAATTTAAGTAAACAACGTAAAGATAATAAAGTCATAGAATAAATAAATGAAGAAATAAGTAAATTAGTATTAAACTGTTTAGTGCTTTGTTTCTCGAAAGTAAATGCCATTCTGAGTAAAGAGTTTCAGATACTCTTATTGGGGTTTTCGATACAGACATTTATAATATTGTTTTGTTAGTATCTACAAATTTCAAACGGTTGTAATTTGTAAAGGAGTTGAAAAAAAAAAACAAATAAGTCCATATACCTTTTCTTGCTCAGTATATCATTTCCACTGTCTTGCGGAGAAGAAAGTGGGACATCTGTATATTATTCTGATCTGAGAAAAATGTTTTGGTTTTTTATTATAATTACTTTATTACTATATGTTATTATTATTATATGTTTGTAACTTGCGTTAAAAATCATCAAACAAGTATTACAATCAGAATACCTCAGGAATGTTGGCATGTATAGGCAAACCTGATAAAAATCGATGTGATTTATTTCTGTAAATCAAAAACTAAAAAAAAACTATATTATTCTATTTTTAATAATAAATCAAAGGAAATCGTTCTTACGTATAAACTCGATAGTAAATATAGAAACTAAAAATAACAATTCTATAATAATAAAGTTTATATCGACGCATAGTATTTTCGATTAAAAGTTCCGATCGAAACTATTCTAGTATTCTCCAAAAATTACATTGAAATAGCCAATTAACATATATTTTAATTAAAGTATTAAATACAGGAACATTGCAAAGTAATTTGTCAAAAGTAATTTGTTTTATAAGTTTTTTTTAGTAGAATGCAGGTATGTCAATATCTTATATGTTTCTGTCACTAAAAACTTTACTTCTTTGAGTACATTAATCGGACATATTTGATCACGTAGCGGGAATACAACAATTAACACTAATACATAACCACAACAAGTAAAATACCCTTTTACCTATAATTTGATGTATAACATGAGAGAACTGACCGCAACATTAAGCTCACTATGGATATTTGTTTTGTAGGGCTGTGAAGTATGATTGCGTCAATTTCAAGCGTCATATTTTCACAACGTATCTCAGACTAATGCCTTTCGTCCCTTCTATTACCTATTCATGTTCAGCAGAGAAAGCAGGACGTACTTGGCAATATCGGAGACATAGTTCATATTGATGCTCTGACATAAATATTATTAATTGTCATAAATACATAAAATTGGTGCTTTTGTACTAAATGTTTCTTTTAACCGCAATTGGATAGAGAAATCAGCGTTGTGGTTTTATTGAAGCGATTCGTCCACAAACATTATTCATTTGAAAACGCCTAGAAATGTCAAACAATATTTATATAACAGATTTAATATGCGACACTGCCGCATAATTAAGTTTGGTAATAATAATTAATAATTCTAGTAATTATCGTCGTTTTAAATACATAATTTGTTTTTATCACTGTTAATAGTTGCTTAGGTACTTTTTAGTAGGTGCAGTTAATAATTATTTTTTTGTGGTCTACGTTTTATGTTTTTATTATTACACAATAACTAAGTAGGCTAAATATTTTATTATATCATTTGAACACATTAATATAACAATAATTACGCCGAAAGAATTCTCGTTAGTCAGACAAACCAACAATATTGGGCAATATTGATAACTTCAAGCCGTATTAAAGTTCCATATCGTGTTCGTGTTTCGTGTTCCTCAAAAAAAAACACGATCGAGATTTACGATTGAGCGAGATAGGATAAGTATCGGCCGGATTAGTAAAAATAAATTGTTTGTCATTGATTTATAGTGCAGACTTTCGTATTATCTGAGCATTAGTCCTCATATAGATAATGGGGAAATCCTGTTAGTAGGCGATTACCTATATAATATACAAGCTTGATAAAAAGTTTTGAATCCATTATAATATAAATTAAATATTTTGAAAACGGATTGTCGAAATTTCTGGTTATTTCAAAATAGGGTCCTGAGAATTTAACGCAGTTAAATTGAATTATTCATAATATCGTCATTTAGTGGCTGTTCACCCAGCACGATTTAGCAATTACCTACAATATGGTGGTTTAGAGAAAGATATAAAACAATTTTTGCAAAAGTTCTAAACATTTTTCTGTAGTGATTTATATCTCGATTGATATATAGATAATTGACAAATAGCGTTTATAAATACCTACCCTGATTAATGACATACAATTTGACATATGAAGGGAAGATATACAACAATTTTTGAAGAAGTAATATCTTTTTGTCCTAAATGATCATAAAGTGACATTTTACATCTTAGATACCGGGACGAAAACAGGATTCTTATTGCCGGCGCGGGCAATAAGGGTTGCCATGGTTATATGTCAAATATAGCAAATATTTGTCATACAAATTGTTAATTTTAAATCGTCAATGTCAATTATTGGCGATTAAGGTTATAAGTTTGACAATTAATTGTCTGTATTGTCACTCAACTCCGAATTGTTTGTATTGTTATTCAACTCCGTAGATACGCATGTCACTTGATAACGTCAACATATTTATTATTATTATATTATTCAAACGGAGGAACAAAACCATTGTAGGACATAAACTTCGACTACTCCAGTTGACTACTCCATTTAATTAATGAATGTTCTGCAATAATTGTACCAAAACTGTAGTAAGAATTAAAATTTTTTGATATCACATTATCAACGCACACCATGTTTATATGTCAAATTGTAGGTAATTTATCGATGTAGTCAGTTTTAAACGCAAAAAGGTTTGCGTTTCCCAACCTTTTTACTCTTGCGGAACCTTTTAAATTGGGTTGGAACCTGGCGGAACCCCAGCAAAAAATATGCAATGTCCTTTCCAAGGTATTTCGAGTACTTTTTTGCGAAAAGAAAACCGTGGAGTGCAGTTTTTCAAGTAACCAGATACAAGCCTGCAAAGAAACGCAGTTCAATGATTGAATATTACTTCCTACTGTGAAATTAAAGTACTTTTCCTGTAAAATTTTAACAATGTCCTGTAAAATTACGGTGGTATTGTTGTATTTTTACAGGAAATATGTGGAATATGTGAATTCTGTAAAAACAATACAGAAATATCGCTGGTATTAAATAACCATCGAATAACCTTCTTTTACAGCTTTTTTGGTAGTTTATTACATTCATTTCCTGTAACATCGCAGATATTTCTCTCTAGGTATAAACTTATTTGTTCTTTTTAATTCCTTCAAGTATTACCAAAGGGAGGAAAAATAATATACAAATCAAATAATGCGAAAACGTAGAATACAAAAAGTACCTTTTACAAATAATTAAACAAATAAATTTATTAAAAATTAAAAAAAAATCATTTGTCAAAAGACAAAAATTAGGAAACATTTATTCTGAGTATAAAGTTTCATATATGGACTTATTGATAACAAGTTAATATTCTTTAAGAAGTTAGAGCCACGTAAATGACTGTTTTATTAATATTTAGTTATTTTTTAAGATATTGAAAAAATAAGTTCTTATGAAACATTTTAGTCAGAATAATAATTACGTTCTGAGAAAAAAATGTGGGAATAAACACCCAACTAGAAGAGATTTGTACACACTAATTTCATCTATAACAGATGATGTCTATATTTTCTCTTAAAGTTTGTTAAATAAAAAAGTTTGCTCATACATACACAATGTTGAAAACTGAACTGATACAGCGTAATTTATAACTCGAGGTGAAAATTATATGCAAAAACTTACCAAATTATAAATAAAAATATGTGAAGAACGTTTAAATTTGTTTCATTGTCAAAATTAGTACGTACTTACTTCAATTTAATCTAATTATTTTTTTGTTTTATTAAATGCAGTCACGAAATTTGCAATTACATTTTAGTTTCCGGTCCGCATAAATTTTCGTCTATAATTGCAAATCACTCTGTATATTTATTGATTGCTATGAATGGGACCGACATAATTTTCGTCATAGAAGCTCAGAACTCCTCAGGTAATAAGTAATCTTATCTGGAATGTAAGATCATATTTAAATCCACCGCCTACAACTCTGTTCTTCTCCTAAAGTACCATTATGAGCAGCAGATTCAAATTATAGGTTTCTTTTGTCGCACATTTGGAAAGGCAAAAATATTGAAAACAAATAATGTTAGACTTTGCCAATAACTCTGCCAGATTGTTGTTTTTTTTTAGAGGTTATTTTGTTTATATGTAACAGATAATTGTAGGTAATATTGTCAATTGAAGTTAATGAATAATCTAGAATGTGCCCGTTGGATGTAAAATCGAAATAACAGTGGTTTATTGAGTTAGAAGGGCTCCAAATCATAATTATTTATGGATTGACCTTGTTTATTAATCCAATATTTAAAATAATAATCTCATGCTAAAATAATACCTAAAAATAACACTAAATAATGGACCCATGAACCGACGACCGCCACCGCTATTTGTTACTATTTTTCCGCGGAACCCCTGACGACATCCCGCGGAACCCCGTTTGGGAAACGCTCTAACCTATAAATTTTCAGTTGCTCTTTGTGTGCTATTTTACTAGTCTTTAGCGTTTATTTGTATACCATAAACATTTTGTTTGTCTTTTTTTTATTACTTATCCGGTCAAAAGAAATTATGTCAGAAATTTATCAAACAAAGTCGGCAAATGATCGGATATCAGTAGGTACCTACTGAACATAGCAGACATCCATTTGAACCTAAAGTTTACTAAATTTCTGCAGGAGCAGTTAGACTCCAGATAAAGCTTTTCTCGATCCTTACAAAAGCAATTTTCATGAAAAGGAAAAGCTGCAATAGGGAATCAAAGAAAGTAGTCTACCTTCTTATCTTTGTGTTTCTTCTGCCTATGTTGAGCCTATGTCAAGAGGAAGAGGGATAAGGAGAAGAAGGTTTCTATAGGTTAATTCCAAAAACAAAACTGTATCAAAACTTTTTGCGGATCCGGTACAGCCAAATCGTGATAATGGTTATGTGGCTAGCTAGTATCATGGCACACCGTGATATTACAACACTTTCCCCACAATCTAATCTGCGAACGAACGGTGAGAATCGCGTTGCCTTTGCTGATACAGCCGTTTCCACTTTGGTTTTTACGGGTCGCAAGCTTGATTTTTTCCACCACTTCCAAGAAAAACAAACAGCATAAAGTCGTCGGGCACACAAAGAATTCGCTCGTGTGCGTTTTGTTTTAAAGCGCGCGCGAGCTTTGTGGATTTGCATACGCGACGATTGCGTTCCTTATGTTTGTGTTTGTCGTGTCGATTTTGCACACGTTATTGGCATGATTAATTGCTGTTTCGCCAGGTTGGAGGAACTGCTTGCATACACGATGAGAAATCGGCGCGATTATCATAAATTGTCTCGTCGATAAGAATAATTGTTCTTGGTATACACGATGTGGTAATATAAACAATGCTTGTATTGAATATCCGTATTTACATATGTGCAATGGTTGCTGCAATCTCATTCAGCAGTATAAGGATGTTTATTTTTAATAAATATAAAATAGTTAGCAGTATTTTTTGCTTGTGCGTCGTTCAGTGCACATTGAAGTCCCCGAAAATTCATTTTTTCATGATTTTATGATTAAAATTAATCAGTTTATTGATTTTAAGACCCCTACTTTTGAATTTTATTATTTTTTATGGCAATCGTTTCGAAATCATCAGAAAGTTCAGTATTTTCGTTTGGGAATAGATGGTTTTTCAGAAAATAAAAACTCGTATATAATAAATTCGAGTATACTTATAGTATGTAGAGTAAGACTGTAAATCTATATCTAAAATTCACGTTTAATACATTAAGTAATGTATTTAAAGGCTTTGTTTTTGATAAGTGGTGTGTGTATTTCTTCATAAATCGTTTGACCGTAAATACCCTCAAGTTTTATGAATAAATTGTAAACACTTAACATAATCCTCTCTTGCAAATTCTAACTATTTGTGAAGAAATACTACGCTCCCTAACATGAAAAGTGAACTTGTATAACCTTCCCTAACGATCCAATGTGCAATGTCCAATGTGTGAAGGAATGTACAAAACAAAGCCGTTATTGCAAGTTTCCGCCGGGAAACTGAAAAGGGATTTTAAAAACTAAACGTCTTAAAGTGGACTCCCTAATCCTCTCTAACGATTTCCAAACCAATCAAAAATGTGACAGTTGGGGACAAACTGACGCTAAATAAATTTATGTACAAAAATACGTTTTTTAATAAACTACGCTTTATAAACAAAATTTCCAAAAATGTTGCTAAATTTTCGAAAAAAGTTCCATTTATTTTTTCTGATTCGTGCATTGTCACCGGAAATCTGTAAAATTTTCCAAATTTTTTAATATTTTCCAAAATTTTGAATATACATATTCCATTTTTTTTTATTGATTTATGCATTGTCACCGGAAGTTTGCCCACGTGTAAAATTTCAACTCAATTGGGCAAATTGTACAAATTATGAAAATTTTTCGAAATTTTCCGAAATTTTTTTGTATTGATTCATGCATTGCACCGAGAACAAACGATTATCAATATTAAAATCTATAGAAAATACAATAGATTTGTTGATGAGTGTAAAATGAAAGATATTTACACTCTAAACTACCATTAACATTTTGTTGTATCATTAACAAATTTGTCTGCATTATTTAACTACATTAGATTTTCATAGCAATTATTAACTTGAATGACACTTAGATTTGTACCAGGGCGAGCATTTAAAACAAATGACTACCTATATCGACTAACTAAAAATAACATTGAGAAATTGATTCTGAGATTTTCGTTCGGGGTATTGTGAATTGTGACGTGGAGAGAAAATCGTCAAATGTCAAAATGTGTCTTTTTGCACAGATTTTCTCAAAAACTACACTAAAAAACCTATACTGAATTCAAAATGTTTGCCTGCAGATTTAGATTCTGCGGGTAAAAACTAAAAAGCACTCTAAAATATACTACTGCTAGCAATCTATAGTTAAGAGTTTATAAATAATTTTGTTACTGAAATAATTTAATTTAAAATAATGAAAGATGTGGTGTGTTTATTGCAGCTATTTATAGTTGGTTCATGATAATACATGGTTTTGACGTTTTATCAAACTTTTTAATCCAATCAAAGCCTTGAAAATTGAATTTCATGCAATAATGTGTATTTTTGATAATCTCAAATCGTTAAAGTAAGGATTTTTAGAAATAATAAGCAGTTTAAATTTTAAGGTTAATGTCATTGACACAGTAGTGCTTCAACTATGTACAGCCGAAGAAAATAAGATTTTTACATGACCGCAGCTAGCCTACTCCAAACGTAGGTCGGAGATTGTCGGTCGTCGGATACCTACCTGCTAAAGTCATAAAGCCAAAGGGTCACTTTTGTTTCGTTTTGTTTTATTTTTCTGTATGTATGGAATGAAATCGAATTTCGTCTATTTATATATGTTTCCGATATTCGAAACTGACAATAGTGCATTGTAATATTTAATGTATTTTAAAATACACAGTAAATTAATTCTTGTTGTAAATAGGTATACCGACAGTTCTAAAGGTCGTATCTGCAAATTTGTTGAATATTGTGTTAAGCACATTTTTAAGTCATTGATCATCAGGGCGCCGCCGGCCGGCGTATGTCTGAAACACAAAACCTATCATTATATTCGGCGTAAATAATTTTTAAAAGATTTCTACAATTTTGCATGTAACTGAAAATCTTATTTGTCCCGGTTTCTACTTTGCTGCAGATATGGCCTTTAGAACTGTTGTTCACCATTTTAGTTTAATTATAAAAATGTTGTTATTTTTCGTTTATTAAAATTATATTTTAACGTTCTATAATAGCATCCATACTATTCATATTTACAATCCAATATGAATGATATCACATCAGAATAATTTGGCGATAACTTTCAAAAAATTGTAAAATTAAAATTTATTTAAACTTCAATCTATTATGTTACTCAATTTATTATCATTAAATTGTTATTTACCTTAATATTAATTAATCAATTGAATTTTATTATTTATTATGTAAGGTATGGAAACGACAAAATCTCTGGAACGGATTGCTATTTTAAAAATCCTCCAATATGTAATTGTCAAAATATACATAAATATACATAGCTATATTAAATTCAATATCCAACCTTCAATTGTTTTTACTTATGACGTCATCGATAGTTTTTTAATGGCCATTCCCGTTTTTCTTACTGATTGTGATATATGTATCGCTTAATTGTCTGTCTCTATATAATAGATTGATAATCTTGTGCAATAAAATTTACTCAAAATTATAAGAAATTGATGACATATTTTGTGAGTGGCCTGTGAATATGGTAAGAATTATTTGTATGTTGTATATTTGATTTTCCAAGTATTCAATTTTGATTTTTGTGCAAAAGACGAGCAGTCAATTCACCGCTAATTTGATTTTTAAATTTGATAAAAAAATTTATACTGGCTGACTCCAATATTCTAGACACCTAAAAAGGGCCCCTTAAAAACCTTGAAACATTGAACCTTTTATCTCACCATCAGAAAATTGACATAACAAATCATAAAATGGTTGTATTCAAAGTTATCCTGCAATTGCTGCATAACAATTGGTAATACAAACTCGGTTAAATTACAAAATTAAAGGCCCGGAATTATATTTTATCTAAAAATTTATTTTGCTAATATTTCAAGTTTGCTGTATCTTTTTAAGGATTTGGAAAAACAATTAGGTCCATATGAAAAGGTTTACTCTGAAACATTTAGTTTCTAAAAATAATTTATGTGGGAAAAATGTGGGACACATAATAAATGTGAATGTTTATTATAATATATTTTAAACACTTAAGTAAATAAATGTGCAATACAGTCAAAACCTCTATAAATTATAATGAGCAGCTAAAAGGTCGTTAAAAAATGTCCATTAGTGTAATTATAACATTAAGGAAACAAACAAAAAGCACTTAAATTATTAATCTAGGCAGTTATTTGATTAAAAATCATAAATTTGTTGGACAACCACAATTAAATTAATTTTGGCTGATACAACAACAAAGGATTTTATTTGTTTTCTTAGTGTAACAAATTGACGATACATTTGTTCTGTGGTTAGATTGTCATAAATGTATCATTTCCTAAAACAGCACGTCATACCAACCTCAACAAATATGAAATAAAGGCACTCCAAATTTATATCACCTCCAACCTAACAGAACACTTTTCTTATTTAATACATGCTTATGTTATTACTATATTATTAAATGTTTGTTTTTATGCTATTACATATATTTGTTTTAAGTTATTACATATATTATATTTTACTGTTATATATCTACCTATTATTTTTATCTATACTATTCTCATATTATATTTATATTATTTTTGTTGTATACATATATGCATAAATAAAATATATAATATCCATCTAAGTGAATTTTTTTGTAGTTTACGGAGTTGCCATTTTTGAATTACTTCTCATAACTTAAATTAAATGAATATAAAATTTGTTTAGGTAAAAGTATATTATCTCGGTCTGTGATGAAGTAGAAACCGAGTTAGATTTTTTTCACTTACATGAAATTCCTATCTGGGATTACTTTCCTTTAAAAATTATTGACAGCGGATATCCGATGTAGTAATCGGTTTGCCTTTAGGCGACGCGACGTAGCCATGATGATAAAGTATTTTAATATGTGCCTAATTCAAATTTTTATAACTATAACTAACGTTACTATGTATTTGAGTATAAATGAAATAATATTGCAATTGCAAATCGAAACAAAAATATTAACGAATAACAATCTTTACCTACGAGCGGCAGTTTCGCTCCTTCCAAATATCGAAAATATATTATATTAATACGAAACTCAATTTCATGCCATCTATATACAGGAAACTTAAAATGAAATGAAACAGAAGTGACCCTTCGGTTTTATGGCTTTAGCAGGTATATACAACGACAGACAATCTCCGACCTACGTTTGGTGTAGGCTTGCCGCGCTCATGTAAAGATCCTGTTTTCTTCGGCTGTACATACGTATAATATGGTTACTAATATCTAAACATATTACAATATAATGTAGGACCTATAAGCAATAAAATTAAAAATTCTGAATCTATGTATGTATATCATCAGAATGAAGGACTTTCTGTCATTCTTTAAATATCCAGTGGAGGTTTACATATCGGAAAATGAATTGTGTCTAAGCTTATTGGTTTTATCTCTTCCCTAATCTGATTTGTTCAATTTTATTCATTTTTTTACCATGATTTGACCATCGAAGATGTTCTTTGGCGATGTTCCATTTATCAATGATTTTCATTTCAAATTGAGAAACCTTCAATCTGTAATTTGATAAGTTATTCTATTAATAGACCAGAATAGATGGATTAATGGACCACATCATTGTGCCTACTTTACAAGATAATTACAAAGAAAAAAAATCCATACTTATCGTAACTCGTAACTTCTGTAGAAATTCATATTTAATTCATCCAGGACTTATCGAAAATCATACCTAAGTTATTGTAAACAGAAGTAAATCCGTGAGCATCGACCGGCAATCCACCACGGCACGCTACGATATAAAACTGTTGTGTAAACAGTTCGAAACGTACAAATATACAGTTGGCGCTTTTTATTCCCTCGGACTCCTTTGATTTCGGAGCTCGAATGCCGGAGCCCAGTGTGAATTAACGCCAGAAATCGCTAGTTCAAACACACGCTGTCGAATTAAATAAACAACCGCTCTGCATCTGTCAGTCGTTCGCGTTGGCCAAGAAGAACGGCCAACTGGAACGCGAGAATGATTTTATTTATTCTCGCTGCTACCGACTCGCGCTATCTTAGATCAACATTTTTATGTTTAATAGGAAATACATTATGCGAAACGCTCTAGATGTGTACACATAGCAGACACTAGAGATTTTGACGGTGTCATATGGCCGGTTGAGTGAACAGATATTATCATCTGTTTTAACGTGTAGAGGACGCTATCTTGATGTATGGAGTGGTGATCGTTTATTTTAATGTAGGTAATTTGATTGTCAAGTGGTTATATGAGAATCCGTAAACACTTGAATGTAAAAAAACGCAATTTTGTTTTTTTGTTAGTGTTCTAATCCATCCACTCATATTGGCGGTTCTAGTGGGCTGTGATGATAAGTCAAGCCCTGGGCTTGAAAATCTGTTGTTATCCTTCTAGCACACAAAAAGGATATTGGGACAACGACCAGGTGAATAAATCACAACCTTATCAAGTTTGCAACGTTTCGACTTTATTTAAAGTCTTCATGAGGCAACAAAATTACTACAAGAATAAGAAACAGCTTAATTAGTGACATTATATATAATCAACTAAAGAAGCGAATGATAATTAATCCAGGTGAGGATAATTTTTGGAAAAAGCACCTCCGCCTTTGGCTTTTTCCAAAAATTATCCTCACCTGGATTAATTATCATTCGCTTCTTTAGTTGATTCTACATTACTGACGAGTTTACGTAATTAACCATTTTCCCTTGAAATTATATATAATGACCATGTGGTAACTTACGGTGGATGTGTAAGAAGCAGCCTTATTTTTACAACTAACCGGAGAACCCCACAATACAGAGATACATTGAATCCAGTGAATATTTAACACTATGATCGATCAAGGAGTTCCTTGATCGATTATATGATCCAAACGCCACTGAAATCTGAATGCATGTTTATCCATTGCGCACCTTGGCGGGAGGTCACGTGGGGTGCTCTTCTTAGTTGAAATCATCTCTATCTACTTACGATTAGACGGGGAAAAGATAGGAAAAGACAGTAAGTGGGATTTTTGATTTTCATTTTTTTGTCTTATCGCACCTACTTTTCAAACTTTACCACCCAATGGCTCGATCGGATAAAAATTGAGAGATTTCAAATTTTTAAAAGTTTTATTTTGAAATTTTTTGAGCTGTTAGGCGAAAAACGAGTTTAATTTTTTCAAATGTTTTTTATCTGTGTAAACAAAAGGTAAATTGTTTATTTAATTCACATTATTCAACTTGATTTTTTTAAATTAACCTATGAAAAAAAATAAGTACGAAAGCATTTTCTAAATCACGTAGAATGCGGAACAATACTTACTTTGTAAAAAAATTCATTGAACGTACTGTTTTCTACAGGTTATACCGACACTTGTCTTGGACACACCATCTCGTAGTATTTCCATTACATTTAAAAAAATAATTGAATACCTAGAAGACCGTAATCCATTAATAATATTAACCATTATTATAGCCATTATCAAATTAATTTGTAAAAGATTTGTTTGTAACCATAAGTGTTGACATTCAGGACATACACACATACGATAAGATATAATATTGAAATACAATACAAAATAAATACACACAGTAAAACGTAAGAGCTGGTAGCAATAGGGCATTTGACTGTATTAAAAATATGGTTTATGTTATAGTCACTCAAGTTGATTACAGGTTAAGGAAACTATTTGTTATTACTTTTCCAAAAAATATGGGCTATTTCTATTAAAAACAAAAATTAAAATTGAATTTTATTCACGTCCTATCACGTGATTGAAAACGCTCTGTAATGGGATCAGTGTCCAGTGACGTCATATCGTAGTAAGCTTGTACTTCTGTCGGTTGACTTTACTACGTTAATTCTCAAACAACGGAAAACAACGTTGTTCAATCGGATAGTGGTAATCTACCGAAGGTTAACGCTTAGATGGTGGGATTCTTCTTTAAAAATAATCGTAGTCTTTACGCTCCGGAACTAAGTAACGTAAAAAGTGCAATGTAAGTATAACTTGGTGTTAGTCCTAACCTCAAATTGACAGATTATACCTGGATCTAAAACACGATAGATAACTTAATCTAGTCTATTTTAATTACGTCAAAGTTCACAGCAAAAACACTTGTATACGAACCAGTTTCAACCACTTTCTTCACATTTTCACATCTTGCGGAACAGTTACAAATTGTTTATCCGGAGTTTTTATCGACGTTTTGTGCATTGTGGAACTATATACTATTTATAATCTATTGTTATGTATAAATTGTGAAAACAACACATCATACAACACAATTACCAGACAGCGACGATGCCGATGCTTACAGACCATATGTGCCGAGACTGGATATCTAGTATGATGTTACGTCACAAGAATCACGTGATCTACGTATGACAGGAAGTATCGTTTTGGCGGTCTTTTTTGTGAATCAATTTTTAGCGTTGATTTTATTAAAAATTGAGGAAATAATGACAAAAGAAAATGCATTTATATGAAGAGTGAAGGAAGAAACACACTAAGATGGGTTTCCAATAATACCCAAATACCATATTTTAAATCGAGCGAACAATGTCTTTTGCTCACTAACCTTATTAGAAGATTTGACCAACATATGAAATTGTTGACATATATTGTTGATATGGTGCACGAAAGTTTCCATCCTGTCATATTGTTGAGGTATCTACAAAAGCTCAGAGGGATTCCAGTTGTAGTGGTGTAGTGGGGTTTTGAGGTGACCGTAGTTGAGGAGCTTTTTTTGAGGTAGGTACTAATTCCAGGATTGGTGGTACTAAATAGTACTAGTTACGTACATTTTTATTATGGAACGATTCAGAAGGTATGACGTCCCAAAGTAACCAAAAATAGTAACAAATCAGACAGATATGAAGATGCTCCACACAGATGGAAACGATTTCTAGTTTTTAAGAATGATATTCTTTTGAATTTATTCTTTTGGATCAAAACATATTTCTTTGACACCAACAATATTTATTTTATTGAATACTCTAGTTTATAGAGTACCTAATTTATTTGGAATGTTTATTTAAATTAAATAAATATATTTAGATACAAACAAAAATTACTTTCGTCTAAAGTAGTATTTTTGTTTTCATTTAAAAACAAAACGTTTCTTTACACCAAGGAAATCATATTTTGATTCAAATAAATATATTTTTAGTGAGAATACCTCATCCAATTGTGTTCTTAGATGGCGCTGTAAACACTCTCCTCGCAGTTAAATTTTAGCCGGAATTTCCCTGATCGTTTACCGACACTGTAAAAGAACACAAATACAAATTCCTTCGTTGTAAACAGTGTCACGTATAATAAACTTATATTGGTTTGCCGCTAGAGTACGCTAGTTGTTGGCAACAACAAATACCGCGATACAATATCGTCCAAAAACGTATCGGATCGTACCGTATTGGATGCTATACTACCGGTACAAAATATCGGGTATCGACTGTAAAGTACCGGAACTTAAAAGTATGGTATCGTATCGAACATCCCTAGCCTGAAAGCCTACCGCTCAGTTGATGTCATGCGTCTGGCTAAATTGCTAAAAAGGCCGTGTGATCGGCTATATAGCGCAGTGTATTCAGGTTCAAGTTACGATTCCGAATCTGCGTACGCTTTGCTATCCTAACCTTGACTATATGTACGTCTGGGAAAACCAACCACTAGTCGAGGACGTGCGACATCCCAAAAGCAGGTGACACGTGAAGATTTTGCTCTACTGTACCCTCCGAAAAGTTCTAGTCAATAATAGGGCCACATTAATTCCTTCAACAAACTAATAATTTCTTTAATCCAAGAACCATTTATCGCAACCTTAAAATATTGCATTTTAACTCTACCAACAATTTCGTTAATTTAAAAAGTTATATTTCTTTCACTCAACACAATCGTAATTATTTGATCTAAAGAAATCTCGTTCGTTATACTATACAAATTGTAAATTTTAACTGAAAGCATAAGTAGTTTGACACAAATAAACGTTCTGTCTACCAAACAAATAGGTATTACAATCAATTGCATTTTTATCCGCAAAGTAATATTTTTTTTTGCCTCTATTGAAACACCAGATTTGTTTGAGTCAATGCATATTTATTTGAATTAAAAAAAATTTGCTATCTGTGCATACTCTACAATGTAAACCAAGATCTCATTAAATACACATGTATTTCCCGCGCATTCAACGCTTGACAGAATCAAGAGAGCGAGTGTATCCCCACAAAGCAGTCCGATAATAAAATTCCGAGCGTTCCGACGTGGGGTGTTTTGAATAGGAGGCCGCGGTAGTAATTAAGGTTGGCTGGAACACCCGTATACGTAAAGGTAGACAGCGCAAAGGATCGTAGAACGACGACCCATTGGGGAATATCTCTCCAGTCAGTGTGAAGAATAAATTGTCGAATGCGATATTCATCTCGGTAGACAGAGAGAAAGAGAAAGAGCAGCGGTTCAAAAAGGTGCCCTGCGGCGCACCGGCGTTCATTACGGCCTTCTGTCATCGGCATAGGCCGAAGCGGTCATTACCTAGTCCCAAATTAATTATTATATACGATGGCGAAATGAACCGACCGGTCTTCCACGGTTAGATCGCAAGGGTCCGGTTGGTGTTATAATAATCATGTGGGACTAATTTCTGAAAACTGAACCTTGATGGTTTTAGTGATGAAGAGTGACCTTACGAAGAAATAATTTATAATATTGTATCGCAAAATAACTTGTTGGCGGTTGCGATTATGAAACTGAAAACAGCGTTATGAAACCATAATAAGAAAAGAATAAGAAAATAACCGTTTCGTGTCAGTTGGAGCTGTATAGATAAATTTTGTACTCCGTAGCGCCATTAATATCATTCGCATCTTGTTAAGTGCTTCAAATTTTGTGAAAAGAAACGTCTCATTAATAATATTACACCCTGTGTGTGCTCAAAATTGAACAATTTTACTGTTGATGAATTAGCATAGAAATGTCATGTTTTTAGAACGAACACCTCCATACAAAATAAAAACATCTAAAAGATTGTTAGAACAATATAGACAAAGAATGCATGTTTAAAGACATTCCATTACATCATTAGTAGGTATTTACTATTATTATTGCGTTGTTTACGTGTATAAATAAATATTATCTAATATTAGAAAAGTGACGACAACTTGTGCTTATTGATGTCAAAATAGATCTGCATATACTTACTAAGTATTGTAAGTCGATTGAGTTCAATGTATCTATAATTTGCGAATTATTTGGTTTATTTTTTTGCAGGTTTGTGTTTTGATGCCCCGTTGAACTTTCCACAGAAAGCAATTTGTTTATAGTATAAATGCCCTAAATGATCTAATGCGCCAAGATGTCTTATAAAACGAGTGTAATATACTATTTTTTCTACTTTACGTGAGTAATTTAATATAAATTTAAAAATTGTGGTTACTATTTTTAGAATCTAGGGTATTTTGCGGGTACCATGTTGTAGTACTGGTAGTACTGTAGTAAACTGTTAACTTCGTAAAGTTGGGATAAAATCATGACAATATCTTATTGTATTATAATTTTACTCTACTTTAACCTCCAAGTTTTAATAAATAATTAACTGGGCGCAACTATCATCATAATAGAGCTTGGGAATACCCGCAATGGCTACTCATAGCCGTTGAGGATTATACGCACTTATAATTGAAACCAAATTATAATTTCGGTGAAGTAATTAATTAGAATAAATTATGCTTAGTAAAATTACTTGCGATGGAGGTAACATAAATAGTTGCACACAACTAGAACTAAGACGAAGTTGGAAGCGAGGTACAAAAAAAGAATACGGTATTGGCACGACCAGAATTCTGTCCAAAATGTCACCGAAAACATATACGTTACATAAATTAAGAAAACCTCAAAACTTTAGATGTAGGTACTATAACTTGCTATGTGTATGCTGATATTTATTGCGCATATACAGGGTGGGCCAAATTCGATGTTACTATAGGAGATCTCGGTAACTACAAGAGATATCGAAAAATGAGTAAGGTTGTTGTGTCGTCTTTTTTTGAGAGAAACTCAATGGTGAAAACCAAAATTAGCTATCGTCTTTTGTTTTCGAGTTATAACAGAAAACTCGATTTTTCGCTATTTTGATACTTGTCATCTTTGTTGTTTGTTAAATCAGACGAACGATATTTGCATGTTCTTCAGGCACTTTTTCGATTAGAATTCAGTGGAATTCACAGATTTTAAATATCTCTAATAGTTTTGTAGATATAACATAAAGTTGTGTTTTTTTAAATGGAAACCATAGCTAGCTATGACTGAAATAAATAGAGCCTTTTTTTTCACTTTTCAACGATATATATCATGCCGGTCCAAAATATTCCAAAAGTAATGTTTTATTGAATAACATGAAATTAGTATATATCAGAGAAATTATAATTATTGTCTTCAAGATTTCTCCGAGTAGGCGCATGTCACTAGCAGTTTGACACTACTAATCAGTGAAATTAGTAAAATTTCATTCTTTTATTTTAATTGAAAATTACGGAATGCCGTTTGAATAGTATGAAAAATGCGCAATAATCGAATGCTTTATTCAAAGTAATAACAATAATTATGATATAGCATCCGAAACAATTCAATCGTTATCCAGGTAGTGCACGACCGCACAAACTTGTTTTTGGGATTAAAAGACCATCCCATCAATTACGGGTTGATTAATATGCCAAAAGCCGAACATTGTGGTATGGATTGGTATGCTGAAGATTCAGTTTCTATTTCACGACTTGAAGTTGAGGGATTTGCAACTGCGACTGCAACTATGTTGGTGGCAGCTTCTTCAGCATTTTCAATATGGTAATGTTTGCGTCTTGGCATACTAAATGACCCGTGATTGATGAGATTTTCTTTTAATCTCTAAAAAATAGATTTGTGAGGTTGTGTTCTTTCTGGATAACGATTGAAGTATGTTTTGGATGCAATTTCAGCATTGCTATTACTTTGAATAAAGCATTCGATCATTGCGTATTTTCCATATGATTCATACGGCATTTCGTAACTTTTAATTGAAATAAATATTCAAAAGAATGCAAATTCAATACTTAAGTCACTATTAGTAGTGTCAAACTACTAGTGACATACGCCTACTCAAAGAAATCTCGAAGACAATAATCATAATGCCTCTGATATATACTAATTTCATGTTATTCAATAAAGCGTTACTTTTTGAATATTTTGGACCAGCATGTTATATATCGTTGAAAAGAGGAAAAAAAGGCTCTATTTATTGCAGTCATAGCCAGCTATGGTTTCTATTTTAAAAAAACACAACTTTAGGTTATATCTACAAAACTGTTAGAGATATTTAAAATCTGTGAATTCCACTGAATTCTAATCGAAAAAGTGCCTCAAGAACGTGCAAATATCATTCGTCCGATTTAACAAACAACAAAGATATCGACAAGTATCAAAATAGCTAAAAATCGAGGTTTCTGTTATAACTCGAAAACAAAAGTCGATAGCTAATTTTGGGTTTTACCATTGAGTTTCCCTCAAAAAAAGACGACACAACAACCTTACTCATTTTTCGATATCTCTTATAGTTGCCGAGATCTCCTATAGTAACATCGAATTTGGCCCACCCTGTACAATCCCGCGGCAGTATTTGAACCCGATCATATCTACGATGTAGATTTGATCTTCGCATAACTTGTTATTATTCAGGTAAATGTGGTCCTTGTATTGTATCTGAAAGGGGGAGTTGACGAGAATGACTACTTACCAGAGCTGCAAAACATCACCGAAAACGTAGTGCTGGCGTATTTTGATGAACAGAGCAAAACTAAGAAAGCAACACCGAAAACAGTGTTACAGTTTGTGCATTGTGAATGCAAAGTAGAAAAAATTATTTTATGTGTAAATCTGATCAATCTGGAGATTTTAAGACGATTACGATGAATGTAGGTATTTATATGAAAACTTGCTCGGATTTGTTGGATGGTACATTCAAAGAAATAAATTCGATTTTATGAAATTGGCGGCATTTCCCTTTATAGTGCAGGCAAATTAACTGATTATAAGCCAAAACCGGTATTAATTGTAGACAGGAGTTTTATCATTGGAAATGGTAAAGGGGCTCATAGTGAACGTAAAAAAAATAAATGCAGGTCATGGGGTGGTATAGTGTTTATTTGGGAGGGTTGAAAGCGGGTGCAAAGCATATTATTGCGTTTTACGGCGAAACTTGACGTTTTATTCAAAAACGGCCTATACTAAGTTGTAGATCATAAAGAAATCTACAACATTCATATTGGTCACTTTTTACTATGACCTCAAAATTTCCGAGAAAAATGCGAATGCCAATGTCAAAACGAATTTTCTGTTTTTTATTTTTCGCTGACGCAACAATGATTCAATTTTAATCAAACTTTGTGAAAGCGTGCCCTTTTATACCTTAAATAAGCACACATTTTTTTATTATACAAAAAACAAGAAGTTTTTGAGATATTTAGTGTTTTCCGTCAAAATCAGACTTTTTTTAAAAAGAAATTCTGTGGTGAAAAATCATCTTCTGGGTCTTATTTTTGTTGTTTTTACATGTACTTATTGGCACAATAATAAAAATAATAGTCCCTATTTAACAACATGCTCAAAAATTTTAAAAACTCAAAAACGACTTTTGCAATAGTGAATTTTTCAGTAATTGTTCATTATTTGTTTAAATTTTTAAGAAAATTGCGATACTGGTTACGGCATTCGATTGTACGGAAAAATATACAATGGAAACTGTCTCCCATTTCTACACTAATGCTATAACCATTAAATTAGAATAAGAAATCTTCAGATAAGTAACCAAAATAGCCAGTTTTTGTCTTAGTATCCAATACAAAAGTTGTAGGTCAAGAAAAAATATACAACTTTTGTAGAGGTTACTATATAACATAACCTCAGAACTTCCGAGAAAAATGCGAAAAGTTCATTTTTTTTAGAATTTATAATTTTAATTTAGTTTTGACGAAATTTCTGAAAGTAAATTATTTATGTCTTAAAAGATCACAAACTGTTTATGAAAAAATCTTTAGTTAAAAATGTGATAACATTTAATGTGAAACAGTACTTTAATAATTGATAATAATAAATTACAAAAGCATGACCGAGCAGGATAAAAGACGGTACGCAACCCTGGCACATGAGTTCGCTCACCGGGCTGGAGGAAACTATTAACTTGGCGCACCTCGTAGGGCTTTGGTGACAACGTGGAATCCAGACGGAGAGACAGGCATCGTCAGTATACGACACGCTGCACCTACCGCGACTTGCATTTTCAAATATCTTTTTCCGAACGACCCCACCCCGTCAATATATATTTACAGATTTACAAATAAAAAACGAAAAGTATTTATTTATCATTTTCTATTTGATTTTTATAGATTGGCATAGTTATTTAACTATGCCAATCATTGCCTTATTCGCAATTTTTCTCGGGAGTTTTGAGGTTATGTTATATAGTAACCTCTACAAAATTTGTGGATTTTTTCTTGACCTACAACTTTTGTATTGGATACTTTTTGATTCTAAGCCAAAAACTGTTATTTTGCTTACTTATCTGAAGATTTCTTATTCTAATTTAATGGTTATAGCATTAGTGTAGAAATTATAGCCAGTTTCCTTTGTACTTTTTCCGTACAATTTAATGTGCCGTAACAAGTATTGCAATTTTCTTATAAATTTAAGCAAATAATGAACAATTACTGAAAAATTCAGTGTTGCAAAGGTCATTGTTGAGTTTTTTCAATGTTTGAGCATGTTGTTAAATAGTAACTGTTGTTTTTATTATTGTAGCAATAAGTACATGTAAAAACAACAAAATTAAGTCCCAGAAGAACTCTGTACGACGATTTTTCACCACAGAATTTTTTTTTAAAAAAGGTGTGATTTTGACGGAAAAAACTAAATATCTCAAAAACTTCTTGTTTTTTGTGTAATAAAAAATGTATACTTATTTAAGGTATAGAAAGGCACGCTTTCACAAAATTTGATTAAAATTGAATTATTGTTGCGACAACAAAAAATTAAAAACAGAAAAATCGTTTTGGCATTGGCATTCGCATTTTTCTCGGAAATTTTGAGGTCATAGTAAAAAGTGACCCATATGAATGTTGTAGATTTTTTTATGATCTAACACTTAGTATAGGACGCTTTTGGATAAAACATCAAGTTTCGCCGGAAAACGCAATAATATACTTTGCACCCGCTTTCAACCCCCCCCCAAATAAACATTATACCACCCCATGACCTGCATTTATTTTTTCTACGTTCACTATGAGCCCCTTTACCATTTCCAATGATAAAACTCCTGTCTACAATTAATACCCACTCTCAACATAATTTGCCTGCACTATTAGTTACGTTACAATCATTAAATAATAATTTGTTAATAATTATGTTTTTGATAATTAGATATTATAATAATTATACCTAGTTAAGAATATGATAATAGTTATCAAAAGGAACCAGCTACACTCGACGTAAAGTCCATTTTTTTCAAATAGTACATTTTTACACAAAAGTATGCTAGTACTTTTTTTACTTGTTTTTAATTGATTGGTATATCTATGTTTTGAAATAGATAGAACCTTTCATTCTAAATATAATTTGGTCAAGAATCACTTAAAAAGAAATCTAGAAGTTGAGATATTAGTGGTTTCTTACAATAATGGTTGTTAAACTGTAAGGTTTAGTCTAGGTTCTAGACTAAGTGCATAAGTACTAATGTAGTCAGTGCTAGACTCTAGGACTACATTAGTACGTATGCACCGAAATTTTGCAAGCCATTCAAAAATATACGGAAATATAGGCCATTTCATTTAAGGCTGTCGTCTTCGACTCCCTTAACGCGAAAATAACCCATGTCAACATTATTGCGCCAATCGTGAAATGCTCGCTACCATTCGATTCTAAAGGTCCTTATGGAATCCTTATCGGAAAGGAAGAAAATTATTTATGCAAATTTTGGTGTGGACTACACACAGAAAAGTGATCTCTCGAACGAAGAGAGAATTACTTGGATGAAGTAGTTGGTAGGTTCTTATATACGCGAGAGATTATTGACTTCAACCAAGAAATTTTATTTCTTGGAATAATTACTAGATTTAAGAAAGTCGTTACTCTGGTGAATTAAGTAAACAGTCTTCAATGAAGTGTATATTTTTATTCCTGGTAAATATTTTTAGCTACATAATGTAAGAATTTTAAAGATTTGGCACAAATACGTTGTCTATTGCTAATTAACAAGATAGGTAGGTTAATATTAACTTACTCGTTCTAAACTGTTAGATCAAACTATTTCGTGTTGAAACGTTTATTGTACACTGATCACAACGCACATCCCCTACGGGTACTTCGTTGTTGTTTTCGTACTAGGTTTCGCTCCTTCGGCGCCAGCACTACGCGCGGGCGCGCGAGCCTTGACAAAATCACGATGCGCATATTTATTCCAGCGAAAGGGAGTACTTGAAAGAAGTGAGAATCACTTCAGTTAAATAATTGGTGGGTTTTTATTCAGTTAAAAATACTTACTTATATTAAATGTCTTATATTTTCTTGGATCAAGTAACTACGCACTTGGATAGATTTACTATTACTTCGTTGGAGAAATTGACATTTTTGGGACGAAAAATTGAATTACTTCTTTCAATACAATATTGGTTCTTATAAAGAAAGAATTTATTTGTCGACAGCATTTATCTGAGAAATTATTTTACTTATATTGAGTATGTAGCATTTCTTGTATATACCTAACTTTCTACATCCAAGTAAATATGCATTTGGATCTAGTAAATAAATTCCAGAAATTATGTTTTCTCGTTCCAAATAATCACTTTGCTGTGTGTACAAATATAGAAATGCTTTCCGATTGCAGTTGCGTCTGATTATTGTCTGCTGTAATACACGATATTTTCTTCTCTAGACTTGCACTCTGGAGTATTGTAGTTCGTGATTGTAGCGAGTTGGCAACCATGTTTACCAATAGCGACGTGTGTGAACTATAATCATCGACTAGAAAACTCAAACACAGTCCAGTTTCAATATTTGTACAAGTAGAAAGCAATACATTTATTTCTTTAGGTTATACCATACGTCAAATGTAATAAATACGAAATAAAAATAGACAAGTTTATAGTAGTGCCATCTACATCTGATGATTTTTTATATTGAATCTTTGGAGAAAAGTTCGCTACAGTTCGAATTTGAGACGGGAGCCTTAAAAAATTTAAGTTGTTTACGTTTTCACGACGTTTTCACGACATAAGCGCCATCTATGACAAAACAAGTAACACTTTATTTTGGCTGCCTGGATACTAGAAATGTTTTGTGTTTGTTTTCGAAAGATATATTCTTATCAAGATGTTCAAATGTTAGATTAATATCTAATGATAGATTAAAATTGCCTTGCTTGTATATTATTTTTATTACATCCTTTTGTGACGTACACTTATTGTTAGTCTTCAAAATTCTGTTAAATTAAGCCTAATAACATTCACATTCCATGCAAGAACCATTAAATCCAAATTAAAATTGTTAATAACAAGACACTAAAAAGTGTTTTCAAATTCAGGGGTTATCATCTACCTATAAAACAACATTATTGAGAAAATTACTGGGTTTTTGCTGCAGTATTTGGAGATTTGTGCCGCAGGGCGAAAAATGGATTTAACGTGGTTTGCATGTTTGCAAACTCAATTGTCATGCTGAAAATTCAAGTAAATTTTATTTAGTAAAAAACTACAGCAAAAATGCTATCGTTATGCTGTAAAATCAAACATGCCGAAGACTTTGAAATCCTGGAATAAAATCACAATCATAGTTTTATTAAAAATAAAGGTCACATAATGACGGTGAAATGAATTATACTATACATACTGTCCCATTTGTTCGTAATCGGCGAATTATATCATGAATCGCGTATATTTTTGCTTGAAACAATACAATGGGAGAAAGGTCGTTGTTTGGGTTCGATTGGTGAGAAAACGGATATTGTTTAAACCAAAGCGTTTTTAATTGCAAGTCGTGCCTGTTGAGGAAGTTAACTGTAAACGCATTATTGTGAATTGTGATTAGTGTCGGTGTATTGTTGATTATTACGTTTTTTGCCTCCTGCTGCGCTTAGTGCTGTTCTATCATGTACAACCAACCGTAATCATTATAGGTGCATTGTTTTCACTGGATCGTTAGTTTATCAAATGATATGAAAGGAAATGTATGGGAAAATCCATAATTATTTCTGGATTTACATATCCACCGTAATACACTGTATTTAGATAACAAATAATTTTGTTTTAAATTTTGTTTTGCTTTGTAGACTGTGGCTTGTCTAAGAAAGTTTAGCTAATACTTTTGTAAATAATGCTTGCCATATGTCATAAAACAAGAATGTTTATTATACTTGATGTTAATTAATATTGGGTATGTACTATTGCTGCTAATTTCAATTGAATTTAATGCAAAACGACGAAATTATCCAATCGTGGAATACAATAGATGTTATACATTATTTATTCTAATGGACATCTTGAAACTCACTTAAAATATGCGAGCAAAAAAATCGTTTAAAATTAATTGTGAGACGTCTGCTACTAATTGTAAATTCTGAAATTGGCCAATCGGCAATACAATGGATAATAAAATTGCTAGGTATTATACAGTGTACAGTTACTGACTACTCAAGAAAAAAGTAATTGCACTAGTTAATTTGTTAAACTTTGTAAGGCAAACCGTTATTGGATTGGATTTTTCCCATGACTTTTAAATGCCCTATATTCATGTTAATTTTGTAATCTAAAGGTAGGTTTTTATTTTGAAAGAAAATAGTTATCTGTAAAGAAATGTTTTCGAAAATAGTTTAACTTCAGAGCTAAATTTGAAAGTGAATGATTCCAAAGATTGATGCTGCAAAATACTAAAATTATTAAGTATCTATTTGTACTCGAGGTCATATAATATATAGGGTGGGCCATTGTAATCTTAACATTTGATTATTTTGAAAACTGCGCCTCTAGCAAAAACAAAATTACGTGTTACTGGTTTTGTTATAGATGGCGCTAATGTCTTGAAAAGGATGACAACTTTAGTTTCTTAAATGGACTGGCCTATATTTCTGTGTACTTTTGAATTCTTTAGAAAATTTTAATGCTTGAAATAGGGACTAACATAGATCTACCATATTCTTAAAAGTTTCTTAGTTGTTGCATTTTTTTTTTGTCAAAAACAGCTTCAGAACCAAATTATTTCTGAACTACAAGAAGTTATTTATGGTGAAATTCTATTTATAAATGTTAAACATGGTACCATTGTTGGAATCTATGTATTTGTTCACATAAAAACTATCAAGATATTTTAGTTTGAAACATTTTTTCGTAGACTTTACCGACAACTACCAGCGTTTGAATACAATCGACGTAAAAATGCATGGTTTCCTAAACAGTAGATTTTTCACAATACTATTATGCTAATTACTCTTTGTATGTGAAGAATATCTATGTACACAATATCAAAAAATGTAACCATATACAGTGAGTTCGAAAAAAATATCGGTATTCTTAGAACAGAAAATGATAGATGTAGACCAAAATTGTGAACACGCTGTATGCAAACTAGTTGTCATGTGTCTTGAAATTGATGAAACCTATTCTTAATAGAATTTCATTATACAACACATTTAAATACACCACAAAAATACAACACATTAATAGAATTTCGTTATACAACACATAGTTTAAGATAAAAAGGGATATTCTTCACTGTTCAAAATTATTAAGGTATATTTAAGTTAGCGACATGTTTCGTCTGTTACGACATTTTCACCTGAGTAAGGAACCCCTTTTTAAGTCATGCCTGTAAAAATTTAAAAAGGGATATAAAAAAAAATTTAAATTATTTTTTCAAATCCTGCCTGTGATAATTTTTGTTTGAACCTTGTCTTGTTTTTATTTTGTTATCATTTTTCCCTTAGTTATAGTTCATCATCAAAAATTGTTTTATTTTCTCATTATTTTTATCTCCCTTTGTTAATTGTTCCCCCTTAATTCATTTTTATATATATTTTTCTTTTATTGTATTTTTGTTTTCAACCATTCAGTGTTTTTGGCGTTTGGGTTGCCTACACGCCTCGCTTAATTTGTCTGATGCTTTATATGTTTACTCCTGTTGTTTGATTTTGTGGGGTTGGTTTCCTTGTAGCTTCGATTTTCGTAATGACTTGCATATTTTGTTATAGAGCGTGACATTGTTTATCTGCAGAATTATCATTAATCTTTTGCAATCTGATCACAGCTTTCTTGGATTTTATGATCGTTCCGCTGTATTCTCAAGGTATTTTTGCTTGTTGTAAGTGCTTTGCAGCGTTTTCGCGATTCTGACTGATTCATTTGTTTTTCTAGGTTATACACTGGAAATTGTTATGCGTCGTTTGCTCATTGTAAATGTTATATAAGATTTTAAGAAATCACATGACTGTAAGTGTTTTTACAATGTTGGTTATATTTTCTGTGTAATTTTGTGTCTTTATTACTTTATCATACGCAGTATGTAAAGTATTGTAATCGTGCCAAAAAAAAATTTGAGATTTTATCGGAAATATGTCTTTTTGGGTCCCCTGAACATTTTTGACCAAGGTACAAAAAAATGCCTGTGTGTTTGTATGTGTGTGTGTGTATGTGTGTGTGTGTGTGTGTACCCGTTTTTTGTGGCGACGATTCCGGAGAAACTACTAAACGTATCGGGACGAAACTTCATATTTACAAGTTTCATAACCAAACTTAGAGCTGAAAAGCTTTCTGTTGCAGAGGGTCCAAAGGAACTGGAGGTTTGGTCTTAGCATTTTTGAAAGATTTTGCAAATAAGCCGCCATTTCTGGAATTTCGTCGAAATAGTTAAATAATAAATTAAAGATGAGGAAATTCTGAATCATTTATCACTATGACATTTTTTGGTACAATCAATAGTTTAGCTGCATGTGCAAATTCTATTTCTACGAGATCGGTCGTACTGCATGAAAACTAGTAGCCAGGATTTGTCAGATTTATTGATTCTAATGACAGTAGGTAGTCTTGGTGTCAAACGCTTATGTTTTGACAATAACTTCTGTCAATATAAGCTGCGTTCGCATATTGCATTACACTTTTTACACCCAATAACACGTGTCATTTGGACGGTGTACCCGGTGTCAACGGAGTACAATATCCGAATGCAGCTTTAATCGACATATCTGTCTAGTTCTAGTAGTTTTATTGTAATGCAGACATGGCCGATCTCGATCAAATAGAGTCGCATGCAGCTAAACTATTAATTTTATATATATAGTATGATAAAGTCATGTGCCTGGCCTCATCAGATTTTTTAATTAGGAGGTAGGTACTCGATCCAAACTTTTAAAATAGGTAGTCTCAACTCTCAAGTTGTGATATTGCTGTGGTATTACTGCTATATTCCATTAATTTTACAGAATATTTCGGTAATTTTACATGAAAGGTACGTATTGATGGTTTTTGGAGGTTAGAACATCGAAATAAAGATATACACAAAATTCAGCTAAAAAAATTTGTTTTTTTTTTGGGCACTTTTAGAAGTTACGGCTATTAAAATCAACAAAATAAATATGAGATTTGTTTTTTTCAAGCACAATTAAATTTGATTGGTTTTATAATATCATGTATCAAATGGATATAATAATATTAACGTTATTTTTTTCTCTTTCTAACCTCAATAACCAACTATACCATGTAATAATGCCACAAAGATCAAAATCATTAAAAATTGAACGTTCAACACGTTCAATAATAATAATAACATTTTAATCCGTATAGGCTAATTAGCGGTTAGTTTGCGATTGGGGCCAGCGCCAAGGACTCTTATAAACTGCTATAGACAACTCAACAAAAAAAAAGTAAATTGGTTTTCGTGTCATTAGAGTAAATTATACGGCAGCTTATAAAAGTGCATTATGTAAACTGTAATCGTTTCGCTTGTAATGGTTTAAGTATACAGCACATTCCGCTTGTAAGCGATTCGCTATCCATTTGCTGGCAAAATCGATGCGCGGCTTTGACGTTTTTAACGTACATGTGAACGTTTTAAATAACTTATCACCGATCGCTCTAACTACATCGACATTACACACGTCGGCATTTTTACGGTTTTACTTTCGCACGGAATGCAAAATGGGAACGATTATGCCGAACACATAAAAAACTTTCCGACTAACACATTCTCCAGCACTTACGAACGATTTAGATTATTATTCCAGACAATATTTAGAATTTCATGACCAAACTTAGAGCTGAAAAGCTTTTTGTTCAAGTGAGACTAAAGGAACTGGATGTTTCCTCTAAGCATTTTTCAAGGATTTTGTAAATGTGCTGCCATTTCTGCAATTTCGTCAAAATAGTTAAATAATAACTTAAAGTAGACGAAATTTTGTATAATTAATGTCTATGACATTTTTTGGTAAAATTAATTTTTTAGTTGCAGAAGCAAATTCTATTTGATCGAAATCGGTCGTGTCTGCATTAATATAAAACTAGTTAGCCAGGATTTGACAGATCTTTTCGTTCTAATGACAGTAGGTAGTGTCAAACGCTGATGTTTTGACAATACCTACTGTCAATAGTATCAAAATATCTGTCAAATCCTTGCTAACTAGTTTTATTTTAATGCAGACACGACCGATCTCGATCGAATTGAATCTCAGGCAGCTAAACTATTAATTTTATATATTATATAGTATGATAAAGTCAAGTGCCTGGCCACATCAGATTTTTTATGTTTTACTTACTATCGATGTACGTATATTTTATTAAAAATAGTTAACCAGAAATGTTCTTTTTTGCCTCAAAGTTGCAACTCAATTTCTATTTCTTTCTGTTAGCGATTACCTTGTCAAAAAGTTAGGGATACATGAATGTTGTAGGCCTGGTTTCACAAACGAGTATTAACTTTAACTGTTGGTGGGGGGACTATCGACTGTGGTATATGTTTAGAGGGGTTGAAAAAGCCGCTTTTTTCAGTCTATGAAGGTATAATTCCTGGGTACGTTTTCACATGTGCCTACGTTTCGCCGGCTTTCTTCGGCTTCTTCAGGGCTAGTGTGATAGGGCCAAGAAAAGTCAAGGGGAGATATGTGAGCGAGCGGTGACCCTTGCGGAGGTCCAGCGGTTCAGTATAAACGCCAGGTGATGGTTGTGTAATACTATTTTCGTCATTATAAACTCTTAAGACACTTAGAAAATTATTCAACTCCATTCGCAAACGAACACCATCTTCGAAAAATAGTATTACACAGTATTACTTCGTAAAATAGTATTACACAACCATCACCTGGCGTTTATACTGAACCGCTGGACCTCTGCAAGGGTCACCGCTCGCTCACATATCTCCCCTTGACTTTTCTTGGACCTATCACACTAGCCCTGAAGAAGCCGAAGAAAGCCGGCGAAACGTAGGCACATGTGAAAACGTACCCAGGAATTATACCTTCATAGACTGAAAAAGGCGTTTTATTCAACCCCTCTAAATTAACTTTAACAGTTTCTAAAAAGCAACGTTTAACTTAGCTATAGTTGGAAATTATTCTTTGGGTAAGCTTCCACACGTAGGTACCTGGCAAAATAAGACAACTCCATTACAGTACTCTAAGATAGATGCTATTTAAGCTATAATTGGCGAATGGCTTCATAGCAAATGTAACGTTACAACTTTAACACCGGCATAACCTTTAAGCCGTATTCTAGCAGAGGTGGCGGTCACGGTCAAGTCACGATTCAGTCCAGGCATTATTCTATGGACTTTTTTCCCAGCGCAAAAATATAAAATAATTTTATGAACTTAAATCACTCAGAATAACTTTAGATGTGAAGAAGAACTATTTATATAAATTATTTGCCTCAGTATCTTGTATATTGGCCTTATCTAAAAAATACTCCTCTGAAATACTTGTATTATTTACATCGATTTTGTGAATAGAAATTTATTCAACCTATATCTTTAGGTAGAAAATAAACTGCTTCCGAGTTGTGCCGTGTGTCAGGATTTGTAAATGCTGACGTTTCGCGAACCATGTTGCTCGCTTCTTCAGAGCTAATACTCAGTATTCAGTACTTGCATTTTTGATTGCATTTACCGGGTGTTACTAAAACTATGAATACACTGAAGAGTAAAGTACCTTTATGTTCAAAGGAATGCGAAACTGTTATTTAAAAACTTTAACTTGGAAATATTAAAGATTTTTAAATACGAAATTATAATCACCTTCTCCGTTGCATATAACGAGTGTTGCCAAAAAGATGAAAATAACATAAGAGTATAGTACCTTGATATTTACTTTTTTCAAATAACATTGTTGCGTAGCTTTTCAAATAAAGGTGCTTTAGTCTAACGAGTTTTTCATAGGTTTGGTAACACCCGGTTAGGGTTTCCAATCCCGAAATCTCGGGATCCCGACAATTTTTCTATTCGAGATAATCCCGAAAATCCCGATATATGCAGAAAAATCCTGATCAGTCCCGAAATTGATGTCAAAATAGCGCAGATGGTTCTTATATTTAAAACACTTTGTTTTAAAACAGCGTTTTAAATGTTTGAAAATAAAAATTTTGTTTTGAACATGTTTTAAACAGGTTGTTTTAAATGTTGTGTTTTAATTTACCGAAATTTGAACAGCATATCTAATTATGTAACCAGACCTGTATGCTGGCCTTTAATAGCCGTTTTACACTACGCAATTCTTGCGCAAGAAGTTACACAAGAAGTTGTTAACCAACAGAAATCTGCAAACAGAAAATGGTTCAGTTTCTAGACAAACTAGTCAGCATAAGAAAAATCATCACAATTTCTATTCAATATGTTGTAAGGAGGTACTATTGCACAAATTGTGTACTAAATTGCGCACTAAATTGCGTAGTGTAAAACAGCTATACGAGTGGTATGCCTAGATCAATCAATATATCAGAACTAATTTAAATTATGTATTTATCAATCGAATAAAACATTTTACATAAACTATAGTAATATAATAACAGTGGTAGTGAAAAGACGAAACTTCATATTTAGAAGTTTCAGACTAAACTTAGAGCTGAAAGAAGTTTCGTTCAAAAGGGCCCAAAGAAACTGGAGGTTTACTCTTAGCATTTTCAACGATATTGCAAATGAACCGCCATTTCTGTAATTTCGTCAAAATAGTTAAATTATAAATTAAAGTAGAGGAAATTTTGCATAATTTATATCTATGAATTTTTTTGGTAAAATTAATAGTTTAGCTGCATGAGCAAACATTAACTTTGAAAGTCATGCATAGCAGTTGACTCTGTCGATCGCTCTGTGCGTAATGTATATGCAATAAATAGTTTAGTTAAGCGTTAGCAGTTTTTATTCGAACCAGCGCGAACCCGACTACACACATCAAAACATGCTATTTGATTGTGATCGCTCATATCTGCATTTACATCTGTTGTATTGATATTTATTAGAATGAGAATATTAGTCCTATGGTTGTCTATTTAACGTATTTTACGTATGAGTGAGCAGTTTAGGGGTATAATATAAACACCATGAGGTTACACTAAGTGGAGATCTTCGAAATGCCGAGACCGGCAGTATCCTAGTGGCACCAGAGGTAACGTGATCGAGTTGGACAGTCGAGTCAAAAGGGAGTTGTGAGTGCTGAGTTACCGTGATTATTGTTAACGTAATGTTAATACAGTTCCCTACCAGTGATATTGACATAGTAGTTGTCAATATATATCCCTGCGTAGTGATATTAGCATGGATGACTGTAATACAGTTCCCTACCAGTGATATTGACATAGGAGTTGTCAATATGTATCCCTGCGTAGTGATGTTGACATGAATGGCATTAATACAGTTCCCTACCAGTGATATTGACATAGGAGTTGTCAGTATATATCCCTGCGTAGTGATATTACCATGGATGACACTAATACAGATCCCTACCAGTGATATTGACATAGGAGTTGTCAATATATATCCCTGCGTAGTGATATTAACATGGATGACATTAATACAGTTCCCTACCAGTGATATTGACATAGGAGTTGTCAATATATATCCCTGCGTAGTGATGTTGACATGGATGAGATTAATACGGTTCCCTACCAGTGATATTGACATAGGAGTTGTCAATATATATCCCTGCGTAGTGATATTAACATGGATGACATTAATACAGTTCCCTACCAGTGATATTGACATAGGAGTTGTCAATATATATCCCTGCGTAGTGATGTTGACATGGATGAGATTAATACGGTTCCCTACCAGTGATATTGACATAGGAGTTGTCAATATATATCCCTGCGTAGTGATATTAACATGGATGACATTAATACAGTTCCCTACCAGTGATATTGGCATAGGAGTTGTCAATATATATTCCTGCGTAGAGATATTAACATGGATGACATTAATACAGTTCCCTACCAGTGATATTGGCATAGCAGTTGTCAATATATATCCCTGCGTAGTGATATGAACATGGATGAGATTAATGCAGCTTCCTAGCAGTGATATTGACATAGGAGATGTCAATATATATATATATATATATATATATATATCCCTGCGTAGTAAGGTTTACATGAATGATGTCAACGTGGACTACCCATACCTAGGATCTACAAGACTACGAGCCAGCCAACCATTATGCCAGAAGAGAGATGACATGAGGAAGCTGCCGAGGATGATGCCAGGATGAGGCGACGATCCCGGCAGCCTGGGGACAGACGGTCCCCGGGTAAGTTAACCTACATATGTATCGTTAAAGCTGTTTAAAAGGGTATTTCTATATTGTTATATGTTGCGTGGTCGATATTCAAACATCCGAGAGAGAATCGCCTTCCCGTAGTTTGATTAACCAGTAGAAAATGATGTTCCATATGGTGAGTGCTTATCAATCTATACATGCATGCTGCAATCAGGTATCGGTCGGACCATTTATAGTCGTTTCATAGAAAAATTATAAGCGGGCTAAAATCCGAGCCAACACATCAGATTTTTTTTCTTGTAAAGTTTTTCGTTTGTTACGCTAAAAAAATATTATGTCTAAAAAAAATATGTTTGTCTTGTTTAAACTAAAAAAAAGTTTTTATAACTACCCGGATAAGAAGCGCGGATCAGCTTAAGATGGCGCGGTATAGAGAGCTCAGGGAATCACTAATTTATACAAATTCGATCCCGTTTACATTCGATGATCTAGTGTTTCTAAGATCGTTCCTTTCTTTAAGGTAGAGTTTTAAAGAGCTGAGAAGTTTTGTTCAAAAGGGCCGAAAGAAACTGGAGGTTTACCCTTACGTTTACCCTTACCATTTTCAACGATTTTGCAAATGAAGCCGCCATTTCTGTAATGTCGTCAAAATAGTTAAATAATAAATAAAGTAGAGGAAATTTTGCATAATTTATGTCTATGATTTTTGTTGTAAAATTAATAGTTTGGCTGCATGAGCAAACTTTAACATTGAAAGTCATGCAATTGACTCTGTTGGTCGCTCACCTGTTGGTCTGTTGGCTCTGTTGGTCCATTATGTATATACAATAAATAGTTTAGTGAACCGTTAGCAGTTTTTATTCGAACCAGCAGCGCTAACCCGACTATATGTACACATCAAAACATTCTATTTGATCGAGATCGCTATATGATAAATGATATATATATATATACGATATATGATAAAGTCATGTGCCTGGCCACATCAGATTTTTAATTCTAGCAGTAATAATCTTTTGTTTTTACATTTTTTACTATGACCCACTGAAGAAGCCCTGAAGAAGTTTAGATAAAACTTTTTTTACTTTATTTGGGATAAAGATTCTAAATTTAAATTTTAGCCCAAAAATTAGGTACACGTATAATCAAAAAGAACTGCAAATTATTACTTGTAACGAAATCAAGAAAATTTAAAATTTTGATTTCTTCCAAACAAAAGAAGATAGGTAAAAATTTATTTTTGCATAATGGACAAGCATAAAAATGTGGTAGTTGAAGTCTTCAAATGAACTTGAACTTATACCAATTATAAGCTGTTCAATTTCGCATCCATATTGATTAAGAATTTTAAGATATTTTGGTCTCATGTTCACCCAATATTTGACATTTGTTTTACAACCTGTAGAAAGAACGTTCAAACAAAGTAATACTCGCGTCCCGATAGTTAGAATTCTTCTGATAACATTTTAAAAACAGTTGGTTAAAATCGACTACTTTTTTCACTATTTTTGGTTTCATAATGTTACATTTTAATGCATTAAAAGCCATTTTCAGTAAATTTTCTATAGCCGATGTGTTTTTTCTCATAATGTGAACCTGGTAGATTATTAAGTCGTTCTCTCATTTGATTTTCAATTAGATACCAATGCGAGCAACGAGAAAATACCCTCACGATGTGGATAAACACGTTGTATTTTGACGCGAACACCATGACCGTTCCAGTGGATGAGCAGGGTTTTGTGGTGTGTTTTACGGATCATTGGCAGCGTTTGATGGCCACCCGCTATGAAATATGGTGGCTATACTCGTCTCTATAGTCATCTGTCGAGTTAGTATTTCATTCATCGCTTTCTGAATGTGTATAGAACCAATCCAAAGTCTCGGTATTTATAAATAAACGCAATGCCAGCGCTATGATGAAGTACTATCTTTTAGCCGAGAAGATACGGCATGCTTTCTATGATTATTATCGAGATTTCCTAGAAGAAAATCTGACAGTGTCACGAGCAGGTCTGAGAGATGAGACATGGGTGTCCGATTTCGTGTACGTGCTGTGAATGTGGTTGAAGTGCTTTATCAATATCTCGAGTGCAATGGGATATGTGGACATAGTGTAAATTACAAAATGTACCGTTTATTATTCTAGGAAGTAAATAAAATAGATCTGATACAGTGTTGTGGTGTTTTGTGCAACTTTTTGAAATGTGTACCATACTGAAATTTCTTATCTTTGTCCTGAATACAATAGAATTCAATAGTCATTCGGTAATTATGATATCACTTAAACGTGACCTTCTCAATCAATCTTTGCTTTACGAAGATATATTTTAATCTGATTTCAATTTCTTAAAGGGTAGTATGTTAGATATTCTTTCTTTTATTCTTTTGATTGAGATATTTTTCCAATAAAAAAACTACAGCTGCAAGACTGCCTTAAATTATTTATAAATTATCCGCTGTGACCGTTGGAAAAAAGTTGTCCGGCAAAATTGTTGTGAAGGTAACATGTTATCGACATATCGGTAGATTTCTGCGAAAACTTATACAGGCTCTTCAAATTATAAGATCAAAGTTAAACTTGAGAAAAGTACTAAAAGTCGATTTTTTCAAATGGCAACCCGACGATATGAATGCGTTTTGAAATTTTATGGCAAATTTTAGATCAAGTTTGTGTAGACTATCCTGTACCTAAAATATATTTGTACCTACTTTCATCGATTTTTAAACATAACAAAGAAATTGGAAACATCGCCAAATCTAGAATGCATCGGAAAACAACTGTACAATTGTAAATAAACATAAATTCATCAAACAAGTGGTTTTTCGCCTGAAGTGGTTCAACCACTGCCATAGCGTAAAAAACTATCAATAAAAAACGCTGCAAAATTGCAATTTTGATTGATACACCTGGAAAGGAAATTGAACAAGATAACAAGAAGAAAAAAGTGATTTGTGCACATTTAACAAGTTCCTATAAAGTGAATAAAATTAAACAGATTAAGAAAATAATTTTACAAAAAGAAAACGTATTCTAGTTATGTCTAAGAATCTTTCTGTTTAGTCTGCTGTGAACAATACAGCTACAGAGTTTCTGGCAAATGCAGGTTTAACTGTTTTTGCAAAAACATGAAAAATGTATTGCAAATAGGGCATATTTACTGTGTTTGTAACAATTGTGATTGTGACTGGGAGACTGATTGGGATGATACTAATAAGTCTGATATAGGCATTATTTTTTAAAAAGAAAAGTTTTGTATTTTAGAAAATAAATAAATAATATTTTAAGTGTATTTTATAGAATTATTTGATTAATATATTGAAAATGTTTCAATATACCTATTAAAAGACTATTATCTAAGAAGATACTAAGAAGAGAAAAAAAGACTAAGAAGATTATCGGATGTTGGTTATATTTGCCCTGTGTAGGTGGACCTTTTTACCCGACCTGTTGAGCAAAAAGGGACAGACGGCAATATTGCCAAAATTGGTTTTAATTGTTCCTCATATTGAGTTACACTACCCCTCCAAACTATTGCACTCATTTCGCATATACCCTGTATATTGTAATAACAACCTTTATCCTGATATTTGCGATGCTGGCTAATCGCGATTAGTTAATATCACACTGATTTAGGAATAAGTCAAAAGTAATTTGGTTTGGCTTTTATAGCCACTACATTTACCATAACTGGTTTATTATATGGTATTTAACCTCTGTTTTATTATATTCTCCAAAGACAGTTATATCTTAAACTACACTGTGAACAACTAATAATGTAATACATACTTATAAAAGACAAACAATGCTCAGAAAGCGGAACGATTGAGTTTGAATTTATTTTTTATGTTCCTTTTTTAATTCACTCAGAAGCAACATCGCTCATTGCATCATAAATTGGTATGTAAAAAACAGAAGAGATTGGGGATCAGAAAGCCCCAATCTCCATAGAGTAACTGCTACCTCAGAAATATGGACATTTGCAATTAACGTAAATGCAACTGTCAATAATGAAAGACATTGTGGGCTGCTTTCGAGGAGGTGATATAGCCGCCAACGTTTTCCTATAAAACTGTCAGACAGTAGGTACAACGAATAAATTAAAAATGTTACATAGAAAACACCATGTAGAATAAATGTTTCAACAACTAGAAATATTGTTAAAACAGCAAAGCAGATTACACAAAATTTAGCTATTTGTTCATAAACAATGAATACAAATGCCTGGGAATTTTACATTTTATGTCGAATCTATGTCAAGATTTTGGTCAAGTCAATAGACTGAGCATGTACATAGACTAACATTGGCCACATGCGCCATATCGTGTGGGAGCGCCTTAACATGGTATTCGAAGACATTTGGCACGAATAGAACGGAAGTATAATCAAAATTGTAAAAGTATATGGTATATTGTTAAATTTCATTACATTGCGCCCAAAAATAATTAAAATCGGCAAACTAGTTTAAAAGTTATATATATATATATATATATATATATATATATATATATATATATATATATATATTTTCTGTTTTTTTGTATTTTTTTACAAATTATATTTAAAACTAATTATACTTTTCTCTTGTTTCAGGTATGTATTTTCTATTGCCATTATTCCGAATAAGCAGTAAGTCGACACATTTACTACACGCAAAGTATACGTTCAGGACACGGTTAAATTTGGGTAAATTTGTACATTTTTGTACGGATCAATTGTTTAAAAACAAAAAATTTAATCTTATTTACAACAAAAAATATTCTTACGAAAAAAAGGACATCCAATACAATACGTACTATCCACAGATGTAACAGAAGAGCTGAAAAGATAAGTTTGATGTGGGTTTCTCTGGAGTATTCCTTAGAATAGAAAACAACAAAACTTGGTGTACGTTTTTTGATTTACATCGCCACAAAACAATCTTCTTCAGCGCCTGTCCAGTCTTTCGAAAATCATGTCGAACAACCAAACAGTTAACTCTATCTCCCAGAACAAAATAGACAGCTCACACAACCCACGTAAACGCAGACTAAGAACCCAATTAATTATTGAATTGATTGGAACCAGTATAAATACATAAATCGATACGGGGGTTGATCTCACCCCTCGTGAATCTCCGCTCAGTCTAGAACTCCGCCAAATTTATAAATATTGCGAGATCAGTAGAGAGCGCATCATCGACGTAGCACGATCCTCATAATTTGATACCGGAGCAGCCAGCATCTCCTTCAGAGCTATGCTCAGACCTCTTATTACTTGAAGGCTCGACGCGTAGCAGCGTACATTACGTCGAGTGAAGTGGGTGTAGTAAAGCATCGGTAAAGCAAAGAAGGAGTGTTGCTCCCGCCGCATCCATCCGATTTCCCCTCCTCCGCTTCGCAGTCCCCCCCAATCCATCCAGGTCGGGGGCTCTTTGTAAACTCTGCCGCCTCGCTCTACCAAATCAATCGTTTTAATACTTGTTCTCGGGAGCGGCACCTTTGTTCCACTCTCGTGTTTCTCCTCTTGCTCTGACGCGGCTCCTGAGAGTGAGTATGCCTCCTCGCCTCCCCCCTCGACGGTTGAGGTCCCCCCGCGGGTCCAATCACGACTCTCTCGTATTCTTGAGGCACGAGTTTTATGTTGTGTTTTAATCACGGCAATTGTTGGAGATTGCCCTGTGTTTGGAGATGTGAGGGGGTGTGCGGAGTCCGTGAGGTGTATGCGAGTTGGTTATGGTCGAAATTATGTACGAATTGTTGTTTGTGAAATTGGATAGCCGAATTGTGGTTAATACTTGGTCGTTGCTATTGAGATGGAAGATTTTGTACAAACTGTCAGACTGTTTTATTCGTCTGTGTCTACGTTTTTTTTTGTTGTAATTGCCAGCAGACAATACAACATCTTATTTTTATATTTTAGGTTATAATTTTTATTGTTATTACTTTATCATACGCAGTATTATAAAGTATTGTAATCATGCCGAAAAAAAATTTTGAGTTTTTAGCGGAAATATGTCCTTTTGGGTCCCCTGAACATATTTGACCAAGGTACAAAAATCTGATGTGGCCAGGCACATGACTTTATCATACTATATATAAAATTAATAGTTTAGCTGCATACGATTCTATTTGATCGAGATTGGCTATGTTTGCATTAAAATAAAACTAGTAGAAGTAGACAGATATGTCGATTAAAGCTGCGTTCGGATATTGTACTCCGTTGACCCCCGAGTACACCGTCCAAATGACACGAGTTATTGGGTGTAAAAAGTGTAAGAGCGTGTACGGTTTGTTAGGGTAGGGTATGGGGAGAGCAATGCTCAGATAACCTGGGTCGGCTGCCTACTGTCTTATATGCAGATAAACGCCGTATGACGTTAGTCACTCTCACCGTACCCTATCCGATTATCCGAACGCGCTCTTACGGTGTACAATATCCGAACGCAGCTTATATTAACAGTACGTATTCTCAAAATAAAATAGCGTATAACTACCTACTGTCATTAGAATCAAATATCTGACACATCCTGGCTACTAGTTTTAATGCAGTACGACCGATCTCGATGAAATAGAATTTGCTCATGCAGCTAAACTATGGATTGTACAAAAAAATGTCATAGTCATAAATTATTCAGAATTGCTTCTTCTTTAATTTATTATGTAACTATTTCGACGAAATTTCAGAAATGGCGGCTTATTTGCAAAATCTTTCAAAAATGCGAAGACTAAACCTCCAGTTCCTTTGGACCCTTTTCAACAGAAAGCTTTTCAGCTCTAAGTTTGGTTATGAAACTTCTAAATATGAAGTTTCGTCGCGATACCTTTAGTAGTTTCTCCGGAACCGTCGCCACAAAAACGGGTACACACACACACACACATACACACACACACACATACACACACACACACACAGACATTTTTTTGTACCTTGGTCAAAAATGTTCAGGGGACCCAAAAAGACATATTTCCGCTAAAATCTCAAAAAAAATTTTTGGCACGATTACAATACTTTACATACTGCGTATGATAAAGTAAAAAAATGTCTGTGTGTGTGTGTGTATGTGTGTGTGTGTGTGTGTGTGTGTGTGTGTGTGTGTGTGTGTGTACCCGATTTTTGTGGCGACGATTCCGGAAAAACTACTGAAGGTATCGGGACGAAACTTCATATTTAGCAGTTTCATGACCAAACTTAGAGCTGAAAAGCTTTTGGCTCAAAAGGGTCCAAATGAACTGGATGTTTCCTCCAAGCACTTTTCAAGGATTTTGCAAATGAGCTGCCATTTCTGTAATTTCGTCAAAATAGTTAAATAATAAATTAAACTCGAGGAAATTTTGTATAATTTATGTCTGTGACATTTTTTGGTAAAATTAAGTTTCGCTGCAGGAGCAGATTCAAATTGACATCGGTCGTGTCGGCATTAAAACGAGGTAGCCAGGATTTTAATTCTAATGACAGAACTGTGACAGAACTAATAACAGACAGTGTCATATGGTGATGTTTTGACAATAGCTCTGCGCCGGAATCACCTGACCAGCCTGGGGACAAGCACGAAGGCAAAGCGAATGCAGGACCTCTGCAAATAGATGCTGAGCGGGACGTCAGCGATGAAGATGACGTTGAGCCCGATCAACGAAGGAGACGGCGAGGCGGTGGTGGTAGCTGCGTGTGCGTGCTGTGTGTGTCCATGTTTTATTCAATAATATTTAGATCAAAACGTTTTACGTTGTTTTAAATACTTTAGTAAATCATTTGTTTTATCGTTGTTTGTTTTTAAAAATATACCCGCCAAGCTATTCACTCACTGGCGGGTAAATCGTAAAGATTTCAAATTTGTAATTGCGATTTCGGATAAGCGTCCACGGCGCAAGGCACAGTTTGTTTTATATCATTTGAAATTATGTTAATTCATAATGTGTATTTTCTTTAATTAATGCATGCAGCTAAACCATTAATTTTATATATAGTATGATAAAGTCATGTGCCTGGCCACATCAGATTTTTTTTTAGACTTTTTAAGGTATTGATAGTAACAATATCGTACATTTTCTTTTTATTAAAAATAAAAAAAAAAGTGTAATTCTAAAATAAAAACAGAAATAACATGAACTTTTTACTTTATCATACGCAGTATGTAAAGTATTGGTGGTTTACTCTTAGCATTTTTCGAAGATTTTGTAAATGAGCCGCTATTTGTGTAATATCGTCAAAATAAAGGAGAGGAAATTTTCTATAATTTATGTATATGACATTTTTTGGTAGAATTTATAGTTTAGCTGCATGAGCAAATTCGTCGTACTGCTTTAAAACTAGTAGCCAGGATATGTCAGATTTTTTGATTCTAATGACAGTAGCTAGTGTCAAACGCTAATGTTTTGAAAATACTACTGTCAATATAGGCTGCGTTCGGATATTGAACACCGTTACACTTTTTACACCCACTAACACGTAAGTGCCATTTGGACGGTGTACCCGGTGTCAACGGAGTACAATATCCGAACGCAGCTTTAATCGAGATATCTGTCTAGTTCTACTAGTTTTATTTTAATGCAGACATAGCCGATCTCGATCAAATAGAATCTCATGCAGCTAAACTATTAATTTTATATATAGTATGATAAAGTCATGTGCCTGGCCACATCAGATTTTTTGTAATAATAAAATTACCAGAACACGCAAATAAATCGCCAGCCGTAAAAAATTTAAAAAAAATTCAAGCAAAACTTCTTTTGGCTTTAAACAAGCTATCGTTTAAATATATTGTATTATGGAAATTTGGTAACTTTTCCTTTTTTTTTCAAATAGACCCTGCATATTTTCATTTTTTTTAATTCTAAGATTAATTCTAAGAATAGTTTATAGGAATCATTTTTTTTATAAAATCGGCACCTTAGTTCCACTCTCGTGTTTCTCCTCTTGCTCTGGCGCGGCTCCTGAGAGTGAGTATGTCTCCTCGCTCCCCCCTAGACGGTTGAGGCCCCCCCCCGCGGGCCCAATCAGGACTCTCTCGTATTCTTGAGGCACGAGTTTTATGTTGTGTTTTAATCAAGGCAACTGTTGGAGATTGCCCTGTGTTTGGTGATGGGAGGGGGTGTGCGGAGTCCGTGAGGTGCATGCCAGTTGGTTATGGTCGAAATTATGTACGAATTGTTGTTTGTGAAATTGGATAGCCGAATTGTGGTTAATACTTGGTCGTTGCTATTGAGATGGAAGATTTTGTACAAACTGTCGGACTGTTTTATTCGTCTGTGTCTACGTTTTTTTGTTGTAATTGCCAGCAGACAATACAACATCTTATTTTTATATTTCAGGTTATATGTTTTATTGTTATTTTGTTATTTTTTATACTTTTTAAGGTTTTGTCAGTTTGAGAGGTACCTTAAAATGTTTGTCCAATCAAATTCTTTGTAGAAACGAGCCTTTAAGAACGTTTGGTTTACAAATGTTCAAAGTCCATAACGTATTGAACTGAGAATTAACTAAACGTGAAAAATGAACAATCTGCATCGTAAAAAGCGTGAATCAGGTTGTCTGAGAAAGATATTGGTCAGCATAGGTTTCTAATAAATATATAGCAATTACGGCTATTTTAACTACTTTTTAACCACGTACATTAATGAGTAACAAACTGATTTTTGTTGTTAGCTTGAGGACCAAAATTAATGATCGATAAGTTTTAGTGTTTAGAATAGTATCGTGAAAAATAACGTGTTTGGTGCAATTTAAAATTTCGCGAATGAAGTCATACCAACCTCAAACTGATCTATAATCAGTTATTTTTTGTCTTTATAACCTCCACTATATCATCGATCACCCTGTATATTATGTTCAACATTGCAATAGAAGAAGAATACAAAAATAAACAAAAAAATTTCAAAAAAATGAGAAATTTTAAAACAATCCTGTCTATATTTACGAAACATTTTATTATTTCTCGCATTTTCACACATTTTCCACCTTCTCTCTCATCTGCATTTCAGGTAAAACATAGTAAAACATCGGAAAACCAGCGCTTTCTTCATTTTTAAAAGAGAACCTGTACAGTTTAAGTTTGTAATATCTAGGGGTTTGATCATAAAAACTGCACTACCTATTTCCATAATCCATTCCATAATCCTTATTGTTTTTAAGAAACACCGAATTAAATATTTCTAGGTTCATCTGGTTTGGGTTTTGGGCTTAATGATAAATTATTGACAAACAAATAGAATCCTGAAATGGTTATTTAATGTTATTTAAAAAATATATTTATTTTTCATTATATTTATCAATATTTTGTATTGCTCCCGCAGAGTTATGTCACTGATTTCAATAGATTTCATTGTTGCCTTAATGGTATCATGTATATTTAAGTTTTTCATAAGAAAATGTTTGTTAACAATTAAATGGGGTCGTTCAATAGATTTCTTTGCGTTGAAACGAACCCGGGTCTAAAAGTTGCATATTGCGTGCAGTTTTTATTGTCTTTTTTTGTATGGAAGCTCCGGCGCAACACTTACAGAATTGCTGCCGATTCTTCCAAAAAACTCAGGATTTCACGTAATAGTACAAAGTTGAAGGTTTAAACCTTATCCGATAGGAAACTTCTGAGTGTGGATTCGTCTTCAGTACAAGCGGTTTTGTCCAAAACGCATATTCAGATTCCACCTTTTACTCGTGAGGAATATCATAATGATTATGATATTTAATTATATTATAAAGATTGTTTTAATGTGTTTGTGGTTCGGACACAGTTCTGAAGAATATGTTATTCCTAGAATATTTAAAACATCTTAATTGGGATTACGCTCAATAAATGTGGAAAAATACTAAACGCCTTTAGATACCAAGCTTCGATGTCCATACGTAGTCGTACATCACGTACACACAAGTCTTTTTATTTAATCTGACCCATCACTACCAGTCATTAGCAAAAATTACACAATCCAATCATCGCATTAATCTTAAATTAAGCTTAATTGTCGTGTAGAATGCGTGGACAAGTGACACCGCCTGCCCTCGCTACGGACCTGTTGTGTGCTGGCACGTCTGAAAGTGGGCTAAAATCTCCCTTCGTCCTTCAATTCTAGGGGAGCGCCGTTATCGTGCCTAATGAGGTTGGCGTGCGTCCGCAAGAGGTCGCTATTTACTCCGTCACCGCCTCGGATAAAACCGTTTTTTATGAAGTTTCCTCAATTTCGGTAGCTGTGCAGGACGACTCGAACGCGGTTAGAGATCGATTCTGGTTGGGTTATTTTTAGGTGTCGGTACTTCGGGGCCGGTTATGGCTTATAAAATTGATTTCTGGGTTAATGCTGTTTGCCCACCAACGTGGGTGGTTGTGTTCCATCAGATTGGTCTCTTATTCTGATCGCGCGAATGAATTTGACATTTGTCACGACAAAGCCGTAATCATTTCTCCACGGGTCTATTGGTTCTCTATTGTGGTATTCTATTGTATTTGCTGAGATTGGTTGGTTATTACATGGTTTAATTAATAATTGTTTGTGTATAGAAAAATAATTTGACGACTAGCTTCTAATTGTGGCTTTATAACCACACGAATTTATCGCTTGGGCAGAAATGAAAGCTGTTCTTCGTCCATCATACATCATATCTCCCTTACCCTGATTTTGAAAACCTGTTTTGAAGTTTATATTTTCTGTCTTCAATAAAGTTAAATGAATATAACGTTTCCGATCAAACTTATTTGGCTTTAAAATATCTTTCCTATGAAATATCGCACGTCCTACTTTGTCTCTGCTATTTCTCTAGTTCAGTGGTTCTTAACCGGTGCTCCGCGAAACACTGGTGCTCCGGGAGCTTGGTGCATGTGCTCCGCAAAATTATGAAAGCCGAAATTGTCGACTTATTAACGTATGTGATTGAAATAATAATATTTGTATATTATGAACGTACAAAAACTTAAACAAAACTAACAATTCGAATATTTACAATTTTCAAATAGTAATAAATATGAATAAAATAAATATAGAATTCTGAACATAATGCAATTAAAACAAAAATGAGTACAGCTCTGCTATACATGTCATGTAAAAAGTTCGGAAAATATGCAAATATTTTGAAATATATTTCCTAAAATAAACATAATAAAAATGATTTTTTGATAGTATATATTTTTGGCCTCATCTACATATCATGCACGTTATGTGTGGATTTATTAAACTTTATATTAGTTTGAAATAGTCCATGCTCAAGGGTGCACTTCAATTACAAGTGTAATAAAACCCTCTTCTTCCTTTGCTAATAATTTTATTTTATTGAGTACCGGTTTCGATCGGGCGATCATCTTCAGCTCAAATGGTCAATTCTTCAGAAGCCTTGAAGACACCTTGACACGCAAATGACATGTCGTCGTTTTTAGATTTATGCTGATCTTGCCTGGTATATTTTGAATGTGTACTTTTAAAATTTATTGTGACGTTTATAAGACTTCTGAAGAATTGACCATTTGAGCTGAAGATGATCGTCCGATCGAAACCGGTACTCAATAAAATAAAATTATTAGCAAAGGAAAAAAAGGTTTTATTACACTTTTAACTTTATATTGGTATAAAGCTGTATCAAAAATGAACTTAGCAAAACTACTTGACTAGGTGGTACATAAATGCTAATATAAAGAATCCAGCCAAATAAGCTAAATATTTGAAAAATTAGGAATGTTTTGAAAGTTTTATTATATTTAGATTTATATTACCGCGAACAACAATTATGTCAGATGCTTGGAGGAGCTATCACAATATACCAAATAGGTGGTGAAACCACCAGGTGATATTCACGAACAAAATTTTGTGAGCCCAGAAAATCAAAACACACACACAGAAAAGTAAATACTTCACTCAAAGCAATATGCTTTCATCCAAGTAAATGATTAGTTTGCTATAGCCGCAAGTAGATATTTTCTCAAGTTAAGAATAAAGAGATATTGATGAATTAAATGATCATATGCTTGTATATCTGAGAAAATATTTTCTTGCAATGAGTATAGATATTATTCATTCAAGAAAACTATTCTCACGTTAAGAATAATGGAATTTTCTTAAAGTGAATATATATGCTTGACAATGAGAAAATATTTTCTTGAAATGAGTATAGATATTATTAGTTCAAGAACATGATCATAATGTATTGAATAGAAATTACTGTTTTAGTTTTTTTTTTTAAAGGTAGGGAATTGTGTGAAATAAATAGACAATAACTTAGCGAATGATATTTGTTTTATTGTATGAAATTTCTTTGCTTAATTACATATATACTTACCTATTTATAAATGATCACTACCTACAATATCTAAGGCATGGAAAAAAACACCATATTCTATTAGACATCAAATTGTTTCCATTATATTACACAAGTAAGTTTTCTGTGGCATGTATGTTGATTTGGTGACCACTATATGGCTAGGCAAAATTTACGTACCGTGTGCGTCACAAGTCACAACTACGAACTGCGTCGCAAATACGTTGAACATAAGTACTGTAGGCTATTCACGCAAAATTAAAACTATATACTTTCATAATATTATAGATCGCGTAGTTATTGCGTACAGTACCTACAATATTAGTACTAACATATTGAACTCTTCCCGGACAATACTCGGTAGTCAGCGAACACGACGCCATAGCAGACCCCAACTAACTGAAGGCAAAGGCCGATGCGAAAAATCTTAAATCTCGACAACGTTCGTGCACGTTTGAGTGTAAATGCGCAAGCGCGTTGCAAGCAATGGCTTGATTCAAGAATTGATCAACTTCTTGAATTGAGAATTTAAACTACTTGGTTTGAAAATTATATACTTAACCGAAACTAATAACTCTGAGATTGGGATATTCTTGAATTGTGAGAACAAGGAATTCTTAAATAAAAGAAATCGTTTCAAACCAAGAAATATTAACTTTCATCTAAAGCAATAACCGCAAGTAAATAATTTTCTCACGTTTTGAGAATATACTTCGCTGTGTGCACACATACAAAATGTGGTAACTATGTGGATGCGCGGAAAAAGAAAACTTCGGAAGCAATTAGGCACATCCGGAGCGGGTTTTCCCTCAAACATATTTAAGAGTTCGTTTGTAGAAATAAATTTCAAAATTCCCGTATATTTTCAGAATTTATACACAAATATATCTTTTTATTTTCTGTATCACATTAATGATTTTCGCCGCAAAAAAATTTCATTCGAGTATTCGTTTTTCAATTCGGTAAAAAGGTAGATATAGAGCTGATGAAAATATCTATAAAACCGTATTTTAAACGGCTACAATTTCTTAAGGAATTGAGAAAACCAATAAGTCCATATGAACCTTTTTACTCGGAATGACATTTAGGAGAAAATCGGTAAAAAGTTTTATATGGATTTTATTTCGTTATGTTTAATATTATTAGTTTATTACCTACTTAAATTTATTTAGTTTTTACTGTTGTAATTCGTTTTCGCGTTGTTTGATAAGTATTTTATCTTCTATTTTTCTTTGTTTTTTAACATTTAAAACGACTGTAACTTTTTAAGGAATGGAAAAACATATAAGTCCATATAAAACATTTTACTCAGAATGACATTTGATTTCTAAAAATTAAGTTTTCCGAAAAAAAGGTAGATTATTAGTATATTTCCATTTTTTTCTTTATTGTTATTTTTTAACTGTTATCGTTTTAATTTTTAATAAAAGTTATGTCGAAGTTTTTGGTGCTCTTTTTTTTGTTTTTTCTTATGATCTAAAGTGCTCTCTGACTTCAAAAAGTAGCTCTCAAAATATTTCAATTTATTAACATGAATCATCCTGTATACTTAGTTAGCTTCTGTTATGTGTTGGATTGGATATATTTTTGTTAATTAATTAGTGTTATATTTAAAGCATTTTTCTGAAAAAAAAATTACACTATGCAGAACTGTTATAAAACGCGACTTAAGATTTATTTTAAATCATACCAAAATATGCTACGGGTATATTTTTTTAAAGTTAATTGAGCCCTATCTAAAAACACACATTTTATTAGCAATTACCTTACAAGTACCTTACCAGTACCATAGTCTAAATAGAATGTTAAAATTACCGCGCAAATATTATCGATTTCTAGGTCTGTCTACCAGCAGATCCCTGTAACGAAGCCAGCCCTTTTTCACAGAATTCTTCCTACCCCTGTGTGTTATTCACCATTTAGTTCGGCGGTCGATTGAAAGAGCGCGCTACCGAGTTCGTTTCAAACTTAAATGTCAACTATTTGTATCTTTACATTTTTAGTTGAGTGCGAAGAATCTTCCTGCACAACATTTTCTCCCGTAGATTACGAATCTCGCAGCCTAACATCCCCATCATATCACATTTTATAAAAAAAAACTGCTAAATGTCATGATGTGACATGGTAGAACTCTTTTAAGTTTTAATAGGCACAAATGATAGTAGCATGAACCTTGAACTTTACGACTATGATCAGTGGCGGCTCGCGTATAGGCACTGTGGAACTGCAGCACCTATTATTTGCACTTAATATTATGGATAACATTTAATATAATGAGTCCTTTTTCATTTAATTCTTACTTTATACTTGTACAATATACAATCCTTAATCCTTAATGTCGGTAGCCATCCCCCAGTTTAAGAAAAAGATACGAAAGTCGTTGTATGGAACTGTGATCTTCACAGTTCCAATCGGCGAGGTGCTTGACTGTTCTGCGCATGCGCACATAGGATGTCGCACACGAGGCACCGGCGGGACCTGCTATGGACACTGGATAGAGAGAACACTGTCGCTCTCGCAGTGCCGACCGTGCCGACCCTCTCGTGCTGGTGGAAGGTAGTTTTGCAAACTGCAGATGGCATATCAAAACGTATTTTAGAACAAGTGCAGTGCTTTCAATGGAGAAAAAAATCCTCAGTTTACATCCAGAGACCAAAGAGAATATTATTATTGATCTTTTCGCGCAAATTAAAACAAGAATAATGTATTTCATTTTTACTCACGCTGATCTTAACTACACTTGTTTGTTACATTTAAATCTTCTAATCGTTATCTTACCTACTTCCCTATGTCCAATCGAGTTAAAATTTTGCATGTGGACAGATTTCCGTTGCATAACGGAAATCTGAGCATAAACACAGATTTCCAATGCATAAAGGGATAAAAGAACTTTATACATTTTTGGACAATTTAAATTCTTGCCACAATTTGCATTATTTAAAAAAAAAATTGAACTTTTAATATTTATTATGTAGAACAGTGGTTCTTAACCTGTGGGTATTTACCCCCTTGGGGGTAAAATTGCAATCTGGGATGGGTAACAGAGCTCTAGATTATTTTTAGGTACATTGACTCGTGTATTCGTCGGCCCTATATCATAGTTCAAATTCTAGAATTTCTAAACTGTTGTTAATGGAAAAAGTTTTGAATAGAGTGCTTAAGCTGCGTGCAGAAATATCTTTGTTTTTTGAAAATCACAAAACAGAAAAGGAGAAGAATCTTCACACAAAAATAAAAGACAAAACATTTATTCATATGCTAGCGTATTTGGCTGTTTTTTTTTCAGTTAAATTAACAGCTTAAAAGTCTCATTGCAAGGAAATATGAGCAATATTTTGATAACGCAAGACAACGTTGCCGGTTTTCTGCGAAAGCTAGAACTGAACGAATGTAAAGTTCAAGCTGGTGGCATATCAATGTTCGCACAATTGTTCGAGACAATCAGTCCTCACAACAAAGAAAAATGCCGCTTCACTAATTCCATCATTCAGTAACGATCTTTTTTGATAGATTCGTTGAATCGCTATTTCCCGGGCATAAATATTCGTCAAGCTTATTCCTGGGTGTTAAGACTATTTTCTACAGACGTCTAAATGTTTAAAGTCGAAGCATAAGCTTTTACCTTAAGTTCAATTTCTGGAACTACGCGAAAGCACCTCATTAAATGTGGAATTACAAGATATACCTACATTTTCGACAAAAATGTGGACTTAATATTCCATTTTAGCCGACAGGGTTTTAAGAATTTTTGTTCCATTTGGTACAAGTTACAAATGTGAAAGCGGGTTTAGTGTTTATAAAAACAAAATCTAGGAGTCGGCTCAATGTAAAACATGACTTTCAATGTGCATTGTCAGAATCTAAAGTAAACATAATAATAATAATAATAATCTTGTTAAGAAAAAGCAACATTAACCTTCACATTAATTATGTAAACTTTATAGGAATGTTGTTAAAAATATAAGACGTTATTATCGTTCTGCATAGTATTTTTTATGAAGGGGTACAACCCTAATCTCAAGAAGATCATATGGGTAAAAGTACTGAATAGGTTAAGAACCACTGATGTAGAACTATCCATGTTGCAAGTTAATCGTCTATTATTTAATAGTGTTTTTTTCATAAATTTATTACTACGCTTATCTTAACTTTTTATGTTCAAATCTTGTAGTCGATATTTTACCTATTTACCATTATCTAATCGAGCTGAATTTTTGCAAAATATGGAAATTTTTTAATTTTTGTGCATTTTTTATAGCGTAGTTTTTACGAAATGTTTTTTTTACATAAATTTATTAATGAATGTAACTGTAACAATGTAGATTAAAGTAAAGAAGGTTTTCTTATCTTAATTTTTTTACGATTTTATCAAGTTTCTGAATAAATTTTCTTTTTATACATGTTTTTTCCTTTTACACAATATTTTTCAAAACAAACACAAAAAAAATCTTAAACAGCACCCCACTATCTTTAGCTACGAGCCGCCACTGGATATGATGCAAAAAAATCGTGTGAGAACTTAGTAAATTTATCTATTAAATTTGTCTAGGACAGTCTTTTTAACATTGCGGGAGTCAATTTTGGGTTCCACGTTGGACATGATGAAATAACACGTGACAGAGCCTTCTATTAACTTGGGCATAGTTAGGTATATCTGATTTCTTGTGCAAGCTTTATTGTGATTTTTTAACGAATATCTCATACTGAGAATTGTCTTATTGTTGTTATCTCAAAAACTATCAGTTTTTGGAAAACATAGTTATTATCAAAATTATATAATTTACTATAAAACTCATCTTGCTTATACAGTGAGCGCAAAAAGTATGAAAGAATTTCTTTAAATGTTAAACTGTTCGCTATTTTTCAAAAAATCCTCGGCCGGGTTGACTATTAATAACAATACACATTTATGATTTTGATAGATCTTTTAATTGTATTTATGGTGGCACAGAACGTTGAGTGCCTATACAAAAAAATCGAGAAAGGAAGACACTGCAGCAACAAGATGTATATTGGGCATACTATGGTATCTGTATTTTTCATACCAATATTGATATAAATTTACAGCCACCTCCGGACTCGACGAATCCATTGTTAAACAATTCCTATTAGGTGTGGGTTAGCTGGTTTGGGTTTTGGGCTCAATGATCAATCATTGATAAAAAGTTTCATAAGTAGGTATACTGAGTATGGACACATTTTTTTACACCTGAAATGATGACATAGTTACTTAAAAAAATCCTCGTTAGTGTGTTTGAACGATCTCATTGTTTCTTGTCTTAATTGTACCATACAAATTTAATTGTCTTTCCTAAGAAAATTTTTGGGTATTTTGCGTCATTTTTTCTTACAGAATTATGACGTGATACAGTGATTAAGTAGGCTCAATTAAAAACTTGAACATGTGACATTACATTCCAAATGTTCAACAAAATGGACCTTGTTGGACAACTCTTGTACTTGTTCTATAGCGAAACTGGCATCGCTTAGAAATTCCGTCTTCTTTTAGTTGTTCTCGTCATCTCCAGTCAAGTTCTAGTCAAGCGTTAAGATCGTGGGGTTTTTCTCTACATGGATAGCAGCATTGAAAATGTCATCCCCGTCCGTCTTCTTGACCACTTATGGTTACTATACCATCAGAAGGCATGTCGCATCAGGATTTTGTTGTTGCCAATATTGGTCTTCACCAACCAAAGAAGGCGGTGTTGAATGCAGTTGGTATTAGAGATGGAACCCATTACTTCATGAGGTGCCCAAATCTTTTGTGTCTGTCAAGAATGCATCGACAAAAGCGCTGCAGTAGATTAATCCATTGTTTGATGGCCGTTTGATTTGATCGATTGTGTATCAATATAGAACATGTATTTTTGTAAACGTTTGGTGGTCACTGGATATGTTTTTGCAAAATGAACTGAACATATTGTTTTGCTTCAAAACAATGTTCTTCTCTGCTTAGTTATTTATTTATTTGGTTACCGGTTTCACCCTTTTAGGGCATTTCAAACCACCCAACGCTGTAAAAGTACAAAGTACAGAAAAACACAATCATAAACAGCAAATGAAATAAAAATAAAACAAAACTTACGCTCCAATTGTCATCAGTACGAACAAGGAATTGTACCAAACAGTAGTAAAATGAGGGAGCCTCCCATGTAATTCAGTAAAATCTTGTTTTAGTAGCACAAGCTTACAACGGCAAAGGAGTTGATTTTAAGACAAACGAACTATACAATACAAAACACTTCACGAATTAACGCTAGAGGCAAGCAACCAGATATACAACGAACACTAAGGGGCGGCAGAAAATTTAAATTTAAAAAACATTCAGAAGCACGCTTTGAAGATAGGTTCTTTCCCCAGGTCTACTTGATCATTCAAAAGTTCTTGTCCTTGATACTCTCCAGCTCTTGTAGGCTTCCAGCAGTGCTAATTTCTGACCCTTTTCTTGTTTATGCAGAACTTGTAAGTATCCATTAATTTTGCCTAAAGTTCTGATAACATTAACTTCTTTTATTTGTTTAGTTGCTTTTAGGGGAAGACGAAACAGTCCTTGAGCCATAGACCTGATTACTGCAAAATTGTGGGTGTGATGGTGACATAAATCTGCAGGTATCAGAGCACTACAAGTCGTAGGTTTGCTGTAAATTTCTATTGTGAACTCTCCTGGATTTCTTCTAATCGTTCTGTCCAGGAAATTTAGTGATCTATTTTCTTCAAGTTCAGTAGTAAATTTTAGGTCTGGTTGTATGTGTTGACAGTAGATGTCATTCATATATCTAAACCATGATATTATTTTGTCTCTGAATGGGTTTTTTGGGTTCATAATATTTTCTTCCTCGATATTGTTGAGGAAAATGTTGGCCAGTATTCCTGCTTTAGCAATACACATACAGGGTGTCTCACGGAACTCGTACATTAGAAGTTTCTCATGTTCTACTATTTCTGGGAACTTGAAATTTTGGAATTAGAATTTACTCGATCTGAGCTCCTCAGCTAAAATATTATCAAGTTAACTGTCACATCCGGACACCGGAAGTCGGTATCAACTTTGTTGTTTTAAATGGAATGATATAATTTTTATTTTATTTTTGGTTTCTAGTATCAAAATACATCATTTTTGATAAGGTTTCCCTATACCTAAATATCACCATTTTTGAGTTTTTTTGATTTTACCAATTTTTTGGTGATTTTCGCGGTTACATTTAAAATTGAATATCTCGGTTATTATTGAAACTAGAAGTTTCATGATTGGTGGTCCAAAACTAGAAACATAACAAAATAAGACTATGTTTAATTCATCATGATATCTTATAGGGGCTGTTCAAAATTTACTACACAATATATGAATTTTCAAACGTAAAAAACTTACTTTTTTTAAATGGAACAGCCTGTATACCAACACTCCATTCGATAGGAAATCTTATTCCCTATCAATCAATATTAGGGTTCCCTATATCTATCTTTAATCGTTTTTGAGATATTGTCGGTTGCAAAGAATGCAAACTTAATACAAAACGATTTATTGTTCATTTATAGAGAATGTAACAACTTTGGAACAGTAAGAAAATAGAAAAATATTGAAAAGGTTTGTTAAAACTAAAATAATATATTTGGGATATCTAACTTAAATTAAAACTTAATTATTTTGTTCGAAATGCTGCCCGTTCTGCTCCAAACATTTTAAAACTCTTCGCTTTACTTCTCTCATCGTCGTGATGTTGTGAAAGGTTATCGATAATGAAATACTTTATCTGCCAAAATATGAAGACTTCCTGATGCAATCCAGGAGTATTCAAAATGGATTTAAAGAAAAAGTGACACTATCTCAAAAACTATTAAAGATATGTAGATATAGGGAATCCTAATATTCATTGATAGAGAATAAGATTTCCTATCGAATGGCGTATCGGTATACAGGCTGTTCCATTTGAAAACTAGTAAGAAAATTATCTTCAGCCGTGCTGAAGTTACACATACACGATTCAGAAACAAGAATTTCAGAAACGGAATGTGTGATAACCGTACAAACACTTTCTTTTCGCGTGGACACCTCCATTGAAAGCGTCATTAATCAGCCCACAAATCATTGCCAATTAACAATCTTTTCCTCGTCATCGCTGCACAAGGAAGTAATAACACCGGCAATACCCATTCACATTATTCACAATACTAAATTATGCTTTATAACCTAATCAGCGAAGCGACGTCTAATAGTCGGTCGCATAGCCATGAGCAATGAGCATCGGCGATGGCGAACATGATGTAAAAGCTTGCATTTCGTGCATTTCACACCTCCGCTGCAGTTAATTGGCGATGGGGCCCCGTTACCATGGCGGGCAAATTGCGAATTGGTCGGTTCCAGTCAAATTGCCATAATCAACAAAACAGGACGCTAGGCAACCGCAACCTGCCGGGCAACTCTACAGAGCGAAAGAGTGAGGTCGATATAGCGTATGGGGAAAGAGAGCGAGGGAGATATGCCGAGAGAGTCGGCGGGCCGTTTAAGAGTTCAACTGTGTTAACCTAAGTAATTAAACTAGGCTTTATAACTGGCACAGGACTGCGGTCACAGTTTGGACCCGCTAATGTTACGCCAATGACTAATTAGCGGTTGCGCCTCCCATAGACATAACAGCTGCGCGCCTATGGACCAGCTCTGTCTTCATCCTCCTTCGCATTATAGAATATGCTTGGGGATGTATGGTTGTATTCGAAATAGAACTTTGTTTCATATTGCCAGTGAAATGGTATTAGTGTGTATGTGTGTGTGTTTATAATGTATAACTACTCTGTAATATTATAATCGCTGATACCTAAAATAACAGACATAGGGTAGAAAGATATAGATATATAGATAATTAGACAGTTTAAAAAGTACTAACTGCTCAAATGTAATTGGTTGCTGGCAGGACTAAATTGGTCCTTTGAGCTTTGATAATCTTTGTTTAAACCGTTGACAAAACAATGTGTTATCGGTAACAATAAGCAGGTTTGGTACAAACTAAATATCTTAATTTCCAAATTGACCAAATTGGTGGCAGTTGTGGTGACGACGTTGTATATTCTTTCAAAATATAGCGATTAGTGATCTATTCTTTTATTCAATAAATGCATTATAATCTAGTCATAATCTAGTGTAGTGCTTCTTAACCGGTGCTCCGCGGAACACTGGTGCTCCGCGAGCTTGTTGCAAGTGCTCCGCAAAATTATGAAAGCCGAAATTGTCGACTCATTTACCGTATGTGATTGAAATAATAATATTTGTATATTATGGACGTACAAAAACTTAAACAAAACTAACAATTCGAATATTTACAATTTTCAAATAGTAATAAATATGAATAAAATAAATATCGAATTCTGAACATAATACAATTAACACGAAAAGGAGTACACCTCTGCTACACATGTCACGTAAATAGTTCGTAAAATAAGCAAATATTTTGAAATATATTTTCTAAAATAAACGTAATAAATATGATTTTTGATAATATATATTTTTGGCCTCATCTACATATCATGCACATGTTATGTGTGGATTTACTAAACTTTATATTAGTTTGAAATAGTCCATGCTCAAAGGTGTAGTTCAATTAAAAGTGTAATAAAAACCTCTTTTTCCTTTGCTAATAATTTTATTTTATTGAGTACCTGTTTCGATCAGGCGATCATCTTCATCTCAAATGATCAATTCTTTAGAAGCCTTGAAGACCTTGACACGCAAATGACACGTCGTCGTTTTTAGATTTATGCTGATCTTGCCTGGTATATTTTTAATGTGTACTTTTAAAATTTATTGTGACGTTTATAAGGCTTCTGAAGAATTGACCATTTGAGCTGAAGATTATCGCCTGATCGAAACCGGCACTCAATAAAATGAAATTATTAACAAAGGAAAAAAGTTTTTATTATACTTTTAACTTTATATTAGTATAGAGCTGTATGAAAAATGAACTTATCAAAACTACTTGAGTAGGTGGTACATAACTGGTAATATAAAGAATCCAGCCAAATTAGCTAAATATTTGACAAATTAGGAATGTTTTGAAAGTTTTATTATATTTAGATTTATATTACCGCGAACAACTATTATGTCAGATGCTTGGAGGAGCTACCACAATATACCAAATAGGTGGTGCCATTTGAAACCACCAGGTGAAAGTTCACGAACAAAATTTTGTGAGCCCAGAAAATCAATACATACACACACACAAAATGTGGATGCCCGCAAAAAGAAAACTTCGGAAGCAATTAGGTACATCCAGAGCGGTTTTTGCCTCAAACATATTTAAGAGTTCGTTTGTAGACATAAATTTCAAAATTTCCGTATTTTTTCGGAATTTATACACAAATAATTATATCTTTTTATTTTCTGTATCACATTAATGATTTTCGCCGCAAATAAATTTAATTCGAATATTCGTTTTTTCAATTCGGTAAAAAGTTAGATAGAGGTGATGAAAATATCAATAAAAAAATTTTTTAAACGGCTACAATTTCTTAAGGAATTGAGAAGACCAATAAGTCCATATGAACCTTTTTACTCGGAATGACATTTAGTTTCTGGAAGAAAATCGGTAAAAAGTTTTATTTGGATTTTATTGCGTTATTTTTAATATTATTACTTAAATTTATTTATACGTGGTAAAATCCATATTGCAAGTTAGTCGTAAATTGTTCAGGGGTGAAAGGAAACACGTTGGCGTGTTTATCCAGAACATTGGAAGACTACGACAAAGACCTTATTTTTATATTTATCTCCGATTTTTACACAATTTAGGACCGAAGAAGGCTGAGATTTGCCGAAACATGAATCCTATATAGAAAATAAACAGAATAGCAAGCAAGAATTAAGAGGTTTCCTTTCACCCTTGAACAATAAATTTATTTAGTTTTTACTGTAGTAATGGGGTAGTGATTGTGTTATTTTTTCGTTTTCGCGTTGTTTGGTATGTATTTTATCTTCTATTTTTCTTTGTTTTTTAACATTTAAAACGGCTGTAACATTTTAAGGAATAGAAAAAACATAAAACATTTTACTCAGAATGGCATTTGATTTCTAAAAATTAATTTTGCCGAAATTATATATTTATTTTATATTTATTTTATATTTTTATATTTTATATTTCTATTTTTCTAATTATTGTTATTTTTTAACTGTTATGTAATAATCGTTTTAATTTTTAATGTCTAAGTTTTTGATGCTCCGCGAATTTTTCTTATGATCAAAAGTGCTCCCTGAGTTCAAGAAGGTTAAGAACCTCTGATCTAGTGTAACTTAACTTATAACAAACACCTATTAATGCATCTCAGTTAGTCCTGGTACACGAAGAATATACAAATATATAAAAAATATACAAGATAATAATAATATAATATACAATATACAAAAATGTACCTATATTTTATCAAAATAATTCATACTTAAGAACACTAATTCAGCAATCATCATCGTCAACCGTACAAAAAATAAATCACTATCACTATCAGTATTAGTTAATACCAATAGTGGTTCTAAAATTCTGTCCACTATTACAACATAACGTAATTTCTTCCTCCTTTATGATGTTCTTCACCAATTTTTCTAATTTGTGCTGCTCGTTACTTTTTGAATGCCTTGTAACAAATGGGATTTGACGTCCGTCAGTTTATATGTGGTATTCTTAGCTGGTCAGATTATAATGTGACAAACGTTGAAATCTCTGAACGAGTTTTCATTTTATTTAAAGTTTTGTGCATTCTGCAACCCCGATAAAGAAAACGAAATAAAACTCTGTTATTTGAATTGATATTTTAAAGACAGTTGCCACTCGATTTATATTTAGTTAATTTCACTGATTTGAAGTCAAGAATATTACCAAACAAAACATATTAAATCGTTTTGAATGTTTGTTTACATGCGACCTAACCTATTCAGCGCTATATCGTCAATTTATCCGGTTTAAAACAGTCTGGCCAATCACGGGTGAGGCGATCTTAGTGACAAATTTTAAAAATTCCTCCTTGACTACATACAAAAGGCTTACTCAATCATTCGTAACGTACCAAGGCGCATTGACATTGCATCTTGGTGTTTATTTTGGAAAGTCTAGACAATTTGTATGTTACTTTTTGAGCACCATACGTCCACACGGGTTTTAGAATTTTCTGGTAAAAGAGAAGCTTTATTATGTACTGAAACTTTTCTTTAGGAGATTCTTCAAGCAGCCAAATACATCTCTCTGTATAGCCTGGCGTCTAGTGTCATGCCGAGATACGCTGTCTTTGCGACTGTCTTTGCGTACAGTACTACTTGGTTCTTTTTGGTTATGTCAACATGTACTGACTTGAGATCATTTAATCCCTCTTTTCTTTGTCCAGACCTGAAAATGGCCAAGAGCTGTTTGGAGTTTTCATTTTGTGTCTACATTGCTGTTTCCGACATCTAGAATAGCCGTGTCGTCTACAGTAACATTTTCTAATCCTGGGAGGTGGCTGCTGTAGAGTAGGTAGGTAAAGGACCAGCCCTAAAATAGTACCTTGCGGTACTCCTGCTTTTATTTCCTTAATGATAGAGCCTGCATCACCTATTAGTCATCTAAAAGTGATATTTAGACTATGGGCAAAAAAGCAGTAAAACTTTTGAATTACTCTAATTTCCAATCATTTTTCATCAATTCAAATAAGTATTTCTTAAAACAAATTATTTATATGGTGAAGATTGACAACATATTATATTCGCAATGACAGAACGTTTCAATCCATTTATGTTACTTTATGTATGGCTATGCGGCATTTCTGATCATTTCGGGTCAATTTAATGTGAAATGTTTGTTTAGTTTTATTTTTATTTTTCCCACATGTTGACGTTTGGAACAAAAAAATTGCAGGGTCATGAATACTTCTAATTGCAAACTTGAGTTATCTTTAAAGATTGTGGAGGAACCATTAGCTACTTTTAGTTTTCTTATTGGCGCCGTTTGATTTTTTATCTGTAAATTTTAGACGTGTGTTGCTATTTTTGCTTGTTTTTGTTTTTTTGCTCCTATTTTCCATATTTTTTATTTGAAAATGTAACTTTTACGAGCAAAACGAGCAGCCAAACCTGACCGACCGACAAGTAAAACAAAACCAAAATGAATTTAGCTCCAAAATACTGCAAAACCAGTATAAAGCAAAGCTCATACGACTATTGTAAAGTATAATTTGGATGCTATAGATACATTCAGGTAAACAGCTAATTGAAAGATCGATATTATGACGCATATTTGGTTGATTTTTTTAAACGCTACCTTAAAAGGCAAATACGATTTTGTCCTGACTGGATATAGTTTCAATGATCATTAAATCCATTTTACAACTTTGAACATTCATAACAAAAATTATTACTAACGAGATAATCGCGACGAGTTCATGACGAGTTTGTATCATAGCCCGTTGACAATTTTTCGAATCCTCCGAACAAACCTTTATTATAATTGTTTGTGGTAGCTAGAAAGAGAGCGCTCAGCGACAAAACGACCAAAGCGAAGCTTCCATTATGAAAGCACGAAAGCTAATTGGACTTTTTAATGACAGAGAGATAAAAATGAGTTAGTTACAACTTCCCATTGTCGAAGCCTGTAGGATATCCTCCCACCGAACCGTTAACGTTCATCTTTTTTTTTGCTGTTGTCGCCGCGATCGCAAACAATAAGCAGTGCCGCGAATTCGACGCAGAGTACGGAGAAAATGGACGAGATGTAAAAAAGCGAGACAATAACTCTACGCGGTGCCATAGCAGGAAGCGGAGAATTAAATACGGCGTAATCTCATAGAAATTGTACGTTGTTGCTTTTCGCTACTATACTCACTATCGATAGTAATTTTAAGATAAAATTGTTTCTTTGTGATCCTTTGGTGTTTCGTTCAAATATAAAAACTAACCAAATACAAATAAATAATATATTTTAAAAATATGGTTAAGTATTTATGAATTATAAAAGATTTTGGAAACTTTCTACAGTAATTAAGGAATAAACTCACCACATTAAGTAATGTGCTGCGGTGTTACCAAAATTTTCATTACTAAGTGATTTTGGTGGCCTAAGGCATTAGTCGAAACATAAACTAAAAGGCTGATCAAATCTTTTTGTCCCAAGCTGTGATCTTCTGAAGTTTCTTATTCATTGCTCATGTCATATCATGGCCGCCCGCAGAGCGGTTATTGGGTGCATTTATCACGCCTGGCTTTTGAGGTGAGTGGAGGACGAGAAAGAATCTTATATGTTAAAAATTTGACGCACAATACGAGTCAACATTAAATTTACTGTTAAAACATAAGCATTACTGGAAAAACAACAAATTTAATTAATTAAAATGCTATTTGAAATAAATAAATTAAGACATTTAAAAGTGCATTCTGATAAAAACAAAATCATGCTCAAAATATGGTTCTGAGGAAAGGATAGCTTCAACCAAATCCTTCTTTAAGGATACTTAAAAATTATTTTTCGTGCTAAATATAAAAATAGTGCTTCTGCTAGATATTCAACTTTTTTAGTTTTAAATTTATTTTTAGATTGAACTTATTAACATGATAACAACATTTGTTATTTTTGATTCTGACAAAAACTGATTATTTTGCTGACTTATCTGAATCTTTATTATTGTTATTTATTGTAACCAGTTTTGCAATTTTCTTAAAATTTAAACTAATTATGGAATATGGAATATGGGTATCTTGGAGGGTGGGACGATTCCCACAGCACCTAGGCCTCATTAGGCCCCTTTTGCTAGCCTCCGGGGGTACCTGTAGCTTAGGCTGTGTCTGCCTCGAGCCATCCTATGGCCTTCGTGAAGGCGAGGACGTCGCTCGGCGGTACCCCTCTGATGGCGGATAAATCCAGCCATCTTTCACCCAGGAAATGTTCTCGTAATGTCGAAAGTGCCGGACATTCGCACAGAAAGTGTTCTGCCGTCTCTTCCTCGCTTTCGCATCCTCTGCACATTTGGTCCTCTAGGATTCCGATGAGGGTTAGATGCTTTTTTAGTCTGCAGTGCCCTGTATAGATTCCGGTTAGCAGTCTGAGGTTGCTTCTGGTAAGTTGAAGGTAGTACATTGTGGTCTTTGGGCAAGGGGCTCGTAGGCTAACTAATTATGAACAATTACTGAAAAATTCATTGTTCCAAAAGTCATTTTTGAGTTTGTTAAATTTTTGGGCATGTTGTTAAATAGGGATTATTATTTTTACTATTGTATCAATAAGTTCATGTAAGAACAACAAAAATGATGAGCACCAGACGAACTCTGTACGATGATTTTGCACCACAGAATTTCTTTTTGAGAAAAAAAAAACTGATTTTGATTGGAAAAACTAAATATCTCAAACACTTCTTGTTTTCTGCATATAGAAAAAAATGTCTGCTTATTTAACACGTAAAAAGGCACGCTTTCACAAAGGTTCATTAAAATTGAATTATTGGTGTGACAATGAAAAATAAAAAACATCGTTTTGAAATTGGAATTCGCATTTTTCTCGGAAATTTTGAGGTCAAGGAAAAAGTGACCCTTATGAATGTTGAAGATTTTTTTATGTTCTACAATAGTATAGGAAATTGTTGTATAAAACGTCGTTTTTTCGGAAAACGCAATACTATACTTTGCACTCGCTTTCAACCCCCCCCCCCCCCCCCCAAATAAACACTATACCACCCCATGACCTGCGTTTATTTTTTTTACGTTTACTATGAGCCCCTTTACAATTTCCAATGATTAAGGTCCTGTCTACAGGTTGGCTTCTAATCAGTTAATTTGCCTGCACGGGTGATCTAAAATGATTGAGGACAAGTTGAATTTCCCGCCACAGTTTTGAACTTATTTAGTATTACTACGATGGTATGCGTGCATGATACAGGTTATGATCACTCTCAGATACCATAGTGAACTCGTCAGAAAGGGTAACGTTCCTCTGCAACGATATTTCATCTTTTTTCTTAATTAATTTGTTATTGGGTTCTTGAGGAGCCTTTCTAAAAATACGTAATATTAAGGATTCTTCATTATTCTGGTAAGTTTATCCAGTTTTCTTAAATTAAATTAAGTTTCAGAGAATGAATCCCTTTACAAGAAGGAACACCTACGCCACTGGACCAAAATAACAGCGGTCATTTGCAACCATTGCCAACATCACAATTGTTCAAATTGGCGGGAAATTCAACCTGTCCTCAGTCATTTTAGATCACTGTGTATAAACACTGAACGCGTAAAATTTGAAAAATTTAAAACATGAGAACATCTCTGAGACGGTTTGTTATTTAAAACAAAAATCCTTAGTCACGTCATGTGTAGAAACGAGAGTTCTCGTTTCTACATCACTCCGTCGATTCGGCAAAGTTTTTCTGGTACCCAGACGTGAAGCTAATACGCAAATTTAGGTAGATAGTTTATAGTTTATAACTACAATTCTTAGCGGGGCGAATGGCTCTAGTGGTAGAGCGTTGGCCTACTGACTAGGAGGTCCGGGGTTCACACCCAGGACCAAGCCGAAAATGCGTCCTGCCGTCTTTCGGAAGAGACGAAAAAACGTGGGGCCCAGCAACCAGTTGTACACCTCTGGTTGTCGATATGACTGTATAGTAGTGAGGGAAAAGCTCAAAGGGCCAATTGTGGCTTAGGAGCTGCGCGGAAAGAAACGCACCCCTACCATACATTTACAACTACAATTCTGAAGATATTTAATCCAAGGCGGCATGAATGAACATAACCCCCAAAATTATGACACGTGACCTCATTTTGATGTAGCCCGATGCATGGCCTTTGAAGACGAACGCGAGTTCGAAACCAGGTAACCATAAGTGCAAAATAAAATAACACCCTTATTCGATTTCAACTGGTGTAAGATGGAGGAATTCATTATTAATATGGTCTTCAATCACTGAATATTCTCCAAAATACAAAGAATGAAACTCCGATCAAATTTTTTTTTACCATTCGTTACACGCGCACGGTCTCTGAGACCGGGTAGACTCTAAAATGTGTGCAAAATAAAAACCGGATGCAGTACGCACATGTCCTTCAGTATACCTTTCGGCAGTGTCATCATGTAGTTCAGTTGGCAATTGGATGTGCCCTAGAGCGTATGTTGTCAAAATTAAATGCAATCACGGTGCGAGAGACCGGGGCGTGCATTAACGTTACATTTTTTTAAACTGTTCTTCGCTTCACGCGCACGGTCTCTGAGACCGGGTAGACTTTAAAATGTACCCAAAATAAAAGCCGGATGCAGTACGCATGCATTTTTTATTGTACCTTTCTGTAGCAGTGTTGTCATAGGGGAGGGAATTTCCCTTTTGGGAGGAAATTTTGAACCATATAGAAAAAAAAACCGGACCTTTTGTACATAGGACGGAATTTTCATATTTGCCAAAGTTGCAAGTTTTAAGCCTTTTTGAAATATTATAAAACTGATGAAATGATTTCTGTCATAATGATAGTCGTAAATACAAATAAATTTGTTAGTTCAGTGGCAGAGAATTATTCACGCGTGAAAATAACAAATTCTGGGCAAGCATATGGCGGTGGATAGAGATCTTTGTGTGCCAGTGTATACTGTACATGTAACAAGGAAGTCGACACAGGACAACAGAAAAAAACGCCCTTTTCGTATAAACAATAGTCCTAAAGACATAGTGGCAAGACTTTGTGAGCCAGATTTCAACTCAGGGAGGAACGTTACATTAGATAACTGGTTCACCAGCATACCTTTGGTAGAAAGTTTACTGAAGAAAAAATTGAGGGGGTTATACGATGGGTCTGTGGCGCTGAGCACTGGGTCCGATACGGTTTATATTATATAAAACAAACACCCACAGTACTCCCAAAGACGCGCAAAATGTTTGCAAACCCTTGCCCTTGACATGATAAATCCTCATGGACCCATCAAAGATCTGCTGCCTCGAACAAAATATGCCATCAACTTCGTCAACAAGATCTGATCAGAGTATAGGTAGATGCAGCTAGTGCGTCTGGAAGAAAAATAGATAAACGCGATACTTTTGCAAAAACGGATTGAAGTTTATGGAACACGTTACCATAGTATGCAAAAACTGCTATGATGAACATTTTACAGAATGATGCCTCATTTTATAGAAGCCGTAACGAATCCAGAGCTCCGCGCTACAGCCACCAATTCCATACCACTCCCCATCGTGTGCGGAGTGTTACCACCTCAACCCCCTCTATCGACACTCAAATATATATGGATACCCCCCGCCCCAAAGATGAATGATGATTCATTTTATAGATTTGTTATTTTGTTTATATTATTTAGTTATCAATATATAGAAGTCTGTTCTTTCTTTTCTGCGTCTATTCTTGGATAAAAGATCATATTATACAATAGAGTTTGTAGAGTTTGAACAGAATGTGTGTCGGTCCACACGCACTATATTTCAAAACATGTTTTGGTAAATAATAAAACATACCACGTAAACAAATTGAGGTTTCACTGCATGTTTCTTCCAACTTGTGTTCTATAAGTATGATATTTTAGCGCAGATAAAACATTTGGATCGCAAAACAACCACTTTAACAACAAATTTTTATATAAAAGCCGTATTAACGCTACACGGTCTGTCAGACCGGGGCGTGTATCGCTGTTCCATAGCTTCACGCGTGTACCGAAGGGTTAAATAATACTTTCTTTTAAGATCATTGTATGAAATTCTTCACAGTTTAAATGATATATTTCTATCTTTGGTCCACTGGGAGGAAATTAAGCAGAAAACTCTCTCAACATTGGCGTTATGCCCTGGTATACCAAAATAATGCTGATACAGTATAAGTAATTCTGTATAAAATTCTTCGTTATTGAATGATTTAATGAAATTTGTTCAAGCGGTAAAAAGCCGGACAAGCCGGACAAGGTCCTAAAAAGCCGGACATGTAAAGCCGGACGCCTGGCAACCCTACCCAAATGGAACGAGTGCGCCCGTCTTATAAAACGAATGTTATATACTATTTTTTCTACTTTGCAACATTAATTTTACATACATTTCGAAAATTGCGGTTGTCATCTTACAATCTAGAGTAGTTTTATATTTAGCAGTTGGTAGTTGTGTTAAAATTGACAAATGCGATTGACGAGGGCCAATAGCGATTGAGATGTCAGCCTTATTTGACACTTGACGTCAATATCATTAATCTTGGACAACTAAAAGTTACTAAAAGTTTGTGATCTAGTGTTTTCATAACGACACCGAAAGCGGTTTCGCTATGAGTTTATAACGAACGCAAAGTAGAAAAAGACAAGTAAGGGAACTATCGAGATCAGTAAGGAGAATGTGGGATGTTATAAGTCAAAAACAATTGAAGGTAAGAAGTTTAGTTTACGATAAATATATGTATTTTGATTATGTTTTCATACTTTGTGCGCTCACTGTATACTTATAGTCCCGAGACAAAAATCTGCACAACGCAGCAAAAAGAAAAACAGTAAATTTGCTACAAATCTACTGCCAAACATCAATGTTGTAGATACTAGATTGTTGTAGAAAAGGACATTCAACAACATAAAGAAAACCAAAGTTGATTACGGTTTCTCCGCTATCTTTATATCGTTATTTTAAATCCAATAGGGTATTTGACTGTATTAAAAATATGGCATGTATTATAGTCATCCTAATAGATTACAGTTTAAGAAAACTATTTGTTATTACTTTTCAAAAAAAAATGCTTTATTTCTATGAAAAACCAAAATTAAAATTGAATTTTATTCACGTCCTATCACGTGATTGAAAACGCTCTGTAATTGGGTCAGTCTCCAGTGATGTCATTCGTTAGTCCGCCTTAGAGCGCGTTCGGTTTGTCAGGGTATGGTATGGGGAGAGCAATGCTCAGATAACTTGGGTCGGCTGTCTCTCTCTTATATGCAGATAAACGCCGTATGACGTTAGTCCGCCTATTATGCAGCGCGTCACTCTCACCGTAAAATACCGGGTTATCCGAACGCGCTTTTATGCTTCTCCCGTTTGAATTTAATAGCACGAAACCGTCATGTAAGCATAACTTTGTAGGTTAGGATAGCCCTAACCTTCAGCTGTCAGATCAGATAATCGAAAATATCGAAAATACGATAGGTAACTTATTCTAGTCAGTTTTACTTATGTCGAAGTAATCTTCACAACAGAAAACACTTGTATTGGCGGCTATTTATTTCATTTGGATTTCTACGAGCCAACCACTTTCTTCGCAGTTTCAAATCTTGCGGAACAGCTACAAATAGTTTATCCGGAGTTTTTCTTGACGTATCTCTGCATTGTGGATTTATACACCATTTATAGCCCATTTTTATGTAGAAATTGTGAAAACAACACATCATACAACACAATTACCAAACGGCGACAATGCCGATGCTGACAGACCATATGGGCCGATTTGACATCTTGACATCACATCATCTTGACATCTTGACATCACTAACCGGTGACGTCACACAACAGAAAGTATCGTTTTGGCGGGACTTTTTGTGATTCAATTTTTAACGCTGATTTTTATGAAATATTGAGGAAATAATTACAAAAAATAATGCATTTACAATGTAGAGTGAAGGAATAAACACATTAAGATGGTTTTCCAAAAATAGTCAAATACCCTATTAATATAAAAATTATTGAACTAAAACAAAATTCTAAAAACTTTTCTTCCGTTTCCCACTTCCTTTCCAGCGTATTCCACAGCAAACCATTTCGGTCATTTCATAATTTTTCCATTTTCCCCCTTTCGATATTCCGTCATGAATTCCTCGCGTATACATTTCCACATCCCGCAAAAAAAAAGAAACTGTACATACATAATTCCCATATAAAAACCTCCACAGACAAAGAACGCGCGCGTGCACACCTTTCACACGACGTAAACGCTTAAAAGCAATCGTGTCAGCCATTACTGGGCGCGCTGGGCTCCGTTCAGTAATAATAATAAAAAAAAGAGTGTACACGGAATAACCTGGAACGTTAAGAGGGCGTCTATAAATTTAAAGAACAGCCAGAGCGACGTTAATGCTCGCCAACGTGATTAATTATGATTAATACCCGGCGGCGATTCGCCGACGTCACCGTGTCGCCCCCTATCCGCGCCCCCCGAACCACACTGCTCGCAGACGCGGGAAATGTGCACTCGAAACGCTGATACGTCATCATTAACCGAGGGACAATTTGTTTTGCGCGTACCTCCGAACACGAGGTGAAATCGATCATGTTACCTGCCTTTCCTCTGTTCAGTTTTGCGCAAATGGATTACACATTTGGTGGCACCACTGTTAGACCGCAACCCACGTGCGATTATGATGACGATAATAACATCAAAAAGTTGTACCAGTTTTCTCGATGTTCTTAAGAACAAGAGCAACTAGGTTATTCAGACTACTCGGTAGAAGCTACTGCCTTAACCCGAGGATGACATACTTTTTTTTTTTTATTAATAAGCTGAAGGTGCTTGGCATATTGACACTAATTGAAGAGATTAACCATAAAATTATGGCTGAATTCTTAAAATAGTACTGAATTCCGTAATAGGCTATCCACTGATGTTTTACTTTGTCCTACTATGTTTTACTTTGTCCTCAATTGGAAGCACTAACACTTCACTCACTGTGGTTTGCTTTTTACACATTGCACTGTTTCACTAGTTCAAAAGGTTTAATTCCTTTTAATCTTCTCACTAGATTCTGGTTGTCGAGTATAGCTGCAGAGCCTCTACGTCGACGTGATGGTGTAGGCGAGATTCATGCTTGGCAGCGATTTTTTGTCTGTCTCTTGGAAGGCTTGTGGGACACCAAGATATCTGTGCAGGTCACTGTTCCGAATATACCAAGCAGCGTTAACCATATTCCTTAGTACTTTATTTTGGAAAGTGTGGGCTTTTTTAGCATAACCCCAGAGTTGAATTCCTTATAACCAAATCGGTTTTAGTATTTGGTTATAAGCTTATAGTTTATTTTGTATTGACAAATGAGAGTTTCTTCCCGAAAGCGAGTACAGGTCTCTGCGTTTGAGACCAAGCTCTAGTATTTTCTTTTTTAAGTGCTCTTTCCACCTTAGCTTAGTATCAAGAGTAATACCCAAATACTTTGCAGTGTTCGCTTATGGAACTATAGCGTCGTTTATCCTAGTTTCTTTTGTTGGTAAAGTTAACGTAGACAAATTTCAGTTCGTTAAGCTTGGTCTTCCAGGTTTCGTCCAGTCCTCGTTGCAGCTTCCTAGTAGATTCTTCTACAGTTAACCTAACCGCAATTAGAGCCGTGTCATCTGCGAAAGTGGCGGCTGTCACGTTTTCTAGCAGTGGTAAGTCACTTGTATATATGTCGTACATAGAGGAACCACTGCTTTTACTTCTTGTAGTTGAGAGAATTCATCTATCTGTTGTATCCGAGTCTATCTAATATAGCATGTTGTAGCAGCCCATTCTATTAAGCCTTCGTGACAAACCTTATCAAATGCTTGAGTCACATCAAGAAAGACTATTGTTATTTAAGCCTATCTTGTAATGCTTTCTCTACTAGGTTATTCTATGGACTTGATATTATAGTGGAGTGCTTATCTTTAAAACCTTATTGGTGGTTTAGAATTATTTTTTCCCCTCTCAAGTAGAGGTGTCAGTTTCTTTGGAATCAACTTTTCAAAGGGCTTTGATATCATTGGTAACAGTGATATGGGGCGATATGATTTTGTCTCATGTAGTAGTTTGCCTGGTTTTGGTATCATGATCACTTCTGCTACATTCCAGACACGGGGTGGGTACATATTTCTCTCTAATCTGAACGCAGCATTTACTAAATACGCCATAACGATACCTTTTTTTGGTAACTGTCTGAGGACTGTAATGAGATCACATCCAGGTACCTTGTTGCAAGTTTGATTGGATTTCTTTTACGACTTCCTTTGGAGTAACTAGCTGATGGCGTTTGCTTCAAAGTTTATAGCTTCCTCCGCGACCGGTCTGACTCGGTATTGTTTGGTTGGAAGATTTCTGCACCTCACATACTGACTACAAAAGAAAACGTGCCCAACGAATACAATCGAAGCAATGCTAAAACTCGTACCTCCGCATGTGCATTTTGAAAAAGAAACTGCATTAGGCACCTTACGGATAATCCAGTCAAAAACCTTAAGCCGGGTATATATCGACACCTGTCAACACTGTGCTGAGGCCATCAAATGGCAAAAGCCTTAATGGCATTTGTCTGCGACTTTGATATAGCACTAGAAGTGGCCATCAATAACCGCAATGCTCTTGCTCAGAGATTGAGACAGCCTCTGACTGCTCATAGTTACAGTTCACAAATGGACCAAAATAGAGGAGGTTGGTGTAAATGTCGTAGGCAAATGGTTATTTCTGGCAAAAGGCTTTTGCTTAGGCAAAAGCTATTTGCGATGGCAAATGGATATTGAGTCTTCATTTATATGTTTAAAGCTATTTGCCGAGGCAAATGCATTTGCCAAAGCCGTTGTTAGGCAAATATGCGGGCAAATAGCATTTTCCATACGGGTAGAGAAGTCCGTAGCATCATCAATTAATGGGGGGGGGGGGTGTTCTCTTCCTTCCTCTCTGTAGGTTATCTTCATTTGTATAACAAAAACTCTTTGATGACAAGCATTGCCATACAAATGGCAGCAATAATTTTTTTTATTCTTCTGTGCCAATTTGATTCATATGACGTAAGCGACTGGTTGCAGTGAACAGCAACAGAGTGTAAGTCGAACTGGAGACGGCGCGGCAGTGCGCATAGTCAGCATAGTGTTGGATTTTCAAATTATGTAATGTTATGTGACTGTCACAACAATAGGTGCTTGGTTCGGCTGTGTGTTTGGAACATCACAGTAACCTCCACAGCATATCGGTGAACCATTATGAAGACGAGCAAAACGTTTCAACACACCAAATGTTCACTGAGTTGTACATTTGTTCCGCATGGTATTCCGTGTGCAAAATAGTTAGGTAATATCATCATCTGCATCGATGCGTCAAATCGCCCAGTCGATAAGAATTCAGAAATTTACTGTTTTTCAGTATAGTATCATTTTTTTCCTTCCTAAACATTCCTAACCTAAAAGTCTTGTTTTAGTGGAATAAAATCCATATTGATCCATATTTAATCGTATCTGTTCACTCATGAGTGTTGACGCTTGTCACAACAAATCAGGCGTAACTTCATTAAAACCATGATGATTAGTATACGATATTACTCAGAGGTAATCAATGACTAAATATTAATTATGACATATTTGATGACAAACATTCACGGATTGCACATAACCTCACATAATTTTAAAGTAAACGCGATTGAAAACAAAATGCTATTTGCCTAACAACGGTCTTGGCAAATACATTTGCCTAGGCAGATAGCTTTTGCCTAGGTAAAAGCCTTTTGCCTAAACTAACCATTTGCCTACGACATATACATAAATGAACCGGCCATTACCCAAGGTCATGAGCATAACTCCAAACACTTTTCACTTGAACATTCTCGCGTCCAAGAATGCAGCCGTAGGCGGAATATAACTGATGTGAGTTCCTGGCATGCATGGATCAAAGGCAATGAACAAGCCCAGCAACCAGAACCCAGATGTGGTTTTACTAAGGTCTACAAATGGTGTCAAATTGGCGTTTTTTTGTGAAAAAAGGTACTCTATCCTCTACCAAAAACATTTGAAAGAAAAACATCATCCGAACGTATATATGAACCCAAATACGAAAATGAAGTGTGGGCTTCCAGATACAATCATGAATTGTACCAACTGTATAATACAGCAATGAATTAACGATGGATTCCGAAAAAGAGCTTATCAAGGATGAATGGTCGCAAGCCACTGGGGCGACCCAGAAAGAGGTGGCTGGATGTAGTTGCAGAGGATGCTAGGAAAGTCATCAAAGCTCACAATTGAAGGGACTAGACACAGGTAGACATGGCGACGACAAAAGGAAGCCCAGCTCCGAAGCGGCCTGTAGCACCATGGGATGTGAGGATATCAATCTACATGCCTTATCGTGACATAACTTTTAAATATTGTGAGATTCACGCATCTATGTATATCACACGTATCAATTTCCATTAAATATAATTCAAACAAACATTAATTAAGCATCACTCACAACTGTAGCTTCTATCAATAGACCATCAATAGACAACAAAACCTCGCAAAACTATGGAAATGATGTAAATCGGCGATCAGGTGTGTTATATTGACGAGACCATAATGGAAGTTTCTAGATGAAAACACGAAGCTCTCACATGGTGTAAACATTAATTAAATTTAATAAAATCGTTTGGCTGATGCGGCGATGGCGTTATCAAGGGTAGACATGTTGCAGGTCGGCTTAACGCCGAATAATAATGATATTATAGGAACAATGCATACTGAATTTTAAAAAATATGATGCGGTTTTGGCCACCAATATCCGTTATGGTGGCCTGATTTTGAATGGATTAATTTACTGGTCGCCACACGCAATTTACTGCATTGGAAGAAAATGTAAATTCATATAATGAAGTTGGTTCTTCGAGCCTAATAGTGTAGCCTTTGATTTTTTATATGAAGGCGAAGGAGAAGATATTTTGACCCTACATATTATGGAGAATTAGATTTCTGGGACAGGAAGAAAACTAGTAGGGAGTGGTTAAAAGAATCAGTCAGGTCTTTGAAAGGAGGAAGGCGGCATGATATGATCACAACCAAAATATCGGCCGAAAATATAAATGCCATGAATATGGCGAGAGAAATATTTAATAAAGAGTGGGAAGAAGGTCATGTACCAACTGTGGCCCTCATACTTCAATATCTGGGAGTGCAATTTAGTAGTAATTGGACAGTTATTATAAGATACAAGAAGGAAATAGCTCTTATTTTGGAAATAAGTGAATATTAAAGGAAGAAGGACGAAGAACATAAGGAAAGACACCAAAATAAGAGGATTTAACATAATAACGTGACTTCGAAAGGAAGACCAATCCTGTTTCTGTTTGACGGATGAGTGCTCAGAATGATACTGGACCAGGAATGGATAGCAATATACGTTAGAACATATCATGAACTACTGAATGAAATTAAGACGCCATAAGAACCATTAAGAGTAGAAGAACACCTTTGCTGGGACACGTAATGAGAACAGAACAGGTCAGAGCAATTTGGACGATGCAGTTATGGGTGCCCACACAGAGAAATCCTAGTAGAAGCTCAAGAAGCAGATAGATGGGAGAAGTAGTGGAGGACATTAAAACATGACTGTGGGTAGCCATTTACTTTTTCAGCCGGAAAAGTAAGCTGATAGAAAGGAGAGAGTGGTGTGGATTTATATGGAAAAAAGCATTTGATAAAGTTCTGAGAAAAGCTGGATCATGAACATCGAAACAAATAGTCAATAACTAGAACAGGTGGATGCAGATGTTCAAATATCTAGGAATCAACACTCACGGTGAGGTTATCGGCCGGGTAGATGCCGCAAGCTCCTCTATCAGCCATTGGCAGTTTTATGTGCACGTGGCGTGCACTGAGCAGTTCCCTTCTGGACGTTACAGTTAACTGTAGTGTATGAAGTGGTCAAATCAAATTTATATTAGCACTCGTATTATGGTATCTCTTCCTGTATTGTTGCCGTTCACCACGCAACACTTACCTATTGTGGTCCTTTTCAACGAGCCTGTAAAACAATCGAACATACGTTGCTGGTAAATCGCAACAACAAAACACTAAATAAATATAAGGGTTCTATTTTATTCTACATATACTAAATAAATAATCAACAAACCGGCCACTGCGCAAACGTTTTGGCTGGTATTTCTCTGTTTCTCCGCTGCGGGCGCCTAGACATTTTCACTTATTCGTGTCATATGGTTTGCACATGGCGAATACCATGTTTGTAGACGTGATGAGGACAAGTGTCCACCAAAACGCAGAGGCAGTCAAAACATTTTCAGACGAAGGACGTATTAGGAAGCTAAATCTGGGTCGAAGATCAATTTAATAAACTATGTAAGATCGAGTTAATAAACTATGTATATGCTATATACTATCGTGGCCATATATTATGTCCCCCCTTTTGACGTCGATTCTCTCGCAAATCTATGGGCGAAAAAATTTGAAAAAATTTCGTCCTTGATGAATATTCTACCACTCATAAAAATTAGAAAGCTGTATATGTTGGCGTTTTCCCGATTTTTCCAAATTAAGAAGAATTGGCGCTGTTTTTGCCCCGTAAATTTCATTCGTTTAACATTATCAATTAATTACTCCGGAAATAATCAATAGATTTCAACGAATTAAAAATTAAAATCACCTGCGGTATGTTAGCTTTTACCCACAAAAAGCTATATTATGCAATCCCAGCAAATCCGTTATTAGAAGAGCTAGAATAATGAAATATAGACTATAGGCTACCCAATAATTCATAGGTTTAAAGTTTATTACATAATCATTGTATCTTGCATTTTCCATACAAAAGATCGTGCTGAAACGCCGCGTGAATTCCGACGCTCTACGGTCTTTGGTGTGGTGCGGGGAAGGGAGTCGTTAGCGGTGCTGTCGACAGTGAGAGAACGGCAGTTGCCCGATTACCAATACACAAAAACAACGATAATTTGTCAAGGTAGTAATTTTAACTAAAAGAATTAAATTCTTAATTTTTGCAGAATTTTGATTATAATATGTGACCCGGTACAAGAGATATGCCCTAACTGCCAGTTTGTGGGTGTTGGTCTTTCTTCTTTCTCGAGAATAGCATGTACTATCGTGGCCATATATTATGTCCGCATTGACGTCGATTTTCTCGCCAATCTAGGTGCGAAAAAATTTTAAAAACATGCCAGTATTAACTCCTGTGTTTTGACGTCTCATAACTCTAAAACTACTGAACAGAAAAAATTGAAATAAAGTGTGTCATACTCCTCAATCATTTCTACATAATATGTTGTATGCAGCGGCGTACCTAGAGCTTTTGCCGCCAGGGGCGGTCACCAATTTGCCGCCCTTTCTAAGTGAATCAAAATTAAGTGATGGTGGTTATTAACATTACTGGACATCAACAGAAATTAATAAACACAAAACGTTTATGTCTTTTTGTTAAACAGATTGTACCCATGGATTGTACAAATACAATATACATATAATAATGTACATCACACGTAAGCGTTTTTATAAATTTATCCTTCTTGGTTTTTTATTCGAAAATTCTTGAATTCTCTTTATAGAAAGTATCGCTAGATTTCGCTATCATAAATAGCCCATTGTCGAACGAAGATAGTTTTTTATCGATTTTCTCGCGAATGTTCACCACTCATAATCTTTTTCCTTCTAACTAGACGGTCAGTGGAAATATCCAACTCTTCATACATTTCTTTTGGCTGTTGTAACTGCGTTTTGAATTAGCGTGCCCTTTGTCCACTGAAATACATTTGTAAAAAAATTGTTTTAAGTCACATTGATGGATATTTAACCAATTTTTTGGAGATATTGTAATGGGTCGTTAACTTCCAAAAGGACGGATATGCAATAAATTGAGCTAGCACCGAAAAGAAAAAGATTCCAGTGAGTGGAGTAATATTCCAGCGTCTGATCGTGTTTGAATATTTTTTTTCTCAGAAATTAGTTTGTCCAACACACTTAAAATGTTTACGAAATGTTTTTTTTTACAATAATTATTACTACTTCTACTCTTGCGTGCCAACGAGTTTCTACACTGTGCTTAACACCTTGACCAGTGACAGAAAGTAAAATATCTCATCAAGGAGTGGTAGACGAAAAAACGAAAACATGAAAAAAATTTTCGATAGTGCCAAAAAATGTTATGAAATTTACTGTAGCAGAAGCTGCATGTACACATACCAAGTTTAAAGAATGATTTCTACATGCTTATCCACATGCAGAATTTTATTTTATTGCAACGTCCTTGACCGATAGAGTCGCTGTTTGCAATAACAACAAAGTCGCTAAAGAAATTATTACCAGTTGTTTATAATCCTTGATTCTGTTGATAACAACATTATTATAGTATTTTTAAATACATTAGAAATATAAAAAATGTCGCCCTAAAACATGTGCCGCCCGGGGCGGACCGCCCTCCCCTCCTCGGTACGCCACTGGTTGTATGACTATCAAAATTGTTTGCCTCTCGGTGTAAACATGAGCCCGAGAGAAGTGAAAAAATGTACCCGATTTTTGCGTTTCTAAATTAACGGTCGTCTTTCCGATTTTTTTTCTCCTAAACCGCTTACCACAAAAATTTCTATGTTTGTTCAGGTTCCATTCAGAGTCTCTTCTATCAATTGGCGTTTTTGTTTTCTTCAGTTTTTATACAATAAGATTGTAAACAAGATTTTGATGGAAGCGGATAGATCAGTAACGAATGTTAACAGGACAACGCAGTTAGCATGCATATAATCCTTATTTACTGCGTCACATGTCCTTTGAATTAAATAGCATTCCGACTATTTGTTAAGTTTTTAGACCGAAATAAACATGAACAATATTTTGCGTAGATCGGTTAGAGCGGTCAGTGACTCCGTATAAGTCCGTTTTTGTGTTTATTTATTAGTAATATTTAAATACAGGCAAAAACAACACAACATAAATACAACTCTTGATATATTACATATATTACAAACGGCAGCTCTGAGCGTATAAAACTGATAGGTCGTTATATTGTGTCCGTAAACACTGTTCTCCTAGTAACTATTGCACCGTGCGATCCCCCACTGCCGGCAGCGTCGCTGTCGATCCGTTCCCCTGCACCACCGCAAAGACCGAAGAGCACCACAATGGAGTCTGTAATAAAGTTTAAACATGTGATTCTGTAATAAAGTTTAAACATATGATTTATTAGGTAGCCTATGATCAATACTTCTAATAACGGAATTGCTGGCATTGTATAATATAGCTTTTTGTGGGTCAACCACTAATCCGATCATTTTACAAAAATGCACATTAAAAGCTACCATTCCGCAGGTGATTTTACTTTTTAATTCGTTTGAAATCTATGGATTATTTCCGGAGTAATTAATTGCTAATGTTAAACGAATGAAATTTACGGGGCAAAAATAGCGCCAATTCTTCTTAATTTGGAATAATCGGGTAAACGCCAACATATACAGCTTTCTAATTTTTATGAGTTGTAGCATATTAATCAAGGACAGCATCAGATTTTTTTCAATTTTTTTCGCCCCTAGATTGGCGAGAAAATCGACGTCAAAAGAGGGGACATAATATATGGCCGCCCACGATAGTACATGCTATTCTCGAGAAAGAAGAAAGACCCACAAACGAAACCTGAAAAGTAAGAAAAAAATAGTTATATAAGAGTCTTATACCTTACAACGTTATACCATTACATCAATAATGGGGTATACATCAATAATCAATAATCGTAAAAAGCTTATGATTATGTATGTATCCCCATCGGTCTAAATGTGTATCGTGTTTCCGTTGTGTGTCCGTACATATGCACAGCTGGGTAACTTCACTCGTAACATAGGTTGGAGGAGTGAGAGCATGGCTGTTGCGGCCAGACATTCGACCCGTTTGGACAATCGAGGAGATTGCTCGCCCCGGTAACATCTGTAATTGTAGTAGGCGTCAAGAGGAATTACCGAAGCCGCATTTGCTTGGATAAACGATGCAGTGTCGAGTCATTTTCAGGTGGCCTACTGGATCTGATGGACCGCATTAAATCTGATTTTATGCATTGTTGAACATTGGGTACGCATTAGGGGAACTTAAGTGAGATGCTGTTTTAGTAAGAAATGAAGATACGTAACTAACAACCTACAAAAATAGATCTGTAATTTTATAAAAATGTTTTTTGTTGTGAATTATTTCTTGGGCGTGAGTTGTTTAAAACTATACAATACTATCGTTAAGCTAAAGACATGTGTAAATATAAGTAGGTAATTAATATTATAAATAGATAATATTACCTTATAAGTTCTAAAATCACAAACCTACATTCGCACAATAGTATGAAGTGAGTATTTTCTTGAGTTAAAAAATAGGTAGACACAAACAATCTTACAATCTTACAGGGTGTTCAATAAAAAAATTACATGTGGAAAAAACATTTTACAGGATGTCAACCGTCATTGTGAACGCCGGTACACAAATTCTGTTTCTTTGTTATTAACTATATTAACCATATCACGGCGAACAATTTGACAGTACTAATGATTTTTTTGTTAAATTGCTGTTTTTAAAGAAAGAAGAAATAACCCAGGAATTCAGGTGTAAATATATTATGTTCGAAATTTTACAATCGTTTGTCATGTCAACTAAAAATCAGGAATAAAATATCTTTGTCAGCAGCTGTGCAATCTTCCGATACCACTCTGTTCGGACGGACACCCAACATCGAGGATATCAGGTTAATCCTGATAAAATGCACAGTAAAAAAATACATCAATGTGCTTGTTTACAAATATAAAATTTATGTTAAGTAATAAATTTTTTTTGGGATATTGCTATGTGCGCGAAGCCACTTTGTGTATCTGTGCGAAAGCCTTGGATACAAAGTTGAAAAATCCTTTGCCTAAGCTGAGATTAAACCCTGGAATTCCTAGTGCATGGATACAACTATGAAAATACCTTTAGATTATGATTTTAAATTTTAAATCATTTTACGTGCGTTGATTGTAATAATGCAGGCAGATTTGTAACAGTACTGTAAATAACTGGTGTATTACATCAGATTTGTATTTTAACATTAAGTGTAGTGTAATCCATAATTTACATGTATAATAGGGTGACCAACCGCCTGATGAAGAGTCTCGAATTTTGTCCCGATTTTTAAAAATGTTATTCTAATGTCCAGCATTTCCCATACACCATCAAACTAATGATTTTGTTAGCATATAAAAGTGTATTTAGTTAGGAGGAATTATTACAGCTAGTACGTCCTATAGAACAAGCATCCACAGTGAGCTTAATTTTGTATCAATGATCTCATGTTATACATCAAATTATAGATAAAGGTGCATTACTTGTTGTGGTAATGTACGTGTATAATTGTTATTGTTGTATCTATGCCACATGATAAAATATGTCTCACTCATGTACTCAAAAAAGTAAAATGTTGATATATGGGATATTGATATTTCTACGCGAAATTTTGTACAGTTATACAGAAAGGTGTAACTTAGATCTATTATGTGACACCTTTTTTTAATTTTAACTTTTGTTCGCCGTACAAAAAATCGCAAAATCAGTCAATTTTACGTCAGATACAATAACTTTTTTCAAAAACGATAAAAAATATCAAAATCTATCACTAGACGGAAAATTGTATACCTTTTATCTTTAATTTGGTGTATAGCTTTTACGATTCTGTGAACTAATAGCTAAGAGAAACCCCTCAGAACTTGTGTTTTGAATGGAGGGGGGTACGGATTCCCCTTGTGTTTAGAGAATCGACTGTTTATTCTGTAACAGAACAGATCTGTTGTATAGAAATTTCAGTCAGTCAGGATTGAGCAAATTCTATAAGAAATATTGTTGACGGACGACGTACTACATACTTTGAGCTCCTGATTGGGTGAATGAATGGCATTTATAGTCATAGCAATGAAACACTTTCACAAAAATAATAATTAACTTATTCAAACGATGTTTAAACGTGTATTGTGTTTGTAATTTAGTCAAACTAATTTTGTTTTATTTTCAATTTTAATGGATGCTTAATTGTAATAAAGAAAAATATTATTATCGAATTTCTCTTCAAAGGAAAACATCACTTTATTGTTCTAAAATTTCTTTAAAAATTTAAAATTAAGTTAACCTTGTAATCACATATTATTACAGATATTTTTCATTAATCTAAAAATATTACAATCTGGATAAATAATCAAGAAAGCAAAAATTTAACAATTTCGGAAAAGAAACTCAATTATTGGAAATCAGTTAGAAACAAATCACGTGCTTTGGTGTAGTTTTGGTGTAGAAATACAATAAACATATTGCTGCTAATAAGTACAAATAATGCCTTAAAGTTACAAGGTCTTAAAAATTGATAATATTCAGGCTGTGGAGGAGAAACTTTTGAAAGAATAATATAAAGAATTAAATAATTTATTATTATTATTATTTATTTATTATTTTTTTTTTATTTATAATTTATAATTTCGTAGTTACTAACCATTATCTATGTCAGAATCATTCGTTAGCTCATCAAGCTTCTTAAAAAAATACAAAGAGCAAATGACTTATAGTTAGGACGTAAATATTAAATTATATTAATAATAATTAAAGCCAAAACCTGGATTTAAACCAGGTATCTTTTGGTATCCAGCACAATGCACAAATATCTATGCTATCGGGGCTTATGACATGCCTTTTTTAGTGCTTTATAGGGCAAAGTACACAGTCATTGGCACTCCAAAACGTTGTCACCCAAGTACTTCAATTTTAATAAAATACGAGAGTTAAGCACTTTTGCGTGTACACTACTTATTTTAATTGGTTATTACGGTATGTTCGTACAATGTTTTCAATTGTATTCTTAGAAAAATGTAAAAAGAAACTTAAAAATTAAAGAATAACAAAGACCTAGCTCAGAAACCTAGCTTTAACTTTATTTCCATTTATCTACCGCCAATCAAAAAGCCTTGCAATGCTTAAGATAAAAGTATGTTTTAGTTATTGATAATATGTTATTTATGGCCCACCCCCGGATATCAGCGTTCCGATTTAGAGTATTAAAAAGTTGGTCACCCTAATGTATAATCGTGTGATTTTTCCATGTAGGTATAGCCTATAAACTACGCGATTGGCCCTTATTTTACAAACTTTCATTTTTTTATTTTCTTGCACAGGACTCTTTCACTTTGTTTCTTTATATCCTTAGTTAAATTGAAATTTGTTGTTGAAATTTGAGATCGATGAATACATATAAACACGTCCCACAAGGGGCCCAAATCGAGAATAAGAGTAATTTGATAATACAAAAAGAATAATATTTTTTGTTGTACTATAAAATAAATTTAATGGAAAACAATTAATCAGTTAAACAATGATGTAGTAAAATTCCAACGTTTATTAAATATTTGTTCTTTTGGCTACATGTTTCGTGTTGTTGCACGTCTTCACGTCTTCAGTTTTGCACGTCTTCAGGCCAAGCTGAAAGTACAAAACGTCATTAAAATGCGAACAAATGAGTCGGATAATGAACATGGTAAAAGAGAGCGATCATAGAATGAACCAACTCAATCAACAAGTGGGCTTAAATAAGTTATGTAATAAAATGGAAAGCACAAACTATATGCAGTGACCAACATAGACACAAGTATAGACGTTAACATATCTTAAATACTATGGTAAATTGTAACATTAAGAGACAGATTCAAACACATACCGTCATGCGAAGAAATATTGCGCACACGTTGAAGTTTGGTTAGGTTTCCTTCGGGGATCATATAACACTCTCAGGAGCTTCAATGACAATCACTAAATGCGTTTGTGGGAGAAGGTCGTTGTTCTTATTCGTTTAGTTCAGTTTTAACATAGCAATTAGTGTTAATAACACTACCAAAATAACTGCATCGAGACACACTTATCATGTGGTTAAGCCAGGGGATACAGTAAATGTTACAGGTGGTGGTCTCTGTGGGTGCTATAGGTATTTACATTTGGCGGGATCTTTGAAAACATTTTTATGAATAATCTAAAGGGGGGAATGTCAGTTTGATCGTTAAGTAGCAGGTCCGGTTTTTCCCTCTGATCTATATATCTCTAACTCTTCATCTTTAAATGACGTTTTGTACTTTCAGCTTGGCCTGAAGAACAACTTTCAGCTTGGCCTGCTAACAACACGAAACATGTAGCCAAAAGAACAAATATTTAATAAACGTTGGAATTTTACTACATCATTGTTTAACTTAATTCACCAACGTTATGGAGAAATTCATAGCCACAATTAATCGGTTAACATTTGAGTTTTCATATCGGAGCATTTCCTATAATTTCAAGTACTTAATTTTTTCAAAATGCAGTAATCCAAGCTAAACGTGACGTGACCAAAAATAAACAAAATCTAACAGGTAGTAACTTTTTTTTTTCGTAAAATCTGGATCCGAAGGCCGCAATTTTGACTGGAGCCTAGTTGGTGAGAAAAGCAGCACTAAAAAACTGCAGACTCAAAAAATGCATTTATTTTCTCAAAAACTAGACACAATTTGTAATTTCTGCTTTCAGATTCAGATTGTAGGAAAAAAGCATACCAGATACAGTTTTCAGTTGTCCGATTTTGCTGATTATTGGCCAGGGTAGTTACTTAGCTTAGATTATTGTGTTTTTAACAAATTACATACTTGGAAATATACTGCTCTGATAGCTAGACTCAAAAGTTAATGGATTATTTTTTTATATTAAGCTGACAACTGGTATGTAAATTTATTGTGGTAAAAAAATAAAAACTTTTTTCATTTAGTATTATTACATTAAACTTATTTTTGATGTTGAGCCCCTCGGGGCACTGCTTAATGTGTTTCGAGCGATCTATAATTTCACAAAATATTGAATTGAGAGGACCCTGCAGAAAAAAGTTATATTTAGTTTTTTTATAAACAAGGGCTACACTAATACTTAGTAAAATTATATTTTTTTTACGTGTAAGTAGTCGGGAGCATTCAGAAAATGCAATAAACATTTGTTGTACAAAAAAAAGCGAAATACTTTTTTCATTTAGTATTATTACATTAAACTTATTTTTGATGTTGAGCCCCTCGGGGCACTGCTTAATGTGTTTCGAGCGATCTATAATTTCACAAAATATTGAATTGAGAGGACCCTGCAGAAAAAAGTTATATTTAGTTTTTTTATAAACAAGGGCTACACTAATACTTAGTAAAATTATATTTTTTTTACGTGTAAGTAGTCGGGAGCATTCAGAAAATGCAATAAACATTTGTTGTACAAAAAAAACGAAATGCTATGTTCCAAAATAACGTTTATTAAAAACAAACCAAAAATCTTTCGTATCTCTGTAGGTAGGTTTAACAGAAATTCTTGGAAACACATTGTGTCAATTCACCGTATGCCCACCTCTCAATTTTTCCGTTGCCATACAAAATGTTATTATATAGGATATCGATCTAAGGGTTGCTAGAGGGTGGAAGAGGAGGGTTGATGCTTCGAAATACGTATGTGTGGGGGCGTTCGAGAGCGGTGAATAGGAAAAACGGGGATACAGGTATTTCTATAAATGTCGGACGCCACCTCGCGTCCACATTTTGAATCATTCATCGCGAGTGGGGGGGGGGGTGGCGAAAACGGAACGCGCGAGGGGTCGGAGCGACGAGCGACCGACCCTTATTCAACTGTTTGCTCGCGCCGCTTTATCGGACCGCTTGTTAAGGGCGCCCTCTATCCTATCATTTGATTTTAATGCGTACCGGCGTTCTTCCTCTCTGTCCCATGCTAATTTCGTGCGCTCAAGTATTTTTATGGTGTTTGTTAGCTTGGGGTGCGACCTGGTGATATATTGCCGGCTGTGAATAGGGAATATGGTGCGGTTTATGTTCGAAATTAATGTAAAACGGTAGATATTCGGATAAGTTGCGATAAGAAATGTACATATGTATATACCTATAATTTTAATGGGGTTTGGTTTGTGTGGCTGTTGAATAATATATTGATTCTACCCTTACAACTTTCCTATTGTTTAATTGATTCTTTTAATTGTTCTTTCATTTGAAAAAATGTTAATGTGGAAAGTATTTACTAACTACACTACTAACATTATATTGTTACATTACATTATACGAGGTAATTGTACACATATAATATGCTTATGAATCCAAACTCCTTTTATTTTCTGGAAACTGTCATTAAGTACGTTGTAACACATGTATATTTAATCCCAAAGCTCCTTGAGTTACACTGTGGCTTTCACCACTATTAGAATAAATCCTTTAATTAATTCGTCGATTTAGCGACGTTCTCGTACTTCGTGAATTTATTTTTTTTGAAATATAAATAACGAATGATTATTATAAATGATTATATTATTAATAATAATGGTATTAATATAATATAATAATTATACGATTGTCTGCCATAACTCGTAATAGCTCTCTTAATCTGACATCAAACAATTTTATATTGAAATTGTAGAAAACTTTATTTGAAATTTTACCCGACGAAATTGCTTTGGTTTAGTTTTTCTCTTTCTAATAGTGAAACAAGTGAAAAACTAATTTAAAACGTCACCCTCAAAAGAAGTTAACCTACACCAAGTAGATACTGGGACCTCATTGTATATCCAAAGTATTTCTCAAAGGTAAAAATAAACAAGATTTTGTTACATTTTATTGAAACATGATTCAATCGTAGCCAAATGCTCATAGATTCTCATATTATACGACGAAGCAATCAAAGTGTTTCACAAGTCCACTATAATTTATCAGTTCTCTGGGAAATATCATTATATTTATTAGTATTCCATTTTGGAATGTAGTTTTGTTAATGAGTTGACATGCTAGGTAGTAGTGATGTAAAGTTTCGTTTCTTTCGAGTACTTGTAACTACCCGTTACTATTAGGTACAGTACTCGTTACTTAGTACTCGTCAGTTACTTTGCACCCGTTACTTTATTAGGTACTTTTTACCCGTTACTGTGTACCCGTTACTTTCTACCCGTTACTATCATTTACTTACCTATACGAGTACACCTATATCGTATTGGCAAAAGTAGCTGTGTTGTCATAAGCTTGAAATGCAAATATTAGAATGTAATTATCTGCTTTCATGTACAAAAAAGCTTTATAAAGAATAAATTTTTCTGTAAAATTGATATTAAGTATGTTTCCCATTCGTATCCAGGTTAGTGCCGGACAGAGCATAAATATACGCCAACTGTCAACTTGACAAATAAAAAACCTTTACATGATGTAAAAATTAGCTGTACCACTTTTTTGCGAGCATAGTACATACTACATATTATATTAAGTGACAACAAACAAACAAAAAAATCATACAGAAATTACCTTTTGATGTTGATGGTTGTTTTGATCCAGTCCGTGATATTTCTTGGAGAATTGTGGGATGTTTTGAAATTAAATGTTTTCTCAAATTGGTTGAGTTTCCCCCTCTATACGAATACTTATTTTTAGACATATTGCAGACGGCTTTTTCATTTTCTGTCGCAGTAAAATGAAGCCAAATTTCGCTTTAATTTTGTGTTTCTTGCTCCGCGGACATGGTATGTCTAAGAATTAATTTATTTGTTTAGTTAAACTACCTGTTCTATATCTAATTTGTCAGATTTATTTATTATTAAACGACAAAATGTTTGAACGCTCACTGACTTACTACTTACTACAACAACTTGTCAAGGGTTGAACTAAATGGAGTCACGAGTTACGTTTTACGATACAATGTTTTGGGATTCACATAAATGTTCAGTAGTTTTAACGCGACGACGGCAAAGCCAGAACGAATTCCTATTAACTGAACCGTCCTATCTCCTAATAGATGGCGCAGGTTCAGTATCTATAACTTTATATTTTTCAATGGACCAAGTTTTACAATCAAACAAACTAAAGGGGAACAGATAATTACTTTTAAAAAGTAATACTCGGAAAATTGTACATAAACACTTTATTCTAAAGTTCCTATCTGGTATTTACACCAAGAGGTGACGGGGATGCTTGGTTGCATAGCGGAAAGTTGACGTTCAGTTGTTATTGTGCGGGTAGTATCGCTTGTATGTTATGTAGTGACTAGTGACTCTAGTGAGTGCAGAACCGACTGGAACAGGCGACCGGCAGAACAGTGAACACGCGAAACCAGCACCTACCGATAGTAAAAGTAACGGGTATTGGCGCCGTGCGCGTACGATATGCCCATCTCTATTGCCGCCGGACGGGACTAAGATCGCCACGAGGTGGCGCTGTTCTATGCAGTTTCCTTCCTAGTAATCACCCACGTGGTAGTTACCTGTAGCGCGTCTACTAAGTAAACATAAACAAGAAAGCTGTTGCCGTACGTAAATGAGGTTAATTGGTGGAAGCAAGTAATTTATTTGTATACACAATGCTAGTCTGTGCACAACGCTATCAGCTGACAGAAATAATAAATAAAGTCGACTACAGCGCTTTTGCGTGCAGCGGTGACCGAGAAAACTTCTGGCGGATACATATTCCGCCATGGGCGCATAAAGCGTTCCTCAATCCCCCACTCTGTACTGCGCACGGTGCCAATACTTTCATATCGGTACCCGTTACTTTGAATCTCGCCGAGTACCCGTTACAAAGTAACTAATAGTTACTTTTTACATCACTACTAGGTAGTGACTTTTCCCTTTTAACGAACGATTTTGCTCTATTTATGTATCCACATTATTTGACGTTTTAGAAAACGTGTGCTTGTGTCATATTTCTTTACTTTTGTAGCAAGTAAAAAAATGCTAGATTTTTGCGATTTCGACTGGTTTGGAACCTCCAAATCTTCATTCCTTCTTTTCACAACAAGTTTTTTTAATAAGTGCTTAACATATTGAAACTAATCTAAAAGATTGGCCATCAATGTAAATCTGAATTCGCAAGACTATATAGGTACTTGTCTCACTTCACTTCACTCACCGTGCTCTGCTATTTACACATTTCACTGATTCACTAGTTCGAAGGGTTTAGTTCTTTTTAGTCTTCTCACTAGATTCTGGTTGTCCAGTAGTTACAGGGCCTCTACGTTGACATGATGGCTTAGGCAAGATTCATGCTTAGTAGCTTAGTAGCTAATCTTTTTATCTCTTGGATGACTTGTGGAACATCAGGATCACGGTGCAGGTCACTGTTCCGTATGTATCAAGAAGCGTTAACCATATTCCTTAGTACTTTATTTTGGAAAGTCTGGATTCCAGTAGCAAAATTGATACGTGCACGATTAAAAATATGTTGGTATGTAAAACTAAACATATAATTAATAGATTCTAGTTGAAAGAGCTTAAAATGATCAGCTGCAAACTGAACATTATAATATATACAAAACTTTAGACAATCTTATGAATGTATCATCATCAACTCTTTTTTTTGTATTTTACTTATGTTGGTACGTATATTGGTTTTGCGTATTAAACGTTAGTTTTGATTAGCCTATCAAGTATCCATCCTCTAACAATGTGAAACTACCGTTTGCGATTTGATGGCCGATTTTTGTGAGCGTTGGCTCATGAGAGGTCACGTTGCGGCAAATCTGCGGTTAATTGTTGACATGCAGCCGAAGATACCTCGTCCCATTAGCTTTAAGTACCTCTAATTGAGCATTCACGCGCACCGCTGATGAATAATGCATCGGGGAAATGGCCACGTCCTCATACCAGTCGGAGCGCTACAAGCCCAAGTTAATAAAATTTCCTACGCTTTATCACGTATGTCACCCTTGTGAACCTAAAAATGCGACCGTTATAATTAAAGTCACGCCTTAATATGCAATTAAAAAAGTTGATATGTTATTTTGTTGTACTGATTGTTTTAATGGTTTGTAAAATAAAGGCTAAAGAAAAAAGTTTTGATTAATAAATATTTATAATTTAGGAAGAGAAAACAAGCTTTCGTCTTATTGCTCTGGATAACCATTACAACACATTTAATATGTAATAAGGGAATATGAAAAATACAAATGATTGAAAAAAGCCGAAAGGAACTAAATTAAAAATGAATGGTCCCCGCTTCAACACAACCATCTAACGCATTCTTGAAAAGGAAAAAATAAATCCGGTGTCAAATCGGCGCCCCCTCATTTTGTAATCACAATTTTAGTATATTTTGATTCTCTTTCTTGATTATATAAGACTTTATATAAGACACTTTATTTTTCTTGTGCCTAAAACTGTATGCTAAAAAAATCCCTAGTATTGACAAAGCGCCGGAGCTGATATTTCATTTACACTACGTCATTTGATATAGAAGTCATATAAACACAGGCACAAATCTGATTCATCTGACAATTTTGCTAAGAAATAATAGGTTTATTCGAGCAGCAGTGTTGTATGCAAAATCCTGTCAATTTGTGCTTTTGTATAGTTATTTGACATTTAGCAAACGTCCAGTTTTTCGGGATGTCATATTACAATCGAAAATCACTAATAACTATCAAAAAGTGTGCTATGTTTACTATTCAGAATGAGTTCTCTTGTTCCTTTAGCCTTTTTGAAAAATACACGTCATACAAGTTGTTGCCAAACGATTAGGATACAAATTTTAATTGAAAACTGCCTACTAATATAGCTAATGTTCCATTTAAAAAAACATAACTTTTGTGTTAGGTCTTTGTTCTTTCATTTTAATGTTTATTTTTACATTTTTCTAAGAATACAATTGAAAGATTATACGGACATACCGAAATGACTAATTGAAATATACCGTAGTGACTAACTAATTGAAATAGGTATGAAGGACATAACATGTCATGGGTTATGGGCCCAGATATCATAAATATTTGTGCATTGTTCTGGATATAGAAAGGTGCTTGGTTCAAATCAATTTTGTGGCTTTAGTTTTAAATCAATTTAATTTAAAAATTACATCCTGTCTGTGTGTCATCATTTGTTCTGTATATTTTATAAGAAGTTTGATAATCTAAACTTAATTTTGACATAGATAATGATAAGAAAATGTATCTGGAGATTATGTTTTTCTTTTTCCAACTGTTTCTCTGCTGCCAGAATAACATCAATTTTCAAGACTTTGTAGCGTTAAGGCATTATTTGCACTTATCAAAACACGGGATTTGTTTCCCATTGATTTCCAATAATGGATATTATTTTCTTAAATTGTTGTTAAGTTTTTCTTTATTTACTATTTATCCATATTGTATGCCTTTCTTTAGATTTATGAAAAATAACTGTAAGAACATGTTATTATAATTTCAAGTTTTATATTTTATTTTTTGGTTTTGGTTACTGGATAAATTTTAAAAAATCATGTGGATATATTATAACTTTGTTTTTTTTTCATACCTACTTCACAGAAATAAACTCAATCCGAACTAAAATACTCCAGGTTGCCACTTCCGGCCTACCAGAATTCACTGTCATCTACATACTTGTGATTTTTTTATGGAATTATGCAGGCTGTTCAAAATTTTCCACTCGGTATTCCATTTTCAAATGTTAAAAACTACTTTTTGATCAAATGGACCTTCTTGTACATCAATACATCATCCAAAAGTAAATCCTGCGCTCTGCAATTGTTTCCGCTGCTCCCTCCTCAGTAGTTTCTGAAATATTTATTGATTGATCTTTTCTTTACATTCACTAATATGTTCCTGATAATTCTGAATGAATATTATCGCTTATTGTCTTAATGAATATGAATGAATTCTGTTTGAACGGTCAAAAGCCACAAAATCCATAAAGCATTCAAAAGGCGGACATTTTTTCAAGAAAGGAGGGCGCCAAGAAGACGATAAGAAAAGAGGGGACAGCCCTCTAAAAAGGAGGAGTGCCCTGCCGAAAGGAGCGTTAAAAAATCAAACAGTTTTTTGCACTGTTTACTCTATTAACTAAATATGTTTTCAAAATTGAATAGAAATTATTACAGTTATTTTTTTAGATACGTCTGGTACATGTTCTTGAGTAAAGTATAGTACACTTATGCTAACAAAATCATTAGTTTCATGGCTGGTGTCTTGAAAATTGTGGATATTAGAATAACATTTTCAAAATTCGGGACGCTTTATGAGGCGGGACAAGTAATCAAAATTCTGGACTGCCCCGCTCCAATCGGAACCGCTGGTCACCCTATATATTCCATAACACTTATTAAGGGCCGTTTACAATCTCCGTCTTTTTACTACATCTAGTTTGCGCAGGCAAAACGTAGCCATTCCCATGTGTTTTTACGGAGGCGTCTTTTCATTATACGTGTGCAAACTACTTTTTTGCGGTGTTGCGCCGAAAACCGGCACATATTTATGAAGAATGAGTTGTATCACATGAGAAGAAATATTAAAACTAAGTCTTTTTGCGTCTACACGCTACGTTTTACCTGTAGGTGCAAACCTGGTTTACGCAGGTAAAACCACGAGCATGACGGAGCATGTACTATGCAAACTGGTTGGTTTGGTTTCCTTATGTTTCTAGTTTTACAAATGCTATTCTGTCAAACCACAGGGCTTGACAACAACTTTTTGTAACGTCATCACTGACATGTGACGCACGCGCACTCTGAGTATATTTCTGTCTATTGCTGTAAATTTTTCAATACTTCTCTGCGATAGTGAGGTATTTATGTGAAATTACAGCATTGTCACAGTAATTTTACAGATGATTTTTGCGGTTTCGCAGGAAAGTTACGGTAGATTCACAGTACAAGTGATTTTTACAACTGTATTGCATTTCTTTACATACTGTTTCTGGTTACTTGATACAGCAAAATTGCTCTTCAAATTTTTATCTTTGTAAACGTTTTACATTTAACATTTACTTTCCCAAAAAAAAAAGCTTGAATGTCTAATGTTTTCTTGTTGTTGACGTTTACTGGTGGACTGATCTTATTTCAAGTGTTCCGCCAGGGTGAAAAGGTTGATAAACACTGATCTAGATTATAATCGTGTATGTATAACTTGTATAGGATAATCGTGGAAAACGTATATTATAAAACGTATTTCCATTAGGTGATAGTACGCCCATATAACGAACACGCACAGTAATACTTCTTTATGTATAGGTTTCAATATGTATTACCACCACAATTTTGAAGACAGTTACAAACGACATAAACGAAGGGTTGGTAGTCACCCAGAAGCCATTTAAAAAATCGTCTACAATATCCGGGGACGCTACACGTCCAGATGACGCGACGTGGAGGAAATCAGCGTTTGTCAATTTAAAAAGTTGCAAAAATGGCTCGGAAGCGAGCACCGCGCGTTCGACCTAGGCGGGGGTGGCGCGGCGGCAGGACGGGGGTTGATTTTTTTGCAGCTCTCGCTGCGTTTCAGTCGGCGGCGACCGCCTCGACCTTTTTATTTTATTTTCGCTGTTGCGCGCAACCCCCCTCCCGAAATAAATTCATTCTATCATCCGCACACTTCTGACAACCCTCTGGTATATGGCGCGGATTTTGCCTGAGCGTCGGGGATGGTTTGAACGGGCTGGCGAGGGGGAGGCGCGGCGCGGCGGGGGCGACGGTGCACGGTTCGCTCTGCATTTTTCACCGCTACGGCCGGCAATAGTATGTAACGTATCGTTTCTGGCTGTCGGATACAAAAATGACGAATGTTGCTCTTTACTTTCGGCGCAAACAATGGATGAGCGCGACGTGTCCGAAGCCCGACGTCGACGTCGACGCCGGCGACAGCCGGATCACGAAATAACGAAATAATGGTGATGGCGGATGAGGCTATGATGTGTCCCTAGAATCCGTTAATGTTAAGAAATTTCTGATCGATACCACACATTCATTTCGATGTATTGTTTTAGCGATATGTGAAAAGTTGTGGTATTGGCATTGTTCGACAGATTATGAACTTGGTTCTGGAAATCATATCCAGGCCATAAGACATGCTTTCCAAACCCATTTAAACGAAAACTATTTATTTTCGTTTAAAATTGGTTGATTGAACTCGATTTGGGTGCCAGTTAGATTATAGTGTTTTTATAGTGTCAATAATGTTTGGCTGTACCTATTATTTATATGACGTCCTGGTTCTACAGTAGTTTTTCCCAATCGATCAAATCATAATTAGTCCTAAAACATTGAAATTGTATACCGAATGACCCACGCCATGGGTACTCCCGTTTATTTTTGTATGTTTGTAAAGCTGGACGAATGAAATTTGGGAAAGTGTTAATAGACAAAAAATTCCTTTCTTTGGGATACTCTCGAGGAAAAGGAAAAGTGTGCAACGTTTCAATTGACACGCGCTCCTATTAAAATGCCAAAACTGCAGTTTACACCACGTGACCAGTTTTACACCAGTTTACATTATCAAAAAGCAGTAGCTTCAAAGTTTTATTTGACCAACACAGAAACTTCTATAACGTCGAGTTATTGTTTTGCATGTGTTTAGGAATTTCAAGAAGTAAAAAACACGTTTTTTGCAAATTTAACGCTGTCTTGCGCTAAAACTGGAGCCAACTCACTATTTCTCTTATCAGATTCAGATTCCACAGGTAAAATCCTATCGAAATCAGTTTTCATTTTTGCGGCAACTTTTTATTTGACCAGTGCAATGTATAAATAAAGGAACAATCAGTGTGCTCCGTGCGGTGCTGCAATTGGCGTGCTCCTCATAAAAAAAGTGGTGTAAAATGTTCAAAGTTTATGCCATCCCATTTCGCGCTATATATTCTTAAAGCAGAAGGTTCAAAGTATTATTTGATCCTAATTACAAACTTCTACTACATTACGTTATTATTTGGCATGTCTGCAAAAGTAGCAAAAAAGCGTATTTTTTGCACATTTAACACTGTTTTTCGAAAAAACTAGAGCCAATTCAGTATTTCTGCGTTCAGATTCGGATTCCTGAGAAAAAACTCTATCCGAATCAGTTGTCATTTGTCCGGCAATTTTTTTTTGTTGGCCAGTGTTATATGACGTCCTGGTTCTACAGTAGTTTTTCCCAATCGATCAAATCATAATTAGTCCTAAAACATTGAAATTGTATACCGAATGACCCACGCCATGGGTACTCCCGTTTATTTTTGTATGTTTGTAAAGCTGGACGAATGAAATTTGGGAAAGTGTTAATAGACAAAAAATTCCTTTCTTTGGGATACTCTTGAGGTTAATATGACCGGTTTTTCCGGAAATGACGTCATCATTGAAATTTTAAATGGCACCCTATATTCTTTGTGAGACATTTTCAGGATAACATTCTGAACACAAAATCATATCGATTGTCAATTTTTATCACCAAGGCAACGCAAAAATAACTTTCTTGTGTATTAATCTAGGTGGCTATGAATTGGTGAAAATAATCAAAAATTTTCAAATAAACACCAACTAAATCGATTTCTCTAGCGTGATTTAATTGGTTTTTGGCCAGTGACTCAATTTTTTCACGGGCACCCAATGGCCACACCATGATTATTCTATAGAAAACATCTTTCCGATTACAAAGATACCAAACACTTGATATTTTATTATCGAAATTGTTAGCGTACGAATGTTGTTAGAAGCAAGGAAATCACAAAAAAATATTGACCTAATGATCAAAGTCAGCGTACAAGTCAAAGTCACTCATAGACTACTCGAAGGAAGTACCCTTAAACGTCATTTTCACGCTACGATTATCAGAAAAATATCAAGAATTTGTTATCATTGTGTCGGAAAAATATTTTTCCTCGAATAATCAAGGTACTTCCTTCGAGTAGTCCATTACATTGATTCTGCACTATAATGGAAAGATCACATTGATTCATTGGCCAACAAGTTAAATAGCTACATATACCAAATAAGAAAAATTGTAGAATTTGCAGACAGGGAAACAGCAAAAACATTATATTTTGCAACTTTCCATAGCAGTATTAACTATTCCATCATTTTGTGGGAAAGTTCTACTTCTTGGCATCGTATCTTTATTTTACAGAAGAAAGCTATCCGCATTTTGGCAGGAGCAGACTACGGAGAGCATTGTAAACCACTTTTTAAAAATTTAAAGATATTAACTATACTGTCACTGTTTATTTACAATGCTCTGGTTTTCATAAAAATAAATACAAATAACATTCAGCGTAGGAAAGATATCCACAAGCATGACACAAGAACCGGCGAAAACTTGGATATTCCTCTTCATAGGCTGGACATTTCACAGCGCCATGTTATGTATCAGGGTGTCAAGCTCTTTAACGCACTGCACGTCGGACTGCGATTAGGGTTTCCAATTTTCGGGATCGGGATCCCGATTTCGGGATTTTGGGATTTAACAAAAAAGCACCGTGATTTCGGGATTAATCCCGAAATCCCGATTTTTGTGTATCAACAATTACAGATAAATATCTTTATATTAACTACTTTTAGATGAATTCAAGGAATAATAAAGATATAATAATCGGTTGAAACATCCTTATTTACTTAGTAGATAGTGTATAACTTTTAATCATTTAATTTTCATCAATAAAAGATAATTATAATAACTATTTTGAACAAGAAAAGTATATTTCAAAACTTTCTTTTTAATAGAGATTGAAATGCTAAATACGTATTTCAAACTTTACCAAAAACAACGGAACGATCTTAGAGACACTAGATCATCGAATGTAGAAACTCCTAAACGGGGTCAAATTTGTATAGATTAGTGGTTCCCTGAGCTCTCTATGCCTCGCCATCTTAAGATGGGGTTCAAAATGAGTAGGCAACCAAATATACCTCTTAATTTTGTTGTCAGTATTTTACCGAAATGATGGGGTATTTCCATTCAAATTATACGTTAAACTGCACTTGAAACCTTTGCCGATCTAACAAAAAGTATCCGGTTCAATTCTGTCAAGTGTAGGTGACGAATTCTGTGAATATCGGCGTTCTTTTGTTGAACGCAAGAAGACTACGACATAGCCACCAACAGTCTTAAAATCCTTCACCTAGACGCGACAGAATTGAGCCGCATATTTTTGTATTATCGGCAAAGGTTTCAAGTTCAGTTTAACGTATAATTTGAATGGTAATACCTAATCATTTCGGTGAAATACTGACAATAGAATTATGAGGTATATTTGGTTGCCTACTCATTTCGAACCCCACCTTAAGCTGACCCGCGCTTCTTACTAGGGTAGTTAAAACATTTTTTAGTTGAAACAAAACTAACATTTCTTTTATAAATAATATTTTTTCAATATAACAAACGAAACACTTTGAAAGAAAAAAATCTGATGCGGCCAGGCACATGACTTTATCACACTGTACAGTAGTGTCAAACGCTGATGAATCAAAATATCTGTTAAATTTTTACTAGTTGTAAATGCAGATACGAGCGATCACGATCAAGTAGCATGTTTTCATGTGTGTAGTCGGGTTAGCGCTGGTTCGAATAAAAACTGCTAACGCTTCACTAATCACTACACTATTTATTGTATATACATAATGCACAGAGCGACCAACAAGGTCAACTGCTGTGTATGAGTTTCAAAGTTAAAATTTGCTCATGCAGCTAAACTATTAATTTTACAAAAAAATGACATTGACATAAATTTTAGAACATTTCCTCTACTTTAATTTATTATTTAACTATTTTCACGAAATTACAGAAATTGCGGTTCAATATCGTTGAAAAATGCTAAGAGTAAACCTCCAATTCCTTTGGGCCCTTTTCAATAAAACTTCGTTCAGCTCTAAGTTTAGTCTGAAACTTCTAAATATGAAATTTCGTCCTTTCGTCTTTTCATTTTATACTTTTATTGCTACCACTGTTATTATATTACTATATTTTATGAAAAACATTTTATTCCATTGATAAATACAAAATTTAAATTACTTTTGATATATTTATTGATCTATGCATACCAAGCTTAAAGGCCAGCATACAGCTGTGGTAAAAAAAACTAAATATGCTGTTCAACTTTCGGTAGTTTAAAACACAGCCTTTAAAACAACCGGTTTAAAACATGTTCAAAACAAAATATTTGTTTTCAAATATATTTAAAACGCTGTTCTAAAACAAGTGTTTCAAATATAAAAACTATCTGCGCTATTTTGACATCAATTTCGGGACTGATCGGTATTTTTCGGGATATATCGAGATTTTCGGGATTATCCCGAATAGAAAAATTGTCGGGATCCCGAACTTTCGGGATCCCGAAATTTCGAGATAGGAAACCCTAACTGCGATCGTTGCCTTTGTGTCGGTTCAAAAAGTACATAAAGAATGTGTTGTTAAGTGAAGCGTTTTACTCCATTGCTGAATTTTTAGCCTATGTGAATTAATTTAGTTGTTCTTTTGTTTAATTATATTGCGTTTTCTTGTGTGTTTTTGGTTTTTGACTTTCTGTAATAACACTGTATTGTTATTATTTGAAATAAATGTATTGAATTGAATTGAATTGAATTAAGTGACTTTGCCTTGTACGCTGATTTCGATCATTAGTAATTTCAACAAAATAGGTCAATATTTTTTTCGATTTCCTTGTTTTTAACAACATTTGTACGCTACGAATTTCAACAAAATATCAAGTATTTGGTATCATAGTACTCGGAAGGATGTTTTCTATCGAATAATCACGGTGTGGCCATTGGCTACCCGTGAAAAAACTGACTCACTGGCCAAAAGCCAATAAAATCACGCTAGAGGGCGCCAGTAATGCAATGTCGGCCAAAATCGATTTAGTTAGTGTTTATTTGACAATTTTCGACTATTTTCGCCAATTCATAGCCACCTAGATTCACACACAAAAAAGTTATTTTTGCGTTGCCTTGGTGATACAAATTGTCATCCTGATTGAAAATAAATCACCAAGAATACAGGGTCCCATTTAAAATTTCAATGATGACGTCATTTCCGGAAAAACCGGAAGGCATATTAACCTCAAGAGTATCCCAAACAATGGCTTTTTTTTGTCTATTAACACTTTCCCAAATTTCATTAGTCCAGCTTTATAAAAAAAAAAACAAGCGGGAGTACCTATGCCGTGGGTCACCCGGTATAGACAAAGAATGACAATAATTAATCCAGGTGAGGATAATTTGTGGAAAAATGCCTGGGTCTAGATTTGAATCAGGAACTTCCCAGTTTCTGGCCGGGAGCTCTCCCAGTTGAGCTATCGAGGCAGTGTAATAAATTTCCTATAAATTTCCACCGTCTCATCTACCTCAAGCAAGCAAAATTTTTTTAAACTAGTTGTTAAGAAGCATTTTCCAACTATGGCTCGCTGGTGCCGCAAAAAGTTTCTAGGGAGGCCAGAGTTTCAAAGTTTCAATTACGGTTTCAATAAAGTTGTTTTCAAAAAGCTTTCGTACTTGTTCTATCAAGGCTTAGCCTGGACAAGAGGTACATTTGTAAACACAAATGGATGGTAAACACAATTTGAACACGTTCACCTATGAGAATTTAATTTTCAAATTTGCAAGCTTTTATTTGGAAAATGCTTATACCTGTTTCAGGTTACCTAAAATTTAACTTTTCGTAGAAAGAAGTTTTTAACTCACAGAGACAAAATCTGGTTTTGTTTTGACTGTCCGCTTCTAGCGGTGCTGCTAGCGGTAGTGTTGCCGCTGACTGTGTGTTCATGACCATAAGCACCTGTGTATTCAAATGCTCCGCTACCAACGCCGCTATCAGCACCGCTAGCAGAGCCGCTAACTGTTTGTCCGTGCACTAACTTGGCGGACATGTACTCTCCATAGTTTCCCGATTAAGATTAGAATAACTTATTAGTGGTCTAAAAATACCAAAACTTTGTTTTTTCTAAAAAAAACACAAACAGTGGAAAATAATAAATTCTAGGGAACATTTATTTTGCGGAATGCACAGATTTCTTTGTGACCTGAGAGACGACCATACCAAGTACACCGGTTATTCAACTCTCCAGCAATAAATACTTATTTTTAACCGATTTTGAGAATCGATAGATTAGGATTCATGCAGCGATAGTTTTGCCTAAAAACATAAAAATACATTTATGTCATCTTAAGGAAAAGAAAGAACTAACGGACAACTTAATGGTATCTGAAGGCTTTCTTGCCATTATTCCTTTTATTTTACCTTTTTTATACACACATCCTTCGTTCGTCGTTCGTCGAAAGAAAACCGGAAAATCTGCACACTTGCAGGATTGATATTTGTTATGACAGACAGAGAGAGAGAGAGAAACACCCACCCTTTAGTGCGAGGAAAATACGTACGGTGGCGTCACAGGCGTTTATGATTGCGTGTCACAGCCGGCTCAGACGAGTCAGGATAATTCATCAAAGTGTCTAGAACTGCTCGCGAGCTAGCGAGCGATCCATTCAATGTGATACCGCGACAATGGCGTCTAATGCCCCAAATGAATTTCGTAATAATTGTCGTCTGGAGGGGTCGCGAGGGGCGGTAAGCGGGCGGGCGGGCGGCTGGAGGAAGAGGGTGGCTAGTTGAAGCGTCGGCGAACCTTTGTTTTCGCCGCTGAGCGCGATTGCTCCTCAAATATTTACGATTTTAGCAACGCAACATCGCAGTGATTAATCGTTTCCACTCGGCGAAATCGTTACACAACCAGGGCAGGCGTTTTCTCTAATGCGAAATGGCTGCTACCGGCTTCCCTTGCCACCTCTATTCCTCGTTCGTCTTCCTTGGCGTTGTTGGTGCTGGTGGTGCTACAGGACCTCACTGATTTCCCCGTCCACTACATCATGGTGCTCCAAAGATACATTCACATTTCACGAAAAGCGCTAAAAAACTCATAGATATTGTAATATTAAAAATTTTCAATAATGACATGGTATGGCGCTGCTCGGGCAGCAGATGCTGCTTTTTTTCTTCCCGAAAGATTGCCAATGTGGCCAGTTGTCTGTAAGAAACAAGTACCTACCTACTTGTTGCTGTACGAGATCTCCCAGCTTTTCCATTGTGCACATTACATACTATGTCTGATTGAACTTTATTACCAAATTTGAAATACCTCTTTAAATTGTCTCACAGATTATTGTTGCAAAATTAAGTGAAAATGTAAACCGATATGTCGCATAGTTAACGCACAGAAAATCTCGTACTTATGGAGTGTATTTGGCGGTCGTTTAGATAAAAATTTGGATTGTTCTGAAACCTAGTGAGTATAATAAGATTGAGAAAAACCTAGTGAGATTCGAGAAGAAACAACAATTTTCATTTCCCAAATGTACCGGAATTAGTTATAACTGCACTCAGTTTCAGACTTTTCAAAATAAAACCTTTTTCTGTATGGTATCATAGGACAGATATTTTAAAAACATCTTTCGTTTCAGAAAAAAATCTTACCTAATCCGATTATGGACCCAACATATTTTTTTGATAGTTGTCTATCCAAAACTGATGGGGCTTATAATGGCCTTCATCTGATGCGCTAAATCCTTGACTATTGATATAATATCACTTGCCTTCTCTACTAACCAAACACAACACTCAAACACAATTTTTTATACCAAGGAATAAACAGTTGTTGCAAAGTATATACAGTGCAACCTCGTTAAGACTCAGTTCTACCTCTCCTAAAGCGCGTTTTCAAATAAAGACGTTATTTATTGTTCAAAGTTTATGAATTTTGAGTGTAACGAGTTGGGCAGAATAAAAAATAATTTTTTGGAAAGATAAAAATTAATTTTACTTCTACATCTTTGGCTTTTTTTTTTCAAATGTAAAACATCTAGCCCAAGTCATGGTACAAAAAAAGATTTTTTATTTAAAAAATGTATTTATGTGACGTTGGTGGGGGACAGGCTGACCACTCCCAGCAAAAAAAAACATCGACAACGAAATATTTCGTTAGTCCAGACACGTTAGTCCGGACATCCGGTAATCGGACATGGTCATCACATACGATGACGATGACGATTATGTAGTATCTACATTATGGTGGAATGGATATTTTTAATTTTGTGATCTTGTTTTGTGTAAGCTACTGCTGAAAAGAAAACATGTTATCTTAAATGTGCAAAAAATTAAATACTTAACACAAAAAAAGAAATGATTAATGTGTAAAGGACAAAAATATTTCTGATTAATGAGGCCTAGGAAAGGCTGCGATTGTTGACAAGAATAAGAATAAAATAAAAATACTAGAATATGTTTCTTTCATCAGATTCTGGCATAAGAAACAAAAAGGCAAGAAATGAAGCTACGATCATTTCTTGCAATGGAAGAGGCGTCGTGCTCTGTATATAATAAACGCCATCAAACGCCTGAATCTTTGCTGCGCTATCTCCACAATAAGCTCGTTCGTCTACCCGTAAAACCAGTCGAAGCTTATGACACCACCGATTCATTGGTCGCCTGGTAGGTGGCGACTGGTAGCTTACGATTGATTTTGCAGCATTGGGGTAAAATGCAAAAAACCAAAAAAAAATGTTACTCTTTTGCACAAATAAAGCGCAATGTTTGTACCTTTAAAAAGTTACCAGTATTTAGTTATTATACGATAGCCGTTAATTTTTATTAATTAATTTGTAATAGTTGAATAAATATTTATTTTACATTTTTAATCTTATATATAATACTTTCGCAACCTAACCTACGAATAATGTTATTTATGACACTTTGGCGGTTGTTATATGACACATGTGCAGTTGTTATATCCGGTAATCCGAATAAATAGCTAATCTGGACAACTCCCTGGCATTTAATTGTCCGGATTAAAGTAGTTGCATTCTATAAGAACCTAGGTCCACGAACACGACCTAGGTTCTGGTTTGATATTGCAGGAGGCACTACATATTCGGGTATTTGGCAAATATTTCACTTTTTCACTATAGGCTTGGATAGCCGATATTTGCCAAATAGGTACACGAATATGAAGCACCAGCCGCCGCCGCTGGTGCTTCATATTCGTGTATTTGGCTTTATGTTATACCATTTTTTTTGTACTAAAACTCAGCAATAGAAAACTAATCACAATCGTACTCTGTCGTAACTACTATAACATCTACCTTGAAATACAAAATCAACTGTAACACGCACGCAATACAGAGGTCTTTGCTGAAGTTGGGTTGGTTTTACTGTAATACCGAAAAAGTTGGCACTAGAACAACACTATTTAAAACTAATTCTCCTAATAGAAGCTCTTTTTGCGCATAAGAAAAGTTCCTTTTTCTTATTAAATTCTTTTGAGACATCTATGAGGCATTCCGTCTCGTCAAATCATTCCGGTTTGCTAATGCTTGGCCCTATCTGCGGCTAAGTTCAATTGAAACATTGGACGAACCCCTCGTTATGAATTACAATCATTGCGCCAGGAGCGGTTGGTGTTGTCGCCTGAACTTGTCCTACATAGGAAACGGTGGAAGCATTAGTGATTAGCGGGTCCAGATGTGTTCTCCCTTCGCCCTTCTTCTTCTCTTGTATATCTGGGCACGAACCGTACGTTTCTCCCGCTGCTGACAGATGCGAATTAAGCGAGGAGGGTCATCCTGCGCCAAGTTGCCACCCCAGTAGGCTAGGGAGCTACCGAGGATATTACAACCCCACATCCAACCCTAATAGTTTGCGACTTTGTAAGCGGATGTTAATGTTAACTAAAAAAAACACCGGTATACAAATGTCTCATATTTTCTCTGTTTGTTCGCTCCGTCGCTTTTTGGTTGGTTGCATAGGATTAAAATTGTTGATCATTATTATTCTTATTGTGAAGTATTATCCTAATTATTTTTTTTTCTGATTTCAGGTACGTATTCCTGTTCCTGACTACTACAAATATGCAGCCAGTCTTTAAAAATCAACGAGCGGTATGCATGTTACTATTGGTTTAATTCGCATGGACAACATTAGACAGCGTAATTTAAATACACTGTGGGCAAAATAAAAATGGTACAAAATTTTAATCACTCGTATTTTAAAATAATATTTAGTCAATTCAAGTATTTCTTTAAAAAACGAATTGCTTGTAGTGTGAAGATTGAAACCATACCATATTCGGAATAACAGAACGTTTCAATCCAAAGTTATGTTGCTTTATGTTTGGCTATGCAACATTTCCGATAATATCGGGTCAATTTAATGTGAAATGAAGGGAGTATTAAAATCAATGGGTAATGACATGTGTCTTGTTTTGGTAAAGAAGGGCACTAGCGATGTTACAGCATCGTATACAGGATGATTTTTTTCTTATACATGGTGAAATACTTAAACAATGTTTTTTATAGTTTTTAGTAAAAACCAGTGGAATGTGACATTTGTAACAAAAACATTGCAACTGAAAGAGAAATCTAACTGTGTACTTGAGTTATCTTTAAGGATCGTGGAGAAACCATTGGTGTTGTTATGGGCGGCATGTTTCAAGTTATCATTTTAGGTGGTCTTTTCGTCAGTTTTAATTATGATGTATCACACTTGTTGTTTAGATGTCAATTTTAGACGTATGTTACTTGGTGTTATTCTTTGTTTGTTTTTGCTTCAATTAAATCCTCTACGTTTTTTGAGTATGTCACATCCCTCGAACCATGTCTTCTTTTTTTATTTGTATGTCATGTTTAAATAAAGGGAACTTCCAACATCAGCCTGAAGCCAGCCTGAATACATTGTGGTCGTTTTTTAGATATGTTTTATTTGAAGTAACTTTTACGTGAAAAACGAACAGCAAAGACAAGTGAAAGCAAACTGCCATAGTTTTAGTTCAATAAAAAACGATGTTGATTTTAGTTCCAAATTACTGCAAAAGCAAAATGTTATGTTTTTGTTGCAAAAATATCAAAATTTGCAAAAAAGCTACAGCCCAGTAATTGCAGTACAATATGGAAAAGATGTGAGAAAAATCCTTCAAAAGATTCAAAATCAAACATGGCGCCCATAAGAAAACTAAACGTTGGCCATAGTTTCTCCACCATCTTTAAAGATAACTCAAGTTCGCAATTGGACTTTTCGTGGGTATGCAATGGAATCGTTTTTTTATCTATGCAAACGTCCAAATTCCTGCTTTTTTGAGTAAAAACAGCAATAAAAAACGATGTTTCAAAATTTCACCCTGTATACTAAAAAAATCACCCTGTATACGATGCTATAAAATCTCTACTGTTCCTTTTGACCAGAAGAAAACAAATGTCATTACCTACTAATTTCATTACACCTTTCATTTCACAGTAAATTGAAATGTTGCATAGCCATACATAAACCAACATTACATTGGATTAATACGTTGAATTATTGCAAATAAGGTATGTTTTCAATCTTCACAATATAAGCAATTAGTTTATCAAAGAAATGCTTGACATTACTTAATATCTTTGGAAATATGAGCAATTGGAAATTTGTACCGTTTTTTTTTGCCCACAGTGTATATTATGATATGATGATTTATATTATTTGATGATACACCATATATAACAAGCTTAGATAAAAACCGTGGTGGTTTGATAAAATATACTATAAATTGTAGTAATACCAGAAGTACCGGACTTCGGTTAAGCCTAAGGCAGTGCCAACATTTGTCTGGTGAATATAAAAGGTAGTGGAAGAGATACTCTTTGCAATGATTTACTGATCTAGGTATATTACGTTACTGTACTACAGTACTTTATTGAAAAGGACGCCGAGCACAATAACAACAAGAGCTTTAAATAATAAAATCATTGGGCAAATAAAAGTTCATCAACATTTTTATATGTGAACAAATTTTCAGCAGAGTCCAGCTAAAATAACACTTTTTAAGGTTTACTTCGGGGTACAACTGAATTTCTGAATTCCTGAAGTTTGTATACGAATATTTGTATACGAATAAATCTAGTTAAATAGGTTCTAAATGACTAAATGACACTTCTATAACCCTAATATTTTATATCAAACTACCCAACACACTGTATACTGTATGCGCTTTATTTATTATGAATTACAAATTAAAAACCTTAACAAAAATAAATCATTAACAGAAAATATGATATCAAAGCTTACGGACTCATATTTGGTAACTATTAGTTCTAAATTTGACCGTTATTAGTTTTTTAGGCATATTCCTAATATCACCACTACTGCCAGAATGTTCTGTATCATAGTTCCTTGGATACACGCTAGTGTTCTGCCAATAGGCAAACACATGAAAGGATTTTTTAAGGGATTTGGTCAGCTGTACCAAGTCTGCTCCTGTATTACAACACATGCGAAGGTGCACGTGACGTCGTGGGGTGTAAGTCCGGTGACCTGGCGGATCTAATGGGATCTTTAGTAATAATTGCATAAACGGCTGTGCTATATATGGTTATAAAGCAATATTCTACTTAATATATTCAAAATCACTATGGAAAAAACCAGGATTGTTATAAAAAGCATTTTTCGTTATTTTAAACAAGAAATGCCAACAACTAGCATACGTTTCTTCTTTCATTTGATGTACATTTTCTTACAATCGGATGAAAACAAAGGATTTATGCCATCTGCGATTCTAAAACGATGTATTTTTCTATACTCGCACATCTGAGGATGAAAATGATAGGTCATAAGTTTTTAGACGAATAATTAGCGGAGCATCGCGTTGTAATAACTAGCATAAGGGGCGGCAAGGTTCCACATTTATTTGGTGTTCATTTTGTTACAATCGGTTGAAAAGGGAATTTATGTAGAATACTTTTCTGAAATGGTGTACTTCTTTCCTGGAGTACCTATCCTAGGGTAAAAGGTTCATGCATTTTTTCTGACCACTAATGTGTTAAGCACATTCTCTATTATTTGTTCAAGTGATAAGAATTAGTATAACAAGCTACACTATAAAGGGGTGTGACTGTTATCTAATAACTCATAAGTGCATTTCTGATAATACAACTCACTTTTTAACATCATGCCACATCAAGCACATTGGTGCGCCAACTGCTACACTGCTCAAAAAAATTAGGGAAACAGTTTTTTCGAAACCTGTAACTTTTTAAATAATAGTTCTAGGCAAATCAAATTTGGCACGCTTTTAGGGCATATATTTAACTAAAGAAAATTACAAAAACAATGTTACAAGTCTTAGTTACTTCTAAGTTACATTTAAAAAAATAAATTAATAACGCAAAAAAAAATGGAAAAATGAAAAATATGCTTTGAATTCACGTATGAACGCCTACAAGCCTACTAAAGATGACAAATGAATTCAGTTGTCATTTTTCGTCGATTAGAAACGTCATTAGAAGTACAATAAAGCATCTTAGTGAAGTGCAAGATGCTCGTGCTGTCGCCCTTATTCAGCATGGCCACTCTATTCGACATGTTAGCAGGGACCGAGTTTCCTCTCTTGTTATTCAGCGTTTAACGAATCGGTTTCGGGAGACTGGCTAATATGTTAGCAGAGCTGCACAAGGTCGAAATCGAAAAACTACTCAAAATCAAAACCGATTTCTTGTCCTTTCCTCTCAACGTCAGCGTACTGCCACAGCACGAGACCTCCTAAACGACATAAGACGAGCACATGGAATAGACATTTCTGATCAAACTGTTAGAAACAGATTAAAAGAAGCGAATTTAAAACCAAAAGACCTGTCCGCGCACCACGCCTTACGCTGCATTACAATGCAGCGCGAATGAGGTTTGCTCTGGATCACAGAGATTGGCAACTTCATCACTGGGCTCCTGAACTGTTTACAGACGTGTCCAGATTTCGTTTAACTCGTTGCGACGGTCGAGTACCTGTATATAGACGTCCTGGTGAACGCTACGCAACCGCTACTATCCAGGAAGTGAATAGATTTGGTCGTGGATCTGTGATGGTTTGGGCTGGAATCAGTATAGACAACAGAACTGATCTTGTTGTGGGTCCTGGTAGACTAAATGCCATGAATTACATCGAAAACATCTTGGAGGACCATGTGGTGCCTGCTGCATATGGCATCGGTCAAAATTTTATCCAAATGCAGGACAATGCAAAGAAACTCACCAGAAACTTTTTACAAGAACGTGGAATTCAGGTCATGAAATGGCCGGCGTTTAGACCTGAATCCTATTGAACACGTGTCGGATCAGCTTGATCGACGTGTTCGCAAGCGCTCTAATCTACCACTAACCATACAGGAACTGACACAAGCCCTGATTGAGGAATGGGAAAGCATACCCCAAGAATCTCTTCGCAGACTAGTGCGAAGCATGCCACGCAGGTGTGAGGAAGTGATTCGTACTCGTGGAGGGCATACACTGTATTAAACCTACCTAATCCGGCTGTCATCGATACTATGGCAATCATTTCCATTTTGTTTTGCGTTATTAATTTACACTTTTAAGTTGAACTTAGAAGTACAGTAGAACTCCAATTATCCGGATTAATTGGGACCAGACCCAATCCGGATAATCAAAAATCCGGATAACTGGATTTTTCATTGTAATCTACTAGAGATGATTACAAACTAAGAAGAGCAACTCACGTGACAAATATCAGGGGAAAATGCAAGCGTTTATACACGTGCGCAACCTAGCAGGAGGCACGTTCTTACTTCAAACGTATCTACAAAATGTTACATGGCAAACATTTAAAAAACTATGTATTACTATATTATATTAATGTATTTCTGTCTGTACCTATAGATTTTAGTCATATTACATTTCATTTACTTTTACATATTTCATTTACATTATACGTTTTTTACATTTGGAACCTGTCTGTTATTAATTTTTGTTTCAATGAGCTACATCGCTTTTTAGCTGCCAAGTCGCGAATTCTTTTAACATGAAGCAGGTGAATAGCGTCGCAGTCTTCTTGATTTTCCATCCACACTAATGCTAGTTCCAAAGCATGAAATGCATCGTTGTGAGAAGGCACGTTTCGCTTTTCTATTTCTTCCTCGTTTTCACTTTCCCCATCCGATGTATCCACATTTACGAGATCATCCACAATTTCGTCATCAGTCATGATTTGGTAGCCGGGATCGGAGAAGTCAGATGTCAGCCAGTTATTCACATCTTCCACCTCACATTGTGATGAACCAGGAATTTGGGTGACCATATTTGCTAGTTCATTAGTTGTGATTTCTGATTCTCCATCACTTTCATTTTCTATGTCACTCATAATTTTTCTCCACGCTCTCTTCAATGTTATTGGTTTGAGCTGATTCCAAGCATCTGCAGCCATGTAAGCACATTCTTTCAGGTCTATACGCTTATAGAAATCCATAACTTGATCTTCGTAATCGGAGAGAAGTAGTTTACGAAGGAGTATTTTTCTGTAATGGCGTTTCATACACTCGATAATGCCTTGGTCCATCGGCTGTATGAGACTTGTTACATTTGGTGGTAGAAAGACCACTGATCACTGTCCATTTCCTCGCTCTAAACTTTCAGAAGACGGGTGAGATGGAGCATTATCCAGAAGCAGTAAAACCTTTCCTTTTTTGCCGATATTTTTCTGGAATATTTTGACTTGTGGAATGAAACTTTTATCGTACCACTGTACAAACACGTCACAGTTCATCCACCCTCGCTGGGGGTTCATGTACACCACGGGAAGGTTTTTAATGTTCTTGAAGGCCCTAGGTTTCTTTGATTTTCCTATCATAAGCAGTGGAAGTTCGTGAGTTCCAGTCGAATTTCCTCAAGTCAAAATAGTAACACGGTCTTTGCTCATCTTATAGCCAGGTGCCGTAAGTTCTTTTTTTGAAACTAAAGTTCTGCTAGGCAGGGTTTTCCAGTACAAACCAGTTTCATCCGCATTATAGATAAAATCTTTATCGAATTGTCCTGAAAACTTTGTTGTAAATTCGGAAACAAAGGTATCAGCGGCATGCTGGTCGGCAGACATTTTTTCGCCGTGAATTTAAAGCTCGCGAATTCCGTGCCTTTCTTTAAAATTTCTATGCCAACCTTGACTTGCCTGGAATTGCGGATCCCCTCCTAATTTTTCATTAAAAATTATTGCCTTTTCTGAAAGTACAGGTCCAGATATCGGCTGGCCTTGAGAACGTTTTTGTACAAACCAAGTGTAAAGGGCATTCTAAAGTTTATCGTTTACAGGCCCTTTCATTGATTTTCTACATGAACTTCCTTCTTCATTTTCAATTTTGGAAACAAATTTTTTTAGGAATCAGCATTTCTTTTTATATTTGAAATCGTTGAAGTTCCGACACCATACTCCTCCGCCAACATCTTCCCAGATTCACCTTTCGCTAGACGACCAACGATAATCATTTTCTCGCTCACTGTTAAAACAACACGTTTTCTTTTTGGCGCCATCACTCAGCCACAATTTAATAACTAAAGGAATTTCAAAACAGCACCACAGATCACAACGAAAGCTAAAAACACCCCGCGGAAGCCTGACTATGTGTGGTTATGTGTTATATCACATGTTAGGGAGTTCTCCTGAATATGTGTTGGAATTACGATATGCGCACGTATATATCACGGGATTTCACGAATCCATCGTTCTAAATCAGCTATATAGATGCTTTTATTTGGATAAACTGAACAAAGAACTTTTTGTTGCTAATATTTGTTTAGTATTCTAACGTTAAATCTATTAATAATTCAAATAATTTTTTCGTTATGAACAATTCTACATTTTCTCTAATCCGGATAATCAGATATCCGGATAATCGAGGTCCGGATAATTGGAGTTCTACTGTAACTAAGAGTTGTAACATTTTTTTTCATAATGATGACGAATGAATGTAATTCATGACGAAGAGAAATTTGTTCCAGATAAATATCACAAATTTCACCGTTCTTTCCTTTTTTCTAGACGGTACCTGTCAATATGTTTATTAATACAGAGTTTATACATCAAACTATACAAAATTCGTTATTCGATTGTTTGATGGACATGAAGCCGGACCATTGGAAATCGACGCTTCACGTGTCCGTCAGAATCGAATAAACTCTCTGCCCTCTTTATGCAACATATTAAATGCATTAAATATAATTATGCGCGAGGCCTGGAATTCGATTTGTATAGCGGGCCGTTGAATATGCAAGCCATTATCAAATTAATAATAACATTCTGATGCATTCGGCTGGATTGTACGGCGCGCACCGTCCGAATCAGAAATCTATGTTTCGAGACTGACGTCACATCACACTTCACTTCATTGGCGATCGGTGGAAAATGGAAAATCAAAACGTTCCTTCTCCTCGATCCGACAAACACGGCTATAAACATCGTCGAATTAATTAAATCGCGGCGTTATAATCGATATAATGCATGCCGATGTTTGAAACAAACGAAAATTTAATGGTCTATTCGAGTAGTAAACTGGTAAACTGCATTAACCGGAGAAATGAGAAGATAGTGATCATAATGCAAAATTTCTACTACCGTAAAGTATTAACCAAATTGACAAATTGTTTCTAACATCGATCAAAATAATTATTACTTTTATTAAAATCTCCACCGGCTGACCATGAACATGACGTTGAAATCTTTGTAATGCGTCAGGTTTTCGAAGAAAAGGAGGTTAAAATGCCAAAAACACTTGATTTACGTTGAACTTTGATCTCCAAAACACAGAGAGGTACTAGGGCGGCTAAATGAGACAAAAGTTGTGCATTTGTGGACACTTCTCAGAACAGTTGCGCTTTTCAAACATTTTGCATGGATCATTAGATATTACGAAAAAAGTAAAACCAAAAAGCTTTCTTATTTCGAAGATTTGAATTTTCATATTCAAGCATACGAGAATACTTGTAACTATTTTTGTTGTTAAAAATTGGTTTGTCGGCCAGATTTAGGTGGGCGATATCCATTTTTTTTGTATTTTTTACGGATTTAAATACACTATGGAAATTGTTTTACAACCATGTAATAAAACAAGTTTTTAAATTATCCCAAATGTACTCATTAGAAGAAGCCTGCCAGATCACTGTATATAATTCTTTTTTAAACAATAAACTAAATTTCACATTTTAGAAAAATAATAAATCATTACAAGTCAGCAGTTCCTCTTGTGGATTGAAAATACCTCTAAAAATAGTACGTAAGTATTTGGCAACCCATCAGTTTTAACTTTTCTCACAAATATTCTACTTACTGAACTTCGCCGTTAACTGCATGTTTGAAAGATAGCTGCTCGCTCTTTACTGTCGATCTTTGGGCAAAACTATCATCTTTAATAGGTTGTTTTTTCTATTGGCCAACAATAGTATCTTTTTTACTTTATCATACGCAGTATGTAAAGTATTGCAATCGTGCAATCGTGCGGAAATATGCCTTTTTGGGTCCCCTGAACATTTTTGACCAAGGTACAAAAAAATGTCTGTGTGTGTGTGTGTGTGTGTGTGTGTGTGTGTGTGTGTGTGTGTGTGTGTGTGTGTGTGTGTGTGTGTGTGTGTGTGTGTGTGTGTGTGTGTGTGTGTGTGTGTGTGTGTGTGTGTGTGTATGTGTGGATGTGTGTACCCGTTTTTGTGGCGACGATTCCGGAGAAACTACTAAAGGTATCGGGACGAAACTTCATATTTAGAAGTTTCATAACCAAACTTAGAGCTGAAAAGCTTTCTGTTGAAAATGGTCCAAAGGAACTGCAGGTTTAGTCTTAGCATTTTTGAAACATTTTGTAAATAAGCCGCCATTTCTGGAATTTCGTCGAAATAGTTAAATAATAAATTAAAGAAGATGAAATTCTGAATAATTTATCACTATGACATTTTTTGGTGCAATCAATAGTTTAGCTGCATGAGCAAATTCTATTTCATCGAGATCGGTCGTACTCCTTTAGAACTAGTAGCCAGAATATGTCAGATTATGTCAGATATGATTCTAATGGCAGTACGTAGTGTCAAACGCAAATGTTTTGACAACCTACTGTCAATATAAGCTGCGTTCGGATATAGTATACCGTACACTTTTTACACCCAATAACACGCAAGTGTCATTTGGACAGTGTACCCTGTGTCAGCGGAGTACAATATCCGACCGCAGCTTTATTCGACATATCTGTCTAGTTCTACTAGTTTTATTTTAATGCAGACATAGCCGATCTCGATCAAATAGAATCTCATGCAGCTAAACTATTAATTTTATATATAGTATGATAAAGTCATGTGCCTGGCCACATCAGATTTTTTAATTATTTATTGCTTATTCTGGGAAAATTTTTCTTTCAATATAAAAATTCTGAGATACACGTTGGATTTTCCACACACATGTGCAATTCATTTTGGACATTTCTTAATAATATTGTGGATATTTGTATCTCTGCTGTCCCACACACAAACGTAACAGCAGTTTTTTTTTGTAAAAGAAGGTGACAGCTTTTAATTCGCCGTAAACTTTCCATTTGTATTTTTCTCTACCAGATTAAATTTAATATAAATTGCATGTTTTCATATGTTTCCTTTTTAATATAATCAGAAAATCTACGTCTGCAATTCGTATCTATGTGTATTTCTTGTCATTATGAAGCTGTATGGTCAAGAATTGTCAATTAGCTTTCTATAACCTTTTGAACCCTTTAAGTGACTTTAAGTGAGTACTATTTTTTCAAGAAATGTGACTGGGATTTCATATTTGATTATAAATTTTTCTTTTAAACAGCATTTTAAAATAACAAAATACGTTTCACAAATTGAAAAAATTCACGTTTGCATTTTTACTTTATCATACGTAGTATGTAAAGAGAAAGGCATTTGTCGGGCAATTCCGTCATACGAAGATCGATTCCTTATATATCTCACCGTCGATTAACCAGCTTTCCTCGTAGTATGTAAAGTATTGTAATCGTGCCAAAAAAAAATTGAGATTTTAGCGGAAATATGTGTTTTTGGGTCCACTGAACATTTTTGACCAAGGTACAAAAAATTTCTTTGTGTGTGTGTGTGTGTGTGTGTGTGTGTATGTCTGTGTGTGTGTACCCGTTTTTTTGTGGCGACAATTCCGGAGAAACTACTAAAAGTAGCGGGACGAGAAAAGCTTTCTGTTGAAAAGACTCCAAAGGAACTGAGGGTTTAGTCTTAACATTTTTGAAAGATTTTGCAAATAAGCGGTTATTTCTGGAATTTCGTCGAAATAGTTAAATAATAAATTAAGGTAGAGGAAATTCTGAATAATTTATGACTATGACATTTTTTGGTAAGATTAATAGTTTAGCTGCATGAGCAAATTCTATTTCATCGAGATCGCTCATACTGCATTAAAACTAGTTACCCAGGATTAGTCAGATATTGTGATTCTTATGACAGTAAGTAGTGTCAAACGCTGATGTTTTGACAATACCTACTGTCAATATAATCAAAATATCTGTCTACTTCTAGTAGTTTTATTTTAATGCAGACATGGCCGATCTCGATCAAATAGAATCTCATGCAGCTAAACTATTAATTTTATGTATGGTATAATAAAGTCATGTGCCTGACCACATCAGATTTTTTGTTTCAATTGACCCAATTTTTATAAACAATGAAGTTTTCCGAGAAATCATTCGTAAAGAAAAGAAGTATTTCCTTTCGTGTACATTTTCTGGAATACGTTGTATATTCAAGAATAATCGTTTAAAACATTGTATTTTTAAATCATGCGTTTTGGACATTTTGGTCCCTCTTAACTCAGAAATGTGACATATTGGAACTAGGAATGCGCGATTCGATACATTTGGAACTACCATTACTTTACCTTTCGATACTCGATATTTTGTACCGGTATTTCAGTAGTAAAACAAAATTAAAAACAAAGAAAAAAGATAGAAACGAAAAAATGAAAATTGAATGAACTGAGTGATTCACGGTAAAAATTAGAATCTACAGAGCAAATGATCTTGAAATCTTTCAAATACTGAAATACATCACAGTTCCATAATCTTCCCTACACGGATATTACCTTCTTCAATTATACATACCGTAAAATGTATGCAAAAAATGCATTTTAATAACTCGTGTAGAGGTAGCTCGGTAAAAGCTCTTTCGCTGCGCTCAAGCCTGTCAAGTGGCAGGGTTTAGTACTCAATTAAATTCGCCGGCCGCAGTTGAAATGCACGATTGAACTTTCATGCGTGAGCGATCGCAAAAAACCGGTTTTAATTTTAAGGTGTATTAACTACTGATAATTGGCAATTTATCCACGTTTGACGATTTGTTACCGAACGCTAAACGCAAATCAGTTTTGTGTATGTATAAGAACGCCGCGTCGGCGTCTGTATTCGATCTGACAAAATTCCGTAAGCAGGCTGAAATGTACGTTTCAACCTAAACGTTATAAACAAAAAATCAAACGTGATCAAAATTGCCACGCGCCTGGTTAAAGGGCCTGTAGAAATAGCAAATAAAAGCAATAGATATGAGAAAGGACAGCTAGTTGGCACTGCTATCCTTTCTTTTTATTTTCCTGTTATTACTTTTTACTTTTTTGTTATTTTATCTACTCTAAATTTACAGATAGAGTTCGGTAATTTTACAGTAAATGAGTTCTACATTTAAAAAACAAACGTACTGACTTCCATTAGAACCAGGAGCTCCAAGTTTTACTCCTGCTATATTTCCACCGAAACATACTGCACCGGAACAGATGTGGCTGTGCTTGTTTTACAGTTTGTTTGAAGGAACAATTTAAAACCGGCTCCTTCTTGTCGAATAACTTTTTTTAATCAATAGCAATGTTAAATTGTTTTTATAATAACAATATTTTTAAATTGTTTCCTGAATTGCATTGACAAAGTTTGTCAAAAACACTGTAAAAGTTTTAAGAAAATTCTTTGTCAACTTCTTCATGAAGTGTATTTGACAAGTGCCAATGGCACAGCAAAAATTCCACGAAACGTCATTTTTATGAATTGTCTTTATCCATGGTATTTGAAAATTTGCCATACATGTTGGTTCCCGAATACTTATAATATATTATCTCTACTTTGCATTCGTTATAAACTCATAACGAAACCGCTTTCGGTGTCGTTATGAAAACACTAGATCACAAACTTTTAGTAACTTTTAGTTTTCCAAGATTGATGATATTGACGTCAAGTGTCTAATAAAGGTGACATCTCAATCGCTATTGGCTCGCGTCAATCGTATTTGTGAATTTTACCACAACTACCTACTGTTAAATATGAAACTACTCTAGATTGTAAGATGACAACCGCAATTTTCGAAATTTATGTAAATTTAATGTCGCAAAGTAGAAAAAATAGTCTATAACACTCGTTTTATAAGACGTATTGGCGCACTCGTTCCATTTGGGTACTCCTCGCTACGCTCGTCGTGCCAAAACCACTCGTGCGCCATTTTTTGTCTTATAAAACTGTATTATAATATACTATTAGGGTATAGATAAAAACAGAACAGTTGAAATAGTTCAGTCATTCTAGTGTTTTGATATACGTTGTATTCGGAAGATTAATTGCAGTCGATAAAACTGATACCAATTCATAGCTTATGGTTTCAGTAGTAACATATTAAAATGTTTAGTTAAACAGTGCTTACCAGATTTTAATCCTTCATTCCTCGAATCCCACTCACTTAATCTCAAAACTTAAAATTCCCCATTGTAGCAGACAAAATTTACTATCAACATGATTCTTGAACCTATACGAGAAAATGAACATTTGAAGATACTTTCACATTCTAATGTGAACCGACAATCATCTGACCCCTGACGTGATATCGTAAAAAAGTACTTCAATAAATTATACAAAATTAATTGTTCATTTTCTCGTTAGGTTCCCGAATCCTTTTGATGGTAAATTTTGTCTGCCACAGTGTGGTATTTTTATTTTTGCAATTAAGTGAGTGTGATTTGAGGAATGAGGGATTAATGTGAAACAGGCACCATTTTCAATGGTTTTTAGTTAATTACAAAATTTCCATTTAACTATGATTCTAAACATTTTAATATGTTACTACAGGAACCATAAGCTATCGATTGGTATCAGTTTTATCGACTGCATTTGAATTTCCGAATCAAAATCTAGAATGACTGAACTAAAGATTAAGAAGCAGATCTTTTTATGCCGTAGCTATGGATTTGTTTATGTATGTAATTACCTAAGGCTGATAAGGCTAAAGTATCGTTTACAACCACTTAACTTAACTTAACGTACGAAAAATTATACTTAACGTACGAAATTTAGATCCGTTCCATTTACATTCACTAATAACGTTTTCGACTTACTGCACTTTTTCTGCACTAGCTTGCCCCGGGGCAGTTTTGCGTGTTCGACTTATAATTTTCAGGTGGCACTCGTCGAGTGCGGCGTGTTCGACTTACGACCAAAGTTGCCCTCAGTGCGTACTGAGGGCAATTTTCTTGCTCCGACTTCTGGAGTCGGAGCAGTGTCAGTGCAATATGGCGGACTGTCAACAAGCGATGTCAGGTTGCGCCAAAGTGATAGTGTCACGGCTTATGGACTTATTATCGTCTTCGTCATCTGCGGGCGAAGAAGATATGTTAATTGCTATGCAGAAAATCAGAAAAAACTGCCGCGAATAAAAAATTTTGATATCAACTTTTGATATCCCAAACCGACAGACCGGTTATAATAACGTAATTTTTTGATTTTGTTTACCCTTTAAAAATCTATGGGCGCAAAAACCACCCTCGGAAGGTTGCCAGACTTGATATTATCTTATTGTTACGCTAAAAGGGACAGATTCTGAAAGTTCTAGCTCTTGGACCATTATCTATTAAAATTTATTTATAATTGATTAAAATATGATTCTAACTGTGATTCTAACCTTAATCACGATCGATCACCATCCGACCAGTGACAGTTTGTGACACTCTGAAGCGTTCGGCTTACGAACTGCACGAAAAAAGTGCACATCCCACTGGCACGGTGCCGGGTCGCACTGAGAGCGTGCATAGAGCGGCTAAGTCGAAAACGCTATTACATTGGGATGCTTGACATGCGCATTTGACAGTGACACAATATGAAAACCATATTAAATCTATCGCTTTTATTTTGCAAATAAGCTTATGTTCACGCAAGTTGGATCAAGGTTCCATCATCCGTGTTAATGATCCGTTAATCGAGCTAAAAATATTGCAAAACAACACAAAGATAACAAAGTTCAAGTCGCACGAGTTAATTTTTAGGTTATGTTACTGTCACCATCATCCAAATTGTCAAAATCGAGATCTTGTGATTGGTGCACTTAGTGCACGGTTCCTAGGAGCAGGTTTTTTACGCAGCGTACAACGCAAAAGGCTTAGCGCAACACGCCGTCATATCACCGATAGGGAAGCAGTGTGAGTGTTTTCCTACAGAGCGCAAAACGTAATGTCAAAACACAAAATGTCAAAAGTGACATGAGCTAGTTAAGATGCGATTGTCATGCATTCATTCTTTCTACGATATGTGAAAAGATTGACATGAACGTTGGACGTACGTCTTCTCAGACGTGTTGTCACTTTTGACAACAAGCTGATACTTGACATGCCTCTTCTATTCAATTGTACGTTGCGTAAGAAACCTGCTCCTAGGAAAACCAGCCTTTATGTTTAAGTTTTCGTATGTTAAGTTAAGTGGATGTAAACGTTGCTTTAAGGCTAGTCCATGGCTAGTCACAGCTGTCACGTCGGTCGTCAAGTGTTGACACATGGTTGACACTTTGCAAAGGTTTGATGGAAACTTCATCAACTTTGCATCAAATATTTGACAAGATTGGAAAAAGATCTATTCGTCTAAACGGTTATATGACAGACAACATTTCAGCAAAAAATCTTATACGTTATATAACAGACGACACATCAGCTTCAATACATATTCTTTTATTATGTACACAATGTAATACAATATAATATTAATATAATACAGTGTACAATAAAGTAGAAACATATAAAAATATACTATAATAAAATAAACCATACACTATAAAAAAGTCTACATCTTCCTAAACAATGGACTATCGGTGTACGCCCCCAGCAACATATTCCGCACTGTAGGTGTCGCATACATCGGAAGATACGTACTATTCTCTTGCAAGAAGTCCAGCAGCTTCATCTTAATGAAACCTTCATAGTCGGACCCCAGGAATTTCTCCTTTAACGTTCTAATCTGGGGCTTGTCCAAAGCTCTCCAGTTGTTCTCGCGCAACAGCCTGACTACATCCTCAACCAGCGAGTTTCCTGGTTCGTCAGTCAAACTGGTCATCATATTCATGATGTCATCGTTCAACGTATTAAACCTATCATGGTATAACGCGCACATTTTAGGTTCGGAGAAGAATTTGTAAAGGTCTGGTACCAGTCCCATCGCAAATCTCTTGAGTAAATTGTTGAGAAGTTTTTCGTGTTTACCCCAGATATGGACGTAGTTCGAACTTTCGACTTCGTACTTTGATAAGCAGGTCATAGTTTCTACGATTCCGTATTGGTTTATATGCAGTTTGAAATAACCAACATGGGTGCTGTTGTCTAGTCGCAAAGGGTCCCCAGTTGTCAATGTTCGGCCGCTTTCTTCCAGATAGTGAGGGCTCGGTGCTCCTGGTTTCTTAATTAAGTAATAATGAGCTCCAGGAAGGTTAGCGACTAGCTTCAGTGGTTTATGGTATCGAGGAACAAGCATTTTATCCATCGAGGTGCATCTCTCAAAGAAAGAAGGTTTCTGCCTGTAAAAAATATCTGAGAAGAGTTTTTCGGCTATAACGTTGGCCATTCTGGTACCAACTTCCGTTTGGTTAAAGTACTCATGCTTCATGTGATCAGCGTAGTACCGCCTAGGGTATTTTGTCATCGAACCAGCCGCGTATATATTCGGGTCGTTTGTTCTGAAGTTTGGGTCAATCACCAAGCCACCATCATAAATCAAATTGGCTTTATTGATGGCCAGGAATGTGTTCAGGCTGATCTTCTTCTCAATGAACATAAATGCTGCTAAACATGGTATTTCGTAATTCCGGTACCTCGACTCAAAGGTGAGAAGCGTTACATGGTAAATTTTCCTATCAAATTTCCAGTCCAGGAACTTGCAACCTTTGTAGAGCTCAATACGTTGACCCTTTAGTAATTTTTTGACCCCTTCTTCTATATCGGCATCGTTAAAGATGGTACAGTCGGGATCTTTGTCTATATCGTCTTGGTGGAAGATCAAAGCAATGTCGTCGGAGTCAAACCCCATGCTGAGTACTGCTTGTACCGTGCAGTAAATTTGAATTGTGTTTCCATATATTATAACTTTCCCGGAAATGCCCCTCCTCTTGAAAGTGTGAAGTTTTTTCACCGCTGCGTCTACATCATCCTCAGTATTCACGACAAATACATTATCAGGATGCTCGTGTTTATACCTGTTAGGGACATTCCTTACTGGTAGTTGGAATTGGTGTCCACATGTCAAGAATAACAAATCGTACGGTAATCGGCCTTTATTTACGGTGATGTACTTCATTTTTCTATCAATACCGGTCATAACCCCTTTGATTTCATTAATATACGTTTTAAGAGATATTACGGACAGATAATGACCATCGATTTCACTGGAATCCGGTATTATTGTATCCCTGTAGATATTTGATTTATATGCTTGGATGCCATGGGTGGAGACTAAGGTGATATTATTAAATGTGATTTTGTAATTTGGGTTTTTCTGATATGCCAAGTTAACTAGAAAGGCGAGACCGGATGTACTAGCACCAACCACTACTATCTTATCGTTAATCTCAATTCTGGGAATGCCACAGAAGAAACCTGTGCTTATGTACGTAGCGAAAGGTAGCGTCACCCTCCGCAGTGCCTCCGGTATCGCCCAGTTGTCGTCCTCGCCTTTAGTGTATTCCGGCATATTACTGGGCATCAGCGGTACTAAGTTTCCAATAATACAAGCGGTGGGTATCATCATTTTTGTATGAACCTGTTCTGGCATCACTTTGTACAACAGCAATGAATAATTGGAGAGCCTGTGTAATTCCAAGAGGATGAATCTCGAATGCCTTTGAAATATTGGTGATATGACCATCTGTTCTATCGCTCCGACACATCCAGGTTTGTGAACTTGTAGGTCGATATAAGCAGCTAGTTGATAATGTGTTTCTACATAGGTCATGTCGTAGTATTCGTGCAGAACACACAATCCAACAATTTTATACTCACACTTCACAACGTAAGCTTCATGTGCCATATTATAGACATCACTTAGAGCTTTTTCGAATCTGTTCCAAACCTCGTCACCAGTAAGACATGATTTCAGTAGTGAGGATACTTGGCGAATGTCCCTCGTATCGGCTCTTCTTACATGAATCTCTGATAGTATAGCGCATCTATGTGCAACATACAGCTCATGGGGAAATGTGGAGCTAGGTCGTGGTGGAACTCTAACAAAGACGTTAGACTGCAGGTCAAATGCTGGTGCTGTGCTTGGAGTACAAAGTACGCAGTAATCCTTATCAGGGTATAACTCAAAACTAGTTTCCAAAAGTTCGTAAAGAGCTAACTCGTGGGCTGGCCAGGCAGCTGCCAACTCTAGAGTGAAGCAGTTCGATTCCCCCAAGTATTTCGGCGCTTTTCCAAAGTACACGCTAGGTTTTTTCACGATATCGAAATCGGAAGCTCGCCTGCTGTACAACCGTTTCCAAACTTCCAACTCGTCTTCGGTGAACTTCAATTGATTGGAGCTGAATTTAGTATCGGCGTAGCCTGCGTATCGCAGCTCATCTGTCTCTATACTAAATTTAAATTCTAGTTCTTCCTCGTCGCCAAATTCTTTGGGTATCTGGAGTTCCTCTACTAGGTAGTTGAGATCACCACTGTCGCCGCCTATGCTGGAATCTTCTCTTTCGTCTACATCCGAGGACTTTTTCCATATCTCGCTACAGCTGGGTGATAAAGCTGAGATGCCCTCAAAGTAGTCATCTATAGTTGAGACGCTTTTGAACGGTTTAACAAGTTCGTCGTCAATATCTACTTTCCTTAAGCCGTAGTAACATTCCAATTGGAACTGCTCGTTTAGTAACGCATGGTTGACGTCTTCATTGAAGCACATAACAGCAACGATTGCACCATTCAACTCTGCGACGATCACTTTCCTACCAGTGTCGTTCACTATCAACTCTGCAATATAAAACTCCCCGTATGTGCTTTGCAAACGCTTGCTGTGCGCCTCTACCAATTCGACAATGTCATCATTGTCTTCAATAACCCCCATTCTCATTTTATAGATATCAACGTAGTTTTGTCTGGCGAAGAGATGTAACGATTGAGCATGTTTTGGTCGGAATCCTTTTGGGGTGATGATGGTTGACTCATTTTCAATCCAATCCGTGAATTTCGCATTTGGTGGCACCACAAAGAATATATATATGACTCTTCTATCCAGTTCAAAAACTCCTTTCAGGAGAGGTCTTAAGAATTGCTTTGCATAGTCTATATTAAACAGGGTTAGATGAACGAACAATGTATTCCTGGTATTCACATCTGTTAAGTTGTATATATTCCTGATCCAGGGTATCCAACCCCATGGTGGTATGCTTGGTACGTTTGGGTAGTTGTTCAGAAATATTGCTGCTATCAGGTCGCCGTCTTGGTTATCGAGTCCGATCGAGACATAGCTTTTATTCAAGAGGTCCAGTAGGTCGAAGTTGCCGAATAGACGTTTCGATGATTGTGTTACCAAGAGTTTCACGGCATCCTTGTCGCCTAGATGTATGTTGCGAACCTCTCCCAATTGTGCGTGCTTCTTTAGTTTTATGTCAACGTGCGATTTTCTGCTGGCTGTACTCAGAACTGAACTTACATGACTTTTGTTATCCGAAGTTATTGTTCGTGTACTTTTTGTAAACGACGTAGCACTATCAGCCACACTATCAACACTATTTGATGCTTTTGACATAATTACTGCGTTAGTCAAATCGCTGACAAATGTAAAATAAACAAAAAATAAATTAGATTGACGACTGTGGGAACTATACAGGGCGTCTCAACAGTGAATAGACTAAGAATAGTTATAAAATATTATATTATTTAGTAATGACAGAAGGACTACAGAAGCCATGCCTTGCTGATATTATTCAGTCGCCTATTATGTAACAGCTCGTTTGCACCTGCGCAGTGATACAATGCTTTTTTTGCACTTCTTTGGCACCCAGGAGACAACGAGGACGGACATGAATTATGAGTTATGGTAGAAACTGCAGGAAGACTTGGATGAATCTGCTGGTAATCTACACACTGGATGATTAGTGGCAAATAATGGGAAAGGCAGATAGGTAGATGATGGACTCCTGAAAGCTATTGGAACGATGTACCAAAGAGTGCTAGAAGCCAGACTGAGGAAGATCGTTGAGCCGCAACTATAGGATGGACAAAGTGGGTTTCCCGTAACAGGAGTATCCATGATAATAGGGTATTGGACTGTATTAAAAATATGGCTTGTATTATAGTCATCCTAATAGATTACAGTTTAAGAAAACTATTTGTTATTACTTTTCGAAAAAAATATACTTTATTTCTATTAAAAACCAAAATTAAAATTAAAATTTATTCTCATCCTATCACGTGATTGAAAACACTCTGTAATTGGCTCAGTCTCCAGTGACGTCATTCGTTAGTACGCTTAAAGCGCGTTCGTTTTGTCAGGGTAGGGTACGGGGGAAGCAATGCTCAGATAACCTGGCTTGGCTGTCTCTCTCTTATATGCAGATAAGCGCCGTATGACGTTAGTCCGCCTATTATGCAGCGCGTCACTCTCACCGTACCCTACCCGATTATCCGAACGCGCTCTATGCTTCTCCAGTTTGAATTTAATAGCACTAAAGTGCCATGTAAGCATAACTTTGTAGGTTAGGATAGCCCTAGCCTTAAGCTGTCAGATCAGATAATACCCGGTTCGAAAATACGATAGATAACTTATTCTAGTCAGTTTTACTTATGTCGAAGTAGTCTTCGCCAACAAAAAGAACTTGTATTGGCCGCTATTTATTTCATTTGGATTTCTACGAGCCAACCACTTTCTTCGCAGTTTCAAATCTTGCGGAACAGCTACAAATAGTTTATCTGGGTTTTTATTGACGGATTTCTGCATTGTGGATTTATACACCATTTATAACCCATTATTATGTAGAAATTGTGAAAACAACACATCATACAACACAATTACCAAACGGCGACGATGCCGATGCTGACAGACCATATGGGCCGATTTGACATCTACTATCGTGTGACGTCACACAACAGAAAGTATCGTTTTGGCGGGACTTTTTGTGATTCCATTTTTAACGCTGATTTTTATGAAATATTGAGGGAATAATTACGAAAAATAATGCGTAACAGAGTGAAAGAATAAACACATTAAGATGGTTTTCCAAACATAGTCAAATACCCTATTGCGGGTTTCCCATCTTTCTAATCAGGCAAGTTATAAAACAAGCCAGAGGAGCTAGATTTCCGGAGGAAGAGATACATGTGATATCTAATACCTAGAAGACATTAACATAGATAATGATCATAAAAGGCAGTTGCTCGATGTGGAGCCGCTATATTTGAGAATCCAATGTGGCGGTAGCATGGAAGGCAATAACCATTGGAAGACGTGCAAGCCAGCCAGAACTTAGCACCAAACCATTACGGACGTCAATAACTCGACTAGAAAAATTATCCTACAGACGACTGCGTGTTTTTTGCCTTAAGAAAATATTCAAACAATGTGGTTGACCTTGCAGTGAAGTCATCCTATTATCATGTGTGTATGTTATAAGAACAAAAATTTGGAAAGCACAATGAGAAACATGACATTTAGAAATGTAAAGAAAACAACAAAACTTAAACACAAAGGAACATTGATAGATGTAGGTCATTAATAAAAGAATTGACAACTTTTATGGTTACAATGCTATGTGAGCCACGTTCTATCATAAGATATCTATGAATGAAAATCGCCAGCATATGTAGGTACTGTCCAATGGATTCACCAACTCTGTAGTGCAAATGGTGGCAAACCGAAGCCGAAAAAAAAACTAGATGAATTCAATCATGAATCGCTACACACGAGTTGTCATCTAGAGAGTTGCTAGAAAACTGTTTCAGTGGTGACTTTCAAAACAACAACGCAAGTTTTAATTCTACTTTATCAGAATAGCAGCTTCTAGCAGCTGTTTTTTTCTGCCGTCCTTAAAACGATGACGATAGGAAGCATTATTGGCATAAAGAAAAGATGATGGAGTTGGTATAGCTGATAAATCAGAATCCAAAACCCTTCGTCGTTGCAACACCCGGTATATGGAACGTTGAAGGTGACTAAAATTTTATATTTAATGCCTTCTAATATTTTTCAAATAATATTTTTACTTAAGATGAAGGTACTTTACTCTTATGTCATTTTCATACTTTTAGCAATACGCGGTATATGCAAAGGTGCTTATAATTACGTATTTAAAGACATCTAAATTTCCAAATATTTTTCAAATAAAATGTTTGCTTGCTTTGAACTCAAGGCATTTTACTTTTCAGTGTTTTTATACTTTTGGTAACATCCGGTACATGCAAGCAAATGCATTCTAATATTTGCATTTTAGGTAAATAGACCAGGCAATAGACACTTTTTCGTGACAAAAATAGTATCAGCAAGCCGCCGGTCCCAGGTCACGTGGAACAGTCCGTAGATGTATTGTGATGTGTTTTCGACTAGCAAATATCACTACTTTATTTGTTATAAACAAAAAACCTAAAAAAATCGTGCTTCTTTTCGTTGTTTGCTTGTAATAGCTGAGCCGATGGAGCAATCTTGATACTGTCAACAGACGAATTGTAGAGAATGAAAAGACGAAAAAAATGAACCCTACACGGACCCGATCGGATAAATATTAACGGAGGAAATTCGGAAGAACCGGAGAAATCTGCATTTTTTTCAAAAATTCATAACTCCGCCATTTTCAATGTTGTAGCGCAGGCTTTTCGCGAGAAAGTAGCGATTGATGGGTACTTTAAGTGTGCACAACTCAGGCGTTGTCCGATGATTAGTTTTTGCACAATAGCGATTTGAATCTTTTTTATGCAATATGGTTCGATTTTGCGTTAAAATGTTGCGAAATAAGCGAAAAATGCTTGCAAACTTGACCGAAATCTGCGGCGCGCTCCAAACCGGTCGAGTAGTGGGGGTAGGCGGCCGACGCGGGGAAGCGCGTATCTATATAGTAATCCCAACGCGCTGCGCGCTTCCCCGAGTCGGCCGCCTACCCCACTACTCGACAGCGTTTGAGCGCGCGGCAGATTTCGGTCAAGTTTGCAAGCATTTTTCGCCTATTTCGCAACATTTTAACGCAAAATCAGAATAGACGTTTTGTAGCACAATACTTCTACTTTCGAAATACGTTAAAAAAATTAAAATCGGACCGCCTCCGACGCATCCAGGCTCGCCGAACCATATAGCATAAAAAAAATTCAAATCGCAATTGTGCAAAAACTAATCATCGGACAACGCCTGGGTTTTGCACACTTAAAGTACCCGTCAATCGCTACTGCGTTACAACTTTGAAAATGGCGGAGTTATGAATTTTTGAAAAAATCGCAGATTTCTCTGGTTCTTCCGAATTTCCTCCGTTAATATTAATCCGATCGGGTCCGTGTAGGGTTCATTTTTGTCGTGTTTTCATTCTCTACAATTCGTCTGTTGACACTATCAAGATTGCTCCATCAGTTCAGCTTTTACAAGCGAACAACGAAAAAGAGCACGATTTTTTAAGGTTTTTTTGTTTATAACAAATAAAGTAATGATATTTGCTAGTCGAAAACACATCACAATACATCTATGGACTGTTCCACGTGACCTGGGACCGGCGGCTTGCTGATACTATTTTTGTCACGAAAAAGTCTCTATTGCCTGGTCTAAAAATACAATCCAGGCACTTTTATGAAGAAAAAAAATTTAATTACTAATAAAACAACCGGTATATGCAATAAAGAAGGTGATTATAATTTCGTATTTGATGACCTCTAATATTTCTAAATACTTTTTTCCAAAGCTGGGCACAAAAGCGTTAATCCGTTAATCGTTAATTAACGAAGTTAAATTTTTCGAATTAACTTTTAAGTTTACTTTAAAAACCATTAACGGACTGACTAACTTCTGCTACATTCATCATCCGTTAATTCAAGTCCGTTAAATGGGAAATATCATCAATAAATATTTCAAATGGTTGTATAGGCATTATGTGCAAGTTCGGACTTGGTTTTGTTTACATGTGTGACGTACTACTTTGTGTGACGTGGCGTCCGTATATAAAGCATGCGCGCGAGTTGTTTTGTTTTTAGTTGTTTCAACTCCAACCCCCTTAAGCTCCTTTTATTTCATTCTGTGCAATTCAAACGCGTAATTAAATTCGTCAAGTCCAATGTGATTTTTTGTTTTACTCTATGAAACATTTTAAAATTACCAAGTTATATGTAATTAGAATCAGTTCCATCAGTTCTAAATATGTAAGTGCGTGCGTTTATAGCAACAATCTAGGATTTTTTGTCAAAAACGAAAATTTTGTGACACCACTGTGTATAGACGCGAAACATAACCTATTCCGCGTTTCGTTATTTGTTATTGTTTGCTGTGATTTAAAAACTGTGGATGGAAGAAAAGCGTAATCAATGATTTAATAGCAAAGCATGGCGGTTATGTTTGTTACCAACACAAAGCAACTATTGTTGTAAAAAAATAAAAATCACCGATGTTCAAGCCATGTGAATTATTAAAGTTGCACAGATGTAAATGGTGTACAAATTGTCATAAAATTGCATGCGATTTTTCAAAACTGCATTGATGAAAGTGCAGGTTTGAACTGCATAGATATAAAAGTAGCTTTAGTTGATCTTTTCATCTTTGTATCTCGCAATGTAGTTCTTTTAGTTACCACTGTATCTAGTTTGAAAAGTTTCTAAGGCAATTTTTACATATGCAACCGCAAGAAAGGTCCGCAGTTATAGTGTTTCCAATACTGACTCGAGTTGTTCTTCATTCCTTAGTGGTGTGTTCAGATTTACCTTTTCTTCGAGTGTCTGTCAAAAACTTGCCCTTACATAGTCCTAAGAGAAAATAGTGCGTCACAGGCATCCTTAAAAACCATCATCGACGGCACACGCTCCTAATTGAAAGCGTGGCGCGGCGCTCAGGACAGGTAATTGTTCTACGCAATTATGAAGCGTCTAATGTCGATATCATGGGGGGCCCTCAACATCGTTCACCAGCGCCTCGCGTTCCGCGATGGGTGGGGGTGCGTTTAGTCGCAAAGAGAGAATCCGGCGTAACACGTGTTTCATGCCACTATGAGACTTACGAAACGAGTTCGTACAGGCCAGCGGTACCGACCGCATCGCCGTACACACGGGGTTGAGGGGAGAGAAAAAGAAAGAGCGAGACAGAGCACAGGGGGTAGCCGACACTGCCGGATATAATCGAGGGTAGTTTGCCCACCAGTACGAATACAAGCGCCAACACGGTCGTACGGTACCGCCACGCGCTTACCCACGCTTTCGAACCAAAAACTTTTATTATATATTTCGGCGTTAACTAATTTTAGTCCGAGAAGGAGTTCGTAATTCTTTAGATTCTTAAGAAGTTATTCGATGGTGTTCGTTTGTGTCTGGTGACTTATCTTGGTACATTGTTCAGTTCTTAGTATGTGCTTTTGTGACTTCGTCGGTACACAGTAAGGATATAAGGATGCGGCAAGCGTTTCCTAAAACGGTGAGTCCTTTTGTTATTCTCTTCTCATTGCCCAAGCCCAAACACCACGTTTCCTATCCTAACCCTACTTTTAGAACTAACGATAACGTAAACTTTATCAACTAGATGCTTTGAAGAGATCATCAGAGATGCTTGAAAATCTAAAATCCTATACATTTCTTCTTTTGCGGTTATGTTTCTTATTTGTTTGTCTAACCCTACTTTCTCTTACTAGAATGATTGTTGGGCATTTCGCTTCCCTTCCATCATTTGTAATAAGAATCGAAACGTACTACCTGAAGAGCGTTTCGCATCCAAATTGGGGTTATAATGCCATTCGTGCATGCCTAGGAACAGTTAGGGTAATAAATAACGGTACCCTGCAGTTTTTAGACTCGATAACACAAAACTTGTGAGTCATGGGTCCCAAATCCACCTTGACGAAAAGGAGTTCTCTCGTACCTACCCTCGTCTTCGAAGAATTTCTAGAAGGAGATTTGGGTCAGTGTTAACACGTTTTGTTAAACTTGTGCCTTCAATTTCTAGACATTTCGCTGTAGAAAGGCCTAGTTGCGCATCTGTTTCCCTTGTAATTATGTTGCAAATTGTTACGCAAGAAGATTTAAAGTGACAAGGAAAACATTGGGCCTTCGAGCCGGATATACAAGTCATTATTAGACTTTTTAGGGATAATGCAGTTTTTATAAATTTACTGGTCATGAGTTGTGTGATTGTAGAAATTCCAAGGTGATGGTTTTAATGATTCAATGGTATTTTAGAGAAAGTAATTACAGTACTCAATTCTCAATTTTCGGTAGAAAATTCAGCCCTAAAAGATAGAATATTACCGAATACCAGCTAAAACTAACCTTGTCATATTTAGGGTCGCAAAGCTAAAAAAGTAATATATTGTCAGAAAACTGATATTCAGTGCTATAAATATGACTTAGCTTGGCTCAAATGAAAATATATTTCCAAACATTAACAGTATGGCTAATGCTCTAAGTAGACTGAAATGACAGATTGATGACAAGGTTTTCCAGTAGTATTTCATTATTGCCAAATTCAGAACCAGCATTGCTGTTCAATACTGTACCAGCAACAAGGAGCTCTTAGTTCGAATCCAATAGACGACAGCATGATTTTTTTCTTAAAAAAGTACAACAAAATGTATTATTGTATTAATTTTTCAATAATATAATATGTATAACGTGCTATAACATTCACATTTCTTGTCCCTTCAATGCCAAGAACTTCCGGTCAAATGGCGTTAGGTAGAGCATCTATGTATGTATTTATATATAAAAATATAAATGTCATTTTACATGAAAATAGGAATTACATTTTAAAAAGTCTAAATAGTATAGATAATTATATAGAAAGTAAAAATATTGTTAATTTACATGAACCTTTCGATTGTTTTTGGACAATGCTGAACAAATATTTCCATCTCAGGCCGCTTAGAAGTAAGTCCATACGAAACTTCTTGCTCAGTGTGACATTTACTATCTGGAAAATAGTTTTGCGGGGAAAAAGTGCCTGTATATATTTAAATATATCTTTGTGATTTACCAGACTGTGTTTACTATGTTCTTTCCTGATAAGTTTAGTATCATAGTTAACGAGTTGTTGTCAAAACATCGCCATCAATAATGCTAGTGTTACCAAATATACCACAAACAGTGAATAACGTCAATAATATCAGCGATAAACGTGACATATAAAATGCAACCAATATTAAACAACGTTAATGACAAGCATTGCTATATACTCGCGAACAAACTGATAGCATAAAATCAACAAATGAGCCATGGTTAATTTGTTTCCGTTATTGTATTCGGCCGACAATATAACCCTGAACTATAACAATTAATTTTAATATAAATCAGGGCATAAAATTAACATAGACAGCTGAACACGGGCGGGCCGAACTTTCCGCGCACTGTTAATTTGCTAACAGGTTTAAAACAATTTAGTCTCATTTCTATGGCAGTTTAATACTAATTGTTCATTTCGCTTTGCGCTATTGCCATAAATCGGTTCGATAGGCGAAATTTTTAACCGATTGATTAAAATTATTGAATCGTTAATTCACACGTAATTATTATTCGTAATAAAATAATAAAATATCATATATTCACGTGATGTTTTTGGAATCAATTTGTAGTAGTTCTTCTGGAGAATCCCCCACTAGTTCAGTCATCTTCTTTCATCGAATACGATCATTTAAATTATAAAAGCACGTATAGTACTCCGGTACTTCCCAGGGTATTACAGTAATGTGGAAATTTGACTAAAATCACGAAACAAATGATTGTACACGATGTAAGATGTCATCCTGAGAAGTTTTTATATAAGTGTGTTGGTTTATTTATGATAAAATTGCAATTAAAAGTGGTAAATTTAAAAATTTGTCGACCACCGCCGGAAATACCCGAAGTATAACAACCGACTGTGGCTTGACAACGATGGCTCCTTTAGGGTATTTTCTTTCGGTAAGGTTGCCGTCACTGTTGGTTATTTGTTTGGAAGCCTTTCACACATATCGATGTCAAACAAACATCTCTCATTTCGTACAACAAGCTCTATAATTTTGTTCATACATAGCACCTATCTCACGTGGAGCTGCCACCGCAATAACGGAACATAACTACGTTCGAAATAAAGCAATGTTGCCAAATATCATTAGAAGCAATTCTCATTCAAATTTCAAACGCTGTTTTCTCATAAATTAAAGTATAGTTTGTCATTCTATTTGTATAACTAGTGTCAGTAACGCATATTCTTTCTAAAAATGTGTTATTTGAAAAACGCCGATAGGGTATTATGGACGGCTCAGGACAATATACATATGTACATCAATGCGTGCACCATGCTCAATCTCCCAGCTATATACATTGAAATTAATTATACAGTTAGTTATGTAAATTTAGGTAATTAATTGAATTTAATATATTGTTACTTTGAAGATACTTTGAATACCTACTCTTATCTTGTCAATTATCAATATTACAATTATAATTTTATTTAAATGTGACTCAACTGTTGTGAAATTATCGGACGCCATAATTGCTGTGATATTGAGGTAAATTTGAAGGCTGTTATGAAAGAAATATGATAAAAATGAGTTTCCGAGATCGGATTGTCTTGCATTTTCTGGCTACCTATTCTATCTCAATTTTATCTATCTTTTAGGCCAAGATGTAACTCGGGATCATTTAAAATAAAACAAACAGAAAACTGACAGCAATGGCAAACCCACGAGTTAACAACAAATGTCTATTAGAGCAATTTTAAATTAAATTTGTTGTTTTGTTTTTACGCCTGCAGTCTGCTGCTACGTCTTAAAAAAAAAACGTTGTTGTTGATTCAAGAATATGTACTTGTGAAAACATTTCAAGATTTTACAAAAGTCTTTTTTAAGGTTTTTAGGGCATTGGCTTTAGCCGCTATAAATTCTAAAAAAAGGAGAAACTTTGTCATTGATTCAAGAATATGTACTTGTGAAAACATTTCAAGATTTTACAAAAGTCATTTTAAGGTTTTTACGGCATTGGGTTCAGCCGCTATAAATTCTAAAAAAAAGACAATATTACAAAGGGTTTGAATCTTTGCTCTACATAGAAAATAAAGATAAGTACTTTGGTCTGATTTTTTTGATATTACTCTAAATATAATTTGGATATTGTTTATTTTAAAGAATGTCTAGTAGTTGAGAGATAGTTTCCTTTTTACAATGACATTTTTAAAATAAATAATACAATAACTCAAAAACATTTAAGGATTAGGACGGGGTTGCAGAATTTTCAAAGATTTCAAAAATATAAAAAAAGAGTTATAGGTAATTCCATTTAAAAAGATAAGTTGACCTCGTTTCAACGACAACTATAGCAAAACAAAAACTATAACAAAACCAGTACACGTCCATTTTCGAAATAATAAAATGTTAGATTAATAATGATAAATTAAAATGGCCTGCCCTGTATATTATTTTTATTATAACACCTTTTCGTGACGTACATTTATCATTTAGTATTCGACAATCTGTTAAATTGTCACCAAAAAGCCCATTAACATTTAGATTCCAAGCAGGAAAATTGTTAATATGTAAACAAAGTCAGTTGCTTTCTAATTTAGTGGTTATATTATAATCTACGACCTATAAAACATGTTTTTAAGCAATAAAATTTTGAGAAAACTTCTGAGATTTTGCTGCAGAAGTTAGTGCGAATTTGTGACAAAGTGTGAAAAGTGATTTAACCGGGCGAGGGGGGGGGGTAAGTTTGCTCCTCATTTAAACCTCAACTTTGATAGATAGTTTGGCAGATACAATAACTAGTTAATTTTTTTTCAACCTTTTATCAAATGTTGAAGATTTTTTTCCGCTGAATAAGATTCCGGAAATGTTTCCTATCGCGGTTTTCAAATAAGTAAAGGTTTATATGCAAAAAGCGCGGTTTATAGCTGAAACCAAGGCCCTAGAAACCTCAAATGCATCTCAAAGAAATCTCAAGCTTTGCGCTTTTACCTAAAGTCCTAAAAGTTTTTTCTGTGTTAATATAAACTTTAGGTATCATGAGATAGGTCTTTCAAATAAACCAAAAAAGTTTAACCTAAAACTTTTTTTATTTAACGCCAATGAAGGGAGTAAATCACAACTCTCGAACTTGTACATATTTTTTTATCTAATAAATCATTCGTGAAACACGATAGTGAAATACTATTCCGGAGAAGAGAATAAAACTCCATTAGGAGTTCTAGAGTCAAAATTCTTGACAGTACAGAACGCTCAAATTGGAGAAACCTGTATTTAATGAGGTTAAAAATTCAAAAGATAATTTGCCACTGACGCACATAGGGGTATTGCGGGTAAAAAGCTGACCAAAATTATATTTCGTTCGAATTGACCTAATCTACGTTGGTAAGTATTGTTAAACGTTCTATTGTATATAATTACATGTTAAATGTTGATAATACTTCTTTGTTTTTCATTTTTGATGCTCACATAAGTATAGAGTATAATATAGTTTTTGGTAATTTGTCTTATTTCATTATACCATTATTATTAGTTTTTTTAATTGATTATTATAAATTATTATCAATATAAATATTAACCTATATAGCATATCGGAAAGGGATACTACATAAAAACACAAATTTAAACATAAATTTTATTGTAACATAAGGGAACTATGACAAATAAACGTAAAATTTTTGTGGCTCTAAAGTCTAGAATATTATTTAAGTTTAAGTGTTAACTTTTAAAATTTATTTGAATGATTTTCTTTTCAAAAAAGGTTTATCATTAAGCATCAAATAAAATCTGGTATACATTATATCATTATTATTTTTAGTTATTCTTTATTGATTATTATAAATTATTATCAATATATTAACCCATATAGTATATCGTAAAGGGATACTACATAAAAATACAAATTTAAACATCAATTGTTACATAAGGGAACTATGAAAAATAAACGTAAAATTTTTGTGGCTCTTAAGTCTTGAATATTATTAAAGTTTAAGTGTTAACTTTTAAAATTTATTTGATAATTTTCTTTTAATAAAATGTTATCTAAATATTAATATAATTATTAATATATTATCTATATATTAACCCATATAGCATACAGGAAAGGGGTACTCATAAAATGCAAATTTAAACATATATTGGAACGTAAGATTCTGATTGTTTACCTGAAATAAAGAAAAATCTATATTCACTGTATGCAGTGAATGAATTTAAGATTTCTTAAGCTGGGTGTAGATAAGAATTCCAACTTCTTACGCGATAATGGCTCATCCCCGCGTAGCGTAAGAAACAACTTGAATTAACTACTTAATTATTTAATTAAATAATTATTTTAATGTAAGTTAATTAAAACTTTCCAACAACTTTTTATGTTTTTGGTTCTGTTAACAAAATGCGCAAAATGTAATAATATATTTAATATATTTAAGTTAGTAAATTAAACAAAACTTCTTTTTATTTATGTTCATGTTTTAAACAATATCTCAATAGCCTATAACAATCGAACATCAGAACAAAAATTAAGATGTTGAACGGAAAATAACTAGGTAAGTCTTTTTATAATCTCGAAATCCACACGCAAAATTTCAACTCGATATCAAATCGACAAATTTTCTAAATTTAAAAAGAAAAATCGAAAAATTTTGTCCACGTGCTAAATTGCAACTCGATTGGAAACGACTTGGTTTTGAAAGTAACAAACAAACAAATAAAGTTAAGATAATTTTCTCCCTTTTTCATTCCCTATATTTTCTACAGGGGTGGTATAGGGGCTTCTACTTCTGATACAAAACGCTAGACAACATGCGCACAAGACTTGGCGCCGCTGTCAAATCTGGTAACATAATCAAACATAATATTGCTTAAAATCCCCAGAAAACACGCATTCCATGTAAAATTACCAATTTCGGCTTTAATCATGAAGTATTCTGTATCTACTTATCCCAACTGAAGGAAGCTTGCCGCGGGTGTACCTGTTTTTATGTACTTGCTGAACTGTCCTAACCTAAAAACACAGTAGGTATTTTGGTTTTCATGTTCACTTCCATATAATTATTCAGTTTTCAATGAATGCATGTCATTTTCACACTTATCTTTTATCAATTACATTTCATTTGATACTAATTAGGCTTTTTACAATGCACTGTTGCCAACTTAATTTAGTCCTTGGTGGTCCTGGGAGAAATGCGGGCGCACTTTGTCAGATCAAAAGCCAGAACGAGAAACGTCTATTGGTGTGAACGTCAGAGGTAATGTTTAAAATAATAACATATATTTTTCTAACAAGGATTTACCTTGTTCCTAATTTTTTAGAAGCTGAAGTCTAATTCGACTGAAAGGACTAGTCATACTAAAAAATCATTTAAAAGAAAGCGTGTGTGCCGCGGTAAAATTTTTTTCATGTAAAAGGTATGTTACAAACTGGAGAATAACATACAGTAAAAAAATACTTGACGTTAACACGCTATGTACTAATGTTTGGAAAACACAAGGAAATATAGCTTATTTAACACTTTTTTTTCAAACGTACACAAAATATGTAAATACTGGCTTGGACTAACTAATTTTAAATTAGTACATAGTACATACCTTGAACTTCTATCTCCATCTTGAATAAATGTTAAACAACTTATACCACACTTCGAAAACAGAACAAAATAAACGATGATAAATATTCGCAGTAAAGTATACATATGCACCAAATAAATTGACTGATTTCAGATGGTTGCTACGACCAACATATCGACATTACGAAAACAAACTTTTCACAGCACGACGGGGAACTATTCAACTTCAAGAAAAAAATATGAAATCTATTGTCAGTTTAAATTTCTGATTTCGACTTTGGCCAGCTTTTGATATCGAATACCCACCCCTATGTGTGGCGGTTCCATTGATATTATAATCGCACTTATACAGCAATATTGTATACAATTGTTTCTTGCTCGATGTCATGTTTCATCAAAACACAATTACATTTCCACCGGTATATGCATACAGTTAGCATCCAGCGTTTTCGGAACAATATGTTCCAGTTTATTTTAGTGCCGCCATGCGCCCGCTCCGTCGATTTATTAAAATGTTCTGCATGTGGGCCAACAAACGAACCAACCAGACCGAAGCTTCGCCTACAGAACCGCGCTCCCGTTTCCATTTTATAAGTTTCGATGCAGAAATGAGATTTTATTACTCGGTGTGTTTGCTTACCTACCTACCCTTTTCAAATACGTTTCCTGACGGCGCCATGCCTCGAAAGCGGCTGGCCCCCGAACCGTTTACACAAGTTCCGCAATAAAACTACGAAGACTTGCAAACACCCGAACGACCGCATCTCCCATCCTCGGTGCGAGTGCGAGAGAGATAGGACGATAGTAGCGACCCCACCGGTGGAAACAGGAAAACTTACTCCTTAATTACTTACTACTGTTGATGTGTCTCTTCATATTATCCTCCCTCCCTCCGTCCGCATCTTCTTCCAACGTTTGGACGTTCGTTTTTCTTCCTTTTTTCGCTCTCATTCTTTTCTTAATTATTACGGTCGACTGTTTTAATTAATCGCGAAACAGGGGTGGAAACGGATAAAAGGGCGTCGCGGCGCCTCAGGGTGGATTTCGCGACGCGAAAAAAGAGTTTAATTATTTAATGCTGCTTGTTTATTTGGAAGGGACGAGCCGCGCGGCGTTTAAGTTTTGTTGTTGTTTTTCTCGGAATGAGAGTTTGATCTGGCGAGTTAATTATGAACGCTGGGAATGACGAGAAGGATATTTAAGGATGAAAATGTATAATTTTAAGTATGTTGCTGCAATTATATTGTAGCAATTCTAGGTGCTCATTTTTTTCTGAGTAATTTGGTATGCCACATGCCATATTTAGAACACAATAAGCGGACAAAATTGAAGTTTTTTCTTAATATCTGAAAATCGCATGGTGCCATGAAAAGTTTATTTGATTGATACAGTATTTATGTGTCCATAGTCAAGTAACAGTAAAATTTTGGAATGTATTTATTTGTACTAACTACATAACATAAAAAATTAACAACATTTTAACAAATTAACGTTTTCAAAAATCTCGCCATTTTCGTGGAGGCATTTTTCACAGCCTACCGTAATACTTTACCGAGGGTTCTTCTGCCAATCGAATTGAAAGCGGCGATGACAGTGTCACGTAACTCCCCAACGTTTCCAAAATTATAAACACCATTCACCTTGTTTTTTAAGTCACTCCATAGATAAAAATCACGAGGGGTAAGATCCGGCAATCTTGGTGGTCGTGAATAGGTAGCAATTCCTCTCCGTTTATGTCTTATATTATATATAAATAATTCCTCACAATTCGGGCATTATGTGCAGGTGCTCCGTCTTGTTGAAACCTCATACCTTAGCGTAAGGCCAACGGTTTATCGTCCATTCTTTCTTCCACGTCCTCAGAGAGCAATATTGCCGATACCTCTCCGAAGTTAAATTTTTGTTATAAAAAATTGATCCGTTTAATAGGTTGGCCACAATCCCGCACCATAGATTGAAACCAAACCGCACCTGGTTATGGCGCGGTACAAAAAGGTGCTGATTTCCGCGGGCCCAGTACCCAGTAGTGCGTCTTCTTTCAGTTAACAATACCGCAGTTAGAAAATATGTTTCATCGGACCATATTTCTTTTTTTTTAAATTCTGGGTTTTCACCAATTTTGTTCAACAGATGGGTACAGATGGGTAGATACCACATTGTTTCAGAAAATGTCTTGCATGGCACCATGCGATTTTTAGCAATTCTCGAAGTGTACAATTTTTACTCAGTTCTATTATCTTATTGTATTTAAAACATGGCATGTGGCATACCAAATTACTCAAAAAGAAATGATGAATACAAACATGTATAAAAACAGTATGGCGTCGATAAGAAAAACAAAAGTTTTGTTTGTTTCTGACGAATTCATTGGCGAAAAAAATTTTAATCTGACATAATCAAATTGTAGACAAAAGAGTGCCTTTATAATGTCAAATCACTTTTTTGATTGGATCACAATTAAAGAACTTTTGACCATAATTATAAAATCACATTTTTATGTTTTTCCAAAATAGCTTGGGAACCGTTTGGAATTCAAGTGTTTTCTGAACAGATTATGAAAGATCACATAAATATGCACTACTTTGTCCATTTAACATACTTTCTATCTCTAATAATAACAAAAGTACCCATACAATCCAAGGGCCGTGACACACACTGTATATTTATATACGCTATATTTACATACAATAACCATACTACAACAAAAAGTACATTAAAACCAATAATATTGGGTCGTATGAATAAAAAATTTTTATTCATACGAATTTGCTATTACATACTTCAATTAAAAGCTTCAGTGGGCAGGTCTAAACTACGAAACATAATATTTGCTTTACCTTTTACTTCATGTAAAAGGTGAGTATTTGCTTCACATTTTACTTTATAAAGACATCTTTTACTTGGGTATAAACCTCACAGCAAATGTTTCTTAACTATAGTTATGCTTTCTAGAAAAGTATACGTCTATACGAGGTCACCTCGTCTATACGTTATAATTGCTATAGCAAAAGCTCAACTTCGACATACACTTTTTCACCACCAAAGGGAAATTATACCGACAACTGGAAATACGTTTTTAATGGCAATAAAATTACTTGATAAGGTATGTATTAAGTGATGTCAATATTATTTATTGAATAATACTGGGTAATAATAATAACTCAGTTGAGAAAAGGTAGCATAGATTGCCAACTACTTCATATGGGAGCTCATCAATCTACTACTTCAAAAGTAACCAAAGTGATTTCTGGGAAAGCAATATGAAAGAATGAAGTATTATTGGATATTATTGCCAATGACAGCAGATACAATAAAATCAATAAAAATGGATAACATGTATTTGGTACTAGAGACTACATACAATTACAGTAACGATTAACGAACGGCAATATGCTTTCCAGAAGCGCTCCGGCACAACGTCAGCTACTTTAGACTTATTAGATGACGTGTAACAAAGGATGGACCGGAAAGAAAAGACTGCTTGCATAATGCATATTCATTAACCTTAAAAAAGGATTTGATACCATCTCCAAGGAAAAACTGCTAGACAAACTCAAGGGGCTTGGTATAAAAGGAAATTTTCTTAATATCGTGAATACCTTCTTATATAATGCAACGTCCGGAAAGAACGAGAATCAAGCAGAAGTGTAGTCAGACAGCATACCGGGATTTCGGCTTACCACAAGGAGGAATAATACGACCAATTCTATACGTACCTCTACACAAATGATTTATTCGACCTTAATCTAAATGGAATACATATTACACTGTTGCAGTGAAAATATACTTTTCACGAGACAGTGTAAGTTGTTGAGCTGGTAGATCTGAACATAATGGCATATACGAAATTATCCAAACACCCCCAAAATCTCGACTTTTTTCAAAAAGCTGTTTTTGGGTACTTGCATGTGTATAAAAATACAGAACTCCGTCATTTTCCATTTGATTGCCAAAATAAAAAATGCAATTGAAAGAGGGAACACAGACCATTATAAGGGTGTACTGTTCGTTCCAATAAAAAGTCGAAAAGTTATGGGCGTTTTCAGAAATTTCCCATTATTTTCAGATATTCTGACTTTAACAACAGTTTGACGACCTGTTTCAATCCATAATATTTTATTTCTATTTTTTTATTGGTATCCCATTTAAATTTGCGTTTAATACGAGTTTGTTTATTAGAATCGGTTTTGAAATTTGACTGAGTTATCGAAGTTTAATCACCGTCTTGACATTCACACTAGGCAGAAGGATTCACATTAACTAGACATTATTTTGTTTGTTTATTAACTTGTTTTATTGTTTTTTTTTGTCTATCTATGTTATTAAGTACTATTCGACTTGTACCCAAATATCGTAAAATCACTAATCGACAATCTTAACCTATTACAATAGTGTTCACTATTAGGACGATGTAGGTCTTTAGTATCATCAAATTTCATAAAAATAACAATCAAACTGATCCATAAGTAGTAAGAAATCAGTTTTAGTGCACGCTTCAGTGCAAATATAAAAAAAAGTAAAATGTGTAACAATTGCAATAAGTTTTGTTACGTCTGCGGATTCTTTGTGGACAAACAGCATCGGCTACAATTAGTAAAAAATAAATCATGGAGCCTGGAATAGTTCTATTTCATTGTTCTTGAAAATGATAAAAGTGCCGACTACGCAAATATTGTGGGAGCAAGATTTTTTGAGGGCCTAAGGTGAAATGGGCTGCAACATGTTCACTTTTTGCATTCTTATTTGAACTGCTTTCCGGGCAGTCTTGGCCAACTCAGTGACGAACAGGGTGGACGATTTCATCAGTAAATGGAAGCTATTGAAAAACGTTTTCAAGGACAAAAACACCATCAACATGATCGCAAACTACTGCTGGTCACATTTTTAAGTTTTGTTGTATTTCGTGTTTTTTTTTTTCATAAATCACAATAGTAACTCAGTGCTGTTCCAATAAACGAGTGAAAATTTTACTGTTGGTGCAATTATTTTGAACCCAAATATACCTAGAAATGTAATGAACGTAAACTCTAATGTACTGAGTACCATATTGTGATAGTCTGGCAGGTAACAACAAAAAGGAAAAGAAAAAAAAGTGTCATAATTTTAGAATAACTGTAAATATAAGTGCTAGTAATGTCTAATTAATGTATAAAGACTACAATTTATTACAGTCGGCCTGTATATTTCTTCTCCGTAGTGTCATCTGTCTAGCCGGTCAATAAAATTTTATAATTCTGTTAAATTTCAACCGATTCTAATAAACAAAAGCGTTCTAGACGCAAATTGAAATGGGCTTTCAATAAAAAAATAGCAAAAGAATATAACGGATTCAAGCAGGTCATCAAAAAGTTGAAAAAATCTGAAAATAATTGGAAACTTCTGAACTTGAACGTCCTTAACTTTTCGATTTGTTATTGGACCTGACTGTACAGTACAATTTTATAATGGTCTACGCTTCTTCTTTCAGTTGCATGTTTTATTTTGGAAATCGAAAATGACGGAGTTATGAATTTTTATACACGTGCAAGTACACAAAACCAGTTTTTTTTTTTAAAAAACGAAATTTTGGGGGTGTTTGGAAAATTTCAGCTATGCCATAATGTTCAGCTCTAAAGTGTATTTCGTTTTCCTTTTTTTGTGACAGTGTTATTATTATTAAAAAAAATTTCCAACTCTAAATTTGAAAATAACATTATTTATCATACGTAGTATGACAAAGTATTGTAATCGTGCCGAAAACATTTTTTGCTGAAGACATTGGCGCTAGATGTTTTTCTAATTCTATAAGCGTTTGCGAAGGCTCCAAAATATAGCAGACTATTCTGTTTTTCTTTAATGTTCGAGGACTGGTAGCAGAATTAATCAAGGAGCCCCATTCTACGGTACCTAGAGTTATTTTTAGCATTTTCACGATCAAACTGTAATTCAATACCAGAAATTCCTTTAAGGGGGATAAACATTCTATACCCTTGGTTTACGTTATGTGGGGCAACAACAATAATCACAATTAAGCCTCCCATACTTGACGTCTCCAGTATACTACATTCTACCCTCATAGGGGTTTCCGTATTTATGTCCTATTTTTCGTTCCTGTGGGTCATTGAAGCGTGGAATGCTCTAGGGATATATGGGAGCGATCTCGCACCCTAAAAAAAACGCAAAAGGAAGGTGAAAGGCCGCCCGTACGGTTGGAACATAATATCGTAATAAAACATTCCAGGGCACTATAGCGCCTCACCTGCCCTGTACGATACTATAACGACACGGGGATCTCGCCTATCTCCATCGCGCTTTTCCGTTTCCGTTTTGTGTTATCGGTTTTTATGGTTATTCACTTTGGTGGCTTTTGCAATGGGTATGAATTAATAAATTGTATGATTAATGATTCATGAACGTCAAATGTATGATCGTTTGTTTCCTAAATTAGGTTGGAAAGGAAACGAAAGGAAAGGATATATGTAACTTTTTTGAACCCGAATTTGCATTCACCGCAAAACCATCTATCGAAAATACCAATTCACGAAGTTCTCTTTCTAACAATAACCCATTTTCTTATGGTTGAAGCATGATAATCATTTATGGTTGTTTACCGTTGAAAAGCGTTATTCCCATGTAATGCCATAAAATTGTTATTCCACCAATCAGACAAGTACAGAATCTATGTAAAAAATCAATTTAAAAAATCGAAGTTTGAGTAGAAAAAAAAATCAATGACGTTGTCGTCGAAAGAAAGTGATATTTAATGATGTAAAAAATGTGTATGTTGATCAACAAAAATATTTGTATCCGAGACGCGCATTGTATACAGGATGATCCGAGAAGAGGCATGCCCCACTTATCCTAGGAATCGAAAACCATGGATAACTGAAATTTTGGATTCATGAATTAGAATAAAAGTACTACAAGACTACGTCATACAAAGATTTTTTTTTAAATTCATGTGTCAACATGAATCAGGCTGTCAACAAAAAAAAAATAAGTATGAAATAGCTGTAATTTCTAAACTAACACAAGCACCTCATAGGTACTTGTGTATAACACCTCGTCTGATGAGTATCTGTGTTCCCCATTGGTGTAACTTAAATTTAGTTTGGATGCTTGCTCTGCTTTGTTCACCTATCACTCACATAACACTGTGCTCTGCTTTTTTAACAGCACTTCACCAACTCAAAAGGTTTAGTTCTTTTGAGTCGTCGCACACTGTCACAATTGTCAAGAAGCTGGATTTCCTCAACATTCGTGTGCTGGAGAAGTCTGTTCTGATGATTCTCTGCAAACTTTCCAATTTCGTTGGTCACTAATTCCATCTCAAGATCCCTGTGGAGATTTCTGTTTCTTATATACCAAGGTGCACCCACGATGTTTCTTAGCACCTTTTTTTTGGAAGCGTTGAATGATGGCGGTATTGCTTGGCTTAGCGCAGCCCCACAGTTGGATACCATAGCTCTACACAGCTTTAAGTATCTGCTTGTAAAGTAGCAGTTTATTATGTCGACAAAGCCGACTTCCTACCAATAAGCCAGTAGATTTTCTTGTATCTTATGCCCAATTCTTCTCGTTTCTTTTTAACGTGTGCTTTCCAGCGAAGCTTGGTGTACAGCGTCATCCCGAGGTATTTTGTGGTGTTCGAGTAGGGTACGGCGGTGTTATTTATTTTCACTGGAACGTGTTGTATTCGCTTATTGGTAAAATTTATGTGAACGGATTTGGTTTTGTTCAATGCAATTAGCCATCGTTGCATCCAATCACTAATATTGTTGGCAGCATTCTGCAGTTTTAGCGTTGCTCCTTCAACATTTGTATCTACTGCCATGATAGCAGTGTCATCAGCAAAAGTGGCAACGGTAACACCATCTGGTTGCGGAAGATCATGTGTGTAAAGAATTAGGCCAAGTACACTACCTTGTGGTACTCCAGCTTTAATACTTTTGAGAGTTGAGTACTCATTATCTTGCTTTATACGGAAGTTCTGTTAGAAAGGTATGATTTTAATAGTTGGCTATACTCGAAGAGTAGCTCCGTTCCAGCTTATAGAGTAGGCCTTCGTGTGCAATTATAACTCAACAACTATTGGACAGATCAACTTGAAATATTTACCGCATATTCAACAAACATTGCGTTATCGCTTGATGGAACCAGAAACTCATTCCGTTAAGCATTTTTTATTTAATTGCTAAATATATTTTCCAGAAATGTTAGTAAGCATGTGTACCACATTTGGAATCACTTGATTGTATAGTGTCGTCAATAAAAAAATCAAAAGAATGCCGTCAAATTTTTAAATCTGCCATTTTGAAGTTAGCAGTGTTGATGCCATATTTTGATTCACCGTCCTTAAAAACAAATAAAAATGCTAAACTTTTGGCTGAAGGTTTCTTTTAATTTCAATTAAAGGCCGCCATTGAGGCGCTATTTCAATTTTGAAATTTAAAATTTAAAGCATGACGCAGACAGGTTTTTTTAGAACGTTTAGTAAGTTGTTCGGGGCAGTAAATAGAAGGTATTTACCAATCTGGAGATTTCCTTTATTTTTTTCGGGGTTAAAACCTAATATGCCTGAGCTATTAGATTTTCATTCATGATTCCAAAACTTCAGATCTCCATTGTCATTGTCATTTTTACGTCCATCCAGAGGCAACTGGGACGTATCACTTCACGTGTATAAACTACTCCAAGACTAGAGTCAATTAGACAAAACCAATTATATACTCGGCAATCCCAGCTATTGTATATTCCAAAATCGTTAGCAAACCTTCTACCGTAAAATTTTTGTTTCCCAGTGTATAAATTCCACTTGATTCATAAGGCTGTTTCAAAATTATTGTCTATTATTGTATATCGATCGGTTGTGGTTAAGCTGCTTGTAGGTACGCTGGGTTCTATACATACTGTGGAATATATAGGGGTTGGGTTGGCAGAGAGAGAGAGAGATATGCTGGTTTTTGAGCACTGGCGTATATGTATATATGTGTACGTGTATCTTGTCTAATATTGGGATCGGAGGGTTCGCGTATGCATTGTTCGCATGGAAGATAAATTTGAAATCCAATTTAAATGTTACCGACCGGCCGTCATGGACTGCGGCCTGGAAAAATGTTGATTTGCATCTCTTTGCCCTTGCGCGCGTATATAAAAATCCGGGCGCGCATTCGGATTTATATCCAATTCGGTACGCGCATGCAAATGCATCGGGGATTCGAACTCTCTCGATGACGCGGCGCGGCGGCCGTTACACGTTTCCATTCTTTGAGGCGAGCTGGGACACGTGTCAAGGTGCGTTCACACCTAGGACCAACTTTAACTAAAGCACCGTTTAGACGTGAAACAGGGCAAGGTTATTGGCGAAAAGTGCTGATCGCCACTAAATTTGCCGCAGGGTTTACGTTTACACAAACCAATTGACTTTCCCATTCCCTGTAGAGAGAGAATATACCGATATTTTGTTAAGACATCGCCCTTGCCGACAAGTGTTTAAATATTTCTCTATATTTCTCAAGAAAAGTATATAATTTTTACGCTTTCGGTAGTTTGAACGATAGTTCCTATAATAAAGAACTTATAACTAAAAACAAGCAAATAAAACTGATTCTTTAAATAAATATTTATTCTTTAGAACATTTCTAGGTTCACCGTTGCCAGAATTTACGGTTTTGAGAAAATCTCCCAGTGTGTCGACGGTATTGTTTCTAAATACGACCGTACATAGTAGTGCGGCCGGTAAAGTTGGGAAGTCTAGTATCCAGGGCCGCGTCTAGAGTTTTAGGGGCCATAGGCACACGTGAAACTCCGGGCCCCTCAACCTACATCGTATATGCTATAAGACCAATAAGAAACAAAATTTTAAGGAAAAAAAAACGCATTTTTTGAACCCTCGGCATTCTATTTATATTTTTTTTTCATCGACATTAAAATCTTTGTCAGAAGTCTAAAAAATTTGGTTATGTGGAACAATAACTTACTAATATTATTTTATTAAAACTATAAACAGTGGCTTAATAATTTGACCTACACTCAGCAGGTCAACTAAACAGTTTGGCACTTCTAAAAGCTACAAATTTCTTTTTTGTCATTTTCAGTTTTTTTTGAAACTCACCTAAAAGTGCTGTAGGTAGGGTTGCCAACTCTACAATTTCAAAATACCGGCCGGCACCAGCACCCCAACCCAACTGAATTTTTGACGATATGGCTGAATCGTTAAATATTTGCCGATTTAATTTTGCTCCTGAGGGAACAAAATTTATAATTAATGTAACATTTTAAATGGGGCGTATAATATAGCACGACAAATAAATCATGGATACTTAATTTTTACACGACCTAATATGTAGTTCTGAATGGTGTTTAGAATATAAATAGGAATGCTATCATACTGATTATTGAATATACATACAGTGGCGCGCAAAGTATGAACGATGGCAAAATCTTGGAAACGGTGTCATTTAAAAAAAAATCACAGACATGTCGATTTTTAATTATCGAATCACATTTTTATATCAAATTTAGTTGCTACCAGTAATTTGTTTTTGACTTGACGTCATTGAAATTCTTTTAATGGCAACCCCATATTTTTCTTACTGATTATGACACATTTCTTAATTATCTTTATGATACCATACATATTTACATCAGAAAATGTTCGAGAAAAATAAAGTTGATAATTTTTGATGAATACGAATCTTGGCATGAAAGTCGCATATCCCGTCTGGTTATTGAGCCTGTCGTTGTTTCCTAAGTATAAGCGCCCGCACACCACTTAAACGTTGAAAAAAAAATATAACAAAACAAAATATTAAAAAAATATTTGTGATCAAAATTTCAGGTGAAAGAACTAAATTAAAATTTACAATGATACTCTTTTGAGGGTTCTATGAAAATCTCTCTTTTTGTTATTTTGACCTCACATTCTTCGAAATCGCGATTCCGGAATTTGTATTTAGGGTAAATAATTCTCTTCAAAACGCATTTTCATATTCCTTTCCCAGAAAATTTTCTTATGAAAGTAGGAATTAAAAGATCTACCAAAATCAGAAAGAAAATTTGGAGTTACCATTTCACAAAAATGTCGATAAACTCAAAACAATTGAATGTTGAAAATTGTATTGGATTTCTAAAATAACAATCTTTTTCACACGTGAGATTTTCACACGTTTCCATACTTTATGCGCTTTTATTTTACATCTATACTTTAAGGTAACTAACTGTTTTATTTAAACAATTAAATTACAATTTCCATAATTAATGTACTGTATAATTACCTAGATAATTGTCTAATAATAAAAACTTGAAACATATATATATATATATATATATATATATATATATATCCATATAGCTGAGAGAGAAATACTATATTGAATTCTCATCGTAGCGACACATGGCGGTTCAACCCGACCAGATCCGATGCAGCGGATTTTCAAATAGTTTTACCGGCTTTTCAGGTGGCGCTACCGGCCGCCGGCCGGAACTCCTAAATACCGGCCAGGCCGGCGCAATACCGGCCAGTTGGCAACCCTAGCTGTATGTCCTGCATTTTATGTTACAGTTTTCCTTATTTTTTTATTCTTAGCATTAGCATTCGTGCTATCTTTAAAATAATCTAGATAAAAAAAAATTGAACGAAAGTCTTAGATGGTCGCTTTTTTTGTCGTTTATTTCAAGAGATACAAGAGATAAATTCGGGTTAACGCATTTTTTGATAATCAAAGCAATTTCCAGATACCTATCAACAAAAAACAACATTTTGAATTTTTGTTATTAATTTTGTACATATATGAATATATTGAATATTCTTGAATGTACGCGTGTATACAAATTTCATTGACGTCACGTGAATTCCCCTAAACATATAAAAGCCGGCTATTTGTAACGTTTTAGAAAATAGAGCGTTTGGTATATTGCGGTGCGGTTTTGAGAATACTCGACATTGTTCAAGCATTTGTGGGTCTCGCAAAGAAAAAAGTAAAAACAGATCATTACGTTAAACTAATTTTTTGAAATATTTAGCTTATTTTTCTCAAAAATGTGATGTTATGGAGACTAGAGACGTCTACAAAAACATTGGAAAAATAATCCACGAAAAAACCTACTGATCACCGAAATCATGCAATTGAATTTGAGTTGTAATAAATGGTATTATTATTGTTATAAAGTATTTTTGTTATATATAATTTTCTAAAATTATCTATAACTTCGAATTCTAATTCGGCGATTTATTTATTATGCAATTAGTGGGCCCTAGCCCCTATTTTATGTAGATAGAAGGGGGCCGCTTACGGCCCCCCCTTTCGCCGGGCCCTAGGCACATGCATATTTTGCCTACTGGTAAACGCGGCCCTGCTAGTATCCAAGGGTGCTACTACCGTATGTGAAGTATGTGAGTTGCGGTTAACGTGGCCCTTCTAGTTTCACAACTAACAGTAATTTAACATTTTTCATGGAAAATATCAACCAGATAGCTACACAGATAGAAAATCTTTTCTAAGTCAAATAAATATGCGTTAATTCAAACAAATCTGTTGTATCAATAGAGGCAAAAAATATTTCTCCACTGCCTCAATTGCATTTGTCTGGAATATTTGTATATCTATTATCTAAATATGTATAATATGACATAAACATTATCAATTCATGCAAAATTCATAATCTTCTTGAAAATATGAAATGATATTGTCAAAGTGATATTAATTTGTAGCAAATCTCGTAAGTAATTACAAGGTGCGATGTAATAGTAGCTTTAATGATATTATAATTGTATAGTAAATGGTGATATACAGGCGGGATGTAAATTTTAAATAAATTAAAAATTACAGCCACAACCTGCATTTGATAATAATAATAACTTAATGATATTGTTATGCACGTATTAATACAATAGCATCAATAAAAACTGCGTGGTACATTAACGGTCTTTTCACACGGGACACAGCGTCCGTGCGGTTTTGTCCGTGTACGGTTCGAAGCGTATGAGATTAAATCGAACCTTTCACACGTACCGTGCCGTGCCGTGCCGTTTAAAATCCGTGTAGTGTGAAAAGCTACACAACGACCGTATACGGATAAAAAACGCACGGACGCCGTGTCTCGTGTGAAAAGGCCGTTAAAGTGGTAAAGTTCTTACAGTACACAATCAACTTAACGATAATGTACGACGCGATCTGTATTAATAACATATCATTGTAAAGTTCTTTTTAGTACACAAAAGGGAAGTAGTGTGTTTGGAAGACCACTTTATTGACGATATGCTAATTATATCTTATACTATCGATTTTGGTTGCAACCATCTTCATGTGTTGCTGAAAAGCGGGGAAAACGTTACTGAGGTAATTAAGATGAACATTTTTTACAGGTACATGTTATTTCATTTGACACGAGTGTCGTACATATATAAAATCTTATTTTTAGAACAATTTTTCTGACGTTGTAATTTTTCCTGTGGCGCATGACCAGTTTTTCATCTTATCCTGTCATTTTACATATTAAAAATTTCTTGTTTTTTATTAAACTTTCCAATTTCCTATTTAAGTTTAAGAAGCCTATCGACTGGGATCTTTAAACATGCTGTTGAATTCTGCTTGAAATATATAAGGTGTATTTTTATCGTACAGGTAGAAAATTCTCAGAATCTTAATTTTGTTTCGATTTTGGAAGATTTGGCCTTTCGGCTTTGTTGAACAGTGCGAAAGATAGATCCTACATACTATAGGAGAAACTTTCCGGTCCCTGAAGAATATAATTGGTCCTTCATTAGAACCTAGAATTACCATCATTTCTATTCGTGTACTATTGTCTATACAGCCAACTAAAAGAATGTTTGTTCGTAATTCCTTAGCCGATGTGATTTGTTTTGGTTCTGTTTATGTATCTAACTCTTTTTGCTTTCTGTGTTGTGTCGTAACCTTCGCTTTTCTCTTGTTTTTAGGTGAGTCCTTCTTCACATCCCTCATCGCGGTTATTTAAGACTGCACAGGTAATTTTTCCATTCTACTATATTCTAAATTCTTTTTTCGCTTCTCGCTTTGTAAATATTCGTTTAAAATGCATGTATGTGTTATTTTTTATTTACCAAGAAATCTTTACAAAATCCAATCAATGAGGATATTTTATGACATCAGAAGTGGGATTACCCATTCAATTTTAATAATTAATTCCAACTCACTAGTCACCAAACCCCAAAAACATGAAATAAGTGACCATTTTACCTTTATTTAGAAGCTACCAGACAATATAAACGACCATATTATTACGTTGTATGGAAAGGTCTAAACTCAGACAGTAACTTGAGGCCTTAAGGTACAACGTCGGTTTTCACACAACGCAAGCGACGGTATATATTAACCCTACCGGCCATAAGGAAGGAGTTATGTGGTCGTATGTGTTTTGTTTGCCCCGGGTATGGCGAGGAGACCGAACAACGTTTCGCTCGACTCCACCAAACGGAAAATTGTTTTACGTTGGTTTGTGACGCCGCCGCGCCGCTTTACACCTACCATTTAAGCTGTCTTCGTACAGGTCTTAATTACTTATGAAGCACGCTATAATCTTGGTCTGGGACCGAATTGCATAACTGTAGTGCACCGAGATACGGTGCAGATGGTTCCTTTTCGTCTTATTCTGGTAAAATATAATACAGTGGGATGGCATAATAATTGCAGTAGGGTTTCTGAATGATTATTACTTACGTATCTGAGAGATCTGTATCTGAGGAATTTTAAAGAGCGATTTATCTTCATCATTGATTTAAATATTTTTTTTTAATTGAAAGTGCCTTTTTTTATAAAAGTTTGGACTTCGACTCGGACTTCGAATATTGCTTTTCTATTGGGCAAGAAAATTTCCGCATTATTACGTATGAGCTAAATCAAGGGTCTCTAAACGTTTTAATAGAATATTAGAAAAAATATTTATATAAATTAAGAGGAGGACCAGCGGAGAATATCAGATGTAGTGAGCGGAGCGAATTAAAAACTAGTAAGAAAATTATCTTCAGCCGGGCCAAAGTATTTTCCCCCACCGTAAAATATTAAAAATAAACAAAATAAACTGGACAGAACAGATTTTGCCCATTCACGAACTTGTCCTTAGTTTTTAAGAGATAAGCTTCTATACCAAATTTCAGATCAATTACTTCAAAATTAAGGCAGTTATCGCGTACACAGAATCATGGGCGTATCCAGCTCAAATCGGAAGGGGGGCAGTTTTCTAAATTCAACTTGCTGTATGGGGGAAGGGTGCCCATTAGGGTGGTTTAAAGATGCATTGCAAAAATTTTTGTGATCATAGAAAGCAACGATCTCCCAAATCGATTCCAATAAAAAACAGTGGACACATTTGTTTTTGTTGAAATTTTGATTTTTTTTATTCAAATAATTGTTTGGGGTTTGGGAAAACTTAAGAGTACCACCCCCATAGTGCCCTGAAAACTACCCTTATATGAAAAACATATATATGTACATTCTTCAGATAATTGATCCTTCTAATCATTTCAGTCTCTTTTTTCCCATAGAAATTATTACTATAAGTCTAGTGGAATGTTTATAAACATTTGTCGGTTAATTTACATTTGTTTAAAGAAATTCTATTTGTTTAAATAATTCGTTTTTCTCGAAAATCAGTGTGAATTCTGTTTTCTGAGATTGAAATGGCATATTATTATCTTACAGTGACACTATTCATTAAAAAAAATCTTCCTATTGTTTAAACAATCTAACAATTTCTAATTATAGTAGTAAAGTCAGTTTTTTTGTGAAATGGGCTTATAAATTTCATGTTCGAGATATCTAGTAACCCTATTAGCTATATTAATAATAAACCCACATTTGTTTAAACAACTTCCATTTGTTTAAACACTTTCTGTTTGCAATTCAGCTAAAATTAATTTTTTTAGATCGGTCTGGCTAACTGTTATTCTCAAGTGACATCATTTATATGTTGGGATGATTTCCATTGTTTAAATAATAAAATATGATTCGTTTTCAATATCATTTACCTATTCGAAAAAATTGAAATGATTTAAAATCCTCTTTTTTCGGGAAATTGGGGAGTTACATTTCTTTTTAAAATATTAAGTTTCCTAAAGTCAACAAATTTTATTAATCAGATTTCTTTCTCTATTTCTTACTCCGATTTCCTACCTATGTGTGTCGCAAGATAATGTTTATTTCATACTGTATGGAAACTGTTCCCTGTACTCTAAGTTGATGCAATATTGAAATCGAATATTATTTTATTATTCTATTATAACAATAGAAATCCTCCTAAAATATAAATGATATCACTTGAGAATAATAACACCTGGCCAGACCGATATAACAAAATAATCTTAGGCAAATTGCAAAAAAAAAATTGTTTAAGGAAATGGCATTTGTTTAAACAAATGGGGGTTTATTAGATAATATAGGCTAGATATCTCGAACATTAAATTTATAAGGTAATTTCACAAAAAAAAACTGACTTTTCTACCATAATTAGAAAAAATCTGATGTGGCCAGGCACATGACTTTATCATACTATATATAAAATTAATAGTTTAGCTGCACGAGATTCTATTTGATCGAGATCGGCTATGTCTGCATTAAAATAAAACTAGTAGAACTAGACAAATATCTCGATTAAAGCTGCGTTCGGATATTGTACTCCGTTGACAGCGGGTACACCGTCCAAATGACACTTACGTGTTATTGGGTGTAAAAAGTGTAACGGTGTTCAATATCCGAACGCAGCCTATATTGACAGTAGCATTTTCAAGACATTAGCGTTTGACACTAGCTACTGTCATTAGAATCAAAATAATCCGACATATCCTGGCTACTAGTTTTAAAGCAGTACGCCTGATCTCGATGAAATAGAATTTGCTCATGCGGCTAAACTATAAATTCTACCAAAAAATGTCTTATACATAAATTATGGAAAATTTCCTCTCCTTTAATTTATTATTTAATTATTTTGACGACATTACACAAATAGCGGCTCATATGCAAAATCTTCGAAAAATGTTATGAGTAAACCACCAGTTCCTTTGGACCCTTTTCAACAGAAAGCTTTTCAGCTCTAAGTTTGGTTATAAAACTTCTAAATATGAAGTTTCGTCCCGATACCATTAGTAGTTTCTCCGAAATCGTCTCCACAAAAACGGGTACACACACACACACACACATACACACACACACACACATACACACACACACACATACACACACACACACACACAGACATTTTTTTGTACCTTGGTCAAAAATGTTCAGGGGACCCAAAAAGACATATTTCCGCTAAAATCTCAAAAAATTTTTTTGGCATGATTACAATACTTTACATACTGCGTATGATAAAGTAAAAAGTTGAAAATGAATTAGGTATAATTGATTGTTCAAACAATAGGAAGATTTTTTTTAATAAATGATGTCACTCTAAGATAATAAACTGCCATTTCGAACTCAGAAAACAAAATTCAGATGGATTTTCGAGAAAAACGAATTATTTAAACATATAAAATTTGTTTAAGCAAATGGAAATCAACTGACAAATGTTTATAAACCTTCCACTAGACTTATAGTAATAATTTCTATAAGAAAAAGGAGAATGAAATGATTAGAAAGGTCAATTTTCTGAAGAATGTAAATGCATTCATTTGGGTTGTTTTCAGGGCACTGCGGGGGTGAGTTGGGGGCGCCAAATTCATATGTATAGTACGTCAAGTTCTGCCTTGGAAAGTTCTCTACAGGTCCCATAAGTTTAACATAAGTTTTCCCAAACCCCGAACAATTATTCGAAAACTACCAATAAATGTCGTTTTCCCATGTATATTTGAGGCCCCGATAGGCACATTTAAAAATCAAAATTTCGAAAAAAAAAGTACGCGTCTACTTTTTTGGATTTGGGAACGATTTGGGGGGATCGTTGCTACTCATACTGTATCAAGTAACCGTTACGCAAAACCAAAGTTAGGTTCCTTGTAAAAATTTCAAATTAAACTAAATTCAACTATACTAAAATGAATCTAACCTCAAAATAACGATAAATTGTTTCATTCCTTCAAATTCTTCGTGTTTGTTAGAGCAACCTCAAGAAATCACTGCTCTACAGCAGCAAATTCTTGTTTATTTTCTTTGGAGTCATCCCCCTCCCCTCTCTTGCAAAATTGAGCTGACGGTCGACATTCTAGGCATCTCTCTTGCACTCTTTCTATCAATTCCCACACTATTTTAAGTTTGAACGTCCTCTTTCTTGTAGCTGCTATGGTATTATTTCTTCTATCTAGTTCTTTTACTGTTTTTCCCAACTTGTCTATGTTGTTTATAATTGGTCACAATATCAAAATAAAAGTAAGAATTAACACAAACACAGTTTTTGACGCGTAATAAATTACTCGATGTTCTTTATTGGAAAATTAAAAAATCACGTAACTTCCCGTGATTCACGAGAAATTATGTAGTATTACAAAAACTAAGGTAGGTATTACTAAAAAAAACACCTAAAACGAATAGCATCCCGTCGTTCGACGATTAAAAATACCGAAAGAAGCACGGTCGAATTCCGAGCCACCGCGCGCTTCGAACGGATTTATATGCGCAATTATCGGAGGGTGAATCTAGGGAATGTGTAAATTAAAACGCGTTCAAGAGGTAGGGGAGGATCGAGAGCGAGTTGGGGTGTCGGGAACTCGGGGCTGGGCTCGCTCAACAAAAAGGTGCAATTAGTGTTAAAAACCCAATCAAAACCCGATATCATCTTTAGGTGCAACGTCAGAGGGGTTGTCGGCGACGAACAAGAGGGTGGTACCCCGGCGACTCTTTTGTTACGGGGTGAAGGTTGAAACAATATACACTTGAATTGAAAGCCCCCACGACACAGTTACCCAAGTAAATATTTTCCTTTAAAGGTCTAGTTTACGATGTATACGAGGCACAAGGAACGAGAGCCACATGCCAATGGAAAACGTAATGTTTAAATAATGATGCCTCATGTTTCACTACACGCAATGTAACCGATATTTAAGCGTTTTAATGCCAACCACTCTTAATCCGTAGGGATTTATTTCTTTGTGAATTTGTACGTTGTATACGGTAAAGCTAACCCTCTTACAATAATTAACTTCTACTTTGTAAATACTGGTTATAGGCCAGTTAAGTTAGACAAATAAAGCTATTCACTTCGGAAGTTGGCATATACCTAAGGTGACCAGAATTTGATTGAGGATTACATTATTAAATTTGTATTTGCCGTGTTATTATAACAGTTTAAATAAATTTTTTGGGAAACCGGCAACAATAAAACTTCTTAAAGTTTCTTAGTTTTTTTTTAACTTTCGATATTTCGCCTTATATCACAGTGTGATAAGTTGAAATTTGGCGCGAACAAGAGCGTCCATATACCGTAACGGTTTTTGGAAAGGGCGTGAGTATCGCATTCAGGGGGTGCGTGTGACGGTTAAAACGCGGAAGACTTCCTTCTTATTCTATCCATCATGGGGTAAAGACGTGTTTTCTTAAGAGCAGGGGCTCTATAAGATAACTGTGGTGTCTCGTGTTTCTTGTGCTCAACCGAAATAATAAGGTATTTATTCGTTGTCTGTACTTGCTGATTTGTCCATCTCTGCCAAATTAAGAATATATCATGTTTAGGATTAGCAGTCATATTTGACGTAAGCAGTTCTGCATTGTTGTATATATTTTTGTTAATAGATTTTATTGTGGTTTTCTTCGGAATATTCATTTTAGAATAATAGAAACCTGTCCCTTTTATAGTAAAGTATTTAGCCTTGCATATAGTGATTAATAATTAGTGAGTTCAAACGTCTCTGACAAAGTCTCAGAGAAAGAACTCAGTTTTGAAACCTCCGTAAGAGAGAGATAATTAATTCACGCTACCGTAAGATTAATTAGGATCACATTTTTAAGTGTTAGCGCCGCCAAGCGTCGCTTGAGGCGAGTTACCACCTTCAACATGTGGTGTTAAGGTTAGGTAGTTGAGCAAAGTCCTAACAGGGGCCCCCTTCAGTTTAGAGTTGATTAAAGAATAATAATAAATAATACAAAGGGTGTCCGCCCCATCACAACAGGCTTCCTCAAGAAATCTACAATAAGGAACGTTTAATACTAAGAATATAACAAATTTATAAATACTTACTAAATAAACTATAAACTACCAAAACACATGAAATTTTTTTTCAAAGCTTCTGAAAAATGTCAAACAAAATACATCATAACAACGTAAAATAATATCACTATATCCGTGAAAAAATAAAGTAATCAAAAAGTCGACCCTTATAAGATTTCAATAACATTAATAAATTTTTATAAATTATGCTCGCAATTTCTACATCAGTTTTAAAATTACAAGTATTTAATTCATTAGTAAACACCATTTCCAAAAAATTTCTATTTGGTTGATTTTTAAAAACACCCAAAATTTTAACATTGCGCATTGACTCAACATGCTTTTCAGGAAAACCATAGATTTGATTTTGATCATGTTAAAATTGTAGGTGTTTGTAAAAATCAACCAAATAGAATTATTTTGGAAATGTTGTTTGGAAATAAATTAAATTAATAATTTTAAAACGTAATTTTAAAACTGATGTAAAAAATGTGAGCATAATTTATAAAAATTTATTAATGTTATTGAAATCTTATAAGGGTCGACATTTTTGATTACTTTATTTTTTTCACGGATATAGTGATGTTATATTATTTTACGTTGTTATGAAATATTTTGTTTGACATTTTTCAGAAGTTTTAAAAAATGTTTCGTGTGTTTTGGCAGTTTATAGTCTATTTAGTTAGTATTTTTAAATTTGTTATATTATTAGTATTAAACGTTCCTTATTGTAGATTTCTTGAGGAAGCCTATGATATAAGGCGAAATATCGAAAAATAATAAGTTTGATTGTTGCCGTTTTCCCAAAAAATTTGATTAAAACTATTATATAATATACATATTTGATTTATCGTTATGATTTAGATATTTATTTCAATTAGATAAATGTTTGGAATGTGTTTTTTTTTTGAGAAAATTACAAACTTTGGGCTTCTTGCGGTAGATTATGTTTATTTTTCAATTGGGTAAGTATTTTTGTGATATATTATTTACATAAAGGCAACTTTATACAAATTTTTTGATAAGGCATTTGATTTGAGCTCAACTTGTTGAATATTATGTTAAACAATTTTTTTGGTACACGGTAGTGTATCTATATTTAGCTTTTCACGTTGTAATTTTGAACTCTTTTCCATGCCATAATTTCTTCAAATATACTTTTTTTGTGACAAATAGATTTAGTAAATAATAATACACCGTTTTATCCAGAAAAAAATAGATTGTCGCATCTAATGAAGTTAATTATTTATTTGAACTATACAAAATGTCGCCCAGTGGAAGATTAGCTATTAAGGGAACACCTAAATGCTAAATTTAAATATTTTTAAATATTTTGAGTTCAAAGAAGGTGTAGAAATCCAAAAAATCCAGCTAGGTTTGAATTTTTCCGAAGTGAAATGCTTATTGTACTGGACTACTAACCCCTAAAATTTTGTGAAATGCTCACCAGCGAGCGAGAACGAATTTATCAAATTTCGCATATTTTTATGGGCGCATAATCGGATCGACGGTGTTAATCCGTTATTTTCAATTGCGGCGTTTAATGTTAACAAATCCTCGCAAAAATGGTTACCGCTTTAATTCGGCCGATTTTGCGGTCCCCCGGTCCGCATTTAAAATATATTTATATACGATTTGCTTTAACGAGCGCCGCATTATAGGATAAAATAACTTTAATCCCCCAGGCAAATATTTATGTGCATAAATATCGATAAATTAGGTTAAAAATTGTCGGTGTTTTGTTTATATTTATTTTATAATAATCCTTTACTGATGAACAAAAAACTTACAATCCCAATTAGGCAGCCATTTTGAAAAATACTGCTAACAGTTTGTATAAATTAACATAACTTTGACTAGCGTTAAGTTTGTATAAATTAACGTAACTTTGACTAGCAGTTAAAACTTAAAGGACCAAGTATAGTGCCGCAAAAATGCAATCCGTAACGTGCCGTACCGCATGCCATTCCGGACGACAATAGTATATTATAATACAAATTTTATAAGACAAAAATTGGCGCAAGAGTTGTTTTGGGCACGACGAGCGTAGCGAGGAGTGCCCAAATGGAACGAGTGCACCAATACGTCTTATAAAACGAGTGTTATATACTTTTTTCTACTTTGCGACATTAATTTAACAGAAATTTCGAAAAATGCGGTTGTCATCTTACAATCTATAGTAGTTTTATATTTAACAGTTGGTATTTGTGGTAAAACTCACAAATACGATTGACGCGAGCCAATAGCGATTGAGATGTCAGCCTTATTTGACACTTTACGTCAATATCAGCAATCTTGGAAAACTAAAAATTACTAAAAGTTTGTGATCTAGTGTTTTCATAATGACACCGAAAGCGGTTTCGTTATGAGTTTATAACGAACGCAAAGTAGAAAAAATTACTATTTATAGTGTCGCAATGATCCTAAACAAATTAACCGGCATCTAGCGGAGAAGTATGTACACAACGGCACATAAGCTCACATGTCAGTATTATTGTTGATTGTATTAAGCAGTGGTAGATCGTGTAGATATAATAAATTATGGACGAAGAGCTTGTTGCAGCAACAATACATTCTGAAGTCGTTCTCGTTATGTGTTTTCGTTGCCACAAACTATCAAAATGCTATCAGTTAACCTACAACTTACTGGAAACTGCTATTCATTCGCCGGTACACGTACAGATGGCGCCATACGCGCGCATACGCCGGAAAACGTAAGACAACACGCAGGAGATAAAATTCGTTGCGGTCGAGAACGAACTTTACGGTTTACGGAGACTCACTATAATCGCGGAGTGAAAATTACGTACATTGATGTTTTTACGCTACGTTATGACGGTGCGGTCACGTCACTCCACTTGGTCCATACAGAGTTCTACTAAACGCCGTTTACTATTTGATCTGTTGATCAGTTTTCCTGAAGAGTTACTCAACAGGGAAATCAATTGCCTTGAACGGTGATCAAGCATAGAACAATGTTCAATAGAGCTCTGTATTAAACCGCTATTGAAAAGAAAAATAGACCTTAATAGCGGCAAGTGTTGGTTACGTTATCATCCGGTTTTTTGACCAGAAATTAAATTTCAAGTTCTACTAAACCTCATTTGCTTGAATACTATGCCATAGTTAGTAGATAATACTGTTGACAGCTTCAAATAGCACCTGGCATCGCAAATCAACTCTAAACTATTCATAAACTTATTCATGAACTATAGCAATTTGAACATAACCTCTTATTATATCTAATGATGTAAAATCAGTGCCTCATAATCTCTTTCAGTTGAAACTACCCTATTCTGTGACATGATGCAGAACACGTTACAGAACGTTCGCAGAACTTTGAGTGAGTGATTCAAAAAGGTTGATACGGTCTCTTTGGTGGTGGCTCGTTTCTCTGCTTTGATTTTATTGGCCGCGTTCGCCACGTTGTAACTGCGGTCGGGCTTAATGCGAACCGAACGGAAATAAATGCCAGATCCGACGGCGTGTATGTACATCAAAGTGCACCGCTGGCGTTTCGTGTTTGTCTTGGGCCCTGACCAGAACCGCCTTCAAACCGGGGTCTCGCTAATTATCGAATGTTTCAAGTCCGCACTAAACGGTCCACACTCGATGGTACTCTTGGCTAGTTTTGGATTAGTTTTAAAATGAACCAATAGATGGTAGTATTTCCACGTTGATATACTTTTGAAAAAATGTTGTGTATTGTTCAAACACTTTATAGGGCTCTCATAAGCTGTCACTGTAGGGATCATATTTGATTAGCAGTTTTAAGATAAGGTTTGAATTCTTTTATGTCGATGTTTCATCATTTTTCAAGTCTACCTGACACCTCTAAGCCTGTGCACTATGGGTCAGGAAACAAGAAACAAGAATATTGGCAAACATTTGTGATAGTTGATCTTTCTACAATAACTATAACCATACTTATTCAGGGATTTTTTGCCTCTCTGGTTTCGAATCTTATGACAGGTTAATCATTGTCTTATTTGTATGAATCTTTTGTTTCTTTTATATTTGAATATCCTTGAGTTGAAATGCGCTGTCATATTTTTTAAACTTAAAATGGCGGATCCAACGTTGATACCAAAATTGACCAAGACTGTCGGATTTGCCTGAATCTTATTGCCTGTGATATTTGAATCTCTCTGTTAGTAAAATGTATTGCAAATCTGATTTTAGTTTAGAAAGTTGTGAGTTTCATTCATGTAGAATTACAAGGATATTAATCGCGGAAAAAATATTTTCATAAATGCTTGGATCACTGATAAATTTGATAATTAAATCTGAAAATTACAGCTCTCTATCTCTAGTTGTTTGTCCTGGAGATTTTTTTAAACATAGTGTTTACATTGTCTTTAGAAGGTAGTATGTTGTGATTTTATATCATACGCGATTACGGGAAATGTAGTGGCGGTAAAAATTATTATTATCTACGACTCACATATAATAAGTTCATTGCATACGTATCTATGACTATATAATCCCCATCATGATACGCGCCAATGATTATAATGACATTAGCGTTGTATAATAATGACAGTTCGTTCAAATAATGACTTAATTATTTGAAGGAACAGTCATCATTATATGAATGTACTGTCAAAGTCAGTCTAAACCTACGTGGATGACAGTTATTTGACATTTCACCTCGCCGCTATTGACAAATACATTTAAAAGATTTGATATAAAATGGAATTTATGAGTCGTAGGTAAAACGTCGTATTCTACTCGCACATAACTGATATAAATCGCTCGCATGTTTATACGCTCGCCTACGGCTCGCGTATAAACTTCATGCTCGCGATTTATATCCTTGGTTATGTGCTCGTCAAATAATATACTATTATATACGCCTAGGTCAAAGATAAATTTTTTTTGTGAATCATATGTTGTCTTTAGGACGTAGAATTTAATGATTTTATATCATGTGCGATTACGAGCAAAGTAGTGGAGATAAAAAATATTATACTGGACTGGGTCAGAGGTAGATTGGCCAATTAATTCTGAAAATTGGAGTTCTGTGTCTATTCTCGTTTGTCGAGGATATTTTTGCAAACATGGTGTTACCATTTTCTAGAAAGTGGAATGTTAATTTTTGTCGTTTTTACTGTGATGTTTGAATATCTTTGAATCCAAATGCAGTCAAAGACTTCGAAGCAATAGTAGAATGAATACCACGTGTAAATTCTATATCCGACATCGAGTTGCAGATTAGAAAAACAGAACAAATACAGTACAGATAACTAACTTCCAGTAGGGAACTACACAGTGCACGCCACATGCACATAGATTCAGACTTTTGGTTACACATAGTCTTTTCATATATGGTTTAGTAAGTTTTACCATTAAAATCCTTGTGCGTACCAAAACCACACCACAATGGAATATGCTGATTCCGCTAAAATCATGACGTATGGACTACTGTTTTAAATAATTGTGCAGTGCTTTATTAGTTCCTCCCCCCCCCCCCTCCACACACACACACAATCAATTATAAGGGTTTGTTTGCAGCATTTATCAATATGTCAGAATTCCAATGTTTCATCCTCATCGAAAATACATAACTGATCCAGTCTTCTCCATAAATACATAGTTTCTTAAACACTCAGCGAAATTGGTGCCGGTGTCACCTCATATCCACATATCGGGGCATCAACCGCCCAAATTGTTGGTCCTTCGAGTCGTGCATACCACACGGACGGATACTGGTGTTAGCTAAGGGGTTGCGCGGGGTACCTCGGGGGGTAGTAGGACAAAACTGTAAGTGACAGCGAGACGTTGCGCATTGCTCATATAATACATCCGGTCTCTCCGGTCGGCGGGGGTGTATTTTAGCGTTCGGGGTGAGCGAACGGGACGGAGGGGGTAGTGTGGGCATGCGGTAGTATGTGTGTCCGTGTATATGTGTACGGGGGTGGTAAAAAGTGTCAGTTTTTATTGATTCGCATGTCGTGCTCCGCGACTGCATCCCCACCTCTCCGAGGGCGCACATCACACGGCGTTTCACCCCCTGGGGGTTCGTGCGAGAGGGGGTGGGCAGGTCGACGGCGGCTTCGGTGCTCTATCTCTTCTAGCCTTTGTCACCGTGTTTATCCTCTATCTGGTGCAATAATTGGTTGCGCAGTGTCTCCTACCCCTAGCCCGACCGCTCGCTGGCTGCTTCACCCCCGCGCGCTCTCGCCCCTTACCGCCCCTATACGAAACGTTTTACGCGATGACACGATCCCGTTACTAACGGCTTACGTTTTGTTATAACATATTTTGCTCGTGTGCAATCCTGTTTTTACCTATGGAAATGTGAAGGGTTGTTAACTAATAATTGTCACAGTCTACACTGCGAATATAAATTGTAACAATGTAATGTCACAAGTATGTAATTATTGGAGGTACATTTACTTAACCTATTTCAAATAATCTACATTAAACCTCAATTTTTGTTTTGTTTTAGCTTAGGTTGCTATTCAAAGTTATCGTCTAGAATGCCACTGAACTGTGTTCTGTAGGACACATTGCTTAAGTTTTAAGTTGAAATACCTGATTTTCAATCGTAATGTGTCAAATAAAGCTTTAAATTTATTGGTCCCGTGCATAGTAGGGGCGAGGGGCTGGAAAACGATTTTGATGCCCGTGGCGGAATAATTGTTCCGTGAGAACTTTTCTCAGTCACCGCTGTACAAATTTTCGATATTTCCGTCAGCTGACGGCATATTTTATAAACAAATAAAAATAAATAAAATAAAAAGGTTTTATTGGTTTTCCTAAATAAAATAATACAAAATAAAGGCTCAACACAATAAAAAATCAACTCATGGTTCAAAACATCAATCAGTGAACATAATAAACAACAAAAAACATATAAAAATATAGAACAAGTGTTCATTCAAAAAGAAAAACAAAATACCGATATGTTACTTGTGATAAATTCCTTCAGTACAACAAATGATAACTCGGCTTAATTTCACTATAAACACACTACTTGCTTCTACCAATTTACGTATAACAACCGCATTAGTCGACACCACAGGTGCCTACCACGTTGGTGGTTACTAAGTCATTACTAAGACAGATGCGCGATGAAGACATTTTCAACAATTTAGGAGACTTTCTAATTAAACCTTCAATCAATTTCCCTGTTCATCGTCAAAGTCAGTTCACCGTCAACTAAAATGGGAATGAAGAGACACATAATGGATATGAAGATGGTTCGTGGCCTAAACCAGCCCTAATCGAAGGTTTTTATATAACAGTCTAAACTGTTCTTTACTATGGATCGACACCAATTCTTTGTTTAATGTGTTTTATTGTTTTTCAAAAGCAGAGTAGTGTTTGATCACCATTCACCACTAGTCGGTGGAGGCCAACCGTTTATGTTCAGTTCAAGAAAAAATTTAAAAGAATCATGGGTAATTTTCTGACAATATAACCTAATCTTCAATTAAATAGAGTATAATGTAGGTTGTAGGTTATGTTTTGACTCAAAAACGCGGAAATTAAAGCGCTGTGACATTTAGTTTGTTGAATTTCTGAATAATTGGTATGGAGGAATCCATTTGCCATGAACGGCGTTCAGTAGAACTCAGAAATAAACCGCAGTGAAAAACCCTGCCCAATGGCTTTATTCCTCTAGCCTCTGTTAAGCTTAACAGTCTACTATTAGATCGGTATTGCGCTGTAAAGTTATAGCCTGTTAATAAGTTGGTGTTCCGTAAGTCACTGTTAATAACAGCTGTATCTGAACATCTGTATGTTATATCTCTATAAAAGCACTGTAAAATAACGGCTGCTGCATTTTCTAACAGGGCATGGCGGGTTGAGGTTATATTGGTCTCTTGTATGGTGTATACATTAAAATTTACTTCATATTATACAAATGCAACACAATTTTTATTGTACGTACATAATTTATAACAAACATCTTAAATACTGGAACTGTAGATCCAATATCAAATCGGTACAAATTGCTTCGTTTTTAACTCCATTTTCACAGGTCATAAGACATGTTATTATTAAATAATATTGAATGTAGTTTTGGTAAAGCAGCCAAAGGAGGGGTATTCCTTGCTTTGTTGAAGGCGTAACTTTTGAAAAGTTTATTGTTGGTATCGGAGGGACGTTTATAAGGTTTTACACATCTGTAGGGATGTCCCAGCTATCTTGAAGAATTATTTCAGTCTGCTGCTCACTTCGGGCGTTATAGTCTAGGTATTCAAAAGGGGTGGTATCTCCACGTTGTAGTGCAATGGCAGTCAGGGTTTCTTCTGTAGTTTCTTGTCCCATATCATCTCTAAAATGACACTATTTACATTATTTTAAAATAATACGGCTTATAAGTAGATACCTACTACAGAAGTTTGTGAGTCTCGTTCATACTATTAACCATTTTAATAATGCAACATTACCATTTCTTTTAACTCCTTTCATTCGATCTACATGTAATCTTTATTGAAGAAATGCTTTGATAAAATAAAAAAAAAACAAATAGACAAATACCTGTACACTAAACTACCACCTACATTAAGTATTGATACTAACTAGCAGGTACCAATTTGTTCATACATCGTACAAAAAAGCAACGATCAATCCATAATGACACAGTCTCGTATATACCACTTTGCATAATTTGGCTTTCGTCGTGTATATAATTGATGCAGGCATCGGTGCGGTGTGGTGCGGGGGTGTACATAAGTGGCCGGGGTAGTTTTGCGGCCAATTCCGGGAATCGATCCGAGGACATTTAGAGGCGGCTGAGCAGCGATTTGCCTCGACAAGCGTAAATTTCCATTAAATATTTACCGGGGCGAAATTATGTGCCGACGCTCCATAAAACACTGGGCGGAAATTGAGACCCCCTTAAAAGATTCATAAGCGACGAGCGCAACCCCAAGCCGGACCACGTATCTAGGTTAGAGCCTTAATCGTTATACATCGATTTCCGATCTACGACGCTCGTTTAATTGTAATAAGATGAACTTTTTAAACGGTTACCTACGTTCACGTCCGCTTGCTACTGAAGAATGGCCTTTTATTGGATTAATTCTTCTTTTATGACGGGACTATTTTTGTTAATTAAAACTTTTTAAAATATCGTAAAACCTTACCTACCGTGTTGGGGTTATTACTTTACCCCTTTATAATCTATTCTGAGGGTATCATCTTGCATGTTTTTTATTGCTTATTAATTATCATCAAAATCGCATCAAAATGGCTGTTTATTGCTTGAAATGTATTGGCTCTTCATTTTTGTTTACCTTGTACTGAAAATAATCTAGTTTTACGAAATAAATGCTAACCTTGAAGGATCTTATGTCCCAAGGTTAAAAAAGCAATTTTTATCAACTCTTAGCCTAACTTAACGCATTATCGAGAAAATAAATTACGAAAAATGAAGTCCGGTCCTGTTCCGCGAGCGCTAAGAAGTGCGTCCCCAGGTGACACAAAGCGAATTGATATGGCGCATGTTCGAGTTTCAAAACACTTTCAAATACGGAATTGACTGATTTTGGGGTTTGTTGTAACATCTGAACTTTACAACGGCTGTATAGTGTATAGTGCCATTCAGTTATAAGTCAGCAGGATATATATTAAAAGACGAAACTGTTTTCGCTTAAAAAACTAATGCTTAAACTAAAATAGTATATTATTATACAAGTTTTAAAAGACGTCAAATTGGCGCACGAGTTGTTTTGGGCACGACGAGCGTAGCGAGGAGTGCCCAAATGGAACGAGTGCGCGAATACGTCTTATAAAACGAGTGTAATATACTTTTTTCTGCTTTGCGTCATTAATGTTATATACATTTTGAAATTGTGGTTACTATATTGCGCTAAATTAGAATCTGGGGTATTTTGCGGGTACCCCGTGGCAGTACTGTAGTAAACAAATGACAAACCTAACTTAACTTAACCCTACTGGGATAAAAACTTACATGATACCCAGTATAAAGGAATCATAACCTAAAAAGTTAACTTTAAAATAGTGGTTTCATAATTATAATAATCAGAATAGACGTGTTTGGCGGTAACTGATTAGTTACTTCATAGAATAAGAACTTACTAAAGAATTGTTATAACGGTTAACGTTTAATAGCAGTTTCTACCAAGTACCGCTGGCTTATACAAGTTTACACGCACATACAATTGAAACCAAATTCTAATTTCGGTGTAATAATTTATTAGAATAAATTATACTTAAATTACATGTGATGGAGGTAATACAAATGCATTGCACACAACCAGAACTAAGACAAAGGAATCTACGGACAAAAACGAATACGGTATTGCCACGAGCAGAATTCGGTCCAAAATGTTACCGAAAACTTATACGTTACATAAACTAAGAAATCCTCAACAGTTTAAATGTACTATAGCTTCCTACGTGTATGCTGATATTCAATAAGCCATTTATTGTGCATATACAATCCCGCGGCAGTAATTGAAATCGTTCATATCTACGATGTAGGTTTGTTCTTCGCATAATACCCTTATTAAAGTAAATGTGGTCCTTGAATTATATCTGAAAAGGGGATTTGATGTTTAGTTGACAAGAATGATGACGATCACTTACCAGAGTCGCAAAACATCTCCGAAAACATCATGCTGGTGTATTTTGATCAACACTGCATAACCAAGAAAGCCCCAATCCTTTGGCCAGACTGTAGTAGGCTACACGCATGTTTAAATATGTATAGAATATTGATATTTCGCAGTTTATGCGATTGCAAGCGATTTAAAAGAGGCAGTTTGTGGTTATGTGTTGTACGTTTGACATATGGCATTTGATATCAATGTGACCAATCGTGGAAAAAAAGTTACTAAAAACGGTGTTACAATTTGTTAATTTTAACACCGAAAACAGTGTTCCAATGTGTGCATTGTGAAGCAAAGTAGAAAAATATATTGTTTGTACTCTGCGTTCACAATTGACACATTATAGCACTGTTTTCGGTGTTGTAACACTGTTTTTAGTAACTTTTAGGTTTGTTAACTTGTTGGCATTGATGTCACACGCAAAAGCGATACAATTCTTCCGAGCAAGAATATGCAATTGAATAGCTCCAATTTTGACCAAACGTTGTCTGGACAGTCCGCTAGACAATAGCTATCGGATACTAGACATATTTTCCAAGAAAATATCAGAGTTTGTAAATATATTATTCATTATTTGAAGCACATTTTCAATATTTTCTATTAGTAGTTTTAGCACAAAACTTGTATTGCACTCATACCTCGCTGTACGGACTAAGTCTATAGCTATGTACGATCCTGGAAAAAATTATATATGTCATATAAATTCCATAAATTGAATTAATACCATTTTTTTTATTATTTTGTCTAAAATTGTTTACATGGCACGTATTTTTTCTGGTGTAAGAATTATCCAATATTTGTTGTTTTACTTTGGTTGTTTGTTTTGCAATTTCTCAATCCTAGAAATCAAGCACATAACGTTCAGCACATAAACCGTGCTAGGTAGAGTCGTAGCAATAAAGTTTTTGTGGCGATATAACTAAAAAATAGTCCAACAACTTTTAATGTGTTTTTTCCCTGGAATAGGGATTTTTTTATTTATTTTTGAATCAGCGTCATAATCTGTTTTAATTTATTTATTAATTTATTTATGAGTGGCCAACTCCAGCGGTGCAGGCATAAATTTTTGTACTGAATGCATTGTTATAGGTTTTATACTTTCATGTCGACTTTTATAAATATTAATACCGTTAATAGCAAAATTATCTATGGAATATTGTTAATTACATTATTAATGAGATATAAGATATTATAACTGTCTATCAAACTTTTACGTATGTTTATGTGTTTAACGTAACCTACACAAATTAAACGAATTAGACAATAATTAAAGACTTCTCGCGACAGTTGAGCTTTTGAATTTTATCGTAGTGTAATGCCAGAGCGGTGGAGACAGCCAGCGAACTGGACAAGCACCTTAATTAAATTTCTGACGAACTTCCGGAGCGCTTCCAGAACTGGTAAATAAGTACACGTTTGCATCTAATTTGAATTAATTAACACCTCTTCTGTCCGCGACCAGATCACTCAAACCCCCAACACAAAAAAATATTACAATGCGGACCGAAGTTTCCTAATCCTCAAATTAAACTTCAATCAAACTTAATAATAAAACTTTTTGAAGACTGAAGAAAGCTGTCAAAACCGTGGAAGGGGAGGAAAGAGAGTTACAACTGCCGCGACCACCTTAATAGTTACGAATGAAATTTTACTTAAAAGTTTACCTTTATTTTTCTGGGTGCCGGTCGCTCGTCTGATAGGGTGGAAAGGGGTGTTTGGGGGGTGGGGGGATTGTCGTACTCTGAGTATTTAATTAAAATTGAATCGCGACGATGTTCCGGCATTCCGCAGGCGGTCTGCAACCCCTCTGCGTTTCTCATCCCTTCGAGGCTCCCGCCAAAACTCGATTAGATCCTTGAGGTAGTTTAATAAGGATGAATGATGGATTGAAATCCTTAGCGTGCTTAATCAATTTTGTATTAGATCGGGAAAACTTCCGTCTGTCTCGCTACCTCTTAGAGAGAGTGGAATATCTCGATAGGGATACTAAGGGCACTTGATCATAAAATTGACTAAATAAGTTTTACGTTTAATAGGGCTTGTTAGGGGGATTTCTGATTTTATGAAGAAAATACGTTTCCGGAGGTTATAATTCTTAATGCAGAATTACACCTGTGGTCATTACGAGATAAATTAAGAAACATAATCTACAGCTATAACCAAAATAAAAGAAATTGGTGACAAATACCACAACATATCTTTCAAAAATATTAGAGATGGTTGAGATGTTTCGAACTATAAAGAGGGTGTCACGTGGTGCCCAGCCAATGTGTTCTATAGCAGAGGTAGTAGTGGTGGTACGCTCTTCTTAATTTGAAGCAAGTCTCTGACTTTCTATTAGCGTGGTCAATGTTCCAAATATTTAATTTTTTTTATTCAGGGCGCTCTCAATGTCTCAGCCATACATTTTTTTACTTTAATTTGAGATCAATCAGTACATGTTAACTCGTACCACAAGGCCTCAAAATTATACTGACTTTTCACGTAAGAACAATTTCCTTTGTATAAAATACAATGTGTCTCCGGAAATTTGCAACTAATGAGAAACTTTTGTATTACTGATATTTCACAATATTTTATTCTTTATTAAAGTTGCTGGGTGCTCTGAAATTAATATTTGACTATAAAGTTTAACAATTTATGTACCGTACTCTGGATAATTCAGAAAATATGAAGTAGGAGTAAAATACTTTAGCGAAACATTTTATTTAGAAAAGGGTTAGAATGTGTTTTTTTGAATTGCTAATAGAAGAACATTTTTGGAAAATGTTCAAAACGTTTTCTATATTTTGTGTATTGATTCATGCATTGTCACCGAAATCTGTCCACATGCAAAATTTATACTGTATTGGAGATTTGGAAGTATGTAAAATATCGATTACAGAATTTGAACGTAAGCTAACAAGTGAAGTTAAGATAAACGTAGTAAGAAAAGCATTTTGGGATATTCCTGTAGTTAGTATGACTTTGGATTTCCTGTATCATTGACATTGAGTACTTTACCTTTGACACAAACTCATAGTTTCTAAACAAACGTGTATACGGTTCATAAATTGCAAAAGTACATGATCAGTTTTAGTTTTAGACGATCCACAAAGTTTGTAAAGAATAACATTTTGTGAGGAAAAAAGTTTGTTGTAAAATTTTTGAGACTATTGTATGTATATGCAACTCAGATTGTTGTAATTTCTTAAGATGCTTTTATTTTTCAATAGTTACTCTACTCGTAGACAATGACCCAGCGCAGCGATATGAATAATTGGACCAATTGGGGGCCACTAAAACAACCCTAAAAATAGGTTCAATACTAGAATAAGGCTAATTGAGTCTGCTACAGACACTCCTTATTAAACAATATCTCCCACAGTAAGATTCAATTTCTAAAAACATTTTTGTTCGACCAAATAGCGAACAAATGACTGATAAAAACAGACGAATGTAGGTCACTGTCAGCGAGAGCGGAGGTGTATACGGATATCTTGAAGAAATTGTTCGTCACCAGTTTCTGCACAACCACGGTAGGACGTCGACGATTTTCTTACGCGGAACAAGGTTGGACTTTGTTGGACTGTTCGACTGTTTTTATTTTCTAGTTTTCTCAAGAATGTGTTATTTAGAGCAGCGTTTCCCAACCTTTTTACTCTTGCGGAACCCTTTAAGAAGGGTTAGAACTTGGCGGAACCCCAACAAAAGAAAATATACAATGTCCTTTCCAAGGCATTTCGAGTATTTTTTGCGTACAAAAAAACGGGTAACGTATTTCAAGTGACCAGATACAAGTCTGTAAAGAAACCCAGTTCAATGATTGCATATTACATACTACTGCAGTATTTATTTTTATTAAAGTGTTTTTCCTGTAAAATTAAAAAAATGCCCTGTAAAATTAAGTTGATACTGTTCTAATTTCACAGGAATATATTTGTGTAATATGTGAATTCTGTAAAAACAATACAGAAATTTAGCTGGTATCCAATAACCAGCGATGTTACAGTTACTTCTTCTTTTACAGCTTTTTTGGTAGTTTATTACATTCATTTTCTGTATCATTGCAGATATTTCTCTCTAGGTACAAACTTATTTGTTGTTTTTAGTTCTTTCAAGTATTATTACCAAAGGAAGGAAGAAGAAAATACAAATCAAACAATGCAAAAATGAAGAATACAAAAAATACCTTTTACAAATAATTAAATAAATAAATACTTAAAAAAATAAAATAAATACTTAAATATTTTGAGTGAAGATGTTTATTTTCTCATTTATGTATTTTTGTATGATTTTTTTTCTCTTTTTCCTTTTTTGATGGTGTTCTAGCATAGGCAATATACAGGGTGTTCCTAAATATCATGTAAATACGAAAAGGGGTAATTCTTTGGCTTATTTAATGACTAAAAATTCATATAAACATAGGTGCGCAACGCTTCGTTGCCGATCTACATTGTGTTGAAATTTCAAGATTGCTACAAAAGCCGCGCCATCCTAGTTTTAATTTTTAACAATTGGTGGCGAATAAAATGTCAAAATAAATACAAACAAAAAGTTATCTAAATCAAGCCAAGGCATACTAGACCAATTATTTAAAAAAATTTAATTTCATCTAGCGAAACACAGAAAAGCTTTAATTTTTTTCTCGATAACGGTGGTAAATACGAAAAAACTACAAGAGATTAAAATGCTTTAGAACAAACAAAAAATGCATTTTGTATTTTAGGATCCACCAGTGGCGCACCGAAAATAAGTTCATGGGGAGAAAAGGGGGCATGACCCCTGAAAAAATATCTCCCTGTAGATCCTTAAAACCATTTGGTATGCCCAATGATGTAAGTCCTACAGCGTAACCTATAATTCCAAATTAGAGCTAAATATCTCAAAAGCTACAAGAGCTATAAAGAAAAAACTAAAAAAATCTTGAAATTTCAACACCCTGTAGATCGGCAACGAAGCGTTTGCGGACCTATGTTTATATGAATTTTTAGTCATTAAATTAACCAAAGAATTACCCCTTTTCGTATTTACATGATATTTAGGAACACCTTGTATATGTATTTCTATGGAAGTGTTTTTGGGGGAAACCCTGTTATCTTCTTGAATAAATATAAATAAAATAAAAAAATTAATAAAATACATTAAAAAAATTTAAAAGAAATCATTGGTCAAAATACAAAAATTTAGCAACGAGTAAAAGTTTCATATGGACCTATTGATAACAAGTTAATATTCCTTAAGAAATTAGAGCCATTTAAAATACTGTTTTATTAATATGATGTTATTTTTGAAGGCATTGAAAAAAAAATAAGTCATTATGAAACATTTTAGTCAGAACAATAATTACGTTCTGAGAAAGAAAGTGTGGGAATAAACACTCAAGTAGAAGATATTTGTACACACTAATTTTATCTATAACAGATGATCTCTATATTTCCTCTTAAAGTTTGTTAAATATGAGAAAGCTTGCTCATACATACACAATGTTGAAAACTGAACTGATACAAGGTAATTTATAACTCGAGCTGAAAATTAAATGCGTAAACATACCAAATTATAAATAAAAATATGTGAAGCACTTTTAAATTTGTTTCGTTGTCAAAATTAGTACTTATTTCAATTTAATTTAATTATTTTTTGTTTTATTAAATCACGAAATTTGAAATTACACTTTAGTTTCCTGTCCGCATAAATGTTCGTCTCTAATTGCAAATCATTTATTGATTTCTATGAGTGGGACCAACATAATTTTCGTCGTAGAGGCCCAGAACTTGTCTGCTGATAGGTTAGTTATCTTATCAGGAATGTAAGATCATATTGAAATCCACCACCTACAACTCATTTCTTCTCCTAAAGTACCATTATGAGCAGCAGATTCAAATTATAGGTTTATTTTGTCACATATTTGTAAAGGCAAAAATATTGAAACCAAATAGAGTGTTAGAGTTTGACCAATAACTCTGCCAGATTGTTGTTTTCTAGAGGTTATTTTGTTTTTCTGTAACAGATAATTATTGTAAGTAATATTGTCTATTGAAGCTAATGAATAGTTTAGAATGTTGCCCGTTGGATTTAATATCGACATTACAGTGGTTTATTGGGTTAGAACGGCTCCAAATCAAAATTATTCATGGATTGACCTTGGTTATTAATATTTCAAATAATAATCTCATGCTAAAATAATACATAAAAATTACACTGAATAATGTGCCCATGAACCGGGGACCGCCGCCGCTATTTGTTACTATTTTTCCGCGGAACCCCTGACGACATCTGGCTGAACCCCGGTTGGGAAACGCTGCGTTAGACCATACGTTGTTTAACAAAAAAAAATACGATAATAGCTATTCTTTATACAACTGAGGAAAATGAATGATTTCACACTCAGTAAAACATATTTGTTTGCTTATTTTTACAATTCTAAACAATAACATTAGGGTCGTATGTCTATGAATGAACATGGTGTATCGGGTGAAACAGCTTTTCGTCAGTAATCTATACAATAGCAACCGTTGCGTTTTTTTTTTTTTTCATTATAAATACAACTATCCTGCTCGCAGGACCAATATCTCCGGTATGTTCTTTAAGACTAGGGTTACGCGGATGCTGTTTCTTGACCGATGGACGTCATAGCTGCAGACTCCATCCAGATAGTTTATATCCGCACAGTGGTCTCGAACAGATGTCCTCGCTGGTTTCGTACGTGTGTGCCCTTCGCGGATACTTCCAGCGTTCTCTCGTCTGCAAGGAAGGCTATTGATTTACCGGAGTTGAGAAGGAGCTCCTGTCTAACACAACCTCACACTCTGATCCTTATCTCAGGCTTGTTCTGGGGGCCATACGACCGCGCGCCACTCACTACTATACTCCTTTTGCAGTCGGCTAAACTTCTCTCCTCCGTGATCGGCTGCTCCCAGAGGGCATCCCGGTCGCCCCGGCGCTCTCTCCATTCAACCCGCCTCCGGAACAACACCGCATCAATTGTTTCAAGCCGATTGTTTTGTCTTCTCCGCGCCACCCCGCGCTGCGTCTCTCCTCTCTCACTATTTCTATCTCTGTAGAGTGTAGAGTCTGTAGTGTCTAGTGGGTGATGACTTATCCACTTCTTGGTCAGAATGGCATAAGGATGCGATTTATTTGTATTCTTGTGGCATTTAGATTCAATCTTGAGGGTGCTCTTATGATTTTAGTGATTCGAGATGATGAATGAATAACATTTTTTCTACGATCTGCAATCGATCAGTTGGTTTGATGTTGTTTTGCAGTCACGACAACCAGAGGTGTCTGACTAGTTGTCGGGACTAATGGCTTTACGTGTCTTCCAAAACACGGCTGTCGCTTGGATTCGCACGCCGATTCCTAGTCAACGCTCTACCAGTAGATTCGGTAGAGCTATTCACATTTTAATCTTAACATTTGATTACGTCTCATTTGAGAAAAATACAAAAAAATTTAAATTTTAGAACAAAAACTCTTAAAATAGTCCTACAGTAATTTGTACTGTTTTTTTTAGATATTGGCTTATTTGTCTACAAAACATCATTTTAAGAACCAAATTATATCTCAAATACTTAAAAGTTGTTCCCGAATCTTCCCAAAGTACAGAGGTGGGTACAAATTTAAAGGAAATGGTTTTTACGTATAAACTCGTCAGTAATATGAAAATAAGTTTGCGGAAAAAATACCTCCGCCTGGATTTGAACAAGGAACCGGTCAGAAGCTCTCCCAATTGAGCTACAGAGGCAATGGAAATTCATAGGCGGATTTGTCTACTAGTGAAGTGACTACCTGGATTAATTATCATTCGCTTCTTAACTAGTGGGTACAAAGTTGGTACAAAGGTGAATATAGTGAATATATAGGTGAATATATAGGAAGTGTAAAAACTAAAAACCTCTTTTTCTTTATGGTATTTTTATTTTGTCGTATTGATATCTTCAGCCCAAATCTACAACTAGAATAAGTAACATCATATGTGGTTAAAATTTTACATGACAACGGTCAGAGTAGAAAATCACAAGTAAAACAAACATGTGTCTAATGTAAACAGATAGAGGACAAATGACATGGGACGGGCCTAGTGAAGTTAGCAGCGTAATAGCCGACACCGCAGGGTAAGCAAATTATTAAGAATATAAAACTGTACATGAATAGGGGTTGTTATTGAAAATTATGTGATCGTTTAGTGAAGTGACATTTCTATTTCTTTTATATTTTCTATTGCTAACTGTTCTAAAAGGTCCATTTTATAAATTTTCTTACATTAATGCATTAATTTTGGCTGTAATTAATTCTGTGTATCTAATCTATAATTATATAAATTTGATGAAGATCTGGTTTGATGTTCTGCTATTCGTTTTGATAACTTCGTTGTTAATTTGTTGGGTTACATTTTTGGAATGCAGATATTTTTGTGTAAATACCTACGCACTAACATACTATTTTGCAAAAATCTACTTTTTGGAAGAAATTTAATTTTTACATTTCTTCAAACGCCTGTCTATACAAATACTATGCGAAAGAACTATGATGTTTCTAACCTGTATACAGTGTGGACCTAACTATACCTATAATGGACGTAATTTGTAATTTCTCGAGAAAAAGTCATTCTTTATAAAGAGTTTTGAATGACCTAAAAAGTCGAAATCCATTGTTAATATTTTGATTTAACATACAGGATGGTTAGAAAACACGAAAATGTTAAATTGGACGAAAAGTAAACTATCGGTTTTTCGGAATTAGATAAAAAATGTTATAGGTAAGTTAGTTTAAATTAATTTTATACTCAAATATCAAACTTGAATGTTCTATTTCAAATTTTACATCTCGGACCAGTGAGAAGACATGACATAAAGGTGAACAGAAAATTTAGAGACCACAATTATGATTGATCAGTTGACAGTAGTAACAGCAGGTGAGGTATCGTACCGCCGTGCTATTGAAGTTTTTAACAGAAAAAACCCTGAGGTATACATTTCTGTCAATTGTGTTCGTGAATTGGTTAAAAAATTCATGCAACAGGAGACGTGAAAAATATCAAGAAGAAAGAAGCGAAATGACGAAGATGATGCAGAGCTATGTTAGCTATTGATTCCGTAACACTTGCCCAAAAAAATCGTTGAGGCAAAGATCTCGAGACTTGAACATCAGTAAAAGCCACCTGCAAAAGATCTTTTCAAATCGAAGATTTCATCGTTATAAACCAGTACTGATACACACTTTTGTAGAACGAGATGATGCTCGTCGATTAGAAGTCTGCCTATTAATGGGAGAACGAATTATGGTCGATAGATTTTTCTACAGAAAAATTATTTTCTCTCATGAAGCGACGTTTATCACAAATGGAGTTGTTAGTTCACAGAGTTGCAGATATTGGTCTCAAGAAAATTCAAATTTCCGTATTACAACCAATTCTCAAAAATATATAAAAGTGTGGATAAATGTTTGGTGTGGAATTGATTACAAGAAAATAATTGGACCATACTTTCTTGACGGTACTGTAAACCAAAACACGTATTTTGATATGTTGGAAAATTTGTTGCTTCCTACTTTGGACGAAATCAACTTACAGCTCAGGTGTTCACTACACTATCAACACGACGGCTGTCCTGCTCATAGCGCATATCAAGTCAGGGATTGGTTTAACCGACATTTTCCAAATAAGTAGATTGGACGATTCGGCCCTATAGGATGGCCACCACATTCACCTGATTTAACGCCGCTTGATTTTTTTCTGTGGGATTATTTAAAATAAAAGGTGTATGGAATAATTTTCACGATAATGTAGACATTCTAAAATTAAAAATTAGGGAAGCAGTAGACGAAATAAATGAAGAAACAATTGATTTGGTATATCGGGAGTTTAGAAGAATATTGGAAACATGTGTAGCTGTAGGAGGGAAACATGTGGAGTAATGTTTTGTTAAATTACTTTATTAAAAATAAATAAAATATAAAACTTTGAATACAACATTGAAATTTAATATCTGGGCATAAATTTAAATATAAAACAACTTTTACTTATAAATTTTTGTTCTAATTCCGAAAAACCGATAGTTTACTCTTCGGCCAATTTAACATTTTCGTGTTTTCTAACCATCCTGTATGTTAAATCAAAATATTAACAATGGCTTTCGACTTTTTAGGACATTAAAATTAAAAATTACGTCGATTATAGGTATAGTTAGGTCCATCGGGGGACACACTGTATAAAATATAAAAAATGGCGTCTACTTTGAAATTACCGTACTTTTCTGTGAAATTTCAAACATATCCTTTACAATTATTTTGGTGTTGCAGTAATTTCACAGAACTGACGTAATCACAGGGACGTGTTGTAAAAAATGCAGTGTCATTCTAAAGTATGTGCATTGTACATCTGCAATGTAGATTTACAATTTGGTAAAAATTCAAGGATGACGAATTTTTAAATAGCTTATTAAAAACATTATTGATCGCTGGAAATTTTATCTTCAAATCACCGAAAAAATCACAATTTTCTTAATTAATCTAGGTGCTGGCTATAAATTGGTTAATGATGGTTTAAATAGTCGAAAATTCTCAAATAATTACAATAATCTGAAATAAGTTACCCATAAATTTGCATTTTCAAATTGGAAAATAGGTACCTATTACATAAAGACTTCAACAATAATAATCATTCTAGTACCTACCTACCTAATTCTAAACAATCAATTAACAGAACCTGCACCGAATTCGATGTGCGATTAATAACCTCACCACTCGTAATGCGAAATTGTAACACCAGGGAGCGGCGGCGCGGCGCTTGTCGACGGCAACCCTCCCCATCAACCCCTTACCCCTCCATCCCCATCGCGCTAAACTCTACAGGCAAAGTTTGCAATCTCAGGAGCGTTACAAACTGTTCAGGCGCAGACACAATAATTGGTATTATGTTATGGCATAATAGAGCCACGCTCTCCCCCCCGCTCTCTCCCCTAATTTTGTGCACATTCAATTCATTTCGGTACACGTTGGGAGCGACGCTAGCGCTACCTACCCTTTGCTAACTCGACAGCGCTACCCTCCAGTCACTCTCCGACCCTTCGGATACTCGGCATTATCCAAATTGCATTTTTGTCACCAATAGACTACTTAGTGTGGGTCTATGATGCGAGAGGAAAGATGTTACCCTCGCTAAAAGCTCGAGCGGGCTCTATGACGACACGTTTAGGTGGTGTGTCGGTCGGCGGGGATGTTGGAACTTTGCCGGAGTTACCGGGGGTTGAAAATGGATTGGGGTGAAACAATTAGGTAATCGATGGATGAGATCTGTGTTTTTTGCTGTCGATGTTGTTACGTGGTGATTTTTTCTTGTCGGGTGGTTTTTGTTTGATTACGTAGTTTTATTTATGACTCAGAAATAATACATTTAATGGGGATGGGGACATAATCTCTAGCGTAATACACACCAGTCGTTCTGATGCCAGTTCGCTATTTTGTGGTGAGAATTCGCCGTTTTATGACCATAATACAAACTGTCATAATAAATCATTGAACTGTCATCCACGTAAATTTATGGAAAAACTGAATAAAATTAAGCTTGAAGGTAAAGTAATAAGATTGAAGTATGTTTTATGTTGTAATGTATACAGTGTGCCCCAGATGGACCAAACTATATCTATATTGCACCAACATTTTCATTTCTGGAGAAAAAGTTATTCTTCATAATGAGTTTAGGAGGGTAGCTGCAAATCAACAAATTGTTAAACTTCCTCAAGCGTACTTACATAATTAAATGTAAAATGTCATAGAGAATTTTTTTAAAATTTATTTTAGTTCTCAGATACCAAGTTTGAACATTTTATGTCAATTTCAAGTCGACATTATCATTAACAACAAATTATAAGAACTGAATTTGATAATAATATGTAGGTATATTAAAAAACACTATAAGGTGCAAAATTTTTCATTTTTGCCTTTAATTTGGTGAAAAAATATGTTAATAAATACCTAAGGAAACCCCTCAGATTTCAGAACGTGTTTTGAGACTAAATGTGGTGATGTTTTATCCCTTTTAAGTTCTGTACACTATCCTAGATGTTATTTAGAAAGATTTTCCGTATTATCCTTTTTTTTAATTCCGTATTTAAAAATCAAGTTGATATCTTGTATGATTATGCAAAGTGTGATTATAAATATTGATAGTTTACTCTACAGCGAATTTAACAATTTCTTGTCATTCGACTACCCTGTATGTTAAATAAAAATTCTGACTGTTGACATGGACTTTTTAGAGCACCCAAAATTAAAGTTTAGGTCCATATACGGGCAGTTAGGTTCATCTGTGGACACACTGTATAAAGTCTGTCCGGGAAGTAATGGGATCCAGCTTAAACGTGGCTTCCTGATGTGAAATGGGACCGATTAAACCGATTAAATAGTCGCGTAAATAAATGTCAAATGTTATAAATTACTTACGAAATGCTTCCTTACATGTAGTTGTAATTAAAGAGAAAAAGTAGTGGAATAGTAATATAAGAATGTCTATTTATTATAGAGGGCACTGTCTTTCTATTGTAGTTTTCATATTATATTGTCATTAAAATTAAAATTATGATTTAGATGTTTATAACACATTTAAACAGCGGTTTCCAAAATGTTACGGTCCTTTTGACTTGCAGTTTTGAGAGCCGCTTTGAAATTTGTGGAAAAGGGTTTAAAAACAAGAAATAATTTTTCTTTTTTTAACACTCCTAACAATAACTTCTGAGGCAAGCAATTTTTACTAAGACATTTAACCTACGATTAAACTGGGTCCCATTGCTTTCCGGACATCCTGTATATCTCTTTATGAAGTGTAGAAATTTTAATGACTGTACTAATGACTAATTATATATTAAAAAGATTAATGGGAAAACAGTCTGAAGTATATTTTATTTATTTTTTCTTTGCAAATATTTCAGATGAATTTGCATCAGAGCTCTAAAAGTTAAAACATTAACAATTTAAAAATGAAATACAATACAAACCGGAAATATCACTATAAACAGATGGGAGTGTGCCTTTCTTGGATACAAAAGTACTTAGACAACTCTTTAGATTGGTATCAAAAACCAACAAGTTCCGCTCGATACATAAATTACTTTTCGAATCATCCTTTACAAATGAAAAGGAACTTTATACTGGGCCAGAAAAATAGAATATCAAAAATTATCCATCCTTCTTTGATCAACAAAAACCTCAAGAAAGGAACTATATTAGAAGAAAATTCATATCCTCGTGTTCTGATTAGTAAACTACTTTACAGTAATCGTACACGTACATCAAATTTGAACAGTGATATGTACAGACGCACACAATTTGCACGAAATCGTAATATTGAGACAAAATTCAAGGTATTACCTTATATTGCTGGTCTTACTCCTAACCTGATAAGTATTTTTAAAGATCAAAATTTGATTTTTGCTCGTCGTACCATGAAGAGTTTAGGAATTTTTTTCTCAGAAATAAAGAATGACCTTCCATTGGATTTGCGTTCAGATGTTATTTACAAAATTAAATGTATAAATTGTCATCAAGAATATATCGGACAGACTTCTCAACAACTGAAGAAACGTATTACACAACATAAAAGTGGTTCAAGATTGAAGCCTTGAAGATTGTGCATTGGCTTCACATGGTAGCCGTCTTGGACATAATATGGACTATCAAAATTTGGTTGTATTGGACAGTGACGTAAACTTTTTTCGGAGAACTTTTCTTTAAATGTTTCTTATTAATGGTTGTGTTTCTCCAATGAATTCTAAAACTGACATCAAAAATTTAAGTTCCATTTATACATATTTACTAAATTACAAAAACCTTCATCCCACCCAGTTAAACCAACTTTGAAAAATTTTAGATGTTCTTGTTTTTTTTTTTTTCATATTGTTTCACTTCATGTCCACTTCCTGTCGTTTACATAAAATAAGGTTGGCTTTTTCCTAAAGTTTCATCTCCATAACAAATTTGTTTAACAATAGTTTTTTTCCATGTTTCATAATGTTATATAGTTTATAGTGATATTTTCTGTTTGTATTGTATTTCGTTTTTAAATTGTTAATGTTTTAACTTTTTTAACTTTTAGAGCTCTGATGAAGGATGCAAATTCATCTGAAATATTAGCAAAGAAAAAATAAATAAAATATACTTCAGACTGTTAGGTATTGAAATATAGAGGAGATCATGTACATTCTGACATAAAGGTCTACCTGAAATCATTTTAACTTTTGTCTCCATTTTTAATTGTTTGTAACTTTGTTACATCATTCAGTCTGTCCCTTTTCTAATAGGCCTTTATCTAGAAATTTCTAATTTTAATTTTATTCCCCCCAATTGTTACTTGTAAGGGTGATCTTTAAAAATTTACCATTATGAACCAAATATCGATCCATATCTAATGGTTCGTCTTATTTCATTCCACGTACTCACAATCTTAACATTATTTAATAATTTTTAATGTACTAAACAAACTAATCCATAAGGAATAACTTCATTTGATGTGAAGTAATCATCATTCAACTATATCACATTATAAATTGTAACACGATCAATCATCTCACAAAACGTGATGCATATAATGGCAAAATTAAAGTCAAAAACTAGTAGCCTAGGGCCCCACTTTCTCTCCCCTATTATTTATTTGGCCCCTCTCCAACACTCCACCCCTTGTACGCGAATTAGATGAGGGTTTGTCAGCTGCCTGTATGATCCATACCGCGTCACCAACTGTATGCTATATAGATTGGTAATCTTTTGTCACACCAACAAACAAACATCCAACATACATCCCTGAAATACATGAAATAGCATGTTTTAGATTATTCGTTAACAACACAATTTTAAATATTCGTGTAGTATATAGGCAACCAAAATTACTTTTTCTTCACTAACGTATACTTAGTTGGCTATTGATTGCTGTGAATCAACAGAACACAAACACTCGGAGTATAAAATATCATATTTTATCCAATAAAACTGACGTAAATTGGTGTTCTATGGATCCATAAAAAGCTAAGTGCGCGGGGTAAAACGTTAAACTTTCTAATTTCCGCTTTCCCTTAAATATTTAACGATGAATTCGCTTGGATCCGTTCATTTCCTCATAGCCCGTAAATAGCGCATCGATTCGGTATATATTTGTCAAAATAAACACAGGGTCGGAGGAGGTAAAATTAATGATTTATATTGCCGTTTCGCCCCTATATTCCGATGTTACGTTTCGAACCCCCCCCTAACCCCAGCGAAGGATGGGGCGCGCTGTCAACCGATGACACGAGATTCAAGAGCGAGACGGAAGTATATAGTGCCACCGCAAACCGATTCACATTCTACAGTAACGAAATGACACTTTTGATTTTGACGACTTTACTTGTTATGAATACGTTGTTTTATTGATTTATCTTTTCATAAAATGATGTCTTTGGCAACTGATTTGATATTTATCCCTGCAATTACCATGAGAGGGTGTATTCTTTGGAATGTTTCTGTTGCGCTTTATTAGTTCATTTTGTATGTATTTTAATACCTATTCAAAAATCTTGATTCTTAGAATTTGTGAAAACATATCTAAAGAGTATTATTGAGGTGATTTAGTTCAATAATGTATCAACTCAATATCGTGAGGAAAAAGTCAGCTGTCCCTCATACTTGTATCTAGTTGCTACGACCCGCATGGTATTGCACATAGTTGGTCATTTATTTGATGTTGCGTTTAGAATTGCATTTAGTAGAATAAATTGATTTATGACACATCATACTCAAATTGTCGCATTTTACTGCATTTGTAACTAAACGAGTTTTGTAATCGTACAAAGTACAATATTTGCCTAAATATCTTGAGTTCAGATGCTTTAAGGCTCCCGTCTCCGACCCCCAAAACGCGAAAATAACTCATGTCATAATTATTGCGCCAATCGTGAAATGTTGGCTACCAGTCGATTCCGAGAGTCCTTATGCAACTGCCATCGGAAAGGAATTTCAAAATGTATGAAAATTATTTGTGCAAATTTTGGTATTGTGCTATAAGAGCACAAGTTATTTTCTTCTGCACTTCTCTAGACTTGCAGTTTGGAGTATTGTAGTGCGTATTTGTTGTGAGTTGCCAACCATGTTTACAATAGCGACCATTGTGAAAGTACTATATCATCGACTAGAAAACTCAAACACAGTCCAGTTTGAATATTTCTACAAATAGAAAACAATACATTTATTTCTTTAGGTTATGCCATACGTTAAATGTAATAAATACGAAATAAAGACAGACATGTTTATAGTAGCGCCATCTACATCTGGTGATTTTTTTAGTCCACACCTAAGTCGTGTGAAGCCCCGTGTTCACGTTCCTCGTTGTACGTGTCGGATTATGTTATTTTGTGTGTATTTAAAATGTATTTGTGTGTATTTAAAATGTATTTAATAGTATATTATTTGACGAGCACATAACTAAGGATATAAATCGCGAGCATAAAGTATACGCGAGCCGTCGGCGAGCGTATAAACATGCGAGCGATTTATATCAGTTGTGTGCGAATCGAATACGACGTTTTATCTACGACTCAAAAATTCCATTTTATATCAAATCTTTTAAATGAATGTCAATGGTGGCGAGGCGAAATGTCAAATAAGTGTCATCCACGTAGGTTTGGACTGACTGTGACTGTACATTCGTATAATGATGATAGTTCCTTCAAATAATGAAGTCATTATTTGAACGAACTGTCATTATTATACAACGCTAGTGTCATTATAATCATTGGCGCGTATCATGATGGGGATTATATAGTCATAGATACGTATGCAATGAACTTATTATATGTGAGTCGTAGATAATAGTATATTATTATACAAGTTTTATAAGACGTCAAATTGGCGCACGAGTTGTTTTGGGCACGACGAGCGTAGCGAGGAGTGCACAAATGGAACGAGTGCGCCTATACGTCTTATAAAACGAGTGTAATATACTATTTTTTCTACTTTGCGTCATTAATTTTATATAAATTTAGAAATTGTGGTTACTATATCGCGCTAAATTAGAATCTAGGGTATTTTGCGGGTACCGCGTGGCAGCACTGTAGTAACTGTCAACTTCGTTAAGGATGAGATCGATGAAATAAAATCATGACAAAATCTAATTGTGAATAATTTTACTCTACTTTAGCCTACAAGTTTGAATAAATATTCAGCGAGGTCGCAACGATGATCATAATGGAGCTTGGGCCAACACTTTTAACCCTATGTGATAAATACATGAAACTTAACCTAAAAAAATACAAGTTTAAAATACTGGTTTCATAAGTATAATAATCAGAATAGAAGTGTTTGGCGGTGACTGATTAGTTACTTCGAAGAACAAGAACTTACTAAAGAATTGTTATAACGCTTAACGTTTAATAGCGGTGTCTACCTAATTCCGCTACGTAGCCGTTGCGGCTTATATATTTACAAGCACTTATAATTGAAACCCAATTCTAATTTCGGCAAAGTAGTTTATTAGAATAAATTATACTTAGTAAAATTACATGTGATGGAGGTAATACAAATACGTTACACACAACCAGAACTAAGACGAAGTCGAAAGCGACGGACAAAAACGAATATGAATTGAACCGAGCATCCAAGCGTCCAAAATATTCCCGAAAACTTATACGTTACATAAACTAAGAAATCCTCTACACTTTAAATGTACTATAGCTTCGTACGTGTATGTTGATAAACCATTTATTGCGCATATACAATCTCGCAGCAGTAATTAAAATCGTTCATATCTACGATGTAGGTTTGATCTTCGCATAATACCTTATTAAAGTAAATGTGGTCCTTGAATTATATCTGAAAAGGGGATTTGATGTTTAGTTGAAAAGAATGATAACGATCACTTACCAGAGTCATAACACATCACCGAAAACTTCATGCTGGCGTATTTTGATGAACACAGCAAAACTAAGAAAGCCCCAATCCTTTGGCCATACTATAGCAGGCTACACCCATGTTTAAATATGTATAGAATATTGATATTTCGCAGTTTATGTGATTGCAAGCGATTAAGAAGATGCAGTGTGTGGTTATGTTGGGTTATGTATTGTACATTTGACATATGGCATTTGATATCACTGTGTACCAATCAGACAAAAATGTTACTGTTTTCGGTATTACAATGTGTTAATTGTAACACTGAAAACAGTGTTACAATGTGTGCATTGTGAATGCAAAGTAGAAAAATGTATTTAAAGAGTTTATTTTGTGATGTTGATGAGATAATGACTTTTGATTCGGTTTACCAGTCACTGTCATTATCAGAATATAAATTTTCCAACGCAAAACATAACTACCTTAAAAAATATCTTGTTTTATTTTGGAATAATACTTACTTATACCGTAATATTTTATTTTAGAAGATTTTTGATCAATTCCTTTTTTATTATATTTTTAGATCTCATTATCAAATAATAGAACTTAAATTACTCCAGACTAAAGTAATAGAAACAAGCTGCATCTTTGTGCAGCTTTGATATAATATTCCGAGCGATATGTGCCATTGTCAATACCACCCTTAAAAGCATAGTTATAGGTTATAGATTTGCAGCTATCAGAAAACCATAACAATGATAGAAATAGCAGATATCCAGCTGGAAAAATCTAATTAAAAAGCCTTGTTGACTTTTTTCGTACAGCAACCAGTTTCAAAGATCTAGGTGTCAGAATCTAGTCACGATTTATAACAAATTTATCATCATCGATCCTCTTCCGGTGCCAGGATTGCCAGATTTCTAAAATCACGAATCGAGACAGTCAACATTTCAAGTAAAGAAAATTGTGTTGTTTTTTTTTATTGAATTATCGGTTTTATGTTACCTACCTTAATTGTTTTAAGGCAAAATATTAAAATATAAATAATGTGTGGATATTTAATCTGCAGTATTTGTTTTAAATACTTCGAATGAAATTTCAGTTTTACTTATATCGTGATTATTTTTTTGGTTAAAATCCACTGTTTAAGCATAACCAGTGTTTTTCTTGCTATAATCAAAATAATAGGTACATAAAGAGTCCGTTGCAATTTGTTTTATATCTTTTGTTGTTGACGAGCATACTCGTTGACGTTTTCTTTTTCATCTGCACTCAAAAATTAATTGATTATTATTTTTAATGATATTATTTTTAATGATAATGCAAAGAATATTTATTTTTATGCAGGCTGTTTCTTAATAACATGCTAATATTTAAGGAGGTTATTCTTGGGTCCATTTTGAGGAAAAAAATCATATGAACATATGTCCTAAAGGTCTTAACTTTTGAACTACAGGGTGCTAAAGTTTTAAGAAAAAAATCATTCTTTCTATGATGACTATGGTACGACTATTTTGTGAAACGTAGTACTCATCTTCTATGCATCAAAAGGCATTTTCTGCTGTACAACATATTTGTTTATTCTTGACAGTGGCGTTCGTGCTGGGTTTGTACTGAATCATTTCAAAGAGAAAACTGATACGCCACTGCTTTTTCTTAAAGTAAAAAATATTTTTGAAATCCTCATTCCTTTCTTACCAAATCTGGTCACTTGATTTTTTATTGTTTTTCGTACGGTTTTCGCATAAAGAAAAATAGAATAATTCATGCATTTGCATCTCTAACCTCTTATGAGAAAACACAATTTAAATAAAATACAACTTTAAACATAAAATTATTTAAGAGAATAATTTTTAAACGGTAAAATTATAAAATAAAGTAATCTAAGCACATTTTGGAATGATGAAAAAAAGAATTTTTTCCTAAAACTTTAGTATTCTGTAGTTCAAAAGTAAAGACCTTTAGGACATTATGTTCATATGAATTTTTTTCCAAGTCTCATATTTAACTCCCGCAAATTTGCTTTTTCGTACAGCTAACCTTTCAATGTTATAGCCCTCTGAATGACATTCAGGTTTGCCATCAAAAAGATCGACTGGAACATTACTCATTACACCAAACATTATGAGTTATCTAGTTACGTATAGCATTAAAAAATCTGATGTGGCCAGGCACATGACTTTATCATAAAATTAATAGTTTAGCTGCATGCGATTCTATTTGATCGAGATTGGCTATGTCTGCATTAAAATAAAACTAGTAGAAGTAGACAGATATGTCGATTAAAGCTGCGTTCGGATATTGTACTCCGTTGACCCCCGAGTACACCGTCCAAATGACACTTACGTGTTATTGGGTGTAAAAAGTGTAAGAGCGCGTACGGTTTGTCAGGGTAGGGTATGGGGAGAGCAATGCTCAGATAACCTGGGTCGGCTGTCTCTCTCATATATGCAGATAAACGCCGTATGACGTTAGTCACTCTCACCGTACCCTATCCGATTATCCGAACGCGCTCTTACGGTGTACAATATCCGAACGCAGCTTATATTGACAGTAGGTATTCTCAAAAAGGAATAGCGTGTGACTACCTACTGTCATTAGAATCAAATATCTGACACATCCTGGCTACTAGTTTTAATGCAGTACGACCGCTCTCGATGAAAAAGAATTTGCTCATGCAGCTAAACTATGGATTGTACAAAAAAATGTCATAGTCATAAATTATTCAGAATTTCCTCATATTTAATTTATTATTTAACTATTTCGACGATATTCCAGAAATGGCGGCTTATTTGCAAAATGTTTCAAAAATGCTAAGACTAAACCTCTAGGCCCTTTGGACCCTTTTCAACAGAAAGCTTTTCAGCTCTATGTTTGGTTATGAAACTTCTAAATATGAAGGTTCGTCGCGATACCTTTAGTAGTTTCTCCGGAATCGTCGCCACAAAAACGGGTACACACACACACACACACACACACACACACACACACACACTCACACACGCACACACACACACACACGCACACACACACACACACACACACACAGACATTTTTTTGTACCTTGGTCAAAAATGGTCAGGGGACCCAAAAAGACATATTTCCGCCAAAATCTCAAAAAAATTTTTCGGCATGATTACAATACTTTACATACTGCGTATGATAAAGTAAAAATGATAAAAATGATTTACTTCTGTTGCAAAATGTCCAGGAAACCAGAAAATTTCCATTTTATAAATGTCATCATGTACATATGCCGTCAAAACGATCTCTAAAATAAAAATTAAAATTCCATGTTGCAAACTTATAAAATACAAAAGATATGATCAATTTACTTGATGGCCTAGTTTTGCACAGTATTTGCCAACCAAATAGCGGTCTAAAATAAGAATAACTTATTTTCCATACATATTTAAAGATGTTGACGATCATCCATAAATAGGTACCATAAAGTTATGGATAAACAAGCGTAACCCCATCAATACTTACTATCAACATCCGAAGAGTCGACAATATCTTTCCTCGGCACGCGACGAAACAATTGAACACGTTAACGCGGCGAATAACCACCGCATCCCCATAACATCAATAACAACCCCAATTTGCATAAAGCCGGTGTGGAGTGTTTAGTCGGTTCGCGCTGGTATGAAGTGGCCTTCGGCAATAAACGAGAGGCAGATAGAGAGAGAGAGGGGTGTCCCAGGAAGGGGTGAAAGGGTCGGCCTACATAGGGGTTGCCCGCTCGTTCACTCGCACCCCCAACCCCCTTACAAACCGCCAAGTAATCTAGCTATATCGTTCCGAGATTTTCACTGCATTATGGCCGCAAGTTAAAGGGAGGACTCATTACATGGATTAGTTAAGAGGTTCATTGAATCGAGCGGGCCCCGGAAAGTTATTATGAATCGCACCAACCCCCTCACTCTTCTTCTTACCCCCAGCGTTCTTCTCAGTAGTTTGGAGTTTGTAAATTGTCGTCTTCGTCATGAGAATTTGGTCGTAGGGTGCACAATTATTTTTTTTGTTCTGCTTATTGTTATTGTCGTGGAGCACCCATCTCGGATTTGGGGTGGTTTAACGATCCTGGAATTCGTGTATTATTGTTGTTGTGCTTGGAGTGCTGTAGAAGTTTTTATTGTTGGTGGAGATGCAATTTAATGTGGGTATTTCATTCGGTTACTACTAAGTAAATAAAGTTTTTTGTTCAAATAGCATGACGTACAATCTTTGAATATCCCTTCATTGAGTTCAATTAATGAATTGGGGCATTGAGGTCAAACTTGTTAAAAATTTACTATGTTGCTACTATGTTTTTTTAAATGTTTTTACGTTATCATACATGGTATGATATAGTATTGTAATCGAGTCGAAAAAAATTGTTGAAATTTTAGCGGAAATGTCTTTTTGGGTCCCCAAAACATTTTTGACCAAAGTATAAAGAAAATGGCTATGTGTGTGTATACACAGAAACGTGATCTCTCGAACGAAGAGAGAATTACTTGGCTGAAGTAGTTGGTAGGTTCGTATATACGCGAGAGATTATTGACTTCAACCATGAAATTTTATTTCTTGGAATAATTACTAGATTTAAGAAAGTGGTTACTCTGGTGAAGTAAGTAAACAGTCTTGAATAAAGTGTATATTTTTATTCCCGGTAAATATTTTTAGCTACTTAATGTAAGAATTTTAAAGATTTGGCACAAATACGTTTTTTATTGCTAATTAACAAGATAGGTATGTTATATTTACTTACTCGTTCTAAACTGTTGCGTGCGTTACATCAAACTATTCCGTGTTGAAACGTTTATTGTACACTATAAATCACAATACACATCCCCAATAAATCACAAGGCACATCCCCTACGGGTACGTCGTTGTTGTTTTCGTACTAGAGGCTCCTATATGGCGCCAGCACCACGCGCGGGCGCGCGTGCCTTGACAAAATCACGGTGCGCATATTTATTCTAGAGAAAGGGATTACTTGAAAGAAGTGAGAATCACTTCAGTTAAATAATTGGTGGGTTTTTATTCAGTAAACAATACTTACTTATATTAAATGTCTTATATTTTCTTGGATCAAGTAACTACGCACTTGGATGGATTTACTATTACTTCGTTGGAGAAATTGACATTTTTGGGACGAAAAATTCAAGTGATAGAAGTATCAATACAATATTGGTTCTTATAAAGAAAAAATTTATTTGTTGACAGCATTTATCTGAGAAATTATTTTACTTATATTGAGTATGTGGCATTTCTTGTATATATCTAACTTTCTACATCCAAGTAAATATGCATTTGAATCTAGTAAATAAATTCACGAAAATATGTTTTCTCGTTCCAAATAATCACTTTTCTGTGTGTACCCGTTTTTTTGTGGCGACGATTCCGGATATACTTCTAAAGTTATCGGGACGAACTTCATATTTAGAAGTTTCATTACCCCTTTTGTTCAAAAGCGTCCAAAGGAAGTGGAGGTTTCTACTAGCATTTTTCAACGATTTGGCAAATGAGGCGCTATTTCTGTAATGTAATCTATTTCATCGAGATCGCTCGTACTGCATTAAAACTAGTTATCCAGGATTTGACAGATATTTTGATTCTATTCACAGTCAGACAGTATTGTCAAAACAACAACGTTTGACACAGTTTGACACAATTTATTTTTAATTTGCATGAACATTTTGAAAGGAATTTACCAATACCATATTTTCTTTTTCTAATTTTGTTTTACTGTGAGTTGGAAAGGATGGGAAGAATTGGAATTATGCTTTATTTATTAATAATTATTGTTATATTAATAATTAATATTTATTCAAGAAACTCTTAAAGGTTCAAAATATTCTTGATAATACTTTGCTACTTCTAACCATTTTTCCCATCTGGTCAAAATTGACAAAACTGGCAACCAACTTGTTTACAACAATTTGAAACTGGGCTGTAATGTATTCTCCTTCACATTTTGTCAGTAAAAACAATTCACAATAGGCTAAAATAGGCAGGTATATGACGAAATAAGAAAATATTTGAATAATAAGAAAACAAGCAAAATAAAAGTGATTTATTTTTCTTAATTCCTGGAGATTCCTAAGCATACTACTTATTTAGATTTAATATTTGTATTTTTAGCTAAGTAAGTAATTGGAAACCTGTGAAATGTTATGATATTTGCACTCAAATGTTTCAGAATTATTTTTTTTATTAAGGTTGTAATTGTAATAAGCAAATTTAAGATTGTTAATAAAAGCAAAAGTGGCCCTTAAAAAAGATTTTTTGACAAAATAAGAAGCTCCCTGGTATATACTTTTGGCCACATTATAGAGTACATTATTAAATTTCAGCAATTCAGTACAAATTTCTTAAGTTTACAAACTTTGTCACTGTTTTATTTATAATAAGTAACCAGAAGAACACTTCACTTACTACCACTATCGGTAAACAAAACAAATAATCACAATTTCTGTACCAAACTACACAGGTAGTAAATTTTGTTTAATTCCTATAACCTATAAATATGCATTGACTCAAACAAATCTATTGTTTCAATAGAGACAAGGACATATTTCTTTGAAAGAACGTTTCCTTGTATCACTAATTTATATTTTCATTTAAAATTTGCCAATAAACATAAACTATTTATATATAGTTTTATATTATTACTACTATTATAAAATCAAAACATAAATATGACTGTAAAGAAAAGTAATTTTTGTTCGCATCCAAATGTATTTATTTCTTTTAATTAAATATTCAAATAAATTAATCCCTACCAGCAAATAAGCCAGAGTATTCAATGAAGTAAATATTGTTTTATGCCAAATAAATAGGTTTTGATCCAAAACAATAAATACAAATAAAAACGTTTCTTAAAAGCACAAAATCTTTTATATCTGCACCTATACCAATCCTTTTTTTTATGAATTCCAATCTTTACCTCTTTGGACATTCTTTACCAACAATAATTGTGTTTGAATTGTTTGATTGAATTTTTTTGTCTGTGTACGTATACAAATTTAACTTCTTTTTTTATAACTTGTTTTTCTTTTGTTACAGGGTCCGCCACCACAGGGTGGTCAAATAAAGTTTACAATCGCAGACACGCTGGAGAGGATAAAGGAAGAGTTTAATTTTCTACAGGCCCAATATCATACGTAAGTAATACACTTATAAATTGTTCCAACGTTGCTTTTCGGTGTTTTCTTGTAATTAATTCATTAATTTTTTGCTATAACTGCACTCAATTTCCTTTTTTTATCGCACAATTTATGACAAGCAGAGCTATGCATATTGCAAACTACATCCGATAACTTCGTAATGTACTGCCGGCTCACAAATCCTACCGACAATTACATATAAAAATTGTGTGTGTGAAATACCGCTGCAATATAATGTATAAAAATGGCCTCCTATTCGATTTTATTGCATATTGAACGCGTTCATTTTCACGTTTGCGGGCCGTGAATTATGCCATGGCAATTCACTGCTGGCGAGATAAAAGTTTTAATAGGTTTTTTTCCGTTCGGTATATAACGGGTGACAACGAAATGAAATTTGGTGTTTTTAAAATATTGATGGTTTTATTTTTAAATATTGCGCACGTAGGTAAATGTGTTTCTTTCCGGTTTTGTCGGAAACGACATTCAGTTGTTTGAATTCAGTGAATCATTTGTTTCATTTGTAATACATACAATAATGACGTTATATTGTTCGCTATAAAATTAAAAATACTTTGAAATCATGTAAAGTTGATAATTTCACAGTTTTTAATTCGCAGTTAAATAAAAAACGTACAACCGTAGTAATTACTTATTGCAAACCGCGGGGGATAAATATCATTTAGAATTTTTGAGACGAAAAGCTATCATGAATAATCTTTACGTATTTTTCGGCTTATGTAATACTTAAATAAAATTGCTTTGTGGACTTTTATATTTTTAATGGTATTTCTATTTAAAAAAGTGACATTTCAGAGAATTTGGTTTTTATTGAAGGGTTTTCAAGTGGTTTTATAAGATTAGTGTGTTTACTATGTTTGCGTCATACACATTTTTTCACACTTTCATAGATTGTCTTTTGAAAAAAAAATAGGAAAGAGATTCTAAAATTGCCCAATAAATATCGTATAGTTTTACTCTATTGCAAACAGTATGCAAAACACGTTAAATCCATTTATTTTCCGCAAATTAATTTGAAAACAAAAAATTATTTTAGTTTATTTTTGCTAGCGCTAAACAAATGTACGATACAAAAAGGTGTTAAAAATAATAGACAGAGTGCGTCATTTTAAAACAGAAATAAGAAATAAATTAAGAAATAAGTTATAAGTCTACTAGAAACTAGAAATTTGTGATTCATAAAAAAAATTTATTTGAAATCAATTTCAAGACAAAGGACTAGTTTACTAACTAGTCACAATATGCTACATCTATCAACTAATTTATATTTAAAAAATCGATTTTCTTATTGGAACACCCTGTATATGGTTTTAGTAGATATCTTTTTCCTTTTTCTTTTCAAAGAAATATTGCCTTCTGGATAAAAATGTTTGGCAGAAAGAACGTTTATTTGTGTCAAACAATGTATGTTTTCAGTTATATTTACAATTTGCAAATTATAAGAAACGAGATTTATTTACTGACTATAAGCCTATTAAAAAACGGTTGTTAACTAAATTACCCAATATACTACTTGAACAGTGAAGAACCTTTGATTTTCTCTCTAAGTATATAACCCTATTGTTAGCGAATGTGGAAGATAGTTTCGAATCACGAATCAAGTGTCGATCTCACAGAACTGTCCGTGTACCGATTGTAGTTTTTTGCTTATCGCATTGTAACAAGAACCTTTAACAGTAAAAAGTGAGTCTAGTTACTCATGTATTTACTAATAAGCGTGTTTATAATCTTCTAGCAATATACCAATATCTGAATTAATCCAACAAATAAAATAATTCCTAAGACGGCCAATCCTGACTATAGTTTTGCTCTCAAAGCCAGTCTCCAGAACTATTGTCCTCAATGATAAACTTGGTCTCAGTAACTCATTCACTTCCATTCGACAATTCATAATTTGCCGAAATTCAAAGGTGTTACTCATTCAACAATAATCAAGTTGCCAACATGTATCTCTTTTCCTTTTGTGTTCAAAACGCTAAAAGTTTTAACTGTAAGCAGTCAAATAATTGCAAAAAGCAAATCACCTTTTAGCTCAGCTACATATATTAGCATCTTAAGCTATAACCTTTCAGCCCAACAAAATAAACAAATATTCGCAAGGGCTCATCCTTTCAGCTCATGAACATATACAAATACGCAAAGGACTAATCATTCAGTTTGACAAGATAAACAAATATTAGCAAAGGGCCGACCTTTCATCTCCAACAATATAAACAAATATTATGAAATTGGTAACTTTTCATCTCAACACGATCTCAACACGAACAAATGTTAGCAAAGGGCTCATCTTTCAACTCAAAAAGAAAAGCAAATATTAGCAAAGGGCTAACCTTTCAGCTCAAAACCATTCAGGTAGCAAACGACTAACCTTTCAACTCAACAAAATAAATTACCTACCACGCCAGTAAAGGGCTGACACAAATATGCTAACCTTTCAACTCAACAAAATAAATAAATTTTAGAAAAGGGCTAACCTTTCTGCCAAACAATATAAATTAACATTTGAGTAAGGAGCTGACCTTCAGCTCGACAAGATAAACAAATATTCTCAAAGGACTAACCTTCCAACTCAACAAGATAAAAATATTAGGAAAGGGCTATCCTTTCAGCTCAAATCCAATCAAATATGTTAATATTACACGTAGATAAACAACGTAGGTAGATACACAAATTGTTTCAGTACGAGATGAACTCCCACGATCTATTGATAGATTAACAAAAGTCTAAAATTTTTAGAAAATAAGTCTAAATATCTTCCATGTTAATTTGCCTGGCAAAAAAAGTATCGCGAAATCAATCTTAAAATCAAATTTTCAGCCATGCTGTGCATTTTTATGATGAACTCTGCAAATAAGAAAAGTTGAGTCAGGAAATTTATTTTCTTTGTGACTTTATATCGAAAACGTAATATGTAGGTGATATAAAAAGTAAAAACAATAGTTTTTAACACATATTTTGCGTATCTACTATCCATAGCTCGCGGGAATGCTACGCCTATGACAACATGTCGATCGCGGCATATTTTAAAGATAAAAGGTAGAGAACGCAGATAAAAAGTATGGAATAACGAAGTTGAAATTGATATAACCCGAAATTTGTAATAAATCGCATAAGATCGTCACATCAATTTGTTGTTTATCCTATAAAATCTTATGGGTAAAATAAAATATTTTTTATATCCACTAAAGTAAACTGGCATTTATAGGCATTACATAACTGAATACTGAAATTGTCCTTCATTTACATTACAATAAAAGCAAAACAAAAACAACAATAATTCAAACCAAACAAACAAGCCAAACATTACTGGTTGATGTCCAATAATTGTGTCATCATAATATTGTTTAATAATGAGTTCCTACTATTTCGTCGAGGAGTACATGTCGGATGAATGGAACCAAGGAATCTAACATACTCTTTATATACACATAATGTTTTGTGCTATACATAGTACAGCCGAAGAAAATAAGATCTTTACATGACCGCAGCTAGCCTACACCAAACGTAGGTCGGAGATTGTCGGTCGTCGGATACCTACCTGCTAAAGTCATAAAACCAAAGGATCACATTTGTTTCGTTTCGTTTTATTTTTCTGTATGCATGGAATGAAATCGAATTTCGTCTATTTAAATATGTTTCCGATATCCGAACCTGACAAAAGTGCATTGTAATATTTTTTTTTAAATTTTAAACACAGCTTCAGTCGGTATACTGCTGTTATACTTGTAAAGGTCGTATCTGCAAATTTGTTGAATATTGTGTTAAGCACATTTTTAAGTCCTTGATTATCAGGGCGCCGCCGGCCGGGTGGCGTATGTCTGAAACACAAAACCGATCATTATATTCGGCGTAAATAATTTTTAAAAGATTTCTACAATTTTGCATGTAACTGAAAATCTTATTTGTCCCGGTTTCTACTTTGCTGCAGATATGCCCTTTAGAACTGTTGTTCAGCATTTTAGTTTAATTATAAAAATGTTGTTATTTTTTAATTATTAAAATTATATTTGACATTCTATAATAGCATCCATACGCATTTTCCTATGTGTGATATGTAAGGGGAGGATTTACAATCCAATATGAATGTTATCACATCAGAATAATAATGTCGATAACTTTCAAAAAATTGTAAAATTAAAATTTATTTAAACTTCAATCTATTATGTTACTCAATTTATTATCAATAAATTGTTATTTACCTTAATATTAATTAATCAATTGAATTTTATTATTTATTATGTAATGTATGGAAACGACAAAATCTCTGGAACGGATTGCTATTTTAAAAATCCTCCAACTTGTCAATTTGTAATTATCAAAATATACATAAATATACATAGCTATATTAAATTCAATGTCCAACCTTCAATTGTTTTTACTTATGACGTCATCGATAGTTTTTTAATTACCATTCCCTTTTCTTTATATGTATCGCTTAATTGTCTCGATATAATACATTTATAATCTTGTGAAATAAAATTTACTCAAAATTATAAGAAATTGATAACATATTTTGTGAGTGGCCTGTGAATATGGTAAGGATTATTTGTATGTTTTATATTTGATTTTCCAAGTATTCCATTTTGATTTTTGTGGAAAAGACCAGCAGCCAATTCATCGTTAATTTGATTTTTGTAATGATAAAAAAATTTATACTGGCTGACTCCAATATTCTAGACACGTCAAAACGGTCCTTTATAAACCTTGAAACATTGAACCTTTTATCTGAACATCAGAAAATTGACATAAAAAAAATAAAATGGTTGTATTCAAAGTTATCCGTTGCTGCATAACAATTGGTAATACAAACTCGGTTAAATTACAAAATTAAATGCCCGGAATTATATTTTATATAAAAATTTATTTTGCTAATATTTCAAGTTTGCTGTAACTTTTTAAGGATTTGGAAAAACAATTAGGTCCATATGAAAAGTTTTACTCTGAAACATTTAGTTTCTAAAAATAATTTATGCGGGAAAAAACGTGGGACATATAATAAATGTGAATGTTCCTTTTATAATATATTTTAAACACTTGAGTAAAAAAATGTGCAATACAGTCAAAACCTCTATAAATTATAATGAGCAGCTAAAAGGTCGTTAAAAAATGTCCATTAGTGTAATTAAAACACCAAGGAAATAAACAAAAAGCACATCAATTATTAATCTAGGCAGCTATTTGATTAAAACGCATAAATTTGTTGGACAGCCACAATTAAATCAATTTTGTGTGATACAACAACAAAGGATTTTGTTTGTTTTCTTAGTGCAACAAATTGACGATACATATGTTCTGTGTTTAGATTGTCATAAATGTATCATTTCCTAAAACAGCAGGTCATACCAACCTCAACAAATATGAAATAAAACCACTCCAAATTTATATCACCTCCAACCTAACAGACACTTTTCTTATTCAATACATGCTTATGTTATTACTATATTATTAAATGTTTGTTTTTATGTTCTTACATATATTTATTTTAAGTTATTACATATATTATATTTTACTGTTATATATCTACCTACTATTTTTATCTATACTATTCTCATTTTATATTTATATTATTTTTGTTGCATGCATAATTTTATGCATAAATAAAATATATAATATCCATCTAAGTGAATTTTTTTTGTAGTTTACGGAGTTGCCATTTTTCAAGCACTTCATAACTTAAATTAAATAAATATAAAAAATTTGTAGATAGAAGTATACTATCTCGGTCTGCGACGAAGTACAAACCGAGTTAGATTTTTTCACTTACAAGAAATTCCTATCTGGGATTACCTTCCTTTAAAAAAGTAACGTTACTATGTATTTGAGTATAAATGAAACAATATTGCAATTGAAAATCGAAACAAAAATATTAACGAATAACAATCTTTAGTTACGAGCGGCAGTTTTGCTCGTTCCAAATATCGAAAATATATTATATTAATACGAAACTCAATTTCATGCCATCTATATACAGAAAACTTAAAATGAAATGAAACGGAAGTGACTCTTCGGTTTTATGGCTTTACCAGGTATATACGACGACCAACAATCTCCGACCTACGCTTGGTGTAGGCTTGCCGCGCTCATGTAAAGATCTTTTTTTCTTCGGCTGTACATACACATATCTATTTTGTACTTGAATCTTTTTGATTTTAATAAACTTTGATTTGATTTGATTTATATATTACCGATTCAAATACATAATGCGTATAATATTCGAAGATTATGGTATTGGCTATTACTGGAGCTATTTAGGTCAGGTTTCGCGTACAAAGGGGGTGTTTAGATGGCCAATACTGCGGTTAATTACTCGGCTAATGTGGAACTAATAGGTGATCAGCGGCCATCAATGACCGCTGTAGTATTAATTAGAGAAGCAGATGCCGTTATTCCGTCAATTTCAATCCGAACGATGACTTGGACAGTAAGTGAACACTGAACAGTAGCCGCGTTGTTCACTAACGGAAACGTTTAAATTGTTTAGAAATACAGTCAATTATATTAATTAACGTAATTATGATAGAAGAGTTTTATCGCTGTTAAGGAAACGGCTATACATAAATTGAAATAGAAGAAATGTTGATTTTACTTCATTGTAGTCAACATTGTTAAAACTTTTCTGTTCTAAAAGGAGTGACACATTATTTTTTTATGTTTACTATTAATTGTAGGTTAACTATACTCGATAGTAATTAGCAAATTATTAATCTGGTGTCGCAAACATCTCCATCTCGTCACATTTCAAAAAACGGGCTTCAAAATGTTAAAATATCACGTTTTTAGCACTGTAGGTCCTAATAAAAACTTAAAAGCTGTAAAGCTGCAAAAATCGACAGTAGTAATATTTCCTTACTGCCAAACGCGGAACCAAAACTGGCACCCACATGGAAGAAACATTTTGCAAAATTGTCTCACTTAGTAGTGTAGTGTCTCACTTAATATAATTTGATACTATCTACGTATGTATATAAAATACATTTTATATAGGTAATAACTACAAAATTTTGCAAAAGATATGATACTGATTATTATCACTTTGATTCTCGGATAATAAGTCATGTCAAAAATAGACTAAATATTAGTTAATTGATTAGTTTCAAAGAAAAATCATTTTTTTTTTATTTTATTTTACCACAAAATCTTGAACAATTTATGAAACAATAGGAAACCTTATCTAGCGGTTCCGCTGTTGATTTGTGTTACGCCGAGAATTAGTCTGTAGATAGCGATTCCATATTATGCGAGAGACATCACTTTCAGAAACAGCTATTCTGTCAGCTACAAATCATTGCAAACGACCTTCTTCAACAAAGGTCACTCTCTATGCTTGTGCGATCGATTTGAGGTATCACTAGGCGATTCATGTTTATGCTCTACTATTTAAATTTTGACTGAGATGTTCCAACAAAATTCGATGCCAAGCTTGTGTTCTTCAAATACTGTCTATTTTTTTCTTTTGCTACTCCAATGGTATCATTTTAACGGATATGATTGAATAAACATGCAGACAAGAAATTGTTTTCTTAAAATTATTTTAACATACATAAACCGGGTGATGCAAACCTTTTGAATCCATGTGTATAAATTAATAATAAAGGTTATGTTATAATAATATGCACCGCACTGTCGCTTTTCAAACTCATTTGGTATTGTCTTTTGCGATCTAACTACAGTTTATCAAAAAAGCAAACGGCTAAATTTAAAAGAAATAGTTATTGATGTACCAAACACCTCCTTAAACGGATGTTTATGTCCCGAGGGTGACCGTGTTCGGGTGACCGCTCGCGGGCCTATCGGCCCTCGAGCTTTTTAAATCGCCCGAGGGTATAAACATCAAGTAATGCCCGTGGTACATACAAAATGTTATGTCCTACAATGGGTTTGTTCCTCCGTTTGAATGATATTAATAAATATAACGTAAAAAACGTAAACAAGTGACATGCGTATCTACGGAGTTGATACAAACGATTCGGACTTGAGTGACTATGCAGACAATTAATTGTCAAACAGAATAACCTTAATCGCCAATAATTGACATTGACGATTTAAAATTTACAATTTGAATGTCAAATATTTGATGTATCTGACATATAAACCATGGCAACGCTTAATGCCCGCGCGGCGTTAACAGTCCTTAATGCCCTCGCGGGCATAAAGTAGCTGTTTTGCCCCGGTACCTAAGATGTAAAATGTCACTTTATGATCATGTAAGTAGGACATAAAAATAATAGTAATCTATATTCATTTATTGCTGCTGTTTTTATGATTGGTTAACTGCGCGGAACTTTGACGTTTGATTTGAGACGCTGCACTAATGTTATTGTCATAGTTATTTATATCTACGACCCAGATATAATATGTTCATTGTATGCGTTTCTAAAGCTATATAAACCAATATAATAGTATATTATTTGACGAGCACATAATTAAGGATGTAAATCGCGAGCATGAAGTTTATACGCGAGCCGTAGGCGAGCGTATAAACATGCGAGCGATTTATATCAGTTGTGTGCGAGTCGAATACGACGTTTTATCTACGACTCATAAATTCCATTTTATATCAAATTTTTGAAATGTATTTGTCAATGGTGGCGAGGCGAAATATCAAATGACTGTCATCCCCGTAGGTTTAGACTGACTTTGACAGTTACACAACGCTAGTGTCATTATAATCATTGGCGCGTATCATAATGGGGATTATACAGAGTGTTCCTAAATATCATGTAAATACGAAAAGGGATAATTCTTTGGCTTATTTAATGACTAAAAATTCATATAAACATTGGTCCGCAAACGTTTCGTTGCCAATCTACAGGGTGTTGAAATTTCAAGATTTTTTAGTTTTTTTCTTTATAGCTCTTGTAGTTTTTGAGATATTTAGCTCTAATTTCTTATTTAGGTTACGCTGTAGGACTTACATCATTGGGCATACCAAATGGTTTTAAGAATCTATAGGGAGATATTTTTTCAGGGGTCATGCCCCCTTTTCTCCCCATGAACTTTTTTTCGGTGCGCCGCTGGTGGATTCTAAATTACAAAATGCATTTTTTACTTTATCATACGCAGTATGTAAAGTATTGTAATCATGCCAAAAAATTTTTTTGAGATTTTAGCGGAAATATGTCTTTTTGGGTCCCCTGAACATTTTTGACCAAGGTACAAAAAAATGTCTGTGTGTGTGTGTGTGTGTGTGTGTGTGTGTGTGTGTGTGTGTGTGTGTGTGTGTGTGTGTGTGTGTGTGTGTGTGTGTGTGTGTGTGTGTGTGTGTGTGTATGTGTGTGTGTGTGTGTACCCGTTTTTGTGGAGACGATTCCGGAGAAACTACTAATGGTATCGGGACGAAACTTCATATTTAGAAGTTTTATAACCAAACTTAGAGCTGAAAAGCTTTCTGTTGAAAAGGGTCCAAAGGAACTGGTGGTTACTCATAGCATTTTTCGAAGATTTTGCAAATGAGCCGCTATTTGTGTAATGTCGTCAAAATAGTTAAATAATAAATTAAAGGAGAGGAAATTTTCCATAATTTATGTATATGACATTTTTTGGTAGAATTTATAGTTTAGCCGCATGAGCAAATTCTATTTCATCGAGATCGGGCGTACTGCTTTAAAACTAGTAGCCAGGATATGTCAGATTATTTTGATTCTAATGACAGTAGCTAGTGTCAAACGCTAATGTCTTGAAAATGCTACTGTCAATATAGGCTGCGTTCGGATATTGAACACCGTAACACTTTTTACACCCAATAACACGTAAGTGTCATTTGGACGGTGTACCCGCTGTCAACGGAGTACAATATCCGAACGCAGCTTTAATCGAGATATTTGTCTAGTTCTACTAGTTTTATTTTAATGCAGACATAGCCGATCTCGATCAAATAGAATCTCATGCAGCTAAACTATTAATTTTATATATAGTATGATAAAGTCATGTGCCTGGCCACATCAGATTTTTGTTTTGTTCTAAAGCATTTTAATCTCTTGTAGTTTTTTCGTATTCACCACCGTTATCGTGGAAAAAAAATAAAAGCTTTTCTGTGTTTTGCTAGATGAAATTAAATTTTTTTAAATAATTGGTCTAGTATGCCTTGGCTTGATTTAGATAACCTTTTGTTTGTATTTATTTTGACATTTTATTCGCCACCAACTGTTAAAAATTAAAACTAGGATACAAGAGCTATAAAGAAAAAACTAAAAAAATCTTATATTCCATATTCCAAATTAGAGCTAAATATCTCAAAAACTACAACAGCTATAAAGAAAAAACTAAAAGAATATTGAAATTTCAACACCCTGTAGATCGGCAACGAAGCGTTTGCGGACCTATGTTTATATGAATTTTTAGTCATTAAATAAGCCAAAGAATTACCCCTTTTCGTATTTACATGATATTTAGGAACACCCTGTATAGTCATAGATACGTATGCAATGAACTTATTATATGTGAGTCGTAGATAATAGTATATTATTTGACGAGCACATAATTATTATTATTTGGCGAGCGTGTAAACATGCGAGCGATTTATATCCGTCGTGTGCGAGTTGAATACGACGTTTTATCTACGACTCATAAATTCCATTTTATATAAAATACTTTAAATGTATTTGTCTGTGATGGCGATGCGAAATGTCACATACCTGTTATCCACGTAGGTTTTGACAGGCAAACTTTGGAACTAGAATTTACTCGATCTGAGCTCTTCAACTAAAATATTCTCAAGTTAACTGTCACGTCCGGTCACCAGAAGTCGGTATCAACTTTGTTATTGTAAATGGAATGATATAATTTTTATTTTATTTTTGGTTTCTACATATCAAAACACATCATTTTTGATAATGTTTCCCTATACCTAAATATCACCATTTTTGAGTTTTTTGATTTTACTATTTTTTTGGTGATTTTCCCGGTTACGTTTAAAATTGAATATCTCAGTTATTATTGGAACTAGAAGTTTCATGATTGGTGGTCCAAAACTAGAACCATAACCAAATAAGACGATGTTTAGTTCATCATGATATCTTATACAGAGTGTTCAAAATTTACAACACAATAATTGAATTTTTAAACGTAAAAAACTATTTTTTTTTCAAATGGAACGCCCTATATACTGATACGCCATTCGATAGGAAATCGTATTCCCTATCAATCAATATTAGGATTCCCTATATCTATCTTTAATAGTTTTTGAGATATAGTCAGTATAGAAGAATGCAAACGATTTATTCTTTATTTATAGGAATGTAACAACGTTTCAACAGCAGGAAAACAGAAAAATATTGAAAAGGTTTCTTAAAACTAAAATAATAGATTTGGGATATCTAACTTAAATTAAAACTTAATTATGTTGTTCGAAATGCTGCCCGTTCTGCTCCAAACATTTTAAAACACTTCGCTGTACTACGGTCATCGTAGCTCTTCGGATTTGTTGTCGCTGAAGTCCATTAATGGCGACTACTACCCTGTTAGTCAATTCTTCATGACCCCAGAAATAAAAGTCTAATGGTGTTAAATCTTGTGAGCTTGGTGGCCACCGCCAGAGTCTCCTATTTCCGAACCACCTACCGTCACCTAACATCTGATTAAGTTGAATGGATACCACATGCGAAGAATGTGCCGGTGCACCGTCCATTTGATAAAAGCAGTCGCGTAAAATATTGAGGGAAAGAGTATCGCAAAAATTGTTCACACATCCACACAAAATTTCTAAATATCTGTCACTATTTAAATTTTCGTTGTAAATTTCGTATCTAATTTCGTCCCCATTAAATGAGAGTATTTAAAATGGATTTAAAGAAAAAGTAACAATATCTCAAAAACTATTAAAGATAGATATAGGTAATCGTAATTTTGATTGATAGGGAATAGAATTTCCTATCTAATGGCGTATCGGTATACAGGTTGTTCCATTTGAAAAAAATGAGTTTTTTACGTTTGAACATTCAATTATTGTGTTGTAAATTTTGAGCACCCTGTATAAGATATCATGATGAACTAAACATCGTCGTATTTGGCTATGTTTCTAGTTTTGGACCATCAATCATCAAACTTCTAGTTTCAATAATAACCGAGATATTCAGTTTTAAACGTCACCGCAAAAATCCCCAAAAGGTTAGTAAAATCAAAAAAACTCAAAAATGGTGATATTTAGGTTTAGGGAACCCTTATTATAAATGATGTATTTTGATACATAGAAACCAAAAATAAAATTAAAATTATATCATTCCATTTAAAATAACAAAGTTGATACCGATTTCCGGATTTCCGATTTTCGGACGTGACAGTTAACTTGAAAATATTTTAGCCGAAGAGCTCAGATCGAGTAAATTCTAATTCCAAAATTTCATGTTTCCATAAATAGTAGAACATGAGAAACTTCTAATGTACCAGTTCCGTGAGACACCCTGTATATTCCAGATGAATTAATCTCTACAAGCAAATAAACTGGTGTATTTGTTTTGTGCCAAAGAAATATGTTTTGATCCAAAAGAAGAAATTCCAAAGAATATATTTCTTTAAACAAAAAATCGTTCTATCTGTGTACGCCTGAAGAAAATAATTACAGATGCCCTTGTCGTTGCTAAGAAACGCATTGTGTTCCACTGAGGCGCTTTCACATCTTACCCCGGGTATGTGACAATATCTGTCAAACTATTAAATAAAAAAGAACGCTTAAAAGATCTTTTTGGGTCTAATCCACGAGATATATGATCCATTAATAGAACCCGTCGAGTTTTGCATCCCTAAAAATACCTACTTTCCAAAATGCTCTCTAAGCAAGTAAAATATTATCCGATAAAGTTTTTATTATTGTGATCATTGATAATCATTTAAAACAAGCAAACTTTCTTTACTTAAATGTGGATCAGCGACATGTTCTTGTATTTTCTCCTTATATAGTTTTAAACTAGAATGTTAGTCTACTTGTAGTAATCTCCCTGGTTCTCGACATATTGATTTCTCTTTCAAACATGACCATAACCACCATAACTGAACAATAAATTATACGGTATACATTCGTCTGACATACGCACGTGCATCGCCAGATACAAAACATATAAAAGTTATTTAAAGAAATAACACACTGAAACTAAAGTTTTAGAATATTATTATTTCGGCTTCTTAAAAACAAATTTCAAACGCATAGTACCTATCGAATCTGGTCGATTTATTTATTGATCCGAGTTCAGAATAACCCGGCGACGACGTAGACGAATTCGAGTGGAAATCTATAATCGTCGGTTTGGAAGATGGGACCTAAATTCGACGGAACGTCTTCTACATCCTCTCTCGTCTACCAAATAAGTTTATTTTGGCTCAATATCTGAACAGTTCGGAGAAGGCAGTCTGGCAAATCTACAACTAGTTTCCGGTGAACTGTACGCGCGCCGATCCGATCTCTTGTTCGCCGCCCCCGCATTTCTCACCCCCCCAAGCCACCCGGCTCCTCCGCTACCACGCAAACGGCGCCAATATCCCCAGAGCGACGGCTCGGGGTTTCGAAACCAACCCCACCGCGACTAAAGATGGGGAAGATTGATTACATACATTCCACGGACCCGCGCATTTAACTTGACCGTCTTGTTATCGCAACCCCGTTACACACTTGGTCCCGGTCCTGATGGATATTTCGATGGATTTTCCACCCTACACCCTTAGTGGCAGTTTATATTTGTTGGAAGAAATATGCTCTAAGCTTGATGACCACGTTAATTGTTTTCATCCTGGTAGTTGAAGTTGAAGGATAAATGAAGTTTATGCTCCTTGTTTCGTATTATTGTGATATTTTACTATAGTATATGTGATATAGGTACCCGTAGAAGTGGTATTTTACAGTAAACCTTTGTGAAATATATACAACCCTGAATTGTCCATAAGGGCGATAAAACCTTTCATTGTGCTTTGTTAAACCAGCAACTAAAAAGCATCAAATTAAACAAATTGTTTGTTTAATTAGTTAGCCGAAAGAAATGTGGATTAATAATCCAGGAAGAGTGCACACAGAAAAGTGAACCCTCGAACGAAGAGAGAATTACTTGGATGAAGTAGTGGTAGGTTCGTATATACGCGAGGGATTATTGACTTCAACGAAGACATTTTATTGCTTGGAATAATTACTAGATTTATGAAAGTTGTTACTCTGGTGAAGGAAGTAAACAGTCTTCAATGAAGTGTATATTTTTATTCCCGGTAAATATTTTTAGCTACTTAATGTAAGAATTTTAAAGATTTGGCACAAATAGGTACGTTTTCTATTGCTAATTAACAAGATAGGTATGTTATATTTACTTAGTCGTTATAACCTGTTGCGTGTCTTACATCAAATTATTCCGTGTTGAAACGTTTATTGTACACTAATCACAGTAATCACAAGGCACATCCCCTACGGGTACTTCGTTGTTGTTTCCGTACTAGGTTTCGCTCCTTTACGGCGCCAGCCCTACGCGCGGGCGCGCGAGCCTTGACAAAATTACGATGCGCATATTTATTCCAGAGAAAGGGATTACTTGAAAGAAGTGAGAATCACTTCAGTTAAATAATTGGTGGGTTGTTATTCAGTAAACAATACTTACTTATATTAAATGTCTTATATTTTCTTGGATCAAATAACTACGCACTTGGATGGATATACTATTACTTCGTTGGAGAAATTGACATTTTTGGAACGAAAAATTCAATTACTTCTTTCAATACAATATTGCTTCTTATAAAGAAAGAATTTATTTGTCGACAGCATTTATCTAAGAAGTTATTTTACTTAGATTGAGTATATGGCGTTTCTTGTATATAGCTAACATTCTACATTAAAGTAAATATGCATTTGAATCTAGTAAAAAAATTCAAGAAATTATGTTTTCTAGTTCCAAATAATCACTTTTATGTGTGTGAGAAGTTATGAAATAAGCGTTAAATCGGTCAATTTTGTATTCATAAACGACGGTAAAGTGAAATCAAATGTTAAAACCAGCGATATGTAGTGATCAAATTTCGAGTGATTAAGGTGGCGTTTAAATTGGAAATGCGGTTATAATTTTCAATCGGGTATTACATATGCACGTTTAAGTTTGTGCATTAAGAATATACGTTAGAGTGAACTTTGTACCGTGGTTAATAATAAAAAAAATACCTGGCTCAATTCTGTCAAGTGTAGGTGACGAATTCTGCGAATAACGGTGTTTTTTGTTGATCGCAAGAAGACTACGACATAGGCACCAATAATCTTAAAATCCGGCACCTAGACTCGACAGAATTGAGCCGGATATTTTTTATACTATCGGCAAAGGTTCCTAGTTCACTTTAACGTATGATTTGAATGGAAATACCTAATCATTTCGGCGTCAGTCTGATAATAAAATTATGAAGTATATTTGGTTGCCTACACATTTCGAAGCCCATCTTAAATATTTTACTTTCAACCGTATGTATAAATGTCCCTTACGTCACAGACTTCTTCACTCGTATATCGCTTATAACAAACATGTGCTTTTGTGTTTTTAACGCACGACAATGTCATCACAACGCAAATGTAGATCCATATTTTCGTATTTGATTATAATTTCCCTCTTGTCACAACAGTTCAAATGCAGTTCCCCACAATTGAAATAAGTGGCGCGCGAATAACTAGCAATTGCTAGCAATAGATAATAGTATATTATTATACAAGTTATATAAGACGTCAAATTGGCGCACGAGTTGTTTTGGGCACGACGAGCGTAGCGAGGAGTGCCAAAATGGAACGAGTGCGCCAATACGTCTTATAAAACGAGTGTAATATACTATTTTTTCTACTTTGCGTCATTAATTTTATATAAATTAAGAAATTGTGGTTACTATATTGCGCTAAATTAGAATCTAGGGTATTTCGCGAGTACCACGTGGCAGCACTGTAGTAACTGTCAACTTCGTTAAGGATGAGATTCATGAGATCTATGAGATAAAATCTTGGCAAAATCTAATTGTGAATAAAATTACTCTACTTTAGCCTACAAGTTAGAATAAATATTCAGCGAGGTCTCAACGATGATCATAATGGAGCTTGGGGCAACACTTTTAACCCTACTGTGATAAATACATGAAACTTAACCTAACAAGTCAGCAACTTTAATAGTTGTTTCATAAGTATAATAATCAGAATAGAAGTGTTTGGCGGTGACTGATTAGTTGCTTCGAAGAACAAGAACTTACTAAAGAATTGTTTTAACGCCTAACGTTTAATAGCGGTGTCTACCTAATTCCGCTACGTAGCCGTTGCGGCTTATATATTTACAAGCACTTATAATTGAAACCCAATTTTAATTTCGGCAAAGTAGTTTATTAGAATAAATTATACTTAGTAAAATTACATGTGATGGAGGTAATACAAATATGTTGCACACAACCAGAACTAAGACGAAGTCGAAAGCGACGGACAAAAATGAATACAAATTGAGCCGAACAGAATTCGGTCGAAAATGTTACCGAAAACTTATACGTTACATAAACTAAGAAATCCTCTACACTTTAAATGTACTATAGCTTCATACGTGTATGCTGATAAACCATTGATTGCGCATATACAATCTCGTAGCAGTAATTAAAATCATTCATATCTACGATGTAGGTTTGATCTTCGCATAATACCTTATTAAAGTAAATGTGGTCCTTGAATTATATCTGAAAAGGGGATTTGATGTTTAGTTGAAAAGAATGATAACGATCACTTACCAGAGTCGTAAAACATCACCGAAAACGTTATGCTGGCGTATTTTGATGAACACAGCAAAACTAAGAAAGCCACAACCTTTGGCCATACTATAGCAGGTTACACGCATGTTTAAATATGTATAGAATATTGATATTTCGCAGTTTATGCGATTGCAAGCGATTAAAAAGAGGCAGTGTGTGGTTATGTATTGCACGTTTGACATTTGGCATTTGATATCAATGTGTACCAATCCTGGCAATCTTAGACAAAAATGTTACTGTTTTCGGTGTTACAATGTGTTAATTGTAACACCGAAAACAGTGTTACAATGTGTGCATTGTGAATGCAAAGTAGAAAATATACATTTTTGTTGAACTGTCAAATATACTAACCTAACCTAATACCATCCTAATACATCTACTTCTGTCGCAATATTTCTCCTTTATTTAAAGTAAGTGATAGGATCTGTAATTGTCGGTCGTAGGTAATAGTACCTATATTACACTACAAGAGGTGTAACTAGCATATTACTTACGAGTGGAAAGTTGACATACGAGCGGCGAGTTTTGTTATTTTCAACGAGTACGTAATATGCGTTACAGCTCGACTATTGTACATAATTTTACCTACGACCGACAATTTCAATAAATTGTATCAAAAATGACAAACAAATAAAGGTAAGGATACTTGACGGTTAACCAATCAATGTATTCGCGCGACATCTATTGCAACTACGGAGAACTTTGTCTGAAGTGTCAACCGAAAATTCCAATACAAATTCAATATAAATTATATCACGTGCATGTAATATATGTTACAGCTCGAGTATTGCACTTACCTACGACCGAAAATTTCAATAAATATATAAATTGTATCAAAAATGACAAATAATTAATCAAAATATTCGCGCGACACCTGTCATTGTGACATTATGTCATGAGTAAAAAACACAAACGCACAACCAAAAGCACACGATAAGCGATATACGAGTGAAGCAGTCCGTGACGTAAGGGACATTTAACATACGGTCGTAGGTAAGATTATGTATATAATACTCGAGCATATTACGTGCTCGTGGAAAATTTACAAAACTCGCCGCAAAGTTTTTTCTCTTTTTTCTGTATCTTTTATAAATATTCAGATATTGGGATCAATGAAAAATTAAATGTTGAGAATTAATATGGATACAAAGCAGAGTATCAACAAAAGAACCTGACCAAGTTCCATAATTACTCTACAGGGCGTCTCAAACTTAACCACCAAAACATAATTTTTGCTTTAAGACTTTTTCCCCAAAATTTCAAAGACGTGGTAATCTCAATAACTTTACTTACACAGTGGTGATAAAATCATCTAAATCGAGTAAAAATTGCAAAATATATTGAAAATCTAAAATGCTAAAACTGCAAAGTTTGGTTTGTAAGTGCTCTTACGAACATTCAGATATAGGAATTAATTAAAAAACAAAATTTTGGGAATTTGTATGGCTTTTTAACAGAGTGCTTGAGTTCCTTAGTTACTCCACAGATTATCTCAAACTTGACCACCAAAACATTATATTGGTTCACCCGGTATATTGTGATTTAAGCCTTTCTTTTTCAAAATTACTTAGTCATCGAACTTCAACGTTTGGCAAAATTTTAGATGGACCGGTGTTTCGTGTAGTAAAGCTTTTACAATTTTATCTATGATTTTCAATAATTTGATGATTTTTACACGGCATTGTAAACAAATTCATCAATATTATGACACCTTTCTAAAATGTTGGTAAAAGGTCAAGTCATATTAAATCATATACAGTTATATTGTTAAAATACTGTTTTTTTTTAAATTTTGGATTGGTACGACCGACCCTTTAAGGTGTGAGTTTATTTATTTTGCAATATTATTGATATAAGTTACAAAACCTACTAAAAGAGGAAACCTCAGCAAAATCTAATGAAATATTTTATATAAATTTATATCTTGGTTGATATACTATGATGTACCACTTGATCCGCCGTGATCCAAGTATTTTAAAGAAGACACTCGACTATTTAATAAAGATAATATGTATTCAAAGTATATTAGCTCAAAAGAATCTGGATGTCTATATTATTTAAGTAAAAATGTAACAATCTCGTTTTCCTTAAAAGATAGTTTTATCTTCGATTTATTAAAAAGATCCTGCTCGAAGGATCAATTAGGTTACTTCTATCTACATCGTAGATATTCCATCTCAAATAAACAAAAATTTCTTCGGATTTTTTAAAATTATTTTCTCTTGTTTCAGGTTAAAATTAGAATGCGAGAAACTAGCTAGCGAAAAAACGGAAATGCAGCGGCATTATGTTATGGTGAGTAGAAACGTCGCGAACCGACGGCGAACATTTTTAATTATAAACTTTAAAACATTATGAGAAAACAAAAAAACGCTGCAATAATAAAACTTTTAATTGGGGACAAAACCGGCCCTGCCGTTCAACGGAAAAGCGACAAGGAAAAAAACAAATGCAAAAACGCGCATAGAACGAATATTTGATAACCGGGCTGTGCAGCAGTAGAAAAAAATTATTCGTCAACTGCAAAAATCGCGCGCGAGCGCTTTGCGTTTGTTTGCTTAATTGCGCTAAAACTAAATACGTTCAAGTTACATTGTATTTTATATTTTACGGGCCGCGTCCAGCAGCCGTGTTATTATTTTTTTACTCCCTGTATATCTCTCTCTCTCTCACGCTGTTTTTTTTTGTGTTTTCGGAAGGGCGGCCGAACTTTATTCGCAACAGGAAAAAAATGTTATTTTTTCGCTTTGAATACTCGGGATTAAAATCATATTACAGTGCAGCAGGATTTTTTTTTAATTTTACGTTTCCCGGTGCAACTATTAATTGAGTTTTTCTTTTTTTTTCGAATTCGTTCCGAGCGCGCGTGTATGCCCTCGATATTGCGTTTTGAAAAAGAACGTAAAAAGTATAACTTCTGCGTGACGGATTCATTATTTTGTCTTTTGTTCGTGTAGTAGAGGCAATGATTTTTTTACTTTGCAGTCAAAAAACAACAAAAGAAATTTGAATTCAAAATCTTTCCGGTTGCCAGACTCAAGTTTTTATTTGTTTGCGAAAAAATGTTATTTTTTCGCTTTGAATACTCGGGATTAAAATCATATTACAGTGCAGCAGGATTTTTTTTTAATTTTACGTTTCCCTTTGCAACTATTAATTGAGTTTTTCTGTTTTTTTTCGAATTCGTTCCGAGCGCGCGTGTATGCCCTCGATATTGCGTTTTGAAAAAGAACGTAAAAAGTATAACTTCTGCGTGACGGATTCATTATTTTGTCTTTTGGTCGTGTAGTAGAGGCAATGATTTTTTTACTTTGCAGTCAAAAAACAACAAAAGAAATTTGAATTCAAAATCTTTCCGGTTGCCAGACTCAAGTTTTTATTTGTTTGCGAAAAAATGTTATTTTTTCGCTTTGAATACTCGGGATTAAAATCATATTACAGTGCAGCAGGATTTTTTTTTAATTTTACGTTTCCCGGTGCAACTATTAATTGAGTTTTTCTTTTTTTTTTCGAATTCGTTCCGAGCGCGCGTGTATGCCCTCGATATTGCGTTTTGAAAAAGAACGTAAAGAGTATAACTTCTGCGTGACGGATTCATTATTTTGTCTTTTGTTCGTGTAGTAGAGGCAATGATTTTTTTACTTTGCAGTCAAAAAACAACAAAAGAAATTTGAATTCAAAATCTTTCCGGTTGCCAGACTCAAGTTTTTATTTGTTTGCGAAAAAATGTTATTTTTTCGCTTTGAATACTCGGGATTAAAATCATATTACAGTGCAGCAGGATTTTTTTTTAATTTTACGTTTCCCGGTGCAACTATTAATTGAGTTTTTCTGTTTTTTTTCGAATTCGTTCCGAGCGCGCGTGTATGCCCTCGATATTGCGTTTTGAAAAAGAACGTAAAAAGTATAACTTCTGCGTGACGGATTCATTATTTTGTCTTTTGTTCGTGTAGTAGAGGCAATGATTTTTTTACTTTGCAGTCAAAAAACAACAAAAGAAATTTGAATTCAAAATCTTTCCGGTTGCCAGACTCAAGTTTTTATTTGTTTGCGAAAAAATGTTATTTTTTCGCTTTGAATACTCGGGATTAAAATCATATTACAGTGCAGCAGGATTTTTTTTTAATTTTACGTTTCCCGGTGCAACTATTAATTGAGTTTTTCTTTTTTTTTTCGAATTCGTTCCGAGCGCGCGTGTATGCCCTCGATATTGCGTTTTGAAAAAGAACGTAAAAAGTATAACTTCTGCGTGACGGATTCATTATTTTGTCTTTTGTTCGTGTAGTAGAGGCAATGATTTTTTTACTTTGCAGTCAAAAAACAACAAAAGAAATTTGAATTCAAAATCTTTCCGGTTGCCAGACTCAAGTTTTTATTTGTTTGCGAAAAAATGTTATTTTTTCGCTTTGAATACTCGGGATTAAAATCATATTACAGTGCAGCAGGATTTTTTTTTAATTTTACGTTTCCCGGTGCAACTATTAATTGAATTTTTCTTTTTTTTTTTGAATTCGTTCCGAGCGCGCGTGTATGCCCTCGATATTGCGTTTTGAAAAAGAACGTAAAAAGTATAACTTCTGCGTGACGGATTCATTATTTTGTCTTTTGTTCGTGTAGTAGAGGCAATGATTTTTTTACTTTGCAGTCAAAAAACAACAAAAGAAATTTGAATTCAAAATCTTTCCGGTTGCCAGACTCAAGTTTTTATTTGTTTGCGAAAAAATGTTATTTTTTCGCTTTGAATACTCGGGATTAAAATCATATTACAGTGCAGCAGGATTTTTTTTTAATTTTACGTTTCCCTTTGCAACTATTAATTGAGTTTTTCTGTTTTTTTTCGAATTCGTTCCGAGCGCGCGTGTATGCCCTCGATATTGCGTTTTGAAAAAGAACGTAAAAAGTATAACTTCTGCGTGACGGATTCATTATTTTGTCTTTTGGTCGTGTAGTAGAGGCAATGATTTTTTTACTTTGCAGTCAAAAAACAACAAAAGAAATTTGAATTCAAAATCTTTCCGGTTGCCAGACTCAAGTTTTTATTTGTTTGCGAAAAATTTTTATTTTTTCGCTTTGAATACTCGGGATTAAAATCATATTACAGTGCAGCAGGATTTTTTTTTAATTTTACGTTTCCCGGTGCAACTATTAATTGAGTTTTTCTTTTTTTTTTCGAATTCGTTCCGAGCGCGCGTGTATGCCCTCGATATTGCGTTTTGAAAAAGAACGTAAAAAGTATAACTTCTGCGTGACGGATTCATTATTTTGTCTTTTGTTCGTGTAGTAGAGGCAATGATTTTTTTACTTTGCAGTCAAAAAACAACAAAAGAAATTTGAATTCAAAATCTTTCCGGTTGCCAGACTCAAGTTTTTATTTGTTTGCGAAAAAATGTTATTTTTTCGCTTTGAATACTCGGGATTAAAATCATATTACAGTGCAGCAGGATTTTTTTTTAATTTTACGTTTCCCGGTGCAACTATTAATTGAGTTTTTCTGTTTTTTTTCGAATTCGTTCCGAGCGCGCGTGTATGCCCTCGATATTGCGTTTTGAAAAAGAACGTAAAAAGTATAACTTCTGCGTGACGGATTCATTATTTTGTCTTTTGTTCGTGTAGTAGAGGCAATGATTTTTTTACTTTGCAGTCAAAAAACAACAAAAGAAATTTGAATTCAAAATCTTTCCGGTTGCCAGACTCAAGTTTTTATTTGTTTGCGAAAAAATGTTATTTTTTCGCTTTGAATACTCGGTATTAAAATCATATTACAGTGCAGCAGGATTTTTTTTTAATTTTACGTTTCCCGGTGCAACTATTAATTGAGTTTTTCTTTTTTTTTTCGAATTCGTTCCGAGCGCGCGTGTATGCCCTCGATATTGCGTTTTGAAAAAGAACGTAAAAAGTATAACTTCTGCGTGACGGATTCATTATTTTGTCTTTTGTTCGTGTAGTAGAGGCAATGATTTTTTTACTTTGCAGTCAAAAAACAACAAAAGAAATTTGAATTCAAAATCTTTCCGGTTGCCAGACTCAAGTTTTTATTTGTTTGCGAAACAATGTTATTTTTTCGCTTTGAATACTCGGGATTAAAATCATATTACAGTGCAGCAGGATTTTTTTTTAATTTTACGTTTCCCGGTGCAACTATTAATTGAGTTTTTCTGTTTTTTTTCGAATTCGTTCCGAGCGCGCGTGTATGCCCTCGATATTGCGTTTTGAAAAAGAACGTAAAAAGTATAACTTCTGCGTGACGGATTCATTATTTTGTCTTTTGTTCGTGTAGTAGAGGCAATGATTTTTTTACTTTGCAGTCAAAAAACAACAAAAGAAATTTGAATTCAAAATCTTTCCGGTTGCCAGACTCAAGTTTTTATTTGTTTGCGAAAAAATGTTATTTTTTCGCTTTGAATACTCGGGATTAAAATCATATTACAGTGCAGCAGGATTTTTTTTTAATTTTACGTTTCCCTTTGCAACTATTAATTGAGTTTTTCTGTTTTTTTTCGAATTCGTTCCGAGCGCGCGTGTATGCCCTCGATATTGCGTTTTGAAAAAGAACGTAAAAAGTATAACTTCTGCGTGACGGATTCATTATTTTGTCTTTTGGTCGTGTAGTAGAGGCAATGATTTTTTTACTTTGCAGTCAAAAAACAACAAAAGAAATTTGAATTCAAAATCTTTCCGGTTGCCAGACTCAAGTTTTTATTTGTTTGCGAAAAAATGTTATTTTTTCGCTTTGAATACTCGGGATTAAAATCATATTACAGTGCAGCAGGATTTTTTTTTAATTTTACGTTTCCCGGTGCAACTATTAATTGAGTTTTTCTTTTTTTTTTCGAATTCGTTCCGAGCGCGCGTGTATGCCCTCGATATTGCGTTTTGAAAAAGAACGTAAAAAGTATAACTTCTGCGTGACGGATTCATTATTTTGTCTTTTGTTCGTGTAGTAGAGGCAATGATTTTTTTACTTTGCAGTCAAAAAACAACAAAAGAAATTTGAATTCAAAATCTTTCCGGTTGCCAGACTCAAGTTTTTATTTGTTTGCGAAAAAATGTTATTTTTTCGCTTTGAATACTCGGGATTAAAATCATATTACAGTGCAGCAGGATTTTTTTTTAATTTTACGTTTCCCGGTGCAACTATTAATTGAATTTTTCTTTTTTTTTTTGAATTCGTTCCGAGCGCGCGTGTATGCCCTCGATATTGCGTTTTGAAAAAGAACGTAAAAAGTATAACTTCTGCGTGACGGATTCATTATTTTGTCTTTTGTTCGTGTAGTAGAGGCAATGATTTTTTTACTTTGCAGTCAAAAAACAACAAAAGAAATTTGAATTCAAAATCTTTCCGGTTGCCAGACTCAAGTTTTTATTTGTTTGCGAAAAAATGTTATTTTTTCGCTTTGAATACTCGGGATTAAAATCATATTACAGTGCAGCAGGATTTTTTTTTAATTTTACGTTTCCCTTTGCAACTATTAATTGAGTTTTTCTGTTTTTTTTCGAATTCGTTCCGAGCGCGCGTGTATGCCCTCGATATTGCGTTTTGAAAAAGAACGTAAAAAGTATAACTTCTGCGTGACGGATTCATTATTTTGTCTTTTGGTCGTGTAGTAGAGGCAATGATTTTTTTACTTTGCAGTCAAAAAACAACAAAAGAAATTTGAATTCAAAATCTTTCCGGTTGCCAGACTCAAGTTTTTATTTGTTTGCGAAAAAATTTTATTTTTTCGCTTTGAATACTCGGGATTAAAATCATATTACAGTGCAGCAGGATTTTTTTTTAATTTTACGTTTCCCGGTGCAACTATTAATTGAGTTTTTCTTTTTTTTTTCGAATTCGTTCCGAGCGCGCGTGTATGCCCTCGATATTGCGTTTTGAAAAAGAACGTAAAAAGTATAACTTCTGCGTGACGGATTCATTATTTTGTCTTTTGTTCGTGTAGTAGAGGCAATGATTTTTTTACTTTGCAGTCAAAAAACAACAAAAGAAATTTGAATTCAAAATCTTTCCGGTTGCCAGACTCAAGTTTTTATTTGTTTGCGAAAAAATGTTATTTTTTCGCTTTGAATACTCGGGATTAAAATCATATTACAGTGCAGCAGGATTTTTTTTTAATTTTACGTTTCCCGGTGCAACTATTAATTGAGTTTTTCTGTTTTTTTTCGAATTCGTTCCGAGCGCGCGTGTATGCCCTCGATATTGCGTTTTGAAAAAGAACGTAAAAAGTATAACTTCTGCGTGACGGATTCATTATTTTGTCTTTTGTTCGTGTAGTAGAGGCAATGATTTTTTTACTTTGCAGTCAAAAAACAACAAAAGAAATTTGAATTCAAAATCTTTCCGGTTGCCAGACTCAAGTTTTTATTTGTTTGCGAAAAAATGTTATTTTTTCGCTTTGAATACTCGGTATTAAAATCATATTACAGTGCAGCAGGATTTTTTTTTAATTTTACGTTTCCCGGTGCAACTATTAATTGAGTTTTTCTTTTTTTTTTCGAATTCGTTCCGAGCGCGCGTGTATGCCCTCGATATTGCGTTTTGAAAAAGAACGTAAAAAGTATAACTTCTGCGTGACGGATTCATTATTTTGTCTTTTGTTCGTGTAGTAGAGGCAATGATTTTTTTACTTTGCAGTCAAAAAACAACAAAAGAAATTTGAATTCAAAATCTTTCCGGTTGCCAGACTCAAGTTTTTATTTGTTTGCGAAACAATGTTATTTTTTCGCTTTGAATACTCGGGATTAAAATCATATTACAGTGCAGCAGGATTTTTTTTTAATTTTACGTTTCCCGGTGCAACTATTAATTGAGTTTTTCTTTTTTTTTTCGAATTCGTTCCGAGCGCGCGTGTATGCCCTCGATATTGCGGTTTGAAAAAGAACGTAAAAAGTATAACTTCTGCGTGACGGATTCATTATTTTGTCTTTTGTTCGTGTAGTAGAGGCAATGATTTTTTTACTTTGCAGTCAAAAAACAACAAAAGAAATTTGAATTCAAAATCTTTCCGGTTGCCAGACTCAAGTTTTTATTTGTTTGCGAAAAAATGTTATTTTTTCGCTTTGAATACTCGGGATTAAAATCATATTACAGTGCAGCAGGATTTTTTTTTAATTTTACGTTTCCCGGTGCAACTATTAATTGAATTTTTCTTTTTTTTTTTGAATTCGTTCCGAGCGCGCGTGTATGCCCTCGATATTGCGTTTTGAAAAAGAACGTAAAAAGTATAACTTCTGCGTGACGGATTCATTATTTTGTCTTTTGTTCGTGTAGTAGAGGCAATGATTTTTTTACTTTGCAGTCAAAAAACAACAAAAGAAATTTGAATTCAAAATCTTTCCGGTTGCCAGACTCAAGTTTTTATTTGTTTGCGAAAAAATGTTATTTTTTCGCTTTGAATACTCGGGATTAAAATCATATTACAGTGCAGCAGGATTTTTTTTTAATTTTACGTTTCCCGGTGCAACTATTAATTGAGTTTTTCTTTTTTTTTTCGAATTCGTTCCGAGCGCGCGTGTATGCCCTCGATATTGCGTTTTGAAAAAGAACGTAAAAAGTATAACTTCTGCGTGACGGATTCATTATTTTATCTTTTGTTCGTGTAGTAGAGGCAATGATTTTTTTACTTTGCGGTCCAAAAACAACAAATGAAATTTGAATTCAAAATCATTCCGGTTGCCAGACTCAAGTTTTTATTTGTTTACACTAGAAACGATACAGAGTGTACTAAAAATGCACTGTTTCGAATATTATCTTATTCAATTTCAATCAAATTTGAATATGATTGAATTCACATACATTTAGTCACCTAAATTTTAGAGGATTTTATTTTATATGAAAAGCAAAAGCTGAAATAACCTGTCAAATAATCTACTTCTACTAGTTTTTCTGCATACAGGTTGCGCAGAAGGAAAATACAAACAGTACAAATTATTATTCCACTGCCTCTGTAGCTCAAATGGGAGAGCTGTCAACCGGAAATCGGAGGGTTCAAATCCAGGCGGAGGTGTTTTTTTCCAAAAAATTATCCTCACCAGGATTAATTATCATTCGCTTCGTTAGTTGATAGTACAAATTATATGCGCAAAAAATAAAACAAAACGTGCATTTATGGTAAGCATTTGACCAATACCAAAAGTATTTGTCCAATACAAAAAATATTTGAGCAATGCAAAAAATTACTTGCGCATTAAAAAATAAATGTGCAATAAATTTATATAAATGTACATCAGAATAAATAATTATTCATTTATATATTTAAATGTTTCTTTCATAATATAATATGTGTACACTTAAGGGGGTCTTCCGCTTTGTTGGCTGCTTTTCGAGCCTATTTTCAGGAATTGATAATAAAAGAACCATACAAGATATTTAGACAAAGTTTTTTTTATTCTTTTGTGTTAGTATTGATGTATAAAATTAACAATTTCAAAATTACTGTGATGACCTCAATGACCTTGCAGATTACTTTGTCCGCGCTTATGTGCAAACTCTATGTGCAACGGTGACCACGATTACAAGTGTTCAGGTCGTCTGAAACAAAAAAGTGAATTCTTTTCTTAATTGTTATTTCGTTAGCTATCGTTCGATCGTTCAGTTTCTTAATATTTTGATTTCTGAGAAAATGGCGGCCGTATACCTAAAAAAGTTCCGTTTCGCCGCTTTTTTCGAGGTATAAAACGCTGTAAAAATGAAATAAAACAAAAATTTAAAAAAATGAACGATCGAACGAAAACAAGATGTGTGCTGAACATAAAAAACAAAGGAGCATCCCGATATATGAAATACATTTTCCAAAAACGTGGTCACCACTTGGAAAAACACGACTTGTGGGAAATCGCAAACTAAATTACTAGAACTTTGGTAAATACCGCCACGGCAGAGATGATCACGTGATGATCGGTTTAGAACTGAACGAATGGATGACAAAAGGTATAGATTCCAGTGGTGGGCGATCTACGACTTGGTCGAGTCATATGCAATACGTATATAAGTACGCATTTCGCACGGTCGGAGGGATTTCTTCCTCCCTTATCACAACACTGATCGATGCACACACAAATCACCGGCTACAACTCCAGATTTAGGGCGAATTTTGCAAAACCGTCTTACAGGAACAATTCTGAGACCTTCTAGATTAGAATATAGGAAAAAAAATGATTTTTTTAAACCAACAAAGCGGAAGACCCCCTTAAATAAATAAATGTGCAATACAATCGTTACCTCTATAAAAAATATAATGAGCAACTTAAAAAATAGTTTGTTCATTGAACAAAATATATTTCCAATGGTTTAAATATAAATAACTCAGCATTTGAAAATATTATAAGCGCATCAATAATCGAAATTGTACCATGAGAAAATTATAATGCACCCTACAAACAATATAAATTGCATTAAGTTCTGCAACCTGTAGCGCACATATAGTAAACGCGTAAAAAATTATCGAAAAAAGTGAGGTAAAAATGTAAAAGACGCGATTTTGGTAATTTTGACAAATTTATGACACCTAAACCCATTGTCCTAGAAACCTCAAAATGGCTTCATAGGAAACCTTAATCTGAATCCTTAATCCTAAAAGTTTGGTCATAAATGTTGAAGCATTTAGATCGATTCTTTAAGTGATGTGCGGACGCCTCCGGAAGAAATATAAAAAAACGCAATAATATGACGTGATATGCAACTTTCAAGTTCAGATTCGTATTCAACGCAAATAAATCAAAAGAAAATGCCTATGCGCAGTCCATACAAATAAGTTATCAGTACTACCCTGATTGTCAACTGTCTTTTTCTGGAAAATTATCTTTTAAAAAAGTAACAGATCTATCAATATCAGTACACAAAATATGGGGTTGCCATTAAAACAAGTGGCGATGACGTCATAAGTCGAAAACACTTGAATTTTTATTTAATATAATATGTAGGGTGGGTAGATCTACTGCTCAATATTTATTATTCTAATGCACGTTTTTCATTTTAGGGAACAATATGAATAAGATATTGCTCATTATAATAACATTTTTCCTGTAACATATTCATATTTATTGAATGCTCAATATGTGTTATTTTAATGCACAAGTCTACGGCACAATATGTAATTTTTTATATAACATGTACATTTATGTAATCCACAATGTTTAATATTTTAATGCTCACAGTATTTTTAATGCACATATCTATTTAAATGACGCACGCTTAAAACGCACCCAAATAAATATCTAATAAAAAAATATGATTTTTTAAAACAAATACGATGTTTTTCATTTATTTGCAAAAATATACATCTTACATCATTTTAAGGAAAATAAAGGGTGATGTTTTTTATATTGTTTTGTTTTCTAGTTCTGAAATGTAGATTGCCAGAAAACACTTTCAAAGTTTTGTTCTGTTCTATTCGCGATTTATATTATGAACGATATAATTGTCGTTTGCTATTATCGTACAGTACGATCACAAACGTTCCAAACATCAAATTTTATAGTGTGATTATAAATAGTACTAAAATGAATTTGTCTAATAATACACTATTAATTGTGTAATTAACTCACGATTTTTTACCATGGGATGGCCCATGATGGTCTGTTTTGACATCCGGAACAGTAAAACTCAAAATAACTTGAAAATCTGTACGCGTGATTTTATCAGCTATAAATCAGTCGTATTTCACGCGTATTTCATAGCATTATTAGCAACATTTTATTATTAGAAATCTAAGATCAATGTAAATTATGAACATTGTGGATAACAGTGTTGAATCAATTACACTTGTTGATCTCTCACCACGTAAAATGGTACCCTCCGTTAAGTTGCCAGTTTACTTATTCGTGGCTAACAACCCTTAAATGACACTGTCGGATATACACGTGCATGTTTTTGTGGTGAAAAAAAAATCCCGAGAGTCTTTATTAATTCGTAATCAGTGCTCTCACACACAAAAAGCACTAGTTTTTCTCTAAATTCTCGTAAATTCGTGAAAGTTGTCGTAGAAAGACGGTATTATGGCGTCTGCGGGTCCCCACTGTACGTCAGAGGTGACAACAAGCTTGTCAAGTTCGAGTAATCGATACACACAAACCGAACCCCGCAAATCCACCCCCTTGCCGCCACCCCCACCCCAGACATCGAAACGATTCTCGTTAAAAGGTTTTAAGGTGTGTTTGCTCGGGGAATGTGGTATTTTCAGCCCTCTTTCGATACATTTTACCGCGGGTGGGGTTTACACCGGGATTATTAACCATATAAAATTATCGACGTAATGGAAAAAATTCGATATTCGACGGATTTGGCGGAATTAATGGAAAATGCAATAATGGTGGAGGCGCCGCGCTCGTTATTTTTTGAATTAATTATTTGTTACGCGTTACTGAAAAATAATGTTACGTGTCAATTTATTTGTTGTGAATTTAATGTAGGTAATAAATAGGTAATTCATTTATTATTGCTAATGTATATTTCATAAATAATTGACATTTAGTAAACACTGGTTATGAGTAAGCAATTGGAACTGTAGCTAGTAGGGTTGCCACTTTTCGAAAGCTCGTCACGAAGTAATCTTTAATATAGCGGGGCATATTTGATTGTTAATGAGTTATCTAAACAATCTTTCGAACATTTGATGATGCTTTTTATGACAAAGGAAAATCGAATACTTTATGATAGTTTTTATTTTTAAATAAGTTTTTGTTGTATTCAAACTCATATTTAGTATGGCTACACTGCCAACAACAAAAAACTATCGATTTTTGTTTAGTATAATCTCAATCTGACATTAGACATTGTGAATTATCTCTATATCGTATGTCTTTTTGAGAACCTCAGTGCAAAAATGTAAAGAACGCTTCTTGGTATTTGTCTTCGTCAAAAACTGAAGTCAATTAATAATTTCTGTCTATTGATTCAGAAAACGGAAACGCGAATATCATATTTTCTTCTGTATGAAATTGAAAGAACTTATTTTTCTTTAAATAAATAAACATATTAATTAAAAATTAACCATATGGTGACATACAGGCGGGATGTAAATTTTAAATAAATTAAAAAATACAGCCACAACCTGGATTTGAACCAGGGACCTTTGCGTCGCCAGCATAATGCTCTCCCATCTGAGCTATTGAGGCCTATGACATTTAGTTAGATATAATTGTCTTAAATCAAGGAAGGAAAGTAGTGGTTACTACCAAACTACTATCTTGACGTACATTACTTCTTTTCCTTGATTTCCTTGAATTATATCCAAAAATGTTATAGGCCTCAATAGCTCAGATGGGAGACCATCGTGCTAGCTACGCAAAGGTTCCTAGTTCAAATCCAGGTTGTGGCTGTAATTTTTAATGTATTTAAAATTTACATCCCGCATGTATGTCACCATATTATTAACCTAATACAAATAATTGTAAGTTAGCTACCACCACACGTTTGCTTCAAACAAAAACATTGGTCGTAATATCATGTAGGTAACGTAGTAAAATAATAAAAAGATGCGTCAAACCTAGAGCCAAATATCGAGACAACACAAGATAAATAATTAATGGTTTCTCTCATCGTTATTGTTATTTTAAATTCAGTTACACTATTACATTTCTCGTTAAAAAGATAGTTACAATAATGTTTGGATTACAAGTTATTATTTAGGGACTTAAAATATAACACGAGAACGTCAGTTTCTTGTTAATATCTTCAGCTAAGAAATAATTACAATTTATTTTTTATCGAATTCTTGAGCGCAATATTGCCCCAATTCCATACACGCAAATGTTTTCAAAAAACTGATTATAAAATTTTGCAAAAAATACGTTTTACTAGGACAATTCTGTCGCTATTTGCAACAGCGAGTGAACCGAATTCTCTAGACACTATAAAGGATCTCAATGTTAACCTCAGACTTTTAAATTTAACATGAAATCCTGGAAGATTCTTCTTCATACGTGTCCTTGAAACAGTGATAGTGTTTCTTTAAGTGTGTCCTCCAAAAGAAAAAAAAAGCAAAATTAATAAATCGAGAAGAATCCTAGAGAAAAATATACCATTCCATTTGAGAATACAAAGGAAAATAAGTAAAAACAAAACCGCTAAAACGCAGTAGCTCCGAATTGATTGTAATATCCGCTGTCAATTGCCGATTTCAATACTGTAGTGCTCATATATTCAATATTATACATCCTACAGACAACATAAGTGTCTTGGAGTCTCTTGGATTGTTAACATATAAACACGACTGTCCGAACACGAACGTTAGTTGACAGAAAATAGGTTCGATGGTTATAAGTTTAATTGAATTTATTTCAATCAATTTATAGTTCGAGGCACCAGTAATTTATATATCAGGATTACAACACACAACTCGCCCTCTCTGAGAGTGTTAAACTATAAACACGGCTGTCCAAACACGAAGGTTAGTTAACTGTAAACGTCAAGGGGTTACAAATTTAATCGTTCAATCTATTACAGTTTGCGACGCCAAAAATCTGTATATTAAGATAAGAACATCGTCCATGTAATGTTGCTGTCTACTCCAAGATTGTACTGTATATGTATTATTGTGAAAATAATTTTTAAGCAGTTATAACTTGACGGTAAGTCAAAAAATGCTATGAATCTTCAGAAACTTGTTTTGTATCACATATATTTTCTGTAGTACGCACTGAAGACGGGCTCACGCTCGAAATCGATCTGCACGAAATCAAATAAAGAAATTTAACATCGGAGAAGAATTTTATTTACTCGATTAACCAAAGACATCTGATGAGAATGGAGAAATTCCTTGCTGAAAAAAAAAAAAAAACAGTTTACAGTTGCAATACTTATGCAAATATATACGAAATTTGTTAAATATAAAGCACTGTCCAATGTAAAAGAATATAACATAAATCTAGAAAATACAACATGTACTTAAACATGAACATAAACCAAAATGTAAAAGTAATCAAACAATTTTTAAAAGTATTTGCTTTTGTATGTACCTATATCAACTAATATATTATTCTCTATTTTCCAGTATTATGAAATGTCATATGGCCTTAATGTGGAAATGCACAAACAGGTAAGCCTCTCCGTCTACCGACATACAAACACGTTAAAAGCGTGCATACGTTAAAGTTAAACATTACCTCTCGGTTGATTTTCGGTCGGCAAATATACTTGAAAACGACCAACGGAAACAGTTGTGGATGTTAGCGGAATCCCTAGACGAGTTCTGGCATCGCCCACGATGCAATTTAGAAACAATCGGGATGCCTGTTAGCGTGCCTAACTGCCTGCCAAATCTACACGATCCATTATATTTATATCGCCATTTAAACCTAGCTGGAAGCCAACCAAATTTTCAGGCACATTTACCTTTTAAGTTATGATTCCGTATATTCTCAAAGGACTATTTTACACTTTTAACAATAGATTGCGAGGAAAATGTTCTTTCTTTAACTGTTATCGATTTGGTTGTTAGCTTGTCTAATATGATTATTTTTCAGACTGAAATAGCTAAGAGATTAAGCGCAATAATAGGCCAAGTTCTACCATATCTGGCCTCAGAACATCAGCAGCAAGTGGCCTCAGCAGTAGAAAGAGCAAAACAAGTGACTATGACTGAATTGAATCAAATCATCGGGGTAAGTTTGTCCATACAACCCTGATCCTTCTTTCCTTACAAACCAGTATTTTATTTTGATCATCTGTCCCTATTAGAACGGTAGCGAGTGATTTGTTATTTGTTTTATTTTTATGACATTACCTCCTTTTGAGTCTCCGACAACTTTTTATCTAGTTTTTTCTCCGTTATTACCTTCTTGCTGACCTTAGAGTTGCCAGTACAAATTGTGATTGATTTTTTATCGGTGATGGTCTCGTTTGTCAATTTGTATTAAAATCAACTTTGTTGTTGTTTCCAGCAACAACAACAGCAAGGTCTACAACAGTTACTAGTAAGTAGTTTGTAGGAGATTGATTAAAACATTTTTCTCGCTTCTTATACTACATAGTTGTAATGCTTGTATTGTTTTTATTGCACATGCGCATGTACATATATTGCTTGGCACGATGGTCGTTTAACAGTTAACACTATGATGTTCGAAACTCAGTTTTCTGCTTTTCGATGTTTTAATAATATTATTTATTTTTTTGTTGTAACATATACTGAAGGATTGTGTTATATTGTGCTTACTACTTTTATGTAAACTGTTTTAGTGAAAAAAATAGTAATACAAGTCTATGGCGTTATTTTTAGGTAACACCATTTTAAGTAAAGGGTATAAGAAAATAAATACTCAAATATCAAATTAAATAAACTAATTCGTTAAGATTCGATACAAAAAAGTTCACCACTTTTCATTTGACGCTTTTTGGTAAACATTTTATTGGCTTCTTGACGTAAATTATAATATTACAAAACATGAAAAAAGTCAATCCTGTAGCTCAAAAAATGCGCTCAATGTGCATTCTGGAGTTACTGGTTACGATACATTTTGTAAAATCTTATATTTACTCTAATATTATTTTATTTTTATTGTTCTAAGGGCCGATATATTCACCTATCGTCAAAGTTGTCGTTAGCCAACGAACAGATTACGCTAACGTTCGCGTTAAAAATGATTCTGTCTTTTCACCGATCTGTAAGTTATCGTCAGGCAACGAGGACGTAAACATCGCTAACGAATGTTTTTCGGCAGTATAGTATCAAATGTCGGTAAAAAGGGGGTACTAAATCAACACTTGGATCATAACTTAGACTAATTTCCGCTAGATGTAGCGCCGTAAATGACATTGATAGACATTGACAAAACGTAACCAAAATTCATTCGCACCCATTTCTAACCGCATCAATTAAAAAAGACCACCAAAAGTAAAAAAAAAATGGTATGAATGACGAATTCAGCAAATTTTGCCATATTATCTAAATAATGACTTCAATTAATACAGTACCACGTACGTACGTAAATATTTGTCAGTTTGACTTTTTGTTTGACATTCAGCACATGCTCTGTGACCAATCAAAGTGTTCGTCATTAGTTTACGGCAGGTTCATTCGAACGCTAAATAAATTTGATCGTTAAGCGTATTTATCCGGTCGGTAACGTTAACGACAGGTGAATAGACACATTTTTACTATTTATCTTGTCGTTTAGATGACGAACAGTTTCACGATAGGTGAATATATCGGCCCTTAGAAAAAGAATGTTAAAATGAAAGTGAATGGAAAATAAATGCGCGTTCTTTTGCGATGAATACGAATTTCGAATCTATTGATAAAATACTTGATCACCAGATTTATCAATATTCTACTATTTTCAAATACACGGATAGAAAATATTTCCATTAAAGTAATATGTTTGCTTTAGCTTAAAATTAGGTTTACCGCCGAAGACATCATATTTTGAATCAAATAAATATATGTTTAGTGTAAATATCTCATCCAACTGTATTGGTAGATGGCGCTGTAAACTCTCTTCTTACAATTCGACCATATGTTTAGTATAAATAGACTGGTGAAAGCCCGCTGCTCTGTTGTAGGGATGTGCAAATAGTATCAATTCGTTACTTCGTATTCGTTACTTTCAAATATTGCAAGTAACGCATACATTTCAAACAGTATTCGTTACATCAGGTTAGATATCAATCACAACAAGCACAACAAATGAAATATCAATTCTGGTATCATGTATAAACTATCATTTCCGTAGTTAAATAAAATAAGTATTAATAATAAATATAATTATTATAAAATTGTAACTCATTAATAATCCCGCCAACGGAATTGTGATCCCACGTCGTTATCCCTAAAAAAGCAGTTGCGCCGGCAAATCACTCCTCGCAACACCGACCGCGTCGATCTATATGTGTGCGTGGATGTGAAAAGGGACCAGTTGTCCGTTTCTAGTTACGCAGATAATCGCAAATAAAGTTAAACTGGTTCAAAATACACATTTTTGTTTTATTGGCTAATTACTCTCTTTATTGTGTTTCTTATCAAAAGTGTTCGTCTGAAACCCGTCTGCGGTTGGAAAAGCATGAAAAAATGCGTTTTTATTGCGAACGAAAAAGGGACCAGTTGTCGATATCACGCTACGCTCTAGCGCATTACGGTGTCGCCGCATACAGTGGCAGAAACAAATGTCCGTATGATAGCAGTTTATAAACTTATTTGTATAAAATATAATTACAAAGTTATATAATATTCCGGGACAATTACTACGCTTATATTAACTTCACTTTATGTTTGTTTGTTTGTCTATTTGATTGTTTGTCTGTTTGTTATGTACAAATCTTGTAATCGATATTATTTCTACTTCCCAGTGTCCAATCAAGTTAAAATTTTGCATGTGGACAGATTTCCGGTGACAATACAAGAAGCAATAAAAAAAATATGGAAACTTCCAAAATTTGAAAAAAATTTGGAAAATTTGACCAAATGACTTGAAATTTTGCCTGTGGACGGATTTCCGGTGACAATGACATAAAGCAATACAAAAATTTGCAAAATTTTCCAAAATTTTGAAAAAAATTTTGAATTTGTACAAGTCTTGGAATCGATATTATTTCTACTTACCAGTGTCCAATCAAGTTAAAATTTTGCATCTTGACAGATTTCCGGTGACAATACAAGAAGCAATAAAAAAAATATGGAAACTTTACCAAAATTTGAAAAAAAATTAAAGATTTGGAAATTTTGACCAATTGAGTTGCAATTTTGCCTGTGGGCGGATTTCCGATGACAATGACATGAACCAATAAAAAAAATTGGAAATTTATTTAAAATTTTGAAAAAAATTTTAAATATCAATCGTGTTGAAATTTTGTACTGCAGATTTCCGCCGACAATGCTCGAAAAAAATAAAAAAGTGGAAAATTTGAAGAAAATTCTAAAAATTGTAATTTTGTTTATAAAGCGTAGTTTTTAAAAAATGCACTTTTTATATAAATTTATTATGATTGTATTTCCCTAGTTGTGTTTATTTCTTATCATTAAACGTTTAAAGTAATTTGATACTATCTGATTTATTTGAACTCGCAAATTTGGATTTTTAACTGACATGAAATCAGACAGCTGCATAATTATGTAACAGGAAATAGGATGAAAAAAGTTGCAAATTCTCGTTAATTTATTATGGTTGCCAGATTGCACTCGGTGCCATTTTGAATTATAAACATCTAACATCAGATATTTGTTTTCTTCTGAATCCGACAGTTAATTACATGTTTAGTCGCCATATTGGATCCGCCATTTTGAATTTTATACATCTGACAACAGATTTGGAATACGTAACCTTCATATATCACATAATTTAATTTTTGTATAAATCCGACACTTAATTACATGTTTGGTCGCCATAACACGTAAAATTGGTATTAAACAAAATATCAGTATCAATTCTGGTATCACAAGTGCAGAACAATTAAATATAGTAAATTATCAAGTTCACGATCAGTAACGGTCTGGTAACGGAAACGAAACGCGTACCAAGTATTAAGTAACGAAACACGAATGATTACTGATACTCACTTTCAAGTCTGGTAACAGTACCGAAAGCTGTAGATACCAAGTATCAGTAACGAAACACGAATGATTACTGACACTCAGTATCAAGTCAGGTAACGGTACCGAAAGTCGTGGATGCCAAGTATCTAGTAACGAAACACGAATGATTACTGATAGTCAATATCAAGTCAGGTAACGGTACCGAAACTCGTAGGTACCAAGTATCTAGTAACGGAACACGAATGATTAGATTACTGATACTCAGTATCAAATCTGGTAACGGTACCGAAAGCGTAGGTATCTACGAAGTATCCAGTAACGAACCACAAATGATTACGGATATTGATACTCAGGCAGCAACGAACGTCAGAAGACCTGACATCAGAAGGCAGCAACCAGTCGTACGTGTACGACTGGTTACGGCGCGGCGCGGCGCGGCGCGGCGCGGCGGTTTTGGACATTTTTTAATCATAAGATCTTATGTATGTAATAAAATATCACGTTAGCCGTACTCAGTAATTTGTTTCGGAAACAATAACGAAACAATTTGTTGAGAATGTTAAGTAGGTGAAATGTTAGAGGAATTAGTTTGCCATATTTTACGTAGGAATGCTAACTTGAAAAATATCAGTATTAGTTTAAGTCACGAATACAAAGTAGCGAATACAAAGTAACGAATACTCGCTTAGAAAGTATCGGTATTAATTCGTTACTCATAAGTATCGGTACTGCACATCCCTAGTCTGTTGATGTCGTGCGTGTGGCTAAATTGCTAAAAAGGTCGTGTGATCGGCAGTATAGAGCACAGTGCATGCAGGCCCAAGTTCCGATTCCTAATCAGCGTACACTTTGCTATCCTAACCTTGACTATATGAAAGAAGAGGTTCTATTGCAACCTTATAGTATCGCATTTTAACTCAACCAAGAATATCGTTAATTTAAAAAATTGTAATTCTTTGACATAAATGAACGTTCTTTCTAACAAACAAATATTTCAAACAAGTGCTGTTTTATCCGCAAAGAAATATTTCTTTGCCTCTATTGAAACGCCAGATTTGTTTGATGCATATTTATTTGAATTTAACAAAATTTAATATAATAAACAAACACACTTTTAATTAAACATTATTGTTCCAAAACAACAATGAAAGATGTAAGCAATTATTCATTACCCTATTTGTGAGGGTAAAAATAAGATTTTGACCTTATATTCATAATCTGCAAATACATCATATTTACATGGGAAGCATATTTGATAGGTATAAAGCTTATTGCACTCCACTATATGTCGATTTTTCTAATTTCATGATTGTTTTTTCTCCTTGAAGTTTACTAATAGGATGTTCATCTCGACCATTTGTATTTGGCATGTGGCCTTTTTTATTTTTTGTAACTAGATGGTATTTGTAACTTCACAGGTATTTGTTCGAGCTACGTTGAAAAGAAACCTACATCGATATATTTTGTACAACACCAATAGGCCTTAGCGGGTTATTTCTATTCTAATTCTAACTTGTTGCTTTTAGCCTTTTGCATGGATAAATGTCTTTTAGTACTAGTCTTTGTTCAAAACATTTTGTACCGTTTTGGAGCGTTTATATTATGCAAGTTTTAACTTGCATTGAGTTGCATAAGTATTTGCGTTGGAGCACTTTTATATTGGCCACAGCTTTGCTAGTATGTAGTTGTATCAACAAAATCTGCAGGCAAGTTATGCATTGATCGTTTACATTATGCAAGTTTAACTTTTGCAAGTACTTGCGTGGAAGCACTTGTAGTCAAATTAAATTTTGTAGCAGCTGATTTGCTTAATTATTTTTTTATTTTCTTCAAGTTCTTAAAATTACATAGTTTCTAATTCTTAGCGTAAGAAATGTTTGGGGATGTTGATCCTATTGTTATACTATTTCCAATGTAATAATTTGTATATTAGAATATTAGATGGTGAAACTTGATACACTGCTTACTGAAAATGTGTTAAGCTGTTTAAAAGGTGACAAAAGCTAATCGTTTCATTCCGTACCTACACGCAAGTGAATGTCCAAGCAAAACTTCCATAACGGTCCTAACATAACTTGCTAGCTTGTTCTTAAGTATCTAAATTCCACATAGCACATCTAGAATTACAACAACAATCTGCAAATCTTATTTTTTGGAGATTTTTTTTGGGAAGAAAACCTCAATAGAACTTGGGAAACATTTCCTAGTCTGACATTTTTGTAATGATTCAGTTACGAAACAACTTTCAGAACCAGCTCATTGTTATATGTGTTCTTTCTGACGAGCACGCAGTACTACAAAGAAACGGTGACTGTGCTTCAAGTTCACGTCATATGAAAAATATACAGAGCACTACGTTTAAGCTTCCTCTGAGACATTTAGTTCAGGTCCTACTACATCTAGTAAAAACTAAGTGATTATATTAGTGACTGGAAGATGAGTATATTATGGGGCTTCTTAGTTCTTCTTAGTATTAGATCCTTCCGAGTAATGCATCCCACGTTCAGCTTCAAGCTCTTTCTCTGCTTCGTCTTTAACGAAATCCAACAAGCACCACAGTTGGCTAGGCGGTATCTTAGACTAAACGCGGACTGATTTTGTACCAACAGCAACAAATTCATGCACAACAGTTACCTCACGGACCACACGGCGGAGTTCCAATGGGGCCACATCCCGGTATTCCAGGGATGGGTCCCGCAGCTGGTCTACTCGGGTTCGGCGCTGGTCTGCCAGGAGCCCCAGGCGCCCCTCACCCCGCCGCCGTCGCTGCCGGAGCCCACGCTCTCCTGAAACCTGCCGATCTTCACACCAGGGAACCGCCGGATCTGAAAACTGGACCTGGATCAGCTAATACCGAAGAAAGACTGGTAAGAACTCTTGAAGAACTGATGTTGTTTCGTATACGAGACAGCACTTTGATATTTGATGTAGTAAAGGACCAAGTATAGTGGCCTGACCGCACCGTAATAGCGTAACGTAAAAAGATCAATGTACATAATTCCCACTCCGCGATTATAGTGAGTCTCCGTAAACCGTAAAGTTCGTTCTCGACCGCAACGAATTATTTCATCTCCGGCGTATGCGCGCGTATGGCGCCATCTGTACGTGTACCGGCAAGTGAATAGCAGTTTCCTGCAACTTATAGGTTAATATATAGCGCATTTTGATAGTTTGTGGCAACGAGAACACAGAACGAGAACGACTTCCGAATGAATTGTTGCTGCAACAAGCCCTTCGTCCATAATTTTTTATATCTCCCTCGATCTACCACTGCTTAATACAATCAACAATAACACTGACATGTGAGGTTATGTGCCGTTGTGTATATACTTATCCGCTAGATGGCGCTCAATATGCTTGAGATCATTGCTGCAGAATAAATACTAATTTCGTCGTCCGGAACGGCATGCGGTACGGCACGTTACGGATTGCGTTTTTGAGGCACTATACTTGGTCCTTTAAGGTGACCGACCATACGGAGCGATGCTAAGTGACGCAGCGGGTTAGAAAAGGACAGTTGCTTAGAATTCTGTGAGAGCGACCGAGAGCCAAGCATCAGACATCCAAAGGTGAAGCTGAGCTCTAATGCGACTGTCTGTTTTTAATCCGTAGCCTCGGTATTGAACTTGACATAAGGTTCTTAATCTTTATTAATAAAGGACCAGAATAACAGGAAATAGTTTTCTAATGTATACAAAACATTTTGGCTATTCTTGTAAGCTTACAGAATCTGCTTTGTAACCTGCTTAATTCATATTTTCAAATGCCAATTTAAAGAATTAGTAAAGACATGTTTTACTGAATAAAAGTTGTGTTTTGGGCGCTATAAGCGACGGTGTTATAAATAACTTTTATTGTAGATAATTACACACGTCAACAATGATTTTGTTACAAGTGATTTTGTTGCAATCAAGTTATGACGCAAAAGGCATTTTGATCGGTTTTTTCGTGGATTGTAAAACCTGGTAACGAAAGGTCTAAATTACTTTCACATTGCAGAAAAATTGCTTTTCCGTCCAGAGAAATAACGCGGCGTGATAGAATTCTTTAGGTATGCTGAAATATAAGCTTGAACTGGAAACTGTTAATGACCTGATGCGAAAACGCTGTCAAAACTCTTTGTAGCAGACAGTTTTTTAACCTAGCACATGTAATTTCTTTCTTCCTCGTTTGATAGTATGAAAATAGCACTAAGTAGACTTTTCAGATAATTTTCATCACCATAAATTAGTTAGCGGTTTATGCTTTTATTTCAGCCTACTTAGATAATTCTATACCGTCACATTTTTTACTGAGCTCATCATATAGACATTCTGAGCAAAAAAACACGATACTCACTAAAGGCTATTTTACTGCACTTCTTTCGTATTTTTCCAAACTTCTTTGTAGTAACTAGAAAAAAGTTTTCAAGTAACAAGAGATGTGTATACTAGACACAGTTCCTTATCTATTTCAGAATAGCCAACCTGGTGCAATCAAAAGCATTTAAGGTTATGTTGTTTGTTTACTTTAAGCCGGTGTATTTCTGCAACAAGTCAGTGCAAATTAATTTACATAAATTAAACCGTTTGTACAAAGCAACGCTTGTGAGGTTAAACGTATAGGTACGTTGCTGAGGTATGACAAAACAAAACAAAATGTCTCACGGTGGCACTGTTGCCAATCCTTACAAATGCCTCCACTGCGCATGCGTCTATGCTAAGAAATATAATAGCACGGCATTTCCAACTAGTCTTATATTTAGAACTTTTTTCTAGTTTCTAAAGTGAAGTTTAGAAAAAGACGAAAGTAGTATAGTGTAAAATAGCCCTAAAATAGCTATTTATCATCCAAGTGTACAAAATAGAAAATTATTTTGTGAGAAGTGACAATATGTGAGATCTTTGTGAACTAATGTAGCTGCCTAATGTGCTGGACTAATGTGCTGATGTCTTTAACCGAACTGGTGGCAGTTTTGCTCCCACGTTTTATTGTAAGGAAATACCACTATAAATAGCTCTACAAAGCTTGAATGTTCCATGTTTAAGCTTTCATTTGATCTTATAAAAGCTTGAACCTTAATCTTCAAATCTATAAGGTAGCCAAAATAATGAATATAAGTTTATATTTTACATACGTTCAATAGATCTCATAGGCTCTTGCTGATTTGACCTTGTGTCCGCGTAATTGGTGAAGCGATTTACATATATGGCAAATGTGTGAAGTAATATTGTCAAACGTGGATACGCATCTGGTTTAACTCTGTGCCACACCAGTTCACAGTTGTCACAATGTTTTTTTTCTCTTTATAAGTTCATGATTTGAGTTTTTTTTTCACTCTACCTAAAGAATTCTATCACACAGTGCCAAGTAACACCATTATTTTACATATTAAGTCATTTTTATGTGATGGGACAATTTTGCTGGTCACAGTTTTATTCTTTAAAAAGAAACATAATACAAATTATCTCTTATACATTCTGCAATGTGTTGTGTTGAATTTTTATTTCCGAAAAGAAATAAGTAAGTTCTTCGAGAAAAGTTTGGAGGTTACGAAACTGTCGAAATCTAAATATCGATATTTTTTTGTCATAAGGTGGCTAAACTAATGAATATATATAATTTCTATTTTACATACGTTGATCATTAGATCTCATAGGCTCTTGTTGATTTAACCTTGTGTCCGCGTAATTGGTTAAATTGCGAGTATTTCCAATTTGACAGCTGAGCCAAGCTCGACTACCCGATCGAGATAACTTGCTAAGTGTCACCTTAACAGTACTGTGTACTTAACAGTACCAGTGAAAGAACCGATACGGGATACTGTATTTTCTGTAACACGACCTACGTTATCATGGATAACAGGATGAACATAAGAAAAGTGAACTTTACTTTGAGAAACGTTGCGTAATAATTACTAGAATCGGATGTTTCGATGGTACGAGTACACCAAATGACCAATGGAAACGGGCCTTATACATACATTTAAGCCTTCTTTACACTATGTTTAGCAACAATATCTAAAATATAAAATGTTTTCAGAATTCTGTTTCGCCGGGCGACAGGGACAAGTACAGAACGCGTTCTCCTGCTGATGTAGAACAGGAGGTTAAACGGAGAAAAGAAGATAAGCTGGGCCACGTAAGTATTTTCCTTGCTATCAAAAACTACCAATAATGGAGACGAAAATTATTCCTCTCGTCCACACACCGCTGGGTAAATGATTGTTCAGGCGCCATTGCTAGGGGTCGGTTGTCGAAGGGTGGCTATACAGTTTGATAAAAAAAAACGAACATTACACGCAAAATCAATGCCTCCCATCACGTTGATTGTGATTTATGAACGTGGTGTCGGGGAACATCGCTCTCTGCGCGGAATATTTTTAAAAGCTTATTGACAGATGACGGGTTAAGGTATATTAGATCCCATATTTTCATTTATGTCGCATATTGATAAGGTATACGATCACATATTATAATACAAAACATGCACCCTATATTATTTTTAGGTTAATTTATATAATCATGACATAATCTTGCAGTTGGCAATTCTTAATTTTGACAGTTTATACGTGCGATTATCTTCTTTATCAACAGAGGAAATATGTCAATAAGATGCACATAAGATGATTGAATACGATTGAATATTAGTAGCGATTCATATTCAATTTAGATATCTTTTAAATCGCTTTTTAACTGTGGCCTGCTACGTGTGGAAACCCAAGTAATTCATGCGGGCGGTTTCAAAGTTTCGTCGTACACACAAACAGATTGTTCAGCTCCCCGAAAACCCGCCTGCTCATTAAAACAAACACAAAGAGTACAGTACGACGAGCGGTGAGCCGGCAAGGACAGCAAAAACGGTCGACATCTTAATAATTAAAAGCAACGAGGGGGGGTCACGCTTCAGGGGCCTGGTGTAATCACAATTATCTTTATTAAACACTTCTGACTTCCGTCTCTTCTTGTTGTCCCGTTAATATCCCACAGATAAGTATGTATAAAACAGGACTTTACTGATGTTGTCACAGGAGTTTTTACAGTTAGTAGATTTGCTCAAATGTATTGCAGATTGGTGTTAGATTAGTTGCATATACTAGCGTTTTTGTATTCTTTGTGTGTTTCTTAAATAAAGTATTACTAAATTAATGAACAGATTTAATTTTAAATTTTAAAAGAAGAAGATTATCATCCGTGAGATTCAAGAATAAGTCAATAGAATGTTATAGAGGTAAAACACTTATTTTAAAAATTTCCTAAATTAAAATTCAGTAAGTGTCGTCGCGCTTGTTAGGTTGGATGATATATCGGGGTAGCTAACGAAGAGCCCGGGGTTGCGTCCCAAAACAAATGATGACTCGTGTCCTGGGTTGCGGCCGACCCTCTATGACTCCATATCTCGGGCATTTTCGAAATTGATTAAATCCTACCCCTCGAACGGCAACGTTAATCCCTCTTTTATAAGTTTACGTTATCATCTTTCCCCTTTTGGGGTGAGATGTATATACAGCCGAAGCAGAGCTCGATTTTACCCCATATCTCTACCTCAATCTCCATTTCATTCACCACTTTAATTGATATGTTTTATCATCATCAGCGATTTATTTTATTACGATTCTCGATGGAATGTTTCGTTATCTGCGGTTGGTACGATTTTCGCTTTGCTTGTCAACGTCAAACTAATGTTTACACTATATGGCCAAATCGGTTTGTAAGTTAAATATGATTGTTCTGTTATAAAGATGTATGTTCAAAATTGTATTAACAGCTATTTTAGAGCTCGAACTCTATCCTTAAAAAAACAACTGACGTTTTAAAATCACTAAATTTCATGCTTACCAACCTACTTTTTATTTTGTGGTGAATTAACTTGCCAACATGCACTATACGAAAATAATACTTAAAAATAAAACTAGGGTAAAACTGGTATACCACCTGTCCCATTTACAACCTTCATTATCTCAATTTATCTATCAAACCTTGCAATTACGTTTTGTCCTACATTGTGCATAGAAAAGTATTCGTTTCACGTTAAAATTAAATAGCATTCGACATTAGAACTGACCGATGCTACTGCGGTGTTTCATTAGTAACATACATTTTATCTCTACCATACAATTAGTTGCATTATTTATGTCTGGAAAGTTTGAAATATTAACTTGTAGTCCTGGATATGAATTATTTTATACGCAGATCGATCGCTTAATACGTGAAGTGGGGTGCTATTATTCAAATAAATTGATCTTGACGTGCTGCTTTCTTTGGAAATCAATGAATCAATGGATATCACTAGCGCCATCTAGTAACAAATTTACAACTTTATATTTATGTTATCATATCAGACTTTTAAATCAAAACATGTTGGCAAAAACCTTTGGGCATCACCTTCCATCGAATGAGGAAGTAAAGCCGGTGGCCCCGTGTGCTATTATGGTGAGACGTGCATCTTGAGGAAGACTTACGAAGTCCTGGGTGTATAAAGACTGTCCAGCACCGCAAATTGCCCTTCTTTAAGACGTGTTTATTCTTGAATCCCTTTTTCTAAAATGTTCGGTTCAAAATGAGCGCAACAAAATTCAGCATTAGTGGGCAGATACTGCGTTAGACGAGCTCTATTTTTAAGTCACAGTGAAGTATAGTTATAACTCATTCTAACCAAAAATGTACGAAAAAAGACAAGAAAGTGAACATAATATGTCTAAATTAAGAAAGCAGCAAGATATGTTATTTTATTATACATAAGTTTGGCATGGAAGTCAAATTCAAACATTAACCTCCCTGGCACATAACCTAAATAGGGAAACTTTACGTTGGCTGAATGTGTCATGAGCGACCTGGCCAATAGACACCACGAATAGACCATCTCTCTGGAATATAACAGACAGACATACCCTCAATATTCTAATGGCAAATGGTGACATTTATAAATATAATTGTAGTAACGTAACTCATTAGCGATTACACCTCGTCCCAAATCAACTGTAACTTAAAACGTGACCAACATCTATCAAAACTATTTTTTTTCTAATTCAATGTCAAAACTTATACAACACTGGTTTAACAATAATTGTTTTAAATTTACAATTACTTCCAGCTGAATGTATTTTATCTCTCTGGCAAATTGACAATTAATTGGCGTAATGACGGTATACGTAGCGCCATCTGGCTTTAATTACATCTAATCACGCGAGTGCGTTTAGTTTTTATCAGCGTATGTACCACCTTGTATGTACAATGTTAAATGTGAACGGTTATTTCAACTATTTGAACGCAAGATCTTGGAGTTATAATAACAGCAACCATTTCTTAGACCAAAGGAGTCGTATTTTATGACGACTCGGGGCCATTCAGCGTGACCTGTCACAGATTCTTTTGTGTCCCCGTCCGTCGCCTTATTATTATTTTTAATGGTTCCGTTTCTGCCTCTTCGTAGTACACGGCTTCCAAAGAAAGACGATTTTATCACTATCACGGTAATATACGTTTGTTCCAAATTATGGACGCACTTTGATGTACTCGCGCCATTGTTTCGCCACCGTTCGTTTTTTGTTTCGAAACAGGCGTAATTTTCTTTCCGTCCTCTGTTGACCGCTTTGCAGCGTCTTTGGCATAATGTTTATTGCTTTGTTTCAGGAGAGCGATGGCGAGAAGAGCGACCAGGATCTAGTAGTCGACGTCGCTAATGAGGTAAATATAACCTAGATTATAATCCGAAAGATATGAAAATTAAAGAACATTAGATTTGTTCGAGAAGCAGCAAAATAAATAGCAGTTTTGGAAGTGCTAAACTTCAATCATAACTGCAATTACGCATGCGTAGTACAATATTTAATGACGTCAAAACATAAGTGAATCTATATTCACTTATGTTTGATTGTGTGACAGCTGGTCAATTGTGACTGTTTTGACATTGTTGCTATATTCACGAAACTATTGTTAGGCGCGAAATTCAAAAGGAAATCTCATCTTGATTTTTTCTTTTTCAATGTATTTATGAGAAAATGTATCTGTGTCGTTCTTAAAGTGTCATTTTATCTTTTTAGGACGTACAGTCGCCGCACCCAAATGGAGAACACCCCGCACTGGGGGGTGTTTCGGACATACGGGAAAATGGCAGTACTAACGGTGATAAAATTAAGTTGGAGAGGCCGCCCAGCCGAAGTGGTTCCTCCTCTTCACGAAGTACGCCATCCTTGAAAAGTAAAGATGTAAGACAAATCACCTCATACACAAAACCGTAATCACGTTTCATTCGGATGATTGTGTTGTACTATCACCAGAGAGAATGGTTGAATATATTGTTGAAAAAAAAGTCAGATTTACAGCGGTTTTACACCCAAAATCTTTACAAACTTGTCTACCCAAGCATCAAGTCAGTAATTACTGCATACATCATCTAATATGTAAAGAGTGAGAGTCTAAAACGGTATTTCCCTTCAAGTTTGGATAGAGACTTTCTTTAAGGGGTGACGCCACCCTTGAATTTGAAAACTGATAGCTACGTTTAAGACTGCATTACTAGTATATAAACACAATTTTATTCAAAAATCAAATATAATTGTTTTACACAAAACTTTAAACTTTTTGGTCCTACATGCTGGACTGGTTTATACCGGGTGATTTAATTTCGAGGCTCGCCATGGGGATTCGCTTATTAGTGGAGATAAAGCCTATGTTTAAATTTCGCAAAGTTTCGTATTTTTGTGTTGATCAATTATATGAAATAAATTAAAGAGATCGTTTTTCATTTTAAAGAAACGGAAATGTTAAGATAACGTTTCTAATTTTTTATTCAAAACCAAATGTAGATAGACATTTGAAACAAAGACATTCTACAGCTATTGTTTAACAAGGAATGCAGTGTCATTTTTTAATTTGAAATAACATCAAAGATGGCGGCGTAACCATGGCCAACTTTTGTGTTTCTTATGGGCGCCACGTTGAATTTTGGCATTTTCTGATAGTCGTGTCTTTTCTCATTTTCGCAATGTATAACATGTTAGCATTATTTTTTAAAACAATTGTGTAATAATCAGAAAACCTTCAGGTACCCAGGAGGCTTGGTTAAAAACCGCCGGACTCCTTGCCAAGCAACGTCAACAAAATGCACAAAATGCAAAAGGCATAACGAAAAGCATGATATGATAACGGTTTATTATTGTTCTCATAATATTCCTAACATTGGACAGAAATTTAGCGGAGCATGGATCGTTTAGTAAACCCCGCAACTCTTATAATCCTCATGGAAATGTTGAAAACGATCAAAGAGATATTTTGGAAATGGTAAACGTTAGATTACCATAATTTGCAATGCTTCAACTACTGGTTTTTAGATAAATGAAGATCCTCGGATTTCTACGCGGGATTTCTAATTTGGAATTGCCGCAAACACGTGTTTGGAGAGCATAACGAACAAAGAAACTGAAATCGTATAAACCCCACACAAGTCAAACTTTGCATCCTGGGAATAAGATCAGACGTGTAGAATTTTTGGAATGGTGAAATGACCTGCTCGATCCCCTGATTTAAGTCCTCCGGACTATTTTCTATGGAGAACTGTGAACGACGAAATTTATTACGATACTCGCAGAAATATCGAGGATCTGCGGAATCGAATAACAAATGAATTAGAAGAGCATTACAACATGTAGAAAAGCGGGCACGGTTTTATGCCTTCAAGAAAATGGCGACCTATTTGAACATTTACTTAAAAAATAAGCTTTTTGTTGCATAAACTTGCTTCTTTTACAATCTGAATCCAAAGCACTCTTGGTCAGTCCGGCGGTCTGTAATCAAGCTCCAGTTGGGTACTTCATAAGCACGACAAACAACGAGAAAAAGAAGAAAGTTTCTTTTTATTATTACACCATTGCTTTAAAAAATATTGCATGTTATACATTGCAGAAATGAGAAAAATCACGACAATCGGAAAATGCCAAAATTCAACATGGCGCCCAAATTATATTATTATATATTATTATATTATTATTAGTCGTTATAAAAAAAGCAAAAGTTAGCCATGGTTACGCCGCCATCTTTGATGTTATTTCAAATTAAAAAATAACACTGCATTCCTTGTTAAAAAGTAGCTGTAGAATGGCTTTGTTTCAAATGTCTAGCTACATTTGGTTTTGAATAAAAAATTAAAAACGATACCTTAACATGTCAGTTTTTTTGCGGATATCTTCAAAATGAAAAATGATAGCTTAAATTTCTTTTCAGATAATTGATCAGCACAAAAATACGAATCTTTGCCAAATTTAAACTTAGGCTCTATCTCCACTAATAAGCGAGATCCCCATGGTGAGCCTCGAAATTGAATCACCCGGTATATCAGAAGATTGTCTTTCAAGTCAATGGAGTGTGGATTTGCTAAGATAACCACCCCACTTTTATATTATTTTACAAAAACCGCATGAGGTAAAATGCCAGTACTCTGTTGTTTTAACTTTTTTATTTTATTGAACATGATTGAAAGTTTCTTAAATACTTGAGTTATTTTTAATTTTTGAATAAAATTGATTTTTCACGTCGTTTGTTTTACCTCAAAGGTGGCGATATTCCTTAAATGTATAAATGATTGAATTGATTACTTTTTATACTTAACCATACAATTTTTTTTTTAATCATACACACTGCCCTGTTTTTTCTCTTTTTTTACTATCCGCATATTTTTTCTCTTTTCTCTAAATAATAATAATACTTACGGGGTTTATATTATTACTTTGGTATTGAATACGTTCACAAAATTGTATACTTATTACAGTGATTTTAACTTTTCTGTTTTCCTTTGACTCTATCTTTAAGCACATATGTTTTCGTTCTATCTATCTTCTCTTTTGTCTGTTTTCTTTTTTTTGCTGTGTTTGTTTAAATTTTATTTAATTTCATTGTCTCTATATTTAATTTTTTCTGCTATTTATAACTAATCTTTTTTTATAAATGAGGGGTCTATTTCAAAAGTATACAATTATTTTGGTCCAGAAAACACAAAAAATATATACCTAATCTAATTAAGTAATAATCTGAATGCTTATTATTTATGTGGTCTATATGGTGGTCAGTATTAAATATGTATAATAATAATAATAATAATGTTTGTGCTATACAGAGGTAGCTTCTAAGAAACATTTTTATGGTTTTCTTACTGTAAAATTTTCAAATAAATTGGAAGAAGAATACAAAAATAAAATTTAGATCAGTAAAATCTAGTTATACGTGGTAATGTCAGGATGGCACAGTGAATTAATAAAAAAAAATACTGATAAATTAATAGAACACATGCGTAAATAGATAAAAGAATATTTTTTAACATTACCTTACGTTGAGCTTGGACAAGTTTATACCTACTTGGTGATTATGTTCATATTGGCTCTAATACAAATTCTCAACTGACAAGTTAAGGAAGATTAACATATTTTATAAACAGGGGGGCTGTATTAGGGAACTGCTTATGAGTGCAAATTTAGAATTTTCATTAGGATGCAAAACAAACATAATTTCCAATATACAAAAACTGATTTTTGTTATTGATCAACTGATAAATTTTTGTATATTGCAGTTTCAAAATGACATCTAAATTATTTTAGCAAAATAACACTAATTCTTTACAAATCATTATTGTTTAATAATTTGATCATCTTCAATGTCCCTCTGTTTTTTATTGTAGTTTTCAACACTGAAAAACGATTTGCTATATTCATTTAAATCTAATAAAAACCTATCCACAATGATTGTACATTTTGAATTTAAACCTCTCAAGTTTTAAGTATCGTTTACATCCACTTAACTTAACTTAACGTACGAAAAATTATACTTAACGTACGAAATTTAGATCCGTTCCATTTACATTCACTTACGTTGGGGTGCTTGACATGCGCATTTGACAGTGACACAATATGAAGTCCATATTAAATCTATCGCTTTTATTATACAAATATGTTTATGTACACGCAAGTTGGATCAAGGTTCCAGCATCAGTGTTAATAATCCGTTAATCGAGCTAAAAATATTGCAAAACATCACAAAGATAACAAAAGGCGATTTCGCGTGGAACGGTACGGTTGCGGTTCGACTACCGATTGGAACCAACCATTTTCACATGGCGATTGATGACGTAACGGTTGCAGTTGGTTCGATTCGGTCCGTCAAAATCTTGAACCTGCCTGGCAAGACGGTTTGAAATATCGGTTCGTTTGGGTTGTCATTTTTAGGTTATAAGTTGTAAAATGCTGGTAAAATGGATACGTATGTCGTTGTCGGAACGCGCGGTAGACCACTGCGTATGTCATTACTGTCATATTTAACAGTAAGTGGGGTACCTGACCTATGAATCGAACCGGATCATTTTCCGTCGAGCGGTTACTGACGTTTTAAAAATGATGACGATTTAGAACCGCACTGTCAACCACATCCAACCGCCAACCGGAACCAAATCGAACGTTACGTTACATTCACTTAACGTAGAGAAACTTAACGTAACGTACGGATTTGTTCACTCAACTTCAACTTAACAGAAATCGTGCACGTGCACCAATCACAAGCTCTCGATTTTGACAATTTGGATGAGGGTGGCAGCGGGTGACAGTAACATAACCTAAAAATTAAGTCGTGCGACTTGATCTTTGTTATCTTTGTGTTGTTTTGCAATATTTTTAGCTCGGTTGACGGATTATTAACACGGATGATGGAACCTTGATCCAACTTGCATGTCAATAAACATGTTTGTATAATAAAAGCGATAGATTTATTATGGATTTCATATTGTGTCACTGTCAAATGCGCATGTCCAGCACCCCAACGTAAGTGAATGTAAATGGAACGGATCTAAATTTCGTACGTTAAGTATAATTTTTCGTACGTTAAATTAAGTGGATGTAAATGATAGTTTCTACAAAACTGTAAAGAGACTTTTACACCTAGGCAACAGTGTGACCAGTGGAACAGTACACATTTATATGAGCCTCTTTGTTCTTGCCTGTTGCTGTAACCAACTGTTGCCCTGGTCTAAATATACCTTACGAATATCATCATCTCAATTATCATAAAGTAACGAAAACTGATTGTTTTTCTTTTTATAGGAGAAGCCTTTAACGCCTGGATCAAAGCCCCGGTCGAACACGCCTAACTTGGGCGGTGGCGCTGGTCCCAGTGCGCCTAAAGTAAACATGGCGGGGTACCCCCCATACGGCATGGGGGGGCCCCGCGGTCCTGACCACCTTGCCTCGTACAATAACCTAGCCGGTGCCCAATACGGACGACCCCCGATGGTAGGATATGACGCACACCCCCAACATCGAGGTGCTAGTTTAACGAACGGAATGGCTGCACTTCCAGCTGGAAAAGCGTAAGAAAATTTATTAATTTTGTTTTAATATTAATTCAGGGATGTAGAACCGTAATTTACCGCGTAAATTACCGAATTAATTACCGTAATTAATGGTAATTTACCCATTTTTAATTACCGTAATTTACGGCGTAAATTACCGATGGTAATTTACCGTCGATTTAAATTACCGTTGGTAATTTACCTACAATTTTAATTACCGTTGGTAATTTACCGGAATTTACAAATTAATTTCAAAGACCTTCCATCAGTAGACGCATGAGTGCGCCCCACCCCACCCCCCTAAGCAGTCGGCAAGTGCTCTGTTGTTTGCGTTTGCTTGGGAAGTACCTTACAATCCGCGTGACGCATGGTCGGACTCGTGCGTGACAATGTTATTCAAGGTGTCATTTAGCCAATAGGAATGGGTCTATGAGTAAAGTTAACACATCCAATGACAGTCCCATTGCCCGTAAACTTTATATTTTTACTATTCCAAATAATCCGACATTACTTGAGAAAATACAGAACTAATATTTTGTATTTAATAATTTAATAGAGAAGTGGAAAGGCCCTTTGCCAATGGCGACCAATCCAACAAATCCGATAATGCAGTTCTGAAATCAGAATCCATTTAGTGTCAGAATTCACTTTTTAATAAATATGCCAGTGTTAGAAAAATGACAAATGACAAAAAACCCTCTACTATGATTATTCTGTTTGATTTTCCTGTTTTTATAGTAGTGTTATAAAATAGTATTTCTATGTAGTCTTAGCTTTGGTTTTAGTACTATCAAATCAGGCAAAAGATCAGAGATAGTAGGGCCACAAAATAATAATTTAAGGTTACCAAACATTTTTATTAACATTAGTAGTAATCATAACTTACAGTGATCTGTTTAATTTAACATGTTGAATTTTTAATTACCCGGTAATTTAAATCACGTAATTTACCATTTTGAATTTTTAATAACTCGGTAATTTAAACCAGCGTAATTTACCATTTTGAATATTTAATTACCCGGTAATTTAAACAGGCGTAATTTACCATTTTTAATTACCCGGTAATTTAAACCAGCGTAATTTACCATTTTGAATATTTAATTACCCGGTAATTTACGCCATCATAATTTACCATTTTTAATTTTTAATTACGTGGTAATTTAATATTTGAAATTAATAATTTTAATTTCAACGGTAAGTTACGAAAAAAATTAATTACCATAATTTAACATCTCTGAATATTATTAATTTTTAGCCATTTAAACCTGATCTAGTCTAGCGTGGGATTACCCCATATGAAAAGACGGAAAATGGGACAGTATAGGCATTTTTTGATGGATCTTGTTCTTGAAACTTCTTTTAGGCATATACGGGTTTTTCTCAAACATAACCTCGCCCTTATCTGGCAATAGATTTGCAAAATATATATACAGTGATGTGCGGCTAATCCGAACCCCCTCTAATCCGAACTGCTCGGTAGTCCGAACGGCTCTCTTGTGTAAAGTGGTTTGCATAATCCGAACGCCATGGTATGCGTAATCCGAACAAAAAATATTTTTAAATGCTGGCGCATTTGCGCACCTATCGTATGTTGAACTTAAACTACCACTACGTTAGTTAGTAAAGGTGTCTACCAGAAAGCACATTATGCTAACATTAACCCAAAAAGAAGAACTAATAAATTTAATAGACAAGGGCTTGTCTTACTTTATTTGCAATACGCCATAATGTAGGCGAATATCAAAGCCAAAAAAAGTGCAAGTTTTAGGAAATGTGCCACGAGCTGCAAAAGGATCGGGCATTCTCAAATCTATTTGTACAGGGGAGTACCCTGATGAAGACCAAGCGTTTTTTACCTTGTTTTTGCAGCAGCGTGAACGTCATGCTCAATCTCTGCAGCCATATTGGAAGAAAAAGCGCGAATACACAGCGAGGGGCTACAAAAGAATCAAAAAGTGATTAAACGAGTTCATATGTTTTTTGTATCTTGAATGTTTATTTATTTACTTTTTGTTTGTATTGTGTTACTTTGTATAGTTAAAAAAACGTTTATATGTATTATTTTTCCAAACTGAAATAAACAAAAACGTGTTCTGATTTCTAGTACACTAGCAATAGGTAACTGAAAGGTATCCGAACTTAGTTTGGATTATAGATACTATTTTAAAATATGTGTAAAATAATAAAAAAATAAAAGCTATCCATACACCGAACACCTTTCGGATTATAGATACATTTTAGACGATATGGGTAATCCGAACGATCGAGTAATCCGACCGATCAAGTAATGCGAACGATCGAGTAATCCGAACGATCAAGTAATGCGAACGATCGAGTAATCCGAACGGGGTCTGCCAACTTTCTGTTCGGATTAGCCGTACATCACTGTATAGAGAGTTGTTCAAAAGACAGATTTTATTTTCTTGATTTCAAGCAAATTGTCGAAATAGAAACATATTTGAAAAGTACTGAAATTTCAGTTAAGAGTAGCAACACACAAAAAATGCTACAAACTTACAGCAGTATATAATAAATTGCAACAAAAGAGAATTTGAACTTTTCTTAGTTGTTAACCTGTAAAATCGCAGCTATTATTTTAAGCAAAATTGCTGGTCATTTGATACCAGTCACATTTTAATTTGGAGTTTATTGAAAAGGTAGGAATCTATTGTTAAAGTACAACGTGATAAGTAAATAAATTTAAGCAAGCAACGACGATAAATTGTAAATGAACATGTTGGGGACTCCTAGTATATGCAAAAGGCCCAAGTTTTGCGCCTGGTATGTTTCTTCACTTTCAATGTCAATGAATAGAATAGAATAGAATGAATAGAATAGAATAGAATAGAATAGAATAGAATAGAATAGAATAGAATAGAATAGAATAGAAATTTATTCGGACTCAAAGTAAATACAGTGCACGTCAACAACAAAGTGAATATAAATTATAATAAGATATTGTGTGATATTATGATATTGTTTATGAATTCAGAAATTCTTCGACACTGTAGAAGGCCTTTTCGGATAGATATTGTTTCAGCTCCGTCTGGAAGGCTGTTCCCTGCTTTTCCTTCATTGAAGTAGGAAGTTTGTTATAAATTTTTATCTTGTTATGGATCCCATCAGTTGTTTTCAACCTATTTTGCGGCATGACCAACAACTACTTTCGTCACGTGTTGTAGGCATGTACGTTTTCTTGTTTTCTGTGATCTTCATTCTTGACGAGTATTATGTTGTGGTATATGTAATCACTATAGATTGTCAGAATGTTGTGCTTTGTTAATAAAGGACGTGCATGTGTGGTAGATGACAGACCTTCCAGAACTCTTACTGCTCGTTTTTGTAGTGTGAAGACTTTTTAGGTATGTACAGATGTGAATGTCATTATTATTCAAAGTCACTGTCATTATAATCATCAACGTGTCATGATAGGGATTATATATATGGACATAGTGTCATAGATACGAACAGACTGAACCTATTATATATGACTCGTAGATAAATTCGTATACGTTACTAATACGGGATAAACTAAAAATATGAGATAAACTATATTCATAGATGTCATTACTTGCCAACTGGATATTGAGGTTATGTCTGTCTGTAGTTCTATTGGCTACAGAACTACAGCTATAGGCTTGATTGTTCATATTCATAAATGTTAATATTTTCCGGAACTGGAATTGTGTTTACGTCTCTCTGCACTTCTTGAATGCTTCTTATGAAAATAATAATTTATATTTACTAACAATTTTAATATTTCGTTTATTTCTTTTTAGGGCGTATAGTTTTCATTTGAACGGTGACGGGCAATTACAGCCGGTTCCGTTTCCTACGGATGCCCTTATGGGGCCTGGAATTCCAAGGCACGCCCGACAAATAAACACGCTTAACCACGGTGAAGTCGTATGCGCTGTTACGATATCAAACCCAACCAAGTACGTTTATACCGGAGGAAAGGGCTGCGTAAAAGTCTGGGATATAAGCCAACCCAATGCGAAATCTCCGATTTCTCAATTGGATTGCCTAGTGAGTGTAATTAAGTTTTTTATTTCTCTAGTTTTTTAAGGATGTTTATTTGATATTGATTATGTATTGCCGATACACATGTAAAGGATTATGTATCAGCAATGCAATATGCATGAATTTAGTTAATTAGTGTTGTATTTTGATTTATTTTTTCTATTTTTGTCGTTCATGCACCCTTTGAGCACTTTTTAAAAATTGACTACGAATATTCTTTCTTGTGTGATCGTTTTTGATCAATATATAGATAGGTTGACACAGTTACAGTAGATACAAAAATTGGTTTATTTATGTCACATCCAACCCTGATTTGCATAAAAAAAAAATTAATTGAATTGATAATTTATGCATTATGGCATCTGTAAAATAAAATGTAGTCATGGTTTAAATACAAGTTTCTTTTAGATTTATTATTGGAAAGTTTCACAACATTGTTTTGGTCATAAAATGATGATAGCTTTGTTCGTTTTTTACTAAAAAATTACAAAGAAAATTTCAGCAAAAATCAGCAAAAAAATGCTCAAGTTTGCCCTGATTTAAAAGTTTCTCCTTTATCTGTCTATCCCATGCATTTTCAGTAAATACGGTCGCCTTCTATGTTTTGTAACGGTAATTGAAAAATGAACAATTTATCGACATTTGGAACATTTCCAGGTAGTCCCACTAAGTAGTCCGACCAAGGTGAATTTTTGGAGCAAAACCAAGTACCAAAATTTAAACTTATAGTAGTATTTTTATTTATCGGATTTTCTGTGCTATTTATTCATAGAAATATACAGGTGTTCCTAAATATCATGTAAATACGAAAAGGGGTAATTCTTTGGCTTATTTAATGACTAAACATTCATATAAACATAGGTCCGCAAACGCTTCGTTGCCGATCTACAGGGTGTTGAAATTTCAAGATTTTTTTAGTTTTTTCTTTATAGCTCTTGTATCCTAGTTTTAATTTTTAACAGTTGGTGGCGAATAAAATGTCAAAATAAATACAAACAAAAGGTTATCTAAATCAAGCCAAGACATACTAGACCAATTATTTAAAAAATTTTAATTTCATCTAGCGAAACACAAAAGCTTTTATTTTTTTCTCGATAACGGTGGTAAATACGAAAAAACTACAAAAGATTAAAATGCTTTAGAACAAAACAAACAATGCATTTTGTATTTTAGAATCCACCAGCGGCGCACCGAAACAAAGTTCATGGGGAGAAAAGGGGGCATAACCACTGAAAAAATATCTCCCTGTAGATTCTTGAAACCATTTGGTATGCCCAATGATGTTCTACAGCGCTACCCATATTCCAAATTAGAGCTAAATATCTCAAAAACTACAAGAGCTATAGAGAAAAAACTAAAAGAATATTGAAATTTCAACACCCTGTAGACCGGCAACGAAGCGTTTGCGGACCTATGTTTATATGAATTTTTAGTCATTAAATAAGCCAAAGAATTACCCCTTTTCGTATTTACATGATATTTAGGAACAGCCTGTATATATAAAAAATAAATAAATATTCATATAATATATATTTATTTAAGTTAAAGATAAATTGAAGGGTAGACTTGGAAATGAAAGTGTAATTTTTCCAACTAATGGTGATTTTTTGATATTTTTATTGGGTTTTGATGAATATGGGTTGATTGAGAAGAATCCAATACTTAATAAAAATATTACAAATGTTTGGCCAGTCTTAAACAGTACAGAATTATGTTTAAGCAGATGTAAAATACAAATTTAACTGTATGTGTTCAAAATTTGTAAAAATAAGACTAAAATTTAATAATAAATCTTTCCCTCAAAACTTGGTCTATATCAGTCAAACAGCAAACATTTTAAACAACATTTTTTTAAACTATTTATTAACAAAAGAAATTGAAAAGGCAACAAATATAACATTTTTCTCATATTTATTATAAAATAATATTGTATATTATAATGTTTTGGTAAAAATGCAGATACGATGTTATTCATTTTGGCTGAGATTATTTTGTTGCAAACACCAGACCGGTTGAATTGATTTACTACTAAATCTTCCTAATGCATTCACAGCCAGAAACAGAAGTTTATCCAATATTTTTGCCAAGCAACAAAGTAAATAAATAATCAAATCTTTTACTTCCCTTTTACATTTTCTTGGCTTTAGCTAAACGTTCGGCCTTAATATTGGCAAAAAACAATGTTTAGCCAATAACTTAAAATATATCACTCTGTATCCTTGTATATTGCTCTAGTGTTATTTGTTCCCTCTGGATGTTAGCTTGTAGGTGTCTCCAATTGCTTTTAATTTATTGTCTTTTAAACAGTACACTTGCTTTTGTTCTTTTTTGACCAGTTTCCAGAACCTTTTTGTCTCATTTTTTGTCTAATACTTTTCCCCTTTCCTCTTTGTCACCGTCATCACCATCCTGTCATTTCTAGCATATGTTCATATCTAACATATATGCTAGACATTTCAGTTTCTATCTGTGCTTGATTTTGCTATTTCTCACAGTGCTTTCTGTTACCAAGTCAAACACTGTTGTTGACTGACATCTCCCTCAACAATTCCTGGGGCTTTCCCCTTCCACATGCTTCCCTCTTTACCATTTTATCATTTTTTATAGGTACCACATTATTTCATGTTTGAATAACGTCTTTTAAAATGTCTCGAGTGTGTACTAATAGATTTGTTGTTGGTGTTTCAGCAAAGGGATAATTACATAAGATCGGTGAAGTTGTTGCCAGACGGTAGGACGCTTATTGTGGGTGGTGAGGCTTCGAATCTGTCAATCTGGGACCTGGCGAGCCCAACGCCTCGCATAAAGGCGGAACTGACGTCTAGCGCGCCCGCTTGCTACGCCTTGGCGATAAGTCCGGACTCGAAAGTGTGCTTCAGCTGTTGCTCCGACGGTAATATAGCCGTGTGGGATTTGCACAATCAGTCGTTGGTTAGGCAATTCCAGGGGCACACGGATGGAGCGTCCTGCATCGATATATCTTCGGACGGGACGAAACTTTGGACAGGTAAAGCATAACATCTTCCAGAGAATGTGTTAAACATTTTAAATGTGTTTTTGTTTTTTTCTTATACATCATAATAGAGTTATGCCACAATAAACATTGTGCATTGATAATCTCTAAATGGATCATGGCATAACCTAGAAACCACTTTCATTGTGAATTTTTAGGAGAAAATATCCTCATTGGCTCTTAAGGCCGGCGATGAGCTATAGTATAAGTATAGGGCAAAACACGCTATACTTGAATTGACCTAATCAGCCGTACAAATAGCTTGATGTTAAAAATAATTTTACTCCTGCAATCTACATACTTGTGATTCGGACGTCAGGTATTTTGAGAGCAATCTGCCGTCTCATAATCAAGTAATTAATTGATAAACAGACCCATATTTTCTCCATATTTTTCGTTATCTTTAGGGATCAAATTATCACACCAACTTACCAGCAATGTTAATGAAACTCCGATATGTCCTAGGGACACATCTCCACAACAAAATAAGCCCATATTCATAACAAATAAACCTTTAGTTTGCTCTCGTTGGTCATTTAATCGTGTACATGTAAACTCAATATTATTGAGCATATATTACAGGAAGCGACATGACCTGCCTTGTCTCCCCTTACTCCCAGTCATCACCCTGCTGAAGTGAAGAAGTGTGGATCTTGTTTAGTAGAGGGCGCGCCGTTTTATTAGCCTATGCTATTACAGTCAGCCAGTTCTGTGGAACTGCTATGTTGGCAAGAAGTCGAAGAATGATGTGGTCGGTTGTGATATTTTCATCTGTTTGGTGATGTACCTATATTATTGCACGGGCGCCCGGACACAAGCGGTGTATTAGGCAAACGACTTACGAGTTTTCCCTGCGCCGGGCACCAGCGGAAACCATAAACACATCCACCAATAGAGTATTTTGTTGATCTTTTAAATTGTGGTTATGATTTATTCAACAAACAAAACTTAAATTATTACTTTTACTTGAAATTGAAGTTTATTTGCTGTATAACAATACTGGTTGAATTATTGCAACATAATATTCATACTCTAAAAAGATCTAAGAAAACGCAACCATTTACTGATCACTGATTAAAAAGCAGTAGATTGAATATTTGTTAACTTATGAGTAAATGATAAATCAAACACCTTATTCCTAAATAAAATAACTTTATTTTCTTTTTAAATCTAAATAAAATACGAATTACAAAATAAAACATAAATATGTCTTTATTGAAAAACAAAAACACGTAAAGTCATAATATTATTGTGATTTGTTGCCTTGGGAACCATATTCTACGGCGCGTTTCAAGACTCAACTAAAGAAAATTACATGCAAAAATTTTAATTTCGGATTCTATCTCTATTATCTGTTTTATAAAATAAAACATACGATAAAACGTCTTCGGGATTTTTTATGTACATTCAAAACATATTCAAAAAATAATTTATCTAATAATTTTTTTTTAAACATTGCTTTCTTGGACATAACAGACATCCAAAAAATAAAAATGTATATCTTATAAAATATTTATTTATTTATCCAAGTTACATTTTATAAAACCAATAATCACAGTGACCCCAAATACAAGAAGGCGGTTATCAAGCCAATTTTGGTCAATTTATTTTTTGTTTTTGCGTTTTTTGTGTTTAGTTTTGGTTGCAAAACAAAACAAAGCGACATAGTTTTGGTTGAAAAATAAAACAAAGCGACATAGTTTTGGTTGCAAAACAAAACAAACCGACATAGTTATGCAACCAAAACTAAACAAACCAAACAAAAACATTTTTTGGACCCGATAACCGCCTTGTATCCGAGGTCATATATGTAGAGTCGGATATTTAAATGTTGCATGTTGATAATTTCCCTATGTTGCGTTTTGAACTGGGATATAGCTATAGATTATGCTTCGCAAGGCAAATGCAACAGATCATAGTAATATTATGATTTTACCGTTTACTTTTTTGTTTGTGCCTGCATTATATAATCAGGATCTCGGCACTTTAAATTTTTTTGTCGTCTTTTTATAATTATTTCAGGTGCCAGACAATTTTTGTAAAATTTTAATAACTTTGGCAGCATGCGTCTTTCCCAACACATTAATCGAAGATAACTTCTTCCCAAAATAATGTATTTCTATCTCCAGAATAAAGAATAAAATAAACTTTTGTCGCTTTTAGAATAGCTGACTGACCCTACATCTAAAAATCAAAAAAATTAGTATTACTACATATTATTTGTAGATATTTAGAAAATATTTATAAATAATATTTTATTTTATTTCGTTAAATTTAATATTTTATTTATTCTTTTATAGATAAAAGAATGTATTAAATAAAAAATAGATAGTTTGTAAAATATTTCCGATATTTTATATATTTAATATTACTGTTAATTAAAAGGCAAAGATATACGTAAATGTACGGGGCATGTTCGCAAATTTAACGACAATAACAAAGCCAGGAACAAGGTTCGAGCGTACAGAAGTCACGAGTCACGACAAACTTCGTCGGATTAGCGCAATTATGACTCCATCTCACTCTTCCGTGTTATAAGTAAGTAGAGATGCTTTCAACACACCCCCTACCAATAGATCTGCGATACCAATGCACGTGCGCCACATAGTGGGAAACCCCGAGATGAACTTGAGAAATCACACGCAATATAATAAGTATAAACAATGTTGAAACCGAGGATGAAGTTGCATTCAATACATACATGGGGGCTGTTTATTTTTAGCGAGCAAAATGGTTAATAAGTAGTTTTAGGTAAAACGGAAAAAAGGCTTAAAAAATACTTATACAAATACACCAATAAATGAGCGGAAAATGAAGCTAAATAGCGGTTGTACTTTCAACGCGCCATCTGTAGTTTGCTAGTAGCATGCTTAAAGTTTCGTACTTTTGCCTCAGAGATACCGCCACGTAATGACCCAAATCTGTTACGTGCTCAAAACCGCCTGGTCAACGCCGTCCTTAAGCAATCAAACTCAAACAGTAAAATTAATCAATTTTATAGATAAGTAAGTAAAAAACTTGACAAGTTCATCATTTTGATAGTTTTTCTCGTAGACTGCAGGTCTGTTACCCAAAAGTCTCCTTGACACTAAAAAAAAATGTGGTTTTTGTTGTTTGTTTACAAAACTTATAATGCAACGCATAACATTTTCTAAGTAGGCTCATATTAATACTTGGACCTTGAATATTTAGGCTATGAAGAGAAAACCCTCATGGCAACTCTGTGAAGTATTGTTGGTCGGGCTTTTTAACTGTGTGGAAACTTGATCCCAATTTTGACAGTAATTAAATTCAATCAGCGGAATGTTCAAATTTTAATTTCAGTTTACTTAGAGAACGCTGTCAAGTCTCCTTATTTTTTAGAGTGCAAAAACATAACAAAATTTACAGAGTTTAGATAGTTTATTTAAATATTTAACTTATTTTTAAATTATTTATATGCGTAATGGAGATTCTTGGAGGCCACTGCTAACAAACCATCCGCATATCATTTTGTCCATCTAGCTCAATAGATCTTAAAATTCCAAAAAGGTTCGTGTAAAATAATGTTGTCATTATAAACTGTCGAGCAATAGTATATTATTATACAAGTTTTATAAGACGTCAAATTGGCGCACGAGTTGTTTTTGGCACGACGAGCGTAGCGAGGAGTGTCCAAATGGAACGAGTGCGCCAATACGTCTTATAAAACGAGTGTAATATACTATTTTTTCTACTTTGCATCATTAATTTTATATAAATTTAGAAATTGTGGTTACTATATCGCGCTAAATTAGAATCTAGGGTATTTCGCGGGTACCACGTGGCAGCACTGTAGTAACTGTCAACTTCGTTAAGGATGAGATCGATGAGATAAAATCATGACAAAATTTAATTGTGAATAATTTTACTCTACTTTAGCCTACAAGTTTAAATAAATATTCAGCGAGGGCGCAACGATGATCATAATGGAGCTTGGGGCAACACTTTTAACCCTACTGTGATAAATACATGAAACTTAACCTAAAAAGTTAACAACTTTAAAATAGCGGTTTCATAAGTATAATAATCAGAATAGCAGTGTTTGGCGGTGACTCATTTGTTACTTCGAAGAACAAAAACTTACTAAAGAATTGTTATAACGCTTAACGTTTAATAGCGGTGTCTACCTAATTCCGCTACGTAGCCGTTGCGGCTTATATATTTACAAGCACTTATAATTGAAACCCAATTCTAATTTCGGCAAAGTAGTTTATTAGAATAAATTATACTTAGTAAAATTACATGTGATGGAGGTAATACAAATACGTTGCACACAACCAGAACTAAGACGAAGTCGAAAGCGACGAACAAAAACGAATACGAATTGAACCGAGCATCCAAGCGTCCAAAATATTACCGAAAACTTATACGTTACATAAACTAAGAAATCCTCTACACTTTAAATGTACTATAGCTTCGTACGTGAATGCTGATAAACCATTTATTGCGCATATACAATCGCGCAGCAGTAATTAAAATCGTTCATATCTACGATTTAGGTTTGATCTTCGCATAATACCTTATTAAAGTAAATGTGATCCTTGAATTATATCAGAAAAGGGGATTTGATGTTTAGTTGAAAAGAATGATAACGATCACTTACCAGAGTCGTAAAACATCACCGAAAACGTCATGCTGGCGATAAACACAGCAAAACTAAGAAAGCCCCAATCCTTTGGCCATACTATAGCAGGCTACACCCATGTTTAAATATGTATAGAATATTGATATTTCGCAGTTTATGCGATTGCAAGCGATAAAGAAGATGCAGTGTGTGGTTATGTTGGGTTATATATTGTACGTTTGACATATGGCATTTGATATCAATGTGTACCAATCTTAGACAAAAATGTTACTGTTTTCGGTATTACAATTTGTTAATTGTAACACCGAAAACAGTGTTACAATGTGTGCATTGTGAATGCAAAGTAGAAAATATTATTTATTTTTGATAAAAGAAGCTATTTATGACAATAAGGGCCGGTTTCTTCATCTCCCGTTAAGTGTCTGATAGCTTAACCAGCAGATGTCAAGGCGACCAATGGACTTATCTGATAGCTAGCTATCCAGCACTTTATGTGTTGGAGAATTTACCATTTGTTCAATTATGTTCTGGTTTATACAAAAACGCATGTTTTTCAATTCCAGTTTAAAGTCTAAATTTACAAATTCTTTTGTGGTGAACTTATGATTAATCTGCTCTTGACACTGTTTGCTTCCCATGTGCTGTATTTTTGTGTTTTTATTAAGAAGGACCTGTTCTAGCAAATAACAGTAATAAATAATAAAATAATATTTGCAATTATTTTTTAAATACTAGTGTTACAAATTGTTAGCATTTTACTTTCTCTGATAAAATCTAAAAATGGAATGATTTATTGTTGATCTATTAAAGCTAAAATATCGAAGAACATAGCAAAGAAATCAAAAAGGCATATCAGGATGTAGAAGCATTCTGGATATATCTTGCAGATACAAATCTGCAAACCAAAGCACAGCCCATTGTTAAACTCAACATTTTACAACTTTTCACAAATGTAGATGGGACCTTTTAGCTTAGCACGGCTGTATTATCATTGTAACATTGTTACAATCTCTTAAATTAAAAATTATTATTGTAGGTGGTCTGGACAATACCGTCCGTAGTTGGGACTTGCGTGAGGGCAAACAGCTGCAGCAACACGACTTCAGCTCGCAGATCTTCTCCCTGGGCTACTGTCCCACCGGAGATTGGCTGGCGGTCGGCATGGAGAATTCGCACGTGGAGGTCCTGCACGCCAACAAGCCCGACAAGTACCAGCTGCATCTGCACGAGAGTTGCGTTCTTAGTCTGCGGTTTGCCGCTTGCGGAAAGTGGTTCGTCTCTACGGGCAAGGATAACCTTCTCAACGCCTGGAGGACACCCTACGGTGCCAGTATATTCCAAGTAAGTATCTCTACAAACTTAAAGCATGTTTATGGTCAACTTCAACAAAGTTGAACATGAAAAGACAGTATGAGATTCGGGCCAATTCCGGCCACTATATTCGTAGACACAACACAAAATCTGGGAATATACTTGAGGTCAACTCGAGGTACAGTATTTTAATAAATTGTGAAGCTTTACGTTTCCATACTTTTCTGACGTCAACCAACCACGTTTTTGTGGACTATTTTTTTACAGTTATCAAGACGATATTATAATTACACACGCCTACAGTTAAACTCAGAACAAACCTAAAAAATAATGAAATTACAGAATGGCTGTTTCTAACCTAAAAAAATATGGTGACACCTTTAACTTTTTTTGTGATAATCTGATTGTAAAGATCACTGCTTTGTTGATTAATTTGCTCGAAAAGATCTAGATTTTGTTGATGAATCTGATGAACAAAAAATCAACATTTTTTGTGACGATCAACTTGATCCTTAGCTGATCGATCAGATCAAAAGGATTGAGCATGTATTGATCTATATTTTTCTTTGGTCAGTGGGATCCAGTGTGAAAGTTTAATTTATATTCAATTATTTTACTAATTTTTTGCTTCTTTTTTGTTGTTTTATGTGCTATTGATCAATTATATAGATAGATCTGATCAATGTTTTTGATCTGTGTCTAGTCATTTTACATTTGGAAACAACTAATTTGCCCCCCTATGCAAATAATACCAATAGATTCAGAATAATGTCCTGAACGTCATATCAATATGACGTTCAACTGAATCTTTGATGATATTATTATTGAAATTAACTAAAAACTACAGTGACTACAAAATTTGTCAGGAAATGTTGTCCACCTATGTTTGTATGAATATCTCCGAAAGTATTAAGCTTCGCAGGAAAAGTTTTTCACCATATTAAAGACGAATGATGTGGGTACATCATAAACAAAGAACCGAGATCTTACGTCAATAATCTATTCTGAAAAAGCAGTTTGTTGATGACCGATGACGATGATAATAATTGACATAATAAATCGATTGTAAAAATCCGTTTTTCAACCTTCTCCCAAACCTACATCTTTCAATATTTTTAAGTAAATCTTTCGTCTTTAATATGGTGTATAACTTGTTCTGCTAAACTTACTACTTTTGAAGATATTGATGCAAACATTTTATGACAATTTTAATTTTTAATCACTGTTAGATTTTAATTAATTTCTATAATAACATCATCAAAGATTTGGTAATTATTTTGATATGATGGTCAGGAAATTTTTTGGAATCTATTAGTATTATTTTCATAGGCAAGCAAATTATTTACAACGTTCAATGTTTTTGTGTCATGTCTCATGACTAGACTTTTGATCAACAAATTGATCTTTCGGTCAGGTCTAAAAAGCACAATTGAGCACAATAGAAGAAAAGAATAAAAGAAACAACTGTTACTAAGACAATCCTTGGTAAATAGTAAAAGACTTCCAGGCTCGTCAATTTTTTTTTATTTAAGAATAATTAATAATTTAATAACGATTGTTAGTCACTTATTAATAGTTATTGGATTTTACTAGGTTTTTAAGCCATATTTGATGATGATGGATAAAATAGACTATGTACTATGCACGCCAAAAAAAAGTCGTACACCTTGTAGCTTTGTAAGTGGTTCTTTTATAACCTATACGCTGTCATTCTGACATTAGTCATAGGGATGAAACATACACCAGCTGTCAAGTTGACAAGCCAGACTTACATGATGTCAAACTTAGCTGTACGACTTTTTTTTGGCGCGGATAGTACCTATGCGTGAACTTGAGTTACATTCTACGGCACGTAGTTGTATTTAAAGGTTAAGTTACAATCAATAATATTTATATAATTAATTCATTACACGACGAGTTGGTTGTTGGTATATGTCATTTTTCGTGTGAATTCTTGATCTATGATAACAGTATTACTAGATCAAATCTAATTTAAATTGGCCCAAAAGTTTATCTGAATTTGACAATAAATAAACTTCCACACAGAACAGTGCAAGTTGAAGCTTTCTTAAAATAGTTACAATTAGTTAAATTTCGAAATTTGTATCATATTATTACAGATAATTCAAATAATTTTGTTTTGCAAATATTATTAGTTTTTCTGAGATTTCACACATGTCTGTCTAATATACATAACTGATACAGTAGTAGATACAAATATTCTAACTTTTACCTAACAACAATGAAGCATTCACTTTACACAAATCAACAAAATTATTGGCTTTTGTCAACCTAAGTTTGCTTTACTGTTACTGTTACTGTTACCCTAGAAATATACACATGCTAATTATTTTTTGTTTCTGTTTCAGTCCAAAGAATCGTCTAGTGTATTAAGCTGTGACATTTCGACAGACGATAAATATATAGTGACTGGTTCGGGTGACAAGAAGGCAACGGTGTACGAAGTGATGTACTAAATAAAACTAAATGGACTGTATTATAAAAAGTTAGTGAACAGGGGACCAGAACAATAAACAAGCTGACATACGCAAAGAAAATACCTTGGACTTCAGTGACGGACGCAAGTACGATGCAGTGTGTCGTGAAGTACCGCCTAAGCAAACTCTGCCCATCGGTCCTGGGCGCCAAATTGTAAAGAAAGTTCTTTTTTATATTATATATTATATATATGTAAATGATGATGATGATGATACCGCACGGGAGTATCATTTTCTTTTTGGAAGGTACTCGCAACTAAGTGTATACTATTGTGTATAATTAATAGGGTAAACGAACTGACTGTAAAATGGTAGCACTAAACCGTACGTACGTCTGTGTGTTGCGGCGGTTTGTTTGCTCTCACCAGTTGTTGAACAGTGTGCGATGTTTAGATGTTTTTAAGTGAAAACGACGAGGAAAAAGTCGCAAGTGATTTTCTGAACGCATCTCGCTTTTTATTACTTTCTCTCAATGTTATATCAGAAAAAGATGTAGGTTATTTTTCGTAAATAAACATTATGAAAAAAATCTCCGGTATTTTATTTTTCCTAAATGAAAAGTACAATGAAGATAAATAGTGTTTTGGTAAATAGAGTATTTAGGACTTTGCATCAAAAGTATGTACAGGTGATATACAATGAAACATACATAAACATCATGGTGCCTAAAGTATCGTTTATATCCACTTAACTTAACTTAACGTGCAAAAAATTATACTTAACGTACGAAATTTGGATTCGTTCCATTTACATTCACTTACGTTGGGTGCTTGACATGCGCATTTGACAGTGACACAATATTTAATATGGATTTCCATATTAAATCATAATGCTTTTATTATACAAATATGATTATGTACACGCAAGTTGGGTCAAGGTTCCATCATCCGTGTTAATAAATAATCCCTTAATCGAGCTAAAATATTGCAAAACAACACAAAGATAACACAGTTCGTCGCAAGAGTTAATTTTTAGGTTATGTTACTGTCACCCGCTGTCACCATCATCCAAATTGTCAAAATCGAGAGCTTGTGATTGGTGCACGGATTCTGTTAAGTTGAGTGAACAAATCCGTATGTTAAGTGAATGTAAACAAACACATAATTCAATGGAGTTCAACTTTCTCTAATCTTAAAGTTTTCGTACGTTAAGTTAAGTGGATGTAAATAGGCTTAATATTCCAAGCAACCAATCAGTTGTAGGTTTATAGATGCCATATCAAATAAAGTTATGCATGTTGCACTATTTGCTTACATGCCAGATTCCCATTAGAAAACATCACTGAAAGATCTGCATTACAAAGTATGATAAGGTGACTTACAATGAAATTTAGTAACAAAACCATGGCGTTTAACAACCCAAGCAACCAATCAGATGTAGGTTTGTGGATGCCACATCAAAAAAGTGTTACTCATGTTGCACTATTTTCTGCCAAGTATCATTGTAAGATTGGCAACTTACCTTACTTCACAATAATACTTACCTACCTTTACAATTCAAGAAAATTATGTCAAAAGTCAATGATGTTGAAATGAAACATCAAAGCGTTTATAAAGATACATTTATTTACAAAAATTGAATTATATTTGTATATTTATATAAACAAAGTAATTATTCTTAACATTTGGTATAGATATCAATTTAGTTTAAAAGTAACCTAAAAAAATGCTTAAATTACATTAAATGAGGAAAGTTAAACATTTCCATCAGTCACTTCTTACAAAGAAAATGCCCAGATTGTTCTTGGATTCACTCACGCTGGTGGAATTGGGGATAAGTCCACCGCGCTAGTGGGAATGTCGTTCAATGTTCATGTATACTGTGCTTAGAAACTATACAATACAAAAATAACCGGGGTGGGGACAATGAAAAATAAATAATACTAAATTACACCTCATCAGTGACTGTTAACAATGGATAGCTTGTTGTCTTTTACCAAATAATAATCAAATCAGGTGTTATATTAAGCCTAAAATCAGGACTTGTTAGTTGTAGGCGTTACACGACTTAGTTAAACTAAAAATAAGAGAAGCAAGATTATACATATAGCGATAGAAAACTTATACAATAAAACTGTTTACATGAGCAAATTAGAACATACAGAATAAAAAAAATATTGACACTAATGGAACCAAGTTTAGAAAAAACAATATACAAATGCCGGTAGAAAATTTATACGGAGGCAAGATTCCCGTTTCATCATGTCAAATAAATATCTTAAATATATAAATAACTAAATATACAAAAATATAATATATATATATTTATAATAGATGTGATGATAGAGCCAGATTAAAAACAATATATACAAAAGATGGCGGGGCGATTGTAGTAACATCGCCCCATGTGCGATTAATTCTCGGACCCCACCGCAACGTTTTGTTTACAACCAAACCGGAGGCAACCCTGCAGAACAACAACAACAACAAACGTAACTAACTGAGCGTTGGGGGGCGACAAACAAAGGACGATTGCGACAGCGACACAACTGACGAAACTATAAACAAATGAATATGTATCACAGATGTTTCGAATGTATCAATAATAACGCCAACAGAAACCCCACTGCCCCACAGTTTGCTTATAAGTCGCACACATTTATATTCATCGTGGACACAGAACAATTTATAATATAATAAATAGTATTTTATAGCAATAATAGTATTTATAAATTTAGTTAATATTTAGGAAACAACGCACAAGTATATGGTGTAAAACAATCATCAAGTTCTCCTGAATACATACGCGGCTTAAATTATCCGATTTTTACTCGGAATAGTCGAAAACCGCTAGTAAAATATCTCAACGAAGTAGAAGAATAAATATCTTGTATCGAGAATTGTGGATTATATATGTTGTATATAGCTTATATATTTATTTGATATACAGAACGTTTCACGACAACCGTCCATTACAAGTATGTGGGGAACCAAATAAAATGGATAAATAAATTGTTAAAACTAAACGATTTTTATTTTTAGGTTATGTTTCATTCTCTATACCTAATGTGTTATTTTTGAGGTATGAAGATAAGTTGGAAAGATAAGTGGGAGACAAGGACTGAAAAAGAAATTTTTAAATGGCTACCCTATATTGTGAATGCATTTGTTATTCTATAGAAAAATCGACCCAACTTCATATTGCAAATGCAAATTTTTAGGTATACATTCTATACCTAAAAATTTGCATTTATACCAAGTATATAGAATTTTTGAAAATCACAACAAAACAGTGAGACCATTTTCATGATCTTCGGAGAATTGAAAAAAATAATTAACAATCAGAAGTAAATGTCATTTTGTTGTGCTTCAATTCGTAAAATAATTAACCTTAAAAAATTAATGCTGATGACAAATGAAATTTAATAGACAAAACTAAAACTAAATTAAAGTGCCAAGTGTGAATGAATGCCAAGCAAAACCACACAAGACAGTTTTGCGTGTTTCATTTCATAATTTATTATTACCATTAAAAAAATGTTATTGATTTAAAAAATGGACTTTATAGATCCCAATCCCATTTTTTTTTTGCTGCAATTTTTAAAAAATTGTCTTATTAATTGGGTAACTTTATATACTTCACATTATTTTGGGTATACCACAAAGTTGATCTAGTCTTTTCTTTAGAATTATAAAACATATTCATATGGCTATGTATGGGTTATAAGTCGATTTTAAGTTGTTGGATTATCAACAATAGAAAGTAACTAATAATTTCTGCAATGCCATAAAATAATGTGCATTTTGAAATATAAAAGCCTATACTAAAAACATTTTAGTTAAAAATACAATTAGTCAAGACAAATACAACATTAGTTCAAAAATGTTCAAATTCTCAATTCATTTTGTTCTCTATGTACTTCGAACGGAAGGTTGTCGCAAAACATCCTGTATAGTACTTCATACTTATTCACTGTAAACTTGCATCCATCGTATATTGCTTCTATTAAAAACATTTCTGGTAAAACAAAAAAGAAACACAAAACAGTCCGAGTATTTTTCATCAACCGTCTAAAGCAATAACGCGCACATTTTTTCTTCTAGAGACTGTTTATACCCTGCTAGCGAAATACACCCCGAATCACTCCCCCTAGCACAACTCTACTATCACTTGTTTGCCTTTGTTGTAAGACTCTCAGAAAATAATTTACAAAAGATTAAATTTTCGCCGGTTGGCATTGGTGCGCCGTTTCTACTATCACGCGGGTCCTCGTACACCGAAAAAACAAATTTACAACATCCAAGTCCTTACGAACCCTTACACGCAATGGCTATACACACGCGCTATATCTACACGATTCCATATAACCGCATTCGCGTATGGAATTCTTTGTTCGTGGAAAAAATTGTTGAATCGTAGACGACTACGCATTAAATTAAAATAATCTTACAAACTAGTACTCTTATCAAACGGAATGTACGTATTATCTTCGTTTAAAAAAGAGATTTGAACGTAATTATTTAAGTTCTAATTTTTAAACTGCCGAGTCTGATACAGCTCAAACAATAATAAATAACCTAATATGAAACATTTTGATTTCCGAACGTTAATTGTTTAGTTAACAAGAAAAACTATTAGAAACACTGGTCACTATACTTTCTCAAGTTTTTTGTGTCACAATAGTATGACAGATAGTTTTGACAGATATTCTTTAAAATAAAATTTGATATGAAAGCTTGAATTTAGCTATGAAACAAAACATTTTGTATTTGTAGGTTGTCACATTTGGTCTGTCATTGTTTTTCCGTTCCTAATTTGTAAATTCAAGGGACGAGATCTTGTTTTAGCTTATTTTGACATTTCACGTGGTGACCAGTAAGACTTGTCAAAATGAGCTGTCATACCTATTATTACAAAAACAAAGATGACCAGCGTAGTATTTTGATTTCTGAATGTTAATTGTTTTTGTTTAGTTACAACAAAAACTATTAAAAACACTGGTCACAATATTTTCTCAAGTTTTGTGTCACGATAGTATGACAGATAGTTTTGACAGATATTCTTTAAAATAAAATTTGATATGAAAGCTTGAATTTAGCTATGAAACAAAAATTTTGTTTTTGTAGGTTGTCACATTTGGTCTGTAATTTTTTTTCGGTTTCTAATTTGTAAGTTCAAGGGACAAGATCTTGTTTTAGCTTATTTTGACATTTCACGTGATGACCAGTAAAACCTGTCAAAATGAGCTGTCATACCTATTATTACAAAAACAAAGATGACCAGCGTAGTATTTTGATTTCTGAATGTTAATTGTTTTTGTTTAGTTACAACAAAAACTATTAAAAACACTGGTCACAATATTTTCTCAAGTTTTGTGTCACGATAGTATGACAGATAGTTTTGACAGATATTCTTTAAAATAAAATTTGATATGAAAGCTTGAATTTAGCTATGAAACAAAAATTTTGTTTTTGTAGGTTGTCACATTTGGTCTGTAATTTTTTTTCGGTTCCTAATTTGTAAGTTCAAGGGACAAGATCTTGTTTTAGCTTATTTTGACATTTCACGTGATGACCAGTAAAACCTGTCAAAATGAGCCGTCATACCTATTATTACAAAAACAAAGATGACCAGCGTAGTATTTTGATTTCTGAATGTTAATTGTTTTTGTTTACTTACAACAAAAACTATTAAAAACACTGGTCACAATATTTTCTCAACAGTTTTTTGCGTCACAAAAAGTATGACAGATTTTCGTTATAACAAAATATATAAATGCTTGAACTATAGCTATGAAACAAAAAAGTCTTGTGGTGTAAGTTCACATTTTGTCATTGTTCTTCGGTTCCTAATTTTTTACTTCAAGTAAGACCTGTCAAAATGAGCTATCATCCCTTTTGTGACACAAATCAACGATGACCAGCGTAATATTTTGATACACAATGAGACCGATCTCAACATAACTTGAAACAAATTCCTAACCTACTTTTTGATTTTATTACATTTGACAACTGGCAAATTATATTAATAACTTCAAAGTTTTGGAAAAGAATCCAATAATTTTTTCCACATAAGTACTCGTAGCACGGCCTTAGACCATAATAGGGGCATCCTCACCGTCGTCAAGAATCTTGACGCTTACGTCCGACGAAGACTGCCTCTTGAGCTTCTGAGGTAGTGATTGTCTTGGGTCGCCGCTCGATATCGACCTGACGACGGGCCCCCTTGGCTTCTTCTGCTCGCCCATGCTCGAGATGTCGTCGAGACTGCCGTCGTTGTCCGTAGAGAGCATGTCATCGTCCGACGTGTGGCTCAACGTGGGTAAAGTCGAGGTCAGGTGTTCCTGCTCTTTCTGGATCTCCTGTATGTGATCCTCGAGGAGGTTCTCTTCGTCTTCGACGGCGCTCTGCGAGGGTTCGCTCTGCATCAACTCCTCGGGAGTGAATATCTTCGAGCGACGCAGCGAAGTCAGTCTTTTGGTGGCGGCCTGCCGCGCGGTGTCTAACGTGTCGATATCCTCCAAGGTGTTCCGTAGTTTGCGCAATTGCTCGGTGATTATCGTCTCGATGCACTGCGTCTGACTGGAGATGTCGTGCAGGCTGTCCTGGGCGGGGACGAACTTGTTCGTGCGGAGGATGCAGGGGGCGAAGACGATTGCTAGAGAAGCGGCGCTCATCCGATTAACCTAGAAAATGGAAATACGGCATTTTAGCATTTTAAGAATATCGGTGAAATCAAAAAAGGCATAAAAAGACAAAAAAGTAGTTACGACAGGAAAAGGAATAAAAATACTGATATGCCATAAACATTAGTTTAGGTGCGAGCTGCCAACATGATTTTTCTTTTCATGGAACTGAAAAAATTATGTATAAAAAAGTTTCTAAATCAGAATATCGTCCAAATTGAAAATTTGAAATTTTTTAAAATTTTTAATATTTTAAGTGAAAGTACAAATGTTTCTGTTGTATCTCTCGAAGATTTGGGTTTATTGTTACAAATTTGCAAAAAAACACTGTTTATGACATTTTTGGAAAACATAAAAGTTTCTAAATCAGAATATCGTCCAAATTGAAAATTTGAAATTTTTTAAAATTTTTAATATTTTAAGTGAAAGTACAAATGTTTCTGTTGTATCTCTCGAAGGTTTGGGTTTACTGTTACAAATTTGCAAAAAAACACTGTTTATGACATTTTTGGAAAACAAAAAAGTGAAGTTTTTAGCAGATGTGTAATAAAAACGTCTATACGATGTCCCAGATTTTTTTAAAATAACAATTTCAATCAGTTTACTCCATAGTTGTGCTGCTCACTGGAGCACTTTATTTCATAAACTAGAACTACGCAAGCAAATCTCGTATTATACTTGAGGAGTAAACATGCAAACCCCGTTAAAGTTGCTTGTCACAATTTGTCACAAATACCCAAAAACTTCTGCAGAAAAACCCTCAAAACTTAGTGCGTGAAAAGTTGTCTTATAGGCTGTAAATGATAACCCCAAAGTTTGAAGGTAAGTGTTATTTAACAATTTTATTTAATTAATTGTTTTGTTTTAGTTAATTAACAATTTTAATTTGGATTTAACGGTTGTGCTTGGCATCTGAATGTTAAATTTGCATTTTTATGATAATTCAACTGATTTTCGAAGACTAACAATAAACTACATCACAAAAAGGTGTTAGAAACTAAAAGCAATATACAGGATGGGCCATTTTAGACTATCATTATTAATGAAAAAATGAATTTTCTTAAAAAGTACACCTCCTGCAAAGATAAATATAAAAATTGTTTTGGTTGTGAAAAGATTCACAACCATTCACAACAACATTTTTGGAATGTGGATAATTTTTCACATAAAAAACTACTAACATTGTGTAAAATCCCACCCAAACAATATTTTACGGTGGGGGGTATTTTAACTTTGGCCCCGCTGAAGATAATTTTCTTACTAGTTTCGTATAATTTTGAATTCTTTGCAAAATTTTAGTGTATAAAGTACTAATGTTATCTAAAAACATCATTTAAAGAAACAAAAGATAGCTAAACACTAGAAATTTGTTGAAATGATTCACAACCAAAACTTCTAGAGAAACTGCAGAGGATTCTAGCAATTTCAAAATATTCGACAATAAGTTTGTGAACATATATGTATTTTGTTCCAAAAATATTTTTTTATTGGAACAACCTGTATATAGTTACATTTTTGGAATGTAGATAACTTTTCACATAAAAAAGTACTAGCGTTGTGTAAAATCTGTTATGAGAATAATATTACATTTTTACATCGATTGTATCAAACGCTGGTATTATTTGAAACCAGCACTATGTTTCAAACAAAAGTATCTTTATTTTCTATTGAATTTTGTCTGAATATTGGAATTAATGGTTTTAGCTTGGGACTCTTTGTTTTTGGGTTGATTATGTATGGTAAAAAGCAGATTTTGTTTGAATCCGAGGTCATCCGAGGTCAATCTGTGTTTTAAAAGAGCTCCAACTTCTTAATTAATTGAGAAAACGTCCATATATCTATAAGTCCATATGGAACTTTCTACTTGGAATGACATTTACTTTCTAGAAAACAAATAAGTACCTAAAACACAGTTACAAGAATTTTTTCCTTCAATTGTTTATTCAATTTATTTTGAATATTATTTTACTTATATTTATTTATTTTTCATTGTTGTAATGGGTACTGATTATGTTACTTTTTCGGTTTTGCATTGTTTGGATACATTTATTTTCCCTTGTTTTTTAATATTTTAAAGGGATACTTCGTAAGGAACTGAATAAAGAAATAATGCCATATAAAACATTTGACTGAGAATGTCATTAGTTTTCAAAAAAATAATTGTACAGGATAAAAGGGTACACTGTAGAATTGATGTGTATCACAAAAAACGTCTATGATGGCATTAATAAGCTTTGCATGTTTGACCGCCAATTGATGCATATTTTATTACAAACAAATTTGCTATTTATCAAAGATAAATTATTTATGCAGAATGTCTGTAAAAGCATAGAGTGAATATAGAGTTCAACACGACACAAAGCAAGACGCTTGTTTTATTTCTCCTCTCAACAATTAATTCAAGACTCGATATTTTTATACACGAAATTTACACGATCAAGACAACAACAGTGGCCAAGCCACAACATATTTGTATACATTTACTGTAATTGGAGTTTACTCTCTTTGAATATTGTCCCAGTTAGTATTTTATACCATAGTAATCTATATTGCCGTGTTAAACAATGAGGTCGTATCTATATTTGTGAAAATGTTTAAAGACATCAGTTTAAGATTGTGTTGTGCTTTTAAGTTAAACATTCAAGCAATCTAATATGATTTTTTATTGAAATTTTAGTCACATTCTTGTATCTTTTAGCTCTAAAAGGATCAAAAAATATTAATATTTTCATGATTTTATAGGAAAAATTAAAAACCGTGTTAAAAACTCTTATGTAAAAATGTGTAGCAGAATGTTACTAAATAATACAATTATCTTACCTCTTCGTGTATCGCGACGCGAGCTAAATGAAAGACGAGTCTCTCCATGAGGTCAAAGTTCGCTTTCGGTAACTTTTTGAGGATGTCGTAGAGCGTCGCTACTCGATCTTGCTGGTCGGTCATCATCGCCGCCGTTATGAAGTTCTCGTAACAGTCAAAGGTTAGCAACGGCTCGGGCATATCGCGGAGGAACGATTTTAACACCGACGCTAAGACGTGTATCTGATAATTCTCGAAATCAACGAGATCCGGGTTCTCGTCCATCCTCTTCCGCAACTCCTTCACTTTTGACGTAACCCCGGACTTCCTGTAAATCCCCTCTATGTATAATCCGTGGAGTTCAATCGTCGCCAATAACCTCTCGATAACCACCGGGATATTACTATCGCCGGTAATCAATTTGTGCAACGGGGCTCCGAATAACGTCCATTCCCCTCCTTGCGGATTTAACGTTTCGGATTTCATGCAGGGGGAGCAATTAAGATGGCATTTTTTATGACACGTCAGCTTACACGATTGGCAAACTAAACCTCGCTCCACCGGCCATAAAAAGAACGAGGTGCAAATCTCACAGGCCATCGGAATGTTGATTATCGTCTGCGAGAATTGATGACCGGAGTATTTAATCGTATCATCGGTTTTCCGTTTCTTCTCCTTTTTCCGCTTGATCTTCCCAGGTTTTTCCGGCTCAGGCCTCGAGGTCATAAATTCGTTCATAAAACCACGGAAAGCGTTTACGCCCATCGTCACAGGGAAATTCGTCTCGGTTTTCGTTTCCGTTTGTTCCCGCTGCACGACCGTTTCCATCGCTGACATAAAATTCGCAATTAAATCTTTATATTTTATGCTGTACGCCTCGGAATTCCGATTGGCGGCGCTGTAGACTTGGACTAGGTTATCTTTGAATTCCCGTAGCGCGAGTTTGAACATCCTGTCGACCTCGGAAGGTTTTCCCATCGCGTCGGATTCGATCTTGCAGATTTTGTTGGTTATGAAATCCTGCATGCGTTGCAATTCCTTCGTATCGGAAATGATTTGATCGGCGCGGTCGGTAAACTCGGATGTGTTATTCACGCTAAATTTGTTGTTTAATCCGGACTTGTTTAGATCGTAAGGTGTTTTCGAGTGTTTTCGGTACTTTTTACGGCCGGATTTGACTTCGGCCGATTGAGGAGGTTTGACGTCGCAGGGCATCTTCAGGGCGTAGTTCTGGATGCACTTCGTGTGGAAGATCTTCTTGCATTCGGTGCATCTGTAGGCTTGCGTTGCGAAAGCGTCGGTCGGTTTTTGGCAGTTCGCGCATTTGTCTTCTTTCGTGTGTTTCCGGAAAATGTGCCCGGCCAGTTTAAAGGTTGTGGTAGATTGCCATTCTACATCGTCGTATTTCGGGGATGAACCTAAAGAAAATAATAATAATAGTAATAAAGATCTATAAAAGCTTAAAAAAAATTTGTTGGCAATTTAAACATTTGCTGCAAGGTTTAACCAAAGATAAGAGAATTATAAGATACGTCACTAGACAAGAAAACGCGGTTAGAGAGTGAGATAGATTTGGTCAACGAAAAGATGGCTACCAACAGCTGATTGTGTTTGTATACTAGCGGGTGACATCGAGTGACATAACCTTAGTTTGGTGTTTACGTTCCTTGGACTGTGCAAGATTGTGTATGTAGTGTTTTAATAAGCATTTTAATGAGTGGTCATTTATCAAACAAAATAGAATAAAATATATAAAACATATTGGTTGCCAGCAACAAGTCATAATAATAATGTGAGTTTGAATATCGATGGCGTAGGCAAACAATCACACAGTTATTTGCTTAATTATTAATTATACTTTCAAAAAGTCAACAAACCGCTGTTATTTGTTATATTATAATCCACTATTTTTGTTAATATTCCATTTAGGTGACTATCGGATACGTTTTATTTTATTTATATATGTGAATATTGATTTGTTTTCATTTGCATTACATAACCTCTAATGTCGGTAACGTTGCCGCCCATCGTGCATTGTATTCGTTAGTTTAAAATTCCCGCCAATTCCCGTCTTGTTTGGTCAACGGTTTAAAGCTCACATGCGTTCAAGGTCATCAAATGTGGACCCCACTAAATCAACGGAGCCAACCCGAAGTGTCGCATCTTTATATTCTTTTATCTTTGGTTTAACCACATTTGAAACTGTAAAGGCTTACATGAATCTCTACAAAAATACAGATATTGGAAAGAATCAACAAACAAAATGTTGAATAATAATATGGCTTCGCAACAGAATAGTATATTGTCTACTTCAGCATACTTCAGAACTTGCTGAAGTTCCCCAGTTATTCCATAGGGTGTCATGAAATTAGACAAAACAAACATCACTTCAGTATAATCAGGTTTAAAATTTTGTTATTCAACATTAAAATGGCATGTGATAATTTTGATGATTTTTTTTTACAATATCCCAATTAAAAGCAGTTAAAGATTACAAAATTAATTGAACATCAAAGTTGAATCAACATGCAATTTAGAAGTCAATAATTCAAAGCAACTCCATGATGGATCAACATTTAAGCAATAGCAGGTTCCAGACTTTGAAAGTGACTTAAATCCCTCCAGAAAAGGTAGGTACCGTAAACTGGGGCTACTTCGATATCGTGGGTAACTTCGACACCTCGCGCTGCACCTGCGCACTATGCATCTGTGTGTTGTTTAGGTAGTTGTTTAGTTCGCAACAGGTGTTTAGTAAATTATAAGTAAGATTAAAAGACTGTAAATATGGTTAGAACATACAAAAAGTAAGTGGGTGGTAGGAGATATCGAAACTATAGTGATAACGATCTTACCAAGCAGATGACGACTAAGATATATTTTTTGGGGCCAAAAGAAACGCGTTTGTTGAAACGGGTTTGTTGTTGTTTTTTAGTTTATAGTCGTTGGAAGTTTATTTTTTTAGAATACTAAATCTACCGTAAACTTGGGTGACTTTAGTCCACTTTTGAAATTTGAAGTATGGTAACTTTTAACAGATTAGATATAATCACCCATACTTGTGCTATTTTTTGGGTCTTTGATAGCACTTCAAAAATATCAAAACACTAATATTTCCAACGTCAGGATATACTTCTTTTATGTATATATATGGGTGGCCAAAGTCAGAATTCATTATTGGGTCACTTTGGCCATACTACTGTTTATCATGCCAATGAAACGAAGAGCTAGTGTATGCTCGAGTTTGTCCACCAAATATGTTTTAAAAGTGTTCAAGAACAAAATATGTTAAAATCAGCAATAAGATCATGACAAAACTATTTTATGACTATTTCAAAAAATAATGCTAACATGTTATACATTGCGGAAATGAGAAAAAAACACGACTATCGGAAAATGCCAAAATTCAATATGGCGCCCATAAGAAAAACAAAAGTTGGCCATGATTACTCCGCCATCTTTGATGTTATTTCAAATTAAAAAATAACACCGCATTCCTTGTTAAAAAGTCGCTGTAGAATGTTTTTGTTTCAAATGTCTAGCTACGTTTGGTTTTGAATAATAGAATAAAAAATTAAAAACGATATCTTAACATTTCAGTTTTTTGCGGATATCTTTAAAATGAAAAATGATAGCCAAAATTTCTTTTCAGATAATTGTTCAGCACAAAAATACGAAACTTTGCCAAATTTAAACATAGCCTCTATCTCCACTAATAAGCGAGATCTAATAACCCTCGAAATTGAATCACCCGGTATAGCTAGACATAATTTTGTACTTCTGGTATAATGAAGAAACCTCCTTTGGACGGGACAGGTGTTTTTATTGCTTGTAAAATGTCATCTTTGTCATACCACAGAAATGTCATCATTTGATGGCCATTTCCACTGAGAATGCCCGACTTTACTTTCCTCGATTGACTACACCGAGCACTTTAACTATGCGGGTATTGCAGAAAGATTTCCTAACAAACCACAGGACTAATGTTATCGACGGCAAATCATAGATGCTGATAGATTACTCAACACAAACAAAGTTGTTCATAGTAACAAAATTGGTCAATTTTCAAAGCTATCTTCTGAACACTGCCACAAAAAAAATAAATTATCATCTAACTTACATTAAGCACCTTTGTATTCAATATAGTATCTAAAATATAAATAACCAAAAATACTCCCAATGTTTGAAATATTAACAAAGATCTAAACAATATAAATAAATTTTCGAATAGTGGCCAAAGTCACCCAGGGCGGCCAAAGTCACCCAAGTTTACGGTACTTTGTTATATGAGAATATTGTTTTTTATAACTGAAAATATTTAACGACGTATTAGGCCTCAGTAGCTCAGATGGGAGAGCATTGTGCTAGAAACGCAAAGGTCCCTGGTTCAAATCCAGGTCGTGGCTGTATTTTTTGATTTATTTAAAATTTACATCCCGCCTGTACAGCTCCGCCAACTTTAACTTGACTCGACGTGTGCGCAGAACGAGAACAAGGACGACATTCGGCGGAAGCGAGAGGCACTGTACGCTCGGCATCAACACACTAATGATCCCCACCACCAAAACTATATCGTGTCCACTGCGCATACTAATGTTTACATTTCTCCGAACGAGTTCTGAGTGGCCGAGCTGTATGTCACAATGTTATTAACCTATAATATTATTTTTTATGTTAGGTATTTTTTAAAAACCAAAATCTAGTGTCAAAGTAACCTTTATGCTGAGATATTTTCGACAATACATATATTTTTAAGTGATGTCGAAGTTACCCCACTCTACGGGTAACTTCGATACGAAATTAATTAAAAAAAAATATTTCTCGACATTTTGAGTTTTTGGCATGTAGTGTAGGGTGACCAACTTTTTAATATGCCAAGGCAGGACGCTGTGATTCGAGGGGTGTACAATGTACATAAATAAATATTTTCAATAATTAAATCTCATTTTATAACTTAAATGGTCATAATTCTTGAATACTCATTTTTATTATTTTCAACATATTCCTAATCCAATGACAAACACTTTATATAATTACTTTGGTGTTTGAATGTTTCCTGAGTGATTTTCTACAAAAAATATGTTTGTATTTTTTAAGTTAACAGTGTTTTTTTTTTTAATTTTTTAAGCTAAAACTGAAAAAAACATGCAAAATCCTTTCTTTTCTTCTATTTGTAATTCTGTCTTTTACTGCTTCGCTTCCAAAGAATAGTGTTAATTTTCTAGAATTTGCAGCGTCGAGCCTTATTACATATTGGATAAATTTTTTATGTAAGACACAAAAAATTTTGATCCGACTGGAAATGTGGTCAATATTGCCCAATATGGAATTGTCTGTTAAAATTCAGTTGAATTTGCATTTTTGTTTTTTAACTACATTTATCAATATTTTATGATTTTTTAGATTAAAAAATACCGTAAAATTTGCTCTTCGTAATTTTAAACCAAAGATAACTGGAACACAAATGTTTCTGATTGATTTATTTGAAATCCGATAATAACAATTTACTGTGGTCCAATTCGAAAATTTAATCTTTTCTTTGCAAAAGCAAATACCGATTAAAATTTAAAATAAATAAGTCTTTTTGGATAAATTCAAAACTGTTTCCACAAACATTTAAGAATCTATAATTAACAATTTATTGTTTTGTGTAAGTTTTGTCTGCATTTGTATGTTGGACGTGGTCTCTCAACAAGATCTTGACTAAATTCATGGAGCAGTACTACCCTATTATATTAATAACGAGGAAAATGGTTTCTTAATTAATTGTTTTGTAAATTTGTTGTGTCGTAATTCCTCAATTTCAACTAAAAAATCAAACAGTTTTTCTAAACTATTTCCTTTTTAAAGAGTGATGTCTTCTAAATTCTGGACATTTGAATAAAATTATCAAAAAGCGGGACAAAATTCGGGACGCTTCACGAGGTGGGATAAGCTTCAAATGGTATAATAATAATAACGGTATGTATAGCTCATGATTTTATAACTCGTGTCAAAAGTCGTGGAATGATTTATGCCAAAAACATGTCGAAGTAGCCCCAGTTTACGGTATGTAGGTTGGTGTCTTATAAAATAAATGTTCCTAACAGAACAGTTAGGTAGCATCTTGTTTCGTTGAATTTTGAGTTTCTTATATCGTTGTTTATTATTTTTTATTTATTAACATTATAGATAGTACACTGAAAAATGTGCAGGTAAAAACACAATGCATTGTAAAAAAAATCAGCATTGTAACATTTTGATGATGATTGGAAATCAATGTTTACATTCCTGAAACTGTAAACATCCAAATGTAAATGTACTATTACAAAAAAAATGGTAGTATAAACTCTAAAAATACATAATTTTACAATACATTTAAGGCAAAATTACTGTGTTAACTGCAGAGCATTTGGAGAATTGCTATTTTACATCGGCCCTGTAAATTTAAAAATTTAATGTATAATTACTGTAATTTCATGAACCACAAAATTACCCACCAGCTATATCACATACTTTATGCAGCCATTTCTTTTTCAGTGAATAGCAACGGAAAAAAGAACTTGCCTGTGTAATCTTCCATGTAAAGATGTAATAATGTTTCCGTTAAAATGTGTTTCACTTTGTTGATTAAATGTTTAGAAAACAACAACAAAAACTAGGAAGCATTTATTTTTTAAATTGGCAAAAAATATGCAATTTATCACAATTTATCAATTGGCTTTTGTATAACACTAATATACACAACTTGTTTTATTAAATTTAACATCCTGTTGATTAGAAATAATCAATATCGTTGAATGGAAACCCCACTCTAGGGTTTATTTTAAAAAACTTTCATATCTCATATTGAGATATGAAAGTTAAAAAAAAAAAAGTTTTTAAAGTTTTTTGTTTGTTGAGATAACAAATCCTAACAGTAAAGATGGTTCATTTCTCTGTATATTTCCAAGTTAACTTTAATTTGAATTGATCAAATTATGACAAAATATAATTAATGGCAAATATCAAAGATAAATAAGTATTAAATATTACCTTCAGGGTTGTCAGCCACAGCTAAATTAGATTTCGTCGCGGGATCACTATTCCGCCTCCTCAAATCGAAAGAATTCAACCCGGAGCGTTGCCTCTTCGGAGTGTGCGTCACGTAATTCTGCTTCCCCCACTCCGCTTCGTGCTGCACAAACTTATCAATCTTCTCGGCAACTTTACTCTTCTCCGGAGGAGTTTCCGCGATCGTCTTCAACGAATAATTCTTATCTATCGGCGTACTCCCATCCGGCACTTCCTCCCCTAAACTCCTCACAAAATTACGCTTCGGTTGCTTCCGTTGATTCCTCATGGGCACCTGCGGTTTCCCCAAAATCTCTTCCGCCTTCGTCGGGGTGCGATCCTGCGAGAAATCAACCGTAGCGACATCCCTACTCCCTCTTCTCACCGGCGGTAACGATATTAAAGCCCCCGGTTCGGCGGGGATGTAATCCCTTGTGAATTGCCGAAATTGTAATGGTTTGTTGGGGGAACTACGCGAGGATGATTTCCAACTGTCACTTTCGAAACTGCTGCTGTACTTTTGTTTGTCGTCGAGTAAAGGTGTGACTGAATATGTGGATGAGGTTTCAGTGTCGGTGCTGCTACGGGCTGAGCTCCCGTAGGAGAATTCCTTCTTGAGGTGGCCGGGCAGGCTGGGCGATTCCGAGAATTGAATCGAGTCCGAACTGCCTTTGTATTTTAAGGTTCGTTCGGGTTGTATGGGTGAGGGGCGGTGCTTGTGGAATGATTCCAGTAGGATGCCTTCGTGCTTTATGTCATCACATCTGGAAGATTAAATAGACGGATTGATAAAATATAAATGAAGGAAATAATTAGGAAATACATGGAATAAGTTGATACGTATGAAGAGTACAGGGGAACAAACAATATCTCAAAGTCACATTTAAACGTAAAATGGATTATCTATATTGCTTCTAATCATATCAAACCGCTCTTTTTCTTTATCACAAAAAACATAATGCAACGTGATACATATTTCTAAGCAGGCTGAAGAAAGTTTAAAACCCTTGAACTTGAACTTTGAAGCTTAAACCCTCAACTCAACTTGTTGAATAATGAAATGCCACTTCTTAGTGGAGTTGTTATTACTTTTACATATGTTCATGACATTGAACTTTGATTTCAGGCTACATAGAAAATTCGGTCAGGTTCCGTTATTATGTTTATTTGAAGATATCAAAGATTTCCATATTTGCTTTATATATTTTTCTTCAAATGGCAAGCATTAATTTAAAAATCTGATGTGGCCAGGCACATGACTTTATCATACTATATATATAAAATTAATAGTTTAGCTGCATGAGACTCTATTTGATCGAGATCGGCCATGTCTGCATTAAAATAAAACTACTAGAACTAGACAGATATGTCGATTAAAGCAGCGTTCGGATATTGTACTCCGTTGACAACGGGTACACCGTCCAAATGACACTTACGTGTTATTGGGTGTAAAAAGTGTAATGCAATATGCGAACGCAGCTTATATTGATAGATGTTATTGTCAAAACATTAGCGTTTGACACCAAGACTACCTACTGTCATTAGAATAGAAAAATCTGACAAATCCTGGCTACTAGTTTTCATGCAGTACGACCGATCTCGTAGAAATAGAATTTGCTCATGCAGCTAAACTATTGATTGTACCAAAAAATGTCATGGTGATAAATTATTCAGAATTTCCTCATCTTTAATTTTTTATTTAACTATTTCGACAAAATTCCAGAAATGGCGGCTTATTTGCAAAATCTTTCAAAAATGCTAAGACTAAACCTCCAGTTCCTTTGGACCCTCTTCAACAGAAAGCTTTTCAGCTCTAAGTTTGGTTATGAAACTTCTAAATATGAAGTTTCGCCCCGATACCTTTAGTAGTTTCTCCGGAATCGACGCCACAAAAAACGGGTACACACACACAGAAATTTTTTTGAACCTTGGTCAAAAATGTTCAGGGGACCCAAAAAGACATATTTCCGCTAAAATCAGAAAAAAATTTTTTGGCACGATTACAATACTTTACATACTGCGTATGATAAAGTAAAAAATCTGATGTGGCCAGGCACATGACTTTATCATACTATATATAAAATTAATAGTTTAGCTGCATGAGATTCTATTTGATCGATATCGACTATGTCTGCATTAAAATAAAACTAGTAGAACTAGACAGATATCTCGATTAAAGCTGCGTTCGGATATTGTACTCCGTTGACACCGGGTACACCGTCCAAATGACACTTACGTGTTAGTGGGTGTAAAAAGTGTAACGGTGTTCAATATCCGAACGCAGCCTATATTGACAGTAGTATTTTCAAAACATTAGCGTTTGACACTAGCTACTGTCATTAGAATCAAAAAATCTGACATATCCTGGCCACTAGTTTTAAAGCAGTACGACCGATCTTGATGAAATAGAATTTGCTCATGCAGCTAAACTATAAATTCTACCAAAAAATGTCATATACATAAATTATAGAAAATTTCCTCTCCTTTAATTTATTATTTAACTATTTTGATGATATTACACAAATAGCAGCTCATTTACAAAATCTTCGAAAAATGCTAAGAGTAAACCACCAGTTCCTTTGGACCCTTTTCAACAGAAAGCTTTTCAGCTCTAAGTTTGGTTATGAAACTTCTAAATATGAAGTTTTGTCCCGATACCTTTAGTAGTTTCTCCGGAATCGTCGCCACAAAAACGGGTACACACACACATACAGACATTTTTTTGTACCTTGGTCAAAAATGTTCAGGGGACTCAAAAAGACATATTTCCGCTAAAATCCCAAAAAATTTTTTTGGCATGATTACAATACTTTACATACTGCGCATGATAAAGTAAAAACAAAGTTAAACTTCTCTTTTATTTAAATTTTTTTTACACAAGTGATAAATCATCCTGTATAACTTTGATTCATAATAAAGTAATTTTAAAATTAATACTCTTCAATTTATTTCTATATGAACTAATTTCTGATGAAGCTATAAAATTGTATGATAACTTAGTGAAGTGTACTGTAATTTCAAAAAACATAATGTCAATTAACAAAATAAAACATTTTTCAATAGCCATACAATAATGAAAAAAAAACAATAACAAACTCGCAACAACATTACACCACGATAATAAACAACACATACAGTAGAAGGTTAAAAATCCGAAATGTCAAAAGTCGGAACACGTTTTAACAGAGATCAAATACATAATTATGGAATAGTTTGTTAATATTATGTATATTTAATCGATTAAAGTGCATTTTTTTGCATGTTTTAAACCTAAAGTGTCATTTTCTAGGTTATTTTCGAAAATCCGAACAATTTGATAATCCGACCGACCTTCGGTCCCAATTAGGGCGGATTATCCACGCTCTACTGTAATTCAGGATTATTATCTACACCAACAAGATCAATTTATGGTACCAATCAAATATGTACATGTATAATAGAATAGATTCATATAAATGTTGACAATGGTATTTTTTTTACTTCCGAAACATTAAATTCTCTTGTTACGTAGATCATGGTAAATGTTTTAAAAGTATTTGATTAGCTTCTCTATGAAAATACTTATAATACAATTTCTAGGAAAATTGTCCCTTTTCATATTATTCCAAAATTCTTCCATATTTTGGAGAGTTTATATAAAGTATTAATTAACAATAATTGTTAATTATGTAATACTTGGTTACATTTATTCAAGTAATTATAAATGAAAGTATAACATGTAACCTTAAAAAGTTTTGTTGAATTTATCAGAAGAAAGTTAAAATTTTATTAGGCCGCTTATATTAGTACCCTGTATGATCTTTATTTTGAAAATTGTTTTTTTATGTTTTTTATCTCAACTTGTTAATTTATATCCATTCTTAATTACTGTGAAATTTGAGATCGATCAATACATGGGAGTTCCATTTGTGTCTATGTTATTCTTGTTTATAACTAAAAACTAATTAATAATTGTGAATATCTTTCAATTAAAATCAATAAAATTCTCTATGTTCCAAGAATACTTGTTGTTTCAATAATGTTTTAAATAAAAGTATATCAGTATTGTCTAGTATTTTTAGGAGCAATTGATAATGATAAACAAAACTGATTGCTCCTAAAAAATAAAATGCTTGTTCATTTAAAACATTATCATTCAATTCATTCAACTAGTCATGTATATATTGTTTTGGCTTTTAATTGTCAATTTAAAACAGCAATATATATAATATTAATTAGTCAAAGTTGTTAAGGCAATTAGCAATTACATGGCAACTAAAAATATTTAGATACTGACCTAATTTCAATACTTTTTTTTTATTTATTAAAGTTGGGTACATAACAAGCTAAAGAAATAATAATGAATATAACTAAAAAAAAAACGCAAAAAATGGCAGACTGCGAGAGTCAACAGTGCCAGGAATTGGAGGTGTTCTAAATTAACTTATCCGTGACCCCCCAAAATTTGGAAATGGCGGACGTTCAAGGAGCCTGGATGACTACCGTGCGACGGCAGCCGACTGCCGGCATCGGCAGAGGGTCCATGGCTTCTGGATCGACCACGTGACGCCACCTACTGAGCAGATCTGCCATTGCAAACCAAAGCGATCAATGTTCAGTTGTGCCATCACAGACACACACCTCCGACAGCCACGCGTAACGGCCGGGTATATATACGGACAGACCTGACCCAATCTACGACCAGAGCGCGCTTGAAAATACGAGATTTTTCGAGAGCGGAAACCCAAATTCCAAATGTTTTTCTACAGGACGTTTATAGAATGTGTTCTGACTGTTGTAATTGAAATTCTAACTTAATATATTTGATATTCTTCAATAGAAAAATGCTTTTTGATCAAGCTAATAAGAATTATGTTTAAAATGTGCAGTTTTTAATCAAGAAATTATGTAGATCTGAGAGCATATTAGAAAAATTGACTTACTTTGGAGAATAGACGTTCTGCGACGAAGGTACGGCAGGCAGGGATAATGTAGATCGTAGGGAAAGTTTTGATTGCGAGATATCAGAGCCTAAGTCTTCTAATATACCGCTACTCCTGCAAAATTACAAACACAACAAAATTAAACAATTTGTACCGGATACGTTTATAGCTTGAGGCTTACTCATCGGAATCGCGGAATCTTTTGTCCTTTACAAAGTCGAAATCTAACCTCTCGCGGCTGGACTCCTTGCTGGAGAAAGCGTCGTCCAAACTGCCGATGCTGCTGACATCTGCTGGTTTCGGTAGCAATTTCTAAACAACAAAACAATAAATACGTTGGTTACCTTACAAAAATGAGATTATCAAATTATCGGATTAGTGGGAAAAAAGCAGAACACCTACATTTTTCCATTTATTGAAGTATTATACAGTGTGTCCAGGAAAGTCCGCTACATATGGAATTTTTTTTTAGTATCCGTTTCTCAGAAAATTTTATTCTTTATAAAAGTTGGCGGCTTGTATGAAACCAAAACGGCAACAGTCAAATATGTAAATTTTGCTGCCATATAATATACCAAGCGATTTAGAATATATGAATTGGTGATAAGAGTAAACTACCTTTATTTTCATTATTATCGATAAACTTTATTTGGAAATGTTGTTTAGACGTAAAAATTATATTTAAATATGAAGTCACAGCCACCTATCTTAGAGTTTTTCCTTTTTTTTATTTTTACTTTTATGTCAAATATTAGTCAATGCCAGTGATCCTAAAAGGTCCATTATAATCTATTTTTTAGAAATTTGAATGCGTTTCTTACAATTTTTATTATTTTGGTATGATAACTAATGATTATTTAGAACTAGCGCAAAATTACTTATTTTCTTGATGCGAAGTTGACATTTCACCCTGTAGATAATAATAAAACATACAATCATATAACACAGGAGCGTGACTTACCTTTAATTGAATTAATATTAATGACTTTGGATATGTTTATAATAGTAGTTATCCATCTACAGCATGCAATTATCTCGATGTTGGTGATATTTTCAATTAAGGACCTGGGCAAACAAATTGCCTAGTCAACCATTTCTAGGATAATCAGAAAATTCAAGTAGACTGAGTCTGTTGAAAATCTCTTTAAGTAAAACTACAAAAAATATGATTCTGAAAAGAACTTTCACTGCGCAAAATTACTTATTTTCTTGATGCGAAGTTGACATTTCACCCTGTAGATAATAATAAAACATACAATCATATAACACAGGAGCGTGACTTACCTTTAATTGAATTAATATTAATGACTTTGGATATGTTTATAATAGTAGTTATCCATCTACAGCATGCAATTATCTCGATGTTGGTGATATTTTCAATTAAGGACCTGGGCAAACAAATTGCCTAGTCAACCATTTCTAGGATAATCAGAAAATTCAAGTAGACTGAGTCTGTTGAAAATCTCTTTAAGTAAAACTACAAAAAATATGATTCTGAAAAGAACTTTCACTGGCATTTACTACTATTTATCACAAGAGCTCGAAAAAAAAAAAGCAGACAAAAAAAAATTTAGATACGTGCATGTGACTTCAAATTCCAATATGAATTTTACTTCTAAGGAACAACTCCAAATAAAGTTTATCGATAATAATGAAGTCATACCAGATGCCATAGTCTCTTGCTTTGAGTTTAGTTGTTATTTTGGTTTATAAAGGTGATATTTGTTCAGTTTTTGTATGTTATGTGCTGTTGATTTACTGCATTGGGTGTGAGAAGCAATTTGTCGAGCCGAAGTCGTTCTATGCTAGGTTACAGTTTACAACACTGGTTGCTTCCTTATTTTCGGTAACATATTTTTTGTGGTGTTTCTTAAAGAGATTTTCAACAGACCCAGTCTGCTTGAATTTTCTGATTATCCTAGAAATGGTTGAATGGGCGGGCTATTTGGTTGTCCGGGTGTCTTTTATTGAAAATATCACCAACATCAAAATAATCGCTTGCTGTAGATGAATAACTACTATTATAAACATATCCAAAGTCATTAATATTAATTGAATTAAAGGTAAGTCACGCTCCTGTATTAGGTATTGTATGATCTATTATTTTCTACAGGGTGAAATATCAACTTCGCATCAAGAAAATGAGTAATTTTGGGCTATTTCTAAATAATCATTATTTATCACACCAAAATAATAAAAATTGTAAAGAACGCATTCAAATTTCTAAAAAATAGATTATAATGGAAAAATAAAAAAAAAACAACAAAAGAAAAATTTTAAGATATATGAATATAATTTTTTACTTCCAAACATTTCCAAATAAAGTTTATCGATAATAATGAAAATAAAGGTACTTTACTGTTATCATAAATTCATATATTCTAAATCGCTCGGTATATGGCACCGAAATTTACATATTTGACTATTGCCGTTTTGGTTTCATACAAGCGGCCAATTTTTATAAAGAATAAATTTTTCTGAGAAATGGATAAAAAAAATTCCATAAGATGCGGACTTTCCTGGACACACTGTATGTAGGGTTGTGGTATTTTAACCCTCTAACTTTTTAATATATGGAAAATGTAATATGTGAAGTGGACAAAACTTTAAGCAATAGTATAAATAAAAAGATGGTACCATGGCAACAAACCCCAAAAAAAATTTTGAACAAAAACAATCATTAATAAATAATACATCAGATGTGTAACTTTATAATTTATTTGGTCTGACTGTATAAAAAGATGCAATAACTAAATGACATTTAGAAATATTTATTTTCTATGCAAATGTGCATAGCAAAGTAAACTGAGACGGTTATTTAGTTCATTCTGATTATAAATTTAAGAAACAAAATTTAGAATATAATAATAAAAGGCTGATCATAGTTATCAGAATATAGTACAGTAATGGATCTGATCAGGTTTAAAAAGTTTATCATCAAAAGAAACATGAAATAAAAGTTTTAAAACATGACACATCTTAATTAAGGAGTTGTAGAACTTTTATATTCAGTAATAAAAATGACAATATCAAAAAAGAAAATAATGAGTCTTATCATAACAACAGAAGTTTGTTTGTGTCACTCGTGACTTTTACTTGTCAAACAATTGAAAGCTAACTGTCATAATTTTGTTCAAAACAAAAAGACTTTATTCCAGTTGCAAAGCACTTTTTGCAAAAACAAAAGAAAAAAATCAATTTGCCTGAAATAGAGCCACCAGTGTGACTCATTGCAATCAGAAAAAAACAAATTTCAGGAAAAAAAATCAGCAAATTATATTAGGTATCTTTTTATTGTCAAATTTTACTAGTAGATAATAATTGTTTGAAAGAGTCCAAACCCTATAAAAATATTCCAAAAAAATGTTGAAATTTCTTAAAAAAAGTAAGTAATTATCAGTCGATTGGGTCTTTGAGATTAGAAAATCGTTCTGCGTTAATTGTTTGAAATAAAACGTTATCTGCAAAAGTGTTCTCAAAATTGTAAGGTATTTTGTTGTGTTTGCATGTTTTTGTATCAATTTCGTATAAAAGGTTGTTGCGCAATTCTGAACTATTACTAGTAAACAGCTAATAAACAAATCTATTATAATTTCTGTATCTTTTTCATTTATTTTGATAACTCAGGTAGCTTTGCATTTGAACACAGCAAATGCCATTTTTGGAAATATGTAGATCATTTTTTCTTGTCTTTTTCACCTTTGATCTGTCGCAGATTGTCAATGAGCTAATAGATAACATTTTATTGTATATTTTCATTAACATGAAAAATTTAGTTATCAAGAGAAAAATTAAGCTTTGCAATTCTCGGAATAGGTGGCAACATTCAAACTGATCAAAAGATTCCTCTAATTTCTGTTGTTATAACTTTGATTTTTATAATAAACAGCTTATTCTTAAGAACAAATAAGATTTAGGTGATGATAGATAGTAAAATAAAAGGAAGTATTTGCCAATAAAAAAAAAAACAAAACAAACCTGTGGCTTCGAAATTTGACTCTTGAGCGTATCGTATGCCTTCCTGGCCAGGTATCCCTTACAGCAAGCCTGGAATCCGACCAGACCTTTCCTCAGCTTCTGCACCCAGACTCTCGCCTTATAAGCCCTCCACGTCTTCTGTATCTTAATAGCCGATTGTACCGACCTAACGTACTTCTGCACCAAATACATCCGGCAATAACTCTGCAGCACAACGACCGAATTCCTAATCCTCAAGTATCTCCTACGTTCCAAACAAGCTCTAAACCACCGTTGCAATGTAACTATGCTCCCCATAATCTGCTGATGCAACTTACAGTCCAACTTATACTTTTCCGATTCGCGTAAGAAAATTTTACTAGCGCCCAATTGGTAATTGTCTCGGTTTAAATTTAAGGTAAACAGGAAATTCCTCACGTCAACTTGGGAGCTTAATAACCCTTTCGGGAGTAAAATCCGATACAACTGGATGAACTCGTCGTACGTAACGCGCACGTTAAATCCAGCTCGTCTTATTCGGACGGTTTCGAGCATGCCCGTGTAACGGAGTTGCCGTTGTACCGTCTCGTTGTCGAATTCGTTCGGAATCTTATTGCTGTTCGATTTTATGCAACGGATGAAAAACGGATTCGCTTGGTTTAACGTGTCCATTAACGAGTGTAACGATTGTTGGAATTGTGCCGTTACTGTTAACGGTTGTTTTCTCGTGGTCGTTCGTTGGCCTGCAGTTGTTAGGCCGGTTCGTCCTGCAAGTGTCTTCACGGTTTGGAGGTTCTTGAGGCCCTTCTTCGCCCGCTCCCTCGGTCGGAATGATTTATTTTTCCTATGTGAAATTAAGTTTTAGTTGATTGAAATTGTGCGTACGTTTTTTTTTGGTAACGCATTGCATGCAGTTCCCTTCATGCATAAATTCAAATTCAACACACGGATTACGAGATTTTAATATGTTGGTGTACAAATACGGATATATAGGATGTAATCTACTGTAAAACTTGTATGTGAAGGTTGCATAGTACATATATTTGATGAAAATAAAAAGGATTTGTTGTTGAAAGGCATTACTTTTTTTCCTTTATTTTTAAGCAGTGTTATCTCTCTCACAAAATGAAACCAAACTATTCTTACTACAATAATACAATATTTTACTAAACAGAATATTTGCAAATATTGATTGTTATGATATTGTGTCATTGATTTCTTCATGACGTACTACTTACGTGCCATGTTAAAAATAAAATTTACCATAAGTGACTGCACAAATTACATTATTCACAGAAATTCACACATTATAATTAAGTTTGCGTGCAACTCGAAACACAAAATTTACTCTGTTGTATCTACCTGCAGCGTTGAATAACACTGCATATTAGGAGTTCTTTGTTTGTATAAGTGCAACACACTGTAAATATTTCAAAGAACAACTATTTACAAATTGCAAATATAATAGTTGGTTAAATAGAAGTGGCATCACAGTAATAATCCATTGTTATAAGCCAATACCAACATTTTCTTATGTAGACCAGTTGAAATAATGAAATGATGACAACATGATTCATAAACTGTTCAGAAATTAAAATGAGAGATAATTCACTATCTTTAACTATATAAATATAATAATAGATAATATTCTTACGATTTTGTTTATGGATACTTTTTTACTGCTTTTTGTTTGGCAATATTGGGTAAATTTTAAGTTGCAAACCTACTATCAAATTAAAAAACCTAACCTAAAATTAAATTAAGGTTTTTTACTCTATTTGTTGAAAACTAAACATTAAATGTATTTTTAGACGAAGCATGTATAAAAAACTTATTTTATCTATCGTTTACTATTTAACCTAAAATAGACCTGCAAGCAATACTGCCAAATTTTTTAAGAAGCGGCAATAGTCAAGAGATAGGACAAAAGAAAACCATCACCGTAATAAGAAGAAAGCATTAATACAATAAACAGGATTCCCAGACTTTGAAATGACAGCAACCCGCACAATATTAATGAGATAAATCAAAATCTGGTATCCGTTAATTATCATAATATGAAAATATGCAACCTTACTATCAATAAATATGCATACACAACCTAAAATTCACAAAAAACAAGAAACACACAAAAGAAACAAAAACAGAGTAACAAGAAGGAAACATAACACCACCACCGTAGCACCCCTGTAACAAAACAAAAGAGAGCCACCACCGTCAGAATAACACGGTGGTACGTACGAAACAATCTGATGGGCACGCTGCATGACCCTGGCCTCGTTGGGGCAGAGTCCCCGCTCTAAAGCAACTGAAGAATTCGAGCTGCCTACAGAATCCTTGCGCCTCTTCTCGTCTTCGGGCCTAGTTGAGCCCTGCGGGGTTGTCGTCTTAGAACGATAGTAGAACTGCGACCACGAGAGTCTGTAGTGGTTATTGGGTGACTCCGGCTCACTGTTCCTCCCCCCACTTCGTGTCGACGTTGTCCCTTGCTTACCGCTGCGAAAAACATCTCTACGCTCAATACACAAAGCTGGGCACAAATGCGTTAATCCGTTAATTACCAGACTGTAATGTTCTTCGGATTAACTTCTAAGTTATATTGGAAAATCGGAAATGGTCCGTTAGCTTAGTAACGGACCGTTAATTCAAGTCCGTTAATACGTTAACACTTTTTGTTAACGAATTAACAAAGTTAACATTCTGATTAACGGTGCCCACCTCTGGCTTATAAACACATCAAACGCAAACTTTCGTTAATAAAATACACTTAGCATGCGACAGAGAGTAGCAACGCGCATGCCAAGTCAACAAAATACGATAAAACGAAAAAATGTATATGTGTACGTATAGATACGAAGGTGGGAAAGTAAATTTGGAACGAGCGATGTTGAGGTTATAATGAGAGAGAGAGTAAAAAAATTGAGTGGGAACTATGAACGGCCTCAAGTAGGCGCTGATAACCATTCGGACTTACGCAATTCGGTTTACGGTTAGGTTCACTGCTGATACCGTCGCTAGATAGCTAAACAGTTAGAGAAACCCATCAGAATCGCATTTGTTGCAGTTTCTTATTTTGTTTTGTTTTTTGTTGGCGTTTGTTTGGAAATAAAGGTCCAAAGATGTTACAAGATTAGGTAAATACTTCTAGGTTATGTACAGAATCAGTTACCTGTCAAATTATGAACCAAATATAGGTTAGATTGTAACACTGTTCTTGTATTTGCATCGAAAATGTTGCGGAGAGATGTTTTCACATGAACAACTTTTTTTTTTATTTTTAGCACAATAGGGTATTTGACTGTATTAAAACTATGGCATGTATTATAGTCATCCTAATAGATTAGTTTAAGAAAACTATTTGTTATTTTTTTTCAAAAAAAAAATGCTTTATTTCTTTGAAAAACCAAAATTAAAATTGAATTTTATTCACGTTCTATCACGTGATTGAAAATGCTCTGTAATTGGGTCAGTCTTCAGTGATGTCATTCGTTAGTCCGCCTTAGAGCGCGTTCGGTTTGTCAGGGTATGGTATGGGGAGAGCAATGCTCAGATAACTTGGGTCGGCTGTCTCTCTCTTATATGCAGATAAACGCCGTATGACGTTAGTCCGCCTATTATGCAGCGCGTCACTCTCACCGTAAAATACCGGGTTATCCGAACGCGCTTTTATGCTTCACCCGTTTGAATATAATCGCTCGAAAGCGTCATGTAAGCATAACTTTGTAGGTTAGGATAGCCCTAACCTTCAGCTGTCAGATCAGATAATACCTTTCGAAAATACGATAGAGAACTTATTCTAGTCAGTTTTACTTATGTCGAAGTAATTTTCACAACAGAAAACACTTGTATTGGCGGCTATTTATTTCATTTGGATTTCTACGAGCCAACCACTTTCTTCGCAGTTTCAAATCTTGCGGAACAGCTACAAATAGTTTATCCGGAGTTTTTCTTGACGTATCTCTGCATTGTGGATTTATACACCATTTATAACCCATTTTTATGTAGAAATTGTGAAAACAACACATCATACAACACAATTACCAAACGGCGACGATGCCGATGCTGACAGACCATATGGGCCGATTTAACATCTTGACATCACATCCTCTTGACATCTTGACATCCACTTGACATCACTAACCGGTGACGTCACACAACAGAAAGTATCGTTTTGGCGGGACATTTTGTGATTCAATTTTTAACACTGATTTTTATGAAATATTGAGGAAATAATTACAAAAAATAATGCATTTACAATGTAGAGTGAAGGAATAAACACATTAAGATGGTTTTCCAAAAATAGTCAAATACCCTATTACGGACACAACCTTAGCGGTAAAGTCGGTTTGTTTTTTTTAGGTTATGAATTTATGAAGGTTATATAATGACAAAAAGTATATAAAACTTACTAATTTATATCCTCCCAGCCTGTTTGAAAATCATGTTTTTGAGGGTTTCAAGGTCATTCAATAACGAAAAAAGGAAAAAAAAACAGGTTTTGCCCTCAGCTTGACAAATTCCAAATTTAGTACTGATTTCCTTTAAGTTCTTAGAATTAAAATATTATGTAACGGTTATTTTTTCTTTAGTGCATTTTCTTTATTATTATGAAAATCTTGATTTAACAAATAAAAAAGTGCTAATTTTTGCATTAAATGAGCAATTATGTAAACTACTTACAATATGTAAAATCCGCTATTCACACTTCCCAAAATCCCCATTACAAATCTTCAAAAACTTCACAGCAAAATCCCAAAAATTATCTTAAAATATTTTTGACATAAAAAAGTACTCGACACTATTGTGTAAAAAAAATCTACTGTTTTGGAAATAATGGCATTTTTATGTCAATTGTATGAAACGCTGGTATCTTTTGATACAAGCACAATTCGTAAAAACCTTTCCGACAGAAGTAGATTTTATTTTCTATACAGGGTGCCTCGCGCAACATAATGTACATGGGGATCTCGGAAACTGTAAGAGCTACGATGTCGGTTAAATGGAACAAAAGTTATTTAAATATGCACCACTTCCAGAACAGTTTATGCTTTTTAAAAATGTTGGAAAAAGTGAGAACTGTCGATTGCTCTTTTCTTGTATAACTTCGCTATTACGATAAATAGAAAGTCAAAATGTTGTATTCTTACATAAGAGCATTAGTGTAGGAAAATTAGCTTTTTGGAAGAAAAAATTTATAAAGCTTTGAAATTTTGGTTATGAACTCTCAGTACGAACCCAAATATAGATCCGAAGAGTTCCCACCTCTCCGGTGGGAGCTTCATCCCCTTTTGCTAAAAAAAACTACCCCTAATCGTGACCTCGCGGTCTTTTTCGACGTTTTGCTCGTAAACCGCAATTTTTACGAAAAAATGTTAGGGGACTTTTTATATTCTCCATTAAATTCTCTATAAAAATGTCCCTTACTATTTTTTGCGTATCTCCCACCCAACGCTCGTAAATGACCTTAATTTTCCTACAATATATATTCCAAGGTCATTTCCGAGCGTTGGGTGGGAGATACGCAAAAAACAGTAAGGGACATTTTTATAGAGAATTTAATGGAGAATATGAAAAGTCCTGTAAAATTTTTTCGTAAAAATTGCGGTTTATGAGCAAAACGCCGAAAAAGACCGCGAAGTCACGATTGGGGGTAGTTTTTTGAGCAAAAGGGGATGAAGCTCCCACCGGAGAGGTGGGAACTCTTCGGATCTGTATTTGGGTTCCTACTGAGAGTTCATAACCAAAATTTCAAAACTTTATAAATTTTTTCTTCCATTCCTTGTTTTTCGAACTAAGTACTTACACTACATACTCTCAAGCAATTTTTATTGTCAGAAAATGTTTGTGTCTGCAAGTTTTTGCTGGGCGATATTCAACTTTTTTATTGTTTATGGACGCCGTATTGAATTTTTACAGATTTAAATATTATATTGAAAATGCTTTACAACCATGTGTAAACACGTTTATGAACGTATCACAAAAGATGCCATTAGGTGGTCTGCCAGATCACCTTACTTAGGCCCAAATCAATTTTTTCCACGGGGTTTCATAAAAACCAGCGTGTATCTACGTAACTATGATACAGGGCAGAACCTTCACATAGTACTGGAGAGGGCTTTAAGAGATGCCTAATAGAACTCAAGTTTAGAACTAATAGCCACCTAATTTAATGTTTATTAAACATCTGTTACTGATTTTTATAAGTAGGTAATTACTTCATTTGGGGAGTTTATAATTTGTATATCATCACCAAAGTGTAGCCATTACAAACCGTAAATAATAATGCTATTTTTGTAAAATTTGGTCAGTATGTGAAAATATTAGTTTGTTTAATTTAATATATAAATTAACACATTGTGAAATCATAAACGTGTTATACATGTTATAAATGTTATAAAGCATTTACTTAAAACTTTACTTAAATCTGTAAATATTCAATGAAACCTCACGTAATTGACCATTATTTATTCTAAACAAGAATTAACAATAACTGAGGTACTATGTCCGTAAAAAACTCCACTTCAACATTTCATCTTTCTATTTATTGTAATTGCAAAGTTATTCATGAAAAAGGAAAATGACAGTTTTTACCTTTTCCGTAATAGTGATCTTGAAAAAAGTCCATATTTACGCAACTTTTCTCCCATTTAAGCACTTTCAGTTTCCGTGATCCCCATGAACATCATGTTCTGTGAGGTATCCTGTATAGATTAAAGATATATAAACTGGTTTTGTTTAAATATTGGATTTGACAGTTTTAGCTTGGAATCCTTTGTTTCAGGTGTTGTTTATTATGTTTGCTCCTCAAATGTTCCTACATGCAATAAGACACTGTAATTGAAAGAAAATATACAGAGAATGTTCTCCAATAAAAATAAACAATTGACTTTGCAGCGTACCAAAGTCAGTCATGTCTTTCCAGAGATTATCTAGTATTTCTATATTTGGTAAATAAATAAATCAAATTAAAAATATACATAAAGTAAGATAAAAAACATTACTAAAATAGTAATATTAAACATTAAATCCCTTAAAAATCCTTAAGCAAAACGAAACGAGGACCTTCATTTCCAAACTAGACAACTAACAGCAAAAAACCGCTTTATACATTACGAAAACAAAATCGATCCAATAATTTCGGAAAATCTGCGCAAAGAGACACCGACACAACACAAAGAAACGAAACCAAAAAACATCGTCATCGTTAAGCTCCTCAAAAGTAAGGATTACAAAAAAGACGATATAAAAAGCGAGCGCGTACGAAAAGAAATTTACCTAATGATGTTCTCGTTGGGAACGTGATTCCTGCTGTACCTCTGCTGGATGTTATTCTTGTTCCCGTCGACCCTGCCCTGCCTGTGCTTCCTTCCGGCCTCGTGGAACGCAAAGTAGGCCCTGAAGAAGGCCCGTACTATTGCCCATCGGAAAACGGCGACGGGGTCCGCGCCCACAAGTTCTCGGACGAAAGCCATCGAGCTATTCTTGAGCACCCCGACGATGTCCTGACGCATCAGGTCGAGGTTTTTCTCGCGCATATCCGAAGCTTGGTACTTCACTTTGCCCGCGTAATGAACAACAATGAACGCGCCCTCGCGTTTCTGCGGTTTCTGATAGAACTTGTTGTCTTTGTGCACGGAGTTGAACTTCTGGAGTAGAGTGTCGTTTGTAGCTCCGGGGAAGCTTGAGAAGAAATTGATGGTTAGTTGGTGATTTTTTTGTGAGAATAATTGTAAAAATGTGTTTGTCGTGAATCATGTGAAGGTGTACTGTTGGCAGTGGAATATGTATCATAACATTCCTTGATTGTGTACTATTAATATTATTAATAATTTGATGATAATAGGTTTAAAATGTTGTGTTTAATTTGGTAGTAGTACTTAGCACACATAGCTTTGTTTTTGGTATCTATGTAAGTATGCAATAAGTAATGTAGAAAAAATACTATTTTACACTTTATTCTATTGTTATTTACCCAACAATAGAATAAAGGTTGATTAAATTTGTTGGTAACTTAATATACTCAAAATTTTTATTTGTTGCACCATTCAATTGTACACTGAACTACCAATTTTCAATATAAATTTTAACAATTTTCTTTTTATAATGTGGTTGGTACATGGCCTTTCTACTGATTTATTTAAAACACGTTTAACTAAATTAATATTAGCAGAGAACATTTCTTTTCTAAAATATTGATACTTTGTACGGGATGGTGTGAAAGCGGTTTCTAACGAAAGAAAGTAAATAAACGTCCTGTTGCTAAGGCAAGCGACAGTTATGTCAAGATAAGCCAACATTTTTTCCATTTAAAATGAAGTATAGCTTTGATGTTTTTAGGATAACTGAATACAAAAATAATTTGGAAGGTTCCAACATAGCTAACAGCATTTACTGTAAATAGAACAGTTATAAAGCAGCTGTGAAAAAAGTTGGAATAAAACACGAAGAAAGCCGACAATTACTGCATTTCCAATATTGGATGAGTTTGGTGAAGAAAATAGGTAAAATCAAATCACTGAATGAACAATTTATGGACATATGGACATATGGAAAAGCAAATGTGCAGGACTCCATAATTTTCATTTCTACTTTCCAGAAAATGTAATAAATGAAAGTTGAATCAGATATCAGTTTTCTTTTTTAGACACTGTGCAAGACATCATTAAGTTATTGAACATCAAAGTTTAGCAAAATAGATATCGTGTATCTGTTCGTGATAGCTGTAACTATAAATTTAAATAAGTTATCTTGAACTCATTTACTATTTTTATCAAATAAGATTTCTATGAGCAGTGCAAAATAAATTAATTTTGCACTGCTCATAGAAATCTTATTTGATAAAAATAGTAAATGAGTTCAAGATAACTTATTTAAATTTATAGTTACAGCTATCACGAACAGATACACGATATCTATTTTGCTAAACTTTGATGTTCAATAACTTAATGATGTTTTTGGCCTACTTTTGAGCAGGGTTGTTATAAAAACTTTTTTTTTTTAATTAAAACAAACATGTTTTTTTCGTAAAATGATGTTCTTTTTAACGTAACAATGTTTTTGAACACTTCGCAAAAAAATATGTTTTAAATAAGAAAAAAAAACATTTAAATAAGGAATAAAAATTGTTTTAAACATGTTTTAAATCATTCATCAGCAATTGTTTTATTTGTAAACATTTTGAAGTGTCTTCAAACCTCAAACCTCTTTTTCTTGTTTTGTCTTTACACTTGTTGAGAATGTTGAAGCACGGATCATCAGCCATATATCTAATTATGTATTACAGGACACACACCGCCTTGTGTGTTACCGCTGCTTCGGTTTATGTTATTCTATGAGTTAATATTTGTTTTAAAACATGTTTAAAACCAAATGATTTAAAACAAAATATTTGTTTTAAAACATGTCTAAACAATGTTTCACCAGAAATGTTTTAAAACATAACAACCCTGCTTTTGAGACACACACACAGTGGAAACACTAAAAAGCATGGGCAAGTTCTAAAGTACGCTGTTACAAGGCCATATACAATCTCAGCATATTGTTTTGTGGTTGGTTCCAAAAAACAAAAAGTTGGAAATTGATAAATTGGGCGAAGTGGTTTTGTAACAGAGTAGTTTTAGAACCTACACAAGTTCCTTAGTTACCCCGCAGGGTGTCTTAAACTTAGACAAAAAACATCATTTTCGTTGTTTCAGTATTATCAGCAGCAAAATTTTTTTCTTGTAATTTTCAAAGGTATTATTAAAATCGTTAAAAGATTGCAAAAGTTATATAGAAATATAAATAGATTTATTCAAAATTCTGTACAGAAAAGAGTCATAAAAGAAAGAATAATAATGGTATTTTCTAATTTAATTTAATTTATTTTGAGTCATTTATTTTGTAATTTATTTTATAGCATAATAATACAATAATATAATAATAAATTATAACAAAAAAATGGGTACACCTGGTCTAGACCAGGAAGATATCACATAATCTTATCCCATCGAATAAATTTAAAACAACATATAAAATATCTCAATCATTTTGGCGCATGCAATCATAGGTAAAATGCTATAGTAGAAAATACTCGAAAAATAAAGTTTTCTTCAATTTGAACATAGTAAATTATTTATCACAAATTCAACTAGTAAGAAAATTATCTTCAGCCGTGCTGAAGGTAAAATACCCCCTCCGTAAACTATTAAAAAAAAAAACCAAGTGAACCGATTTTGCCCATTCACGAACTTGTCCTTACTTTTCAAGAGGTAAGCTTGTATACCAAATTTCAGATCAATTACTTCAAAATTACGGCAGTTATCGTGTACACAGACGGACAGACAGACGGACATAGCTAAATCGATTCAGTTTTCAATTCTGATCAAATCCATATATATAAGTCTATATCTGCCACGCCCCCTTAAGGGCGTTACAAATCTTGAATCAAACTCAATATACCCTGACCACATTAAATGTGGGGAGGTATAAAAATCAAATAGAGAAATGTTGAAGTTGCAGGTGTAATTATCGCCCTATAGTTTTTGTGTAAAAATCCAGACATGATTAAATTTGATTTAACTTACATCAAGAAGGTATTTTGTTAAGTTTAGAAAATAAAGATGTAAAAATTATAGTTTTGTAAGTAAGTTTGACAATGTTCTGAGTAAATTTATCAGAAAATTAGTTTTTTCAGCTAAAAATGGCTACAAAATTAAGAGACATTAAGAAAAAAACAAATTGGTGGGTAAAACATAAATAGCACTTCAATGCTACATCCACAGTTGACAATTTTGCTATCTCAAAGCCTGACATCTATAAATATCAACTGAGGGACCAAAACAGCTGATTTGCCAGATGCAGCCTCCAGTATACACATTTTTAACAACATTCTATTTTTAGGAAATGATCCACAGGAAATATCCAGAGGCACCAGAAAAATTCTAAGTGTAACACAAAAGAGAATATTGCAGGAAAATTTTCTCTGCATATGTAATTACGATTGTTTAACTTAATTACTCAGATGATCACTAGATGGCAGCAGTTAGATTTAATTTCAGTAATTATCAGATGTTTTTCTTCCCCAAGGCTAATTTGATTTTCTGTAATTTGTCGGTTTTTCTAACAAACAGTTTAAATATATTTATAGATGTTATTAAGGAGACAAAGAGAGCATGGGAAGTAGTGTAATGAGATAAGACTGTTATCAAGTGAATGACCTTTATCAAATGAACTTGGAATAGGATGCATATTTATTTTAGTAAATACTTACTTGCACTGGTCATCTAATAAGCAGAGCAGCCCATTGGGTTTTCCTTCGATTAATTGGAGACACCCAGTATTATCCATGAAGTCGATATTTTTCCAGCGTATGCCTTCTTTCCTGTACTCTTCTTGTTCATATTTGAAGACGTGCTGGTTGAAGTAATACTGCAAATGTTCGTTCGCATAATTAATGCATAACTGCTCGAAACTATTGCACATCCCAAAGTCTTCAAACCCAAAAATATCCAAAACTCCGATCGAATTCCCTTGATGTTCCCGGAGCGTGTCTTTTTTCGATAGCAACGCATGGTTCACTTGAAGAACAATCCAATCAAAGAGGGCCCCATATAAACATTTTGCCATAGCATCTCTGCTCGCAATAGCTTCCGGGAGTCGATAATTTATAATCAAAATCTCCCCGGAGGCTTTTGCTTTCTTGCAAGTTAACGCTTGCAATAAAGTTTCCTGTTTAACTTTTAGTAATTCCGATATTAGGGACACCACATCAGGGTTTTTAACAGCAACGGCTTCGTCGTGGTGATATGCAGATTTCCTTGGTTGAAATTCGACGTTACCCAGAAGTAAAACCGCTGAGAGAACAGAGAATAATCGACGTTGCTTTTCCGCGGTGAATCCCACCATTTCCATCGATTGTTTCAAACGGGAAAATTCGTAACTCTCATCTACGTTATCCAAAGTGTAACACCCAGACATGTTCAGGTAGTTGTATTGGTCCGGGGATTTTAAGTGGAGGAGTTGTTTTTCTTGTTCGGTTGCGCCCTCTAGGAGGTAGTAGAAGACGTGGTAGTTACGTTCGTTACGCCCCTGCGTGCAAATCCTTGATTTTTCCAGGAGGTATTTTTGGACAACAGCCCCATGCACCATCCCATTTTCTTTGTAGTTGACTTGGATAAATTTCCCGAAACGGCTTGAATTGTTATTATGTGCTGTTTTTGCGTTTCCAAAAGCTTCAAGGACTGGTCCTGCGCTTAAAATCGTTTGCTCGACGCCACTTCCATGAGAGCCTTTTTGACTTAATGCTGTTAAATGATGGAGGAGGAAATTTGTGCTCTCTGTCTTTCCAGAACCACTCTCCCCGCTGATGACGATACATTGGTTCTTCCTGTCTTTTAACATGCAATGGTACGCGGTATCAGCAACCGCAAAAATATGCGGAGGTAAATTAGGGCCCAATCTGCGATTCTGGTACAATTTAACGTACTTTGGGTTATAAATCGGGTAGAATTTAAATGGGTTAACGGCGATTAGAATCGATCCCACGTACGTGTAGATATGCCCAGCGGAAAACCTCGCCCGAAGATTATCCAGGAGCGTTTGTTCATTCAAATCCGGCAATTGGCACAAATCCGGATACTCCCGATCCTTAGGCTGGTACAAAAACCGATTGAAATAGTCTTTGATTAACTGCGGATCCATCACAAAACTATCGCGCCAAGCGTAATCGTTAACCTTCTCGCGTAAATAAAACCGATAACAGGAATTATCGGATCGCGTTTTTGGCCATAATAACATCAGTTGAACCGGGCTTTCGGCAGGACCGAGGCTCCGTTCTTTGCATTCTTGTCCGGAAGCATCGCCGATGACCTCGGCAAGCTCATAGCATCCACGGGGGCTCTCGCTAAGCGAGAGTCGTTCTACGATGCAGGTGACAATTTCGTCTGCCGTTGTTTGCTTGCTAGCCTCGACGGATAACGCCTCGTAGTACGCAGAGAGGGCCCCCACATACACCTGCACGATGTGTCGATCGTTAGACATCGCGCTCCTTTATCACATTATTTTACACTAGAGGGTGTTTCTTGGCACCATAATGGACCGACGGTCGAACGTTTCGTACGTCGGAGCATTTCGCACGCCCTAGAAATAAATAAAGTGTCGATCAATGTCACCGTAACATCGTAACAGTTGTAAATAGTTGTGGTAATAATAATCATAATCCTAGGTGATATGATAAGAGATGGGAATTGGAAGACAAATGATATGAGAGATATGGGTCACATGTTGATTCGATTGTTTTATCTTATTGGTTGGGTAAATATTTGGTTTGGGTGGGCTTTCGCGAAATAAATATTTATGGGCGAGTTGAGAATTTGTTAATGATAATTAATTCCGCTGTGGACGGGGTATTGAAAACATTTGGTCTGGTGATTTGTCGATTGTTACGCCGAGTTGTTATTCGTGGTATTTTGTTTGGTCCGCGGGGTTATTTGACCGTTTTACGATGTGTCTACGCGGTGACAATTGACAAACGGCAAACAAACGCATCGCCAGATTATGGCCAGTGCTGTTGAGGATATACACCCATAACAGCCGAATCTGTCCGAGGCGTTTCAAGGTGCAACGTCACATATCCATAGATAGAATGCAGTGTATATTTACATACCTTGGGTACAAATCTGATAGTCTGCTGATAAACCGGGTTAATATTTAGTTTAGATTGCTTTACTGTTGATTCCAAATGGACGATGAGGAACGGCTGCAGCCACCATTTTTATTTAGTTCACTTGGGAAGGCTCTGCTATCAAGGCCAGCGCCAGTACCCACTCGATCGGTAAATACGAAATACCCTGGCGCTCCTAAGCCTACTCACAATATTCTTTCTTTTATTTGAAATCGCACGTGTCGTTTCTATTGGGTAAATATCGAAAATGTGACAGTCAGTCAACTCTTCGTTCAAACTATGTATTTACCAGTTGTTCACAACCTAACAATAACTACGGGACAACAAACTTTGATAACGCTATCTTACATATCTTATCAGTTCAGATTGTTGGCGGCTCCTATTTAGCACATATTTGCAAAGCCATCAATTTATATCTTATACATACCTACATATTTTAAAATTACCTCACCCATTTTCCACAAACAAATAAATTTTCAATAGCCTCATTAGTAACTAGTTTATAACTTTTTCCAATTTTTACACATTTCTTTCAGAATCTTTGCTAATACAATTCTCAATAATAATAATATGTAACAATTAATAGGTGTACATACAAATGTAATCTTTGCTGATAAGTGAATAGATTAAATATACATTTGAAAGTGAAACTTTTCAATGAATTACATGACTCATTGTGTTACTAATAAAATATGATTATTTAATGGCAAAATGTCTAATCATTTTTCAGTTGAATTATGAGAATTCCATGCTGATGGCGCCATCTTGTGTTGATTACGGACGACAGGTTATGTTCTTTGATTACAGGTGACTGTATTGCCTACCGATCGTTCATCTATCTGCAAGAATACTCATTCCCATTCAACACCGTTTTATATTAATTTAAACACGCAATAAACAATATTAGTAGTAATATTTATATATTAGCTTTATTGTGGAACATAGAAGAAATATATAATATAACATTTTCTTCGTATTTTTCTACGTTCTATTTTTCAACACAGCAAAAACGGAATATGATCCTCGCATAATCTGAAACAAACCAAATGTAACATTATCGACATTAAATAATCAAAAATAACGTTAACTTGCCGTTACAAATGTAGAAAGCGTAAGTGGTGAAAATTTGCCAATGGTAAAGAAAATTGGCTTCTGCATTCTGCACATGTTGATAAGCATTGTCCTCTTGAAGGGAACAGTCGTTGAAAACCAATTCATCTCGTATATGGCCAATGGTATGCCATCACTCTGCAAATATAATAAACACAAAATGATATTAAAATGAAACTTATACCACCCTATACAGTATACAACACTAAATTAATCGGGTTGAGGCATAAGTATTTGGTTTTCTGAAGACTATCTAGTTTAAAAAAAGACGATTTACTTATCCTAACCGACTGATACCAGTATAATTGAATTTCGAAAGGCATTCAATGATATCGTACACCAGTGCCAGTGTGATCACCGCCGGAAAAATGAAAATGATAAATATATAGGCATTTTTGTTGAACGAAAATCGTGAAAACAAATTCTAGATCGGAATCGCACTAACAAGCAAAAAAAAAATAAACTGTTGTAATTAACATAAGTACCTCTGATAATTCATAATTAATATTATATTCAATATAAAGGGAGTGTTTGTAGATCAAAACAATTGCATTGTTGACACTGAAAAGCCACTGACAGGAATAACGAAATAGATTTGTATATAGCCAAATAAAATTATTAGATAAGTCGAGGAAAAAATTCATTGTTGTTTACGATACGTACCTATTGTGTTTACGAGACAGACGTATTCGTAAGGAGTTAACGGATATGATATTCCAAAAATGTACAAGTTTAAGCAAATAATGACTTTTTTTTAATTTTCTGTACGTTGTGGGCTTTCCAAAAACGCATTATCTATTAAAATCGGTCGAAAAAAAGTTTTATGAATGACTTTTATGGCTGGTTCATAACATGCGTCATTTTTTATAATATAGGTATGTCCTATTTGCCAAACACAAATGGAACTGAAGACGTAAACAATAGGGATGGCAAAACGTTAGATGCTATCAAAAATTACTCACGGCATAAAAGCTATAGCAACTATTCCTTATTTATATAATTTACATCCATTGTAAAACATGTACAACTTACGTTAAGCCGGACTTTGTTCCCGAAGTAGCAATAAACAAATAATTGACAGGAAACTGCAATAAAATACGCCAATTCAGTAATGAATGCAACGCTAGTCACCGGAATCTGAAACAATGAAGAAACACTTAATATAAAAGAGTAACTACAATATTAATAAAGTAATAAAATACTATACAACACAATACGATACATTACAATTCAACGCAATGCACTCCAATGCAATACAATGCAATGCAATGCAATGCAATGCAATGAAATGCAATACAATACAATGCAATAACCCTTTATTGCCCAACACGTACAACCCTTTTATGTACTAATCAATAACAACATAATTTGATCGACTTAATGTATTTGATCGACGATAATGTAGTCGTCAAATAATATACAAGGTGTTTCAGAAATAACGGCTAACTTTGAAGGAGCATATGCCCAAGGGAATGAGGGAGTCAGTCCCTGATCAGCGGAAGAAAATCGACAACACTCCACTACAGTTGTGTTGCAACCATGATGTAAGGACTTAAAGTGATGTGTGCAAAACTTTGCCCCTTCCTCTCAAATTCACTCGAATCTGACTCCGTACCAACACAAAAAAAGTAAAATATTATTGCCCCCTTCGTTGGAATGTCTAACATGAATAAATTAATAGTTTAGTTTGTTCTTAGTTTGTGTTTGTTCATAGGTTGATGTAATTATAGATAATGTGCTTAAAACTTGCATTCCATACTTCCATACGAATACCAACCCCAAAAAGTAAAAATTTTTTCAACACTGGCGCTATTTATTCAAATCAATTCAAATGCAATCTACAGTGTCTACAGTCTGGTTTGTTCGATAATTTCGTTTACCGAGTGGATTATTCTTGCTTTGTGTTTACCAAGAGAGAGCCCCCTTACTTTACACTTTAGGTTATTAGTTTATTATTAAGTATTATTATTAGTATTTGTTTCTATTCTACTTCCAGAAATCAATTCAACAATTGCCTTGACCAGCAATTGAAAAGTTGGACCACGTCCGCTTTTGTGCACTATTCTGTATAGACTCAGAAACATAGAACTCAGAAACTTATGACTTTGATAACACAAAACAAAAAACCACTGGGATGTCAATATTGAACTGTGATAGCTCGCCAGTCTCATCGGATTCATCCGCCTACTGCTGATAATGATAATAATAAGCCGAAGCGTACTCCGTCATGGAAAGTGATAGTTTTAAAGGGACAACAAATAATGTTAAGCTTGTTGAATTGTACCTTATTAATTATAGTATTTAATAAACATTATTGCCTTAAAGTATATCTCTTCTGAATATAAATTTTATATCTTTCTTCGTATTTTCTTCGTATTTTTTCAGATTTATTTCAGATACCTATTCAGTTATCTCCAAAGAACCGAGCAACATAGTTCGCGAAACGTCAACAATTACGAATTTTGACACGACAACCTGGAAGTAATAAAATTTAATTTATTTTCTAAATAAATAGTTTCTTATTTGAATAAGAAACAAGCAAATCATTGTTTGGCTTTTTCAAAATTTGTAAAAAGATTTCAGCTCTATTCCATGATATATGTATACGAGATTACCTTTCGTCATATAATTATGATGTTTTAAGTTTTGACGTTGAAATATTACACTTCGATAAAGCGACATACAAAACAATATGTAAGAATTTCAAAATAAAAAACAAAACAGTTACTAAAGTGTGTATTTGTGAAAAGCATAGACATTGCAGAAGTACATATAGTGTGCAGAAACATTGGATATTGTTCGTTTTCAACGTAAGTATACGCCTTTGTGTCTTTTTGAATATACTCTTGTTGCTTTTATAAGAGCCATTAAAAATACTATAAACATATTCATCTATAAGAGGCAATTAAATGCCATGATAAGCCTACCCAACTGAAACTCTTATGCAATTTTTGGGTACTTGATCTGCAAATAAAAAGTTATATAATAATATAAAATAAGTTTTATTTTTTACTAACCTCTCAATTGTGGGGTATGTTTGGTTTACTACGAAATTATAAACATTTGAATTGAATACCTTCTATGTTCAAAATTCGGATAAACGTATTGCAATTCTAAAATTATGTTTTGTTTAAAAAATTGTGGGTGATAACATTGTTAAAATACGTTCTAAAACGTATCAGTAATTTTTGCATCCTGGAATTGTATATACTAAAGTTGGGATGCCCAATTTTTTAAACGTTCAGTTCAAGTAGTTCGTATGTTTGTACTCCGTATGCATCTTTTGAGCGGATTTTCTTTTGAAGCCCAGCGGGATAATTTTGCACGAAGGACTGCGCGTTGGTTCTACAAATTAGAGCATGAATTTGTTATCCACCAACGCTACAGCAAATTTTCTTGTGACTATTGTCAAATGATTTAACATCTACGAATAAAATCATTTTAATTAAATGTATAATGTGAATTTCTTTAAAATTCGTACGTAGGGCCAGCGTTTGTAGACGAGGAACCCAACATCGTCTCAACGTTTTGCATTTTAAACGTGCTTACACAAGAAAACACGACAATGCCAACAATGGGCAACAATGCGCTTGGAAACCGTCTAAACCAAACCGTTTTATGCAATCCGACTGTAGATTCCATTTGAATAAATAGCGCACGTGTTCACAAGAGGAAAAAATTTTACTTTTTGGGGTTGGTATTCGTATGGCAGTATGGAATGCGTTTTAAGCACATTATCTATAATTACATCATCCTATGAACAAACACAAACCAAGAACAAACCAAACTGTTAATTTATTCATGTTAGAAATTCCAACGAAGGGGGAAATAATATTTTACTTTTTCGTGTTGGTACGAAGTCAGATTCGAGTCAATTTTTGGCATATTTGAGGGGAAGGGGCAGAGTTTTGCACAGACCAAGTTAATCCTTACATCATGGTTGCAACTGGTGACAAATCAACGCGGCCGGGAACATATTGGTCTCCCTCCACTCCGGACTCCGGCCTTTCTCGCTGAGCGTGCCAATGACCTACATTCGCCAGGTTGATATGAACGTACACAAGTGTGGTCAGCTGTTTGTTGGTTTATCAACAATAAAATGGAATCGCTTAGTAATCACAATGTATGTAAATCCACATCACATTTGTAAATTATTTACGCACAAATCTCTCTAATTTTTAATTGATAAATGTTTGTACGGACGTTTGCAACCGTATTCGGGTCATGCGCGATCGGGTATTTACCAGGGCCGGCCTTAGACGAATTCTTCAATACAATTTTGTTAGTACTTACAATTTTGAGAACAAGTTTGTTAGTTCTCACCTGTATACAATATCGTATACAGGTGTCGCAAAAGTCAACGTCATGACTGACCAGAATATCTAAATATACAATCAGTAAAAAGTCGTTAGTTTTCGAGATATTGACTCTTTTATGAATTTAGTCAAAATCGTCACATTAGATCAGTTTTTCGATTGCCACACCCCACAGCTACAAAATTCCATATTCTAAGATTCTAATTTTTGGTACGCAACCCTAAACACGCTGCTATTGGCCACTCTCCAAAATAAATCTAATACTGCTATACATGGAAAGAAAAAATATTTTTGTCCGATTCATGATTTATTTTTCTCTTTTTAGCTAAGTTTGAGTCGTCATATCTAAATGAAAAATACCTGGATAACCTGGCAAGTTATTTTAGAATATTGCCCATTTAGTGTAGTTTTTAAATGGTTTACCACTTGCGATGTTTTACTATAGAAAAAAAAATATTACTATTTTACAGCAAAAAGAGCTCATTGTAAAATTATTTCAATAATTAGAAATTTGATTGAAAACTATTTTGAAGGGACATTTTGTAGCCACTTTGACCTGCGTGTGTGCAATAGCACATGTTTTAAAAGATTTGGCAGTTCATTTGCTAAAAGATCGCGATAAATTTCCCCGCTTAGGTTTTCAGGTAATTTGAAAGGGCCAATTATTTGGCCCTTCAAGAGGGCTGTCTAGCACATTACACAGTAGCTGTAAGACATTATTTGCACCAAGCCTATCCACACAGATGGTCTGGCTGTGTTGGTTTATTTTTAAGGTCTTACTGGTCTCCGGATTTAAGTCCTCTGTTTCTTTCTACTGGGGTTGGCTACAGGAGAAAGTCTATGCGCAAGAAATAAATAACGTAAATGAAATGAGAGCAAATAAATGTCGCAGGAAGTGTAAAGGTACGTTTTCCTAGAAATGACTCCAACGATAATCGCTCAGCGATAATCGTGCGGCAATGATCGTTCCGCGATTATCGCTGACAAAAAACGTTCAAAACTGCGACTATAGTCGCAGATAGTCGCAGACGACGCTAGGAGAAAAACACCTGAACGTTTTGTGCCAGCGATAATCGCGGAACGATCACCGCCGAACGATTATCGCTAAGCGATTATCGTTTAAGACTGATTAAAAAACTTTTTTTAAGTCGCGCTTGCGTTTGATTTGGGTGCAGGCAATTTGAACACATTTTTTAACTTTTATTTGTGTTTTATTTCTTTATAAATAAATACCCGTCACATTAATTTTACTAGTGTTCTGATTTGAATTTATACTTATTGAAGTAATTTCAATATGGGCTCATTTTCTAATAAAATATCAATATCTTTTTTTTTCTATAGTAAAATATGGCAAGTGTTATAGCATTTTAAAAACTACACTAAATGCACAAATTTTGTAAAATAACTTTCCAGGCTTTACAGGCATTTTTCGTTTAGATATGTCAACTCAAAGGTAGCTAAGAAGCAGTGTTAGCAGTGTTGCATGCCAAAAATTATAATCTTAGAATATGGAATTTTGTAGCTGTGGCACTCGAAAAACTGATCTAAGGTGACAAAATTCACAAAAAAGTCAATATCTCGAAACCTAACGACACTACTTACTAAATTGTTGAATGAGTCCATAATTCTCAAAGTTGTGTAATATAGGTGTTGGAAATAAAAACCTCTTTGATCCTTTGATTGATAATTATTTTAATAGGTACCGGTTTCAATCAGCTAATTGATCATCATCAGCCTAAATGGTCAATTTGTGAAAACTAATAAAACGCGAAGAGCAGCGACGAATCAACATGCGTCTCGTTTGGAGAGTGAACGGAGATGACCATTTAGGCTGATGATGATCACTTAGCTGATTGAAACCGGTACCTATTAAAATAATTAGCAATCAAAGGATCAAAGAGGTTTTTATTTCCAACACCTATACTACTTACTAAGGTCATATTTAGATATTCTGGTCAGTCATGAGTTGGCCTATCAGCCCTCCACGGCACACGACGTTGATTTTTGGGACACCCTGTATAACTTCAATTAAGAAACTTGTAGTCGTTTGTATTTTAATTAATTAAGAAACTTGTAGTTACCTTGTATATTTTCCTGTTTTTAACCAATTTTTATGCAATAAAGATTTATGAATCAAAAATTTAGAAACTGCATTTTCTACAACAAAAAATCTGATGTGGCCAGGTACATGACTTTATCATACTATATATAAAATTAATAGTTTAGCTGTATGAAATTCTATTTGATCGAGATCGGCCATGTCTGCATTAAAATAAAATTAGTAGAACTAGACAGATATGTCGATTAAAACTGCGTTCGGATATTGTACTCCGTTGACACCGGGTACACCGTCCAAATGACACTTACGTGTTATTGGGTGTAAAAAGTGTACAATATCCGAACGCAGCTTATATTGACAGAAGTCAATAGTGTCATTAGTGTCATTACTGTCATTAGAATCAAAATTTCTGACATATCCTGGCTACTAGTTTTAATGCCGTACGACCGATCTCGATGAAATTGAATTTGCTCATGCAGCTAAACTATTGATTGTACCAAAAAATTTCATATTCATAAATTATTCAGAATTTCCTCATCTTTAATTTATTATTTAGCTATTTCGGCGAAATTCCAGAAATTGCGGCTTATTTGCAAAATCTTTCAAAAATGCTGAGACTAAAGCTCCCGCTCCTTTGGACCCTTTTCAACAGAATGCTTTTCAGCTCTAAGTTTGGTTATGACTTCTAAATATGAAGTTTCGTCCCGATACCTTTAGTAGTTTCTCCGGAATCGTCGCCACAAAAAAACGGGTACACACACAGACATTCCCAGATAACAATCGTGCGACGCATAATGATGCAATTGCAACCGCACGTGCGTTCATATGATCACGCAGATGCGTCATCAATGGAGGTTCATATCGCCCGCATTCTCACTCGAGTGGCGATATGCGGCGCATATCACTCGCACCCGTGCGTTTTATTCGTCACGGACGACGCATCGTGCCGAACGTGCGACGCATTGTGTATTGTTTTGATCGGCACTCATGCGTGTCGATACAAAACGCACGCGTGCGAGCGATATTGCACTCATCGCACCGAAAAATTACGCGTGATGATTTCGTGCGTCGCACGATTGTTATCTGGGTTTTTTTGTACCTTGGTCAAAAATGTTCAGGGGACCCAAAAAGACATAATTCCGCTACAATCTGAAAACAATTTTTTGGCACGTTACAATACTTTACATACTGCGTATGATAAAGTAAAAAGAGCGTTTGAATATATTTAGTAACTTTTGCATTGATACTTAAGGGATAACACAAAAGCTACAACCTATAATTATTGGCAGTGATGGAAATGAAAGTGATGAAAGTGATACCCATCACCCACTAAAGTTGCGAAAAAATGACCCAAGGCATTTACAAAATCCCTACTTAACCAACAATCAAAGATATTATCAACACGTCACTCACTCAGTCCGAACTCTTAGCTTGCTTACCAATGACACCATGAAGAGACAAGTGCACAGGACAACCAAGGAAATCATAGTTTGCGCCAGCGTCACAAATGTGAACAAGTCTTCAATTTGATTGCACATTTTCAATATAGTCTGAAAATGTTCTGTCACTCTAATTATTTCTTGATCCATAGCTTTTTGCACCACCGTAATTTCTTGTAAAGGTTCAGCTTGCGGATCTAAACCCAACTTCACATGACATCTTTCTCGGAGTGTTCTGAAAGCTCCTTGCACAATCAACAGTTGCGCTGAAATATAGCTCACCAATGCAACGTAAAGAGTATCAAAGCCTAAAACAAAATATGTTGGAAAATTGCTTATAGCGGTAGCTTTAGGAGTTTGTACCAACAATCATCCATCCAAAATTGAAAACGCTGACGCCCTGGAAGAGAATGGCTGCGCTGTAGCCTAACTGCGACTTCTTGTAGTCAAAAGGAATTAGACTAAAGTATGGTAACGTCAAAGTTGCTAAATCTGTCTCGTTTCCACTTGACGTAAACTCATTCTTTTCAAAAAGGAGGACTTTGAATGATGCCACGCAAGCAGAAACAGAAACTGACAAAGCTAAGAATAGGAAGGTAATAGTAAAGACATCTTTAACTTTCTTCTCTTTCTCGATCAATTTTTCTGGATGGAAGTCTCCGTATGGTTCGTAGATACCTTCATACGCATTAAGAGTATCAATGATCTTAAATATCTTCGATCTATTATAAAACCAGAGGAACACCTTGATATCAGCTAGGAAATGGGTCATGCCCATGTTTACATTCTTGATGAAGTTGTGCATGTTAGTAAAAGTATTCTTGAAGGAAAGTAGCTCAGCTGGTGTAAAAATCACGCAGGAATACAATATCCAGAAGGTGTTGTAGACTAGGTACCACATCCTTAATGAAAATTTTGTATTTGGACCTGGGATCCACAGACCTGCCCATTTGAAAAGGATTTCGTTCACGTAAAAGAATTTTGTCATCTTTATGGCGATTTGTATGGAATTTTGGGATGTACTTCGGGCTCTTTATATGCGATGGGAGATCTTAATAATTTGGGAAGTGTTTATGTTCGAGGGCACCGTAATTACAACTTTGCAATACCGTTGCTGTATATGGAATGTATGCCAGTGGCGTGCAATCTTTATCCTATATTACCTTGTCAAAATTCTCCTCTCACAAAACATCACTACGAATCTTTTTATACTCGATATTAAATAATAAGAAATTAGAAATGATTAATTAAGATACTTATTAATCATCTCAAACTATATCTGACACAGAATTGTTTCCTGTGATCAAACGCAGTCTCTGTTAATTGGTGGATAAATGCTCGTTTGTAGAGATAACATTTTGCATTTTTAATACATAGTTAGTCAAATAGTGCTCAAACAATGTTTTGTGGTATATCTCACTTTCCAATATAATAGTAAGCACATTTTGTACCTACATTCGTACTGTTCATCAGGAAGAAAAGATACGAACTTACTTTATAATCATCATTGGTCTAAGTAAAAGAAAATCTGATGTGACCAGGCACATGACTTTATCATACTGTATCTAAAATTAATAGTTTAGCTGCGTGAGATTCTATTTGATCGAGATCGATTGTGTCTGCATTAAAATAAAACCAGTTAGCCAGCATTTGACAGATATTTTGATTTTATTGACGATAGGAATTGTCAAAACATCAGCGTCTCTGACTACCTACTGTCATCAGAATGAAAATATCTGTTAAATCCTGGCTAACTAGTTTTATATTAATGCAGACACGACCGATCTCAATCAAATAGAATTTGCTCATGCAGCTAAACTATTAATTTTACCAAAAAATTTCATGGACATAAATTATACAAAACTTTCTCTACTTTAATTTACTATTTTGACGAAATTATAGAAATTATCATACTGCGTATGATAAAGTAAAAAGCAAAATGTTTGGATTTTTTATTTTTTTATTATTCCTTTAGTTACTTTAGATTTTATTAATTGTGATGCCTTGACAACTGGTAATCTCAAATAATCCTTTGTTGTTTTACACATGGATAACTGGGCTAATTGCTAAATTGAGGAAATAAAATAAGAAATAAAAATAGTTGTCAAATAAAAATAGTTTCAATTAATATTTTTTATTTTTATTCATTATTTTACCCTAGCATCAATATTAACGGACAAGTTATTTATTTCATTCGTTACTTAATTTCCAGCCTGAGCTTTATATGCTTTCATAATGACTTGCCGTGTCTAATACCATATGGCCGGAAGGGGTAAAATTTAAAAAATACCTTCATCAAACATTACTATTCTTAAATATAAATTAAGCCTTGTCAAAACCAATACATTGATGTACTATACCAGAAATGGCCGTAAATGACTGATAAACATTTATTTTTCTTTAAAAGACCCTTTCATGTCTTATTAAAACATGCAAATGATTTGTTTTATTTTTCTTTTCTAAATTTGTTTCCATCTTCGATTTTATGGCTTTAAACAATCTCTCTCCATAATTGACTGATTTCCAACTAATATTGTCGCCTCTCTATATTGCTTATTGTTTTGCTATGAACACTGATCCCTACTTGTATTTTCTCTATTTCCCTCAAGAAATTTTAGTTTAATAATAATAATAAAGTTTAATTTATGTGAATATATTGCGGAAATATTAAGAATTCTATCGTATTTTTTTTCGAAATGGAGGATTTTGAAAATATGCACTAAAGATTGTTACAAAATCACTCAAAATATACAAGAATAGTTATTCATAGCTTTTGTAGTTTTTGGTCTTGTCGGCTATGTGTGTCGTCTTTTCGTATTAGATACGCCAATGAAATTGGGGACATTCCAGTACACTCTATGTCATTAAAAATTTCGTAGGCTAACCAGCAATTGGTAAAATAATTGGCAGGTGTCGGCCGTACTCGAATTGTCCTTGTTTCCGCACAAATAGGTGAGAATTAAGACTGCAATCCATAAGCACGTGTGTCCCCAATCATTTCATTTCATTTTCATTCATGAAGATTATGTCTTTCTTAATATAGGTACAACTAACCGTTTCAGATATATAAAGAATGTGTAAAATCCCCAATCACTTGAATTCTTAGAAACAGTTTTGATTTTATGTTGTAAATAATATCTTAAGTCGAAAATGTCAAAAAGAGGATACAATTCAGTACAAAATTTAACGTAAAGAAACGGTTATTATGAAAACAGCTCGTAAAATTTACTATCGAAAAGCTATGACGTACTTTTTTTCGTACAACTAATTGTAGAGAGACTGGCTACCTAGGAAGAGACTAGGGGACACTAGAAACCAAGGGCGTAGCCAGAAGTTTTAGCAGGGGGGGGGGGACAAGGAGTCGGAAAAATACCAAAATTTAAATAATAAGTAAATAAATATTTTTTATCGCATATCTTTTTGTTTATAAAACTATATGTATGAGGCATGTACATAATATGAAATATGCTAATAAAACATTTCGTAATGATAAGATTCCGCTTGTTTTCGGCAAACTTCTGCAAGACAGATTCTCTGAAATGCGCTTGGTTTTCATTGACAATGATGCGATGAACACTGAGCATGCACAATCCATTAAACTTTCTCCTACCATAGTAGATTGTAGCCATGTTGTCACCCTTCTGAGTGTGCTGAAAGTTCGTTCAATTGTAGCTTTTTTAATAAATGGTAAGAAGTCTTCTGCCTCTTTCAAAACCTCTACAAGTTGGAGTTCTTTTAGCACTACTTCGTCCATTTCCTTGCCTTTCCACAAAATATACCACAGATCAATTTCGTTCTGCAAATCATACAGACCATAAAAGTTACTGAACTCTTCAGAATTTCGTTTTAATTCTACAACTGTAGTCTTTATTACTTGATAGGGGTGCAGAGACGTCATTAAAAAGGATGGTGTATTTTCTGGAAAAAATCTGTTGTCCAGAGCGATTTTAAAGGAGTCTAGGTAAGGTATAAATATTGATCGCTTCAAGTACTCAGCCAGAGAAGCAGCCGGAGGATTTGAGCGATGCTGTTGTCTGTGTAGTACTCTGCGTTTGTGGATCAATATCTAGAGAGGTACTGATGACTTTCAGCTCATCAATGAGAAAATTGATTTCTTCATCTGTACCATCTCGGTGGGAGATAACTATAGCAGTGATTCTATTTATGTTCACTGCACGTTATTAAATCGATGCTTTTACTCTGTAGAATGTTGACCATTGGTTCCAACAACGCTGAATATTTCACAATTAAGCACATACAAAAAATAAAAACCTTCTAGTGGCTGCACGTTGCAGCTGAAAGACGCGTTTTCTGGTAGCAGCATTACCATCTTCTGCTAGCTTCTCAAGAGCTTCTACTATTGCTACAAAATTTTGCCTAAATACTGAAATACTCTTGAATTTTTTGAACCAGCGAGTTTCGCAGCGTAGTGGAATATTCGGAGCTTGCCTTCTTCTTAAACCAGATTCTCGACAAAAGTTAATAATGTCTTTTATCGTCTCATTTTGGCTTTGGGGAGACAAGTACATAGCGTTTTTTCCCCTTCTTGCAAGTGCTTCTTAAGAACATCATCACCAGACTTGATCAGGTTGTGGAGTACACCATCATGAAAATGCTTTCCTCTCAAAGGCAGTTCGCAGGTTCCACAAATTATTATTACTTTTATTATGGAAGATAAGATATTTGTATTGTCTCCAATTGCTTTCTTGTAACAAAATTTCATCTGCTCACAGACAATAAGTACCTCATCCTGTATTGAGATTTGTAGATACTGGTATTTGAGTTGCATAGCCGACGGTAAACTACATATTAAATTATATTTTCTCATTAAATAAGTACAAATAGCTTTTACATTTCGTGTTATGGGTTTTTGTAAATTTACAGAAGACCTGCCCATGTTGCTCGCTTCTTCAGAGCTAACTGAATACTCAGTATTCAGTAACAGTATTCAGTAGCTCCGAAGAAGCGAACAAATTTTTTTTTGGAAATGGCGTCCAGAACCGTTGTAACTTATTCGATTTGTTTTTGCTTGTGCTTTTTGGATTTTTAACAAATTAAGTAATTGAAAATTTGTGAAGTGTTCTAACATCTACACTCAAAAGTTTATGGTTTGTTTTGTATTTGTGTTTTTTTTTTGTTAATTCAAAGTTAATGCATTTTTTACAGCAGGTAGCAACAGCTAAATATTTTTTAAAAATTATAAAACTAGTGTTGTCGATGTTTTTCTGGTCATACCATTTTTAAAGGGTAGCAAAAAATGATAAATTAAGACGTATAGTCATTAAAATACCATTTATTTTTACTACCCCGTTCACTGGATTTTTGGTTTAAATCTGGTTTAAACAAGGGTATTAACCATTGTTTTTATGAAACTATCGTAAATTTTCAGTTACACAATGTAACAAAATCATTGTTGTTTATGTAGATATGAAATTACATGAAAATACATACTGACTGTACTAGGCAAGTACAAATTTTATCATTGTTGGGAATATGAATGAAAGAAGAGCAAAACTTATATTTAATTTGTGTAATTTAATAATTAGAATCAATTACAATGTGTACTACGAGTATTACGGTTGTTACATAAAGGTACTGCTAGACTAAGTATTTCAGTGTAACAGCGATTTAGCTTGTTTAATATAATTTTGCACATAGCATTAAGCTATAATGTTAGTTTGGTTGAACTAACGTTTTGCGATAGGTGTTTAAAATATAAAATGTAAAAGGAATCTTCTGGCGTGATTACCAACCACACATGATCTTCTATTCGGATTCCATGGTCTTCACAACTGCACAGAAAGAGTATGCTGCTTTGAATATCTGAAACAACAATCCATCAAAACATGACAAACGACGAAGCTATTTCAAATCACAAACCGATACAAAAGTTGAAAGGCTGATTGGTTGAAACTTTCCAATAGTGAAGCAAATTGGTTTCTGCAGCCTGGTCATGTTCATCAAAATGCTCCGCTTGGAGGAGATGGCCGAGGTGTACCAATCAGAGTAAAATAAATCGTTTGGGATATCTTGAGCCTAATAAATGACTGTTAAATATGTGAGTTACATTTTGTGTTAGTGGTGTTCCCGTTAACTTTTTATTCAGTTTTCGCCGAATGGAAGAGAGAAAATGCTGGAATTTGGTAGGATGTTTTTCTATTACGTAATTTTTGTTGATTTACTTGGAATGCTGGTGTGTTAACGTCGTTTTCGGCTGGATTTTCCATAATACATTATGTAAATTTCCAACTACAATATTTTGGATTGGCGAGTGGAAAAATCAAATCTGGTGCTTTTTGGCAAACTAAGAAAGCTGTATAATACAATTGTAAACGATTCAACTCACACTTCACAGCCGGAACCAAACACCAAGTCAACCAACGATGACATCGGACAGAGGTCTGAACCCGGTGAGCATACTCTCTAGCTACACCTCATTTAATTGTGAAGACGGAATCAACCGTAATATAAAACTTAAAAAGTGACTCTTATCATTAGGTAAAAGAACTACAACTCTTTGATATCCATTTTTTTAACATGATAGGTGCTAAAGTTTGTTTTGTAGTGTAGTAACTGATTCATGTAGACCTCGATGTGTCGTACTGTATGTAGCTAGAGAGAATGCTGACCGGGTTCAAACGTCTGTCTGATGTCATCGTTATAGTTGACGTGGTGTACGCTTCCGGCTGTGAGTTGACTCGTTTAACATTGGTCGTTGTGAAAATTGTGCACGTTGTTTTTTAGATGTTCCTCTGACGAAGACTTAAGGGCACGGACTTACAATTAGCGACGCTCATAGCAGTGCTCATAGCGGCGCTGGTAGCGGAGCGTTTGAATACATGGGTGCTTATCGCCATTAGCGGACGCTTCGAGTGTTGCTGCTAGTGTCATGGGGCGGACACCCTACTCAATATTTATTATTATATTTTAATCAACTCTAAACTGAAGGGGGCCCCTGTTAGGGCTTTGCTCAACCACCTAACCTTAAAACCACATGTTGACCACCGCCATTTTTAATATAACGGCGTTCAACCCTTCCTGACTAAAACAACGCAATCTTAATTAATCTTACGGTAGGGTGAATTAATTATCTTTCTCTTACGGAGGCTTCAAATCGTGAGTTCTTTCTCTGAGACTTTGTCAGAGAAGTTTGTACTCACTAATTATTAATCACTATATGCAATGCTAAATACTTTACTATAAAAGGGACAGGTTTATATTATTCTAAAATGAATATGTCGAAGAAAACCACAATAAAATCTATTAACAAAAATATATACAACAATGCAGAACTGCTTACATGAAAATTTGAATATGTTAATCCTAAACAATGATAATATCCTTTTGGCAGAGATGGACAAATCAGCAAGTACAGACAACGAATAAATACCTTATTATTTCGGTTGAGCACAAGAAACACGAGACACCACAGTTATCTTATAGAGCCCCTGCTCTTAAGAAAACACGTCTTTACCCCATGATGGCTAAAATAAGAAGGAAGCGTCGTTCGCTTAAACCTTTGGTCGACCGCAGCGCCCCCAAACCACTGTTTGAGAATATGGCCATTTCCGTTTGCCGCCAAATTTCAACTTATTACATTCCTTCCACGTTAAGATAAATGATTATTTGACCAATTATTTATCCCTAAACAAAACTAAATAAACAAATTGCTGATTGTAAAATTACTTTTTATACATTTTTCATTTCCTGAAAGAAAAATACAGACATGACACAATAAAAACTCAAAAGAATTCGGCCTTGCTCCTGAAGTTGCTTTGACTTCGGTTCTCCAAACCAAGCAATCGTCCTCATTCCCGGGCCATTGGTCATATGAAACAAAAGAAAAACAACATTGAAGCAGTATCATAGCAGTCCGATTTCATCATAACTTACATTATCTTTTATCCATCTTCAAATACAGCCGCAATCGTGAAATGACTCTCTTCCACTTCTCGCCTCGGTTTTTCTCCGTCCATTTTCCCTCCTAGCGTCATCGGTGGTCCATTAATTTCCAGCGACGTCCAACGTGCCTCGAAAGCTATCGTATACCTCGTAGATGACCTACACGACGTGTGGATGTTGTCCAGCGACACTTAGGCCCTGGTAAGACATCCCTTTGCGTTGTCAGCGTAGTCATTTTTCTTCTAACACCATCGACGTACAAAGTGCAGGAATTCTCTCATCTGTCACTTTGTAGTTTTTGACCCTACGCCTCTCTTTGGACGTTTTTTCTGGTCACACCATTTTTTGAAGCGCACTGGGCTTCGCTTGCTGTAGATTACAACCCTTTGTAAATCTACCGGCACTAATTTCGACGTACAAAGTGCAGTATATTTGACTGCAAATTTGTAATTTTTCCTTGCCCTTTTTGCGGTAACGAGACGACAGCTGGTTTCACACGTAGTCCACGTTGCTTGACCTGGGGACTTCGTAGAAATTCCGAGTACCTGAGGTTCTGATCTCCATTTCAGACTGCCTGGCCGGATACTTGGGACGACCTCTAATACTTCGGAACAGCTGCTTATACCTACTTTGCCGTTGAATTTCCCTTAAAAAACAATACTCTGCTACTTCCCTTAATAACTGCTTTATTCTAACTTATAAATACAGTTGCAAGAGTATACCCCTTAACTTTAATTAATTATTAATTACCGCGTGTGTGTTTTTCGTGCTTCTCCGCTCAGACCCGCCATTTTCAAAAATGCTTACATAAAAACTTAAATTGTTTCAATCTTTCAATTCAATTCAATTTCCTCAAAATTTAGCAAACAAAGTACCCCGGCTTTGTTTCTATCCTATCCTTACTTTCACTAAATCGACCTGTGATGGTTCGATTTTTTTCTGTTTATTGTTTACTGTCGCCATATCTACTCTGCCATTTTTCTACTCAATAAAAAGCAACAAACAAAATTCCTGGAATGCCACGCGCAATATCCACAAGGGCGCCTAAGCTGGCCCTTACACCACTTTCTTTAAAGGGTCGTTTGCCTAACTTTGCTTTAACCATAGTCTACAATGCATTCTTTAAAATGCGTCACACAATTTTCTTCTAAAATTCACAACCAAATCTAACTAGAGTGCTTTCTTCATAATCTACTCGAATAATCACTTGAAATGTCTTAAATTATCCCAACCGCTAGCCAACAAAAATGTCATGGGGCGGACACCCTTCTCAATATTTATTATTATACTTTAATCAACTCTAAACTGAAGGGGGGGGCCCTGTTAGGGCTTTGCTCAACTACCTAACCTTAAAACCACATGTTGACCACCGCCATTTTCAATATAACGGCGTTCAACCCTTGCTGACTCAAACAACGCAATCTTAATTAATCTTACGGTAGCGTGAATTAATTATCTTTCTCTTACGGAGGCTTCAAATCGTGAGTTCTTTCTCTGAGACTTTGTCAGAGAAGTTTGAACTCACCAATTATTAATCACTATATGCAAGGCTAAATACTTTACTATAAAAGGGACAGGTTTATATTATTCTAAAAATTTGAATATGTTAATCCTAAACAATGATAATATCCTTTTGGCAGAGATGGACAAATCAGCAAGTACAGACAACGAATAAATACCTTATTATTTCGGTTGAGCACAAGAAACCCGAGACACCACAGTTATCTTATAGAGCCCCTGCTCTTAAGAAAACACGTCTTTACCCCATGATGGCTAAAATAAAAAGGAAGCGTCGTTCACTTAAACCTTTGGTCGAACCCCTCGTGTCGACCGCAGCGCCCCCAAACCACTGTTCGAAAATATGGCCATTTCCGTTTGCCGCCAAATTTCAACTTATTACACTAGCGGTGCTGTCCGCGGACTGTATGTTTATTGCCATAAGCACCTGTGTATTCAAACGTTCCGCTATCAGCGCCGCTATGAGCGCTACTACCAGCACTGCTATGAGCGTCGCTAATTGTGTGTCCGTGGCCTTATATAAATTGTCCGAAGCTTACGGCCTTGCAAAGGAAAGCGTTTCATTTATTAACCGTTACACTGGCTGCACTCCCAGTATTCCTGCTTTATCAAATTATATGTATAGAGATTTACATTAAATAGTTTGAGACATGCGTAGTGCACACACATAATATTCGTTTTAGTAAAATTTATTATCAATAAACAGTTTGGGCAATTAATTTCTACACAAATGCATATTTCCCATTGCACATTATGTGTAATATTAATAATAATATAATAACAATACATATAATAATAGATAATAAGCGCAGAGATAAGATAAAACTTTGAGAGGGAAATAACACAGAAACTGCGAATTTTATTCTGAATCAGTTTGTTATAAACAGCGGTGGCGCCATCTATTCGAAAAGCGGTAAACTACAGGAATTCCCACCCTTCGTTCAAACATAACACAACAATCCGGACAAAAATCATAGGTATTTCTATTTCCAAGTGATTTCCAAACGAAGGTGATTTTATGGAGATTTTATTGCATACATAGGTAGGTGATTTTTGTGTGCTTGGGTGAAAATCAATGATTTATAAATCTAAAAATAAAATCGTAAGTTACTGCCTATTGTTCAATGATGACTGATTTTCGAAAAGTATTCCCTTTAAATTATCGTTATGCGAAGTTTTCTCCGCTTCAATTCAAACCATTTAAGCATAAAGAATCTCAAACGTAAAAGCAACAATTGAAGAACAATTGGAAGTACCGAAACGCCATTTAGGGTACGTTCTAAAGCATCGTGTCATCCGACCCTTAAACCCGCAATAAACTATATTAGTAGTTATATTTATGTATTAGTTTTCTTGTGGAACATAGCGGAAATATATAATAATATTTATGTTTCCATTACGTATTTTTTTCTACGTTCTATTTTTCAACACAGCAAAAAAGGAATATGATCCTCGCATAATCTGAAACAAATATTATCGATATTGAATAATAAAAAATAACGTTAACATGCCGTTACGAATGTAGAAAGCGTGAGTGGTGAAAATTTGCCAATGGTAAAGAAAATTGGCTTCTGCATTCTGCACATGTTGATAAGCATTGTCCTTTTGAAGGGAACAGTCGTTGAAAACCATTGCATTGCGTATATGGCCAATGGTATGCCATCACTCTGCAAAGATAACAAACAAAATGATATTAAAATTAGACATACCATCCCATACTTTAAAAAAAGATATGGTAGTTCCATGATCTACTTATCCTAACCGATTGGTACCAGTATAATTAAATTTCGGAAGGTATTCAATGATATCGTATACCAGTGCCAATGATCAGGGTTAAGTCATCACCGCCGGGAAAATGAAAAAGAGAAATAGTCATTTTTGTTGAACGAAAACGAAAATCTTGAAAACAAATTCTGCATGGGAATAAAATCGCAACTAACATAGCAAAACCTGAGCTTAAACTGTTGTAATTAACATAGGTATCTCTAATAATTCATAATTAATTCATTATTCAATATAAAGGGAGTGTTGTGAATTCATAAATAATAAATATTCCTTTATCACAACTAGTGTTTGTAGATCAAAACTACCTATTGTAGTGTTAGTTGATACTGACAAGTCACTGACAGGAAAGACGAAATAGATTTATAAAGAGTTGGAAGCTTGGAAGCCAACATTCGACTCGTGATTGCCGAAATACAGCCTGAAGTACTGCAAAGGGTATGTGAAAATTGGACCTATAGATTACCCCATGTACGCTCCAGTCGTGAGAGCTACATGCCCGAAATCATAGTCACATTTGTCAAACACACATGGAACTGAATGGCAAAAGGGATGGCGTAAAGTATGCATAACTTACGTTAAGCCGGACTTTGTTCCCGAAGTAGCAATAGACAAATAATTGACAGGAAACCGCAATAAAATACGCCAATTCAGTAATGAATGCAACGCTAGTCATCGGGATCTGAAACAATGAAGAAACACTTAATATAATCGCTTAAATACAGTAATAAAATACAATACAATACAATACAATACAACACAATACAACACAACACAACACAACACAACACAACACAACACAACACAACACAATACAACACAACACAACACAACACAACACAACACAACACAACACAACACAACACAACACAACACAACACAACACAACACAACACAACACAACACAACACAACACAACACAACACAACACAACACAACACAACACAACACAACACAACACAACACAACACAACACAACACAACACAACACAACACAACACAACACAACACAACACAACACAACACAACACAACACAACACAACACAACACAACACAACACAACACAACACAACACAACACAACGCAACGCAACGCAACGCAACGCAACGCAACGCAACGCAATGCAACGCAATGCAACGCAATGCAACGCAATGCAACGCAATGCAACGCAATGCAACGCAATGCAACGCAATGCAACGCAATGCAACGCAATGCAACGCAATGCAGCGCAATGCAACGCAATGCAGCGCAATGCAACGCAATGCAACGCAATGCAACGCAATGCAACGCAATGCAACGCAATGCAACGCAATGCAACGCAATGCAACGCAATGCAACGCAATGCAACGCATTGCCACGCAATGCGACGCAATGCGACGCAATGCAACGCAATGCAACGCAATGCAACGCAATGCAACGCAATGCAACGCAATGCAACGCAATGCAACGCAACGCAACGCAACGCAACGCAACGCAACGCAACGCAACGCAACGCAACGCAACGCAACGCAACGCAACGCAACGCAACGCAACGCAAAGCAACGCAATGCAACGCAATGCAACGCAATGCAACGCAATGCAACGCAATGCAACGCAATGCAACGCAATGCAACGCAACGCAATGCAACGCAATGCAACGCAATGCAACGCAATGCAACGCAATGCAACGCAATGCAACGCAATGCAACGCAATGCAACGCAGCAACCCAATGCAACGCAATGCAACGCAATGCAACGCAATGCAACGCAACGCAATGCAACGCAATACAACGCAATACAACGCAATACAACGCAATACAACGCAATACAACGCAATACAAAGCAATACAACACAATACAACACAATACAATACAATACAATACAATACAATACAATACAATACCATACGATACGATACGATACGATACGATACGATACGATACGATACGATACGATACGATACGATACGATACGATACGATACGATACGATACGATACGATACGATACGATACGATACGATACGATACGATACGATACGATACGATACGATACGATACGATACGATACGATACGATACGATACGATGCGATACGATACGATACGATACGATACGATACGATACGATACGATACGATACGATACGATACGATACGATACGATACGATACGATACGATACGATACGATACGATACGATACGATACGATACGATACGATACGATACGATACGATACCATACAATACAATACAATACAATACAATACAATACAATACAATACAATACAATACAATACAATACAATACAATACAATACAATACAATACAATATAATACCATACAATGCAATACAATAAAATACAATGCAACCTTTATTGGTCAACAGTTACAAGCCTTTTATATACTAATCAATAGCACAACATAATTTGATCGACTTCATAATGTGGTCGTCAAGTAATAAGATTGTGTCCGCAAAAATTAGGCATAGGTCTATAGAAACTAGCGTATCACGCGACAACTGCCAACGTCGGGTGAGTGGGGCAGCCAATTATAGTGGGGCCGCCGACTGGTGGGAGAGCAGGTCTAGTCAGGGCGGTTTGGTTTTGCGTTTCGGAGCACATGCATGCAACGGCAGAACTATCGCAGATCTAGCAACGCTTCATAACAATCATATCTTTGCAATCGCGATGTACCCTCCGCTAGAACAGCTTCAGATCATCAAGTGGTATTACGGTGGCAATTCGGCGCAACCGTGGGTGGATTTGTTTGCAATCACTTTTGAAGGCAGACCTATCCCGTGCAGCCAAACCATTTTCAATATTGTGCATCAATTTGAAAAAGATCTTTGTCTAAAGAGCTGCAGTACTTGTCATCCAAGGGAGATAATTCCACAAGAAATTGAGGCAAAAGAATGACGGGATGTACTAATCTGCGGTTCTGTAGTACTGGACGATAAGAAATCCACTCGAGGGATTGGCGAGGATTTGGGATTGGTAACAAAACCGTTGCTAAGGCTCCGAAGAAGGGTGACTTCCGGAGTTATAAGTACTCGAAGACTCAGGAAACCTTCGCAGAGGACAGTATTCGTAGAATGGAGTTTTGTGAAACTGTCATGGAAAAGGCGAACGCAGATGAAAATTTTATACAAAATATTATTTTTACTGATGAATCGACTTTTCCGTTACATGGTAAACATAATCCTTACATTCTTCTGGGCCCAACAAAATCAGCACCGAAGTTATGCTTACCGTACTCAATATCCCGAAAAACTAAATGTTTGGGCTGGTATTCTAGGCAATCATTTAGTTGGTCCATTCTTTATCGATGGATCTCTTAGCGCCCAGAAGTACCTTACTTTGCTGCAAGAGCAAGTACTTCCAAAGTACTTAGCAAATTACAGAAGCTGCCAACACTGTAACAGCCGAAACGCTCTCTGGCGTGAGGGACAACTTCTACAAACGGCTCGGATACTGTCTTGCAGCGCAAGGCGGAATCTTTGAGCCCGATAAAATAATGTTTATTTAATTGTTTATTCGTAGTAGAATATTAGTTAACTAATATTTTTTTTTGAGAGCATTAAATAAAAGAGAATTTAGAAATTATGTATGCACCATGTACGTGCATTTTTAAAAGAAGCACAAAAGCGAGCGCACACAGTCCTGCGAACAACAAACTACTTGCTACTAGCACACGAAGCGCGCACCGGGGAACCGCTTAGCCGCTGACAAATACTGTATGTGTAAAGGTCTTCCTTGTAGCTGATACCGAAGTATTAATATTAAGGATATCTTGACAATACCGTATACAACTTTAATTAGCAAACTTGTAGTCGTTTTTAGCTAGTATATTTCCCCCCTTTTAACCAATGTTAGTGTAATAAAGATTTAAGAATCACAAATTAAGAAACTCCATTTTCTACAGCAAAAACAAAACTAGTAACTTTTGCATTGAGCTTAAAGGATAATACAAAACCTACAACCTTAAATAATTGGCGGTGATAGAAATGAAAGTAGTGAAAGTGATACCAATCAACCACTAAAGTAGCAAAAAATGAACCAAATGCATTTACAAAATCCCTACTTAATCAACCGTCAATAATATTATCCACACGTCCCTCACTCAGTACGTTCTCTAAGGTACTTACCAATGACACCATGAAGAGACAAGTGCACAGGACAACCAAGGAAATCATAGTTTGCGCCAGCGTCACAAAAGTGAACAAGTCTTCAATCTGCGTGCACATTCTCAATATAGTTTGAAAATGTTCTGTTACTCTGATCATTTCTTGATCCATAGCTTCTTGCACCACCGCAATTTCTTGTAAAGGTTCAGCTTGCGGATCTAAACCCAACTTCACATGACATCTTTCTCGGAGTGTTCTGAAAGCTCCTTGCACAATCAACAGTTGCGCTGAAATATAGCTCACCAATGCAACGTAAAGACTATCAAAGCCTAAAACAAAACATGTTGGAAAATTACTAATGACGGTAGGTTTAAGAGTTTGTACCAACAACCATCCATCCAAAATTGAAAACGCTGAAGCCTTGGAAGAGAATAGCCGCGCTGTAGCGTAACTGCGACTTCTTATAGTCAAAAGGAATTAGGCTGAAGTATGGTAACGTCAACGTTGCTAAATCTGTCTGGTTTCTACTAGAAGTAAACTCATTCTTGTCAAAAAGGAGGACTTTGAATGATGACACGCAAGCAGAAACAGAAACAGACAAAGCTAAGAATAGGAACGTAATAGTAAAGACATCTTTAACTTTCTTCTCTTCCTTGATCAATTTTTCTGGATGGAACTCCCCGTATGGTTCGTAGATACCTTCATACGCATTAAGAGTATCAATGATCTTAAATATCTTCGATCTATTATAAAACCAGAGGAATACCTTGATATCAGATAGGAAGTGGGTCATGCCCATGTTGACATTTTTGATAAAGTTGTGCATGTTATTAAAAGTATTCTTGAAGGAAAGTAGCTCAGCTGGCGTAAAAATCACGCAGGAATACAATATCCAGAAGGTATTGTAGACTAGGTACCACATCTTTAACAAAAACTTTGTATTTGGACCTGGGATCCACAGACCTGCCCATTTGAAAAGAATTTCATTCACGTAAAAGAATTGCGCCATTTTTATGAAGATTTATGTGGAATTTTAGGACATGGTTCGGGCCTTTATATGCGATGGGAGGTCTTTATAATTTGGGAAGTGTTTATGTTCGACGGCACTGTAATTACAACTTTGCGATACCGTTGCGGCATATGCAATGTATGCCAGTGGCGTCCAAAGTTTATCTGATATTACCTTCTCTTAAAATGCTTGCTAATTGGATCAATTCTATTTCATAGGCATTTTTGCAATTTTAAAATTTGTTAGGTTGTGCAAAAATAATGTTTTCTGGATTATCTCACATTCCAATAAAATTACAAACACAAGTTGGCTTAGAGTCGTTTTTGGGAGGTTAGTCGACGTACTGTCACCCATAGCAACGTCGCAAATATTGCGTAAGTAGTGTCCAGTCTGGCTGTACCATTGCTCTATGAAGAGTTAGCATCAAAACATCCCATATAGCCGTTAGGGTAAAATGAAAAACCGTGTACGTTAGTGTGCACACCGGAAATTGCCGGAAATGACTGGTAGACCATTTGTATTTCTATAAAAGAATGATCCTTTTCTAGATTTTCTCACTTCTTTTTTTTACTTTTAACAATCTATCTCGATAATTAAATTTGAATAAGCATTTGAAAATATGCAATACAGTCGGTCTAATAATGGAAGATGTCTTGTCTTGTCGTGTAAGATACGCCAATGAAATTAGTGATGGTCCAGTACATAGTGTGTCATTAGAAATTTGGTGTTCTAACCAGCAATTTGTAAAATAATTGGCAGGTGTCGGACAACTCGAAGTTTCCTTGTTTCCGCACAAATAGGTGAGACTAAAGTCTGCAATCCATATGCACGAGTGTCCCCAATCATTTCATACTTAGGTTATTTCCTATTGGTTAGCGTTCTATTATTATGACTTATGTATAAGACGGTATAAGTAACTAACAGTTCAGCGGCATTAAGCGGCCCCCAAACAGGCGCGGTGGCAGTCGATGGCGACCCACACACCAAAGTGATGTGCATCTCATAATCGCATGCCCGCTACTGTAGGAATTAAAAATATTGGCGTAAAAAACGTATTTTACTATTTTATGTAGTGTAATTAGGGTTTATACAAAAATCTGGTTTTGAAAACACGGTTTTCGAATTAAAAATTGTCAAAAAGCCGGTTTAAACCGGTTTTCGAATTTTAGCAGACAAAATCAATATAATTAAACTTTATACAATGTTTTTAAGAAATATTATTACGTATTCCATTTAAAACAAAATAGTTAAACCAAAAAAATGAGAAATATAATTAAACAACAAAACATAATGTGTACTGGAAACGATTGCTTAATATTGTTCTTATTCTAGATCAAAAATTAACTACACTGTTTTCTGGTCTGTTATTAGTTGTTTCAAATAATGAAATGTTCTCATTCAGCGAACAATTACTTCTTCAGGGTTTTCAAACCACCATGGATATTTTTATGAGCATTGCCTTATGAATATACGGGTGTCCGTCCCACTTTTCTTCCCGCAGTAAATATCATTCTGCGTAACACATTTTATAGGAATCAATGTGAAATTAGACTCATGCCACAAAGCAGATATTTTTCAAATGTTTCTCCAGTAAAATTAATTAAAAGTTAGAAGAGATTGAATACAAAATTTTCAGTATTTAGGACAACCAATAAACAACTAAATAAAGATAGAAATGCTTTGTGAACAATACAGCTAAGTCAACTTAGAGACGTAGATAATATTTAATTTTATATATAGAATATGAACAATACTCAGTAGTCGCAGGACAGTTTATGTTTTTCCAGTATATTTCCGAATTTTAGTTTTTTTTTAAGTAGGTCTTATTTTTGTATTGAGTAGGGACATTTAATTAACTTGATTTTTTTCAAAAATAGGTATTTTCATATGTCGTTTTATTGTATGCAACAGTCTTATGCCTAAAGACGGAAATAGTCCAAGGAAGCAACATAAAGCATTTCTTTATTTTAAAGAAGTATCTAATTATAGATGTTAGTGACTATCGACTCTTTTTTCAATAATGTATAACAGGGTGCCTCTTATTTGATCAAACATTGTTTTCAAAAAGGCATACCATACCAAAGGCGTACCAGAACCAGTTGTAGCTTGCTGGACTTCGTTTTGCCTTTGATTGCATTTTTGACAAATTAAGTAATTGGAAATCATGAAATGGGTTGATATCTACAATCAAAAGCTTATTGATTATTTCTGGTATTTGTTTTTTTTTATTTTGACAGCCGGCAGCGACCGCTAAATACTTTTTAAAATGATAAAAAAATTATTGTATTGATCTTCTGGTCATAACATTTTGAAAGGGTGGCCAAAAATTGATAAATGAAGAAACACCCTAACCGAGAATCATAAAAATACATTTATTTTTACTACCCCTTTTATTGGATTTTTGAAAATTGGTTTAAATCTGGTTTAAACTAGGGTTAATATTTTTATAAAAATATCGTAAATATTTAATTACACAATGTAACAAAATCATTGTTGTTTATGTAGATCAGAAATTACAAGAAAATACATTCTCACCGTACTTGGCAACTAAAAATCTTGTCATTGTTGGGAATAGGAATGAAAGAAAAGCAAAACTCTTATATTTAATTTGTGTAATGTAATAATTAGAATCAATTACAATGTGTACTACTAGTGTTACGGTTGTTACATATAGGTTCTGCAAGACTAAGTATTTCAGTGTAACAGCGATTTACTTGTTTAATATAATTTTGCACATATCACTAAGCTATAATGTTAGTTTGATTGAACTAACGTTGTGCTATAGGTGTTATATAAAATGAAAAAGGAATCTTCGGGCGTGATTACCAACCACACATGATCTTCTATTCGGATTCCATGGTCTTCACAACTGCACAGAAAGAGTATGCTGCTTTGAATATCTGAAACAACAACCCATCAAAACATGGCAAACGACAAAGTTATTTCAAATCACAAACCGATACAAAAGTTGAAAGGCTGATTGGTTGAAACTTTCCAATAGTGAAGTAAATTGGTTTCTGCAGCCTGGTCATGTTGATCAAAATGCTCCGCTTGAAAGAGATGGCCGAGGTGTACCAATCACAGTAAAACAAAGCGTCTGGGATATCTTGAGCCTAAAAAATGGTTGTTAAATATGTGAAGGGTTTATACATTATTCACATACGTCATTGGTCACTTTGGTGCCAAAATATGAAAATATGAAAAGTTCACACGTTACGGCTGCTAAAAATACCAACTCCATAAGGAATGTCATGCTAAAAATTGGTAACTAAAATTGCGAAAAAATCAACATTTTTTTACTCTGTAATAATTAGTATTCTAAACAAACCGTTGTAACCATGAAAATACAAGAGCACGAAGATCCAAGTGAATACATTGTTTGCCCTAAAATATAATACGTGAACAATTCTTCCATATCTTCACAGGTTCTGAAAATCGAACATTGTTTACGTTTCACCAGACATTGTCAATTTCTTACTTTATGAGAACTTGGACTCCTATAGTTAGTCTTTTCATTTCATAATTCATTTCTTGCGTTAGCAATGGGCCATCTCCACTCTTCAAGAATGGATTTATTCCAAGTTTCGTGATGGATCTTTTGCGAATTGATATGAACGATTTCTGGACTAGACGAAATTGTACAGATATGAAGCTAAGTATGCTTACGTAATAAAAGTCAAATGCTAAAAGAATACTAAAATATTTGGTGGGAAAGATCAGTCAGCTAAGTGAACTATGGGTTTCCATCCGAAAATGACAGTTGTGTGCATTGCTCGTCACCAGCACCGTCTTGATGAAAAATAGTGTTGTTTTGGAAAGGCATTTTTGAAATTTCAGGTCAAGCAACAATAATCGTGATGTAAACAACAGGTTAAATAAGAATCGATAAAAACTAACAGTTAATAGCGAACAATAATTATATTAATAATAACCTCAAACAATAACCAATACAGACAACTGTCAAACTCGGATGGTCGCATTCATCGGTCATCCATAGTTCACTACGCTGATTCATTATATCACTATATACTATACATACATATCTAAGAGAGATAGATATACTATTTTCTCAGCTCTTTAAATAGTGAAAGCAGACAAGAAAACTCGGCTACAGTTATTTAAACCCATAAATAACATAACAAACAAACGAAATTATATTTTATAAGCAATGGACAATTCAATCACCACGCATAGAATAAGTATTGGTAATACTATAATTACGCCAATTCAAAATAATAACAAACTGGTACCTACGACCTAGCTTCACGATTTATTGAGCAACGCACTAACATGAACTTCCATACTATGTTGTGTCTATATTTGTGTTGTTGTGAGACCGTGCGGGCTTTTATTTGCGTCCGTGCTCAACCGTTTGTAGACCCAGTTGGATTAATAAAACGATAGCTTCTTTCAAGTTGTACGCGCGATTCAATTTACAACTAAATTAGAATTAAGAACTGTAAGAAATGCAACCCATAAACTACCTCTGCACCAAAATTCAAACCCATACACTTCAAAATATATGAGATACATGAGAATTTGTTTCACACTGTATATTATGCATGTAACTAGACGGAATAAATGTTTTACTCTGAATCTTTTGTTATATTTCGAGTTTTTTTGTATGAAATATAATTAGTTTATCATCTTACATGGCATTTTTTATCATAAAAATTTCCTTATAAGTAATTATTGATTTTTTTCGCACTTCTGTATATACCCGCCACCACTGTGCAGAGGCTGGTAGTTATCTACAAAATAATGACTTTAAGTTTATACCAAGTTATACCTTACATTTTTATACAACTTATATAACTTACTATCATCGGTTATTTATTATTTTTAATTTAATTACACGGTAATTTAAGCCTGCGTAATATACTATTTGTAATTTTTAATTAAGTGGTAATTTATATTTAAAATTAATAATTTTAATTTCAGCGGAAATTACCAAAATAATTAATTACTGTTATTTAACATCCCTGAGAACTGCTTGGCGTGTTATTCACTGAATCCAATGTTCATTGTTGATGAAGTGAATACACGGAGTTAGGTCAAGATACGCCGAGCATCACCAATGACAAACCTTGGATATATATTCCGAATAATATTCGTAATAATGGTTTATAGTTTATACAATTTAATACCTACTTCTATTTGATCAAAATTTTGATGTTTAAGTTTGCAAATTAGCAGGAAAGCAGGCTTTGAAATAAAAATAACTTAAATCGTTAAGATATTTTCATTTCACAGCAAGTGTTACAAGTTTATTTTCGAGAGTCTTCATCATGTTACATTTGTTAAACAATTGTGTTCAGAATCAAATATATTAGTCAGATTTTATTTAGTTGTTGAGACACTGTAAAAAAGTATATTTGGTCGACTGAATTTTCTAGGTAGGTTGAAATGAAGGTTTAATCTTGAATAGTTTAATGCTGTGAAAAAGCAAACCAATGTAATAAATCTGATGCGCCACATATTTCTCTACTTGGCGTTTGCCGAGTTTGTACTTGCGTTATAATAGTAAGGAAATACCAATTTACAAAGAAGGTACACTGAATGCACATTTCAGTCTACCTGTAGAATTCTATTACGTAGCAATTTTTAAACAAAGAAAAATGGGCTCAAAATGTCAGAAGTCAAATCCGTACATATCCTAAAAATTAACCTGATAGAATTCTGTAGGTAGAGTGAAAGCGTGAACATTGAACATTGAAGCTATGAGAGAAAAATACATGTAACAACTCTGTGAAGTAGTAATAAACTTGTTAAACTGGGCAGTAATCAAAGAATGAAACAATCGAATGATCCGGTATCATTAGCCCAAGCGGAAGGTGAAAATAAAGTTGTAACTTTTCTTCCATTGTATGGCATTTTATTTAATAAGGTTAGCGCTTTCGCTCTAATTTAAGAGCATCATCAGACCTAAAATATACATAATCGAGAGATATAACTCTCTTGTAATGTTTTATCTCTCGATTATGTATATTTTAGATCTGATGATGTTCTTAAATTAGAGCGAAAGCGCTAACCTTATTAAATAAAATGCCATACAATGGAAGAAAAGTTACAACTTTATTTTTCCATATTTAAAATTTGGGCAAAAACTTGGACCCGCCCCATTGAAAAACAAGTGCTGTACCACAGAGTTGGCAATATGGGTTTCTGTTAGTATATAGTATATACTAAAGTTCAAGATGTAATCTTTCATTTCAACCTACCATGAAATATGATTGTTTTATAACCTACTTAAAGAATTTGATATCGCCAAATTAACTTTTTGGGAGTGTATAAAATCTACAAAAAATCTGATCTTTTCACGATTTGAACCCAATCTACACAAAGAAGCGTTACGAAATACATCCTCAAGATCCAGCTACCAAACTCTGTTTGGACCAACCAAAATCAATTCTCCAAAACAATAGATTTTCGTAGTGTGGTACAAGTGATCATCTAAATAAGTTACATTATATGTGCTTAATTATTTGATAGTTTTACATTTTTCTGATCTCAAAAAGAAAAAGCTGCCTTATTCACCTCCTACACATACCAGGGCCGGGGTCTGGCCTGTAAGGTGTCAATCTGGCACCGTTGTGTGACATACATTAATTATCCATTCCAAAATAACACGCCTATTTTTAAGCGGTTTGCTGAGGAACGCTAAATATGTAACTGAAAATCAATATTACCCGCTATCAGTATACCCTGTTGAAAAGTTCCATACCATTGGAATAGAATAGCCAGTAAATACTTGAATCTTGAATGTTGATACTCAAAAGGTATCCAACTGAGGTAAGGTAATTTCTTGGTAATAATTCTGACTGTAGAATTAGCCACAATTGCGTCAGAGTTTTCATACAGCGAATCAGCATTAATCATCACCAATGTAAACGCTTCAATGCATCCAGCTATAGCAATACATCCAGCTAGACTGGTCAGAATGATTGTTCTCACTCTATTCACCAAAACATCATTCTTCCAAGATTTTTTCAATTTGTCGGTTGTGCATAAATCCTGGGCATCACTACTGCTCCTCAAAGTGTCCAGAACCTTGAAGAGTTCAGCTCTCTTGTAGTGCCATAAGACCAATTTAACAAAACCCCAAATATGGGTGGTAACCATTTTGATGTAGAACATGAAAACTGTCATATCGGATAGACTTTCGTTGAATTTCATGCATTCGCAAATAGGGTAGAGAATGCATGAATACAGGAGTACAATTGTATTGTAAACATAATAAAATATTCTTTCAATTCGACTTCCATGCGGTTCTGGAATCCACATTCCCGCCAGCTTAAGAACTGTGTTGTTGATATCTAAGAATTCATTCATTGTTAATGAGAAGAATTTCAAGTATTAATGATGATGCTGAACTAGATCTCGAGAGGTTTTTCTGGTAACTATCACTTGACTTATTGGAAACAGCTCACACGAGTGACTGAAGACATTGAGTGACCTAGACCTAAAGAATATTATGTAAGGGAATCTAGCGGTTTGTTCTGGCAAGCACCAACTGATGGTGGTCACACGGCGAAGTTATAATTAATATTGTATTTATACATGTGAACCAAACGCCTCTATGGTATGCACTAATTAATCAATCGAAATAGATGAACTAACACCTGTTTTTATCTCACCTAATTAGCGAGAACACCGAGGGAATCCGTTATTTTAATGGATTCTAGATTTTTAGAGAACGCAGGCATTGATTGCCCTATATGGCCTATATCACTTTGATATCAATAAACCCGCTCCTTGTACTGATGTCCAAAGGTTTATATCTCCGAATATAAAGTTCTTCAAATTCTTTATGAAATTCTTGAGCTCTATGTGTTAATACCCAGGTTATCTTATTATTATACCATTTTAGTTCTTGGATTTTATAGTTTTTGGATTTTATATTGCATGATGGTCAGACTGACTAGTGGTTATACCACGCATGTCTGAAATTTATATGTTCTACCTTTATGTTGTCTATTGTTTTGTATTCGACAGATGCAGGGATGGTTTTCTTTAGCTCCAGGATAAGAAGGAAGTTTGAGATGCTTAACTTTGAAGTCTCTGGATCCTCCTCCGCTTCTATGGATTTTGCGAGCTAGTCGGGAGCATGTCTCTGTTCTCAGTAGGTTTGCATCTGGGAAGCTATTTCCAAACAAGGCGTACTGACTGCGGTGAAGGGGTGGCACATATCCACAGGCAGATTGCTTGTGGATGTCCACATTAGGGTGGTTTAAAAATGCATGGCAAAAATTTTTTGATGATAGAAACCTACGATTCACCCAAATCGTCTCCCAATTCCAAAAAAAGTGGACACGTATTATTTTCAATATTTTGATATTTGGTGGGACCTGTCGAGGTCTCAAATTTATATGGAAAATTCATTGGAAAGATTGAAAGATTTTTTTGGTATTTTTCAAATAAATGTTCCGTGTTGGGGAAAACTTAAGATTAAAAATGTAAATGTTTAACGACATACTTTGTCAAAGTAATATTATAGGTTAATAATATGGTGACATACACGCTGGATGTAAATTTTAAATAAATCAAAAATTACAGCCACAACCTTGATTTGAACCAGGGACCTTTACGTCTCTAGCACAATGCTGTCCTCAATAGCTCAGATGGGAGAGCATTGTGCTAGAGACGCAAATGTCCCTGGTTCAAATCCAGGTTGTAGCTGTAATTTTTGATTTATTTCATGTTTACATCCCGCCTGTATGTCACCAAATTATTAACTTAAGATTAAAGTTATAGGACTTGTAGAGGACTTTCCAAGGGAGAATTTGACCTATTATACATATGGATTTGACGCCCCCAACCCTTAAATGAAAAAAGTCTGATGTGGCCAGGCACATGACTTTCTCATACTACATATAAAATTAATAGTTTAGCTGCATGAAATTCTATTTGGTTGAGATTGGTCGTGTCTACGCTGATGTTATGACAATACCTACTGTCAATAGAATTAAAATATCTGTCAAATCCTGGCTAACTAGTTTTATTTTAATGCAGACACGACCGATCTCTATCAAATAGAATCTCATGCAGTTCAACTATTAATTTTAGATTTAGTATGATAAAGTCATGTGGCCATATCAGATTTCTTTTATTTACGGGTAGTTTTCAGCGCACTGTGGGGGTGGGTTGGGGGCGTCGAATCGATATGTATAAATTGGAAAGTCCTCTACAAGTCGTTTAACTTTAATCTTATGTTCTCCCAAACCACGAACAATTATTATTACTAAAAAATGTCTTTTTCCCATGTCTTTTCCCATGTAAATATGAGCCATCGACAGGTAACATTAAAGATCAAAATTTCAAAAAAATACGTGTCCAATTTTTTTGGATTTAGAAACGGGGGATCGTTGCTTTCCAAATAAAAATAGCCAATTTGAACCACCCTAGTCTACATAGAGGTGCCTATCACCGCTTCTGGGGATTATTAATTTATTACACTCGTCAGTCTTCTCCGCCAACTTAACGCTCTACAGTACCACACCATTGGCTATGACGGTCAACTTCGTCAAAAGTATATTGATATTTAGCTTAAGTAATGCCGTGTCAATGCCCTTTGCCTTTAAAAAACATATTGATGTGAATGTAGAATATTGTGTTTTTCAACTATCTTTTCAAAAACTTCCCAAAATTAGATCATTACAGGCTCTTCATCATATTGAACACTAGTTAATAACAGTAAAGGTAGATTCACACCAGTAGTGCTGGCCACGGTCAAGTCACGGTCAATTTTTAATAGACCAATCATAGCTCGGTGATTGTCATTGGGCGTGTACAACCAGATCTAGCAGAAATCGCTAGCGCTAGCGGCGCCGTCGGACCGGCTGAACGGTTACACAAGAAGTATATTATCTCCGCTCGCAAGATGGCGACCGCTTAGTGCCAGCGCTTACCAAGCGCTAGCACCGCTTAGCTAGCGCTGGCCAGCGCCCGATGTGGTTGTACACACGCAATGTGTTTGGTCTATTCAAAATTGACCATGACTAGCACGACTGGTGTGAATCTACCTTAACAGATACAGAAATGCCAGCACCATCCACTACAAAAAAGAAGTGTTATCAATAATTTGTTCAATAGATCTGAGAAAGATATTTGAGAAGATTTTTGATGTTGATGGAAAACAGACTGAAGAAAAAACATAAAATGAGTCCAACGTAGGAATGTTGGATATGTTACTGCAAAAGTTCGAAGAATAACTTTCGGTACACTCATACCTCGGTATACGGGGTAAATGAAGTCAATTGCCACAAAAGGTTAAGAAAAGTGCAAAAACATGGTAGACCAGAAAATAAGGTACAGAAGGCGACTTTATGAAACCCAGTGCTATAAGGAGCAATTATTAACATTAGTTTTAAAAGGCGGGTTTCTCACTATTGGCATGCGTAATAAACAGTCAAATACCTTAGTATCTGGTAGATTTAAAAATTGAGGATGACGTAGCCCACCATTGGGCGAACTTACTGTATAGCCGAAGAAAAAATAATGCATCAGCCCTACATTTTTTTGTAGATATTTAACTCTATCCAATCAATTTTAAACCGTTGTTTTTTGAACAATCCCTAAATTATTTAATTTAAATTTCTTGGTGAAACGACTATGTATTATTAGTTGCCAAATTTCGAAAAATTAGGTTTAGATCCAAATGAAAGCTAATATAGTATATTATATAATACAAGTTTTATAAGATAAAATTGACGCACGACTTGGAACGGAGTGCATCAATATGTCTTTTAAAACGAGTGTTATATACTATTTCTTCAACGTTGCGACATTGATTTTACATAAATTTCGAAAATTGCGTTGCCATCTTACAATATATAGTACTTTTATCTTCAACAGTTGGTAGTAGTAGCAAAACTGACAAACACAACGAGGCGACCGAATAGCGATTGAATTGTCAGCATTATTTGACACTTGGCATCAATATCACCAATCTTGGAAAACTAAAAGTTACTAAAATCTAGTGATCTAGTATTTTCATAACGACACCGAAAGCGGTTTCGTTTGACTTTATAACGAACGCAAACTAGAAAAAAATAATAAATACACACTTTTCGTATCTATTGTATACAAATTTAGAACATATACTTGTGTGCTCTAAATTTGTTCCAAAATGTGTTTTCCGTGAAAGTTTTGAGATCGAATAACGGAAAAATAGCCATATAAAGAGCGGCCATATAGCAAGGTCTGGGTGTATTCTGTACCACATGATTAGCAAACGTGAGGAATTCCAAATTTGAACGCACAGTATAACATTTTATTTTCTAAAAGTTAATACATGTTTAATTTAATTGAACGTTAGCAGATACAAAGCATTGTGTGGAATATCTTTTTGAATGTTCAATTACATATTTATGCTAATGTAACCCTTATATGATTATGTAATGTAATGTATATAATTACGTAATTATATTCAATTATCTCTACGTGTATTCCATAAACCGCGGAAACTTTCAGACTGACAAATATGGGAATACGAGAAATTATTTATTATAATAAATCACAAAGAGGTTAAAGATTTATTTCATCAATTTTTTAACTCGTTATGGCTTTTTGTGGAACGAATTTGGTGTGCAAAAATACAATAAATTTAAATAGGCGGGAAAGTGGTGTATCTAAGGGGGGGAAACGTAGAAAGTTGAAACAGTAAAATCCTGCTGGGTTCGATTTTTTTCTAAATATTTACTGGGCCATTGCGAGAGAAACCTGAGCGACAGTACTATGATCCTGAAATCATGATTCGTTGTCTCAAGTAGCTACTATACGTGAATTTGACGTAGAGTTTGGCTAGAAAATGTTCATTGAAAATGGCTGGACTTAAAGAGATTTTAACCCGGGACCTTAGGCGTATGAGTCAACTGCCTGTTATAACTACATACTTAGATCACAGCTTCACCAGAAGATCTTCAATAAATATTAACATGATTAAGGACTGGAATATATAAAAGTTCAAAGTTTTGTAGTTTAATCAGAATCGCAATCAAACAACAATATTTTCTATAATTTAATGTATACAATTTAGTTTAACCAATTTAGTTGCTTTACAAATTACGAACATTTTATTATTGCATAGTTACCAATACCACACATCCACCATCTTCTAATTATGAACTCATATTCTTCACAACAGCGCAAAAGTAGTATGCAGCTTTGGATATCTGAAATAATAGTCTTTCGACCATAAGTACAGAGACCAACATGGTGTATTAATATTACGAACCGAGACAAAAAATGAAACTCTGATTGGTTGAAACTTCCCAATAGTGAAGTAAATTGGCTTTTGCAACATTTGCATATTGATCAGAATGCTACGTTTAATTGAGATGTCTGCGGTGTACCAGTCAGAGTCAAATAAGGCGCATGGAATCTCTTGAGCCTAAAGAATTCGCAATTATTATTAAATGATTAATAAGAAAACAATATTTACTTAGAATATAAACTGCTTCCGGGTTATGCCGTGTGTCAAGATTTGTTAATGCTGACGTTTCGCGAACCATGTTGCCCGCTTCTTCAAAGCTAATTGAATACTGCAGACCTACCAAGAAAGTCTCCCTCATATACCTAAATTTACACCTCACTGCGCACATCTGGAGCTACCGCTCCATGTGCTTTTCCACCTGACCGCGTTAGGATCGATTTCCAGACCCTACTAATGTTAGTACCGTCCTCGCGATTGATGTTGTCAGGATGTTTGTAAATTTCGATGGCTTCTCTAATAAGCCTTCCATGATAATTACCCACCCTTGCCAACATCTTCGCGTCATCGAAATCCATTGTGTGTCCCGACTCGTGGCAGTGTTGAGCAACAGCGGACTGTTGAATCGATTCAACAGTCCGCTGTTGCTCAACACTGCCACGAGTGTAAATTTAGGTATATAAGGGAGACTTTCTTAGTAGGTCTTCAGTATTCAATTAGCTTTGAAGAAGCGAGCAACATGGTTCGCGAAACGTCAGCATTAACAAATCTTGACACACGGCATAACCCGGAAGCAGTTTATTTTCTAAATGATTCTGGCCGTGAAAGCCTACGTACTTAGCAAGATGGACACTCAATGGAAAAAGAACCATTCTTGGCTATGCCGTACTGATGAGGACTAATAGTCCGAAACACTGTGTCTACGGTTGCTTTTTCGATCTTCGTATGACGGAATTGCCCGACAAATACCTTTTTCCTTATATATCTCACCGTCGATTAACCAGTTTTCCTTTTAATTTCCATGGGCTATAATGTACCTGGGGTGTACCAGTCACCTCCGGCGCGACGTCACTTCTTCTCTTCGAATCCTGAAGATGTTGGGACTGAAGCACCAAATAGGGTATTCTGGTCATGTCAAAATTTAAGCAGATATTCGGTTTAACCTATTGTACATTTTATGAGGATTCATAAAGTTAAGCTATGAGCTTTTTGATTTAGTTCTTCTATGAGATAATTGCAATTAAAAGTGCATTTCGTTTGAATTCACCGACCACCCTCGGAAATACACGATGATAACCGATCTCTAGTAGCGGTGGCAACAGCGGACAGCTCTCGAACAGCTGATCGGCGGTTGGCGACCCTGTTGTTTGACAACGAATAAAGGTAACTTTTTTGTGAGATGATTTGATCATTGAAACTTGAAGCCAAACATCTCTCATCTCGCTAGTCGGCAATGGTCGGCAATGTAAAGAAAATCTTATCAGGAGTTACTGTTCTACTGCTGTTACAGCCCGGCACAGAACAATGTAGGCGTTGGAGTTTATACATTTTGAACAAGTGTTTGATATAACCTCAATAACCAAAGCAGGTGTCAACAAACCAGCGATTCTAAACGTTGACACAACAGAAGACAAAAATTTACTACGTGCACCCTAGATATAGCAACGTTGTCAAGTCGCTCACTTTGAGCGGTCTTTGTGACGTCACAAAGACCAATCCTAATTCAAACTTCAAACAACGATTTCTCTTAATTTAAAACAATGTTTGATATTTTACTTGTGAAGTAGCAAACAGTAGCACCCATACTTTGTTAAAAATGACAATTTCATAAACACCGGAATACCCTATTGGCGACATTGGTCTTCATTTGACAAATACCTTTCTCCTTTATTTATAACGTCACAAAGGTTTAATATTATTTCTTAATATTATGTATTCTTTTTAATCTCACAATACCAAATCTCGTCGCTACAATAAATAATCATTGAGCAATTATTACTTAACAAAAAATAGTCATCACAGATATTTGATCGTAATGTGTGATTCATTTAGAGGTACATTTTCAAAAATAAAAAAAAAATGTCAATTTTTTCGGGTAATCTTTGTTGTCATACAAAAGAACCATTCTTTAGATTTATTCTTTAAAGATTAGTTCTTTCAAATGTTCTCGAGCATTCCGAGTGCTATTTGGCGAATGACGCGAGCAATGTTGGGTTCCAATTCCTCAATCGTAGCCGGCTTATCCACGTACACTTAGGACTATACGTAGCCCCAAGGGAAAAAGTTTCTGGTTGAGGCCCAAAACAGCACAAAACATAATGCCTGCATAATGCCTGCCGCAAACAAGAAGTTTTGTGCTCCTTTCGTTCCCGAGTTATGGGCAATTCTCGGTTGCGGCTTCTATGGACTTTGGGTTCATAGATCAATTCATAGACCAATTCATAGACCAAGTTCATAGACCTCAAATTTAAAAAAAAATTAAAATTATTGTTTATGCAGAAGTTTTGTGTTAGTATTGTTCGTGTAAGAAAATAGAAGTTTTGTGCTCCTTTTGTTTTTGAGTTACGTGTTTGCAATTTTCGGTTGGAGGAAATCAACAATAGAAATGTTTATTATAATATTTACAGAAAATGCCAAACATGTTGTTTACCGACTATTTATAATTTATATGTGAAATCAGGACAACATATTCATAAATTACGTACATTTATAAACCCAATCTTGCTAAACAATAGACTGTTAGTTTTAGCATACCAGAATGCCAGTAATATATACCAACAGATGAAATATTGACAGTTAAGTTATAATAATCATATTATAATAATCATATTAAAATTATAACAATATTAATATGTGTTACTTATACATATACTGTCGAATATCTGTGACACCTAAATATTTGGTAAGTGATAATTGCTCAATGATTATTTATTGTAGCGACGAGGTTTGGCATTGTGAGACTAAAAAGAATGCATAATATGAAGAAATAATATTAAATCTTTGTGGCGTTATAACTAAAAAACTATTTAACAATATTTAATCGGAATTCCACGTGTCCATTATTCAAGTACAAAGAAAAGTTCAGCAAAACTCCGATAAAAAAATGTTGAATAGTTTTTAAGTTGTAAACTCGAACGTATGCATTATCAATACGTGCGCTGCCTGCGAGAACCCTGGCCAGGACGAAAGAGAGAAAAAGAAAGAAAAGAGCATAAAACTTCTAGTTTGCGGCACAAATTAGCACAAAAGTAGCACAATACTTTAGCATCGAAAAAAGTTTGATTTTATTTCGAATTTGAAAGTTAGGTCAGGCATGTCCACAGCTTCCCTTCAGAAAAATACTTATAACTCGGAAACGAAAGAAGCACAAAACTTCTAGGTTGCGGCACAAAACAGCACAAAACTAGCACAAAACTTTGACATAAAAGAAATTTAGAAATTTAGAATGTGGGGGGGTTGAGGACATGGACCCCGTTTAAACTTTCGTTGAACACCATCATGCATTCGCTAAGCGGGAACGAAAAGCACGAGTACAAGGCTATTATCTTGTAAACATAGTAGAATACTTTCTCAGATGGCGTTCCATAAGGTGGAAACTACAGTCCAGCCAACTTAAGAAAATTATTGTTAATATCGAAGTAATCATCTATTGTGAACGAAAAGAAGTGCGAGAAAGAATTATTAGCATCAAGCTGTTGACTGTGCTTTGTGATCCGAATATTCGGCATTTTGATTGGTCAATTTCCAGGGGACGTGAAAAATTATTTCGGTTGCCTATTACAATATTACACGACAGACCAAAAAAATCGACCCGTTTAAGACCATGGTCAGCGGGGCTCGTCGGTTTAAAAAAAAATCGATTTTATAACCGAGTTTTTGGAATACTTGAAAAATGATTTTTAACTTAAAAATGCAGTTTGAGATACTTAAATTTATAAGAAAAATAATGAGATTTTAGAAACGTTACAATGTTCACTTGAAATCTATACTAGATATAAAGTAATTGGCAAACTTATATTGTGAGTCCTAGAAAGAATATTAGAACTCTAGGTCCAGATCAGCCATACTCAACCTTTGGGCCAAACTATAGGTTTCTGGTAGGTAAGGCAAGTCAGCGGCGCACTTTTGTAAAATGAAAATCATTATTACTGTAATAGTCTTACATTCACTTTCTTACTATGCTGGCACTTGGAAGGTAGTACCATTAAAACATCTGGAACCATTATGCACTTTATTTCGACTGTGACATGTATATGGCTACATGACAAGCAACTCATACATGTATATGCACAGATGCGCTTTATCCTATGGGCAAAATGGGCATTTGCCCAGGGCCCCTAACAACAGGGGGCCCCAAACAAGTATTTTGGAAACTCGTTTCTGTAATAGACAACCACACCATGCCAATCCTCATTACCGTTGCAAGCATATCTCAGCGAGACCCCGACTGATTTTTAACAAATTCACTACCGTGGCAAGAATATTGAATTTTATTTTTGCGCTCCTGCCATGCTGGTTGGAGTCCAAAACAAATCTTTTATAAACTACAAAATGAATTAATTAATAAACTAACGTAGTAAGAATATCGAATTTTAACTTTAGCATAGTCCTAGAGGCAGTTTTAGCAGTTAAACTCATTTTTTTGCCATAAAAGAAATATCTAGTTTTGAGGAACCCTTGACAAAGTTGACTAAGAGAAAATACTGTATGAATGAATTGATGATTTTCAGTCAACACTTTTTCTTTTGTTATAGAAATCTATTCTGCCAAAATAAAGTCTTCAAAAAAAGCCTGTAAAATCGATCTTCAAAATGCTTACCTTTAAAAATCTTTATCATTACACAGTGTGTATAAAAAGTAATGTAACTAGTCAATATTTTTTTTTCTAAAAAGAAAAACATTCCAATAAAAGTTTTAGGAAATAGCTTAAGCTACAAATTTAAAATGCTTACAAATAAATCATACTATATATTCAAAAGTATTTTGTATTTATAGCTTAAATCATTTTAATAACATTTATTTATTTTTTTCTTGTAAACTTTTCAGAGGTCAAGGTACTGACATGGTAGAAATCGTATTAACATTTTGTAATTGCTTTTTTTAAACATTTAGTCGTTTTGTATCATTTAAACGACTAACCTCAGGGACTATACAGGGTGCTATATTAAAAAAAAACAACGAATTTGGTCTGCTTCTTACAAATGTATATTCAAAATTCATTCAAGTTTGTAGCTTAAGTAATTTCCTAAAATTTTTATTTGGTTTCTTTCTCCTCAACTTTCAGGACAAGATATTGACACGTTACGTTTCTTCTTGTTAACGTTTTGATGGTATGGAATTGGAATCTTATGCATTAACTAAGAATAGATTATGAAACCGACAATGTTAGCGAAAGAAAGAGGAAATTACTGTTTATTAAAAGAAACATCTCCAAAAGACTATGAAAACTGCATTACAAATTTAATAAGTACATATCCAGAGGACATAGATAGTGACGATGGCGTATTTAAGGATGAAATAATGTTTGCAATATGCAAAATATTAAAAAAGCTGTTCAAGCAGGAATATATCTAGATTCCCTAATGTGAAAAATTATTTATTTTTATTTGTTAAGTTTTGATTTTTAAATTATCAAGCTATTTATTTGTTAATTTGTATTTCTTAAGAATATTCATTTGTTGCTTTAAATAACGATGTAGGTACTTATATTAAATGTTGTTGCAAAAAAATCAAATACCTTACTTATTATTTATGATTTTATTTAGTATTAGTAGGTACATATTATTTTTTTATAAAAAGTAATTCATAATTCAACACGGTATATGGGGGCCCCCAAATTCAAAATCGACATTCAATTTCCGTTCTAGAAAATATAGACATATTATACATACAGGGTATCTATATACAGGGTTAACTATAACCAGTCGCAGTCTTTAACAACATGCTAGACCAGCGGTCGCCAACCGGTGACCCGCGGACCCCTAGGGGTCCGCAAGCAAATTTTGGGGGTCCGTGGACAAATTTGGGACCTTATATGCAGAATAATTATATTCGTTATATGCTGATTATCAATAACGTATCCAAAATGCTTACCTAATAATGAAGAAATAATATCAAAATAAGTAATTGTCCCTTCTTATACATGAAATAAAAGTATATTGTCCTTTTATCTTTTTATCTAAGACAGATATATTTTCTATCAATTTCTGTAATTACGTAATTAGTATTGGATACACCGTCACCATCTACACCATCTTGTGGGAAGAAGAGATTATTTGTTTTAAAAGTAGAATTCTATTTGTCTTTCATGTTATACCTACAATACAAGCTTTTAAATGACACGTGAATCTATACAATCTGAGTCTCCACAACCACCAACACACACCATCAGAAAGAACACGAAACTGGAGGCGGAGAGAATAAAAAGTTCAAAGTTTAAAAATCAATAAAATACGACCATGCCTATTTGAAATTTGTATTCATGTAAGAAAAGGAAGTGAGATGAATACACGACCGCTTTGCGTAGTATGCTCTGAGAGTTTATCTAATGAGGCCACGAAACCTATAAATCTCGACACTTGCAGTCGGAACACCCAGATTGTGCTAAGAAACCAAATGAATACTTCAATAGAAAACATTTTGCGGATAAGTTTCTAGTAAAAGTTTAGTATTTAACTGCGCTTCAAATCGTAAAAAGTAAAAAAAAAACGTGTGCAGAGGTTTTGGGGCTGTTCATAAAGTGAAAGTAACTGCTATGTCCGCTAACACTGTGAAGCGCCGAATTGACGACATGGCAGAAGATATTGAAAATCGAGTGATTGAAATGGTGACAAAATCAACGGATTATTCAATTCAACTCGACTAATCAACAGATAGCTTCGCCAATGGTGCTAAAAACTTTGATCATAACTAAGTTTTGTAATCTTTTGCCAAATTTAGTGTTTTTGTCGTTGCATTTTAAAGAAATTCTTTAGGAGTAGCACTGAGGAGCTTGGGTAAGTTTTAAAGTAGTCTGTTACACAGCCATCTATATTCTCAAAATTTTTTTCCGATATCTGAATATTGTAGAAGATGCATAATTTCAAGTAAAAAAATAAATTTTAATAGGCGATACTTTAATAACGCGTGTGTCCACCAATTGTTGAAATAACAGCAAGTACACACAACGGAACGTTGTCTCAATTCAAAGCAACCTTTTTTAATCCAAAACAACGGTAGTTTTACAGATACGTAAGAATATATATCGTTTATTGAAGAAAACCATTTGGAAAACCGGTTGGCTTACTTTAAGATTGTACAATTTTAAATGGATACCATACTTATTTAACTTAAGAATATGTTCTTTTAAATCAGAAGGTTTGATAGATTAATCACCTTACATTCTTGGATTAAACATTCACCTACTTCTTTTAAATATGAACATATTATTATGAAAGCAATAATATTTGGCATGGAATGCAACTAACGCATCCAAAGAAGAATATTGTTATTTTCCAACTAGAGAAGACATCCGGTGTCCCTTCTTAGTCTCCTTCCATCAATATTAGAGCTGTTGGGCATTTCTACCTCAGGTACATTGACGGTATAATAGCACAATCACTGATGCTTCATAGACCTGTATGCGGTTATATACCCTCTAGGAGACCTCTCTTACGACGAGAAACTAAAGCGCCTATCGGCATCCTTCACATTATTTTCAAAACAACGACTTTCTTAAATCAAAGCAATCGTTTTCTTAAATCAAATATTTAGGTTGTTTTATATTAAAGAAATAGTCTTATTATAAGTATGTGTTTCTCCCCTTGGGGGTCCCGAAAACACTGAGTATGTCTTTCTCGGTCCGTAATAAGGGGTACACTACAAGAACTCTGGGTTCCGAGTGCATGCGTAATCTTGTATACTCTACAACCTACTTCAAACATCCCCCCGAAAAAGTTGATAGTGGGGGGGGGGTGTAGCGGGTCAACGCTGTGGACCAAGGAAAGCAATAGGGCAAGGGCCAGGCTTAAACTCCTGCGTTCCGAGTTCTGGCTGTACCCCCGCGGTCCCGCGAAAGCGGCAAAACGGAGACCTAACACACGTTGCATTGGGAACTTTGCTAATTTTTATCGGGCATGACACACATCGTGTCAGTGGACAGGTTCCAGTAGAAATACATGTGCACGATATTTATCGTACGACCCAGATCGGCCCGATATTTATCGGCCCGATCTGGTGGACACCGGGCCTTAGGTACGGCTTAGCTACAGCGAGCCGGACGGTTACTCGTCAAACCGGGGCTATGGGAACTGGCCAATACGAGTACGGGTGACACTAAGGTGCCCTGGCAAGAGGGGTCAGATTGCGATCGCCCCCGACCGGTCACACATCAAACGGTGTATGGATGGTATGGCATCCATGCTAACATGTGTAGAGGCACGCGAAAGCGTCCTCGCCCGGGCGCTTAACAAACGGTGCATTGGTAACTTTGCTAACTTAAGCACGGCTTAGCTACAGCGAGCCGGACGGTCGCTCGTCAAACCGGGGCTATGGGAACTGGCCGAAACGAGCAGGATGTCACGAAAGTGCCCCGATCGGTGACTCGTCAAACGTTGCTTGGGTAGCCAAGCTTCCACGAGTACTGAGGGGAGTGGGTTGCCCTACCGCTGTAGTATGTGTATGCATGCTACACGGTACCCGCTCATTGGTGTCGGCCTCTCAGGGGCAGCCAGGTTTTGCTGGCAAACATTGGAGAGTTGCATGGCGAAAGCTGGGTCAACGCGCCGCACCTCACGGTCGGTATCCGCATTAATGTACCCCCGCGGTGGCGACCCGAGACGTGAAAACCAACCCCACGTGTATGTGCTGTGCGTGGCGTCCCGGAAGTCAGGATGAGAGGAACCTGGTGGCTGAGCAGGACGCAACACTCCACTTTGCCCTGGATTTCTGACGAGAAGGGCGGTCGGGACTAACCCACCCCGATCAATCGGCTGCGTCGTCCGGACAGACGGCCGACAGGGTCAGCGATCGGGAGGTTTGGAACACGCGGGGCCCCTCTGGTGCGGCGTATCTTGCTGAGTGCGCACACTGGTGGGTTTACTTCCTGTCGTTGTGACTACCTCTTTGGCGCTATATCATCTTGGTAGCCCTAACGTCTATATGACGTCCCCTTTTGCGGGCTCCATGGCGGGTGGGGAGCCGTGATGATGAATCGAACTTTAAACCAATGAATACCTTACCCAAACCAGCTCCGGAGGCTGTTTCGGAAGAAAAGAAAACTACCACAACTACGAGCACGCACGCTCCTAAACACCAAGCTTTCTTTTGCTGCCATGTGAAATACCTGGGCATAACCTTTAACAGCAAACTAAGATGGGGAGATAATCTGGAAGAGAGAGCAAAAAAAAGCACAGATATCATTTTGGCAGTGCCGCAGAGCGATAGGACGAACGTTGGGGTTTTCGCCTAAAATCGCAATGTGGATATACACCGCCATCATACGACCGAATGCTAACTTACGGAGCAGTAATATGGTGGCCCAGAACCAAACTTAAGGCGGGTATCAAAAACCTCAATCACATACAAAGGACCGCATGCCTAAATATAACAGGAGTCATGCACACCACACCGACGACCGCGATGGATGCAATGCTCTGCCTGCAGCCCCTTGACATACATGTGGAGGAAGTGGCCTTGGCGGGCATCCTTCGGCTTCGTACGGCAGGTTTATGGGAATCTGGCAGGGTTGGTGAAACTCGTCTCCGCATCTGGCGCGAGGCTGTCCTACGGACACCTCACCTTGAGGCTCAGGTAGATGATTTCCCACCCCGCTATATCTTCAGAAGGTCCTTCACAACATCCCTCATACCACCAACTCAGGGGGAAATATCAGGATCAGTCCACATATACACAGACGGGTCAAAATACCCACATAAATCTGGTGCGGGGGTCTTATCGCGAGCACCGAATATGAAAATCGGTCTACCACTAGGACGGTACACAACTATAACATAAACAGAGCTGATTGCCTTAACAATCGCAGCCAAAACTATTACTGAAAAATGTATTAGTGGCAAGAACGTGTTGATCCTACCGGACAGCAAAGCAACAATACAAGCGCTGTCGAGACCTCTCATAACCTCCAGACTTGTACAACAATGTACCGAAGCCCTGACAAAAGCAGCACAAGCAAATAACATAATAGCCACCCACTGGATAAAGGGGTACGGTAAAAGCAAAGAGAACAGGGAAGCGGATCGCCTGGCAAAACACGCTGAGAGGACGCCCTACATAGGACCTGAGCCAGCGATACCACCGACCCTAAAAATATTACACAACGTACTAGCAGAAACATCCCAAACTCTCTTCAGGAGTAGATGGGACGAAACCACCAAGTGTGTTTTCGCAAGGGAAACCCTACGAGCCCCTTGCCCAAAGACCACAATGTACTACCTTCAACTTACCAGATGCAACCTCAGACTGTTAACCGGAATCTATACAGGGCACTGCAGACTAAAAAAGCATCTAACCCGCATCGGAATCCTAGAGGACCAAATGTGCAGAGGATGCGAAAGCGAGGAAGAGACGGCAGAACAATTTCTGTGCGAATGTCCGGCACTTTCGACATTACGTGAACGTTTCCTGGGTGAAAGATGGCTTGATTTATCCGCCATCAGCGGGGTTCCGCCGAGCGACGTCCTCGCCTTCACGAAGGCAGCAGGATGGCTCGAGGCAGACACAGCCTAAGCCATTAGAACCCCCCGGAGGTTAGAAAAAGGGGCCTAATGAGGCCTAGGTGCTGTGGGAATCGTCCCACCCTCCAAGAGATCTATATTCCATATTCCAAGTATGTGTTGTCTTAAAACAAATATATTATGTCAAGAATGTTATTTTCTTAATATTAGACAACCATTCCTCGGTGTGTAGTCGATGTGAAATCTAAAGGATATGTATCTGTATCTGCTACAATAGTTATAAATATTTTTGGTTGGGATGTACCAGAAATAAGATACTTTGAAAAATCTGAAGGCGGCTGTGTTATTAATTTATTTGCTCTAACAATTTACAAATATACCACTATTTTATTATTTGAATATTTGATTATTGCGTAACTACAATCTACAAGTGCAAACTACAAGTACCACACAATCTTCCAATTATGATCTCATGTTCTTCACAACAGCACAGAAGGAGTATGCAGTTTTGGATATCTGAAACAGTAATTCTTCGGTCAATGCAACATAAACCAACATAATATATTAAGCTACAAACCCAGACAAAAGTTGAAATTCTGAGTGGTTGAAACTTCCCAATAGTGAAGTAAATTGGCTTTTGCAACATGATCATATTGATCAGAATGCTACGCTTGAATGAGATGTCCGAGGTGTACCAGTCAGAGTACAATAAAGCGTTTGGAATCTGTAGAGCCTGAATAATTTCCAATTATTGTTAAATGTTAAATAAGACAAATTATTCACTTACTTCGTCGGTGGCTAAATTCCCAAAGTATGAAAATACAAATAGTTCTGACATTATGCCTGTTAAATATATGAATTCCATTACAAAATTCATGCTCATGGGAGACAACTAAAAATTCGAATTGTTGGTTATTTACGGTACAGCTTTGCTAGTGTTCGGATTGGGAAGAGGAAGTAAAAAATTCTGTAACATCTGCATTTTGCCTCGATGAACATAGCATAAAATATGGAGACGTCATACATGGTCAGAAATGGCACCTATATTCATAGCGTTGCGTAAAGTATTCAAATTATTACGGATTTGGGCTTTGATTGAATAAGCTCGATGTGTGTGAACTAATTCATTTTTTATCTATCGTGTTCATCAAACTTTACCCTATATCAAAAAAAAAATGAGGGCGATCTAAGTTTAAAGTTTTACGAAAAGAGGAGTTTTGAGGAGTTTTGCACTTCCAAGTGCAGTTTTTTCTGTGGAAAAGCTTATTATTATTATTATTATTATTATTACTATACAATGAGCGCGTCAAGTATGGAAAACACGTCGATTTTTAGTTATTAAAAATACATGTTTAAACCAAATTTAATTTCCGACCTTCAATATTGTTCTCCACTTATGACGCCATCGACACTTTTTTGAATAGCAACCCCATATTTTTTGTATTGGTATTGATAGAACTGTCAATAGTCTTAAAGGTAATTCATAAAATTAATCGCCTAACATATGAAAATTTTTGAGAAAATGACAGTTGAAAATTAGGGTAATATTGATAACTTTTGTTTGTTTATGGAAAGCGAATAGGCGTTTTCGATTGATTTATTTGCGCTGAATGGGAATATGAAATTGAAAGTTGCTTATCACGACAGGTTATTGCGTTTTTTGGCGTTTCTTTTATGCACCCCACTTAGAGAATTGCTGTAAATTAGGGTGACCAACAGTCACGATTTGGGCGGGACAGTCCCGAATTCTGAGCACTTGTCCCACCTGATGAAGCGTCCAGAATTTTGTCTCGATTTTTAAAAATGTTATTCTAATGTCCAGAATTTCCCAGACTACCAGCCATCAAAGTAATGATTTTGTTAGCATATTAAATTGAACCATACGTTTCTCAACAAAATGACCCAGTCGTATCTAAGAGAGATGTAGGTAATTGAGATATTTTCTAGCCAATTTTGAAAACATTAGCGTATTTAGTTAAAAGGAATCAATAGAGCTAGTGCGTCCTATAGAAGAAGCTTCCATAGTGAGATTAATTTTGTATCAATGATCTTATGTAATATCTCAAATTATAGATAAAGGTGTATTACTTGTTGTAGTAATGTATATGTATTAATTGTTATTGTTGTATCCATGCCATGTGATAAAATATGTCTGACTCATGTACTCAAAGAAGTGAAATTTTGATATATGGGATATTGATATTTCTACAGGAAATATTGTACACTGATACAGGAAGGTGTAACTGAGAGATATTGTGATACTTTTTTTCAATTTGAAGTTGTGTTCTCCGTACCAAAAATCGCAGTCAGGCAATTTTATGTCAGATTCAGTAATTTTTTGTCAAAAACGATGTTAAATTTCAATAATCTATCACTAGACGGAAAATTGCATATCGTTTATCTTTAATTTGGTGTATAGCTTTTATGATTCTGTGAACTAATAGAGAAGAAAACCCCTCCGAACTTTTACGTGTTTTGTGAGAAGAATAAAGAGGATACGGATTCACCTTGTGTTTAGAGAATCGACTGTTTATTCTATAAAAGAACAGATCTGGTGTATAGAAATTTCAGTCAGTCAGGATTGAATGCTGTATTAAATATTGCTGACGGACAACGTACTACTTTGAGCTCCTGATCGGGTGAATGAATGGCATATTATAGTCATAGAAATGCAATACTTTCACAAAAATAATAATTAACTTATTCAAACGATTTTTAAACGTGTATTGTGTTTGTAATTTAGTGAAACTGATTTTGATTAAATTTAAATTTTAATCGATATTTATTTGTAATAAAGAAAAACACTATTATCAGATTTCGGCTCAAATGAAAACTCAGATATTTTTCATTAATCTAAAAATAATCACAATCTGGATAAATAGTCAAGAAACGAAAATTTAAGAACATTTCAGAAAAGAAACTCCGTTATTGGAAATCAGTTGGAAACAAATTACGTTCTTTGGTGTAGTTTTCTAGCGGCGAAGACAGTGGCATACAATAAACATATTGCGTCTAATAAGTACAAATAATGCCTTAAAGTTACAAAGAAGGTCTTGAAAATTGATAATTTTATATAGAATATTAATTCGGGCGGTGGACGTGAAACTGTTGGAAGAAAAAATATTTTCCTGGTACATTTCTAATCATTATCTTTGTCAGTATCATTGGTTAGCTCACCAAACTTCTTAAAAAATATAAAGAGCAAATGATGAGACATGGGCAGAAAGTAGACTTTAAATTAAATAGAATTAATAACAATTAAAGCCAACACCTGGATTTAAACCAGACATCTTGTGGTATCCAGAACAATGCACAAATATCTCTGCTATCGGGGCCTATGACATGCTTTATTTAGTTCTTTATAGGTTAAAGTACACAGCACATGCAGTCATTGGTACTCCAAAACGTTGGCACCCAAGTAATTCAATGCTAATCAAATAAGAGTGTCAACCACTTTTGCGTGTACACTACTTATTTTAGTTGGTCATAACGGTATGTCCGTAGTTACTTGTCAATTGTATTCTTAGAAAAATGAAAAAAGAAAAAAATTAAATTAGAACAAAGACCTAGCTTAGAAACCTACCTTTAACTTTGTTTCCATGTATCTCCCGCTAATCAAAATATATCAGTTATTGGCAATATGTTAGCGTCCCGATTTGGAGTTTTAAAAAGTTGGTCACCCTACTGTAAATGCTTCAAAAACTTTTGGGAGTTCCGGTAAAAATGGGATTTAGATTAAGGTTTACTATGAGACCATTTTGACGTTTCTAGGACAATGGGTTCAGATGGTATAAATTTGTAGTAATTACCAAATAGCGTTTTTTTACACTTTCACACAACTTTTTTCGAAAACCTTGCGCGATAGGGCATTTTTGAGCCCAGATTCATTTTCGTAGAAATTAATTCTACCCACATCGCTATTTCATATTCAATTCACAAAAGCAATTTTCCCTAAAATTATCAATATTTTACAATTTTCAAATGTCTCTTTTTCGAAAATGTTCTGATTTAAGGCAAAAAAATATTTCCGATCCCATTTAGACAATGAAATGATGTACCAAAATCAGTAAGAAACAAATTGGCATGCCGTTTCATAAATGTGTCGATGACGTCATAACTCAATTGATGGAGAAATTGAACTATACTCAGAATTGTGTATTTTAATAATTAAAAACTCACGTGTTTGAGAATTTTTTTTAAATAACAAACTCCCAGAAATGTTCTCATGTTTCCATACTTTATGCGCTCACTGTATAATATAAAGCAAAAATAAAAACAAAAGAAATTGAAAATTGTTCAAATAAATTGAACTGCTTGTATCTAAGAAAGGATCTTACTGAGACCATGAATGTTATTTTATCAAACGAATGCTAATATATACAGCGTGTCCCAAGCAAGAAACAAAGTACGTTAATGGCCTTAAGAAATCGAAATACACGTTAGTTCCATTTAGAAAAGTTGTCGATAATCAATCATTCGCTCGACAGACAGAAGATATTTTCATGCTTTCAGGATGTCTCACAACAACATATTAACACAAAGTTGCTTTTTTTAAATGGAACTTTACGTATATTATTGCAGTTTTTGATTAAGAATTTTATCCTAATTGTTTTGACATCAACATGCATTAGGCCATTATCTGACTGTTTCTGAGATATTGTGAACTTAATGTCAAAAAACAAGAATTTTTTTGTAAAATCAAATGATCTTCTTTTAGATAATAAAATTATTATTATGCCGAATAAATGAAGATTTGCTAAATGTGAAATAACTTAAGTATTTTAAACAGCCCTGTATATCTTGACATACTTTAAAAGATCGAAACATCAGCTTTCCTAAAATGCCTAACTTGGTAGGTCTATCGTCAACAGCTAACAAGTTATTAACCATCTATTTTGACATTCGTAACTTATGCACAATTCCTTAATTAATATTAAATGCCCAGATGATTCAACGAAATTAAACAATATTGATGAAAAAAAACTCGTGTCCAGAAACACACCGTTTAGGAACTGAGGAGCGCGGGAATATGGTATCAACTTCAGAAACTGCATTAGGAAAGTAGGTTGTGTGAAGTATCATACAATAGCTGTTTTAAAACCAAATAATTTAAAAAGACTTAAAGAGAACCCAGTATTGGTACCAAAATAACACCTCATTTCAAAGATGCTAAATAATAATAAAAAAACAGACAAATGTTATATCAAAAACAAATGTTATGTTATATATAAAAGTTAAGGTTTTACAAGGGTTAAGTTATGGTTTTACAAGGGTTGTCCTATGATGCTTGACACTATTTTCCCTCTGCTGTTTGTAAAATTGGTACCATCTTTAGACTTTCCCCAGCATTCAAACAGCACATTTCCGTACATGAGTTCATTCAAAAGGAATGTGTGTTCTGTATACCATAAACACTTTACCCTGGTTTCCTATACAGCTTATACATGTTAGTTGACCTAGTAGTTTCGCATTTCAAATGTTCAAGTATCATAGTAATATAACAATCATGTATTTGATCCTTAACACAGAATTTTAAAATTTGTCCACTTTCTCTCTATATTTAGTCACACTGCTTCTCGTTAACGCGGTAAATTTAACAATAATATTGTTGCCTTTTTATTGTTTATCATTTTTTTATAAAGATTTTTTTATCAGATGCTCGATTGACACGATTATATTATTATCAATTTTGTCCATTTTGTGGTTGAATTTTTGGTTTTAGACATCCACTCTCTATAATTGCCTTTCCATCGTTTATTATTGTTGACTCGTGGCGATCGAAAACAGTAGAAGGGCGACAACATTAGTTAGCATTTAGAGTTAGAGCAATTGAGATTTGTTTAAAACCGAAAATTCTGAGACAATGGACAACATTAAAAATTCTATAATCATGTTTATTGACAGGCGACAATTCTTAATTATACATTGGCCCTTGTTCGATGAACACGAGGTAGAAATTCTTATAGAAAACTAACAGTAAGTACATAAAAGAATGTGTACAAAATGTCAATATTATAAAAGCAATCGAGATGTTTTAGGGTTAATGCAATTTGAGTTTAACGAACAATATGGTTTGTTTTTTACATATTTTTTTTTAATTTTTATATTTTTGTGACTCGTTTTAGAATAGTAACTAACAAATAACAATATGGGCTGACTGTCTTAAACTCCTATCTATGTCATTGACAACAAATAACACAATACAAAAATGCTGCAAATAGCAGAGCCATTCATAATACGTCACCCTTTAATAACTATTAAATAAACCTTTCCCCCTCTGGAACATTTTATTACAGCGCCCCTGCTAACACGGTAATTTATAACTCGAAACAAAAACTTAATATAACATTTCTGAACACTAACCACTGAGCACACAGCCGTGTGCTCGTAATAGGTAAGTCAGAAAAGATCAACTGCTGACTTGACTGCTGGCATAACTTGGCTAACTTTTTGAAACGTTCCTTGTCGTGAAGGCCCTTAAATAAATAAATTATATATTTTTTTTATAATTTTGCTGTTTCCGTCTTTAAATTAATAATTCTTTTTTTATTTAAATGTCATTTTTAAAATCATTTTTTATTAGAATTTTATTGTGATTAGCAACAATAATTTTTGCAGCAGATTCAAATTATAGGTACCTACATTTCTGTCACACATCTGTGTGGAGAAATGTAATATAATATATAATTCGTTAATATATAATTAATTAATTAATTAATTAATCAGGTGTGTAAATATGTTTGCCCATCACTTTTCGGGAGTGGAGAAAATTTATAAATAAGTGCAGTAAAAATATGGTATTCTCAACTGACCGTTATCACCATGACTAGACAGCAGCACAAAGATAAAAGGGAAAACATTGTTTGCCCTAGAATTATATACGTGAACAAGTCTTCCATACCATCACAATTCCTGAAAAGAACAACACCGTACACTCAGATTTCTCTACAAATGTCTTTAAACTTTGTACTTTAATAGTAGTTGCACTCGTTTGGTTACTTCTTTCATTTCATGATTCATTTGTTTTGTTAACAATAAACAATCCTTCTCCAGGTATTCTTGATTTATCCCAAGTTTCTCTAGAGATCGCTTACGAATTGATCTAATCGATTCAGAAATTAGACGGAATTGCATGATTATGTACTTCAGCAGGGCAAAGTAGTATGAATCAAATGCTGAAAAATTGTATAGCAAAGGAAAGTAAATACTTAGATTTTAAAAAAATATATTTGTTTTACCTGCCATCATCATACACTGATGAAAAGTTGGATACAACTGGAATAGAATAGCCAGGAAGTACTTGAATCTTGAATGTTGATATTCAAAAGGTATCCAGCTCAGGTAAGGTAAGTTCATAGTAATCATTTGTTCCGTAGAATTGTTTACGACTGAGTTTTCGTACAGAGAATCAGCATTAAATATTAACATAGCGATTGTCCCAAAAGACCCAGCCACAGAAAATCCTCCGCAAAGAATCACTAAGGATAATGCTATGGATCTATTGACGAGAACACTCTCCTGCCAATATTTCTTCAACTTGTCGCTTGCGTATAAATCCTGGTCATCATCACTTCCTGTCAAAGTCATAATTAACTTGAAGATTTTATTTCTCTTGTAGTGCCATAAGATAAATTTAGCAGAACCACAGGTTTGGGTAAGAGCCAGCTTGAAGTTCATCATGAAAGTTGGTAGATCATTCATACTTTCCTTGAATACCATGAATCTGCAAATCGGGTACAAGACGCACGCATACAAGGCTATTATTATGTCGTAAACATAGTAAAATAATTTCTCAGATGGTGTTCCATCAGACGGAACCCACATTCCAGCCAACTTAAGAACACTATTGTTAATATCGAAGTAGTCATTCATTGTGCCCGAGAAGAAATGCGTGGAAGAATGATTAGCATAAGGATATATTATGTTGACTGGGCTTTGTGATCCGAATATTCGGCATTTTGATTGGTCCATTTCGCGGGGGGCGTGAAGAATTATTTCGGTTTGCCTATTACAATATTACACGGCAGGCTTAACGGGGTGGATAAAAAAATACCACCCCCTTAAGACCGTGGCCAGTAGGTAGTGTTGGTTGATATATTAAGAAAACTAAGAGCTTAAGAAAATACATTGATTCAGACCAATGGGCCTCTAACCAGTCAAATTAGAATTTTTGATTACAGTTTTGGTGGGGCATTACAAATAATGATACCAGGAGACATTTTGCCCGTTGAACAAGCAATAAATTGTGGGTTGGATTTTATATGGGTAATGTCCAATTAACTCGCCCAACGTTGTTGGCTCTTTCAAGGATCTACAATGTATTTTGACGTTAACTTAAAAAGTGATTTTTTTAATTAGGTGCTAATCTTAGGCCGTTCAAAAAAGATGATTATTATGGTTATAGATTATGAATGAGCTCTCGGTGCTTGATGACATCTCTTATACAATGATAATGTCAGATTCACATGTACCAGTTGATGTTGTCAGTTATTCAGTGTGTTCATTTCAAAAGTATCCACCCTTAATAACTCTTGACCTGACGCGATTATTGCTTTGAGTGGAAACACATTGATTTAGATATCGAGGGGGAAGTTCAAAAATGGTACCTTGAGTATTTTAGGTTTCATCCCTTCACCCCCAGCCACCCCACTTCGAAATTTCAAATGGCACCCTCTACCTTGTGATACTTAATAATAATAATAATAATAATAAAAGTGTTGCAAAGCATAAATGGCGTTGTTTTTCAAAATTGGGTTGAGCTGTGGTGATACCCGCAAAGGGAGTACCCTAGGCTTCAGCGAAGCTCGGTACTACCAATTTGCCCTGATGATCCTCATTACTTGTCAAAATCTATTAGTGTAATTTTAGTATTTATATGTTGTATCTAAATTATATTATCTAGGTTTAATGTATTTAATGAGATGTATCAGAGAATTCCAATAAATAATAATAATATTTATTGACTGCTAAATATACATACAAGTACTTACACGAGTCAGGGAAACAAGAAAAAACTATAGTAAGCTAGAAATTAAATCAAACATGAATGTCTAAGTTACTATTCAAAAACTCATCGAAAGAGAAAGGTGTGTCAGCCAGGAGTATGCTCTTCACAACAGTTCTAAACCTCGGCATAGGCCAGTCGCGAATTTTCGGTGGCAAGTGATTATAAAATTTAATGCCGTAATAATTAACACCGTTGCGCGTTTTATGCAGTCTGCTGAAGGGCTGATAAATATTCAAATTATGACGCGTTTCATGAAAATGGACCTTACTGATGTTATTGTAACGATTTACATTTGCTTTGATGTAACATAAGCAATTTAAGATGTACAGACTGGGATAGGTTAAGATGCCCAGTTCTTTGAACAGCGGTCTCGTATCATCCCTGTAACGCTTGCCACACAAAACACGGACTACCCTTCGCTGCAAACCAAAGATCCTTTTGGACGATGCCGAGTGACCCCACACCAGAATATCATAACACATCACGGACTCAAAGAGACCATGATACGCGGCAATTAATACCTCACGGGAGACACTCGACACCAGGTTACGGAAAAGAAATACTAAAGAGGACAATTTTTTTGCCATCATGTTGCAATGGTGAAACCATGTCAGTCCGGGATCTAGTACAACACCCAGTAATTTAACTTTTTCAGGGTTTTCATGGCCAATCATTGAGCGTGTTGCAAACAATATAGTCTGGGTCTTGTCTCTGTTTAAGGAGAGCTTATTTGAGCTGAACCATTGTTCAAGGTCTCTTTGGATTCGCGACGTCCCCATCAGAACCGACTCGAGAGTATCGCCAAAATTCATTGAAGTAGTATCATCAGCAAACAAAATCAAACCCCCCCTCCGTAATATGTTGCCCAACGTCATTGACAAATATAAGAAAAAAAAGGGGACCCATTACCGATCCTTGAAAAACACCGGACTTGATGTGGCGTAGTTCAGACTTTTGTTTACAGATCTCCACAAATTGATATCTGTCGGCAAAATAGGATGTTAGAAAAGACAACGCAGTGTGACTAAAATTGTAAAACTTCAGCTTTTTTGTTAAAAGGTCATGTGAGACACAATCGAATGCTTTCGATAGATCACAGAACAGTGTGCTGGTGTATAAGCCATCATTCATGGCCTGGTTAATATTGTCCAAAAGTTTTATTAGAGCTGAAGTAGTTGATTTACCTGTTCTGAAACCAAATTGGTTTTCATAAAAAAGATCATGCCCTTCGAAATATTGTTCTATCTGTTTTTTCATAGCAATTTCAAACAGTTTTCCAAATAAAGGGGATTATTGAGATGGGCCGATAATTCGACATATTAGAAGATCGCCTTTTTTAAATATCGGTATGACACGGGACAATTTAAAAGCCTTAGGAAAGATAGAATTTCTAAGAGCTCGATTTAACAAATTAGTCAAGGGAATGATTAAAATGTTCTTTACGTATTTGATCATATTATTTGTTAAACCATTGTAGTCAGAAGATGTGTTGTTTTTTAAACTCGTTATAATGCCTCTCATTTCGATGTAGGTTATGTCCCTAAAGCAGAAGGGCTCGAAATTTTTAGTTAGATTTGGCATTAAATCCATTGGATCTAAGTTGTGTGTGACATCCAAATTGCTCATTATTTTTTCGGGGACTTCAGTAAAAAAATTGTTAAACTCATTGGGTGATAAATGTTGTCTCTGACCGTTGTTTACGATGCGCCACATAGCTTTGCTTTTATTGCCATAAGAACTGATAAAAAGATCGTTAGCTTCCTTTTTGCAAGATTAGTTACTTAATTTGAAAGGGCACAAAATTCTCTACTCATTATTTGCTAGACAAAAATACATTCTGTTTTTGAACTATTCGCCTGCAAAATCCCCAGATTTAACACCTGTAGACTTTTCTCTGGGGTCACTTCAAAACTAAAACCAAAACTCCTCTCGCCAGTATCGAAGTGCTCAAACACAGAATTACGCAAAAATGTAGACAAATCACCCGTGAACCATTCGTCAAAGTTCGCGAAGAGTTCGAAAACAGAATGTATTTTCGTCTAGCAAATAATGGTGGCAATTTCGAACATGTCATAAAATAATTTCTTCTTTCTTATTTTATTATTTATTTTAGATTTTTATTTCTTATGACTGTCATTTAATTAAACAGTGTATCCAATCCGCAATGTTTCGCTAATAATATTTTATTTCATACCTTCCATCTTCTGTGTAGTCATCTTAAGAAATAATCTATTACTTTCATTTTGTTTATAATGGCTGAGTAGAGAATTTTGTGCCCTTTCAAATGATGTATCACAAGGTAGGGGTGCCATTTGAAATTTCGAAGTGGGGTGGCTGGGGGGCGAAGGGATGAAACCTAAAATTCCCTAGGTACCATTTTTGAACTTCCCCCCTCGATATCTAAATCGACGTGTTTCCACTCAAAGCAATAATCGCATCAGGTCAAGAGTTATTAAGGGTGGATACTTTTGAAATGAACACACTGTATATGAACTGATGCGAGGGTTTCAGCATGCTGGGCTGTGAACTTATGCCGAAGGTTAAGAAGTGTCTTGTGTATTTAAGGTAGGTACGCTAGTAAAGAATGCTAATTTAAAATGAAAATCCTATAAAAACAAGGAAGATATTTATATAAAACACTTTTTTCTTCTGAAGAACATAACAGTTATCCAAAATAGCAAACTTTTGACTACATGTTGGATTGCTTATCATAAAATATCCATTGAAAATTTTCAGGACTCGGAAGGTGACACTCTGTGTTTGATATAATTTTGCTTATTATTGGTCTGACGACAATAAAAGTTAGATTGATATTGATATGAATGCTTTTACCATAAAGTATCTCTTCATCTCATCTTCTGCGTACGAGTAACCGTTTTTACGGTATACGACTGAAAAACGTCAACAAAAAGTACCTATCTACGAAAACATTAGGTATAGATATTATGCAAGGAATAACAGTACGCGTTTTTAAAATGTACAGGTTTGTCGTAAGTGGCAACATATTTAACGACAAAGGAACCAATAAACATTTAGTCGAAAGTTGGCGGTTTTCGCTATATGTTCTTCAGGAGGAATAGAATTTTATATAAATAGCTGCCATGTTTTTTAGGCAATTTTTCCAAAATTAGTATCCTTTAAATACTAGCGTACATTTGCATAGATAGCTACAGAAGTTTTGTTGCATTTCTGCCAAAAAAGCGAGGTGGATAATACATAAGAAACTTCCTAACCTTCTGATGGTCATATCTCAAAAATGGTCATGTTTTTACTTGCATGTTTTTCTTATTACACAGATAGAAATTTTTGTTTAACTCAAATAAATATCTGTTTGGCGAGAGGAAAAAATATATTTATTTGCTTCAAAGAATGTTTATTTGAGTCAAAACAATATTACTTTACTCCAAACAAATGGTATTTGACTCATGCATAATCAATGCTTAGCCTTACCACACGTCCCGGTTTGACCGGGACAGTCCCAGTTTGAGACATCATCGGTTCCCGCGTCGAGGCAGGTTTGGTATTATATCCCGCTTAAAATTCTTAACAGGCGTTAATATCAGTAACAAATCACTCAAATCAAAAGATCGATCGGTACCTGTCGCCATTTAGGAAGATTAATGTCAAACTGGTGAATCAGGCATAAGTTTTGAAAAATGAGGCTCTTGGTCAGTAAAACCCATACAACTGGTAGAGTTTTTGAAATGTAAAAACACCTTCAGTCATACTTTCTTTGTCAAATAGTGCCCAAATGCCATAAGACGTGCCTTTGAGAGTGATACAAATTGAGAGTAACACAAATGATGATTCGGGGTTCATGGGTCATGATTTGGGGTTAACGCAGATCCTTAAATGGTGACTAACCGATTAAATAATGTAACAATATTGAGTATCGACTGCCAAAGATGATACACATTATTGTGAGGTGCGAACATTGTTTATTGCTTATCTTTTCAAAAATTGCTACATGACGTTATTCCACACGTCAAAATGTAGACTATCTTGATTAGTTAGTCACCCTTTCTCGTTCTGTAGCGAACAACTCCTAAATTACAATAACTTGCATCAACTATCTATGTAAGTTTTGAAATAAATTACGAGGAAATGCTGCGGAATAAATGTTTTTTTTTAAAACTTTTACAAAATTGATGTATCTCTTTGCTTCATATGTCAAATTCTAGTTAATTAATCGTTGTGTTTACCCATAAACTAGGGCATTCTCCATGGAAAACAAACCCTAAATCATAATAATTTGTATCTATTACTTATGTGGGTATTGTGGTACAAATATATCTTTACTACAGAAAAATGAATGAATGCAACGTATTTTGCTTCAAGGCGAACATCCCCTAAATAAAGTTATTGTACTTACATTGTGTGGCTTCTACTGAACATGGAATATACAGTACGGTCTTCTGCTTTAACACAATGTTAATAAATTTTCCAACAGTGGTTCTATTTTCTATCGTGTCAAACTGAAGGTGATTAATAAGGGTTATAATCCTGTAATAAATTCGGAACCTTATGTATGGCACTTAAAATCTTATTATGATTGCTTATATGTATACAGTGATCTAAAATGACTGAGGACAGGTTGAATTTCCCGCCTGTTTGAATAATTATGATGTTGGCAATGGTTGCAAATGACAGCTGTTATTGTGGTCCAGTTGCATAGGTATTCCTTCTAGTAAAGGGATTCATTCGCTGATTATAATTAGCTTAATTACCAGAGTAATGAAAAATCCTTAATATTATGTATTTTTAGAAAGGCTCTTCAAGAACCCAATAACAAATTAATTGGGAAAAAAGATGAAATATCGTTGCAGAGGAACGTAACCCTTACTGACGAGTTCCCTATGGTATCTGACAGTGATCATAACCTGTATCATGCACGCATAACATCTAAGAACAATAGTATTCTTCAAAATAAATTTTGGGTGGAATGCTCAAAATTTTATGAGGTGAAGATAATATTATATGTACCCTCAGGGAAGTACATTTTAGCGAAAAATACGAGTGGTTCAATAATTAATTCTCTTCCGTGCCACAAAAAATAAATTTGATGTGGCCAGGCACATGACTTTACCATACTATACAGCAGTCAAACGCGGATGATCTGACAATACTGTCAATAGAATCAAAATGTCTGTCAAATCCTGGCAAACTAGTTGTAATGCAGATACGACCAATGTCGATTATGGTTTATTTCACGACAAGTAGCAGTAGGCCGCTGACATCGTTTTTTGTTGAAATTGCGTATTATTTGGTATTCGAAGTTACATTTAATTGTTGATAATTTTGGTATGTCTGGTATTCGGATTATATGTATATAGAGATGAAATATATAAGAAAAACGCCTAGGAAGCAAAAAAGTAAAGACAAAATAAAAGCAATTAAAGACAACAAAAAAGCAAACAGGGAGTGGGTTAGCACGCGTGCACGCTAGTAGGTATGGAGTTACCTTGAAGGACCTCTAAAGCTCAAAAGCTCAAATGCTCAGAGGTCAAACAGGTTGCGCTGGCTGCAAGCGTGCCAACCATAAAATTCAAAAGTATCAACCTCAGCCCCTAGGGCTCGGCCCCCGAGGCCACCTCGTGCCCCGTTTGAACTTTAGAGCGTTTTGTGTGTGGACTTCCGGTTTTAGCGACAAAACTATATCTCAAGAACTTTGGGTTCAAGAATAAAGTCAGGCGCGTTCACCATAGACCATCAACTTATTGATAACAAATGTGTGAATTTGCAATGATATTCCGCCTCATCGCAAAAATAATTCAATATTCATATATAGCTAGAATGAGATGCGAGTGTGACAGCGCTTCATTACGAGCGACATCTATTGCGGTCACAGTCATAGTCATAGTCATAGGTCATAGTCAATAAATATTCATTAAGTAAATACAAATCGACTATTTTAAAACAAAATTCAGAATAATAGATACGAACTTCCTGTTCATTCGTGCATCCGTTAATTGTTAAGGAACACATCGCCATTAGAATCTCGTGTGGACTTCCGGATTTAGCGACAAAAAACACCTATATCTCGAAAACTAAGGGCTGGATCGAAAAAATAATTGAAAGTATACTCCAAAGTTGACATATACCAACAAGTTGGCGTAGTCAGATTTTGCCGGAAAGGCCTTAATAGTAGTCTTTTGGAAAGTATGACTCATCTTTATAACTTTTAAATGCGGTGATAGACCTAAAAAATCTCAAGGGCTGGATAAAAAAAAATAATTGAAAATCTACCTCAAAGTTGACATATACGATCAACTTGGCTTTTGCGGATATCTTCAAAATGAAAACTGATAGCTTAACTTTCTTTTCGGCTTCTTCCTTGTTACTTATGGGCGACAGATCAAAAAATAACCCTCTTAGGGTTAGATCGGCCTAACTTACCGGTACAGCAGTGTAAAATGTTACCTGTTAAAGATAGTAAATAAATTTCCATTAATTAAATGCAAAGGATGGCACATCTAGCGACTGCTTTAAAACTAAATTCGGAATAATCGATAAGAACTTCCTGTTCATTTGTTATCAGTTGTTGTTAAGGTTAGAATACAGCATCCTAATTTACCGATAAGTAAACTAAACTACACATTAAACCCCCACATTTAAAATTGTATATTTTAAAACTTATTATCGAAAAAACTACATCATATTTGAACATTTACGAACCAAAAAAATTCACTATTATTATGGTTTAAAATAAAAAAGGCACAGTTACTACCGTCCTCTAAAACCCCAATCTAAACTCCTTAGATTTTAAAATATTAGCATTCAATACAATATGAATATAATATGACTCCTTCTTGTATCTGATCAAAAAGATAACACCAATAAATTTGAATGAAAACTACTAAACTACGTCTAAATTGTCGAATAAATAGGACTATTTCCTGTTAATCAGACCATTAACTTTGTCTGCTGTGTTATCACTTATTCTATCACCACCAACGGTGGCTTTATGTTTGATATTACCTTTTGTTTTCACCTGATAAATAATTTTGATACTTGTTATGAATTTGAGAGAAAAACACGTAAATTATAGTATACACATACAAACATCATGAATACCAGATAAGAGCTTCCTGTTTAATGCTTTATCGTTTATCTCGTATAGTGTTCGTATTTAGCCTATAAATATTAAGAAATAAATTTGTAAAATCAACTATTTTGATGTGTTTAGTCAGCTTTCCTTAGTACCAAAATAATGAAATATAATCGTATAATCAATGTTAGGAAAAATATTTCGATGTTTATACATACTTAAGAATCCCCCGAAAGTAAGAAGACACTGCTTGGTGCGCAGTTGGATCTGTCAGACATGAAACTATATATGACACTGAAAGACAACAAAAATCATCCTCAGCGGTCATCCTGCAAACAAAAACTTTATTACGGTGTATTTTTATGTTTGTTTTACCAAATAATTTGTTTTAAATAAAACTGCATCGGTGGCGCCATCTTGCAATTTGCACAAAATTGGAGGCACGTAGCCTTCTGTTTTTCTTTTGGACGCAATGAATGTAACTTTATTAGTTAAAAATGCTTTGAGGTTCTTGCCCAGTAGTAATTAACAGAAATTCAAGAACTATTGGGTAGTGACGGGTCTTCCAATAAAAAGCTTCACTAAGTGTAGAGTGTAGACCATTTGGGGGTGGATGCAGGCAGCTGTTGCAGTTGTTGGAGGTTGAGAATAGGAGGATCAATCGGGCACTGGATAAGTTCAACACACGTTTAGAATTAGAGATACCCATCACAAGCTACGCAGGTTGCGCTCCTTGCTGTCTGATACGAAGAGTGATCTTTCGACTGTATTGCCGTTGGATAAGTACACGGAGTTCCTCGCAAGAGTTACAGGTTACATATGAGAAGCGTTTCAAAGTTGTGAAGGAGAGAAATTTGAATAAGTGGATACGAATGGAGAGTTTCGACCACGAGAGTGTTAGATTGTTCAGGGACAACAGTAAATGGTTTGTGAATCTTACTGACGAGGTTTTTCCAGCTGATGTGAAGAATTTCCTGTCGCTGAGGGAGAAGTTTGGCATGGGGTCAAGATAGATGAGGGGAATATGGGAGAGTTGCTAGCTGACGCTGAGGGTCTACTAGGGTTGATACCTGCGGATTCCAGAGAGATAGTCAGGTCCAAAGTAACCTATGAAATAACAAAGTTTACCCTGGGAAAAAACAACCAGACAGGTGTGTGGCCAAAGTTGCCAAAAATTGTTCTCTTTCCTCAGAAGCCATCCAGAAATTATCATTACCAAAGCGGATAAAGGAGCTGTTACAGTGGCTATGAGAGTCGCCGCTTTACTCGGCGACACTAATACCTATGTACAAAGTGGATCTGATCCCACAGAGGCCATACAGAGGAACAACAATAAGATTGTCAAGACATTACATGACAAAAAGAATATAGACGATGCCACCAAGAAAAGGTTGACCTTGTACAACGCAACTTCAGCCAAATTGTACTGCCTCCCAAAAATCCACAAAGTGGGCAATCCCGTTAGGCCTACCGTCTCTTGTGTGGGCTCGCCTACTTACCACCTGTCAGCTTTCGTCGATGATTTGCTTGCCAGAGCTTTCGAAGGCTATACGAGCTATAACATTAAGAACCCCTTTGCTTTTGTTGATAACTACCAGAATTACAGACTGGAATAGAGCAGGAATGGCAGCGGATTGGGTGTCTTACATCTATGGACAAGGTGACTTGTCTTGACATAATCAAGTTCATTTTCAACAACAACTATTTCGCCTGGAACGAAGTTAATTATAGGAAGATTTTTGGAACTCCCATGGGGTTTCCAATTAGTCCGGTGGTTGCCACCGTCGTTATGGATTACCTGTTGTTGAAGGTTGTACCCAAACTACCATGTGAACTGGGGTTGCTCCAAAAGTATGTGGACGACTTGATCTTATCGGTTCCACAATGGAGAGTGGAAGAAATTTTACAAGTATTTAATGGTTTCCACCCTCAAATACAGTTCACAGTTGAGAAGGAGGATGGTTCTGTGGCATTCTTGGATTTGTTACTGACCAGGAGCCGCGAAGGAACAATAAAGATCAATTGGTACCAGAAGAAAACCAGCTCAGGTAGATACTTAAACTTCCACTCCAATCATCCCATTTCCCAAAAAAATCGACATGGTGGTTGCTTTCAAAAATAGGGTGCTTCGACTATCGCATGAAGATTTCTACAACGAAAACAGGAATAAGTTGTTCAATATATTTCGGAACAATGGCTATCCCGTGGTTGTTCTGAAGAAGCTTATTTATGGTATCAACGCGAGGAGAAGGATGACTGACCTGACGGCCCCAGTTCAACGTGAACCGGTGCTATACAGGAGGCTTCCTTTTGTGCCTGCTCTTTCGCAGCCTTTGAGCAGGCTGTTCAAGCTGGATAACCTCAGGATTGCTTACTACAATCTCCGAAGAGTGGGTGACTGTTTTACCAATCTAAAACAAAAAACACAGACTACCTGTCTGGCATCGTGTACCGGTTACAATGTGGTGACTGTACCGCCATTTATGTTGGGCAGACAAAGAACTGGCTAAAAACTCGTAAAACAACACGGGGATGACATCAGGAACAATAAGCTAACCAGTGCATTGGCTCAACACACAATAAACAACAACCATCGTATCAACTTTGACAGCAGGACGGTTTTATAGAGGAAGCGCAATCTGCGAGAAAGGCTATTTTTTGAGATGGTGGGCATTTCGAAGACACGCGACACAGTGAACCTCAGATCTGACACGGAAGACCTAAGTGCAAATTACTCGTTGCTTCTCAACTTGGGCTACAGTCATCGGCGTGTCTTGGACGAGTCAACGGCAAACTTCGGTGATTTAAGTGAGTTGGTTTTTTGATTGATTATTGAATTTTTTGTTTGATTGGTCGCTTATCTGACTCTTTCTGGTCGTTCCGCGTTTATGCTATTCGGTCTTGCATTTGAAATTCAAATTTTAAGCTTCGCGCGTGCGCCGTTTGACTTGGTCGCGTTTGACGATTGGTACCACTGATGTTTTGCTGAAAGCTGCGTTCGTGACGAACGTCCATTTTCGGTGTCTGTTTACCTTGTGGGGTGTGCTAATTCGCATTTGTTTTTGATTGTTGGTGGCTGTTAGCGGTTTTTATTTGTGCGAATCAGTAGAGTGTTGAGCTGTTTTACGTGTTGAGGAAAGTTGTGAGGTAACCGGCCGAGTGACTTGTAGTTGCGTTATGTTTCAATTTTGTATAATTGTTTTTAGCGAGGCCATTGCAGTCCGCCTACCACTGCTGTTTAATAGTACGAACTTGTTGTCTTGGACGCTCAGAAAAAGTGTAACCTTTTATTGCTTTGTTTCTTTTTCCATTCTTAATTATTACTTGAGTAATTGCTTTAGAGTTCCTGAGGAAGCAGAAAATTATCTGCGAAATATTGAACATAAATAAAATGGTGTACACGTAGTGAAGCTTTTGATTGGAAGACCCGTCACTACCCAATACTTCTTGAATTTCTGTTTATTAGTTTAGTCGTGAGACCATCTTCTCCGTGAAATTTATACTCTTTTTATTACAATTAATTCTTTAATACAATTTGTTAGTGGTTTAGTGTTACTTCGATATATGGCTCTAAGTAGGAAAACCAGATGAATGTTAAAATACCAAAGTTACTAGTATTATACATAGGCTTACCATAATATGAAATCCAAACCGGCCATGCAATTACTATTAAAAATAAAAATAAATAAGCTACAACCGCAAGATGTCAGCGTATGTATTTTGCGCCTTGCTGTCAACCGAATTCATCCATACAAAAACTTAAAGTATAACTTATCCGTCACCATACTTCAACGAGCCGTCATAATCGGCAATAAAACGGCTTTCAATTACCAGTTTTGAGGTACGTGATCGTAATGATGTCATGTCGACGATCCAATTGTTTGAGTATTCTGAAGAAATACTATAGGCGTTATTTAGAAAACTTTGTTTTATAAATACATATACGAACGTTGAAGAATGTGCGATTGGCTATGCTGTACGTGTTATACTAATAGTACACAGTTTAAATCGATGGTTTTATTGATTTAGTAAGTACAAAGGCTTCCACGGCCAGAAACATTTAGAAAATAAATTGCTTCCGGGTTATGCCGTATGTCAAGATTCGTGAATGCTGACGTTTCGCAAACCATGTTGCTCGCTTCTTCAGAGCTAAGTGAATACTGAGGACCTCTCCCTTATATGTATACCTAAGTTTACACCTCACTGCACACATCTGGAGCTACCGCTCCCATGTGTTTTCCACCTGACCGCGCTAGGATCGATTTCCAGACCCTACTCATGACAGTGCCGTCCTCGCGATTTATGTTGATAGGATGTTTGTAAATTTCGATGGCTTCTCTAATAAGTCAATAAGCCTTCGATGATACTTACTCACCCTTGCCAACATCTTATCATCGAAATCCATTTTGTGTCCCAACTCATGGCAGTGTTGAGCAACAGCTGACTGAATCTTGCCTAGTCGGACGTCTCTACTGTGCTCCTTGAGTCGACATTTGATGCTTCGTCCTGTCTGTCCTACATAGCATGTAGGACAGACAGGACCTCTTCGTTCTTCAGGAGTGGTGTGATATCCTTTCGGTTAGGCAAATGATCGTTAACATCTACCGCAAGAAGACATACCGATCGGTACTTGCATTCCAAATCACACCACCATCCCCAACAGAAGAGAAGTGTTATTAACAGTCTGTTCAACAGAGCCGATGCGACTTCAGCACCTTGAACGACTTCAGCACCTTGAACGACAAACGGAAACACTTGGAGTGGGCCCTACGATAGAATGGACACAGCAAGTCCGTCATACGAAGTGTCACACAAAGAAACCCGCAAGTCTTACAGGAACCGCAAGAGTCAAAGGGGTTCGCGTGCTTACCATACGTAAGTGGGATATCAGAAAGAATCGGCAGATTACTGAATAAATCGGGTATCACGGTAAGGTACAGAGCACCAGCTAAGGTAAAGGATCTTTTGCCTAACCCAAAGGACATCACACCACTCCTGAAGAACGAAGAGGTATACAAGTTAACATGTGAGTGTGGAAAATGCTATGTAGCACAGACAGGACGAAGCATCGAATGTCGACTCAATGAGCACAGTAGAGACGTCCGACTAGGCAAGATTCAGTCCGGTGTTGCTCAACACTGCCATGGGTTGGGACACAAAATGGATTTCGATGATGTTACGATGTTGGCAAGGCTGAGTAATTATCATCGAAGGCTTAGTAGAGAAGCCATCGAAATATACAAGCTCCAGATAGCGGTAGCTCCAGATGTGTGCAGTGGGGTGTAAATTTAGGTATATAAGAGAGATTTCTTTGGTAGGTCTTCAGTATTCAGTTAGCTCTGATGAAGCGAGGAACATGGTTCGCGAAACGTGAGCATTTACTAATCTTGACACACGGCATAACCCGGAAGCAATTCATTTTTTATTGATTTAATTGAAGATATGCAACGTGTTTCTCTATAAAGAATATGCCAGAGGAACACAACGAAATCTCCCTTTTGTTTACTAATAATATATGTAGCTCTTATCATGGGTGTATACAGCACAAAGCGGAAGGGGGGAGGGCAGTTTTCTAAATTTAACTTGCTGTATGAGGACGTTCAAAAGTTGACCTTGTTCTTTGATTTGAATAGATAATAACTTTTATCTCATAAACTAAACAAATAAAAGTTTTAGTAAAATCTTTGAGCACGATTTAGGAGAGATATAAAAGGTAGTAATTGTTCGATCAAGTTATTGTTTTACCGTTCTTACACTGATGTTAATAAGCACACACATTTTTGCATCCTCTTCGATATGACAACCTTTGAATCTCACTTTTAAAAAATATGTATAGGTATATAGTTTTCTCGATGGTGGTAAGGAATTCGATATGTAAATGAAGTAAGGAAAATTGCTATATCTTTTAATGTTGTTTTTCTAAGAATAATGTTTAGGAAAATAAATGTAGTTTTGGTGCTGCATTTTTGCTTAGTTTATAACGTCCATATTTTGCTATAGCAACCAAATTTGGTTTATTTTATAGAACAGTATATTTCTTCTCTCATACATCATATTCGCCAATGAATTCAACCATGCTCATTTTTTCTTTGCCTTACATCACAATTTTCAAGAAAAACGGTTGAAAATCGTAATTATTAGTGACTGAGGAAAATTGATTATGTTCATATAAATTGAATAATAGCTTTCGGGAGATTTGTTTTGAATACGAAGTGGTAGATATGAAAATCATTTATATCGTTTTCTCTTTCTGTTTTAAATACAAATACTATTATTTTTTGACAAAATATATAATACTTTATAATTTGTATTAGTCATAACGCGAATGAATAAGAATTAAATATCACTAAATTTTTACGTTTTTAATTTTGTCTTTTCTATTCATGGTGTATTAAATTCCTACAATAATGTCACCCTGCATAAAGAGGCTCCTAAATTTTAAAATGTTTCTTGTTAAATTTTCGGGAAAATAACAATAGGTGAGGTTAAAATTTCCAAAAATGTTACTTTATGCAGATTCTGTCGCTCAACACAACCTTCTAAAATCTTCAAAATGAAAGCTTTTATCAGAAGTGTTCTTGAAGCACTGATAGAATTTATAATAAAGTGGTGTTTCCGGGCGTCCAAACACAACAAAAACAAAAGCTGAAAAACATAAAAACATGCGATTGGCGAAACTTTAGGATACGTGTCTAGATCAAAGAAATCTATCAATAACGCCTATTTGGAAAGTACGATTAATTTGCAAAACAAAAAATGATTTTCAAATCAGTTTTTTCTAAAATTTCAGAAAACAAATACCTTTACTACATTGGAAAAGTACCACCAAAGTAATTCAAACCCAAAAAGTTATGAACAACAAAAATGGAGTATGCTTCTGAAAGATTGCTTTATATAGTTTATTTCGTTATTGTTGGTGGAAATGTTGATTATTTCTCAATTATTGATGTCTTTATTTTCAGGGGAATGCGCTTAAGCCGCCTCGCGCCGGCCCTGCATAAAGGAAAGAGTGCTATGCAATAAACATAAGGACACAATACAAAAGGCCCACATGGCGGAGAGGAGCAAGGCCTTCGATCTTAGACCTGTCCATCGACAATAACTGCTTTAGGGGCCAAAGGACGACGTGGGAGACCCTGGCCGCAGAAAACCTTAGCGACCACGTGGACATTGTCGTGACCATCACCACACCGGAACTCGTTGCACCGCACACAGAAGAAATTGCGGATTAGTGAGCAAAAGAATGGGAAGAGCAGCCAAAACCATTAAAAACAATCTGCAGCAAGTCAAACTTTTGACGGTGACGAGACTAGACAACTTAACCTTCGACATCTGCAACAAGATCTTCGGTGCAAAGACTGGCACATGCACCAAACCAATGGAGGTCTAATGGTGGAATCAGGAAGTTGCTGAATGCAGAATTGAATGCAGGATCTGGATAAGGCACCACACTAACCCACAGGTGATGGAAGAGCCAACGCAAAATTACGAACAACACCGAAATCAGCTGAGCAAAACAATCAAGAAGGCCAAAAAGATGGCGTGGGACAACCTACTGCAGGAAATCAACGACTACACCTGGGGGACGCGTATAAAATCGTCTGCAAAGAGATGAAGGCTTTCCCTTAGTAGCACTGGATCCAGTCGACGCCAGAGAAATCATTGGACCTCATCGAAAAACCGAAACCTACTGGAAGCAACGCCCTTGAGATAAAATAATAATAATAATAATAATAATAAACGGTCTTTATTTACTGGGCGAAGTCTAGCAATGGAGCTATTCCACTTAACCCTAAACTAAATTAAAAAAAAAATATCTCAATAGGAAATATACAAAAGAAAAGAAATATATCAGTAATGTTACAATGCTTTGGTGCTCAAGAACTAACAGCTAATGCAAAGAATATTAACCTATGTCCATACATGTATATATGCTCTACATTTTAAATCGCTACAATTTTACACACAAAACGACAATTTCCGTCCGCCTCAACACTAATTCCTACGACAATACTAGTCGCCTATAAACAATCTTGAAATCCTTTACTGGTAATTGCCATACTTCACACGGTAAGTTGTTAAGCACAGTAGGAGCCTGGAAAGAAAAACATCTACGAAACATGGCCGTCGAGTGCACGGGGACCACAAAGTGATCGCGAAAACGGGTATTTACTGCGTGCACATGATGGTGCTTACGCAGCTTATCTGAAAGGTAGCGGGGCGATGCGATGTGAGGGACGCAATGGAGTATGCAAATACGGCAAATTGCACACGGACACGCTTCTCCATACTTAACCATTTCAGCTGAGTAACCTTATGAGAAACATGATCCCGCGAGCGACGGCCATAAATAAAACGTATACAAGCATTCGGAACTCCCTGAATGCGAGAGCGACTGAAGGAGTCAGCGCAATTCCAAAATACCACCCCCCAGTAATTGAAATTTGACAGTACCAATGAATCACACAGCGACCTCCTCAGATTTTCCGACAAGAAATGTTTGTTCGCGTACAATAGTCTTAACGTCGCATACGATTTTCTAATTAGCCCACTGATGTGATCCCTAAACCTTAAATCTCTGTCCATGATCAAGCCGAGGTTCTTTACCTTGCTGCTCTGAGGTACCAAATACCCACACACCGCCAGTGTAATACCCTCAGAAGAAAGCCGACATCTCTTGTTCCCAAAAACAATAAACGACGACTTTTTCGTGTTAACCTGCAAATTATGACCCTCCGCCAACCGGGCCAGACGTTCAATGTCCCCCCCTAGCAGCTCCGCGTCATCTTGTGCCGTATTAGGATTGAAACATCGGTAAATTTGAGTGTCGTCCGCATAAAAACTGCACTTGCTATGTTTTACATCCCTGATTAAATCAGATGTATACAAGATAAAATAAAATCAAATAAAATAAAATACAAACCAATTTGCCTAATTAACGCCTGGGCCTAGATGCTAGAAATTATCATCCGCAACAGACTAACTGCGGAGCTGGATGAAGGCAAGAAACTGACAGAACAACAATACGGGTTCATGAAGGGTCGCTCAACGATGGGCGCCCTAGATAGGCTGATTAGCCTAAAAGCAGAAAGCGACAAGTTCCAGCGCGACGGTTCTAAAAACTCCCTAGGATCGGGGGCCGGAGTATATTGCGGTAAACCCGAAATAAACATTTCAGAACAGGTAGGAAAATACGCCACGGTCGTCCAGACGGAGCTGTATGGAATAACTGTTGCAGCAAACACAGTCAATAAAATACAAGTAAGTCATAATAAACACAGATAGCAGACAAGCAGTGCTGGCACTCGGACGGAACCGATTTGCATCATCTCTGCTAGTGGGCTGCCACGAGTCCTTCTGTGAGGAGGCCTGCAGGAATGATGTGACGGTCTGCTCGGTAAAGGGGCACATAGGAGAGGTTGGGCAAGAGAGATCGGACAAGCTAGCACGCAAAGCAGCCGGCAAGAACCCATGCTCGCCAGAACCTTACCTCCCTCTAACAATGTCAGCACTTATAGAATTAATAAGGAAAGAAACCGAAAATTCTTAGACCACTGGAATAAATTACCAGGCAGTCGTCAAACGAAGGAAATGCTTTGCTACCCCAACGCTAAGACTACTGCCCTATATATGAGGATGTCTAGGAAGAATCTACGACAAGTCACTGGATTACTAACAGGACACTGCTATCTTCGAAAGCACATGTACACCCTAGGTTACAGTGATACGGACATCTGCAGAGGATGCGGAGCAGAAGAAGAGTCAGCACAACATATATTATGTGATCACCGCCAGCCGTCAGTTTATTCGGAAACCTTGCCATTATTTTTATTAGGCTCTCTTCATCAACACTGCCCATGGAGAAAGATGGTCGGCTGGATATAACATCAGCACACGTGTCGTAAGAAGCATTCTGTTGAAACACGGACGAGAAAGCATTAGCAAAAGCGATCACAACGGCATCAGGCCTCGAAAACTCATCTATACCGTTATTTAGTTTGGGTGGAGTACGAGTTGATCCACGTCCCTGATGTACAAACTGCCACAGGTGCTTGGGATTGGCAGTGATGTTTTCCTCAGCTCTCCCAATGAACTCAGTGTAAGCCGATTTCAGTTTTTCCTTAACAGTTGCTCGCAGTCTCCTAAAATTCTCCATGTAAGTATTTTGACCAGTTCGTTTCCATCTCTGGTGATAGTAATGCTTAGTCCTTAATTCCCCAGTTTCCTTGTTAAGGACTGCAAATTTGTCTTTGCTCGACCACTGGCGTCCATTATTAATACCGCAATCAAAACGTCAGTGTTTCCGTCCTTATGGAAGATGGGACGTATTACTCCCATATTTAAAAAGGGCCATCAGTCTGTAATCGGAAACTATAGACCTATTACAATTATACCTAACTTTGCGAAGGTGTTCGAGCATGTTCTTTACGGTGCAATATTTACTAATGTCAGACCTTACCTGTCTCCCTACCAGCTTCCTGGATTTATAACAGCTAGATCTACTGTTACCAACTTGGCCGTATTCACCCAATTTGCCAGTCAGGCGTTCGACGATGGGGCTAAGGTGGATTCCATCTACACCGATTTCTCAAAGGCATTTGATACCATTCCCCATGATATTCTGCTGGAAAAACTTAGTGCCTTTGGATTCTCCCCATCGTTGCTATCGCTAATGCGTTCCTATCTTCGTGATCGTCCGTGCCGTGTGCATTATAATGGGTACCTTTCATTTGAATATGTTTCTGCGTCTGGAGTTCCGCAGGGAGCAAATCTTGGGCCGTTGGTCTTTAATCTGTTCTTGGACGATCTGCTGGAGTCCCTCCCTTGCCCTGTACTTGCTTATGCGGACCACTTGAAACTGTTCGCGAGGATTGAGCGGGAGGAAGACACTGAAATACTGCATGCTGGTCTTCGCATGGTGACGGATTGGTGTGTGCGCTGTGGTTTGCGGTTAAATGTTGACAAGTGCTGCGTCATGTCAATCACCAGACGTCGTGCACCGATTGTTGAAGACTATGCAATTGCGGACGAGCATTTAAGCCGTGTGAATTCAGTTAGAGACCTTGGAGTGACGTTTGATAGCAGGCTTAGCTTCGTTAGCCATGTTGAGACCACGTGTGCGGCGTCAGCTCGTATGTTGGGTTTTGTCCTCAGGACGTGCAGGGTGTTCAGGAGTATCGCGGCAATGAAGGCTATCTACTTCTCGTTTGTCAGAAGCCGACTCGAGTATGCCAGTTTAATCTGGTATCCTCATTACACCAGTCACCAGATTACCACCGAACGTTGCCAGCGTCGTTTCCTGAAATATTTATCTTTTAAAGCGGATGGCGTCTACCCTGACCGCGGAGTCGATTACTTGCGCCTGTTGCACAGGCATGACGTTCAGGCCCTGCAGGTGAGGCGCGAACTGCATAGTGCGCGATTCCTGGCACGGCTGTTGAATGGTGAAATCGACTGTTCACATTTACTTGGATATGTCAACCTTAATGTCCCGAGACTTTCGTCAAGACACCATAGGACTTTTTATCTGCATCCTGAGCGAACAAATATATCCTGGCTGGATCGCCGATTCACCATACGTCGCGGAATGCAGAAATATACATAGACGACATATTTCATATAACATCCCGGATTTGACTTGTCTACGGTGTTTATTCACAGTGATGTGTTTTTTTTTGTTTCTTTAACCGGACTAATTCTATATAGATATATATATATATTTTCTATGTTAATTAATTTAAGAGCTTTCATGTAGTACATAATCTATTTTGTCCTGTAATCGGATTTCTTTTCTGTTGGGCAAATAAATTATTATTATTATTATTATAGATAAATTGGTAGATCGGTCGATCCGTCCATAAAGCGGTAGATCTACCGAAAAATCGGTAGGGTGGGCAACACTGCCTGCAGCACAGATAGACCCAGCGATGTTGCGCGTGATCACCAGCAGCAATCATGGACCAGCGGTCTATCGCAGTCTTTTGGGATGTAGTTCCTTCTTCAGCTGTCGGGTGTTGTTGGTTTCTAGTCTTAGCCTCCGCCGAACCCGAGAGACTGACTCACCGAACCACGGGGGTTCGATAGAACCCAGGTTAGGAACCACTGATATAGGACATTAAATGGTTAGCTAGGATAAATCTACTGTGCGAAAGCACACACATAAGGTACCACCACAGTCTATATAGTGCACTTCATAACTAGGAGGATTAAAACCAGACGCCAGGTTCACACTAGGAAATAAATTACCGGATATGTCACTAGATATTTTTGCCGTTAAATTTGAATTATTTTGAGGTTAAATCTAATTGTAAACTAAAATAAATGTTCTACGCATGGGCGCCGTTTGAAAATGTTCCAGAGGGGGGAAATTTTTTTTTAGTATTAAATGGTGACGTAATATTAAGGACTATGCCATTAACTGTTTTGCAGCATTTTCGTCTTGTTATCTTGCATACAGTCTGAAAAATCTCTATCGCTTTAAGGTAGTGAAATGTTTTTGTTTCCATTTTTGTGTGTTATAGCCATCCATGGTCGCGATCCCTGTATGCTCGACAACACTTACTTATTATATATTGATATTTATTGAATATCAAGTCATTTTGCCGTCTTTCTATCGTTTATTAATGTGGGATAAATATATCAGATGCTCGATGACCACGAGCTAGAAATTATTATGGGAAATTAACAACCATTTCTCCTAGCGTATTAAAAAGTAATAAAAAGGCTTCAACATTGGTTGAAAATCATACAAAATCTTAAATTCTAGAATAAGATTTCAATGATTCAGAAACAAAATATATTTACAAACGATTATTAAAATATCTTAATAACAAATTGATAAACAATAAAAAGGCAACAATATTATTTTCAAATTTACCCCGTTAACGAGAAATAATGACTAAATGTAGAGAAAAGAGGATTAATTTGAAAATTCTGTGTTAAGGATAATCGACGACGGAATAATATTTTCTCATTTTACTATTATACTTGAACACTTGTACGGCGACAATGTTATGTCAACTACTAGCGTTTGAACGAACGGATGTACGGAAATGTACGGAAATGTATTGTGTCAACGCTGGAGAGAGTCAGAAAATGGAACCAATATTACAAACAGCATAGAGAATCTATTGTCATGTATCATAGGATGGCTCTTTTAATACAAAATAACTTTAGTCTGAAATGTTTTATTATTTAAAGTTTTTGAAACTCCCTTTTCATGAACCGAAGTTTTGTAATATTGCTACCAATTTTGGCCAATAATGGGTTATCTTTAAATCTTTTTAAATTATTTGATTTTAAAATAGCTATTCTATGATACTTCCTACAACCTAGTTTAGTAAAGCAATTTCTAAAGTTGGTACAATATTTCGGCTCACTGCAGTTCCTAAACGGCGTCTATCTGGACATGAGTTCGTTATCAAAAGTTTACTATTATACCCTATCTATATATGCTACACTTATTAACTAATAAGTGTAAAACTGAACACCCAGTGTAATTAAGATAAAGTGCTCAGCAGTGCCAAAAATTGCGAAGTAATGGAATCTAATAAGTACGATCAAATAAAAGTGCATACAACAATACTTATTTTGGACTACAGCGCAAAATTTACATACCGTATCTTGTCATCTTGTGGCTCTTTTGCGACTGCTACGAGAGGGCAATATCGCAATGTCTAATAAAACTGACATTGGTGACAATACCTAGCCGATAATAATCGGAATAGTCATCATTTATCTAGTAATTTTTTTTCATCCTTCATTAAACGAAACTGTCATTTTTGCATCTCTGTGTGGACACGAAAGATGCTAATTGCCCGCTAAGCGTTTAGTTAATCACTTTCAAGCCTAGCCGCGAAAATATTTTACACAGGCCGGGCGGCGACCGACCTGTCTGTCTAATAAATTCGATTTGACATTTGCGAGATCGATCTGATCAAAAAGATCAACCTGATCTATGATCAAACTGATACGATAATAACCGATTTATCGATCAGATCTATTTATTGGTCTTCAATTGTGATCAAAGATCGATCACAGATTTTTCGCATACCCCTATCTTTTTCGTTTTTCGCGTAGCGGTAGTTGGGTTCGAAATCCAGCATCCAGGGGGGCAAGCGCCCCCCCCCCCTGCCCATATGTAACGGCGCCCCTGGTTCTACTGTTAACATTTGCACGAATTTTTCGCTGTAAAGTCCTACAACGCGTCCAAATAGGTAAAAATAAAGCTTGAAGAACATAAATTAGTATACTTATATAATAAAAAATAAAAAGCCAACACTACGGATTAATGAGTAATACCTTCGACGTGGTACAAGTATAATAAAAGAAAATAATTATGTGTGTAATACATTATCAGCAATAAAAAACTCTAAATACATTTAATTCTCCCGTATCTGACACCTCTTGTTGAAACTTCAATTAACAGATCATTTTTACAGTCGAAGAATTTAGTGTTTTACTCTTTTTACCTTTTCTATGTTTGCTTAGCTGAGAGTCTTCATGATGTGTAATAAAACAAACACTAAGAATGTATAATTTATTAAAATAATTCATATTTAATAACAATATAGTTCATCAATCATCATCGTCAACCGTACCAAAAAGTAAATCACAGTATTAACACGGATAAGCGGTTCTAAAATTTTGTCCACGATTCCACCATCTAACGTAATTTTTTCTTCCCCCTTTATGATGTCCTTCACAATTTTTCCAATTTGTGCTGGTCGCTTTATCCCTGAATGCATTGTCACAAAAACCGTTTGACATCCGGCAATTAATAGGTGGTATTCTTAGCTGGTCCCTCGTTTTTAATTTGCGTAACATAATTGAAGAGTTAAAGTAAACAATGAAATAAGTGCTAAAAATTAAAAATAATGTTTTATTGCATTAAAGTGATCTAAGCACTACTGGCTTTAACATAAATAACTGGCTATGCGAAAATATGGCGGGACAAAATAAATACCGTACCACCAAAAATAGCGGATCACATTGGCATACACTATACATACGACAATCAAAAGTGTACAGTAATTATGATTTAATTTCGATGCTAATGAGGGCGGTTGTGTTATTAATTTATTTGCTCTAACAGTTTACAAATATACCAGTATTTGATTATTTGAAAATTTGATTTTGCGTAACTAAAATCTACATGTGCACACTACAAGTGCCACACAATCATCCAATTATGATCCTATGTTCTTCACAACAGCACAGGCGGAGTATGCAGTTTTGGATATCTGAAACAGTAATTCTTCGGTCAATGCAACAAAAACCAACATAATATATTACGCTACTAACCCAGACAAAAGTTGAAACTCTGAGTGGTTGAAACTTCCCAATAGTGAAGTAAATTGGCTTTTGAAACATGGTCATATTGATCAGAATGCTACGCTTGAATGAGATGTCCGAGGTGTACCAGTCAGTGTTCAATAATGCGTTTGGAATCTCTAGAGCCTGATAATTTGCAATTATTGTTAAATGTTAAATAAGACAAAATATTCACTTACTTCGTCGGTGGCTAAATGTCCAAAGTATGAAAATACAAATAGTTCTGACATTGTGCCTGTGAAATATATGAATTCCATCAAAAAATTAATGCTCATTGGAGACAACTAAAAATTCGAAATGTTGGTTATTTAAGGTACAGCTTTGCTAGTCTTCAGATTGGGAAGAGGAAATAATAAATTTTGTAACATCTGCATTTCGCCTCAATGAACATAGCATAAAATATTGAGACGTCATACATGGTCAGAAATGGCACCTATATTTATAGCGTTGCGCAAAGTATTCATATTGTTACGGATTTGGGCTTTGATTGAATCAGTGCGATGTTGTGTGAAATAATTTATTTTTTACCCGATATCTCTGAATACATCCCTTCGCGGCGAGTTCTTGTGGTTACTTGAATTTTTTATCTTAACGTATTTACCAAACTTTACCCACCAAAAAAATGAGGGCGATCTAATATTTAATTTTTTACGAAAAGAGGTAGTTTTGAGAGAAATAAACTATATGTTTTGCATTTTGTTTTTCTGTAGAGAAACTTATTATTATTATTGCTATATAATATTGTTACGGATTTGGGCTTTGATTGAATCAGTGCAATGTTGTGTGAAATAATTTATTTTTTACCCGATATCTCTGAATACATCCATTCGCGGCGAGTTCTTGTGGTTACTTGAATTTTTTATCTTAACGTATTCACCACACTTTACCCAACAAAAAGAAATGAGGGCGATCTAATATTTCATTTTTTACGAAAAGAGGAGTTTTGAGAGAAATAAACTATATGTTTTGCATTTTGTTTTTCTGTAGAGAAACTTATTATTATTATTGCTATATAATATAAAAAATGAAAACAAAAAGCTTTAAAATTGTTGCGGCCACATGAATAAAAATGCTTGTATCTAAGAAAGAAACTTACTGAGACCATGAATGTTATTTTATCAAACGTACCCAGAAGCAGACACAGACCACCGGACCCAAAAGGAATATTTCCGCTAAAATCTTGAAATTTTTTAACTCGATTGGAATACTTTGTCATACTATGTTTGATCTATTGGCTATTGTCAGTTTTAGTAAATTGCTTGGCTACGATGTTGCCCTCTCGTGAGAGTGTCGAAAAAGTCACAAGATATCTCAAATATACTGGATGTTAAAAACATTACCGGACAATATAGATAAGGTATGATGGTCAACTTTTGATATCAAACTCGTGTCCAGAAGCACATTGTTTAGAAACTGAGGAAAGCGGGAATATGGTACCAACATTACAAACTGCATTAGGCAAGAAGGTTGTGTGAAGTATCATAGAATAGTTATTTTAAAACCAAGTAATTTACAAAGATTTAAAGAGAAGCCAATATTGGGTTTTCTTAGGCACCAACATTTAAAAGAGCTTCGGATAATGATAACCTCTTTAAAAGGCAATAATAGCAAAATTCAGACAAAAGTTATTTGGTTTTAAATGGGCTATCCTATGATAGCTTACACATTTCCGTAAGGTAAACGCCCCAAATTCAGACAGGTTAAGAAATTTTTGTTACCCTTGTAACTGTAGAATTTATATTTATGTGGTGCTAATGACTATGTACTGTACACCATGCACAAATATTTTCTTCTAAAGATGTCTGGCTATTTATTTTTAAAGAAAACTGGTAATAGTTATGTAATTTATATTATATTTTATAAGTTTAACAATTGCCCCTAATTCCGACACTAAGCTTATATTTTGATCCGAAATCAGACACCTCAGTGAACCTAATTCAGACACCTCAGTGAACCTAATTCAGACAGTGATCCTAAATCAGACACTTGTGGTACATTATTCCGACAAATATAAACATTCAAGTAAATATTAAGTGTTTTAGATATTGTTAAATAAGATTTATTATTAAGAAATATTATTATTATTATTAAGAAACATTTGTTTTACCATTTTTAATGAAACACAGTATAAAATAAGTCCTTAGTCTTCTTTAGTCTGCCCTCTCTACATCATCTGTATTTTACTGTTTCTTGCAGCTGGATTTTGTTGTGTTCTCTTTTTCTTGGCGCAGCTTTGTATTCTGTTCCTTTTTCGCTTCCTTTCTTATTTCTCTAGAATGATTTACTTTTGTGCTTCCATCTTTTTTATTAACAAATATTCTCTCCAAGCATCAGAGATAGTGTTACAGAAGAACAGTTTCTATTTACTTTATTTGGGCGTTTCAGGCCAGAGTAATGATTTTTTTAACGGAGTTGGCATGAGTTCAACTGTTATCTCCAAAGGTGGTCCCCTAAATTTGTAAATTATAGTGGTTAAAAGTCAGCATAAATAGATATTATTAGAATTTTCTTAATTACTGTTATCCTGTAGCGATGTAAAAAGAAGTCCAATTGCAGTTACCTTATAAGGAAAAAATCAACTTTTCGCATAACACTCAATTATGAAGGTCAGTCAAACTTCTAGGTTATGTTCTGACCGTTAGAACATTGGTAGAATAAGAAACGATTGTGGGTTGATAAGTGTATTGTCAAATCAACAAGCCGGATGGTAAAGTTCAATGTTGTAGATTTCTTATTTTAACCAACCAAACAGAAATATGTCGAAATTTAGGACAGTGTCTGAATTTGGGACGTTTACCTTACATGAGTTCCTTCAAAAGTTGGAACAATTATTAATTAGTTGACCTAATATTTGCCTAATACTTGTTGTCGCCTTTCATATGTTCAAGTATAATAGTGGTAATAATAGTGGTATTTGATCCTTAACAGAAATCTTTCAAATTTATCTTCATTTTCGCTATTGTTAGTCACATTGATTCGCGTTGCCGCGGTATATTTGAAAATTCGATTGACATGATTAAGGGGACTATCAATTTTGTTCATTTTGTGCTTTAAATAGTATTTTTGATTTTAAACTTTCTCTCTCTATAACTGAGTAACTTCCAACTAATATTGCCTTCGTTTATTATTACTATGATAATTGTTGACTCGTCTCGAACGAAACAGTAGAAGGGCGACAATATTAATAAGCATTAAGAGTTATTGAGAAAAATTGTTTACTATACATTGGGCCTTGCAGCGATGAACACAAGCTAGAAATTCTTATAGGAAATTAACAGCAAATACTCCTAGAATATTAATAAATATAAAACATGCTACAAAATTGGTTAAAAATCATACAAAATCTTAAATTCTAGGATAAGACTTCAGTGATTTTGAAATAAACTATAAAACAAATTTGCAAACAATTATTTAAAAAAATTTAATTACACATTACACAGACGATAGAAAGGACGGCAAAATCACTTGAAATTCAGTTAATATCAATACATAATATTCAAGTGTTGTAGAATATACAGGGGTCAAGACCGTAGCTAACAACATAAAAGAATGTGTAAAAAGATGTCACCACCATGAAAGGGATGGAGATTTTTCAGGGCTAATGCAATTTAAGCTTAACGAACAATATGGTCTGTGATTTTTGCATATTTTTTTTCATTTTTATGTTTTGTGTCACATTTTAGAATAGTAAATAACAAATTATAATATAGGCTGTCTGTCTGTTATATTTTTATCTGTCATTTACAACAATTAACACAGGACAAAAATGTTTCAAAACAGTTAATAGCATAGTCATTAATACTACGTCACCCTTTAATATTAAAAAAAATATCTGTAATATTAACATTTCTGAATACTAACAACTACCACACGGTTAGTAATAGGGAGATATAATGAAAAAAATATTATAATATATAATTCATTAATATATAATTAATTAATACCAGGGAAGCATAACTTTTCTGGAGTGGGGAAAATTTATATATAGGGTGTCCGGTAAAGGTGTTCGGAAAATTAGGGAGCTGACAGAGGACGTCAATTCCATCCAAAAAGTGTATAATGTGCACGTTTGGCTTTCGACGCTTCATTAAAAAGTTATCCTTTTTTTTAGTTTTCAGTTTTATGTTCCCTTAAAAATATAACCGATTACAAAGTCGACGTTGTTTATTTAACAGAAACAAAAAAAAACACTTACAAATATCAAAAATAAATAAAAAAGGTTGAAAATACTGCTCAAAATGTTGCCCTTCCAAGTGAATTCTCATTTCAGCACATTTCCCAAATCCTGCCGGACTCTTTGAAAAATTTCGGGTGTTTCTCGAATGCGATTGCAGGCACCATTTATTCGCTGTAGCAGAAATGTACTACTACATTTGTGAGCTCCATTTGTGAGCAGAAATGTACTGCTACAGCGAATAAATGGTGCCTGCAATAGCATTCGAGAAACACCTGAAATTTTTCAAATGGTCCGGCAGGATTAGGGAAGTCGTACTGAAATGTGCATTCACATGGAAGGGCAACATTTTGAGCAGTATTTGCAAAACTATTTTATTTATTTTTCTTATTTGGAAGTGTTTTTTGTTTCTGTTAAATAAACAACGCCGATTTTGTATTCCATGCATTCACATGGAAGGGCAACATTTTGAGCAGTATTTGCAAAACTCTTTTATTTATTTTTCTTATTTGTGAGTGTTTTTTTGTTTCTGTTAAATAAACAACGCCTATTTTGCAATCAGTTATATTTTTAAGGGAATATAAAACTAAAAAATCTGATGTGGCCAGGCACATGACTTTATCATACTATATATAAAATTAATAGTTTAGCTGCATGAGATTCTATTTGATCGAGATGGGCTATGTCTGCATTAAAATAAAAATAGTAGAACTAGACAGATATCTCGATTAAAGCTGCGTTCGGATATTGTACTCCGTTGACACCGGGTACACCGTCCAAATGACACCTACGTGTTATTGGGTGTAAAAAGTGTAACGGGGTTCAATATCCGAAGGCAGCCTATATTGACAGTAGTAATTTCAAAACATTAGCGTTTGACACTAGCTACTGTCATTAGAATCAAAAAAATCTGACATATCCTGGCTACTAGTTTTAAAGCAGTACGACCGACCTCGATGAAATAGAATTTGCTCATGCAGCTAAACTATAAATTCTACCAAAAAATGTCATATACATAAATTATAGAAAATTTCCTCTCCTTTAATTTATTATTTAACTATTTTGACGACATTACACAAATAGCGGCTCATTTGCAAAATCTTCGAAAAATGCTATGAGTAAACCACCAGTTCCTTTGGACCCTTTTCAACAGAAAGCTTTTCAGCTCTAAGTTTGGTTATGAAGCTTCTAAATATGAAGTTTCGTCCCGACACCTTTAGTAGTTTCTCCGGAATCGTCGCCACAAAAACGGGTACACACACACACACACATACATACACACACACACACAGACATTTTTTTTATCTTGGTCAAAAATGTTCAGGGGACCCAAAAAGACATATTTCCGCTAAAATCTCAAAATTTTTTTTTGGCATGATTACAATACTTTACATACTGCGTATGATAAAGTAAAAATAAAAAATCTGATGTGGCCAGGCACATGACTTTATCATACTATATATAAAATTAATAGTTTAGCTGCATGAGGATCTATTTGATCGTGATCGGCCATGTCTGCATTAAAATAAAACTAGTAGAACTAGACAGATATGTCGATTAAAGCTGCGTTCGGATATTGTACTCCGTTGACACCGGGTACACCATCCAAATGACACTTACGTGTGATTGGGTGTAAAAAGTGTAATACAATATCCGAACGCAGCTTATATTAACAGAAGTTATTGTCAAAACATTAGCGTTTGACACCACCTGCTGTCATTAGAATCAAGAAATCTGACAAATCCTGGCTACTAGTTTCAATGCAGTACGAGTCTCGATGAAATAGAATTTGCTCATGCAGCTAAACTATTGATTGTACCAAAAAATGTCATAGTCATAAATTATTCAGAATTTCCTCTAGTTTAATTTATTATTTAACTATTTCGACGAAATTCCAGAAATGCCGGCTTATTTACAAAATCTTTCAAAAATGCTAAGACTAAACCTCCAGTTCCTTAGGACCCTTTTTAACAGAAAGCTTGTCAGCTCTAAGTTTGGCCATGAAACTTCTAAATATGAAGTTTCGTCCCGATACCTTTAGTAGTTTTTCCGGAATCGTCGCCACAAAAAGCGGGTACACACACACACACACACACACACACACACACACACACACACACACACAGACATTTTTTTGTACCTTGGTCAAAAATGTTCAGGGGACCCAAAAAGACATATTTCCGCTAAAATCTCAAAATTTTTTTTTGGCACGATTACAATACTTTACATACTGCGTATGATAAAGTAAAAAACTTTTTAATGAAGCGTTAAAAGCCAAAAGTGCATATACACTTTTTGGATGGCAGTGACGTCCTCTATCAGCTCCCTAATTTTCAGAATACCTTTACCAGACAGCCTGTATAAGTGTAGTAAACATATGGTATTCTCAACTGACCGTTATCATCAGGACTAGACAGCAGCACAAAGATAAAAGGGAAAACATTGTTTGCCCTAGAATTAAATACGTGAACATGTCTTCCATATCGTCACAAATCCTGAAAAGAACAACACCGCATACTCAGATTTTAATGATACAAATGTTTTAAAACTTGGTACTTTAATAATAGTTGCACTCGTTTGGTTACTTCTTTCATTTCCTGATTCAATTGTTTTGTTAACAATAAACAATCCTTTTCCAGATATTTTTGATTTATCTCAAGTTTCTCCAGAGATCGCTTACGAATTGATCTAATCGATTCAGAAACCACACGGAATTTTATTATTATATACTTTAGTATGGCAAAGTAGTATGCATCAAATGCTGAAAAATAGTATAGCAATGGAAAGTAAATACTTGAAAAAATTGTTTACATAATTTTTACCTGCCATCATTGTAATCTGTTGAAACGTTGGATACAACTGGAATAGAATAGCCAGGAAGTACTTGAATCTTGAATGTTGATATTCAAAAGGTATCCAGCTCAGGTAAGGTAAGTTCTTAGTAATCATTTGTTCTGTAGAATTGTTAACAACTGAGTTTTCGTACAGAGAATCAGAATTAAATATTAACATTGCGATTGTCCCAAAGGATCCAGCGACAGAAAATCCTCCGCAAAGAATCACTAAGCTTAATGTTATAAATCTATTGACGAGAAAAGTCTCCTTCCAAGATTTCTTCAACTTTTCGCTTGCGTATAAATCCTGGTCAACACCACTTCCTGTCAAAGTCCTAATTAACTTGAAGATTTTATTTCTCTTGTAGTGCCATAATATAAATTTCGCAGAACCAGAGATATGGGTAAGAGCCAGCTTGAAGTACATCATGAAAGTTGGCAGATCATTCATACTTTCCTTGAATACCATGTATTTGCAAATCGGGTACAAAACGCACGAATACAATGCTATTATTATGTCGTAAACATAGTAGAATATTTTCTCAGATGGTGTTCCATAAGACGGAAACCACATTCCAGCCAACTTAAGAACACTGTTGTTAATATCGAAGTAATCATTCATCGTGCACGAGCAGAATTGCGTGGAAGACTGATTACCATCAGGATATATTATGTTGACTGGGCTTTGTGATCCGAATATTCGGCATTTTTATTGGTCCACTTCGCGGGGGCGTGAGGAATTATTTCGGTGTGCCTATTACAATATTACACGGCAATCTTAAGGGAGTGGATAAAAAATATCACCCTTAAGACCGTGGCCAGTAGGTACTGTTGGTTGGTATATTAAGAACCGATCTTTAAACCGGGGTCTTGGGATGTTTGTTTTTAACTTAAAAAACAAGATTTAATGCTTAAAAAAATACATTGATTCCGGGCAATGGACTCCTAACACCAGTCAAATTAGGATTTTTTATTACACTTTTTTTTGGTCACTTCAATTAGCGTAATTAGGAGATTTCTTGCCCGTTAAACAATCAATTGCAGGTGGGATTTTATTTTGGTATTTGAGCAAGTAAAACGCCTTGTCTGATTGACCTTATTTATTACTCCAATATTTCGCCCAACGTTGTTAGCTTTATCAAAGATCTACAATGTATTTTGAGGTTGGAAAACTTAAAAAGTGATTTTTTAAAATTAGTTACAATAATAGGCTTTGGCGGTGCAAATAAGATGATTATGCATTATTAATGAGCTGTCGGTGCTTGATGGCATTTCTTATACAATTATAATTTCAGATACACATGTACCAGCTGATTTTGACACTTGAATTAACTGAGCAACACAATACCCACAGTAGGTGTGTAAGCACCAGTGGCGGCTCGTAGCTAAGATAGTGGGGGTGCTGCTCCAGAATTTTTTTCTCTTTGTTTTGAAAAGTATTGTGTAAAAAAAAACATGTAAAAAAGATAATTTATTCAGAAACTTGATAAAATCGTAAAACAATTTAAGATAACAAAACGAATTTCTTCTTTACTTTAACCTAATTTGTTACAGTACATTCATTATTAAATTTTTGTTAAAAATACATTTTGTAAAACTACGCTATAAAAAAAGGACAAAAATTAAAAAATTTCCATATTTTGCAAAAATTCAGCTCGTTTGGACAATGGTAAATAGGTAAAATATCGATTACAAGATTTGAACATAACAAGTTAAGATAAGCGTGGTAATAAATTTATGAAAAAAAAAAAATTAAATAATAGACGATTAACTTGCAATATGGATAGTTTCTACATAATAAATATTAAAAGTTCAATTTTTGAAAAAAATTATGCAAATTGTGGCAAAAATTTAAATTGTCCAAAAATGTATAAAGTTTTTTTATTCCTTTATGTATTGGAAATATGTGTTTATGCGCAGATTTCCGTTATGCACCGGAAATCTGTCCACATGGTCCACATGCAAAATTTCATCTCGATTGGACATAGGGAAGTAGGTAAAAATATCGATTAGAAGATTTAAATGTAACAAACAAGTGAAGTTAAGATAAGCGTGTGTAAAAATGAAATCCATTCTTCTTGTTTTAATTTGCGCGAAAAGATCAATAATAATATTCTCTTTGATCTCTGGATGTAAACTGAGGATTCTTTCTCCATTGAAAGCAGTGCAATTGTTCTAAAATACGTTTTGATATGCCGTCTGCAGTTTGTAAAACTACCTTCCAACAGCACGACAGGATCGGCACGGTCGACACTGCGGGAGCGACAGTGTTCTCTCTATCCAGTGTCCATAGCAGGCCCCGCCGCCGCCGGTGCTCGCGTGTAACATCCTATGTGCGCTTGCGTAGAACAGTCAAGCACCTCGCCGATTGGAACTATGAAGATCACAGTTCCATACCACAACTTTTGTATCTTTTTCTTAAACTGGGAGGTGGCTACTGACATTAAGGATTATATATTGTAGAGTTTATTTCACGAGAAGTGGCATTAAGCCGCTGACATAACGCGCAAACGTTCCTATATGCATTGACGTAAGTTAGAATCAAATAGCAATCTTCTTTATTCCTTTCTAACAAATGTCAATGCGTAGGAACGTTTGCGCATTATGTTAGCGGCTTACTGCCACTTGTCGTGAAAGAAACTATATGTATATTATATATGATATATATTATATATTGTAAGTATAAAGAAAGAATTAAAGGAAAAAGGACTCATTATATTAAATGCCATCCATAATATTAGGTGCAAATAATAGGGGGTGCTGCAGTTTCACAGTGCCTATACGCGAGCCGCCACTGGTAAGCACTATAGGTACTGATTAGTTTCCAACTCTTCAAAGTCAAAATACAGGCCTAAGCACCGGTCAATGACAGTCTAAGTTCTTAGTCATTTAATGTTACTTTCTAGTGGAAGATAAAGTTTAAAGAAACATGAAAATAAAAATCGCATTCCTGGGAACGTAATACCAACTTTGCTAAAAGTAGATCGATTTTCATTATTTTATTTCGGAACTTTCGGGGAAAAGAAATTTATCAAGGTTAATTATTATCAGCAGAAATCGGATAGTAACCTTTTCGTTTACACACTAAAAAATAAACTACGCATGGACCACACATGAAAAAATTACATCATTATTCATGCAAATCGTTATTATTATTGTAAACTTATAATAAAATATTATTATTAATGTAAAAATTGCATTGCTTTTTACTTTATCATACGTAGTATGTAAAGTATTGTAAATGTGCCAAAAAAAAATTTGAGATTTTAGCGGAAATATGTCTTATTGGGTCCCCTGAACATTTTTGACCAAGGTACAAAAAATGTCTGTGTGTGTGTGGATGTGGGTGTGTGTGTGTGTGTGTGTGTACCCGTTTTTTGTGGCGACGATTCCGGAGAAACTACTAAAGGTATCGGGACGAAACTTCATATTTAGAAGTTTCATGGCCAAACTTAGAGCTGAAAAGCTTTCTGTTAAAAAGGGTCCAAAGGAACTGGAGGTTTAGTCTTAGCAAAAAATGACTGTGTGTGTGTGTGCGTGTGTGCGTGTGTGCGTGTGTGAGTGCGTGCGTGCGTGCGTGCGTGCGTGCGTGCGTGCGTGCGTGCGTGCGCGCGTGCGTGCGTGCGTGCGTGCGTGCGTGCCTGCGTGCGTGCGTTTGTGCGTGCGTACGTGCGTGTGCGTGCGCGCGTGTGCGTGCGCGCGTGCGCGTGCGTGTGCGTGTGTGTGTACCCGTTTTTGTGGCGACGATTCCGGAAAAACTACTAAAGATATCGGGACGAAACTTCACATTTAGAAATTTCATGACCAAACTTAGAGCTGAAAAGCTTTCTGTTGAAAAGGGTCCAAAGGAACTGGAGGCTTAGTCTTAGCATTTTTTAAAGATTTTGCAAATAAGTCGCTATTTCTGAAATTTCGTCGAATAGTTAAATAATAAATTAAACTAGAGGAAATTCTGAATAAGTTATGACTATGACATTCTTTGGTACAATCAATAGTTTAGCTGCATGAGCAAATTTTATTTCATCGAGATCGGTCGTATTACATTAAAACTAGTAGCCAGGATATGTCAGAAATTTTGATTCTAATGACAGTAGGTAATGCCAAACGCTAATGTTTTGACATTACCTACGGTCAATATAAGCTACGTTTGGATGCTGTACACCGTTACATTTTTTACACAGAATAACACGTGTCATTTGGACGGTGTACCCGGTGTCAACGGAGTGCAATATCCGAACGCAGCTTTAATAGACATATCTGTCTAGTTCTACTAGTTTTATTTTAATGCAGATATGACCGATCTCGATCAAATATAAACTCATGCAGCTAAACTATTAATTTTATATGTAGTATGATAAAGTCATGTGCCTGGCCTCATCAGATTTTTTTAAATCAAATCACGCCTGGCGTATTTGTTAAATCGTGCATATACCTGACGTATTTGTATTTGTAGTTCTTTTTACTTTATCATACGCAGTATGTAAAGTATTGTAATCGTGCCAAAAAATTTTTTTGAGATTTTAGCGGAAATATGTCTTTTTGGGTTCCCTGAACATTTTTGACCAAGGTACAAAAAAATGTCTGTGTGTGTGTGTGTATGTGTGTGTGTGTGTGTGTACCCGTTTTTGTGGAGACGATTCCGGAGAAACTACTAAAGGTATCGGGACGAAACTTCATATTTAGAAGTTTCATAACCAAACTTAGAGCTGAAAAGCTTTCTGTTGAAAAGGGTCCAAAGGAACTGGTGGTTTACTCATAGCATATTTCGAAGATTTTGCAAATGAGCCTCTATTTGTGTAATGTCGTCAAAATAGTTAAATAATATATTAAAGGAGAGGAAATTTTCTATAATTTATGTATATGACATTTTTTGGTAGAATTTATAGTTTAGCTGCATGAGCAAATTCTATTTCATCGAGATCGGTCGTACTGCTTTAAAACTAGTAGCCAGGATATGTCAGATTTTTTGATTCTAATGACAGTAGCTAGTGTCAAACGCTAATGTTTTGTAAATACTACTGTAATATAGGCTGCGTTCGGATATTGAACACCGTTACACTTTTTACACCCAATGACACGTAAGTGTCATTTGGACGGTGTACCCGGTGTCAACGGAGTACGATATCCGAAGGCAGCTTTAATCGAGATATCTGTCTAGTTCTACTAGTTTTATTTTAATGCAGACATGGCCGATCTCGATCAAATAGAGTCTCATGCAGTGTTTAATTACATTAAACAATTTTTTTCTTTTTTATCCGGTGCTAACAAAAATATCTTCCCAAATTCCTAAATAAAATACAAATGTTGGTAACTTTCCATTACAATTGTGAAGTCGCTTATGTATGTAATATTTCGCCACTTCCAATTCATCAAAACAAAACGTAGCAAAATTCGTAATTGCATTGCCAATAATCCAGGTAGCACCTAGTATCGATTGAAGAATTGCAACTCTGCAGAACCAGCGTTCAATGTGCAATTTGAAACCAGTGCCGCCCAACATAATTCGTTGTGTTTATTTCAGTCTTACATCAATAAAATTCATTAATGTTTAGCACCGCTGTAATAGTTTTTAGGACACTTTTTGTATATAAACCCAAATAATTTCTTAATAAAATCAGTATTAAACCTGTGTTTGTACTCATTCCTTAAAACAAACCATCTGGCCTGCCCGGAGTTTGTTCATGGTCCGTCGAGCCCCCTTACCCACACTACGCCAGTAAGACACCTTAGGCATTTGGAGATTGAGTCTGGTCTCCAGTAGTGTTCCTATTCCATCATACCTACATTTACCTGCACTACGCCAGTAAGACACCTTAGGCATTTGGAGATTGAGTCTGGTCTCCAGTAGTGTTCCTATTCCATCATACCTACATTTACCTGCACTACGCCAGTAAGACACCTTAGGCGTTGGGGAGATTGAGTCTGGTCTCTCAGTAGTGCTCCTTTTTTATGCTATGGTCCAAGGCTACGAAATTTACCCAATTTAACCTAGCTTACTAAACCATACGTAACAAACACAGTTTAGAAAACGCGCGCGGAAAGTCCCTACGCACAGTCGGCAGGACACAAATCAACGGCGTGAGTGCGCATCAGTCGTAATTACGTAATTCGGATCGCGTCGGCAACAGTTCGTTCGCGTCCAAAAAGCAGTTCAAGAAAAGGAGATCAACATGTCCGAAGAACTAGATCAATACGCCCGCATGCAGGATGAACTGGGACAAGAAATTAAAAAATTATCAAGAAACATGGCGAAGGATTCTCAGTCAAGGAAGACAAAGCAGTACATCCAAAGCCACCAGAAGAAACTGGACGAATATTGGGAGAAAGTGAAAGCCAATCATGAGAAGCTCATGGAAATTAAAGATGCAACACACCCATACTTCGTCCAAAACTACTTTGAACAGCTTAAAAGGCAAGTTCAAGAAACGCAAAAATATTTGAACGAATGCCCTAAGCAAGAAACGCCGACAGAAGAAGAGAAGTCGAACCAACAAGACAGCCAACAGGCGTACCGAATGAAGAAGCAAGATATAAAAATCAAACAAATAAAGGAAGTAATCGGTCAAACGAAGGCTGAATTACTACAAAATAAAAGCAAATCAAGATATGAAAACCTCAAACAACGGTTATATAAGCAATTCGATGCAATAGGCGAATTGAACGAAGAGATTCTAATACATGAAGATCAACACGACGACGAATACTTTTCAGACGAGGTGTACAAGAAATGTGTCGACCTGTACGATGAGGTCATGGAAAAATTGGACGAAGCAATCCACAAGGACGTACCTAACAACCCCACACCGAGCAACACCATTAGGCTACCACAAATTAAAATTCCAAGTTTTAATGGATCCTACGACAACTGGCCCACCTTCCATGATCTATTCAACGAAATCGTTCATCTTAACACGTCATTGACAAATGCAGAGAAAATGCAGTACCTAAAAACCAACCTGGAGGGAGAAGCAAGTCGCATCATACAGCATCTGGCGATATCAGATGCCAACTACTTGACGGCATGGGACATCTTACAAAATCGGTACCAAAACAACCGACTAATCCTGTCAAAACTCCTGGACAGGATTCTGGACATCCCACCCTTCCAAGATGAATCGTTGGAAAAAATTAAACAATTGCACGACACAACGTGTGAATGCCTACAAGCTATCAATAACTTGAAGGTACCGACCAACACCTGGGGTCCACTAATCATCCGCATTCTGGTGAGAAAATGGGATCCAGAGACAAATAAATTATACGAGCAATCTCTCGAGAACCCAAATGATATCCAGGAATACGCGGATCTAGTTCGATTCTTGAAGAAACGGTTCCAATCACTTGAAGCAATGGGGGAGTCTAAGAAGAAGGTGACGCCGTACCAAAATAAAAAATATCAAGACAGAATAATAATCTGCAAATATTGCCAAGAAGACCACTTCATTCACAGTTGCCCGAAGTTCAAAACGCTATCAGTGGATCAGAGAATGGATTTCGTAAAAAGCAGCAATCTATGCCAAACTTGCATGAATCACGATAATACCAGGAAATGCTGGAGTACCATCAAATGTGCCATCTGCAACAACCCACACCATAGCCTACTGCACTATCGTGACGTCCAGAATGAATTTACACCTTTAAAGTCTGGACAACACATCCCAATAAAGAAAACATGGTCGCCAACAGCAAAACTATCCACTCACGTTGGTACCCAGGAAGGAACAGTACTACTAGCAACAGCACTAGTTAAAACCAAGAAGGTATCTGGTGAAGGAGAATATCTTCGTGTGCTGATCGATCCAGGATCCCAAGCCTGTTTCATAACAGAACATGCAGCTCAAATGCTAGGACTCCCAAAACAACGTATACATGCAGAGGTATCCGGACTAGGTGGCGATGACCCAAAAATATCAAAATCAAAAATTGATGTGCAAGTACAACCTCGCTTTCCAAGCAAATTCTCCCTGACAAGTACGTTTCTCATCCTCTCAAAAGTTACTCAACCCCTTCCTAACAACGACCTTCACATCAGCGTGTCAAAATCCTTTGAAAACAAGCTCCTTGCTGATCCTACCTTTGATATTCCTGGACCAATTGACGCAATCATCGGTGCCGAGGAGTACGGGAAGATCATACTGGACGGTCTAGAAAAGTCAGAAGACGGTATTCTTGGACAGAAGACCGAGCTGGGCTGGATTTTGTCAGGCAGCGTGAAGCAACCATCTCAAGCCGACATTCAAGTGACAAGTCTGGTCAGCAGAGTAGATGAAGATAAACAATTAACTAAGTTCTGGGAAATGGAAGAAGTTACGGCAAATAAACCATTAAGTCAAGAAGACATCGGATGTGAAGAAGAATACGAACGCACGGTAAAACGAGACAGGGACGGCAGATACATAGTAAACATTCCGTTCAAAGCTGATACTGACCTAGGCAACTCAAAAAATCGGGCCGCCGCAAGATTACTACAATTAGAGAAGCGTCTCTCCAAAGATGGCGAACTTGCACAACAGTACAGCAACTTTATGGCGGAATACATTAACCTGGGTCATATGGAGAAAGTAACATCCGGCCAGGGCAATGGCAAATATTACATCCCTCACCAAGCAGTCATCCGACCATCAAGCTCAACAACAAAACTACGCGTGGTGTTTGATGCATCATGTAAAACCTCAAATGGAAAGAGCTTGAACGAACTAATGCATACGGGTCCACGATTACAACAAGATCTGGCTGACATCCTGCTACGATGGAGGAAACATCGCATAGTATTCACTGCTGATATAGAGAAGATGTATCGGCAGATTCGCACCAACCCACAAGATCAAGATTATCAACGAATTCTATGGAGATTTGATCCAACCAAGCCAATAGAAGAATTTCGACTAAAAACAGTAACATACGGTACAGCATGCGCGCCATACCTAGCAATAAAAACGTTGCAAAAACTTGCCAAAGACGAAGAAGACAATTTTCCAACGGCGTCCAAAGTTGCTCTTAAAGACTTTTATGTGGATGACATCTTATCTGGAACCGACACAGAAGAAGAAGCTACCAGTCTTCAGCACGAACTAATAAACATGCTTCAAGCTGGTGGGTTCTCATTGAGAAAATGGTCCAGCAATTCCGAAACAGTAATAGAAAACCTCCCTGAAGAATTGAAAGATCAAACAGCACTGGAAATATCAGAGGATGGGTTAAAGAAATCGCTTGGAGTATACTGGGCGCCGCATACAGATCATTTTCGTTTCAAGGTAGATATATCAGTCGATAGACCAATAACGAAGAGAACGATCTTATCAGAAGTAGCCAAACTATTTGATCCATTAGGATGGTTAGCGCCAGTTGTCATCAATGCCAAAACGTTAATTCAAGAGTTATGGCTACACAATTTGGAATGGGATCAACCACCCCCCGATGTCATTCAGAAGAAATGGAATGAGTTCCAATCCAAACTAAAAAACTTAGAAAACATTTCCATGCCAAGATGGGTTCATACCATGACTACATCAAACATAGAACTGCACGGCTTTTGCGATGCCTCTGAAACGGCTTATGGCGCTGTGATCTACGTCAGAACGACGGATAGTCAAAGTAAATTCCAATCAACCATTCTGATCGCAAAATCAAAGGTAGCACCTGCCAGAACCAAGGCCACATTACCAAGATTAGAGCTGTGTGCTGCTGTGCTGCTGGCAAAATTGATTAAACGTTCAGTCAAAGCATTGGAGTGGGAACACGTGCCGGTATACGCATGGACAGATTCAATGATAGCATTATCATGGATCAAAGGCGAAGTGTCGCGGTGGAAAACATTCGTCGCAAATCGAGTTGCAGAAATAAACAGTATGCTTCCCAGTAAATTCTGGTACCACGTGGATACCAAGGATAACCCAGCCGATATAATATCACGGGGTATTGATCCTGAAAAAATTGGCACTCACTCCATGTGGTGGAAAGGTCCATCCTGGCTCGTACATGCTGCTATATGGCCGAAGCAAGAAAAGTTACCTGAAACAAAAGAAGAACAAAAAGCGTGTCACCAGGCCACAGTTACCACGCGTCGAAATTACCACATTGAAGAATTTTCATCCTTAACAAGACTGGTGAGAGTAACGACATACTGCAAAAGATTCCTAGCTGCAGCAAGAAAAGTCGAACGAGAGATGGGGTTTCTTACTGACAGTGAAATGAACTTAACGTTGGTACAATTGATTCAAGCAGTTCAAAGCGAAGAGTTTAAAACAGAACTTCTGGAATTAAAAAAGCACAATCATCTCAATGGTAATAATAAACTAGCAAGTCTGAATCCATTTATTGATGAAAAAGGACTACTGCGCGTCGGGGGAAGGCTGAAGAATTCAGCTCTGCCTTACAACACAAAACATCCAATCATTTTGCCACCTGACCATCATCTGACAAATTTGGTTATTCAAGACTCTCACCACAAGACTCTGCACGGAGGAATTCAATCAACCCTGGCCCATACCAGAATGAACTATTGGATTGTATATGGAAAAAGAAATGTACAATGTTGGTTACGAAAATGCACTACGTGTATTCGATTCAAAGCAGTTACTAAGCAACAATTGATGGGAGATCTTCCGGCAGAAAGGGTAACAGCATCACCGCCCTTCTCACATACAGGTGTAGACTATGCTGGCCCAATCCAACTAAGAACGACAAAAGGCAGAGGGCACAAGTCATACAAAGGGTACATAGCAGTTTTCGTGTGCCTCGCGACAAAAGCTATACATCTAGAAGCCGTCACGGATATGACCACGGACGCATTCCTTGCAGCGTTTAGAAGATTCACCGCAAGGAGAGGACAATGTTCGTACATGTTTAGCGACAATGGTACAACGTTCGTTGGAGCAAGCAAGATTCTGGAAAAAGAAGTATCACAGTTAACAAAATCTCCAGCAGTCCAAGATAATGTGGCGACCCAAGGCACCCAGTGGTATTTCATCCCGCCGGCAGCTCCCCACTTCGGAGGAATATGGGAGGCAGGAGTAAAATCGATGAAGTACCACTTTAAACGAGTGGTTGGAGACGCCACTTTAACCTATGAAGAAGTAACAACATTACTACACCAGATAGAAGCATGTCTCAATTCAAGACCCTTATGTACATTGGGTACTGATGGCAAAGACCCCCTCATCTTAACACCCGGTCATTTCCTGATTGGGAGGCCTCTTCTATCGTCTTCAGATCCCATAACAACAAACATCAACACAAATCTATCATCCCGATGGAGGCTTCTGCAAAAAATGAAAAAAGACTTCTGGCAAAAATGGTCATCGGAATATCTAAGTAACCTCCAGCAGCGCTACAAGTGGAAAACACCCCAACAAAATCTGGAACCAGGCAACATTGTCCTGATAAAAGAAAACAACATTACTCCAACCAAATGGCCCTTGGCAAGGGTATTGGAAACCCATCCAGCAGGCGATGGTACTGTGCGAGTGGTATCATTAGAAAAACCCGGAGGGACCATTACCAAAAGAGCAATTCACAACCTCATTCCATTACTTCCCTCAACAGAGAAGCCAGATGAAAAGTCAATGCACATAAAGTCTAATCTGGCCACAGTAGAGAAACAACACAAGGAAGTCCCGGCTGCACGACCTACAAAACAATTCAAACGAAGAAGCTTCTCAGTAATATGGTTCTTCATGGCGTTGCTAGTAATATTGCCGAAACTAACTATAGCAAATTACACAGTGAAATATCCAACACCAGGCCTGTATGTGGAACACATTGGCCAAGCAAAAATTCAGCGAGGTATTTTCAAGCTGGACATTGACTTTAGCAGACAGAAGATATTTGAAGAAATGAACACCACATCTACAGCAGTCAACCAATTTGAAAAACTCTGTAATGAAACGAAGAAATTATCATCATCTACCCAATGCATCAGCTTTCTACACCATCTCAAGGAACAAGAGAGAGAAGCGCATTGGATAATAGATGGCATTGACGCAGTGATCAAGAAGCGACAACGAAGAGGTCTTCTAGGAAAATTACTGACTTCAATTTTTGGTGTAAACGACGAAGTGTACACCAACATTGAAGCTTTGGAGAGAAATCAAGGGGAACTCATCACGGCTTCAAATCATCAAACTAAGTTCATGTTGTCTGCGTTGTCTACCTTCAATAAAACCGAAACACGAATCAACGATCGCCTAGAGAGATTCCGACGAAAACTGAATCAAGGACTTCAAGCAATAAACAATAGTCAAGGATGGTTCCGAGCGATCGACGTCAACAAGCTCAACATCAATGTCCTTAATGCGTATCAACTGGCTACTAACGTGTTAACAGAACTCTGTGACTACTACACTCATTTATTGAATGTAAATTTGGGCAATGACAACGTGTACGATCTGATCTCACCAGCTCACATTCACCACATGATCAAAGACGCAAATAAGAAGCTTCCCTCAAATCTTTATATCATATCATCCATCATCAAAACAAAAGTGGTACATGAAGATGATGTTATCAGTGTCCAGGCCTTCTTCCCAATGGCAGAGATAAACCAATTTGACGTGATCAAGGTCAACGCCATACCACTACAGATAGAAGACGGCTCTTACTGGGTATTTGATATTCCAAACGATATCATTGCCATCGACTACAATAACCAACTATACTTTCAAATGACGGATGAAGAGTATCGAAAATCAATAGCATTGGATAACACGAATTATCTCTGTTCTCCTACAACAGTAAAGAATATTGAAACTAACAACAACTGTATCATAGATGAATTATTCAATCGGCATGAGAAACAAAGCTGCGATGTTGTGGAAGTGAAACTTCACTCCGTGGTTTGGAAACAACTGTACATGATCAATACATGGCTTTTTATCTCCGTAACTCCACAACGGATCGCAGTTACCTGCAATGGCGTGAGAGAAGATGTCGAACTGAGAAAGACCGGAATCATTCAACTGTCACAAGACTGCATCATCAAAACAAAACAGAACATTCTCACCCCAAAGAAGGACGACAGTCTTACGATACTTGGCAGCTACAACAAAGCAGTGGTATTACCAGGAAATTTTACTCTCCTAGCAGCCCAGAAGCATCGATCACCACCAATTCAAGAGGAACCAGTATTATCCGTCTCCGATGACTTAAGAGAACTAAAGATGGATGAAGACGCCATCCATCAAGAAATCTCGAACGTATTGTGGCATAATGTGCGTCATCATGGCGTGATGGCCAGTACTGTCACCACCACTACAATACTAGCCCTATGTGTCACCCTGTGGGTTGTAGTGCGTTCATTAAAAAGAAGATTTAATAAACCAAATCCATTGGCCACCCAGGACCAGGCCATCCTAATGAAACCAGTACCACGCCAAAGACGATCCTTACTCACCGATGTGGAGCCATCTTCAGTACACCATCTGGTACAACCACAGCGTCAACACCATAACAGTGAAGAAGATGTCAGGTCACTCCAACCATTGTATACAGAAGTCCAAACTGTGCAGTGCTGAACTGAGAGTGCCGATACAAGAGACCCAATTGTGTTGCTTAGTATTACCATATTAATCGGTTTTAAGTGGTTACTTGACCTTAGAGATAGTTATTCCGGCGGGGCAATTTGTTTAATTACATTAAACAATTTTTTTCTTTTTTATCCGGTGCTAACAAAAATATCTTCCCAAATTCCTAAATAAAATACAAATGTTGGTAACTTTCCATTACAATTGTGAAGTCGCTTATGTATGTAATATTTCGCCACTTCCAATTCATCAAAACAAAACGTAGCAAAATTCGTAATTGCATTGCCAATAATCCAGGTAGCACCTAGTATCGATTGAAGAATTGCAACTCTGCAGAACCAGCGTTCAATGTGCAATTTGAAACCAGTGCCGCCCAACATAATTCGTTGTGTTTATTTCAGTCTTACATCAATAAAATTCATTAATGTTTAGCACCGCTGTAATAGTTTTTAGGACACTTTTTGTATATAAACCCAAATAATTTCTTAATAAAATCAGTATTAAACCTGTGTTTGTACTCATTCCTTAAAACAAACCATCTGGCCTGCCCGGAGTTTGTTCATGCAGCTAAACTATTAACTTTATATATAGTATGATAAAGTCATGTGCCTGGCCACATCAGATTTTTTTACTGTGTAGTGTGTATGCTGTTTTAATGCTTAAGAATCTCTACGAATTAGGAGAAAATAAATTATTTGGTGCTATTTTTATTTTGCCTATTTAGGGTTTTCTCGTTATTTTTGTAACATTTAATTGGAATTCAATTTTTGGATGATTTGCCTCAGTCTCCATGGAACGCAATTAAACTATTCTGCTATATAAATTTAAATAACTTTTTGATAACATAACTAAAACTAAATCCTTTGACTAAAATCCAGATAAAAAAAGGATTTAACCAGTTTTTAATGGACAACAGTGCACCGTCGATGACAAAAACAATGTTAAAAAATCGTTTTGAAAATTTGAGTTTTCCTCTCAATAATATGAAATTTGAAGCCAATTACGTCAGTATAGACCGAGTAATTAAATCAACCTTGTTTTTTTAGTTCTCATTTTCCCCATTTAAGGAGCTAATTTTCTGCCTATTTTTAGGACGCTGATTCTCCAAAAATAAATGCTTTTATATCCGCTATCTAATTATCACATACCATAATAAATTTTGAAAATGATATTTTTCCTTTTTGGGGTAATTTCGACAGGCTGTGGAGAAAATATATAACCTGGAAGTTCTCTGGCACTATGTAGCAAAGCTATATCAATTCTGAACATTTTGTTTTATGGTTAATTTCAATAGCTTACTGAATTAGTGTAGGGAACATAATTTTATGAATACCGTTGTAATTTGAAACGTTGTTAAACGTTGCAGCAAATGTTACTTAATTGACAGTATTAGAATATTATTTTTAATACCAACAATGATTTAATTTAAAGATAATCACAGGAGATTAACAGATAAACCAATGGGTAGAAAATTAAATTTTAATAAGCAATACCTTACGTGTAGGCTTTACATACTTTTAATGAGTACGCCCATCTGTTTTAATTAACACTACGTCGTCAACGTAGCATCAGATGAATACGTTTACAAATTCCATCCTCTGGTGTTGCGGCATATGCACCCAACCAGTGGCGGATTACCCACTAGGCGCAAGAAACGCGCGCTTAGGGGCTTCCGCTTGTGGGGCACCCAAATTGAATTCTTATTGTAGGAATACGAAAGAACTACTTTTCGTCTAACAACACATTTCAAAAACAATACTTCATCGTAAATGTTCATAATGTAATTGTGATACCTTGCAACTGAATTAAATAATAGGATTGCTATTTACCACAAAGTAGTTAACGATTAGGGGGGCCCTCGCGTCGATGGCCCCCAAATTAAATTTTGATTGTGGGAATACGAAAGACGCGATCATTAGATTTCGACCATATCATATATATATATATATATATATATATATATATATATATATATATATATATATATATATATATAAAACTTTGAAATAGTTAATACAAGATGGCGGTAATTTTTTAAGTTAAAAAACTACAGCCACGCCTGGGATTCGAATCCCAGGCGTTATTATATATATATATATAAGGAGAAAGGTATTTGTCGGGCAATTCCGTCATACGAAGATCGAAGATCGAAGAAGCAACCGTATACACGTGTTTCGGACTATTAGTCCTCATCAGTACGGTATAGCCAAGGAGCAAGATGGACACTCAATGGAAAAACACTCAAATGGTTCCCTACAGGGGGTGACCAATGTCGCCAATGTGTCTTACCGTCGATTAACCAGCTTTCCTATATATATATATATATATATATATACAGGGTGAGTCACTAGAGTCGCGGTGGTAGATATAGCAATTATCTTTAGAGATGGAAAAAAATATTTAATACAAAAGTTGTTTGGCATATCATTTTCTACAACGTAAAATTATTTTCATTTATACTGGGTGTTGCATTTAGGCGTAGCAGAAAATAAATTAACTTTTTTAAATGGAATGCCCTGTATATTATAACATATTATGATTGCGAAGAAAATTGTCTTACTAATTGTATCAGGTGATATTGACGTAAAGCTAATAGTTTCTGCAATATTCAATTTTTTATTAAAAAAATGGCCGTTGCAGGCCTTTTCCGAAAACTACGTAATAGCGTCATTTTTGCAGATATTTTCTTACAACTTTGTCAGAAAATAACCAGTACTAATAGGGAGGTGATAGTGCCCAAAGAAATTTGATGCGCTATACAGGGTGTTCCTAGCACCTAATCAATTTTGATATTTTTCAAATGGCTTTTTCTTGAGTTTTTTAAATGGAACGCCCTGTATATTATTTGCTGGTTGCATTTCCCATTAAGTTGCCTTTAATTTATATTAAGTGTGGCATATACATATTTGTACCCGTTTTCGTGATATTTGGAATTTAAAGAAAATGTGTAATAAAGTATACCAATACAGTGCTTTAATATTACACCCTGTATAATTGAGTTAGTTTTTTTCATGTATTTTGTTATAATATAAATAAATTATAAATGTTGGTAAAGTTAAAAATGCTATTTTTTATAAAGATACATTTAAATAGCAGAGTTACGCTAATATTTTAAGTTAGCTTAGATTTACTTAACCTCGTTGTCATGGAAACAAAAACAAATAACAGACGTGTAGTTATTGCTGTCAACAGACTTAATATAGCTAACCAACATTTGTAATCTCTGTTAACGATGAATTTTAATTATACTAAAGAGGAACTGATAAATATTATTTACATCTATGGAGAAGCCGGCAAAAACGCTCTACTGGCCTCAAGAATTTACGCTCAGCGATATCCCGAAAGACGGCATCCCGATGCAAGAACAATTAATAGAGTTCGGGAACGTTTTGAATCAACAGGTACTATTACTTACAAAAAAAGAAAAAGAACAAAAGCGGCGACACATGAAGAGAATGAATTTCTGGTAGTTGCTAGTGTGGTAGAAAATCCATACTCAAGCACTAGACAAATAAGAAATCAAGGAATAACCCAATCATCTGTGTCCAGAATAATACGGCGACACAAGTATCATCCATATCATGTGCAACATGTATAGGAATTGAGCGAAAACGATTTAGAAAAGAGATTAAATTTTTGTAATTGGGCGGCTGCTAAAATTCAACAACAAGCAAATTTTTTTGACTTTGTTCTTTTTACTGATGAAGCTACGTTTCATAAAAATGCGTATGTTAACCAACATAACTTCCATTTTTATGCAACAGAAAATCCTCGCGTTATCAGGCCTTTGGACCATCAACATAGATGGTGACTCAATGTATGGGGTGGAATAGTAGGTACCAATTTGCTAGGGCCTTACTTTTTTGAGGGTTCCGTAAATGGTCAAAGGTACTTACATTTTCTTAACAACCATCTACATGAATAGTTAGATGATTTGCCGCTTAATATTCGCCAAAACTTAATTTTCCATCACGACGGAGCCCCACCCCACTTTAGTCTGAACGTAAGACAATTGTTGAACAACCAATACCCCAACAAATGGATTTTAAGAGGAGGCCCTACGTTATGGCCGCCAAGATCTCCTGATCTAAATAAGTTGGATTTTTTTTTGTGGGGTCATGTTAAGGAATTAGTATACCAGACACCACCTACCACACAAGACGATATGAAGATTAGAATAAGAAATGTTTTTGCTGACATCAGAGAAAATAAGAGAGAGATGTTAAGAAATACTTCGAGATCTTTTACCCATCGGATTAATGCTTGTAGAAGACAAAATGGAGGGCATTTTGAACACCTACCAAATCAATAACTACTTGTTGTTTTATCTTTAATTGTTATAGTTTTTTACTAGTTTTATGTTAATGCTTATCAAGTTTAAAAAATAGTTTAATAAATGTTATTAGTTGTGGTTTCTCTTAATTATTTGTTTTTATTTAATTTTTAGTTGTCTCAAATTATATTAATTTTTCATATTGAGTAACTAAATGGTAATTCCATGTACTTTTCAATTTATTTTGAGCAATTCTGTCAGTTTTTTAATTCAACAAAAGTATTTTTTTCCTTTCTATGTTCTCTTTACAAAAAAAAATCATTAAAAAAGAACCATGTTATGCAGGGTGTAATATTAAAGCACTGTATTGGTATACTTTATTACAGATTTTCTTTAAATTCCAAATATCACGAAAACGGGTACAAATATGTATATGCCACACTTAATATAAATTAAAGGCAACTTAATGGGAAACGCAACCAGCAAATAATATACAGGCCGTTCCATTTAAAAAACTCAAGAAAAAGCCATTTGATATCAAAATTGATTAGGTGCTAGGAACACCCTGTATAGCGCATCAAATTTCTTTGGGCACTATCACCTCCCTATTAGTATTGGTTATTTTCTGACAAAGTTGTAAGAAAATATCTGCAAAAATGACGCTATTACGTAGTTTTCGGAAAAGGCCTGCAACGGCCATTTTTTAAATAAAAAATTGAATATTGCAGAAACTATTAGCTTTACGTCAATATCACCTGATACAATTAGTAAGACAATTTTCTTCGCAATCATAATATGTTATAATATATAGGGCATTCCATTTAAAAAAGTTAATTTATTTTCTGCTACGCCTAAATGCAACACCCAGTATAAATGAAAATAATTTTACGTTGTAGAAAATGATATGCCAAACAACTTCTGTATTAAATATTTTTTTCCATCTCTAAAGATAATTGCTATATCTACCACCGCGACTCTAGTGAACTCGCTGAACAATGTCAGCATCTTCGGGAAGTACTAAAATGTTTGGCAACAAGAAAAAAGTTGTTAATTACCTACTATCTAACCAAGTTATCGTTGGCACCTGTAAGTTGGTTCTTGCTTTGTTGACCGCGCGTTGGTTGTTCCCTTTTGTGATTTTTGGTTTTATTCTAGTACTTACCACATGCATATCCATCTCTTGCTTGTGCTTTGCCAAAGTTTACCATCTATAAACACGTTCCATATGAAAGCTAATATTGTGAAATATTAGACCACGTGTTGTTTGTTACTCTAGTTGTAAGTAGTCACGGACACGATTATTCCTTTTGTCTAATAGCGTTTCTTGTTGCCAAACATTTTAGTACTTCCTGAAGATGCTGACATTGTTCAGCGAAATATATCGAAGATAAACAATTGAGTATTGATTATTGAAGGACCTTATTCCCAAGAACTATCAAATTTATAATATAATACGGTCGAGAATATTACTGGAATATATATATATATATATATATAAAGGAGAAAGGTATTTGTCGGGCAATTCCGTCATACGAAGATCGAAGATCGAAGAAGCAACCGTATACACGTGTTTCGGACTATTAGTCCTCATCAGTACGGTATAGCCAAGGAAATACCTTTCTCCTTTATATCTTACCGTCGATTAACCAGCTTTTCTTCTATATATGTATATATATATATATATATATATATACATAGGAGATTGTTTTAATAGGGTGAAGGTCGTGTTGCAAATAAAGGAGCTGCTGTTTAGTAAGCCTTTATTTTAACTCTAATATTTCGCTAACATAACGCTAACTGTTAGCGAAATATTAGAATTAAAATAAATGCTTACTAAACAGCAGCTCCTTTATTTGCAACACGACCTTCACCCTATTAAAACAATCTCCTAGTTAAAGAGGTCGAATATTTTCATACCAATTATATATATATATATATATATATGAACAAAAAGGCTTTGTTGTTCCTGTACGGGAATCAATGATGATTTAACCAATTCCTTCACTCGCCTTCCTATCTTATCTGTTGTGTCGTTGGACTTGAACGCTAAATCACACCACCACCCCCAACAGAAGAGAAGTGTTATTAAGACTTTGTTCAACAGAGCCGAGAAGGTATGCGACTCCAGCACCTTAGACGACGAACGGAAACACTTGGAGTGGGCCCTGCGTCAGAATGGATACACCAAGTCTGACATACAGGGTGTCACACAAAGAAAACATCAAGTTTCAGAGGAACCGCAAGAGTCAAAGGGGTTCGCTTGCTTACCATACGTAAGTGGGGTATCAGAGAGAATCGGTAGATTACTGCAGAAATCGGGTATTGCGGTAAGGTACAGAGTACCAGCTAAGGTAAAGGATCATTTGCCTAACCCAAAGGATATCACACCACTCCTGAAGAACGAAGGGGTATACAAGATAACATGTGAGTGCGGAACATGCTATGTAGGACAGACAGGACGAAGCATCGAATGTCGAATCAAGGAGCACAGTAGGGACACCCGGCTAGGCAAGATTCAACAGTCCGCTGTTGCTCAACACTGCCACGAGTCGGGACACACAATGGATTTCGATGACGTGAAGATGTTGGCAGGGGTGGGTAATTATCATCGTAGGCTTATTAGAGAAGTCATCGAAATTTACAAACATCCTGACATCAATCGCGACGTCTGGAAATCGATCCTAACGCGGTCAAGTGGAAAAGCACATGGAAGTGGTAGCTCCAGATGTGCGCAGTGAGGTGTAAATTTAGGTATATAAGGGAGATTTCTTTGGTAGGTCTTCAGTATTCAGTTAGCTCTGAAGAAGCGAGCAACATGGTGCGCGAAACGTCAGCATTAACAAATCTTGACACACGGCATAACCCGGAAGCAGTTTATTTTTTAAATGATTCTGGCCGTGAAAGCCTACGTGCTTATACATCATTATTGATACGGTTTCCCTATACCTAAATATCACCATTTTTGAGGTTTTTTGATTTTACTAATTTTTTGGCGATCTTCGCGGTTACGTTTAAAATTGAATATCTCGGTTATTATCGAAACTTCTTATTATTATCGAACTTATTATCGAAACGTTATTAATTAATCGTTGTAAATACCCACAAACTAGGGAATTTTCTCCATGGGAAACAACCCCTAAAAGGTAATTAAAATTCGAGTATTTTATTATTATTATATTATTTTATTCGAGTAAGAAGAACAATATTACTCTGCAAACTACATTTTGGTATGGAATGCTCAACATTTTATAAGGTGAAAATAATATTATAATAAAACTATAATATAAGTACATTTTAGCGAAAAATACGAATGGTTCAATAAGTAATTGAGCTTTTTTCTGTTTTTATCTTCTCTGGCACAAAAAGAATACACTTAATTTGGATTGCTTTTTTTTGTAGATCACGGCATCGTGTCAAAGTCGTGGAGTCGGGGTCGGAGTTCAGACAAATTTTAGAGGACCCCGACTCCGACTCCGAGTCCAGGTTTAATTATTGTAGAAAAAGAAAAACATGCGAGATGGACGTTGCCTTAGTAGACAGTAAAAAAATAAACTAAACATTCTATTAGGTCTTTGACAAAGTACCTACCTACATACATAAATAAATAGTCAAATTACAAAACAGAGAAGTAGCAAGTATTAGATGACATTTGAAGTGCTTTGCGCTACCTCAGATGTAAAAAAATACTACCTTTTCAATAATTTAGTGTATTTTTATAACTCTACTATAAAGGATTTTCACTATAGCAACCCAATATGCAGTTGTACTTTCAAAAAAATTATAAAATCTTATAAAATCAAAATTTCAAGTGTAATGCGCCAGCTGGGGGTTAGGTACAATTTTTTTTCTTTGTAGCATTTTAATTGCCTAAACTAGGGACAAGTTTTTTTCGGTATAGCGTAAAGAAAAAAAATAATTTTTTTTTCAGGCCACCCTACTGCATATTCAGCCTGGTTCACCAATGTTTCTGGTGCAAAAACAATGCAAAATTTTACTTCAAACTGATAATCTTCTACAAAAATTCTGTTATTGGAATGAATTAGAAAACAAGATGTTGATAATTGATATGGTTTTCTAACAGAGTACTCGAGAACCTGTTCTTAGTCACCCCACGGTATGTCTCATACTTAGACAAAAAATACAAATTTTATTATCCCAGTATAATCAGCTGGAACATATTCCAGAAAGGTTGGAAGGTTCCAGGAAGGTTTGCTTTCTTGATTTGTTCAAAGCGTTTCAACAATTCAAAATGTTGTTTTAAAATTTTATAAATGTTACTGTGCTTCAACCAACTATTAGAAAAATGGTGCTTGACTCTAATATCAATATGTTTAGTTTATTTTTCTCAGTAATTCTCTAGAAATTCTGTAAAAAATAATATTTCCTAAAACGCGGGACATCTTTAAAACTCCGCGGGACGCGGGACAAAATGCGAAAAATCCATCCTGTTTCGCCAAAAGCGGACATCTGGTCACCTTATCTAAAACTATTGACTTCAGAAGAATGTATTACAAATAATTTCCAGAGAATTTTATCTTCCACATATGTCTCTGCTACAACATTCATAAATATTTTTGGTTGAGATCTACCAGAAATGAGATACTTTGAAAAATCTGAATTTGGACGCCATCTAAACACGGTGGCAGATGGCGCTTGTGTTATTAATTTTTTGCTCTAACAATTTACAAGTATACAAGTATTTGCATATTTGAATATTTGATTAGTGCGCAACTACAATCTACAAGTGCAAACTACATGTACCACAATCTTCCAATTATTATTTCAAGCTCTTCACAACAGCACCGAAGGAGTATGCAGCTTTGGATATCTGAAACAGTAATTCTTCGGTCATGACTACAAAAACCAACATAATGTATTAAGCTACTAACCCAGAGAAAAGTTGAAATTCTGAGTGGTTGAAACTTCCCAATAGTGAAGTAAATTGGCTTTTGCAACCTGACCATATTGATCAGAATGCTACGCGTGAATGTGATGTCCGAGGTGTACCAGTCAGAGTAGAATAAAGCGTTTGGAATCTCTAGAGCCTGAATAATTTCCAATTACTGTTAAATCTTAAATAAGACAAAATATTGACTTACTTCGTCGGTGGCTGTATTTCCAAAGTATGAATATACAAATAGTTGTGACATTATGGCTGTTAAAAGTATGGCTTCCATTACAAAATTCAAGCTCATGGGAGACAACTAAAAATTCGAAATGTTGGTTATTTAAGGTACAGCTTTCATACAGCTTTGCTAGTTTTCGGATTGAGAAGAAAAAATAAAAAAATCCCCCCTCCTGGATTTAGAAAAGCTCCTACTGATATTATACTACCGATAGTATATTGTGTACAAATCCAAAAAAAAAGTGATCCTTTTTCGATGCGGGATACTTCTCGAGACCCGCAAATTTAATTTTTTTCCGTGGTGCACAAAATATTTTTTATCCTACACATCATCGATCTTCAGTTAAAATTGATGATCGATAAGTAGATCTGATTGATTGATCTTTTGATCATCCATCAGATCGATCTTTTCGATCATGATCGATCTCGGAATGTCAAACATAATCGAAAGTTGTGTTTTTATTGGACAAACAGGTCAGTCGCCACCAGGTAGTTATATTGTGTAAACTACTGTAAACTATTTTCGCTGCTTGGCTTGAGTGGTATCTACTACACGGCTAGCAGGCAATTAGCATTTTTCGTGCCCCATAGGGACGCAAAAATTACATTTTCGCGTAGTGTAGGATAAAAAATCTGATGTGGCCAGGCACATGACTTTATCATACTATATATAAAATTAATAGTTTAGCTGCATGAGATTCTATTTGATCGAGATCGGTCATGTCTGCATTAAAATAAAACTAGACAGATATCTCGATTAAAGCTGCGTTCGGATATTGTAGTCCGTTGACACCGGGTACACCGTCCAAATGACACTTACGTGTTATTGGGTGTAAAAAGTGTAATACAATATCCGAACGCAGCTGATATTGACAGAAGTTATTGTCAAAACATTAGCGTTTGACTACCTACTGTCCTTAGAATAAAAAAATCTGACAAATCCTGGCTACTAGTTTGAATGCAGTACGATCGATCTCGATGAAATAGAATTTGCTCATGCAGCTAAACTATTGATTGTACCAAAAAATGTCATAGTCATAAATAATTCAGAATTTCCTCTTCTTTAATTTATTATTACTTTATCATACGCAGTATGTAAAGTATTGTAATCATGCCAAAAAAATTTTTTGAGATTTTAGCGGAAATATGTCTTTTTGGGTCCCCTGAACATTTTTGACCAAGGTACAAAAAATGTCTGTGTGTGTGTGCATGTGTGTGTATGTGTGTGTGTGTATGTGTGTGTGTGTGTATGTGTGTGTGTACCCGTTTTTGTGGCGACGATTCCGGAGAAACTACTAAAGGTATCGGGACAAAACTTCATATTTAGAAGTTTCATAACCAAACTTAGAGCTGAAAAGCTTTCTATGCAGATAAATGCCGTATGACGTTGGTCACTCTCACCGTACCCTATCCGATTATCCGAACGCGCTCTTACGGTGTACAATATCTGGACGCAGCTTATATTGACAGTAGGTACTCTCAAAAAGAAATAGCGTATGACTACCTACTGTCATTAGAATCAAATATCTGACACATCCTGGCTACTAGTTTTAATGCAGTACGACCGATCTCGATGAAATAGAATTTGCTCATGCAGCCAAACTATGGATTGTACAAAAAAATGTCATAGATATAAATTATTCAGAGTTTCCTCATCTTTAATTTATTATTTAACTATTTCGACGAAATTCCAGAAATGGCGGCTTATTTGCAAAATCTTTCAAAAATGCTAAGACTAAACCTCCAGTTCCTTTGGACCCTTTTCAACAGAAAGCTTCTCAGCTCTAAGTTTGGTTATGAAACTTCTAAATATGAAGTTTCGTCGCGATACCTTTAGTAGTTTCTCCGGAATCGTCGCCACGAAAACGGGTACACACACACACACACACAGACATTTTTTTGTACCTTGGTCAAAAATGTTCAAGGGACCCAAAAAGACATATTTCCGCTAAAATCTCAAAATTTTTTTTGGTACGACTACAATACTTTACATACTGCGTATGATAAAGTAAAAATATTGCTAGACAAATAATGACTATTCCGATTACTTGTCACTTTTACTAGATTTCCTGGCTCCCTCTCGTAAGAGTGTCGAAAGAGTCACAAGATATCTCAAATATACTGAGTGTCAAAAAATAAGCGAAAAATATAGATAAGGTTAATAGTCATCTTGTGATATCAAACTCATGTCCAGAAAGACACCGTTTAGGAACTGAGGAGCGCGGGGATATGGTATTGACATTAGAAGCTGCATTGGGAAAGTATGTTGTGTGAAGCATCATAGAATAGGTATTTTAAAACCAAATCATGTATAAAGACATAAAGAGAACCTAATATTGGCTAAAATTGGTACCAACATTTAAAAAAGCAGCGGATAATGATAGAGGTTATCAATGAAAGGCACTACTAACAAAATTTGGTTTTAAAAGGGCAATCCTTTGATTCGGCACACTATTTTCCCTATGCTGTTTGTAAAATTGATATCTTCAGACATTCCCCAGCATTCAAACAAAACATTTCCGTACATGAGTTCCTTCAAAAGTTGGTCTACTATAGCAGGGGTGGCCAACCGTCGATCGCGATCGACCGGTCGATCGCGATGCCAATTTTGGTCGATCGCTTGCGATCGACTTAAGCGATCGACTTATTGTGTGATGGTGGGTTTAGTCATCTTTTCGTAGTAGTAAAAGAGTCTATTATTATCGAATATGAAAGATGAAAGATACTTTCGAATCATGTATCCAACAAAAACAGCAGACAACACGGGAATAGAGCAATGACTGATCTCACAGACTTGTCCGTTGACCGATAGCGGCTTTTTGCTTATCGCATTGTAACAAACAACGTAAACAGTAACAAGTGAGTCAAGCTACATACTCAGGCATATACAACTAAGCGTATTTATAATCTTCATCACTGGCCCAATATCTGAATTAATAGGACAAATAAAATAATTCCTAACACGGCCAATCCTGACAATAGCTTTGCTCTTGAAGCTGGTCTCCAGAACCACTATCCTCAACAATAAACGTGATGTCAGAAACTCATTCAAACTTCAGTTCGACAATTCATAATTTGCCGAAATTCAAAGGTGTTACACATTCAACAATAATCAAGTTACCATTATGTATTTCTTGTCCTTTTGTGTTCAAAATGCTTCCATTTTAGCTCAAAACATAATCAAATAATTGCTCTTAACCATCTTTCAGCTCAAAAACGTAATCAAATATTTCCAAAGGGCTTTCAGCTCAAACATAATCAAACATTAGCCATAAGGACCACCCATTCAGCTCTACAAAATAAATAATCTTGTGAGCTAACTTATAACCTTTCAGCTCAAAAAAATAAACAAATATTGGCAATGTTGGTAATCCTTTTAGGTCATGAAGATAAACAAATATTAGCAAAGGTCTAATCATTCAGCTCGCAACAAGCTCAACAAATATTAGCAAAGGGATCACCTTTTATCTCAACAATATAAACAAATATTATCAACTAACTGTTTATACTACTAACTATTTTTATAGAGAATTTAATGGAGAATATAAAAAGTCCTCTAACATTTTTTCGTAAAAATTGCGGTTTACGAGCAAAGCGCCGAGAAAGACCGCGAGGTCACGATTAGGGGTAGTTTTTTTAGCAAAAGGGGATGAAGCTCCCACCGGAGAGGCGGGAACTCTTCGGATCTGTATTTGGGTTCGTACTGAGAGTTCATAACCAAAATTTCAAAACTTTATCAATTTTTTCTTCTAAAAAGCTAATTTTCCTACACTATTCAGCTCAACAAAAAAAAAAATATTAGCAAAAGGCCAAGCTTTCAGCTCAAACAATGTTAGTAAAGGGCTAAACAAAATAAAATACTATGTGAGAGCTGACCTTCAACTCAACAAGATAAAAATATTAGCAAATTGCTATCCTTTCAGTTCAAACACAATCAAATATGTTAATATTACTCATATTGTTACGTAGGTAGATATACAGCGTGTTTCAGTGCGAGATGCACTCCCGCGATATATAGATAGATTAGCAAAAAATCGTCTAAAAATCTTGTATCATTCTTCCATGATAAATTTTTGTAGCCCAAAAAGAGTCGCAAAAGTGAAATCTTAAAATAAAATTATCAGTCATACTGTGTATTTTTTATAACAACTTTTTCATATTTAAGAACAAATAGTACCATAGCTTATACATTGCAATCGATAAAAAAATTAAATTGTATTTTAAGTTATACAAATTTATCTTGAAAAATTGTCGAAAAGTCAAGGTACCGTTGGTACCGTTTTTACTTTTTACGTACCGCCTGTACGGAATGAACTCGTAGCTACAGATATAAAAAGTTGGGCCTGGAAATGTATTTTCTTTATGAGCGTAAATATCGAAAACTTAATGAGTGATTAAAAAGTAGGTACAAAAATAGTTTTGAACCTTATCTACCTCGCTTATTTACCCATAGCTCGCGGGTGTGCTACGCTTATGACAACATGTCGATCGCGACACATTTTTTAAATAAAGTACACAAAAGTTGGCCACCCCTGTACTATAGTATATATGGTCTGTATACCCTGTTGTCCAATACACCAGTGGCGGATTACCCACTAGGCGCAAGAAGCGCGCGGTTAAGGGCCCCCGCTTGTGAGGGGCCCCAAATTAAATATTTATAATTTTTATTGTTGGAATAAGAAAGAAGCGAACATTATATTTCGACAATACATCGCCTAACAACACTTTCACAATAATACAAAGTTTTATAGTAAACGTTAGTAATGTAATTGGTGATACACTGGTATCTGAATTAAATAATAATACGAGTGAAATTTACCACAAAATTATAGAAGATTACATAAAGTAGTAATGGTTGGGGGGGGGGGGGCTCGCTTCGGGGCATTAAAATAAAACTAGTTAGCCAGGATTTGACAGATATTTTGATTCTATTGACAGTAGGTATTGCCAAACCATCAGCGTTCGACCCTAACTACTGTCATTAGAATGAAAATATTTGTCAAATCCTTCTGTAATTTCGTCAAAATAGTTAAATAATAAATTAGAGTAGAGGAAATTTTGTATAATTTGTGTCTATGGAATTTTTTGGTAAAATTAATAGTTTAACTGCAGGAGCAAATTCTATTTAATCTAGGTCGGCCGTGTCTGCATTCATATAAAACTAGGAGTTGACAAATATTTTCATTCCAATGACATTAGGTGGTGTCAAACGCTGATGGTTTTGACAATGCTTACTGTCAATAGTATCAAAGTATCTATCAAATCCTGGCTAACTAGTTTTAATTTAATGCAGACACAACCGATCACGATTTATAGAATTTCATACAGCTAAAATATTAATTTTATATATGGTATGATAAAGACATGTGCCTGGCCACATCAGATTTTTTATTAGAATTTTATTGTGATTAGCAACAACAATAAATTGTTGCAGCAGATTCAAATTATAGGTGCCTACATTTCTGTCACACATTTGTATGGAAGCGGAATATTATTGAAAAAAATATTCTAATTAAAATTAATACCAGGGAAGAACAACTTTTCTGGAGTGGAGAAAATGTATATATAAGTGCAGGAAACATAATATGGTATTCTCAACTGACCGTTATCACCATGACTAGACAGCAGCACAATGATAAAAGGGAAAACATTGTTTGCCCTAGAATTAAATACGTGAACATGTCCTCCATATCGTCACAAATCCTGAAAAGAACAACACCGCATACTCAGATTTCTAAACAAATGTTTTAAAATTTTGTACTTTAATAATACTTGCAATCGTTTGGTTACTTCTTTCATTTCCTGATTCAATTGTTTTGTTAACAATAAGCAATCCTTTTCCAGATATTTTTGATTTATCCCAAGTTTTTCCAGAGATCGCTTACGAATTGATCTAATCGATTCAGAAATTAGACGGAATTGTAAAATTATGTAGTTCAGTATGGCAAAGTAGTATGCATCAAATGCTGAAAATAGTATAGCAAAGAAAAGTAAATACTTAGATTTAAAAAAATAGATAATTTTTACCTGCCATCATCATAATCTGTTGAAAAGTTGCATACATCTGGAATAAAGTAGCCAAGAAGTACTTCAATCTTGAATGTTGATATTCAAAAGGTATCCAGGTCAGGTAAGGTAAGTTCTTTGTAATCATTCGTTCTGTACAATTGTTAACGACTGAGTTTTCGTACAGAGAATCGCTATTAAATATTACTATTCCGATTGCCCCAAAAGACCCAACCACAGAAAATATTCCGGTAAGAACGACTAAGCCCAATGTTACAAATCTACTGACGAGAAAACTCTCCTTCCAAGATGTCTTCAACTTGTCGCTTCCGTATAAATCCTGGTCAACACCACTTCCTGTCAAAGTCATAATTAACTTGAAGATTTTATTTCTCTTGTAGTGCCATATTATAAATTTAGCAGTACCACAGGTTTGGGTAAGAGCCAGCTTGAAGTACATCATAAAAGCTGGCAGATCATTCATACTTTCCTTGAATACCATGTATCTGCAAATCGGGTACAAAACGCACGCATACAAGGCTATTATTATGTCGTAAACATAGTAGAATATTTTTTCAGATGGTGTTCCATCGGACGGAAACCACATTCCAGCCAACTTAAGAACACTATTGTTAATATCGAAGTAATCATTCATAGTGCACGAGAAGAAATGCGTGGAAGAATGATTAACAATAGGATATATTATGTTGACTGGGCTTTGTGATCCGAATATTCGGCATTTTCATTGGTCCATTTCACGGGGGGCGTGAGGAATTCTTTCGGTTTGCCTATTACAATATTACACGGCAGGCTTAAGGGGGTGGATAAAAAATACCACCCCTTAAGACGGTGGCCAGTATGTAGTGTTGGTTGGTATATTACATTGGTTCCGGACAATGGGCCCCTAATACCAGTCAAATTAGGAGTTTTGATTACACCTTTGGTTGGGCATTACAAATAACGATACTAGGAGACTTTTTACCGGTTGAACAAACAAACAATTGTGGGTGGGTTTTTATTTGGGTAATTCAGCAAGTAAAACGTCTGATCGTAAAATGTCTGATTGACCTTATTTATTAGTCCAATATTTCGCCCAACGTTATTGGCTTTATAAAGTATCCACAATGTATTTTGAGGTTACAAAACTTAAAAAGTGAAAGAAAGTTTAATCAGTTACAATAATGTCTTAGGCGATGCAAATAAGATGATTATGCATTATTAATGAGCTCTGGGTGCTTGATGACATCTCTTATTCAATTATAATTTTAGATACACATGTACCAGCTGATGTTGACACTTGAATTGACTGAGCAACACACATATAGCGTTTTCGGTTTACTGCACTCGGCTGCACTAGCACCATGCTGGTGCGGGTTTGTATGTTCGGCTTATGCTTGACTTTATATACTTTTGTGTATAAAGTGCACCAAGACCGTGCATAAAATGCACGGAGTTGGTTCAGTTTGCATTGAGTGCGTGCATAATGTTTGACATTCAAGTGTACAAGTCGAAAATGCTATTAGTTGTATGTGTGTAACAGGGTTAGCACCTTTTTGCAATTGTTCACGAGGACAGTAAGTGGGTGAAAATATTATGTCATATCCAATATGCCCACATCATACTGCCACATAAAACACAATCAAAACAAATACTACATTACTTTATTAAATATGCGAAAATAATACCTTGCCGTGGTAATTTCACATAAAATTTAGGTATATTCTCAAAAAGTACCATGTAAACGGAAATTTCGCTTTAAACTCATCGACTTTTTGGTGGTTAGCCAGAAATTGTTGAATTTTGTATCTCGCTTAATTTTGTAGGTGGCGGTTTCATCATTGCTATAATTAAGATAAAACGTAGTAGGTCGGGGAAAACGTTAAATATCAAAAGATTACCGAAATGTCCAAAACATTTGTAGATTAGGTTAGGTAGCACAATTTCATTCTACACAGATAGAAAACTTTGTTTAATTCAAATAAATATGCACTGAAATCTGCAATATGCATCAAAGAAATCTGGTGTTTCAATAGAGGCAAAGAATTATTTATTTGCGGATAAAAACGCATTTGTTTGAAATATGTGCATGGTAGAAAGAGCGTTTATTTGTGTCAAACAACTTGTGTTTTCAATTAAAATTTACAATTTGTATATTATAACGAACGAGATTTATTTAGTTCAAATAATTATGATTGTATAGAGTGAAAGAATTAAAATTTTTGAAATTGACGAAATTGTTGGTTGAGTTAAAATGCGATATTTTAAGGGTGCGATAAATGATCCATTTGATTAAAAAAATTATTGAGGTATTATCGACTAGAACTTTTCGAGGAGTACAGTAGAGAAAAATCTCCACGTCTCCCCGCTTTTTGGGATGTCGCACATCCTCGACCAGTGGTTGGTTTCCCCAGACCTACATATAGTCATTGTTAGGGTAGAAAAGTGTACGCTGATTCGGAATCGGAATTTGAACCTGCCTACACTGTGCTCTATACTGCCGATCACACAGCCTTTTTAATAATTTAGCCAGACGACTGACATCAACTGAGCGGTAGGCTTTCACCAGTCTACTATTTATACTCAAGATAAAGCCAAACTGCGAGGAGGGTGTTTACAGCGCCTTCTAACGACACAGTTGGATGAGGTATTCACACTTAATAGTTATTTAACCAACAAGTATATTAAATAGAGCGATTAATGATCGAGACGCCAATTAACGCTCTCGCTACGCTCAAGCGTTAATTGGCGTGATCATTAATCGCCGTTTAATATTGCAGTTGGTTACAAAATTTCTTCGCCGATCGTATTCTTCTAGCGTCGTCTACATAGATTTTACTTCGCCAATGTCTTTTTAGGTTATATGACAATTTATGTAATGGGGCGGTATGTTTTGATTGGAAGGTTTCATTTCACATACATTGGATTAGCCAAACAAACGACGTCTTTACGTCGTGTGATTGGCTATAACAAATCATGCATTAATAGAAATCGTGCATAAATAGAGTTGTTTAATAAACGATTTCCTATTCACTAAACTGACTCATAAATAAACGATCGACGGAAAAATATATTAATTGGAATCAAAATATGATTTTTTGGCGGACGTAGTATTTTTAAGCCAAAGCAAATATATTTCTTTGACGGACATTTTTGGAAAAAATCTCATAAGTAATAACGAACGTATTTAATATTTATATCACTGCATAGTGCATACTGCAAAGCTAATTAAACTATCGGCCCGCAGCGGGGCGGGCACAGCCTGAGTTGATTGGCACGAGGTTTACAATGATATTCGCCCTGTGCATACACCGTGGAGGAGACTTGAGAAACGATCTAAGCGCCCGTAGCGGAGAAATACCTGCCTACACTACGTGCAGTAGTTCACGGCGCATTATGTTGTTTTCTAATCCGTCATAACTAATAACATATCGTTGGTATAAATAATCATATTGGGATACAATAAGTGTTGCGTTATCAACAGTAATAATACAGGAAGAAATATTAACACATGCAATATTGTAATAAATAATATAAATTTGATCGGACCACTTATACACTACAGATAACTGTAACATTTATTAGCAATCTGCACCATTTACGCCTCGTGGACTACCGCCCACGCCTGTAGAGGCGCTTGCACCTAACTACATCGGACAGCCGAAGCCGGGATTGTTCGAATTATCCAAATCTGCCAATTTTAAAATACAGAATTCAATAGTAGTACTATACCGATGAATTTATAATATATGATCTGGAGGTAGCATGCAATGGTCCCCATGGGTAAAAACGTGGTAAAATGGGTAAAAAGTAGTTTAGATACAGAGGGCAACGTGCGGCAAATTTAAAAGGAAAACTGTTTTTTTTTGGCAAATTTAAAGACTACAATTTAATATTTAAATGTTTGTCCTGTTTATAATCTATTTTTGGTCCGTTAAATAAGTTGAAAAGAAAGTAATTATCACTTTATAATGCATAATATGGGTTACAGAAGGTAATGATCTAATAATAACAGCAATGATGGAAATACAATCTATTTAGAATTTAACTCTAATCACGATATGTAGGCCTTCTGAATCGTGATGGACTCGTAATGTCTTAATTAACTAGCAATTTTTGGAAAAATTGTAATTCTGCTTTTTAAAAGAAATTCTCTCAGAGGAAAGGATTGATTGATGTTATAACAATTTTCTCTAATGTTAGCAAGATTCGTTAAAAAATAATAAAATAAAACAGCATTTTATCTACAGTATGGTTTATTGATTTTTAAAAAGGACAAGTTTGGTCTGTTTTTGTCTTATGCTTGCCTTTGTAATATAAATATTATGGCATTTTGCAATACTTCCTCTCTCCTGCGGCCTGTTTCCACTGCTTACCAAGACATGAATTTAATGGTAAACAAAAATAAAATTGGCCGTTTCATATACCAACATACTAAAAGCCATAACATTCTTACTTGTGAAATGATATATCAATTTATTCTTTATTCAATTTAGAATTGCTGCCACAATTCTTAATAGTTCATCGGTTTACCATTTTGTACACCATAACTATGTACTAATAATTTTAGGCACGTCTTAGGTTAGAAACATAGGTTTATTTATATACCTGAAGTTTGATGTTTTAGTGATTTTGAAATCACTAAAATAAAATCACTATAACATTTAACTTCAAGAGCCTATGAAGCCAAGAGCCCCCCTCCTTCCGCATGCTACCCCTCCTCCTTTATGCTACCCCTTACAGCCCCCCCCCCCTTCTACCGCATGCTACCTCCAGATTGTATATAAATATACACACATATATATATATATATATATATATATATATATATATATATATATATATATATATATATAGGTATTAGGGTGGTTTAAAAATTAAAAACGTCCATCAAAATTACTGTATCAACAGTGGGACATATGTCGGACTCTATGCATGTCTTTAGTAGCCCAATTTAGTTCGACTAACCCTGTAAAAGCGCTGAAGGCATAACCACGCGCGCTACTATACCGACACCGACAACGAGATAAGTCATATTCATCATATTGACGTTTAATATGACTTACATCATATACTTCATATAGCTCTTGCGCTGGCGCTAACTTGCGCACTTATTTATTTCCTTTTCTGCCAGCCGCGTAGCCTTCGAAATGCAGTTTTTTGCGTATACGAGTTTGTTAGTTTTGTAGTGCTTACATCAATATGATATACACATGTTCCGTACCAAATTGTCCATCAGTGGGGAAAAGTGTGTTATGCATGTGTTTCCTAATGATCTGGAGGTAATTACCATTCAATTCCAAATATTGTAGTACATAGTATTTTTTCTTTCAATTGTTAAATGATACTCCTATTAATTTTCGTACAGTATGTAAGATATGGATCATAACCATTAGCAGAACCGATTTGTTCGAAATTCCGATGGCAAAAGTACGAAAAAATCGCAGAGCATGCAAAATTAATTTTCCAGAAGACCTGCGGTTTGAGAACAATAAAAACACCATAAATTTAAAGAGGACGTCGGTTTCCAATTTACAATTAAACTGCAAGTGGAAATACTTTTTTGAAGTATTTTTTTTATAGGTAGCCGTTGTTGTAATTTAGTAGTAGGTAGTAGTTTTTAGCAGTTATTTGCTAGTAGAAACTAATACAGCAAGGAAGATTTTGTACATACTCGTTGATAAAGAACAAAACCAATGCCTGAAACTCAACTTTCCTTGCCTGGGTCCGCAGATGAGACTGCAGATGTACCAAACAATGGCCACAAAAGTGTATACATACATTTACCAGGACTGGTCAAATAAATTATGGTACTTCCCAAATAGAGAGAGGTGAATATATGAAAAAAATTATTTGATTTACGCCAGTATTTTCTCACAATATTGACCCGGTTTATTATTTTAATATTCTTTATTTAACGAATAATGGTATTTAATTACTACATGTTCACTACTTAAGTTCAAAGAAAGAAATAGTTGGTACTCTAGTAGTTCTGCTTAATGGTAAACAATGAAACATTATTACTAAGTTGAAGTAAGAAATATTTTTTCAGTTTAATAAAATTGCATTCACTATTACAACTATTACAAAATATGTTTAATTTAACATCAAATTTATATTTATGGACAGCAGTAATAAGTAACCGACCTCTCCTGTTCATCCCTTGAGTCTCAACGGCATTCTCTGGTTTCCTCCGGATCTTATTATTATTTTTGTACCATAATATGAGATAAATCATTGATATAGATATATGCATAATATAAATATATAAATTCAAAATAAGTAGCGAACTATCAAATATCTATTTTTTGGAAAAAAAATTAATATAATACAATCTAATATTATTGTATTATTTATTGTTATTATAGATCATATTTGGAAGAGTATAATTACTACATGTAAGAAATGTTTATCTTCCAAGGCGCAGAAATTATATAGGATGGCTTTACAGTACAAGCAAAGGGCAAAATGGTACAAACAACTTACAAACAAGAAAGGGATAACCAGAGCAATGAAGTTTGCTATTTGCAATGATTATATTACAACTTCAACGAATGAAACCACCATAAAATTTGTTAAGGGTCAATTGAGTAATCAACGGAAGATGTTTCTGCAGTTGTTGTGCCTTTAACTTACATGTTTCTTCATTTTATTATTCTGAACATACTTGTATCAGCATTCGAAATTGGATAAAATAAATTTTCATTTAACAAGTTTGTTTGAATTGCTTTATTTTCCTATTTTATTCATAAATTTAATAATGTAGTTTCTTTTTAACTTTCATTATTAATAATTTATAACGTTAATAACATCAATTTTTCCACAAAGTTTGGATGATACTGCTTATAGTAAATTTGACAATATTATTAATTTGAAGACGTGATTTTGTTAGTACTCTGCAACAATAACATCATACTTTTATTATTTCCAAACTAATTTTACTTTTAAATTACGGCAGAGGCGGCAATGAGACCACTAGCGATAACGTCTATAGCGGGGCTACTTGAACTAAAATTGTATGAAAAAATAAATGGGCTGAGTGGGCTATCTATATTAGTATATATGTATCTTATCTATGCATAGACTGCCACACCTCCTCCCCTTGACTCCCTGTCACATCGGAGGACACTATACTGACGTATCCCTATTAAGCTGGAATCAATATCAGCAGAAAGCCATGTTTCCGATAATGCAACAAAATGATAACTATTCTGTTCCACAAAATGTGGAAAATCATCCCATTCGGACATGAGGGAGCGAATGTTCAAATGACACAGCTTTAAAATATCTGACATTTGGCTAACATAAACACAGTTCAGGCATTACGACGAATCACGACGAATAGAGGCACACAAGAATCAAAATTACCGCGACAATTGTCAGTGAACTCCGACTAAAGTGCCGTACACTCAATGAAATAAAAAAAGCAACAAATAAATAAGCAGATTGCAGCGCTCAGAGTGGCAGCACCAAGGCAATAATAGCAATTCTAAAAGTGATAACTAAAGGCTAAACAAACGCGTTGAACAATAAAATCCAGGAAATGCAACCGCTCCGAATCCGCAGCAGAAAAAAAAAACAAATCAAACAAAAATATTCGCTTAAACAAATAAATACCTCAACAAGAAAACATCAATCCATATTTCACAGTATAGGTATCCTTAAAATACGACCTTATGGATTATTTTATTCTGTTTGTAGAAGATAAATCCATCTACTGACCAGACGTTTTTATAGCTATGTGCCTCCTCCAACTTTTGCAATTCACCAAGCCGGTACCTTGTCAGATCTTCCATAAATGCCATTTTCGAGCCCTTTAACTTGGACTTTAAAGTAAACACCTCCCTTCTATGCTTGTACGATGCAAACTTAATTATAATTGGTCGTGGTGTACGCTTCGTCGAATCCTTAGTACCAACCCGGTGACATCGCTCAATCTACAACGGTGACACATCAATGTTCATTTTTTCAGTGAAAATACCCTTCACTACATCTTCCACACATTCTCCCTGAATTTCCGTTACCCCAAACAAACGCAAGTTGTTCGTTCTCGTATACTGCTCGAGGTTATCCACCTTTGTAGAACAGACTTTTTTTAAGTGGTCGTTTCAGCTGTTAAACGTTTTATTTCATCTCTGAATATAGCAATCTCAGCCATAAATTTTTCAACCATACAACTCATCTGCTTTTCAATAATTGCTGTTATACGTGCAGTAAACGATGCAACAACAGTTTCCTTTTTGAATGCTTCCACGATCACTCCCTCAATTTCCGAAACTTGTTCACGTGTTAGCACCATTATCTCATAGGATTCTTTTTACTAAATACTTTACTCTACAAATCACAGTACACCTTTGTTTACATGGACTTTCACTATTATATCACTTATTTTCGTTCAGCCGCGTGGCCATGCACAACCTACTCGTGCGCCATGTGCTCGCAGAATGTGTAATGGTACTTTACTCTTATCACAAATTCATATATTCTAAATAGCTCGGTATATGGCAGCAAAATTTACATATTTGACTGTTGCCGTTTTGGTTTCATACAAGGCGCCAACTTTTATAAAGAATAAAATTTTCTGAGAAATGGATAATAAATTTTCACTATGAATCGGACTTTCCTGGACACACTGTATATCATATCTTATATATATATATATATCTGAAATGTTGTTTTTTGGGTTATCAAGGCAAGGTGCTGCGATTGAAAAGCACGAACAGTAGTTTATTTGACTTTTTTATTAAGTTCTATATTTCGCTGTATATTCTCAGCTTCTTCGGGAACTAAAACACACATAAGAAGGAGAGAGCATGTAGCAACAAAACATTATTAGCAACCTGTCGTCTAACAACCTTTAACAATAGTCGCAATTACATAATAAACATCGTGGTAACTTTCGACATGTGGTGTAAGGTTAAGGACTTTAACAATTTGCCGAGGTTGAAATTCTTTACAACAAGCGTAATTTACGTGAAAGATTGTTTTTCGAAATGGTGGGAATACAGTCGACCCCATACGCCGTAAATTTACGTTCTGACACTGAGGATCTGAGTTCTGCATATGCCCACTTGCTGAATCTCAACCACAACCACGAACGGTTGTTGAATGAGTCATCTAACTGTTTGGGCAACTTGAGTGAGTTATTCTTTTAAATAAAAATTGTTTGTTTCAAAATCCACCTAAACATTGTATAGATTATGTTCTGATTTTTACAGTGTACGATTGCTTTGCAATTGTGGGGATTTTTGGTCTGCGACTCGTTTAGGTTGCCGGTTCTGGTTTTGTTTCCTGCCATTCTGTTAACCTGCTATTGCCGCCGAATTGTAAACAAATGTGTTTAATGCATGTTCTGTTGTTTATCTAAGGTAAATTAGTTCATCTTTCGTTTGTTTATCGTTATATTTGTTAAATTTCGTTTCTCTTTGTAGTGTACCAGTGTTGCTGTCTATATTTTTTGAGTTTGGGAAGTTGGACGAATTGTTAAAGTCCTTAGCCTTACACCACATGTCGAAAGTTACCACGATGTTTATTATGTAATTGCGACTATTGTTAAAGGTAGTTAGACGACAGGGTGCTAATAATGTTTTGTTGCTACATGCTCTCTCTTTCTTATGTGTGTTTTAGGTCCCGAAGAAGCTGAGAATATACAGCGAAATATAGAACTTAATAAAAAAGTCAAATAAACTACTGTTTGTGCTTTTCATAACCCAAAAAACAACATTTCAGTTTTAGTAAAATAAACTAGGCAAAAAAGAATCAACACTTTAACGGGGCTACATATTCGTATACTTGCCAAATAACAAATATTTGCCAAATGTCAAATATATTTGGCAAGCAAATTGAAAATTTTTGTTATTAATGGCGACGATTCTTCCCAGCTGCCAATGTTGAGGCGGTAAGTTTGATTCCTTGATTAAAACTAAGTCATCAATTTTCGGCTGGTCGGGGCTATGTCGGAACCATTTGCTCTTCTGTTGTAAACTGGTGATGTAATCTCGTTGCCATTTTTTCCAAAAATGTTGGAACATCTGTTGTAGCTGATGATATTGACTTAATCTATTCGCTTGGATGGTAGTTAAGCAGTGGCGGCTCGTAGCTAAAATTAGTGGAGGTGCTGCCCCAGGGAATTTTTTGCCTTTTTTTAAAAAAATATCGTTTGAAAGGAAAAACATGTACCTATAAAAAGAAAATTTATTCAGAACTTGACAAAATCGTAAAAAAATTAGAAAATGAAAGAAAAGGAACTAAAAACTCCGTTCAAACTTTTTTATTGTTTTATGCTTTGTCACAGGAAATCCTCCACATGCAAAATTTCAACTCTATTGGACATTGGGAAGTAGGTAAAATATCGATTACAAGATTTAAATATAACAAACAAACAAGTGAAGTTAAGATAAGCGTCGAAATAACTGCAGTAGCGCAAAAAAATAAAATTCATTATTCTCGCTTTAATTTGCGCGATAAGATCTATAATTTTCGCCTTAATTTCTGGATAAGAACAGAAGATTTTTTCTCCATCGAAAGCACTGGAATGGTTCTAAAATACGTTTTGAAATGCCATCTCCAGTTTGTAAATATACCTTCCAGCAGCACGGTAGGGTGGGCAGCGTTAGAACTGCGGGAGCGACAGTGCCTCTCTCTATCAATAGCAGGCCACTGCCGCGCGTGCAGCTTCCCATGTGCGCATGCGCAGAACAGTAAATACCACGGCGTTGGAACTGTGGAGATCACAGTGCCATACAATTATTTTTGTATCTTTTTCTTAAACTGAGGGATGGCTACCGACATTAAGGATTAAGGATTATGTATTGTACAAGTATAAAGAAAGGATTATTTAAGAAAAAGGGACTCATTATATTAAATGTTATCCATAATATCAAGTGGATGGGATCCATAATATCAATAGGTGCTGCAGTTCCACAGTGCCTATACACGAGCCGCCACTGTTAGCTAAGTTAAGTGATAAGTGACGCTGTGGTAATGCTATTATGGACTCGCCAATCACCAAGTGACCTGGTGTGAGTACTCCAAGGTCGTGAGGATCAGAGGAAAGGGCGGTGAATTCAGGACTGACTCCACCTGGCGCAACAACGTGGAAACATTCTCAAAGGTAAGTACATTACTACCAACAATCCGTTTCAAGTGCAATTTCATTCTTTTTACAGCTGCTTCGTGGAGTCCACCAAAATGTAGAGCTCGAGAGCTTCGAGCTCGAGGAGGCATATACTACCAAGAGATAGAATTATTGGTTAAGTATTGTTTAATACGTTAATAAGAAACAAGTATACACCACTAATAAAAATTTTTGTTAGCGTTCAGAGAAAAACTATTTGCAATGGAAACTAACCACAGGTGATATAGGACGTAAAAAAAACACATGAAACAAACGGTAAAGTCAAGGGTGTCTTAGAAAAACCAATTTTTTTCTAAATCGCTGGTTTGAAAGCACGTAAAAACTATAAATAATTCAAACTAAATTCATAGGTAAAACCTTTCTATTTTTTTTATGTTCTATTTTGGAAAGTCATTTTCATAAAATAATAATGTATGCAAAAAAATAATGTCGTTATTTAATATTTTATTACATTTATATACTTTCCAATATGCAATACTACATCAGAAAACCACTGTAAAAATTTCAAATCTCTACAACGCGTATTAACGCTAGGATTCCGAACCTACGGTACACTTCCGGTAGACTACGTCGTTAAATGCAGATCTTAATTCCTTATCAGACAAATAAAAGTTTTAGCATTGATCGTATGAGTAAATCTCCTAGCATCTCTTGGTATACCTCTCCTAGCAACAAATCTCTTTAAGCAATTTAAAAAGCTATCAGTAGTCAAATCTGAGACAATCTCTAACTGAACTGCCTTTGACACAAAACACACATAAACGCAAACGTATGCTTTTACTATTTTCTTATTTCGGTATTTAGTTTCCTTGACCTGAAATGGTCCTGCAAAATCAATGGAACTATAGTAAAAGGCTCTAGTAGGATTTAGTCTATTTGCGGGCAAATTAGCCATCTGTAAAAACGTAGGCCAAGCGCAACACCTAAAACACACAAGGCACGACCGTATGACCATTTCAACTGTAGTCTTTCTAGAAATTGACCAATAATTTCGAAAATAAACTGCTTCCGGGTTATGCCGTGTGTCAAAATTTGTAAATGCTGACGTTTCGCGAACCATGTTGCTCGCTTCTTCAAAGCTAATTGAATACTGAAGACCTATCAAGAAATCTCCCTTATATACCTAAATTTACACTTCACTGCGCACATCTGGAGCTACCGCTCCCATGTGCTTTTTCACCTGACCGCGTTAGGATCGATTTCCAGACCCTACTAATGTCAGTACCGTCCTCGCGACTGATGTTTTCAGGATGTTTGTAAATTTCGATGGCTTCTCTAATAAGCCTTCGATGATAATTACCCACCCTTGCCAACATCTTCACGTCATCGAAATTCATTGTGTGTCCCGACTCGTGGCAGTGTTGGGCAACAGCGGACTGTTGAATCTTGCGTAGCTGGGTGTCTCTACTGTGCTCCTTGACTCGACATTCGATACTTCGTCCTGTCTGTCCTACATAGATCCACGGGGACGATGTTTACAAACTTACCAAGGATTTTGACACTTTACGAACAAAACGAAGCAAGATATTATCCAAACTCGCTTTTTTGAGAAGGTGTAGGGACAAAGGTTTCGTACCAACATTTCTGCGTACCAACCACAATGTCAACATCGCTGCCGCCAAAAAGATTTTGAGGAGAACGGAGAATGCCTTATTACGTGCCTTATTACGTGAAAGGGTACAGATAAATTGCTAAAACTTCATCTCAAATTAGCAAATAGATTGTCAGCCGAAGATTGGAGTAAGCTTGATTCCACCACATGCAGAAAGGCGGAGTTTCAGTTTAACAAAGCAACTGAATCTCAAAAGAAGAAGTTTGTTAAGTTAGAGGCTAAGAAGATTGTGACCAAATCTACTACTGTGGACAAAGTAGTGTGTCTAATCACCAACTTTCCACTGGTGAATTGTCGGTCCTAGGCAAAGGATTGAACTTTGCAATCGCAAAGAAGGGAGCAACATGGTTCGCGAAACGTCAGCATTTACAAATCTTGACACACGGCATAACCCGGAAGCAGTTTATTTTCTAAATGATTCTGGCCGTGAAAGCCTACGTACTTACTTACCAATAATGTTCGCGTACAGCCGAAAGGGTAGCTTGCGTTCCAGCGTCCAAAATTCTAATATGTTCGTCAGTATAATCAATTTAGTTAACTTATGACCCTTCGGTAAAAGAATAGGCTGTCTTATATCGTACGATATGTCTGCCTTATGAATTCTGCCTCCTACGCGTAATAATCTATTTTTATCCAAAAATGGTGTTAAACATTTTAAATTACTTTTGTTGTCAATATTACCGATATTCTTTAATCGCGTTATATAATTATTAAACGAAGTATACTGTACCATTTTTAATAATGTGATCGTGGATCGTTCGAGTTCTTCGATCGTCAAATGTTCTATCGTACCTATGTAATAAATAATTTGGTTTAAAACTCAATATATACGCAGTAACTAGTTTTTTAAGTAACATTTTATTAAATTGTATATACTTGTTTGTATACACAATATAGAAGTCTACTTTACATCTCACATAAATATAATATAATAATGTATGTGTCGAACGTATCGTAGCTTGTGGATTTCCTCCCTCTTCTTCACCACGATGTCTCTGCTCACGCTGGTCCTCCACCTCTGGCCACTGGTATTGAGGGTTGTTGTAGATCGTCCTCGCTGCTGTTAGGTTGATAGGTTTTTTTTTATTACATATTTTTTTTGCATGCTATTTTAGCATTTCTCTTTTCTTTTTGTCTTTTTTTGTTGTCTAGTTTTTGTATGCTTGATGTTTTAGTATGTGTTTAATTTTTGTCTTAAATATGGTTGTTTTCAGTTGCTTTATGTGCTCTGATAGTGTGTTATACCATTTAATGGCCTCGGTCAACAACGTCTGCTTATATCTGTGTGTTCTGTATCGGTGGGTCCTCAAGTGTGAATGTGTTGGGGTACCGTAATTGTGACACTCACCAATTATTTTCAGTTTTATATGCCAGTATTTGATTATTTCTTTATTATCTCTCATTCTCCCGACATACAAAAATATATATCGCGTTAGTCAGTAGCTCTTGTTTATGTTTCACTCTAGTGTACTTATGTGTTCTTATATGTGTGCTGACTCTGGTGTTATGCTTGTGATACTCGTTGCTTGCTTTTAGCTTTATGTTCGTCTTTACCGTCCTGTGCAGCATTTTGTGGATCAATACTAGGTTATTAAGGGTTATCAATTTCCTTATGTCTAGTTCTTTGGTCATGTTGTACAAGTCGTATGTGGGTGTGTACCTATCAATACCTTACAGTGTTTTAAGTGTTTTATTTTGCCATCTTTGTATTTCATTTATTTCAGAGTGTGTGGTATCTCCCCATACATTTATCAGATAATTATTCCTAGATGTGCATGATAGATTTTCTTCTTATGTGTTGCGGGGATTAGGTTTCTTATACAGTACATAATGGCGATTGTTTTGGCGTTCTATTTGCTTAGGTTGTGTACATGCGCAGTCCATTTTAAATTTTCCTGGTTCAGGAGTCCCAAGTATTTGACTTCTCTCACTCTTCTAATTTCTTCTCCCTTTATTTCGATCCTGATGTGGATGCTATTTCTTCCTTTTGTGAAGATTATATATATATATATATATATATTCTGTTTTACTCTGGTTTGTAGTTAGTAAATTGCTGTAGAACCAGTCTGATAGCTTTCTTAGGTCGTCGTTTATGTTGTGTTGCAATTCTTATTGTGTTATTGTTGTGTACAGTAAGCAGGTGTCATCGGCGTACATGTATAGTGTTGCATGTATCTTCAGCTCTGTGATGTCGTTTGTGTAGAGTATATATAATATAGGAGGGATATTTCCTCCTTGTGGGATTCCATATGACTCTGTTATTCTACATTTGCTATCTGATCCATTTACCTGCCTTATCTGTCTCCTGTTGTTTAGGTAGGTTTTTATTAGGTTAAGGTTTTATTCTCTAAATCCCATTGCTTCCATCTTTTCGATTAAGATTGTCTTTGAGATGGTATCAAAGGCTTTCTTTAGGTCAATGAAGAGACCAGCCACCAACATTCTTCTAGTTTTTATCTCATTTATTAGGTCGTAAGCTGCAGACGCGGTGCCTGAATTTTGTTGGTATGCGTATTGCTGGGCACTGATTACTCTATGTTTTTTTACGTGACGCATAATTCTTCTTTGTATTGTTTTTTCTAATATTTTGTTACAGTAACGCAATGGGTCGGTAATTTTCTGGTTTGTTTCTGCATCCAGATTTGTAGATCGGTTTTATGTTTGGTATTTTTAAGTATTCTGGATACTTTCCGTTGTCCAATACTTCGTTTGTGCTATTACGTAGTATTGGGGACAGTGTTTTTTGTTATCCTTTATTAATTCTGTTGTAATTTTATCGAACCCTGGCGCGGTATTGTTTTTAAGTGTGCTAATTATTTCGCTCATTTCTGCCTCGTTTACTTTCTCAAATATTGCTGTTTCTATTTTATTTTTTGGAATAGTTGTTGTTGGTTTTGTTTTGCTGTTTCTAATTTGTTCTTCTGCTAGAGGTTTTTACAATATTAATAAAATAGTTGTTTATTTCATTCGCTATTTCAGTCGGATCATTTGTAGGATTTCTATCTGGTTTCACCATTTCCTGTATTTGTTGTTCCTTTCTGCGATTGCATGTTATGTTATTTATTGTTCTCCAAAATTTTCTAGGTTCGTTTTTTATGTTTTTTTTATTAGAGTCTGGTAGTACTGGGTTTTCTGTTTCTTGATAGCGGTGGTCTCTCTTTATGAGGTGGTATTCGTTTCTTAAAATTCGTTAGGTATTTGGATTCTTCAGTAATCCTTTATATTTTTTATTCCGTTCTTTTATTTGTTGCACAACATCTGCAGTTATCCAGTCATTGTGTTCCCGTCGTTTAATTATTTTACTTGTTGGGTTTTTCAGTAATATAGTTTCAAGTGTTTTCGATAGTTGTTTGTAATCTTTGATCTCACGTTTCTGTATGTTGGTTATATCATTGTTGATGTGGTTATGGTTTCTTTTTTCATGAGTAAAATATTTATACCTGCCTTTGCTTTTGTTGTTGTTGTTTATTGTGGTAATCAGTGCATGGTGATCAGATGTATCGGTAGGGATTATATTGACGCTTTCTATATTCTGGTGTTGGTTAGTTATAATATGGTCCAATATTGATCCTTGCCCATCTGTTTTTTTTTTCTGTTTATGTCTCTTTTCCATATTTTATTTACTAGCGTGTAATTATTTTCTTTAATAATCTTCTTGTACTCTTTTGTAATAGTATCTTTTCGCAGTAGATCTATGTTGATGTCACCGATAATTATGTGTGGTTTCCGTCTATTGATTCCTGTGTTCTCTAGTGTTGTTTTGAATATTTCGAAGGGTACATGAGGCGGTTTGTAAATTGTAGTGATTGCTGTATTACTTTGGTGTAGTTCTATCTTCAGTATTTCCACGTTATTGATAGTGATTTGTTGTGATCGTCTATAGTTTATATCTTCCCTGACATACCTATACTATTGCAATTCCATCTCCTCTCGTAGATCTTGAATTATACTCTGCGTGTTAGCCGCGCAGGTTGTAAAGTGATTCGTCTTGTGGTGTGAGCCATGTCTCCGTAATCGCAGTTTATAGATATTTGCTATTATTTCCAATTCACTCAGTTTGTGCCTCAGGCTTCTCATATTGTGTAAGTAGATTTGAATATTAGATTATTGCGTAACTAAGATCTACAAGTGCAAACTACAAGTGCCACACAATCATACAATTATGGTCTTATGTTCTTCACAACAGCACAGAAGGAGTATGCAGTTTTGGATATCTGAAACAGTAATTCTTCGGTCAATGCAATAAAAACCAACATAATATATTAAGCTACTAACCCAGACAAAAGTTGAAATTCTGAGTGGTTGAAACTTCCCAATAGTGAAGTAAATTGGCTTTTGCAACATGGTCATATTGATCAGAATGCTACGCTTGAATGAGATGTCCGAGGTGTACCAGTCCGAGTCCAATAAAGCGTTTGGAATCTCTAGAGCCTGATAATTTGCAATTATTGTTAAATGTTAAATCAGATAAAATGTTCACTTACTTCGTCGGTGGCTAAATGTCCAAAGTATGAAAATACAAATAGTTCTGACATTACGCCTGTTAAATATATGAATTCCATTACAAAATTAATGCTCATCGGAGACAACTAAAAATTAGAAGAAAGACATTTTCATGCTTACAGGGTGTCTTACAACAACATACTAACACAAAGTTATGTTTTTTATTACTGGAACACTAGGTATGTTATTGCAGTTTTGATTTATATTTTTATCCTAATTGTTTTGACATCAACTATAGGGGTATAACCAACTGTTTCAGAGATATTGTGAAATTAATGCTTTGGCATTTTTTTTAAAATAGTTCTGAGGTAACTAACAAGGATAAAGAAACAAAAGTAACTATTTTGGATAATATAATTATCGCACTATAAGTTTCGACAGTTATTATTGATTTGCAATTCTAATATGACTTATCCCGAATGACATTATATATGTATATGTATTAATATAATTAAAATATAATATATAATTATAAATATTTTTCTTTGTTATTTTTTCACCCTAATTTCATGTATAACCGATAATTTCTGTATTTTCTCTTAAAGTTTGTTAAATAACCCCCAGGGGGGGGGGATTTTCCCCCTCCTGGATTAAAAGAAATCTGATGTGGCCACGCACATGACTTTATCATACTATATATAAAATTAATAGTTTAGCTGCATGAGATTCTATTTGATCGAGATCGGCTATGTCTGCATTAAAATAAAACTAGTAGAACTAGACAGATTTGTCGATTAACGCTGCATTCGGATATTGTACTCCGTTGACACCGGGTACACCGTCCAAATGACAGTTACGTGTTATTGGGTGTAAAAAGTGTAACGGTGTACAATATCCGAACGCAGCCTATATTGACAGTAGGTATTGTCAAAACATTAGCGTTGGACACTACCTACTGTCACTAGAATCAAAACATCTGACATATTCTGGCTACTAGTTGTAATGCAGTACGACCGATCTCGATGAAATAGAATTTGCTCATGCAGCTAAACTATTGATTGTTCCCAAAAATTTCATAGTCATAAATTATACAGTATTTCCTCTACTTTAATTTACTATCTAACTATTTTGACAAAATTCAAAAAATTGCGGCTTATTTGCAAAATCTTTCAAAAATGCTAAGAATAAACCTCCAGTTCCATTGGACCCTTTTCAACGAAAGGTTTTCGGCTCTAAGTTTGGTCATGAAACTTCTAAATATGAAGTTTCGTCCCGATACCTTTAGTAGTTTCTCCGGAATCGTCGCCACGAAAACACACACACAGACATTTTTTTGTACCTTGGTCAAATATGTTCAGGAGACCCAATAGGACATATTTCCGCTAAAATCTCAATCTTTCTTTCGTCACGATTACAATACTTCATCATACTGCGTATGATAAAGTAAAAAGATCCTACTGACATTTTACTACTAATAGTATATTGTGTGCCAATCCAAGAAAGTAATCGTTTCTAGGCTGGATACTTCTCGAGACCCGGAAATTATATTTTTTTTTGCGTGGTGCACAAAATATTTTTTATCCTGCACATCATTATCGTATTAACTTCACCCGTTTCTCAAAACGAATCACTGATGGGGGTGAACGACAAATTTGTGATCGATCTTCAGTTACAATTGAAGATCGATAAATAGATCTGATAGATAAATCGATCATTTTCGATCATATCAGCTGGATCCTTTGATAATAATCGATCAGATCGATCTTTTCGATCATGGCCGATTGTTTGATCAGATCGATCTCGCAAATGTCAAACCGAATCGAAATGTGTGTTTTTATTGGACAGACAGGTCGGTCGCCACCTGGTGTAAACTATTTTCACTACTTGGCTTGAATGGTATCTATTACACGCCCAGCGGGCAATTAGCATTTCTCGTGTCCCCATTGAGACGCAAAAATGACATTATTGTATAGTGTAGGAACAAAAAGAATCTGGTGTGGCCAGGCACATGACTTTATCAAACTATTTAGCAGTATTGCCCAACGCAAACGCTGATATTGTGACAATACGGTAGTATCAAAATATCTGTCAAATCCTGGCTACCTAGTTTTAATTCAGCACGAGCAATCTCGATCAAATAGAATTTGCTCATGCAGCAAAACTAGTTCTAAAACTCCAGTTCCTTTGGACCCATTTGAACAAAACTTCTTTCAGTTCTATGTTTAGTCATAAAACTTCTAAATATGAAGTTTCGTCCCGATACCTTTAGTAGTTTCTCCGGAATCCTCGCCAGAAAAACGGATACACACACACATACACACACACACACACATACACACACAGACACACACACACACACATACATTTTTTGTACCTTGGTCAAAAATGTTCAGAGGACTCAAAGGGACACACATTTCCGCTAAAATCTCTGTTTGTAAAATTGGTGCGATCTTCAGACTTTTCCCAGCATCAAACGACACATTTCCGTACATGAGTTCCTACAAAACTTGGTCTACTATAGTATGTATGGTCCGTATATCCTCTAAACACTTTACCCTGATTTCCTATACACCTTAGGGCCGATCTTACAATCGTTCGTATAAGCACTAGAATAGTTATTCCAAGAATGAATTGGCTAAAATATTTATGTTTCCATAGTAATAACAACTTATTCTGTTATTTATACCCATATTTAAGTTATCCCATTGTATAACGTGTTTTTAAGATTCGCCCTTATACATATAGCAACAATTATTAATTAGTTGACCTAATATTGTCGCCTTTCATATGTTCAAGTATAATAGTAGTAAGAACAATCTTGTATTTGATCGTTAACACAGTATCTTCAAATTTGTCTACATTTTCGCTATTGTTAGTTACACTGCTTCGCATTACCGCGGTAAATTTGAAAATAATATTGTTGCCTTTTTATTGTTTATAAATTTTTCATTAAGACTTTTTTATCAAATGCTCGAATGACACGATTATTGAATTATCAATTTTGTCCATTTTGTGCTTGTATTTTTGATTTTAAACATTCTCTCCCTATAACTGAGTAAATTCCAACTAATATTGCCTATACCAATCGTTTATTATTTTTATTATTATAATTGTTGACTCGTGTCGACCGAAAACCGTAGAAGGGCGACAACATTAGTAAGCATTAAGAGTTAGAGTTATTGAGAGATGTTTAAAACCGAAGATACAAATACAATGGACAACATTGAAAATTCTATAATCATGTTTATTGAACGGCGACAGTTTGTTCATTGTACATTGGGTTTTGCTCGATGAACACGAGCTAGAAATTCTTGTAGGAAATTAACAGCAAATACTCCTAGCATACTAATAAGTAATAAAAAGGCTACAAAATTGGTTGAAAATCATACAAAATTTTAAATTCTCCAAAAAGTTCAGAGTTCAATGATTCTGAAGTAAAATATAAAATAAATTTGCAAAAAACATTAATAAAAATACATTAATTGCACATTACACAGACGATAGAAAGGCGTCAAAATTACTGAGATTCACTTAATATCAATATAATGCAATTTAAATTTAACGAACATATGGTCTGTGTTTTTTACATATTTTTATTCATTGTCATGTTTTGTGTCTCATTTTAGACTAGTAACTAACAAATTACAATATGGGATGTCTGTCTCTTATATTATTATCTATATTATTTACAACAAATAACACAAGACAAAAATGCTTCAAAACAGTTAATAGCTCAGTCATTCATAACTTCATACTACGTTATCCTTTAATATTACAAAAATCTGTAATATTAACATTTCTCAACATTAACAGCTACGACACGGTTAGTAATAGGTAAGTCAGAAATGATTAACTTTGCCCGCATAATTCGGCTAACTTTTTTAAATGTTTTCAAATTTTTTTTCTTTCAATATTTAAATTAATTCTTTTTTTTAATTAAATTGGGTCAGAAAATTTGAAACTTCAGTTCAAAACTTCCTGTCCGCTTTTTCGGAAACAGGTCCTTTTTTGTTAGAATTTTATTGTGATTAGCAACACCAATAAATTGTTGCAGCAGATTCAAATGATAGGTACCTACATTTCTGTCACACATTTGTGTGGAAAGGGAGAAATATTTTAAAAAAAATATTATAATATAAAATTCATTAATATATAATTAATTAATACCCGGGAAGTATAACTTTTGTGGAGTGGAGAAAATTTATATATAAGTACAGTAAACTCAACTGACCGTTATCACCATGACTAGACAGCAGCACAAAGATAAAAGAGAAAACATCGTTTGTACTAGAATTAAGTACGTGAACATGTCTTCCATATCTTCACAAATCCTGAAAAGAACAACACCGCATACTCAGATTTCTATACAAATGTTTTAAATCTTACTTTAATAATAGTTGCACTCGTTTGGTTACTTCTTTCATTTCCTGATTCATTTGTTTAGTTAGCAATAAACAATCCTTTTCCAGATATCTTTTATTTATCCCAAGTTTCTCCTGAGATCGTTTACGAATTGATCTAATCGATTCAGAAATTTGACGAAATTTTATGATTATGTACTTCAGTATGGCGAAGTAGTATGAATCAAATGCTGAAAATAGGATAGCAAAGGAAAGTAAACAACTAGATTAAAAAAAAATAACATAATTTTTACCTGCCATCATTATAATCTGTTGAAAAGTTGGATACGACTGGAATAGAATAGCCAGGAAGTACTTGAATCTTGAATCTTGATATTCAAAAGGTATCCAGCTCAGGTAAGGTAAGTTCTTTGTAATCAATCGTTCTGTACAATTGTTAACGACTGAGTTTTCGTACAGAGAATCAGCATTAAATATTAACATTCCGATTGTCCCAAAAGACCCAGCCACAAAAAAACCTCCGGAAAGAATGACTAAGCTTAATGTTATAAATCTGTTGACGAGATAACTCTCCTTCCAAGATTTTTTCAGCTGGTCGCTTGCGTATAAATCCTGGTCAACACCACTTCCTGTCAAAGTCATAATTAACTTGAAGATTTTATTTCTCTTGTAGTGCCATAGTATAAATTTAGCAGAACCACAGATATGGGTAAGAGCCAGCTTGAAGTACATCATGAACGTTGGCAGATCATTCATACTTTCCTTGAATACCATGTAGCTGCAAATCGGGTACAAAACGCACGAGTACAAGGCTATTACTAGGTCGTAAACATAGTAGAATATTTTCTCAGATGGTGTGCCATAAGACGGAAACCACATTCCAGCCAACTTAAGAACACTATTGTTAATATCGAAGTAATCATTCATTGTGCACGAGAAGAATTGCGTGGAGGAATGATTACCATCAGCATATATTATGTTGACTGGGCTTTGTGTCCCGAATATTCGGCATTTTGATTGGTCCATTTCGCGGGGGGCGTGAGGAATTATTTCGGTTTGCCTATTACAATATTACACGGCAAGCTTAAGAGGGTGGATAAAAAATACCACCCCCTTAAGACCGTGGCCAGTAGGTAGTGTTGGTTGGTATATTAAGAACCGAGTTTAAAACACACGGGTTTTTGGGATATTCGAAACCTGAGTGCTTAAAAAAAATAAATTGATTTCGGACAATGGGCTCCTAATACCAGTGCAATTATGATTTTTTATTACAGTTTTGGTTTAGCGTCACTAATAACGATACCAGGAGACTTTTTGCCTGTTGAACAAACAATCAATTGTGGGTGGGTTTTTATTTGGGTAATTCAGCAAGTAAAACGCCTTGTCTGATTGACCCTATTTATTAGTCCAATATTTCACCCAACGTTGTTGGCTTTATCTAGGATCTACAATGTATTTTGCGGTTACAAAACTTAAAAAGTCGAAGAATGTTTAATCAGTTACTGTATAGTCAAATGCGTTAGGCGGTGCAAATAAGATGATTATGCATTATGGGATGCATTATTAATGAGCTCTTGGTGCTTGATGACATATATGATACAATTATAATTTTAGATACACTTGTACCAGCTACTGTTGACACTTAAATTGACTGAGCAACAAAGTTAGTACTTTGGTAGCAACTATATGTTCTGATGAGAGGGTTTCAGCATGCTGGGGCTGCAAACTTATGCCGAATGTTAAGAAGTGTCTTCGTCTTGTGTAATACTAACCACGTTTACCAAAGCGTGTGTACATTAGTAGTAAAATACACAGGATTTCCTAATTTTTTTTTTTGGGTTTTACGAGGCAGGTGCTGATGAAAACTGCACTAAGTAGTTTTTTAATGGACTTTTTTATTTCGGTTCAATATTTCGTTGTGTATTTACAACTTCTTCAGGAACTGCAAGAAGAAAAAAGCAATTTATGCACACATTTTCACACCAGAGTGCAAAACAATCACCTCCCACAACGGTCCGACTTAATATAGCAACAACCAAGACATCAACACGCAAAGTGAGGTTAAGCACCGACGCATCACAACTGGAACAATCCTCCAGAAATAATCAGCTAGACAGCACCAACAAGCTACAAGACACAGTTAAATCAATTAATAATTATACTAATTAACAAGATGTTAAAGATTACCTTAGAGTAACAATTTTTCAGAAAGAAAACAGGTGTTAAAATTTTCTGCATTGACAAAACGACAACTCACAGAACGCCAACATAACAAACTGCGGTGAACACAGGCGCACCCATAGTGACAACTGCTGGCAATAAAAACACCAACCGTTCCCTATCGCGGGCAACGGTGCTACACTGTAAAAATAAGGTTTGAATTACAATGGTAAAAAGGTTTGCCAAATCAAAACATCAACTCACTTAAATCCGCCAAAATCGCTCTAGACTCATCCAATAGTCGATCGTGGTCGTGCTTCAGGTTTAATAAATGGGCGTATGCCGAGCTAAGGTCGTCTGTGTCCGAACGCAGATTCATGGTGTTTCTAGTCGTCTGTATTCCTACCATCTCCAAAAACAGTCTTTCCCTTAGATTACGGCTATTATAAAGAATTGTAGCTCCGTTGAAATCTATTGTGTGACTGTAATTCAATGAGCACTGGTCTGGGCACTGGTCTGTCGGTTCTTTGCAACGTCAGCCTCATGTTGTTTTAAACGGACCTTTAGCCAATTACCAGTTTGGCCAATATATGATGAATCACAGTCTCTACAAGGTACCCGGTATACTACTCCTGACCTGTATTCCTTGGCCGTTTTTTGTTTAGTTTTAGTAAACAAATCTCCTACTTTCATTAAATTGTAATAGGCAATCCGGAGGCCATCGATCCTAAAAATGTTGCTGATATAACATGACAATCCAGGGATATAAGGAAGCCTTTTATACCTAATGGAGACCTGCTGTACCGGAGCCGTCATGTCCACGGGTCTGCGACGATGGCTGGTGTTGTAGATTAGCTTTCTAGTCAAAACTCTCGGGTACCCGTTGTTCACAAATATGCCATACAGAATCCCCTTGTTCCTCTCATGGAAGTCCCTATGGGAAAGCCTCAGAACCCTGTCCCTCATCGCCCGAACCATGTTTATCTTCTGGTTGATAGGGTGGTTGGAGTGGAAGTTCAGATATCTGTCCGAGTTTGTAGGCTTCTGGTACCAATCAATCCTAATCCTACCCCCCTCTCCACGCCTCAACGCCAGATCCAAAAAAGGCAAGGTGCCATCCACTTCTCTCTCTACAGTGAACTGGATATTCCTATGAAAAGAATTAAAGATGTTTAAGACCTCTTCCACCATATCGCAAGGCATGGAAAGCACCAAATCATCAACGTACTTTTTCACGAAACCAAGCTGGCATGGAAGCGTAGGCAGCACCATACTAAGGAGGTAGTCCATAACCATGGTCGCCACAATTGGGCTGACCGGAGAGCCCATTGGAGTCCCAAAAATCTGTTTATAGTATTTATTTTCCCACATGAAATAGCTGTTATCATAAATGAAGTCAAGAAACGACAAAAAGGTTACCTTATCTATAGGAGTGACTTCACCAATTCGTGCCCATTCCACCTCCACTACCTCGAGAAGCAAGTTTAACGGGATGTTCGTAAATAAAGACGTCACATCAAAAGACACAAGAACGTGACCAATCGGCAGCGTAAAGTCCTGAAACTCTTGTACAAATGCAAAAGAATCCTTCACGTTATGTTCCGAGAAACCCTCAAAAGCTCTGGAAAGGATGTTACTGATGAAAACGGACAATTTGTAAATCGGTGAGCCAATGCAAGACACTATTGGTCGCAACGGGACCCCTTCTTTATGGATCTTTGGTAAGCAATAGAGCTTGGGACAAATACCATTGTACACAGTCAAGTCTTTCTTTGTTTGTGGTGTGATAAAAGACTTGTCCAACAGCGACTTTACAAATCTATTGTTCTTTCTTTGGATCTTCTCGGTGGGGTCGAATCTAGAAAAGTCATAGGTATTAGCGTCGTTCAAGAGAGCCAACGTCTTAAGGGCATACTCGTTTCTCCTCATCACCACTGTAACAGCACCCTTGTCCGCTTTTGTCACCATAAGGTCCGGGTTATTTCTTAAGAAGGTTTTTGTTTTATTTGTGATCTTTTCCCAAACTCCGCTGCAATTCTTTTTTCCTAGTATGTATCTGGTCAAGGTGAAGGTCGCCTTTGCTCTCACAACATCTCTGCCATCCTCTGGCAGCAACGACAATAAACCCTCCACGTCAGCCAGAACTCCACTCACATTACCGCTATCCAACTTGATCTTCACACCAAAACGTCCACCCAACGACAAAAAATTATGGACGTCAGCAGGGAGTATCAGTATCTGAGTATCAGTTAGATTGACAAACCATTTGTTATTATCTCTAAAAAGCATGCAGTTCTTATTATCGAAATCGTCTAACCTTTCAAACTTGAGCCTGTTTTTGTTTTTTACATATTAAAACAATCTATCATATCTAGCTGTCACGCGACTGCCGAACTCATTGAACGAGTCGACTGGGATTAAGGTCGACAACCTTTGCTTATTTGACAACAAAATCGACTCAAGCTGACGTATTTTTTCATGCGTAATGTCTAACTCAAAAGAAACTATCTGTCTAACTAACCTAATGTTGAACCGTTCTAAAGCTAAATTAATTCTTCCACTGCTCGTTATCGAAATGGGTTATTTAAACGAAATTAGACGTCTGTACGGGGAGGGAGCGGTTGAGCACATGAAGGTTGTCCTTACTACGACCGACAAGCTGGCAAACTATAATAACAGAAGAAATTTCTTGCTGCGGTGCAAGACAGAAAGGAAGATACCGATGCACGTGGGTGGTGGTTGCAAGCGATTGCTGCAGCTTCTGGACCCGAGCAGTGGAAGAATTAATTTAGCTTTAGAACGGTTCAACATTAGGTTAGTTAGACAGATAGTTTCTTTTGAGTTAGACATTACGCATGAAAAAATACGTCAGCTTGAGTCGATTTTGTTGTCAAATAAGCAAAGGTTGTCGACCTTAATCCCAGTCGACTCGTTCAATGAGTTCGGCAGTCGCGTGACAGCTAGATATGATAGATTGTTTTAATATGTAAAAAACAAAAACAGGCTCAAGTTTGAAAGGTTAGACGATTTCGATAATAAGAACTGCATGCTTTTTAGAGATAATAACAAATGGTTTGTCAATCTAACTGATACTCAGATACTGATACTCCCTGCTGACGTCCATAATTTTTTGTCGTTGGGTGGACGTTTTGGTGTGAAGATCAAGTTGGATAGCGGTAATGTGAGTGGAGTTCTGGCTGACGTGGAGGGTTTATTGTCGTTGCTGCCAGAGGATGGCAGAGATGTTGTGAGAGCAAAGGCGACCTTCACCTTGACCAGATACATACTAGGAAAAAAGAATTGCAGCGGAGTTTGGGAAAAGATCACAAATAAAACAAAAACCTTCTTAAGAAATAACCCGGACCTTATGGTGACAAAAGCGGACAAGGGTGCTGTTACAGTGGTGATGAGGAGAAACGAGTATGCCCTTAAGACGTTGGCTCTCTTGAACGACGCTAATACCTATGACTTTTCTAGATTCGACCCCACCGAGAAGATCCAAAGAAAGAACAATAGATTTGTAAAGTCGCTGTTGGACAAGTCTTTTATCACACCACAAACAAAGAAAGACTTGACTGTGTACAATGGTATTTGTCCCAAGCTCTATTGCTTACCAAAGATCCATAAAGAAGGGGTCCCGTTGCGACCAATAGTGTCTTGCATTGGCTCACCGATTTACAAATTGTCCGTTTTCATCAGTAACATCCTTTCCAGAGCTTTTGAGGGTTTCTCGGAACATAACGTGAAGGATTCTTTTGCATTTGTACAAGAGTTTCAGGACTTTACGCTGCCGATTGGTCACGTTCTTGTGTCTTTTGATGTGACGTCTTTATTTACGAACATCCCGTTAAACTTGCTTCTCGAGGTAGTGGAGGTGGAATGGGCACGAATTGGTGAAGTCACTCCTATAGATAAGGTAACCTTTTTGTCGTTTCTTGACTTCATTTATGATAACAGCTATTTCATGTGGGAAAATAAATGCTATAAACAGATTTTTGGGACTCCAATGGGCTCTCCGGTCAGCCCAATTGTGGCGACCATGGTTATGGACTACCTCCTTAGTATGGTGCTGCCTACGCTTCCATGCCAGCTTGGTTTCGTGAAAAAGTACGTTGATGATTTGGTGCTTTCCATGCCTTGCGATATGGTGGAAGAGGTCTTAAACATCTTTAATTCTTTTCATAGGAATATCCAGTTCACTGTAGAGAGAGAAGTGGATGGCACCTTGCCTTTTTTGGATCTGGCGTTGAGGCGTGGAGAGGGGGGTAGGATTAGGATTGATTGGTACCAGAAGCCTACAAACTCGGGCAGATATCTGAACTTCCACTCCAACCACCCTATCAACCAGAAGATAAACATGGTTCGGGCGATGAGGGACAGGGTTCTGACGCTTTCCCATAGGGACTTCCATGAGAGGAACAAGGGGATTCTGTATGGCATATTTGTGAACAACGGGTACCCGAGAGTTTTGACTAGAAAGCTAATCTACAACACCAGCCATCGTCGCAGACCCGTGGACATGACGGCTCCGGTACAGCAGGTCTCCATTAGGTATAAAAGGCTTCCTTATATCCCTGGATTGTCATGTTATATCAGCAACATTTTTAGGATCGATGGCCTCCGGATTGCCTATTACAATTTAATGAAAGTAGGAGATTTGTTTACTAAAACTAAACAAAAAACGGCCAAGGAATACAGGTCAGGAGTAGTATACCGGGTACCTTGTAGAGACTGTGATTCATCATATATTGGCCAAACTGGTAATTGGCTAAAGGTCCGTTTAAAACAACATGAGGCTGACGTTGCAAAGAACCGACAGACCAGTGCCCTGTCTCAACACTCATTGAATTACAGTCACACAATGGATTTCAACGGAGCTACAATTCTTTATAATAGCCGTAATCTAAGGGAAAGACTGTTTTTGGAGATGGTAGGAATACAGACGACTAGAAACACCATGAATCTGCGTTCGGACATAGACGACCTTAGCTCGGCATACGCCCATTTATTAAACCTGAAGCACGACCACGATCGACTATTGGATGAGTCTAGAGCGATTTTGGCGGATTTAAGTGAGTTGATGTTTTGATTTGGCAAACCTTTTTACCATTGTAATTCAAACCTTATTTTTACAGTGTAGCACCGTTGCCCGCGATAGGGAACGGTTGGTGTTTTTATTGCCAGCAGTTGGCACTATGGGTGCGCCTGTGTTCACCGCAGTTTGTTATGTTGTCGTTCTGTGAGTTGTCGTTTTGTCAATGCAGAAAATTTTAACACCTGTTTTCTTTCTGAAAAATTGTTACTCTAAGGTAATCTTTAACATCTTGTTAATTAGTATAATTATTAATTGATTTAACTGTGTCTTGTTGCTTGTTGGTGCTGTCTAGCTGATTATTTCTGGAGGATTGTTCCAGTTGTGATGCGTCGGTGCTTAACCTCACTTTGCGTGTTGATGTCTTGGTTGTTGCTATATTAAGTCGGACCGTTGTGGGAGGTGATTGTTTTGCACTCTGGTGTGAAAATGTGTGCATAAATTGCTTTTTTCTTCTTGCAGTTCCTGAAGAAGTTGTAAATACACAACGAAATATTGAACCGAAATAAAAAAGTCCATTAAAAACTACTTAGTGCAGTTTTCATCAGCACCTGCCTCGTAAAACCCAAAAAAAAATTAGGAAATCCTGTGTATTGTATTAATTAATTGAGGCAAAAATATCCGAATTTGGAGATTAGTAGTAAAGCGTGGTAGTTTTGAAAAAATCTCAGGAACAACAAGGAATGTATTTATATCACTGCATAGTGCATACTGTAAAGCATATTATACTATCGGACCGCAGTGGGGTGGGTTCACCCCGAGTTGATTGGCACGAGGGATACAATGATATGTGTCATGCACGTACCTACAGCGGAAAGCCGAAGCCGGGATTGTTCTGATTAGCCAAATCAGCCAATTTTAAAATACAGAGTATAGCACTATACAAGATAATTAAAAAAAAAAATAATGCCGCCACCTGTCACTGTATCTTACCGACGGAGGTTAGCAAGATAAACACTCCTCAGCACAATCCTCAGCAAAAAATGTTTCCCCTAATAATAAACTCTATTTGAAACGAAAATTTTGCGGTACTTCGAGCATTGAAAAACCAGATTACGAACAATGCTTTTGTGACAAACCAGATGACGTAGAGGCCCCCAAACTTATCTTGTTCACCGCCCCCTTTTCGAAGAGACTTAGTGTTAGCACCCCTCCGGAATTCAGCTGATCATTTTGATACATAGGAAAGAAATAAAAGACCTTGAACTCAAAATTTTAAATTGTATTCACTACAATACGCTGCTGATTAATATAACACAAATATAAATATTAATAATGTTTTTATGTTGAAAATAATCCTAGTGAGAAGGATGTGCCTGGTATGTTGACAACATTTGGTGCTAGATTTGTCGGCAACATCCTTAGACCTTCTCTATCAGTTATTCGTAGCGGTTTCGGTTTTTCGTCAAAAGATCTGTGACTGCACTAAATCCTCAGTCACCTGAATATGATGACGGAAATACTTTTAAACATTTTTTGACGATTGACCAAAATCCGGTATAAATTTCGGGAATCTACTTTTGCAACCAGAATTGTTGGTAGGTACCCCTTTTTAAAATTTTTATTTCACTTGATCACTGGTTGATATTTCAATTAACTGTAGTTGTAGAGACTCCTCGGAATTTGTACCCGTAATTGGTCCAAACCCCAATCCGGAATTTTCATTTGGAGAATATCCTCAAACCGTTGTTGGCAGTCTTCGTGGCGTACCTCCAAATGCTGACAGTAACTCAGCAAGTCTTCATCGCATTTTTCTATTGCTGACAGATTGACAATCTGACCAAATTCCCCTCGACCTATATTTCATTTAAATAGGGTTAGTTTGGACACATTTCAGTTGAAAATTTATTTCATTGAACTTGTTAAATATGTCTGTCTAATAAGCAATGTCTGCTTTGTATTTTATTATGGCCCGCTCCTACCAACTCTCTGACCTCCCTCTGTTAGCTTGCCAAGGGAATTAAGGTGAAACTTAGCAACGATTACACTCGGCTAGTCGCGATCGGTGCAGCGTTACTACGCGTAAATATTTTCACGATACCAGACGAGAAAAATCGGTTGCTAAGTTTCATCTTAATTCCCTTGGCAACCTTGGCAACAAGATATAAGTTGCCACGTAGTGAATCTCCTTTGTCTCGAAAAAACTGTAGAACTGAATCGAAGAGTTTTTAAAATCGATTTAAGGGGGGTCCCGTTTTTTTGCGCTAAAATTAGCGCCTTTTTGTTTTTTTTAATTGGTGAGAGTATGCAATAAATCGATTCAAAATTTGGTACAAATTATAAATAACATGATTAGGCCACTCCAGGTGATCTGAAAAAAAATTTGAATAGCGGCCTACTTTATACATACGCAGTTATCGTTTGATGAAGGAGAAAATAAAAACATTTATATTTGAGGAAATGGTGATTTGTCACACTCAAAGTATCGTTCTTTCTCAAAAAATTGACAATGCTTTTTTCTATGAAAAAGAAGGTACATGAGTTATTGCATTTCTGGTTCATCAAACGATAAAGGGATGTTTACTGAACAGCCATTTAAAATTTCAAGTCAATCGGTCAAATAGTCTTTGAAATATCATGCCAACCGTTCGCCAAAAATCTGTTTTGAGAAAAACAAGCTTAAAGTTTTAAGTACAGCTTATAACGTGACATCGAGTACTTACAGTATTTTTCTGCTAATCTGCTGTAGCAGAGCCATACTTTATTCCTCCCCACACTTCGTAGATCTCATTTTTAGACATTTGCTCAATTCTGCGCTTTGTCGCGCACATTTGCAGATAGCTTCGCTTCAGTGCCAATAACGATTCCTATAGTTGTCGTAGCTGCATAAGCTGGCTGGCAGATCCTGGCTGGCTGGACAACCTCACGAGGCCACGCTATAAAACTGGCTTGTCTAAAGTCCAACCAATTCCAGGTTTAGGTTGACCTAGTCAGTAATGGCGACCAAGGCACTATTAGACGTGAGGGAGGGATTGCAGGTACTGTAGCTTGCCTGTGACTCATCAAACGGGGCCTTCGGAAGTTGTGCCGACATGAGTACTTAACGATCTGATATACATACTTGTATAAGTCGTATATCCGAATATGGATTAAGGCAAGTGCGGATAGACGCTATAGACCACATGACGATTAAATCCTACTGCATGTGGAGCTATCATATCCCACGAGAATGGGACGCCGCTTACAGATGACATTTGGTAACGTTCTCAGCGTAAGCGTGCTCGACGGTGCACCCATCCACCGATGAAAGGGTAAGCTTTCTAATCTTAATGGGTACGGATCCGACACGAGTACTTGGAGAAATTCAAGACTGCGGGATATACTAACTCTTCCGTGCACGGTCCCCTAAAACCACCGGGGCTATCCTAACCATGGTACCTAGCTGTGGGTCAATGGCCGCCCTTCTACGGTGTGTACAGGTGTTGAGCAGAGGTTTGCACAAGCGGCCTCGCCGGCGACTTGTCCAATGGTGTTGGGAAAGCCCGACTAACACGAGCGCCGAAGAGAAGGAGGGCCCCCATGGCTGGTGCGTTGATAGGAGGTCTTATTTGTATCATGGGAGCCTGGGATTGACGGTACCACTGCTGCATACCAAGTTTATTTCGGGATATTACAAGAGCCAGCCATTGCCTCTTTCAACTGGAGACGGACTCTCGGGGGCAGACACGTTTCCTAGGTATTGTAGTCTTGGAAGCTGTATGGCGCAAGCTGGGCCAGAGAGCCGAGCCGTTTGGGGCGGTAATCCATTTTCAATTCTGCATAAGCCGCAATTTTGCAATTTTGCAGTTGTCTGTATGTTCATCGATCCAATTTCTATATTTCACGCTGCCAGATTTCGAGTTCCAAAACTTATAGGCATGACAATAGTAAGATTTCACAGCAAGGTCAACCACTTTGTATATTTCCCGATAAGTACTGTGAATCCCTACAATGATCCCATACAAGTGGGACTTCTCTTCTTCCATGACCCATGTCCATCCCCCACAGAAATATCTGTAATTGGATTCCAGTGCTTAGTATTCTTTAACTCTCTCTCTTCGTTTACTTTTTTGATAGATTCACCAAACTGAACTGGTTCTTTGCACTGTGTATAAATGCCGAGTTGAGAGATAGCAGTGAAAATCCGACAGGAAAGCGATAATATGAAAATCATGATCTGGATAAACTATAATTTTTTCACCAGAAAACCGCAACGCCCCCCTTAAACAGGCATCCTTTGGAGCCACCGCATTTCAGTATGAAGTAGCAAACGAGTAAAATTTTCATCATCATCAAAATTTTTCCTTGGAACTACGATACATCTTTATCTTTTCTTTCAGCATGATTTTTTATCAAATGTTCTCGTAATCTAGAAGGCTTCCAATGAAGCTATCTTCATTGGAGAGAAGCTTTTGGCAAATCAGGCACACAAATACTATACTGTTAGCACTTCTTCTTCAGTTCAGACATTGCGTTTCGACGGAACAAACCACATTATGCATAGAACACATTTTATTACTAAGTTAAGAAAAGAAGCAATTCAATAAAAAATGCCTGTGTAATTAATAACATATCTTTGGATATACTTAATCAGCATTAATAATTGCAACTGGCACCGTATCAATTTGTGAACTACTTGCAACAGAATTTAAGAATATACATACTAAACTTGCATACCCTAAGCAACAAAATCCTCAAACAAAACCGACAAGATCAATCTATAGTTATAAGGCGCAAATGTACCACAAAGGGCTACCGACGCCCGGCGACAGAAAAATAATGGCACGCCGCCACCTTTTTGTACTGTGCCAATATCCAACAAGTATGAGCAAACAAAACACAAAGTCGTAAATTACCAAGGAAAACTGGTTAATCGACGCGACGGTGAGATATATAAAGAAAAGGTATTTGTCGGGCAATTCCGTCATCGAAGAAGCAACAGCAGACACGTGTTTCGGAGTATTAGCGAATTAGCATATGTTGTTATGATAACTGCATTATAAACAGTCTAGTGATGCCGCGAATAGTAATTTTTCCGAATACCGAATATTCGGCCACACTTTCGGCTGAGGCGCCGAATATTCGGCCGCCGAATATTCTCTACAGGTTACAACCAGTCTCATTGCGGTGCAGTGCATACGGGGTAGATCGTTTGCAGTCTCATTTCCGAATATATCGTGTCACACAGCTAATAATAAAAGGTCGCCTATTTGGGAATATTATGAGATTTGTGATGAAGATAATAACGTGGCTGTATGTTTGCTGTGTAAAAGCAAAGTATTCATTTTATTATGGAAATTTTCAGAGGCAGGCACTGAAGAAAAGCGCAATCGTTACTTACCTACAAATACAAAAAAAATGCTTTTATTAACCAGTTTGCCTTGCCTTTCTATGGGCTATTGTATACTTTGGGGTGTACTAGTCACCTCCGGCGCGACGTCACTTCTTGTCTTCGAATCCTGAAGATGGTGGGACTGAAGCACCAAATTTGCAAATTTATGGTCTCCATTTGTGTGTTTCTCCATTGAGTGTCCATCTTGCTCCTTGGCTATACCGTACTGATGACGATTAATAGTACGAAACAAATGTCTGCGGTTGCTTCGTCGATGACGGAATTGCCCGACAAATACTTTCTCCGTAAATTACCAAAACATGGCGATTGAAAAACATTACTTTTCTAGACTATGCCAGTCGACGCTATTGGGATAAAGCGTGCAAATGTTCAATTCTTGACACCACTATCATTGTTCTTACCATTTATTTTCTCATCACGGAATACTTATATCCTATATAGAGTTGCACGATCGTGTTGTAGTAGCAACACAACAAAAAGACACATATGCTAACAGCCCCCTTACTACCCTTCATAGCCCCCCTTTTATCCATGATGAGTCTACCGCCCCCCTGGTCTGGCCAAACGCCCCAGGGGGCAGTTCCGCCCACTTTGGGAACCACTCAGATAACGTGTCATTGGTTTTTATACTGCAGTTATCATAACATATCTGGTCCATCACAATAGTACTGTTTGTAAACTGGATTTGCGACTGCTTGAAGAAACTTATTATATTCGCTTAGATCTCGAAAAAGGTGGTTCCGTTCTTAACCATGCCGGACATAAGTTTTCCATGATATGAATCATCTTCAGGGTCGAACAAGTCAAAAAAGCGATACTGTAACCGAACTTTCGAATAGTTGATTAAAAGGAAAATTAATGTTAGCTATCAATAGTATCTACTACTATTTATTGTGATATCGAAATTAAAAACAAAACAAAATATTCAAGTTTGGTGTCCAGTATTTCCACAAAAAAAGTTATTCAAGAATGGTAGCTATAATTTGAAAAATCAATGTTTACTTCTAAACAACATGTTTCTGAAATAATGAAAACAATTGTTCTTTACTGTTTTGTCAAGAATAAACTTTTCTGAGAAATTGATATTCATTTTTCACAAACGTGTCCAACTTCCGGTCTGTTTATGAAACAAACAATCAGGGACGGCGGGAGGCATGTGCGAAGTGTGCGGAGCACTGAGGCGCCGTAATAAAAGAGCGCTAAAGGTTAGATTTTTCATGCCACTTTAAACCATAAAGTGAGTTCAAATATATAAAATTGACGTTAAAAACCCCAGCCCAAGAGATCTTAAAAAAAAGTGAGAAATGTATTTACACAAAAATCAATGATCATAATTAAACAATAATGATTTTCCAAAATTCAGACTTGTACTGACTTGTACTACCTGTTTTGTTGCTAAGCCTAGGCGCCTGGTAAGGATTTCTTTATCGCCGCGGATAAAAATGTGCACTACTTATATGGGCGCAGTTCTTTAGAAACCGTGTGTTTAATAACGGCGGATAAAAATTCGCTGTAGGGAAAGAGACAAGTGGCGTTTGGGCTAAGAGCAATAGAAACTTTTCAAAATTTAAAAATGACGTATATGGACCCGGAAAAATAGAATAGTTAGGGCAATTATTTCAGTTGAAAAGACGATTGCACAATCAAATAAAAATGACAAACTACCAGAGAAATTTTAAAAATTAAAGGTGGATGTGTTCCTTACAAATAAATATACAGTATATCTCCACGGACGGAGGTACACAGAGGAAATAAATTTTTATTGCGATTTTTAAAAATGGGAAACTCCTAGTTGTGTGTTATTCCGCAGTAAACCCATCACGCCTGTTTAACTATTATACGTAAGCAATGGGGGCTTTTATTATTATTTAGATGCAACATTATAACAAAAAGACGACGCATCTTTTAGAATTGTCCTAGATAGATGTTCAAACTAATAAGTTTTATGAAAAACCTTTTGAAATAGCCGTGACGGACGTTACCAGCACAGTGATCTCTTGGTTTTGGTAACCTAAAATTAAAAATTCGCGGAATGACCCTAGTGTAAAGTTTCTATTCTAATAAAGATAATAAATAATTTAGGCTAGCTACTATTATATTGAGCCACTAATCTAGTCAAAGACATTAATAACAATAATGGGAATTAAAATCAAAGTACTACCTGACAATGTCACACAAACATTTTCTAAGTATATGTAGATATTGTGACATCCCAAGATGCCAACTTGGTATTTTTAATTTTAGAAAATTATGAAAATCTATGAATGTTCTAAATAACTTTTTTTGCCAAAAGTTTGATGGTAGTTTTTGTAGCACAGCACTTTTTTAAACAGCAAAACTCCGAAGTTAAAAGTTAAAACTACGCCATGGAATCAAAACTCTTAAACATTTACTTAAGTTTTTATGGGAGTTACATTACTTTGTGACATCTCTGTTGATTAAAAAAACTATTTTTATGATATTGCCTTGTAGTATTTCAATTCTACATGCAAATTATAACATTTCAGATTATATTTTAGAGCCGATTGATACCAAGGTAAGTATTTTAGTCGTGACTCAAAACTGGTGGATTGGCAACTGAATTTTTTCCGGCAGGCGCCAGATTTCTTTTTGTTAACACAAGAAAAATATCACGCACTGGGCCTGCAAACAATGTCAATCCATCATTTCCACGTTTGACAGAAACAGAGACGGCGTGACATCTTGCATCTCTCTTAATTTCATTGGGTGGAAACAGCGCCGCAGTGAGGGGGGGGCGAAGGGGGCAACGGCCCCAGGCGCTTCAGCGTAGGGGCGCCATGAAGGGACGCCCCTACTTGGACAGGGGTGGCGCTTACTCCCATGTTACGTCCAAAATGACCAAGATTATTGTTTGAGCTTTCATTTAATCGTACTTATTAGGTTCCATTTACTTCTAGTATAGTTATAACAACTTTTGATAGCGTCCAGAAACACACAAACTAGAAACTGCAGGGAGCTGGAATATGGTACCAACTTCAGAAACTGTATTAGAAATGTACGTGGTGTAGGTTATCATAGAATAGCTATTTCAAAACAAAATAATTTGTATGTGAAACTTAATTTATTTAATTCTAAAAAACTTGGGTTTTCATACATTCATTTCAAGGACGTTGAATAATTAAAAAATTAAAAATTAGAAAGAGCGCCATCTTATGATACATGACACTACTCTCCCTATGCTCTTTGTAATAAAATTGGTACCACTCCGATTCTCTTCAGCGTTCAAACAATACATTTCGCGAGTTCGTTCAAAAGTTGGTCTACTATAGTCTGTATGGTCTGTATACTTTCTAAACACTAGCGGGATTTTCTATACAGCTTATGCGTATAGTAACAAGTATTTAGTAGTTGATCTAATATTGACGCCTTTTAAATGTTAGTATAATAGTAAATAATAATACATAATAACAATTTTGTATTTCGTCGTTGATCTTTATCACAGAAATTCAAATGTGAACGCTTTTTACTTTATCATACGTAGTATGACAAAGTATTGTAATCGTGTCGAAAAAATGGTTTTGAGATTTTAGCGGAAATATGTCCTTTTGGCTTCCCTGAAAAATGTCCGTGTGCGTGTGTGTATGTCTGTGTGTGTGTACCCGTCTTTTTGTGGCGACGATTCTGGACAAACTACTAAAGGTATCGGGACGAAACTTCTTAATTAGTCTTTTTATATTTTTCAACGATTTTGCAAATGAGCCGCCATGTCTGCAATTTCGTCACAATAGTTATACAATAAATTAAAGTAGACGAAATTTGGAATAATTTATGTCCATAACATTTTTTGGTAAAACTAATAGTTTAGCTGCATGAGCAATTTCTATTTTATCGAGATCGCACGTACTGCATTAAAAGTAGTAAGCCAGGATTTGACAGATATTTTGATTCTATTAACAGTATTGTCAGATCAGCTTTTGACACTTCAGTATAATATGTTAAAGTCATGTGCCTAGCCACATCAGATTTTTTCTATATTTGGCCATTGTTTCTCGCTAACGCGGTAAATTTTAAAATAATATTGTAGGCTTTTCATTGTTTATAAATTTGTTATTAGGACTTTTTATCGGATATTCGATTAATATACGATTATAGAATTATCAATTTGGTCCATGTTGTGCCTGTATTTTCGGCAACAATCTCTCGAGCTAGAAATTCTTATAGAACATTAACAACAATTACTCCTAGCAAAGACATAGATGTGTAAAAATGTACCATCAAAGCGATTTTTCAGGGTTAATGCAATTTCAATTTAACGAACAATATGGACTGCTTTCTTTACATATTTATATATCTTGTTATTTTCATGCTTGTTATGACTCATTTTAGAATAGTAACTAATAAATAATAATATGGGCTCTCTAACACAAGATGTAAATGCTGCAAAATAGTTAATAGCATAGTCATTACTACTATGAAAGAATCACCTATTTGCTCAAAGGGGCGCAAGTTAGATATTTGGCCCCAGGCGCAAGATTTCCTTACTGCGGCGCTGGGTGGAAAACAAAGCAAAAGCGCCATAAGAGATCATGTATTTCTGGCTTTCTAAATCAGCTTAAAATAAACCAATTGATACGATAGTGACTCAGCTTGGATTTTTTCTGGGTGTGTGGACCTTATTGAATATGTTTTGAAGATAATTTTGGAATATTTCATGGTGAGTATTATACAAAACGATGTTAAAAAGTGACTTCAGAAAGTGAGGTTATATTTGAAACGCGTGTTTTTTGCAGGTTTATTATGGAAAATATTCAATTCAGTGAGGAGTTTAGCCAACTAGGACATGCTTACTGTTATCAAATTACACATCGCCAATATTGACTTTGTTGTATGGTCCAAAAACGAACTTTTTCTGCATCGACTTTTTAGAGACGATCCACTCTGGGATTTTACATTTGTTTGCAGTATCACAAAACAATTGTCTTACCTGAAATTTTATGTAAAGAAGCCTGAAGGCAAGGGAGTAGTCGAGGTAGAATAAATCAATAAAACAATGATTGTAAATTAATATATTTATTATTTAAAAAATCTGAAATGTATGTCGAATATGAGTAGAATAATGTGATAAGTACAATATTACACTTTATCTCCTAATTATATTTGACAGTTTTTGCACGAATGTCATGCAGGGCACTAGGGCTGTTCGAGCGCTCGTTTTTTCGTACCGAATACAAGTAGGTCTGCGTAACTATCATTTTGTCACGCTAAAATTTTGTTCTATCATACCACTGCTTGGATACAACCAATGCTTTGACGTTTATTCAAGCCAATATGCTTGATTACAAGTAATTGCTCGCTTTTGGTATTGAGACTTGCATTTTAACCGAACAAATGAGACCCAACTCGAAAAACCGGGTGCTCGGTTCGGAAAGAAACCAGATTTACTTAGCTCGAAATTCGAGACTTGAAGTGTTAGATAACTCGAACAGCCCTACGTTGCACCCAATCGGGATGGTCATCATTTCGAGCCCTCTTCGAGCTGGTTTACCTTAAAATGACACATTATAAACAAATATTTCACAACTATATTTCATACAACTCTTACCTGCAATAAAATGCATACTGCAAACCCTTCAATTTTGTAGTTGACCTTCAGAGAAGTTTGGATCTCTCTTAATGGCCTATAGCTATCGTTCCCTTCTAAAATGCGACAACAAACTGTTGGGATAATTTGGCTCGAGGACTTTTGGTAATAATATGAAAGGAAAATTCCTTATCTCGATGGCTTTTCGACCTGCAGTTAGCCACGCTACAAATTTTGCCCGTTTTAAAACTAACACTAAAGCAAAAACACGCGTTTGAAACATAACCTCATTTTCGAAGTCACTTTTAAACATCGTTTTGAATAATATTCACTGTGAAATATTCCAAATGCAGCTTCAAATCTTATTCAATAAGGTTCACACACCCAGAAAAAAATCCAAGCTGAATCACTTTCGCACCAAATGGTTTATTTTAAGGTGATTTAGAAAGCCAGAAATACATGATCTCTTATGGCGCTTTTGCTTTGTTTTCCACCCAATGAAATTAAGAGAGATGCAAGATGTCACGCCGTCTCTGTTTCTGTCAAACGTGGAAATGATGGATAAAAACGTAACAAAAGTAAAAAAAAAGTACGTAACTTAAAAATAATAACGGTTAATGTTCATCAATTGTTTATTAATTATTATATTGGCTGAAGATAATTCATATCATGGAAAACTTATGTCCGGCATTAATTTAGTTCAATGATCATTCCTAACTATCCTTATCCGAATGTAAAAGACTCGGTGCTACCAACACTCACCAGTTCAGATACTTTACAAGAGATGGAGCTGTTTATATACTGTTTATATCGCGCCAAACTGCTTCTTAATTATATACATGGGTTGGCCCATTCCGTGATTTCGGGTCTGGTGGAGTTTTCGGGCCGAACCGGAGTTCGGGCCAGAACGGACTTCCGAGACGGATCGGGCTTTCGGGCCGGATCGGGCTTTCGGGACGGATCGGGCTTTCGGGCTGAATCGGACTTTCGGGACAGATCGGGCTTTCGAGACGGATCGGGCTTTCGGGACAGATCGGGCTTTCGGGACAGATCGGGCTTTCGGGTCGGATAGAGTTTTCGGGCCGAATCGAGCTTTCGGACGGATCGGGCTTTCGAGATGGATCGGGTTTTCGGGACGGATCGGGCTTTCGGGGATTCATTTTTCCCAACACTACGCCACAGTTTACCGGCCATCTCCACTATATCGTTAGACCAACGTTTTCTCTGTCTGCCTCTACTTGTTATTTGTTATTGCTATTATTCAAACGTAAATCTAAATTAAAATAAAATTCGTATTGCTTTTACTATTTCTGGAAACTTGAAATTTTGAGCTCTTCAGCATATTCTTCTAACATATTCTCAAGTTTACTGTCACGTCCGGTCACCGGAAGTCGGTATCAACTTTCTTATTTTAAATGCAATGATGTAATTTTTTTTTATTTTTGCTTTCTACGTCACACATCCGAGCAAAATATCTAAATATCTGTCACTATTTAAATTTTCGTTGTAAATTTCGTATTTAATTTCGTCCCCCATTAATTATTATTAAATGGGGTATTCAAAATGGATTTAAAGAAAAAGTGACAATATCTCAAAAACTATTAACGATAGATATAGGGAACCCTAATATTGATTGATAGGGAATAAGATTTCCTATCAAACGGCGTATCTGTAATACAGAATGTTCCATTTGAAAAAAATTAGATTTTTACGTTTGAAAATTCAATTATTGTGATGTAAATTTTGAACACCCTGTATCACATATCATGATGAACTAAACATCGTCTTATTTGGTTATGTTTCTAGTTTTGGACCACCAATCATGAAACTTCTAGTTTCAGTAATAACCGAGATATTCAATTTTAAACGTAGCCGCGAAAATCACCAAAAAATAGTCAAATCAAAAAAACTCAAAAATGATGATATTTAGGTATAGGGAAACATTATGATCGAGTAAATTCTAGTTCCAAAATTTGCGCGGATATCTCAGAAACGAAAGATAGCAGGACAACGCAGCTAGCACGTAAACAATCCTTATTTATTGTGATACTCATCCATTGCTGTATAATAACATAAAAGTCATTTGGGAATTTTAAATAGGGAAAATAGTGTGATCGATCCGATGCGCAGGATGGTTCTCCTCGGGGAAAGGGGATAAATTTTTATTTGCAGACTTTTAGAGCATTCATCTTTTCATCTTTACATAATTGAATTCAAAAATGGGAAACGTGTTCACAGAAAATCTTCGAAGAATTCATTGTTTTTCTCTTCTAACTTAGTCAAGAGTTTCTCATTAGTCTCGTGCAGTATTAGATATAGTTTCTTTTATTGCAAAAAACATGGGTTTAACTGCTAAGACTCCCTCCACTCTCTTTGGGGTCCCATAGGCAAGACTACTCTAAAGTTCAAATTCATATTCTTACTACGGTAATTTATTAATTACCTAATTAATTTATAGTTTATAAAAGATTGATTTTCGTTCCCTGCCGGCAGGAGCGCAAATATAAAATTCACTATTCTTGAGACTGTAATAAATTAGTTAAAGATTATCTGGGTGTGGTCCATGGTGCAAAGTAATATAATTAGTGGAAAGAAGAAAAAAAGCCTCTTTATTTTTGCAAGGTTTATTTAAATATACACAGTGTATATTTAAATATACACAGTGTATATTTACATAAACCTTGCAAAGATAAAGAGGCCTTTTTTCCTTCGTTCCACTAGTTAAAGATTAGTCCACTAGTTAAAGAAATAAGTTGCCAAAATACTGCTTTGGGCCCCCCCTGTTATTGGGGGCCCTGGGCATGGGGTAACGCGCCACTGCAAACAGGTGAGGCATTAAGTACCATAATGTTTTGCTAGTTTAAAAAAAAAATATTTTTTTGCTGTGTTAGTTTTCGACAAAACGAGACGTACCGGCAACTCAACGACACAATAAGTAAAAATATGCGACTTTGAAAAACTCCAGATATGATATTTTTGTTGCTATTTTATTGGAATGATTGGTATTTTTTTATTATTATGATTGTGACAAAAAATCGATATAAAATTCTTTAGATTGCACATCCTTATTTCCTGTAAAATTAATAATCCTATGTCTATTGTTTTGCTATTTTTTCTTCGTTTTGCTATTTCTAAACTATGCAATATACATAATTCCAAAATTACCTTCTATTTTTAAAGAATTTATGTGTCAATATATAGGACAAAATTCGAAGGTAGCTTTTTAATATTACGGAAAACCGTGTTTTTATTGGGTTATTAGAGCTTCAAATAAAAGTGCCAACTAGCTAGACCTTTTCATTTATTGCAATATTTCACCAGTAAAGTCTGGCTTCTTCAAGGAACTAAAAAGGAAAATTACATAATACCTGAACATGACAGCAATACAATCTCAAACGGATGAAACATTCCAAGTAAGTCTCAATACAAAGTCACAATAATTGACGATAACGGCATTTAACAGACAAATACAGGATCGAATGTACCAGTGCAAACGTTCAACCAAGACTGAAGTCTCCGACAAGGTGTTTTTTCCTTCTTATACATTTTAAACTGCACCACAACCGGTAACATTCGAATTTATCATTCGCAAAAAAATTAAAAAGGTTAAATCACAGAACAGGAATCAAGTAGAAGGGAAACTCTCGGCGGTGTCTTTGATCTTTCTCGGTTAGATTCTATGACCTCGCGCCATCTTTTCTGAGGATTACACAGGGCCGGAATACCTGCGAAATTATGGGCCTGTCGCTACATATGCGTTATGCATGTAGATCCTACTTCAAACGGCCAATACGGACCTGCACGGAACGAAGTCTAGACACAAGCTAGACCAAACAAATACATCGAGCAATCACCTACGTTATGAGGTAGAGATGGCAAATAATGAATTGACTGTACTTGAACCGGTCAGTCGGTATAAAATACGTTCATGCTAAATGACAACACGTATATATATACACCTTCCTGCTTGTCTTCTATTGGTCAAAAGTTTGCGTGATTTCAACATGGCGGCAGCTGCGCGCGGTGGTCTGCGTAGATCTTCCCGCCAACGAGAGTTTTCGTTCTGCGTGTTCTCTTTTCTGTGGTTAAATTAAGAACCTGGACAAACTGACAAACTTTCAAACGACTACACTATACCACAATGATACATGACAAAACAAAACAAAATGAGTTGATACGAAAATGACAATCTTCCATCCTCTTAAAAAATCAATACGCTAATATAAGCTACACCTATGGTGGTACATTTGCGTCAGTTGAGTTAATATAATCTAAATTTAGTAAAAAACTGCAAATATTGCTCAAATTTCGATCGAAAATTCAAGGCATTACTCGTCCCTTTTATTCCAATCATCTAAAAAAAATGCCTCTCACGGAGGTTACGCTTTTTAAACAATATCCTAATGTTGTCGAAGTCCATACTATGGCTTTTATTTATGGCATGCTGAGATAAAGCGCTGGTTAGTTTATTGTTTCTAATGTCAAGCCTGTGTTGGCTCATTCTTGTTTTCAACCAATTGCCAATTTGACCTACATGTGACATGACTAGCATTACAATCCGCACACGGCACAGAATAAACGACATTGGACATATACTGATGGAGTTTTCGGTTTCAGGTTGGTAAAGAAACTCCCCACCTTGTCCAGATTGTAGTATGCAATTCTCAAATTTTCAGTACAGATGTTTACTAAATTTAGATTATAATACCTCAACGGACGCAAATAGTACCACCATAGGTGTAGCGAATTGATTTTTTAAGAGGATGGAAGATTGTCATTTTAGTGTCAACTCATTTTGTTTTGTTTTGTCATGTGTATCATTCTGGTATAGTGTAGTCGTTTGAAAGTTTGTCAGTTTGTTCAGGTTGTGAATTTTACTTTATTGATTTATTTGCGACAATTCGAATGTTACCGGTTGTGGTGCAGTTCAAAATGTATAAGAAGGAAAAAATACCTTGTCGAGGACTTCAGTCTTGGTTGAACGTATGCACTGGTAGGTATTCGATCCTGTATTTGTCTCTTAAATGCCGTTATCGATGATTATTGTGAGTTTGTGTTGAGACTGTTATTTGGTACGTTTTATCCGTTTTAGATTGTATTGCTGGCATGGTATTGGAAACATTGGAATAAATTAAAAGGTCTAGTTAGTTGGCACTTTTATTTGAAGCTCTAATAATAACCCAATAAAAACACGGTTTTCCGTTATATTAATATGAAAGGGCAAAAAAGTTTTCTACACTAACTGTAGTTTTTTAAGTTATACAACTACAAAAAATGTAGGAATGATATATTTTTTTCATCAACTATGTATTATTAGTTGCCGAATTTCCTAAAATCAGCTTTAGATAAAAAAAGTTAATGCACAGTAAACTCACACTTTTTGAATCTATTGTAATTAGAATTTAAGGTGAATTAACAAAAAAAAATATAGCGTTATAGGGAAAGGTCATATAAAGACTAGTCATAGCGAGGTATGAGTGTATTCTGTTAGGTGGGAAGAACCGAACAACTGGTTAGCAAAACGTCAACCATTACAATTTTTTACGTAGAGTATAACCAAGAAACATTATATTTTCTAAAAAAAAATAAATACCTAAAGTAATATTGATTTTTCAACGGCGTAAAATTGCACGTCATCATATACTAAGCATTATGTGGAATAGCTTGTTGAATATCAATTACATATTTATTATGTAATGCATGTAATTATGTAATTATATTCAATTAACTATACATGTATTCATAAGCCGTGGAAACTTTTAGACCTACAAATATGGGAATACGAGAAATTATTTATTATAATAAATCACAACAAATTAAAGATTTATGTCATCAATTTTTCAACTCGTAAGGTTTTCTGTTAAAAGAAGTTCGAGTAAAAAAAATAAATTTGAATATGCAGGAAAGTGGTATCATAGTCATAATCAGGCACCAATAATTTCTATAATTTATACTATTTAGATTTATTAATTTTGTAGCTCTACAAATTACAAATATTTTATTATTGTGGAGTTACCAGCACCGCACATCTGCGGCACATCTGCACATCTTTTAATTATGAACTCATATTCTTCACAACAGCACAGAACGAATATGCAGCTTTCGATATCTGAAACAGTAGTTCTTCGACCATAACTAAAAGACCAACATAATATTTTACAATTACGAACCGAGACAAAAGTTGATAGGCTGATTGGTTGAAACTTTCCAATAGTGAAGTAAATTGGCCGTTGCAATCTGGCCATATTGATCAGAATGCTACGCTTGAATGAGATGTCCGATGTGTACCAGTCAGTGTCCAATAAAGCATTTGGAATCTCTTGAGCCTGAAGAATTTACAATTATTGTTAAATGTTTAATAAAAAGAATATTCACTTACATCGTCTGTGACTAAATTGCCGAAGAATGAAAATATGAACAGTTCTGATATTGTGGCTGTTAAATATATCAATTCTTTTGCAAAATTCATGGTCATCAGAGGCAACTAAAATGCGAAATATTAGTTGTTTTATGAACAAAAACGAACAAGAATCACAACAGATAGAGCCTATCTAAAACTGTAAATACAAAACAAATTTGTGGTGACAATTGGCACTACCAGTGGGCACTACCTGTGCAAAAGCGTGATTACACTACATTATACACAACTGATTAATGTCCAAGAAGCTTGCTTTCAGAGAGCATGAATGATAATCTCTCTTTTTTATTTCCATTGTATCTATTTTTTGCGTTATTTAATACTTAAATCATCAATAAATAGAGATAATTAAATGGTATTTTAAACTGACCGTTGTGACCGCAACTAGGCAGCAGCACAATGTCACTAGGGAAAACATGGTTTGCCCTAAAATTAAATAGGTAAATATGTCTTCTATATCATCACAAGTCCTGAAAAAAAACAAAACGGTATACACATATTACAATAAAAGTGTTTGTAAATTTAGACATACTTCAACAATAGTTGTATTCGTATGGTTACTTTTTTCATTTCATGATTGATTTGTTTTGTTAACAATAGACAATCCTTATCGAGATATGTTTGATTTATTGCAAGTTTCTCCAGAGATCGTTTTCGTATTGATCTAATTGCTTCATGTATTACACGAAATTGCATGGTTATGTAGCTCAGAATGGCAAAGTAGTATGTATCAAATGCTGAAAATTGGATTTGGAAAAACATATGATTTTCAAAATTGTTTCCATAACTTTTACCTGCAATCATTATTCCCTGCTGAAATATTGGATGTGACTGGAATAGAATAGCCAGGAAGTACACAAATCTTGAATATTGATATTCAAAAGGTATCCAGCTCAGGTAAGGTAAGTTCTTAGTAATCATTTGTTCCGTACAATTGTTAACGACTGTAGACCTGTTTTCGTACAACGAATCAGCATTAAATATTAACATTGCGATTGGTCCAGTGCACCCAACCACAGAAAATCCTCCAGCAACAAGTGCTGTGCATAATGTTCTTAATCTGTTAACGAGAACACTCTCCTTCAGGGATTTCTTCAACCTGTCGCTTGTGTATGAATCCTGGTTAACACCACTTTTTCTCAAAGTCATAATTATCTTGAAGATTTGATTTCTGTTGTGGTGCCATAATACGAATTTAACAGAACCCCAGATATGGGTAGTGAACAGCTTGAAGTACAACATGAAACCCTGCAGATCTTTCAAACTTTCGTTGAACACCAAGCTTTCGCAAATCGGGTACAAAATGCACGTATACAAGGCTATTATTATGTTGTAAACATAGTAGATTATTTTTTCCGATGGTGTTCCATAAGAGGGGAACCACAGTCCAGCTATCTTAAGAATATTATTGTTAATATCGAAGTAATCATCCATTGCGAACGAGAAGCAATGCAAGAAAGAATGATTTGTTTCAGGATATTATGTTGACTGTGCTATGTGACCCAAATATTCGGCATTTTGCCAGATTGTGACGTCGCCGACCACGCCCCTTGCTATAAATAACAGATGAATAAAGGTGCATTTTGCGCACTTTCTATTGAATATAATATAATTTATGAAATATGTATATTTATAAAGGTGGCGCAATTCCCTCAGCACCTAGGCCTCAGTAGGCAACTTTGTAGGCTTAGAAAATGTTTGCCTTAAGCAGTGGCGGACTGGGTCCAAAAATATTGGTTGCCAGGAAGCTAAGGGTTTATGCTGCCGGTATATATATACAGGTGTCCCATTTTTCCCCGAAAATTATTTTTATAAAACAAATGTCATTCTGAATAAATTTGTTATAAGGACTTATTTGTTTTCTCAATTCCTTGAAAAATTCAGCCGTTTGAACACACCCACTGCACATTACAACCATAGAAAGTAAATAAATTTAAATAAAAATATTTAAAACAAAATCAACATAAATTGAATAAGTAAATGAACAAAAAATTTATATCAAGCTTTCTATTAATTTTTTCTTCTATAAAACAAATATCATTTTGAGTAAAAAGTGTCATATTGACTTATTGGTTTTCTCAATTGCTTAAGAAGTTGGCGCCGGTTAAAATACGGTTTTGTTAATAACTCAAACGGTTATAACCAGGGCTGCGGAGTCGGTAAAAAAATTCTCGACTCCGACTCTGACTCCAGATATTTTTCGTGGACCGACTCCGACTCCAGAAAAATTGCATACAAAAATATGTTCAAATAATTATGTGTAATAAAAATGTTACATATGTAAATAATCATAAATTTGACGTAGAGTAATACAACAGAGCAATATTAAATTTACTATGAAAACAAAAGCACTACCAGGAAAAAAGAAACAAATTTAATAAATTAAATTTATATTCTTTGTATCTGATGGTATTAATGGCTTGTGCATGTCCAATTACTCACGAACAAATGCTGAAACCATAAGCAAAACAGAAGTTTTATTGTGCCCACTGTCCAGCAAATTTGTTGGCAAACATATTTAAACTGACAATCTAATTGTAAATAAGAAACGGCCTATAAGATGCAAAAAGGCCTACTGATCGGACCACAAATAAAAAAGTTATGACCACATAATTATAATATGTAATTTCTTTCAGTAATTTGTTTATTCAAAATATCTCTGACATCATTAAGTATTTAACTGTGTTCTCCAGAGAACATACAAATCGGCACTACTTTGTCCATTTAACCGACTTTCTATCTCTAATAATAACAAAATCACCCATAAGACATAGTGTATAATACAAAATAAAATTCATTTTAATAAAATAAAATTAAATGCAACGTACGTTTATCAAATTGTTGTGAGGAACAGAATAGCTCCAACCATCCTGCAAGGCTGCCCTGACATAATTTATAATTATTTTCAAAGCTGACGCCAAAGCAGCATAATTATGGCTGCAACAGGTAATCTGGATAAATGATTATTACTACATTGAACTATGGCCCTACTTTCTCAATCTCATTTAAAATCTTTTGTTCAAATTACCTTTTTCAAATTTCTGCCGGATTACTTTTGTTAAGCGTCTTCACTTTCGTTTGAACAGTGTGTTTTGTAATTTTATTATTTACATATGAATGTAGGTAGGTACTTTGTCAAAGACCTAATAGAATGTTAAGTTTTATTTGTTTACTGTCTACTGAGGCAACGTCTATCTCGCATGTTTTTCTTTTTCTACAAAAATTAAACCTGGACTCGGAGTCGGTACATTTTTTCCGACTCCGACTCCTCTGAAATTTGTCTGAACTCCGACTCCGACTCCACAGCCCTGGTTATAACTTTGCCATAAATTGAAAAAATCTGATGTGGCCAGGCACATGACTTTATCATACTATATATAAAATTAATAGTTTAGCTGCATGAGATTCTATTTGATCGAGATCGGCTATGTCTGCATTAAAATAAAACTAGTAGAACTAGACAAATATCTCGATTAAAGCTGCGTTCGGATATTGTACTCCGTTGACAGCGGGTACACCGTCCAAATGACACTTACGTGTTATTGGGTGTAAAAAGTGTAACGGTGTTCAATATCCGAATGCAGCCTATATTGACTGTAGCATTTTCAAGACATTAGCGTTTGACACTAGCTACTGTCATTAGAATCAAAATAATCTGACATATCCTGGCTACTAGTTTTAAAGCAGTACGCCCGATCTCGATGAAATAGAATTTGCTCATGCGGCTAAATTATAAATTCTACCAAAAAATGTCATATACATAAATTATGGAAAATTTCCTCTCCTTTAATTTATTATTTAACTATTTTGACGACATTACACAAATAGCGGCTCATTTGCAAAATCTTCGAAAAATGCTATGAGTAAACCACCAGTTCCTTTGGACCCTTTTCAACAGAAAGCTTTTCAGCTCTAAGTTTGGTTATAAAACTTCTAAATATGAAGTTTCGTCCCGATACCATTAGTAGTTTCTCCGGAATCGTCTCCACAAAAACGGGTACACACACACACACATACACACACACACACAGACATTTTTTTGTACCTTGGTCAAAAATGTTCAGGGGACCCAAAAAGACATATTTCCGCTAAAATCTCAAAAAATTTTTTTGGCATGATTACAATACTTTACATACTGCGTATGATAAAGTAAAAATAATAAGTCCATATGAAACGTTTTACTCAGTATCTCATTTACTATGCGGAAGAATATTGCGGGGAAAAAATGAAAAATGAAAGAGTTACAAAGAAAAACTTACAAAAATATTATGAAATAGAATGTTAAAAATAAGAAATAGAACGAATAAATACAATATATAAGATCGATAAATCAGCTTTCCTAAAATGTCTAACTCGGTGGTCTATCATCAACAGTTAAAAAGTTATTAAGCATCTAATGTGACATTTGTAACTTATGCACAATATTCATAAATTAATATTAAATATCCAGATTGTTCGACGAAATTCAACAATTTCTCAATTAGAATAATTCTTCTTTTCATGCAGCAGCTTAGCATTCTGCAATTTTGATTTATACAAACGTATAATTTGTGATATTTATTTTCTTCAAAGAATTAGTAATTTATATATCAATCTAAAATTTTTTAAATAATATTTATCAATGACATTAAATTGTTCACGGTGGTCCAACGCTTTGAAAAACTAGATCGCCTGATTTAATCGAGTTTGATTTGTTACTCTGTAGACATATTGAGGAAAAAATGTATGGAAATATTACAACTACTATAGCGAACATGAAGAATAGTAATAAGGAGGCGTCAAAGTATTTTTGTGGAAACCATGGAAAATGTAATATTTCCACCAATAATGTGAAGCAAGACTGAAACGCATTGACCTGACACGGTTGATATGTGCACTCTTGACAATCGTACTGAAATAATTATTATTTATTCAGTTTACAATTATCCATTTATTTAATTATTTATTCTTATGAGAGTACAGAAATGTTAGGATTTCTGAAGAACACCACATTGCTACCAAATCACTCCTTGTTTTTGTTATCAGTAGGAACTGAACAATCCCCATAAACTTATTACTTAACATGTCCCGAAATAAATTAATTAAACTGGCGATTTAGCTGGGTAAGGCGTTAGACCACTACAACCAACCCAAGGATCCATTAAAATTCTTTAAATAGTTTAGAACATTACGTGAATAAATAAAAATTTTAAATAATTTTCGACTGGTACTAATAAAACTAATTCTTGGATGATCATAAATTGCTCGTTTGATATGTTATACTAGATATGTTATATTAATTTATGATATATTTTTTGTATGCATATAAATGTTAAATTAGATGCTTAATAACTTTTTAGTTGTTGACGATAGACCTACCGACTTAGACATTTTAGGAAAGTTGATTTATCGATCTTTCGAAATATGTCAAGATATACAGGGTGTTCCATTTAAAATTCTTGCCATTTGACATTTAGCAAATCTCCAGTTATTCCGTGTAAGTTATATTAGGATTTGATTTATTTAGCAAATGAATAATAACTGTAAGAAATGCGACTCTTACTATCCAAAATGAGTACTTTTATTTCTTTATTCTTGTTAGTTACCTTAGAATAGTTTTTGAAAATGCTCATTTTTGACAATCCTTTCACAATATCTCAGAAACAGTTGATAATACCCTAATACAAGTTGAAGTCAAAACAATTAGGCTAAAAATCTTCATCATAAATTGCAATAATATACCTAGTCTTCCATTTAAACAAACATAAGTTTGTTGGTGATTATCTATAACTTTTATAGCACCATCAATTTTATGATATCTTCGAAAGTGAGAAAGGTGTATTACTTTTTATATCATTGATCAACTCAAAAATGCGCAACATTGTTTCTATTTTTTTGTATTTTTTTTTAATTTACATATTTTATTCTATAAATAAACTTAATTTTATTTTTATTGCATGTATAAAAGAACATTCTGTATAAGTGATCCATTTTTGTACCAAAGTAAAATTTTATTTATTTGATTTATTTTGGTCCCTTTCATATGTTCAGCAAATATTCCACATTGTTTTCCTGTATATCAATTATCCGATTTTTCAAGTTTTAATTTTGTATATCATAGCATTGACTTTTCTATTTTTAATTTGTCTTGGTAGAAACTACCACGTCATACCATCACAATTCTGTACTTTGTGACGTATTGGTATTTCAATTTCGGATGAATAATATTTTTGCCAGAACCTGGTCAACCAAATTTAAAAAAAAAACTTGTTTTTTATGAAAGATAAACGTCCAGTAAAAAGTTTCAAGTTCAAATAGTAATACATTTTAACAAGTTCTCTTAACAAGGGCCTTGTGGAGAATTCTTATTGTTTCCAAAGTGGGTTTCTTAAAACTCACCATGCAATTTTATTATTGGGTTCGTATTTATTGCCAAACATAAAAATAAATTCTTAAGGCGGTCCCGTGCAAGTTTGAGTATATTTTTTGAATATATTATTAATATTTTCAACATAATATATTGAGTTCATTTATAAACCCATTTTATTGATTTTCTTTTTGTTTGCCCGTCTCAGCGATTCTGCGCATTTTATTTAGACATTATTGCAGCTTTTGTGGTCGGCTTACGTGCAGGTTGGTTTTGTTATATCTGTAATTTTGTTTTTGTATATTGATAATTACTCAGTCTTATACTGATCAGTTTTTAGTTTGTTGTATTGTTTTTGTTTGTTTCATATATTGTTTCGCATCTGACACATGTTGTGTTTTTTAGGTTATACTCTTGCCGCGTGGCTACGAAATTGGAACTGTGTTAAACTTCGATTTATGATTTTTGTCGGAGGAAGGGATTTATGTGACAGTAAGTGTTTGTAGCGTTGCTTTGTTTTCTGTTGTCTATTTTTGATTTTGATTTCAGCGTCAGTTCGACAATGCCTACTTTAGGCGAAACCGGTAACTGATAAGAATAATAAATGAAAACAGTGAAGAACATCAGGATTTTTATTTTATATATCTGACACCTGTTTTTACCTGCGTTTTTTCAAACATATAATATATTGTCTTAAGGACACTTGCCATCGGGCAACCTGGCACCACCTGGCCAGTCCGCCACTGGCCTTAAGCCATCCTGCAGGTTTCGTGAAGGCGAGGACGTCGCTCTGTGGGACTTTTCTCATGGCATATAAATCCAGCCGTCTATCACCCAGGAAAAGTTCACGTAATGTCGAATGTGCGGACATTAGCACGAAAAGTGTTCTGCCGTCTCTTCCTCGTTTTCGCATCCTCTGCACATATGGTCCTGAAGGAGCCCGATGCGGGTCCTATGTTTTTAGTCTGTAGTTTGCTACTATAGTGAGTTGATGGTAGCATCTTGTGGTCTTTAGGCGAGGGACTCGTAGGAGTCGTAAGGTTGCCTTTTGGGATGTTTGTTAGTGAGTTGTGTAATGTTTTATGGGACGGTGGTATCGCTGGCTCAGGTCATATATAGCAGGGGTGGCCAACAAGTCGATCGCGATCGACCGGTCGATCGCGAAGCCAATTTTGGTCTATCGCTCGCGATGTATTGACTTAATGTGTGATGTTGGGTTTAGTTACCTTTACATAGTAGCAAATAAGCCTAACTATAACGCTATTAAAAAAACGGTTGTTAACTAATTGCCCAATATACTACTTGAACACTGAAGAACCTTTGATTTTCTCCCGAAGTATATAACCCCATTGTTAGCGAATGTGGAAGATGAAAGATAGTTTCGAATTAAGAATCAAGTTTGGATCTCACTGAACTGTCCGCTATCCGATAGCAGTTTTTGCTTATCGCATTGTAACAAAAACCGTTAACAGTAAAAAGTGAGTCTAGTTACTCATCTATTTACAAATAAGCGTGTTTATAATCTTCTATCACTGGCCCAATATCTGAATTAATCCAACAAATAAAATAATTCCTAACACGGCCAATCTTGACTATAGCTTTGCGCTCAAAACCAGTCTCCAGAACTATTGTCATCAATCATAAACTGGGTCTCAGTAATTCATTCAAACTTCCATTCGACAATTCACAATTTGCCGAAATTCAAAGATGTTGCTCATTCAACAACAATCAAGTTGCCAACATGTTATTCTTTTCCTTTTGCGTTCCAAACACTAAAATTTTTAACTAAAAATATCAGTGAAATAATTGCAAAAAGCAAACCACCTTTCAGCTCAGCTACATATATCAACATATTAAGCTATAACTTTTCAGCCCAACAAAGTAAACAAATATTCGCAAGGGGGTATCCTTTCAGCTCATGAACATAAGCGAAGGACTAATCATTCAGTTTAACAAGATGAACAAATATTAGCAAAGGCTCAACCTTTCATCTCCAACAATATAAACAAATATTATCAAATTGGTAACTTTTCATCTCAACACGATAAACAAATATTAGCAAACGGCTCATATTTCATCTCAAAAATTAAACAAATATTATCAAGGGGACTACTATCCATCCAAGAAGATTAACAAATATTAGCAAAGGGCTAACCTTTCAGCTGAAAACCATTCAGATATTAGCAAAGGGCTAACTTTTCACCTCAACAAAGTAAATTACCTACCACGCCAGTAAAGGGATGACACAAATATGTATTCGCAAATAGCTAACCTTTTAGCTCGACAAAATAAATAAATTTTAGAAAAAGGCTAACCTTTCAGCAAACCAAAATAAATTAACATTTGAGTAAAGAGCTGGCCATGAGCTCGACAAGATAAACAAATATTCGCATAGGACTAACCTTTCAACTCAACAAAATAAAAATATTAGCAGAGGGCTATCCTTTTAGCCCTTTCAATCAAACATGTTAATATTACTCGTAGATAAAGTTGCTTCAGTACGAGAGATCGTTTCCCACGATCTGTTGATAGATTAAAATCTAAAATTTTTAGAAAATAAGTCTAAAAATCTTCCTTGTTAATTTTTCTGACAAAAAAGTGTCACGAAATCTTAAAATCAAATTTTCAGCCATACTGTGCATTTTTATAATGAATTCTGCAAATATGAAAAGTTCAGTAAGGAAATTTATTTTCTTTATGCCTTTATATCGAAATCTTAATAGGTGAGCTAAAAAATAAAAAAAATAGTTTTTAACATATATTTTGCGTTTCTACTACCCATAGCTCGCGGGAGTGCTTCGCCTATGACAACATGTCGATCGCGGCATATTTTAAAGATGAAAGGTAGATCTTAAGTAGACAAAAGTTGGCCACCCCTGCTATATAGGGTGTCCTCGCAGCGTGCTTTGCCAGGCGATTGGCTTCCCTATTCCTTTTGCTTTTGTCGAACCCGCTTATCTAATGGATGGCTATCTGTTGTTTGTTTGTGCTGCTTTTGTCAGGGCTTCGGTGCATTGTGTACAAGTCAGGAGGTTGTGAGTGGTCTAGTCAGCACATGTATACTTGCTTCCCGTTAAGATCAGCACGTTCTTTTTCACTCATTTCTTTTTCAGTAATACTTTTCGCGGCGATTGTTAATGCAATCAGCTCTGTGTGTGCTATAGTCGTGTGCCGTCCTAGAGTTTTGCCATATCTCAATAAATTATTGTTGATAAAAGAAAAAAAGATTATTTTGTTATCCTTTCAAGTTATAGATTTGAACTCCTTCCTTGAACATACATTTTTCAAATATATAGAGTGAGTTATTAGTCTCCCGGCGGTCGATAGTCATCAAATCGTTTGAGAAAGAAAAAATGTTTTATACAAGAGTTGTTTGACTCATTAGTTTCTATAACGTAAAATTTTTTTCATTTATACAGGGTGTTGCATTTAGGCGTGACGGAAAGTCAGTGCAATTTTTTTAAATGGAACGCCCTGTATATCATACCATATTATGAATGCTAAGGACGTTGTCTTTCCCACTGTGTAAGTTGTAGCTGTGTAAAGTAAATAGTTTCTGAGATATTCAATTGTTTATCAAAAAAAATTGCAATTGCAGGCCCTTCTTAAAAACTACGTAAATACTACATATTTACAGATATCGTCCTAAAAATTTTGATGCGCTATACAGGGTGATCGTAGCATGCACTAGTTTTTAAACATTTTTAAATCGCTTTTTCTTGAGATTTTTAAATGAAACACCCTGTACATTATTTGCTAATTGAAATGTCCCTTAAGTTCTTTGTAATTTATATTTACTATATCATATACCTATTTTCACTAGTTTTTGTGATATTTGCAATTTAAAGAGTACTATGCTATTTAGTATCTTAATATTGCTCTGTATACAGTGTGCTGGGTAGCATGATGTAAAATATTTAAAAGGTTATAGAAGAAGCCATTTAGAACCTATTTAACTAGATTTTTTCATATAAAAAGTATTACGGTTATCAAGGTATTGCACAATTTTATGTTTTGCAATTTTTACAAACGTGCAGCTAGCGAACCTGAAGACCTAGTAACTTCAGTTGGGCTTCGAAGTAAACCAGAAACAGTTAATTTTAGGAGGACTATCGTGAAAAATTATTCACTTATGTGAAAATTGTGCGGAGACGTTTCATTGTAATAGTAGGTTCGGTCATACACAAAAACAAACAGAACCGCTAAAACCTGTCTTGATGAGCTACGTTTGAGAACGGATTTGTATTCAGTACATAAAACAACCAACAATATCTACTTACTATTGTTAATTGGTTTAAAATAGGTTCTTTTTCTGGAGAAACAATTCAAAATTGGGATAATATTAATGGTAGGTAGTATGAGTAATATTGATAATGTGAATGGAAATTGGATTATTTGGAAGTGTTTTTAATAGATATTTTTGCTATGAATGAAAATCTGAATCAAATGATGCATATTAGTTTGTTTTTGTTGCATATTTGGTTTTTGTGTGTGAGCATATAAATCACATCAAAGAAAATCTGATTTTCAACACTCAGAAGTCAATAAATTTTCTCGAAGTTAACTTAAAAGTACAGGGTTTTGGGTTTACTTTAGCAGTAATTTGAAATTTTTAAATCGCGTTTTCGGTTGCCATACGATAGACGGCAAAATATGTAAGTACAAAATTTCATATAAAATTGTTAATATGTTGATAACGGTAATACTGTGTACAAGGATCAAGCTGGTTAAATCGTATCTAAATTATCTCTTCTATCGCCAGTTGAAGACTTTACATCAAACTACCAAATACCCTATTCACAGCGGTATTAAAACTTACAATTGCATTACATTTTCGTTAAATTGCAAATATCACAAAAAATAGTAACATTTGGTGAATGACATACTACATGTAAATTGGAGCGAAATAAAGGGTTATTACAACACATATTATACAGGTTGTTCTATTTAAAAAGCTCGAGAAAAAGCCATTTGAAAAAATCAAAATTTACCAAGTTCAATGAACAGCCTGTATAGTTTATCTAATATCTTTGGATACTATCATCTACCTGCTGGCTTTGACTATTGTCTCATATAGTTTAAAGACAAAATCGGCAAAAATGTCGTTTTTACATAGTCTTTAAAAAGATCCTGCAACGGGCATATTTTGGAAAAACAGTTGAATATCTCTGGAACTATTAACGCTGTGACTTACAGGGTTGAACAAAAAATTTAGTAGTATTCATAATATAATAAAATATACAGGACGTTCCATTTAAAAAAATGTACATATTTTCTGTCACACCTAAATGTAACACCCTGTACAAATGAAAATAATTTTACGTTATAGAAAATAGCGAGTCAAACAACTTTTCTATAAAATATTTTTCCTTTCTCAAACCATTTATTAACTATCGACCGCCGGGATATTAATAACTCACTCTGTCAGGGCCGCGTCTAGGGTTTTACGGGCCCTAGGCACACCTGAAATTTCGGGCCAATCAACCTACATATCGTATATGATATAAGACAAATAATAAAAATATTTTTTAAAGGAATAAAAATCACATTTTTTATGTTAATAATTTTTATTAATATTTTTGGCGAAAATGTGTTATTTTACAAACCTAAAATGTTCTTTTTTTGATTTTGGCTTCAATAAATGTTTTGATGTTTTACCATGTTTTACCAGCTTAAAATAGAAAATAAACCCTCGGCATCGCTGACTGATCGTGTTATAAATAATCTTAAAATTATTTCGACATTAAGAGATGTGGATTAAATTTTGTTATTTAAAATAAAATTTAACTTCTCTGAAGCAAATCCTGCAAAAACCTCTCCGATTTTTAATAATAAATAAAACTGTTCTATTTGTATTTTTTGTTCATCGACCTTTAAATCTTCGTCAGAAGTGTATAAAATTTGGGGAACTGCAATAAAATATGTTTTGTTATTTTTATAAATATGTGGAACAATAACTTACTACAATTATTTTATTAAAACCACACAGTGGCTTTATAAGCGAGTGTGGGTCATCTAAAAACCTTGGCACTTCTAAAACCTACAAATTTCTTTTTTTGTCATTTTCAGTTTTTTTTTAAACCCACTTAAAAGTGTTGTGGGTTCTGCTGTTTGTTATAGTTTTCGTTATTTTTTTTCTCTTTAGCATTCGTGGTACCTTAAACATAATCTAGCTACAAAATTTAACGTAAACCTTAAATACAAGATGGTCACTTTCTTTCTCGTTTATTTGAAGAGATACAAGAGTTAAATTCGGGCAAAAGCATTTTTTTTGATCAAAGCAATTTCCAGATATCAAAAAACCAAACAACAATTTGAATTTTCGTTATTAATTTTGTACATACATGAATATTCTTGAATGTACGTTTGTCTACAAATGTATAAAAAGCCACCAGTTCCCAAAAATGGCTTTTACATATTATTTTAGCTTATTTACGCAACTTTTGAGACTTATTCTCATTGACATCATGTGAATTCCACATAACATGAAATCCTGCTCTTTGTCAGATTAGAAAGTAAAGCGTTTGGTATATTGCGGTGCGGTTTTGAAAATACTCGACATTGTTCGAGCATTTTTGTGTCTCGCAAGGAAGAAACAGATCGTTGCGGTAGTTTTTTTTTTTATTTTAAACCAAAATCTCAAACATGGTATCAAAATACCAACAATCTCGTTGTTGGCACTGCATTCTTTAGGTAGGCTGAAATGTAATCTTGAAACTTACAAAGAAGAGTGTAATCATTGACTATATGAAGGGTTATTTCGTTACTGTTAAACGAGCGGCTAAAATTGCCACGTGTCCTATTAAAAAATCTGGCATACACAAATTAACGGAATTCTATTAAGTGCAATTATTTTAGCCCCAGCCCCTATTTTATTTAGGGTGCAGGGGGGCGCTTACGGGCCCCCCTTTCGCCGGGCCCTAGACACGTGCCTATTTTGCCTACTGGTAAACGCGGCCCTGCACTCTGTATATGTTCTTTGTACGTAATAACTATTTTAAATAAATGAATTTTAACGAACTTGTAATTATAAAAAAAGTAATGATCTAATAAATATATTAAGAAGTTTAATTATTTTATTATGTATTATAAGACAAATCTTAAGGCACAAGAAGATAACAAACAACGACCCGGACTAATGCAACAAAATACGGGTTTAAGAAAAACAATTCTAGATCAATTCTAGAATCTCTCAATTCTTTTTCTGATTACAATACAGATTTTTCAAAAATAAAAAGAAATAAAATACCCACTATTAGCTAGACGACAATATACGATGGGATAAATATAATAAAATTTTTAGTTCATAGGTACTTTATTGCAACAGCAGATTTGCTTTCCCGTAAAATATCAACATGATTTACTCATAAATGATACATTGAACAACACTGCTTTGCTTTGATGCTAGAAATCCTTTGAGAAGTTTGTTTACAGTTTACCACTGCTTATTTGAGTGTATTCTATAGATAGTAAGTATACTTTTAACATTAAAACTAATTCTTGGAAGAGTCCGAGTTTCTAATACCGCATACCAGGTTATGTTATCGATTATTAGTACAGTTTTGAATTGTTTTTGCTAATTTGGCTGTATGCAATTTAGATTAAAACAAATTTTAACCATATTTACTATGATTAAAATATGCGATGTAGTTGTAAAGCATCTTCAAATTCTTATTGTATCTACGACTGACTTTTCAACAAAAACTGCATTATAATTTATTAAACTAAATTGATTATTGAAATTATAAAGATATATTGATATTACCTTTTAGCGAATAATTTTACGAACAGCGTTTAGACCAAAATAAAAACCACACTAACACGTACTTATAGTAAAAATTTCTTAAAAAGCGGGACATTTTTAAAACTGTACAAAATTTTTATGCGAGAAGTCGGACTGTCGCGCCAAAAGCGTGACGTCTGGTCACCTTAGGTATGGGGGATCTGGTGAAGGACCTCTTGAACAGATAGCGAGAGGAAACATGTAATCGTTCTTAGGCTTTCCTTTCGCAGCTGGATGTATTGTCTTGTTCTTGTGGCAGATAAATTTTTTTGCTTACCTCATGCAAGACGACTGTATCCAGTTAGAGTTCTTGCCATTTTCTTCCCAACTCCGAATCATTTGCTTGACATAGCCTTTCGTTATGCCAAAGAAGGGATCGGGTCCGTAAAAAATGACCTTAGATCTTTGCTTTGCAAATCTATCGGCAGTTTAAATTTTCTTTGATTCCTACATGCTCTGCATGTTGCTGCTTCTTTTTTACTTTATCATACGCAGTATGTAAAGCATTGTAATCATGCCAAAAAAAAATTTTGAGATTTTAGCGGAAATATGTCTTTTTTGGTCCCCTGAACATTTTTGACCAAGGTACAAAAAAATGTCTGTGTGTGTGTGTGTGTGTATGTGTGTGTGTACCCGTTTTTGTGGAGACGATTCCGGAGAAACTACTAAAGGTATCGGGACGAAACTTCATATTTAGAAGTTTCATAACCAAACTTAGAGCTGAAAAGGTTTCTGTTGAAAGGGGTCCAAAAGAACTGGTGGTTTACTCATAGCATTTTTCGAAAATTTTGCAAATGAGCCGCTATTTGTGTAATGTCGTCAAAATAGTTAAATAATAAATTAAGGGAGAGGAAATTTTCTATAATTTCTGTATATGACATTTTTTGGTAGAATTTATAGTTTAGCTGCATGAGCAAATTCTATTTCATCGAGATCGGTCGTACTGCTTTAAAACTAGTAGCCAGGATATGTCAGATTTTTTGATTCTAATGACAGTAGCTAGTGTCAAACGCTAATGCTTTAAAAATACTACTGTCAATATAGGCTGCGTTGGGATATTGAACACCGTTACACTTTTTACACCCAATAACACGTAAGTGTCATTTGGACGGTGTACCCGGTGTCAACGGAGTACGATATCCGAAGGCAGCTTTAATCGAGATATCTGTCTAGCTCTACTAGTTTTATTTTAATGCAGACAGCCGATCTCGATCAAATAGAATCATGCAGCTAAACTATTAATTTTATATATAGTATGATAAAGTCATGTGCCTGGCCACATCAGATTTTTTCACATGCAAGTGCAGTGGTGCGAGGTTAAATTTGGCCTCTATAGCTGCCGTGGAGCACGGTCTCATGACTTCATGACCACTGTGATGGTTAACAATATTAGTCGTTGTAGTTTATTCAACTTTGAGATGTGAACGCGTGGGTTTTAGATATTTTATTTTAAGTAATTACCTAACGCCTATATTCGCGAGTTGTCTTTCACTTTTTCGTAAACATTGGTTTTTGAGAAAACCCCACAAAAATGTGACATTATTTATAAAAATAAATCATAGTTTTTCAAATATTTATTTAATTTAAATGGGTTATTTATTAATGAATTGCAATCTACAAGTAATAATATTTATTATTCATTCAAAAGCTGTGTGGGTTGTAAGATTATTGATACTTTGTGTTTTAAATGTATGTGCAATGCTTAATGTATTAACACCAGCAACCAAATCTTCTGGTCTTATTCCATACTCTTAACAACAGCACAAAAGGAGTATGCAGCTTTGGAGATCTGAAACAACAGTACGTTAACCATGTACCTACTCCATGCAGCACTGCTATGCATCGTAACACCTTTAAGATCACGTACCGCGACAAAAGTTGAAAGGCTGATCGGTTGAAACTTTCCAATAGTGAAGTAAATTGGTTTCTGTAGCTTGGCCATATTGATCATGATGTTACGCTTATATGAGATGTCCGAGGTATACCAATCAGAGTAAAATAAAGCATTTGCAACACCTTGGGCCTGAAAATTTAAGTTTGGTTCGCGTATTTAAGTTAAAAGTTATATTTACTCACCTCACTGGTTACTTCACTGCCATAGTATGAAAACACGAATAGTTCTGCTGTAACAGCTGTGAAATATAGCAATTCCGTCAAAAACTGCATGCTTAGTAGTGGTACCTGAAATACAAGAAATCTACAATTTTGAAAGTCGATCATAAAATTCCAAACTGACCGATGTCACCATAAATAGACACAGGCACATAGTTCCAAGTGAAAACAATGTTTGCCCCAAAATTATATAGGTATACATTGCTTCCATATCGTGACAGCTTCTGTAAAGAAATGTTTCTTTATATTGCAGTAGACAATTTCGTATACTTACTTTATGAGTACTTGAACACGACTCGTTACTTCTCTCATTTCGTGATGCATTTCTTTCGTTAACAGTTCGCAATCCTTCTCCAAATATGGTGGATGTATTCCAAGTTTCTTTAGAGATTTTTTACGAATTGACGCGAATGATTCTTGAACTACACGGAATTGTAAAGCTATGTAGCTTAGTATGCCAACGTAATACATATCAAATCCTGAAACATAGGTTAGTTTGAATGTTAGTACCATCAGTGGTTATCAGCTCAAAAAGCAAATTGAAGTAACTGGGTTTTTTAACATTATTGTCATGTTTTGGGGTTAGCAGTTGCCCCTTTACAGGTAACCACATTTTAAATATAGTTCAATATTCATTTGGGTATGTAGTAGAAACGGTAGATTTCCCGGAGGAATTAAGATCCTCACAACGGGTTACACAGTTTATTCAATTTACTTATTTGTTTCTATGTTGAACTGAACTACATGATAACTATCTTTCTTTAAACAATAATTTGTTTCCGGTTTATTCCGTGGTTTTTCAGTCTTAGTCTTAGTCTGACAAATCTAGAGTAGAAGAAGAATTTCTTAATGGTCAAACGAAACCTCCAGAAAGTTCTCTCAAAAGATTACTCCAACGCCAATGGACTATTGAAAAGGCCGAACGGAGAATACCGGATCCCCTACAGGAAAGTCTAAGAGTCTTACTAGAAACTCACTTCCCAGTCACAAAAATTTCGGAGAGAAAACCCGACCACTGGTATCTTAGAGGCGATCACACGCCCCACTAGACACAGAAAAGTGATTATTTGGAACGAGAGAACATAATTTCTTGAATTTATTTACTAGATTCAAATGCATTACTTGGATGTAGAAAGTTAGGTATATACGAGAAATGCCACAAACTTAATATAAGTAAAATAATTTCTCAGATAAATGCTGTCAACAAATAAACTCTTTCTTTATAAGAACCAATATTGTATTGAAAGAAGTAATTGAATTTTTCGTCCCAAAATGTTAATTTCTCCACCGAAGTAATAGTAAATGCATCCAAGTGCGTAGTTACTTGATCCAAGAAAATATAAGATATTTAATATAAGTAAGTATTGTTTACTGAATAAAAACCCACCAATTATTTGACTGAAGTGATTCTCACTTCTTGCAAGTAATCTCTTTCTCTGGAATACCACGCGCGGGCGCGTGGTACTGGCGCCATAGAGGCCGGTAAAGGAGGCTAACCTAGTACAAAAACAACAACGAAGTAAATACTCGTACGGGACGTGCCTTGTGATTTATTGGGGATGTGTATTGTGATTTATAGCGTACAATAAATGTTTCAACACGGAATAGTTTGATGTAACTGACGCAACAGTTTAGAACGAGTAAGTAAATATAACATACCTATCTTGTTTATTAGCAATAGAAAACGTATTTGTGCCAAATCTTTAAAATTCTTACATGAAGTAGCTAAAAATATTTACCGGGAATAAAAATATAAACTTCATTGAAGACTGTTTACTTACTTCACCAGAGTAACCACTTTCTTAAATCTAGTAATTATTCCAAGAAATAAAATTTCTTGGTTGAAGTCAATAATCTCTCGCGTATATACGAACCTACCAACTACATCAGCCAAGTAATTCTCTCTTCGTTCGAGAGATCACTTTTCTGTGTGTAGAAAAGCTAAATGGTTTGCTAAGAAAATTTCACTCCGGGCAAAGTGACACTAGCTATAAATGTCCGCAAAACCGTTTAAAGCCGTATATAGGACTATTTTTGTTAGAGTCCGTATATAGGACTCTAACAAAAATATATCAAGACAGTTACATGCTTGGATACATACCAAGGGGACCCTGGCCAGCTTAAGTCATATCGCCAAATAAGCATCACCTCCTTTCACATCAAAACTATGCAGAAACTTATCGACCATCACATCAGAAGCCTGATCTTAACAATCTGTCCGCTTCGTAACAACCAATTTGCCTATCTACAAGGCAAAGCAACAGCAAATGCTCTTCATACGCTCCACTATATTGATACAGAGAAGTATTACAAATAATTAAGTGGGTATGTGCGCCTTTCTAGATATTGAGGGTGCCTTCAATAACATCTCTTACGAGTCCATAGAAGAAGCCACCACTCTAACCTGAATAGAGGGCGAGCTCAAAAGCCGAAGGGCCACAGCGTCCATTCTATACGGTCACTAGTTGTAGACGAACTACTGACAAAGCTGAACCACGAGGGCTTTGACATACAAGGTCACACGGTGACCTGGTCCTCATGGTTAGCAAGCATGATAATGTCACATGAAATCGCATACAAACTGCCCTCCAATCAATTACCAAACAATACACAGGAAGGCGATCATAGACTCAACTGGAAATCACACGTTGAGAAGGTCACTGCCAAGGCCACAAGGGCAACGTGAGCGTGCCGCAGAGTCTTTGGCAGAAACTGGGGCTTCACCCCCAAGATGACATACTGGCTTTACATAACTGTGATTAGACCAGTTGTCGCTTAGGGATGGGTTATCTGAAAGCCTAAAACTAATGAGATGAAAATACAAGCAAAGTTGAAGAAACTGCAACGACTTATATGGCTAAGCATTATAGGAGCCATGAAAATGTGCCCCACTGCAGCTATAGAGGCCTTACTTTACTTGACACTACTGTACCTGCATGTAAAAAAAGAGGCAGCCTCTAGGATAAAACAGTCGGAAAAATCCAAATCAGGAGATCTTAACGGTCAACTGAAGATCCTCAGCACAATCTGTGTGGATGTCCTATACATGCCCAATGATTATCCACAATTGCAAAGCGTTATCCAAAGCGGTTATGAGCTGCAAGCAATCCTTAAGTCAACTGGCAAAAACGACAGCACATGAAAGAATAAAACGAAATAAAACTGCCTATAGACTTGAAAAGCTGGCATCTAAGGCTCACTTTTACGGACCCGAGCCCTTCTTTGGCATAACCGAAGGAGATGACAAGCAAAAGATTTGGAGGTGGGCCACAAGGAGAATGCAGTACCTCGAGCTACAAAAGGTAGATCTAAGAACGATTATAGGTCTCCTAACAGGACACTGTCTGCTCGGAAACCACCTACATGAAAATGCGACAGACAAATGAGGATACCTGCAGATTCTGCGATGAAGCATGAAGAATCTGAAACTGCGGAGCATATACATTGGGCATCGTACTACCTGGGAGTAGGCATACTAGAACCTACGGTACTGGTACAAAAGTCTCCTCCAAGCATCATATGAAGGTTTCATAACACTGCTAGGAATCGAATACGTTGGCGGAAATTACAAACAATTAAGCCTGGTTGACGCAATTCGGAAGACAGCAAAGCCAAGCGACCAACATATCAACTTAACATAATAACTAATTTGTTGGATCGTCTGTATTTATCGTAACGCACTTAAGCAAGAAAGCACATAAAAGTGATACAGGTTGTTGAAAAAGCGTATATAACTCAAAACAGGTTAAGCGATTGCAAATGTTGATACGGTCTATACTCAAAGAGCAGTTGCTGAATCCTTCAAGACATCAGCGAGTGTTATCAGTCAGTTATGGCGAAAATATCGTCAAATCTTATCTCAAAGTGAAAAGTATATATTACCTGCGATTATCAAACCTGGTTGAAAAATTGCATGCCACTGGAATAGAATAGCCAGAAAATACTTGAATCTTGAATGTTGGTACTCAAAAGGTATCCAGCTTTGATAAGGTAATAAATTCGCGGTCATCTTACCGGTGGAATTCGTAACATTTGCATAATGGTCTTCCAGCATTGAATCAGAATTAAATATCACTGTTATGACGGCTCCAGCAGATCCAGCCACAGAAATACCTAAAGCGCAACCAGTAATAATTACTGTTCTGAATTTATTCACAAGAACAGCCTGCTTCCAAGACTTGTTCAGCTCGTGGTTTTCAGATAAATCCTGCTCTTCGTTGCTTCTCAAAGTGTCAAGTAACTTGAAGATTTGAGCTCTCTTGTAGTGCCATACGACCAATTTAACAGTGCCCCAGGTATGGGTGGTAACCATTTTGATGTAGTCCATGAAGCCCGTTAGATCGGATAGACTTTCTTTGAATTTCATGTATTCGCATATCGGATAGAAAACGCCCGTATATGAAAAGATTATTAAATCGTAGACATAGTAGAATATTCGTTCGGATGGTTTGACTTGAGATACTGGTAGCCACATGCCCGCCCATTTCATAACTTTGTTGTTTATAGAGAAGAATTCGTCCATTGTTGTTGACGTGGAGCATATGTCTGTCAATTTAAGAATGATGTTGTTAATATCGAAATAATCATGCATTGTTATTGATCGAGGAACATATTAAGCAAGAATGATAAGTTGTATGCATTAGTTATTTTAACTTGATTATGCGAATCTTATGCTATTATTATAGGCTTATTGAGTAAGTAAGTAAGTATTGTTTATTGGATTTGTATTGACTGATATGCAAGAATATTGGGTACAACTGAAAAATGTTCTAATTGTTAATTTTGAGAAAAGAAATCAATTATCAAGCATCAAATTTAGCTGTAAAAGAGCTATCCTATGATATCTCACAAGCTACCTTTCCTATGTTATTTCTAAAGTTGGTACCAAATTCCATCGCTCTGCAGCTGCCAAAGTCTAAATGGTACGGTTGTTCGAAAAACGAATACTACAACAGTTTCCATTTGTAGCCAACTTTATTGACACGTTGTAAAATAAGGGGTCATCATAAATAATTGCAGTCATATCAAATAATTGTAGTCAGAGTAAGCCATGGTATCAAATGTAAACATTTCTGGTTGCCGCTCTATTTGAATGGAATCCTCTGTTCTATACGTAAAAGTTAAATTGGTTGCATAACCTGACAGTTGTTTGTGTAAAGCGGCAAAAAATGACTACCATATAAGTATATATATAACAATTATTCAAATATATCACTCTTTTATAATATCCCGTTGCAGTATATCAAGATGTGGACAATGTTTTAAATAATTGAATGTCTGTATGTGAATATTATAGATTTATTCTTTGTTTACCATTTTACTTTATCATACGCAGTATGTAAAGTATTGTAATCGTGCCAAAAAAATTTTTTGAGATTTTAGCGGAAATATGTCTTTTTGGGTCCCCTGAACATTTTTGACCAAGGTACAAAAAAATGTCTGTGTGTGTGTGTGTGTGGATGTGGGTGTGTGTGTGTGTACCCGTTTTTTTGTGGCGACGATTCCGGAGCAACTACTAAAGGTATCGGGACGAAACTTCATATTTAGAAGTTTCATGGCCAAACTTAGAGCTGAAAAGCTTTCTGTTAAAAAGGGTCCAAAGGAACTGGAGGTTTAGTGTTAGCATTTTTGAAAGATTTTGTAAATTAGCCGGCATTTCTGGAATTTCGTCGAAATAGTTAAATAATAAATTAAACTAGAGGAAATTCTGAATAATTTATGACTATGGACATTTTTTGGTACAATCAATAGTTTAGCTGCATGAGCAAATTCTAATTCATCGAGATATGTCGAACTGCATTAAAACTAGTAGCCAGGATATGTCAGATTAAATGTCAGATGTGATTTTAATGACGGTGTAGATAGTGTCAAACGCTAATGCTTTGACAATACTACTGTCAATACAAGCTACGTTCGGATATTGTACACTGTTAAGGTGCGTTTTCATTAGTGCTAATGGCAGTGGTAGTAGACGCCATTATAGTATTTCTAATAGAATTTGCTAGTGACTCAGTTTATGTACATGCAAACTAATATGTGTCACCATCACGACATGTGAGAAACACTATAATTTCGTTTGCTACCACCGCCATTACCAACCATTGCCACCAATCGGAACGCACCTTCACACTTTCTACACCCAATAACACGTGTCATTTGGACGGTGTACCCGGTATCAACGGAGTACAATATGCGAACGCAGCTTTAATGGACATATCTGTCTAGGTCTACTAGCTTTATTCTAATGCAGACATAGCCGATCTCGATCAAATAATATCTCATGCAGCTAAACTATTAATTTTATATACATATATAGTATGATAAAGTCATGTGCCTGGCCACATCAGATTTTTACTTTATCATACGCAGTATGTAAAGTATTGTAATCGTGCCAAAAAATAATTTTGAGATTTTAGCGGAAATATGTCTTTTTGAGTCCCCTGAGCATTTTTGACCAAGGTACAAAAAAATGTCTGTGTGTGTGTGTGTATGTGTGTGTGTACCCGTTTTTTGTGGCGACGATTCCGGAGAAACTACTAAAGGTATCGGGACGAAACTTCATGTTTAGAAGTTTCATTACCAAACTTAGAGCTGAAAAGCTTTCTGTTGATGAGGGTCCAAAGGAACTGGAGGTTTAGTCTTAGCATTTTTGAAAGATTTTGCAAATAAGCCGCCATTTCTGGAATTTCGTCGAAATAGTTAAATAATAAATTAAAGATGAGGAAATTTTGAATCATTTATCACTATGACATTTTTTGGTACAATCAATAGTTTAACTGCATGCTATTTCTACGAGATCGGTTGTACTGCATGAAAACTAGTAGCCAGGATTTGTCAGATTTTTTTATTCTAATGACAGTAGGTAAGTCTTGGTAGTAGATAAGCTATAGGAGTTCGAGCGCAATTTTACGGGTTAATTCAAAGGGGGTTATAAATTCGTTTTAGTTCCGGTCCAGGTAGAAAGAGATAGCTATAGTCAGATGGTTAGTGTGACAAGGATAGCCGATATCAATTACGTCATTACGAGCGTCATCCTTGCGGTCACAGTGTTGAGGGCGCCACCTGTCGATCATTTCGTGAATTAATTTGAATTTGCTATTTATTATTTGCGTGCCACCTGTCGGACATTTTGTGCGTTTTGTCGAATGCGCCACCTGCCGGCCATTTGGGAATTAATTTGAATTATTTATTATTATCTAGTTTTTAAAAAATTGCCCGCCCGCCCGGTGGCTCGAACTCGGACAGACGAGAACGCGAGCCCAGCGTCCTAATCCGTTCGGCCACGCGGCCTCTTGCGATTGTTTATTTATAATTGCATGACACGGCGCCGTACCGACCTTGAGTTATGAGCTCCCATACGGGGCCTCTGTGACGTCATTCGACCTCACGCGTCTGCTGTCGCGATATCTAATCAACATTCCAGCATTCCAACATTCCAGCAAATGTTTCGAAGAAAGAAATATGTTGGTTTCTTATCAGTTGCTGACGTCAGAGATAAGAATAGTTATAGTAGATGTATAAATAATTGATAACTCTTTTATCATCATATGCACTGTCGAATATTACTATCTAATACTATCACGTCACTACTTTCTGATATATCTCCGCATTGTTGTTGTTGGTTGAAATTTTTGCGACAATCGCGGAATGTAGAGGAAGCTCTGTCATTGAAAATCAAGCCCATACTTATATACATACATAAGATGAAACCACTTTTCGTCTTCTTTGTCAGGTCGACTGACACAATGAACGGGTTGACTGGCACAAATTGTCAGGTTGACTGACACAATCGTTGGTTTTTTTTGTTTGTCAGGTCACTGTTGTAAGTCAAATGAGAGCCGTTTGTTTGGTATCTCCATAATTCTGATTTGAATGCTGTAGTCAATAATCCTGTAACAAGTACAGATAAACCGAAAATTAAGATAAGTAAAATTGCATGGAAGATGCCTCATGTGATGGTATTGAGGCGCTAAAAGGATAAATGGTGGCGCTAAGAGGATAAATGGAGGCGCTAAGAGGATAAATGGAGGCGCTAAACGGATAAATGGAGGCGCTAAGAGGATCAATGGAGGCGCTAAACGGATAAATGGAGGCGCTAAGAGGATAAATGGAGGCGCTAAGAGGATAAATGGAGGCGCTAAGAGGATAAATGGAGGCGCTAAGAGGATAAATTGAGGCGCTAAACGGATAAATGGAGGCGCTAAACGAATAAACGGAGGCGCTAAACGGATAAATGGAGGCGCTAAGAGGATAAATGGAGGCGCTAAGAGGATAAATGGAGGCGCTAAGAGGATAAATGGAGGCGCTAAGAGGATAAATTGAGGCGCTAAACGGATAAATGGAGGCGCTAAACGAATAAATGGAGGCGCTAAGAGGATAAATGGAGGCGCTAGGAGGATAAATGGAGGCGCTAAGAGGATAAATGGAGGCGCTAAGAGGATAAATGGAGGCGCGAAGAGGATAAATGGAGGCGCGAAGAGGATAAATGGAGGCGCTAAACGGATAAATGGAGGCGCTAAGAGGATAAATGGAGGCGCTAAGAGGATAAATGGAGGTGCTATGGAGGCGCTAAACGGATAAATGGAGGCGCTAAACGAATAAATGGAGGCGCTAAACGGATAAATGGAGGCGCTAAACGGATAAATGGAGGCGCTAAACGGATAAATGGAGGCGCTAAGAGGATAAATGGAGGCGCTATGAGGATAAATGGAGGCGCTATGGAGGCGCTAAACGGATAAATGGAGGCGCTAAACGAATAAATGGAGGCGCTAAACGGATAAATGGAGGCGCTAAACGGATAAATGGAGGCGCTAAGAGGATAAATGGAGGCGCTATGAGGATAAATGGAGGCGCTATGGAGGCGCTAAACGGATAAATGGAGGCGCTAAACGAATAAATGGAGGCGCTAAACGGATAAATGGAGGCGCTAAACGGATAAATGGAGGCGCTAAGAGGATAAATGGAGGCGCTATGAGGATAAATGGAGGCGCTAAGAGGATAAATGGAGGCGCTAAGAGGATAAATGGAGGCGCTATGGAGGCGCTAAACGGATAAATGGAGGCGCTAAACGAATAAATGGAGGCGCTAAACGGATAAACGGAGGCGCTAAGAGTATATAAGTATGGGCTTGATTTTCAATGACAGAGCTTCCTCTACATTCCGCGATTGTCGCAAAAATTTCAACCAACAACAACAATGCGGAGATATATCAGAAAGTAGTGACGTGATAGTATTAGATAGTAATATTCGACAGTGCATATGATGATAAAATAGTTATCAATTATTTATACATCTACTATAACTATTCTTATCTCTGACGTCAGCAACTGATAAGAAACCAACATATTTCTTTCTTCGAAACATTTGCTAGAATGTTGGAATGCTGGAATGTTGATTAGATATCGCGACAGCAGACGCGTGAGGTCGAATGACGTCACAGAGGCCCTGTAAGGGAGCTCATAACTCAAGGTCGGTACGGCGCCGTGTCATGCAATTATAAATAAACAATCGCAAGAGGCCGCGTGGCCGAACGGATTAGCACGCCGGACTCGCGTTCTCGTCTGTCCGAGTTCGAGCCACCTCAACCATCGAATCAAGGTCGTTGCGCCGATATATCATTACCATTTTACCGTTCGGGTATCAAGAGGCTGTGTAGCCTATTGGCTAGAAAGCTTGACTCGTTGCGCGTTCGGCTCTAAAGAGTGCGGGGTGTCGCAAATTTTTAACTATATCTTTTAGCCGACAACGTTTTGCAAGCCATTTTTATCATTTTTGTAAAACATTTTATCGATTTTTATCGTCGTTTGTTCTTATAATTTACCCGCCAAGCTGTTAACTTACTGGCGGGTAAAACGTTCTTTGTTGTTGGTTTTTATTAGTTAATTTCGGATAAGCGCCCACGGCGCAAGGCACCGTATTTTAAATTTTATTTGAAAATATGTTTGTTCATGTTGTGCTTAATGGTATTTAATAAAAATTTGTTAATGCTTAATGCTTAAGCTTGACTCGTGATTATACAGTCTCGGGTTCAAATCCTTACCCGGACACTTTTTTATTTCCAAACCTCCGAGTTCCCAACATCTTTTAAACTAAAATGTCTTACGAGTACATTGTGACCACAATAGATAAGACCGAACTCTTATCTCACGCAAGTGAGGGCGTGACCGCAATGACGTCATCGATATCATTGTCACACTATAGCTGTCTCCTAGACCGGAAGTAAAGTAATTTTATACCCCCCTTTAAAATAAGCCGTAAAATTGCTCCAGAACTCTCATAGCTTATCTACTAATGCAGCATTGAAAATTACAACTAATGTTGAGGAGAAGCAGCATATCATCAAATGTGTGGCTCTTATGAATGGGTTCAGGTGTGAGATGAAAGCGTTGCGATTAGTCACCGGCACTGGTTATACACCATACGACCCTAACCGTGAAAACTAGGCAAGTCTCCGTGTGAAATGGGAGGATCTAGGTTCGGCGTTCGCAAGCCGGTTGCGAACTGGTATTGTGGTAAATCTCCGACATAAAGATATACACCGGTTCCCACAGGATGCACAGCAACTCTTTCAACGGCGCATCAAGAATGCTCTGAAAAATGAACAATCCGTGAAGGTGAATACAATATTCTGCGGAGAATTCGTTGTTATTAAAGGAGATGAGGATATATTTGAAATGAAATATTTGAATACAAAGAACGTACCCATCTATCGTGATACAAACATCGATGAATGGTTCACAGATAACGTGAGAAACCCAATTCTGACACAACTAGAGGAATTTCAGGAAAAAGATAGTGGATGGACGCTCTCTGCAATAGTAAACTTACAAGTGAACATCAACAAGTTTACACCGATGTTAGGTTCCTCTTACATCGAACTCCCAGAACACATCAAACGCAAGGAAGCATGAATTAATGTAAAGAATAACGATGATGCATGTTTTGTGTGGGCTGTAACATCAGCTCTCCACCCAGTTAAGAAAAGTTCGGATAGAACTTCTTCGTATGCACTCTATTCAAAAGTGCTTAATATGAAAAACATTACCATGCCAATGACTATCAAGCAGATCCCACGGTTCGAGAGCCAAAATGATGTTTCCATCAACGTCTACATTCTTGAGGTGTAAAATAAGAAATTCACCATTGTCCCAACATATTTAACGAAAGACAAGAGAGATAAACATGTTAACCTTCTACTTATTCAAAATGTATACGATGATGATGAAGAAACTGATGCTGAAAACAAGACTAACCTAACCTTCCACTATGTGTGGATTAAAAATCTGTCTAGGCTAGTTTCAAAGCAGCTTAGTAAAATGCATGGGATAAAATATATTTGCTACCGATGCCTTCACTACTTCTACACCACAACGGGCCTAGATAAGCATGTAGAAGATTGTAAGGAAATGAATACAACTCGAGTGAGACTGCCAAAAGAAGGGGAAACAACTCATTTTAAAAATTGGTCTAATAAGGAAAAGGTTCCATTTATTGTATACGCGGATCTTGAATGTATGTTGGAGCCTATTCGGAAGAAGAAGGATACTCAGACTCAGAAAACTCATTCCTACCAAAGACACATCCCTTACAGTATCGGATACTATGTCAAATGTACCTACGATGATTCTTTATCTTTCTATAAATCATATACTGGTTTGGATTGTCAAAAATGGTTTGCAAGCGAGATGAAACAGTTTGCTGAAGATGTTGAGACAGTCTTCCTTTGTCCTCTTCCAATGGACCCACTAACAGCAGATGAAGAACTCGAATTCCTGGCAACCACCAACTGCCACGTTTGTGAGAAACGATTTCAAACCAAGGACATCAGAGTACGTGATCATTGCCACCTGACGGGTATATATCGTGGACCAGCTCACGAAGACAAACCTGAATTATCAGGATAGTCACGTCATTCCAGTAGTTTTTCACAATCTCAGTGGGTATGATAGCCATTTTATATTAAAAAACTTAACTGCAGATTTCGAAGGTCGTGTGGAGCTGCTTCCAATAAATAAGGAAAGGTATATATCGTTTACCAAGAATGTGGAGGATAATTTAGTTAAATTCAGATTTATAGACTCATTTCGGTTTATGGCATCTTCGCTAGATTCGCTAGCGAGTAATCGTCATAATTTTCCAAATTTAAAATCACAATTTCAGAATTTACCTGAAAATAAGTTAAATTTACTTACTCGTAAGGGAGTATTCCCATATGACTACATAGATGATTCGAGCAAATTAAATGATACAAAATTACCCAAAAAGTCAGAATTTTATAATAAACTAAATGATGTAGATATCAGTGACGAGGATTATGCACACGCTTTGAACGCTTGGAATTCTTTTACCTGTCAAAATTTAGGAGAGTACGTAGTACCTCAAAACAGATATTATGTTGTTAGCCGACGTATTTGAAACGTTCAGAGCAAGTTGTCTCAACACTTACAAGTTGGATCCAGCTCATTATTATACCTTACCTGGAGATACATGGGATTGTATGCTCAAGTACACAGACATTAATCTAGAACTGTTAACTGATATAGATATGATTATGTTCATTGAGCGTGGAATAAGAGGTGGATTAAGTCAGTGTTCAAAGCGGTACTCTAAAGCCAACAATAATTACATACCTGAATATGACCCCAATAAACCAAATACATTTCTTGGATATTTTGATATTAATAATCAGTATGGTTGGGCAATGTCTCAGTTCCTCCCTTATGGAGGATTTGAATGGGTGGAGGGTGATATAAGTAAGTTAAACTTAAATATTCCAATAGATAATTCTTTTGGATACATTCTCGAGGTTGATTTAGAGTACCCTGAAATTATTCATGACAATCATTCAGACCTTCCATTTTGCCCTGAGCATCGCGCACCACCAAATTCAAAAGAAAAAAAACTAATGGGGTGTTTATCAAATAAACAACGATATGTTCTCCATTATCGTAACTTACAACAGATTTTAGAAAACGGGTTAAAATTAATAAAAATTCATCGGGTACTAAAATTTCAGCAATCCGATTGGTTAAAATCTTATATAGATTTAAATACCAATTTGAGAACGGCTGCAAGAAATGAATTTGAAAAGAATCTATTTAAACTTATGAACAACGCAGTATTCGGGAAGACAATGGAGAATATCCGTAAACACTCTATTGTGAAACTGCTCACAAAATGGGAGGGGCGATACGGTGTTGAAGCATTTATTTCAAAACCAAATTTCAAATGGTCAACAATTTTTTCTGAAAATTTAGTTGCCATGGAGCTTAATAAATTGGAGGTATATTTTAATAAACCTATCTACGTTGGTATGTGCATTTTAGACATTTCCAAAATAAAAATTTATGACTTTCATTACAACTATATGAGATCACGATTTGGTGATAAGGCTAGGGTTTGTTATACTGACACAGACTCACTCATTTATGAAGTTGAATGTCCTAATTTGTATGATGTAATCCGGACCGATGCATTAGATTTCTTTGATACTAGCGACTATCCTGACGATAATATTTACGGCATTAAACCTGTCAATAAAAAGGTGTTGTTTGAAGGACGAGAACTGTGGAAGAATAATGACCGAGTTTGTGGGATTAAGGTCAAAGATGTACGCTTACAGGGTAGAGGGTAAGGATAAAGATAAAAAGGTAAAAGGAGTTAAGAAGAATATCGTTAAAAATAGAATTACCTTTGACGATTTTCAAAAGTGCCTATATACTCATGAGGAGACAATTGTTAATCAGAATTTCATACAGTCTAAAAAACATAATGTCTTTAGTGTTACTCAAGGAAAAATAGCCCTTAGTGCCAATGACACTAAAAGATTTATTTGTTCAGATAACGTTTCAACACTTCCATGGGGGCATTACTCAATCATGAGATGTGATTAGTAACACTATAGCTATGATTATCTAATAATAAAGCTAATGCGTACATGAAAGAGTGAAACATTGTAAAGCATCTGGAAATATTATTATATATAAGAAACATGCAAATTGTAGGTATGTAAATATTAAAAGTTTACTGTGCTGATAATAATTGTAATTGTAAATGTATTTTATATTTATATTACAATTTCATCAAACGGTCACACATATGTATTGATTCAAAAAATATTCGTAGAGACAAAACCTACCATCTGGAAGTATTATATAATGTAATAAACATGTAATTTGTAGGTATTAAAAGTGTACTTTGCTGATAAATGTAAAGAATAAAAAATGTAATTTGTATTTATATTAGAATTTCATGAAACCGTAAACCGTATATGAATGTGTAAAGGAATCTATAATAGTGAATTTAGAACCTGTTCAAATTGTTTTAAAAATATTCGTGAGGGAAAAACCTACCAAGTATTGACAAAGGAGGAGATGAAACCGTCTCAACGAAGGGGAGATTCTGCACAGACTTCGCTTCCTTATGTATGAATATTGTTTTTTAAAACAATTGAATAATTATTGTATACCCTAATGTTATATAATAATGTTATATATACATATATAACACTTGAAATAAATATTTCTACCCAATTATGTGTTTTAATTACCCTATAGAGAAAACAGCCTCTTCCTTATAATGATGTTATTTAGACGTGTTGACTTGCTGGTACACATACAACGTTCCGTTTATCCGCTTAGCGCCTCCATTTACCCTCTTAGCGCCTCCATTTATCCTCTTAGCGCCTCCATTTATCCTCATAGCGCCTCCATTGATCCGCTTAGCGCCTCCATTTATCCTCTTAGCGCCTCCATTTATCCTCTTAGCGCCTCCTTTTATCCTCTTAGCGCCTCCATTTATCCTCTTAGCGCCTCCATTTATCCTCTTATTCCTCTTAGCGCCTCCATTTATCCTTTTAGCGCCTCCATAGCGCCTCAATACCATCACATGAGGCATCTTCCATGCAATTTTACTTATCTTAATTTTCGGTTTATCTGTACTTGTTACAGGATTATTGACTACAGCATTCAAATCAGAATTATGGAGATACCAAACAAACGGCTCTCATTTGACTTACAACAGTGACCTGACAAACAAAAAAACCAACGATTCTGTCAGTCAACCTGACAATTTGTGTCAGTCAACCCGTTCATTGTGTCAGTCGACCTGACAAAGAAGACGAAAAGTGGTTTCATCTTATGTATCTATATAAGTATGGGCTTGATTTTCAATGACAGAGCTTCCTCTACATTCCGCGATTATCGCAAAAATTTCAACCAACAACAACAATGCGGAGATATATCAGAAAGTAGTGACGTGATAGTATTAGATAGTAATATTCGACAGTGCATATGATGATAAAAGAGTTATCAATTATTTATACATCTACTATAACTATTCTTATCTCTGACGTCAGCAACTGATAAGAAACCAACATATTTCTTTCTTCGAAACATTTGCTGGAATGTTGGAATGCTGGAATTTTGATTAGATATCGCGACAGCAGACGCGTGAGGTCGAATGACGTCACAGAGGCCCCGTATGGAAGCTCATAACTCAAGGTCGGTACGGCGCCGTGTCATGCAATTATAAATAAACAACCGCAAGAGGCCGCGTGGCCGAACGGATTAGGACGGCGGACTCGCGTTCTCGTCTGTCCGAGTTCGAGCCACCGGGCAGGCGGGCAATTTCTTAAAAACTAAATAATAATAAATAATTCAAATTAGTTCCTAAATGGCCGGCAGGTGGCGCATTCGACAAAACGCACAAAATGGCCGGACAGGTGGCACGCAAATAATAAATAAATTCAAATTAATTCACGAAATGATCGACAGGTGGCGCCCTCAACACTGTGACCGCAAGGATGACGCTCGTAATGACGTAATTGATATCGGCTATCCTTGACACACTAACCATCTGACTATAGCTATCTCTTTCTACCTGGACCGGAAGTAAAACGAATTTATACCCCCCTTTGAATTAACCCGTAAAATTGCGCTCGAACTCCTATAGCTTATCTACTCTTGGTGTCAAACGCTAATGTTTTGACACTAACTTCTGTCAATATAAGCTGCGTTCGCATATTGCATTACACTTTTTACATCCAATAACACGTAAGTGTCATTTGGACGGTGTACCCGGTGTCAGCGGAGTACAATATCCGAACGCAGCTTTAATCGACATATCTGTCTAGTTCTAGTAGTTCTATTTTACTGCAGACATGGCCGATCTCGAACAAATAGTCTCATGCAGCTAAACTATTAATTTTATATATAGTATGATAAAGTCATGTGCCTGGCCACATCAGATTTTTTTAAATTTAATTGTAATGCAATAACATCCAGTAGTTCTCATAATCTCCTAATGTATTACGCGATGTAACTAAAAAAATCTGATGTGGCCAGGCCATGACTTTATCATACTATATATAAAATTAATAGTTTAGCTGCATGAGACTATTAGATCGAGATCGGCCATGTCTGCAGTAAAATAAAACTACTAGAACTAGACAGATATGTCGATTAAAGCTGCGTTCGGATATTGTACTCCGCTGACACCGGGTACACCGTCCAAATGACACTTACGTGTTATTGGATGTAAAAAGTGTAATGCAATATGCGAACGCAGCTTATATTGACAGAAGTTATTGTCAAAACATTAGCGTTTGACACCAAGACTACCTACTGTCATTAGAATCAAAAAATCTGACAAATCCTGGCTACTAGTTTTCATGCAGTACAACCGATCTCGTAGATATAGAATTTGCCCATGCAGCTAAACTATTGATTGTACCAAAAAATGTCATAGTGATAAATTATTCAGAATTTCCTCATCTTTAATTTATTATTTAACTATTTCGACGAAATTCCAGAAATGGCGGCTTATTTGCAAAATCTTTCAAAAATGCTAAGACTAAACCTCCAGTTCCTTTGGACCCTCATCAACAGAAAGCTTTTCAGCTCTAAGTTTGGTAATGACACTTCTAAATATGAAGTTTCGTCCCGATACCTTTAGTATTCTCTCCGGAATCGTCGCCACAAAAAACGGGTACACACACACACACACACACACACATACACACACACACACACACACACACACAGACTTTTTTGTATCTTGGTCAAAAATGTTCAGGGGACCCAAAAAGACATATTTCCGCTAAAATCTCAAATTTTTTTTTTTTTTGCTGTTCCATTAACCATTAACACAAATATATTAATTAAAGAAAGTACACATTATGAATTAACATAATTTCAAATGATATAAAACAAGCGGTGCCTTGCGCCGTGGGCGCTTATCCGAAATTGTATTTACAAATTTGAAATCTTTACAATTTACCCGCCAGTGAGTGAATAGCTTGGCGGGTATATTTTTAAAAACAAACAACGATAAAACAATAAAAATGCTTTACTAAAATATTTAAAATAACGTAAAACGTTTTGATCTAAATATTATTGAATAAAGTTTCATGACTAAGTTTGGTCATGAAACTTCTAAATATGAAGTTTCGTCCCGATACCTTTAGTATTCTCTCCGGAATCGTCGCCACAAAAATCGGGTACACACACACACACACACACACGCACACACACACATACACACACACAGACATTTTTTATACCTTGGTCAAATATGTTCAGGGGACCCAAAAGGACATATTTCCGCTAAAAACTCAGAATTTTTTTTCGGCATGATTACAATACTTTATAATACTGCGTATGATAAAGTAAAAATCTTAAACAATATGTGACTCTGCTTGTTAAAATCAGAGTAAAATATTGCAATAGCAAGCGCGCGCTATCTAAATCTTAAAATAAGCATCTTTTTGTACATACCGCCGGCAAACGGAAGCAGGATGCGGGCGACACGACGGCTCAGTTTTTCTCGCTTCGAATATACTGACTACTGGCGCCAACTATGCTTTGTATTTGCCTGCTTACTCTAAACACCGCCCCTACTAGGGCGGTCGCCCATATAGCTGATGTGGCGGAAGTGTGATAGTGATGTGGCACTGATATGGTGCAGTGGCCAATGTAAACAAATGCATGAACGCCCACCAAGGTGATACGGCAGTGTCATGTAACTGTCGTGGTACTGGATCGGATTCCACTCGTCTCTCAATGTTTAGTTTAATCTCGAGTGGCAAGTGCGCCAAACGCCCCTCGCCCGTCGCTGCTCCTGTCAATAACGGCTCAGCTTCGTGTGCTGTTTCGGTTTGTTTACTATTTTTGTTTTGTTTTGTTTATTGTGTTATGTAAAAATCATTGTGTGATGAGTAACATATAAATGCAAGAAATAATGTATGTGATAAACGATAGAAATATTTTCCTAGGTGAGTAAAAATTAAAATCATAACCTATACCTATCTGATGACCTGTATTTTTTTCAGATTCCATTCAAGCCACCCTAATATATTAAATATATGGAATAATAAGAAGCAAACAGTGGAAATTTTTAAATATAGCAAATTGTGTGGTCCAGTCCATGTGCAGTCATGCTTGGCAACGACTGTGACAATTACACTACGTTCAACAGGTTGGCTATTGAACATAGCTGCACCTGCATCCAGTGTTTTTAATTTCTACCACATTTGCAACAAAAACGCAATAGACATCCCAAAAGCTATTTTAGTCTCTAAATCTTGATCTCGGCTCTTGCGTTGATATGTCCAAGCCTGCCGTAAGTAATTATTTTCTTAACCTCTATTACTTATTTCAAAGTTAGATTTCACGAAGCAATAACAAAATTGTTTTATTTTCAGAATATTCAATTCTACACACCTCATCAATAAAATTTGAAACGGACCCTGTAGAGACAGAGACTGTCCGAACTAAATGGAAAAATATAACGCTCCAATAAAAAGTTTGCCGCAGAAGATATCAACGTTAAAGCGATTACTCGATGAAAGTTTATTTTTGTTATAATTAATAATTTTTGGAATTATTTATATTTGTACCGGTAAATTTATCAATATCACTTTATTCTCAACAAAACAATAATTGAATATATGTATTACATTAGTAATTGTTTTTTTTATAACGATCCTATTTCCATACATTTTCAACAATTAAGTATTGACTTCTTGACTATTACAATAACTGTCAAACAAATATTTCCTCTCTATACCTAACTTGTAAATTAACTAAAAAACCTAAACTTAAAAAGGCATAAAATATTATTTATGTACATTTCGAACGACATAATATGTAATGAATGTTTGTTCATATTTAGGAAATTGGTGATAATTCATACCAGTATAGGAATGAGCGCCATTTAGCGGACGTACCGCGCACTCTTATAACATTACAGTTTACATACATATCTTACTAACCGATTAGTAAGTATTGGCAAACTGTACGATTTTTTTTATTTCGCAGTGGGATATAGGAATAATGTGGGAACGTAATGCAAGATTTAATTTTGTTTGTTCTTCATATGTGTGAAATTAGTATGGCGGCATGCGAAACAATTCCATCTAGCGGACTATTATAATATTACAGAATGAGACACTGACGCAGTGAAAGAACAAGCGCTGCCTGCCAGCACGCCACCTAAGTGGGCGTTGAACCACGCAATCGTCATTTCACAATCTAGCCAAAGACTAGACATATAAGACTGGCCACTCCGCGCCAATACTTTGATCTTTATGACCTGCCGCTCAGGGACCTTGTCCCTTTAATTTGGTTTAGCTTTCGGGCGGGAAGTTTGAATGAATTATTTTGAGTTTAGTGTTTTGATATTCAAATGTCAATTATAATCATTGAAATAAGTGACGTACTCACTGGTCTAATGCTGTTCAAGTTCGAGACCGACTAACTACTTGAAAACATGAAAAGAAATATCGCAATAACTACCGATCAGATAACCAACAAATGTTAACGTCAAAACAAGTGTTGTTTGAGGTTAGAGTTGCCGGTTGGGACAACAGCTGATTTTAAAATCCACGCGCTATTTTGTCGATTTCTACCGAGTACTCACGAATGGGCTTTAATGGTAGTAAACGTAGTTCCTTTTTCGAGTGGCCAGTCTTATATATCTAGTCTTATCTAGATCTAGCCACACTTATACTTCCCCAATATCACTTGCCACTGCCACAACCACGCTTCCGCCATACCACCTACATGGGCGACCTGCCTTTTAAGACGACACTGAGGCATAAAGTTTACGATTTGCCGTTGGTGGGGGAAAAGCCGAAAACGCCCACATAAAGAACATTGCAACCGAATATTTCGTTTCGGAGTTGCGATGTTATCAGAACGGAGCCTTAGGGTCATAATTTATAAAAACCTATCATAGTTTTTAAATGTTTATTTAATTTAGACTGTGTATTAGTGAATCACCATATACAAATAATAAGATTATTGAAGTACGTAGGCTTTCACGGCCAGAATCATTTAGAAAATAAACTTCTTCCGGGTTATGCCGTGTGTCAAGATTTGTAAATGCTGACGTTTCGCGAACCATGTTGCTCGCTTCTTCAGAGCTAATTGATTACTGGTAATAAAAACTGAATAATGGAATTCCATCTGAATACAGTGTTCAGTTAGCTCTGAAAAAGCGAGCGACTGGTTCGCGAAAGGTCAGCATTTACAAATCTTGACACACGGCATAACCCGGAAGCAGTTTATTTTCTAACTAATACTATTAATTCGAAAGCAGTTTTTGTTGTAAGAATGTTGATACTTTGTGTTTTAAATGTATGTGCAATGCTTAATGCATTAACACCAGCAACCAAATCTTCTGCTCTTATTCCATACTCTTAACAACAGCACAGAAGGAGTATGCAGCTTTGGAGATCTGAAACAACAGCACGTTACCCATGTACTCCATGCAGAATATCTATCTACTATGCATTAGAGTGGGTCGAAAAAAATAAATTTTCTTTTTTCGAAACGCTCTAGTGCGGAAAAGTTGCCATTGGTAATAAGAAGAACGCAAAAGAAAAAAATTAAATCGGTTAACACCTTCCGTTCGCGCATCGTACTTAAAGTTAATGAAAAATTGCAAAACTCGCGCCTTTATTGTATTATTTTTAGTTACTTAAAACTTACTTAATAAGCACGCATTATTTTTTTATGATTGTTTTAAGGTTCATATAATCTAAATAAATTACATTCCGATCAATAATCTACTTTTTTCCGTTCGCACAACGTCTTAGAAAAAGCAGAAATTCACCAATATTTCGAAATTTTCATTTGTAACTCTTCGCTCGTTTTGCTAGAACAAAACGAACCAGAACTCACTTCAAATAGATTGAACGGGTTTGAACTAGATTGAACCGTGGAATGGACACACCCTCCCTTATTCTGCCGCACTCCTCCACCACACCAACTCGGCCTTCTATTCGCCAGCCTACATTTTTTTTCCTACATTTTAATGAGCTTCCATTTCGCCATATTTTCCAACATATTGATGGTCAAACTGCAGGGCCTAAATCTTTTAGTGAGCCAATAGGGCAGCAGCTCACTTGCTGTGAAAAACTCCCTGTGGTCGATTATGAACCCATAGATTGTTCGATTCCTGATATAGACAGAAATTTGTTGAGAAAAGACCAACAGTATTTGTTGGACATTTCAAATGCAATCACCTTGAGTCATTGTCCAGAAGACCTGGCAAATCGGGACTCTGGTCCTTTGTCCCATTCCAGATGGCTAACTGCGGCCAACCGAGTCCTTAGGTTGTATATAAGTTCATCAGATCCATCCGGAAACTTAACAGAAATAGTAATCCAAACATCACGGTGTTTATCCGACGAATTACTTCAAGTTGTAGATCCATTAATACAGCGAAATGTGTTCTTTGCTCACCCAGAGAATGTTCTGTTGGCAATGCTTGTCGATGAAAGAGAACATATTCGGGAGCTCGGTTACAGAAGGATCTTAAAAGCAAGACAAATAGTACCAAAGAAGAGAGCTGTTAGAAATTTCGTACCACCGAAGATAAACTTTCAAGCTTCCGATTATACTAAAATTATTTATTGGAATTCTTGTACTGTGTATCCTCCCCCAATACTGCGGGACTTAAGTGAATATGATATTAAATCACTCATCAATTCTGACACTACGCTGATCAGAGAAATACAAAAGTTTCCCTGTCACACCCAGGCTGTGGAGAGGTGCGTCAAACTTGTCACAGAAGCCTCGAATAAAGTATGTGGACATGAAGTCAGAGATGGCTATATTAGGCAACACTGCACTCTAGATCGGTTATGCCTAATTTCTCAAAAAAATCGGATGGATCTGATGAACTTATATGCAACCTAAGTACTCGGTTGGCCGCAGTTAGCCATCTGGAATGGGACAAAGGACCAGGGTCCGGATGTGCCAAGTCTTCTGGACAATGTCCCAAGGTGATTGCATTTGAAATGTCCAACAAATACTGTTGGTCAAATTTATGTCTATATCAGGAATCGAACAATCTGTGGGTTCATAATCAACCATTGGGAGTTTTTCACAGCAAGTGAGCTGCTGCCCTATTGGCCCACTAAAAGATTTAGGCCCTGCCGTTTGACCATCAATATGTTGGAAAATGTGGCGAAATGGAAGCTCATCAAAATGTAGGGAAAAAAATGTAGGCTGACGAATAGAAGCCCGAGTTGGTGTGGTAGAGGGGTGCGGCAGAGTAAGGGTTGGTGTGTCCATTCCACGGTTCAATCTAGTTCAAACCTGTTCAATCTATTTGAAGTGAGTTCTGGTTCGTTTTGTTCTAGCAAAACGAGCGAAGAGTTACAAATGAAAATTGCGAAATATTGGTGAATTTCTGCTTTTTCTAAGACGTTGTGCGAATGGAAAAAAGTAGATTATTGATCGGAATGTAATTTATTTAGGTTATTTGAACCTTAAAACAATCATAAAAAACTAAAGCGCGCTTATTAAGTAAGTTTTGACTAACTAAAAAAAATGCAATAAAGGCGAGAAATTTGCAATTTTTCATTAACTTTAAGTACGATGCGCGAACGGTAGATGTTAACCGATTTAATTTTTTCTTTTGCGTTCTTCTTCTTCTTACCAATGGCAACTTTTCCGCACTAGAGCGTTTTGAAAAAAGAAAATTTCTTTTTTTCGACCCACTCTACTATGCATCTCAACATATTTAAGATCACAAACCGAGACAAAAGTTGAAAGGCTGATCGGCTGAAACTTTCCGATAGTGAAGTAAATTGGTTTTTGCATCCTGACCATATTGATCATGATGCTGCGCTTGTAAGAAATGTCCGAGGTATACCAATCAGCGTAAAATAAACCATTTGCAACATCTTGGGCCTGAAAATTTAAGTTTGGTTCGCGTGTTTAAGTTTATGTTTATATTTGCTCACCTCACTGGCTAATTCACTGCCATAGTATGAAAACATGAATAGTTCTGCTGTAACAGCTGCGAAATATAGAAATTCCATCAAAAACTTAATGCTTAGTATTGGTAACTGAAATTATAAGAAATCTACAATTTTAAAACCGTTTATAAGACTCTAAACTGACCGTTGTCACCATGTATAGACACAGGCACATAGTTCCAAGTGAAAACAACGTTTGCCCTAAAATTATATAGGTAAACATTGCTTCCATATCTTCACACGATCTGTAAAAAAAATATTTTGTTTTTATTGCAGTAGACTATTTCGTATACTTACTTTATGAGTACTTGAACACGACTCGTTACTTCTCTTATTTCGTGATGCATTTGTTTCGTTAACAGTTCGCAATCCATCTCCAAATTTGGTGCATTTATTCCAAGTTTCTTTAGAGATTTTTTACGAATTGACATGAATGATTCTTGAACTACACGGAATTGTAAAGCTATGTAGCTAAGTATGCCGACGTAATACATATCAAATCCTGAAACATAGTTTAGTATGATTATTAGGATCATCAATGGTTTTCAACTCAAAAATTAAATTGTAGTAGTTGGGCTTTTTAAGAATATTTTCACGTTTTGGGGTTGGTGGTTATCCCTTTGTGGGTAACCACATTTTAAATGTACTTGTATACTCATTTGGGGATGGAACAGATGGTAGATTTGCCGAAGGAATTAAGATCGTCTAACGAGAACGGGTTATACCCGTTATTCAATGAAGCTATTTATTACGATGTTGTCTTTGACCTGAACAACATGATAACTGACTTTAACTTACTCGTTATAAATCAGTTCAGTAACTGTTATGAAGTGGTTACAAAACATAATAGTTTAATCTTTGATAATTTTCGATGATGCTGGGTTATAAGCGACCTTCATAGTGGCCGTGTTTATGTTTGTTGTTGATCGTAGCACACTCCCTAGTGCCAGGTTACAAAAACACAAGCTAACCTTCCGGATTGGTAATGTTTTGTGTAATAAATGACCTTCTGTGACAATATCTTGCTTTGTTTTGGACAATAAATTGTTTCCTGTTTATGCAGTGCTTTTTAACTTCCTTTTGATAGGTTTACAGTTCAGTTATCTCTGAAGAAGCGAGCAACATGGTTTGCTAAACGTCTACAACTTTGACGTAACCCTGAAACAATTTAGTTACGTCCTGCTTCTGGTTATGGTTATAATCGTTCTGGCCATGAAAAACTACCCAATTAAGTAGACATTGAATAGTCGCTATACCATATCACATTGTGAAAAACCTGTTTCCTCCAACATCCTTCGTTTTCGTTTTAGGGCATCCTTGCACCATGCATCCAGACACAAGTTGTTTGCATGTGAATAAGATAAAACAATCTGAGAAATCTAGTTTAGGAGATCTTAACGGTCAACTGAACACTACAATCTATGCGGATGTCCTAGATATGCCCAAAGGCAATGTGCCAACTGCGTACAATTTCAATAATCCAACTGAAATGATTATCTACCATCGCAGACGTACGACAGCTCTCAGACAATTCATAATGTGGTACACTGACGAATTACGAACAGATGAAGTTGCTGTAGGTGTGGCCGAACCAATCACCTGGAGAACTTTCTGTGGAGGAATACACTAGCTGCCACTAGATTGGGGTGATAGTGCCCTCCGAAAAGTTCGTTTTTTGGCCACATATGTATGTATTTTTTTTATTTGAATGACTGAACTCTGCTTCCAATTAAACTATCATATTCATATTATATACTATTCATTTGCAATACATTAATAGTACCTAATAGTTTAGCTTACAGATAAATATAATGAATAAGATGAATATGAATAAGATATAAATTTTGGGGTGTTCTGCAAAGATTTTATATAGATTATGTAGATGGAGTATCCATCTACTTATTATGTAGATGGAGTATCCATCTACTAATGTCTATCTAATACCTCTTTGTATTTATTATACCACTGCTCATTTTACCCACTTTACTATAAGACCATTTTGAACTTTCTAAACTATGAATATGTCTTATTTGACATTACATTTAAGAAAGGTATTTTATGCTTTACCTATATATTTGGTTGTTTTTTAATAAAAAAAACTAAACTAAAAAGCGCCCGAAAATGGTGAACTTTTTTTAGCTTGTCTTAGAAACACGATACAAAAGGCACCATACAAATCCGAGCATATGTATAACCCAAGAGTCAGGACCTGAGGTATTTTTATACCCCCCACATTCACTGTGGTTAGGGGTATATTGAGTTTGCCACAAATATCCGTCTGTCTGTCAGTCTGTGTACACGATAACTGCCGTAATTTTGAAGTTATTGATCTGAAATTTGGTATACAAGCTTATCTATTAAAAAGTAAGGGCAAGTTCGTGAATGGGCAAAATCGGTTAACTTCTTCTTAATATTTTACGGTGGGGGGTATTTTAACTTCAGCACGGCTGAAGATAATTTTCTTACTAGTTACACTTAAAAAGTGCACTCCACTACATTAGTTTGTTAAACGAAAGGTAGCTACGTATTAATTTTATACTTTATTTTATATTGTTAAATATACCTTTCTATAAGATCCCTTTCCAATACCTCAAGATTTGGACAATGTTTTAAATACCTAATTGAATGTCTGTTTGTGGATATTATAGATTTATTTTTTTTTACCTTTTTTATTAATTTAACTGTAATAAAATAACATCCAGTTTTCATAATCACCTAATGTTAATTAGAAACTAGTAAGAAAATTATCTTCAGTCGGGCCGAAGTTTAAAGACCCCCACCGTAAAATAATAAGAAAATAAATAAAAATAAGGTAGGTGTGGCCGGACCAATCACCTGGAGAACTTTCTGCAGAGGAATACACGAGCTGCCACTAGCCCAACGCCTCCAGTAAGTTCTCTCAAACGATCACTCTCTAACGTCATTGGGCTATTGAAGTACCCAACGGAGAAACACGGTCACCCTACAGGAGTCTAAGAAGTCTAAGAATCTTAAAGCAACATCTTAGAGGCGATAACACGCCCCACTACAGCAGGTAAACGGTTTGCTAAGAAAACTTGGTTCACTCCGGAAAAATACATGGGCTATGAACGGCTTCAAACCGTTTAAAGTCATATCGCCCAATAAGCATCACCTCACAATCTGTGCGGATGTCCTAGACATTCCCAGTGATTATCCACGATCGCAAAACGTTGGGGTGAAACTACTGCAGTTCTTAGACAATTTAACAATGTGGTACACTAATGGATCAAAAGCAGAAGATTGAGTTGACATAATGGTGACCGGACCAAAGTACATCCTATCTAAAGCCATGGGTAATACACTCATCTTTCAAGCGGATCTACACGTCGTTGAACTATGCGCCCAATAATGCATACGAAGGAATCTAAGTCAAAGCGTGCACCTGCTCAGACAGCCAAGCAGCACTAAGGGTGAGTATATCAATCTTATGCAAATCGAAAGCTGCGAGCAATACTTACGCCAAATGGCAAAAAAACAACAGGCTCCACCTGCGGTGGGAACCAGGACATGAAGGAGTTAAAGGAAATGAAACTGCCGATAGACTTTCACAGCAAGGATCTAAGCTCCCTTTTACAAACCCTTTGCAGGTCTCCTAACAGGACACTGTCTTCTCATAAACTACCTACATCAAAATGGGACAGACCCGAAACTGCAGAGCACATACTACGTGGAACGTACTACCTGGAGTAGGCACACTAGAACCGACAGAACTGGTACAACTACCTTCTAGAAGCATCATAGACTTTATAAAAAGACAACTCATCAATGGACTCGTTGGGGGAAATTACAAACAATAGTTGACGTAATTCGAAAGATTGGAAAGTCAAGCGACCCACATAGCAACATAACATAATAACAAACTTGTTGGGTGGTCTATACTAATCTTAACGTCGTCAAGCAAGAAAGCGCATAAAAGTAATAGAGGCTGTTTAAAAAGCCTAAAACAATAAATAGTCTTTACTACGACCAAAAACAAGTTAATCCACTGCAAATATTGACACGGTCTAAACTCAAAGAGTAGTTGCTGAATCCTTTACGATATGCGCGAGTATACTTTACCTGCAATTAGCAAACCTGGTTGAAAAGTTGGATGCCACTGGAATAGAATAGCCAGTAAATACTTGAATCCCACAGACCCACATAGCAACATAACATAATAACAAACTTGTTGGGTGGTCTATACTTATCTTAACGTCGTCAAGCAAGAAAGCGCATAAGAGTAATACAGGCTGTTTAAAAAGCCTAAAACAATAAAGAGTCTTTACAACTAGACCAGGCAATAGAGACTTTTTCGTGACAAAAATAGTATCAGCAAGCCGCCGGTCCCAGGTCACGTGGAACAGTCCGTAGATGTATTGTGATGTGTTTTCGACTAGCAAATATCATTACTTTATCATTACTGTAAAAGCTGAGCCCATGGAGCAATCTTGATACTGTCAACAGACGAATTGTAGAGATGAAAAGACGAAAAAAAATGAACCGTACACGGACCCGATCGGATTAATATTAACGGGGGAAATTCGGAAGAACCGCAGAAATCTGCGGTTCTTTTATTCAAAAATTCATAACTCCGAGGTGGTCCGATTTTAATTTTTTTAACGTATTTCGAAAGTAGAAGTATTGTGCTACAAAACGTCTATTCTGATTTTGCGTTAAAATGTTGCGAAATAGGTGAAAAATGCTTGCAAACTTTCCGAAATCTGCCGCGCACTCAAAAGCTGTCGAGTAGTGGGGTAGGCGGCCGACTCGGGGAAGCGCGCAGCGCGTTGGGATTACTATAGATACGCGCTTCCTCGCGTCGGCCGCCTACCGCCTCTACTCGACCGGTTTGGAGCGCGCCGCAGATTTCGGTCAAGTTTGCAAGCATTTTTCGCCTATTTCGCAACATTTTAACGCAAAATCAGAATAGACGTAGCACAATACTTCTACTTTCGAAATACGTAAAAAAAAATAAAATCGGACCACCTCCGAAGCATCCAGGCTCGCCGAACTATATTGCATAAAAAAAATTCAAATCGCAATTGTGCAAAAACTAATCATCGGACAACGCCTGGGTTGTGCACACTTAAAGTACCCATCAATCGCTACTTTCTCGCGAAAAGCCTGCGTTACAACTGGCGAACTGGGGAAAATGGCGGAGTTATGAATTTATGAAAAAAACGCAGATTTCTCCGGTTCTTCCGAATTTCCTCCGTTAATATTAATCCGATCGTGTCCGTGTAGAGTTCATTTTTTTCGTCTTTTCATTCTCCACAATTCGTCGTCAAGCGAACAACAAAAAAAAGCACGATTTTTTTAGGTTTTTTGTTTATAACAATTTAAGTAATGATATGTGCTAGTCGAAAACACATCACAATACATCTACGGACTGTTCCACCTGACCTGGGACCGGCAGCTTGCTGATACTAATTTTGTCACGATAAAGTCTCTATTGCCTGGTCTAGTTGTAAAGAATCTTTATTGTTTTAGGCTTTTTAAACAGCCTGTATTACTTTTATGCGCTTTCTTGCTTGACGACGTTAAGATAAGTATAGACCACCCAACAAGTTTGTTATTATGTTATGTTGCTATGTGGGTCGCTTGACTTTCCAATCTTTCGAATTACGTCAACTATTGCTTGTAATTTCCCTCAACGAGTCCATTGATGAGTAGTATTTTTATAAAGTCTATGATGCTTGGAGACTTTTTGTCACGAAAAAGTCTCTATTGCCTGGTCTAAACGACCAAAAACAAGTTAAGCCACTGCAAATATTGACACGGTCTAAACTCAAAGAGTAGTTGCAGAATCGTTCAAGATATGAGCGAGTATACTATACCTGCAATTAGCAAACCTGGCTGGAAAGTTGGATGCCACTGGAATAGAATAGCCAGTAGATACTTGAATCTTGAATGTTGGTACTCAAAAGGTATCCAGCTGAGATAAGGTAATTTATTAGCAGTCGCCATCCCGGTGGAATTCGTAACATTTGCGTCATGGTCTTCCAGAAACGAATCAGCATTAAATAATGTTATGATGGCTCTACCTGATCCAATCACAGAAATAGCTAGAGCACAACCTGTAACAATTATTGTCCTCAATTTATTCGCAAGAACACCCTGCTTCCAAGACTTGTTCAGCTCGTGGTTTTCAGATAAATCCTGCTCTTCGTTGCTTTTCAAAGTGTCAAGTAACTTGAAGATCTGAGCTCTCTTGTAGTGCCATACGACCAATTTAGCAGTACCCCAGCTATGGGTGGTGACAAGTTTGATATAGTACATGAAAACCGTCAGATCGGATAGACTTTCATTGAATTTCATGTATTCGCATATCGGATAGAAAACGCCCGTATATGAGAAGATTATTACGTCGTAGACATAGTAGAATATTCGTTTGGATGGTTTGACTTGAGATACTGGGATCCACATTCCCGCCCATTTTAGAACTTTGTTATTTATATCCAAGTATTCATCCATTGTGGTTGACGACAAGAACATTCCTGTCAATTTAAGGATGACGTTCATATGGAAGTAATCATCCATTGTTGTTTACAAAGACAATATTGAGCAAGAATGATAAGTTACATGCATTAGTTTTAACCGATTATGTAAATGCTTGAAATAGTCCATGCTCAAAGGTGTAGTAAATAAAAGTGTAATAAAGACCTCTTTTTCCTTTGCAAATAATTTTATTTTAATGAGTACCGGTTTCGATCATACGATTATCTTCAGCTCAAATCTACAAAACATAATTAACATCAATTAGGGTAAAATCAATTAACAATTATTACAACTTACAAATCAGAGGTTAGAACAATTATAATATGTAATAAATAAACAAAAACTTACGGTCAATTCTTCAGAAACCTTATATACGTAAACGTCGCAATACATTTCAACACATTAAAATTATAATAAGCAGGAACGGCAAAAATCCAAAAAACGACAACACTCCACTTGCACGTCAAGGCGAATAAGAGGACGCGAGGTGGAAAATCGAATGGATTATAAACTCTATATGCGTGGTAATACACAGGTACGCATGCAACCAAGACAGCGCGGCGCGGCAAAGAAAATTCGAAGGAACTTCGAAATGTTAGACATTTTAAAAACACGCAAAATAAATAAACAAAAACAAAACATAGACCAGGCTAATGAACTAAGATAATGACAATACAGAGAAACAAAAACATCTTTCCAACAAATAAGTATATGAGCCAGACTAGACGACATGCATGAAAAGAGGTTTGTGAGTAAAATTTGTTTGATCATTAAGAAGCTTAATACTTCTGTCAGACTTATGCTTTTCTATTTGGTATTGTTCTAATAAATCAAGCTTATAGTTCTTTTTACACTTGTGAAGTAGTTTAGTGTTTTTATAATCTATGATGTGACCTGTATCCATTTTATGTTGATAAAGATTAGATGAATTTCTAGTTTGGTGCTCTAAAATGCGTTTGGAAATGGTTCGTCCAGTATGTAAATGTTATGCTATCATATTCAGGGTCATCAAACAGGAGCGTATGTCCACAAAATTTGGTTTTCGCTAACCGCACACCAAAATTTACTTCCACCTTCGCTGTGAAGCAAAGACATACGCTAGGAGCGCGTTTATTGGTTAGGTATTTATTCCAAAGATAAAACTTGCATCACACTACCATATTTTATCAGCCGCTGGTTACTGCCGTTTAGCAGCCTTCAGCAGCCACTTGAATAAGCCGCTGCTTCCACTACCAGCTGCTGAAGGTTTGAACTACTATTCTGGACCATTGTGGACGGCTGCTAACAGCCGGGAACAACCGGCGTATGGTAAAACTTCGTAGTGTGCCGCCGGCTTAACCAATAAGAATAATCTCTCGCTTTTCAAGTGGAAGTAAGTTTTGGTATGCGGTTAGCGGAAACAGTATTTTTTTCATATACGCTTCATTTTGATGCCCTGTATAGGCAAATTAAATAAGTGTATTGTTTATTGGTTTCCTATTACTTCTATGCAAGAATATTTAATTCAATTATCAAGCATCAAACTTATTTCGTTTAAAAAAACTATCCTATGATACCACACAACCTATCTTTACTGTGCTGTTTCTAAAGTTGGTACCATATTCCATCGCTCTGCAGCTACTTAACGGTACAATGCGTGTTGAATGAAAAACGAATAATACAAAAGTTTTCCATTTGTAGCCAACTTTATTGACAGATTGTATAATAAACTTAATCAAATATATAAATTAGTTGAGGGGGCTACAATAAAAAATCCCCGAAACATGTGACTACCACTCCAAGAAGCCTAACCCTTTGAACTATTGAAATTATAAAAATAGAGCATATGATGTGTGATGGAACTAAAAACAAAATATTTTTCAAATAGAGAAATCCTAAACATGGGAAATTTCCTGCTATCCGAATCGATACGAACTTTTTAGGTAACAGTTCCATTTGAATAGATTATGCATAAATACAATTTTATTGTTGCAGTGGGATTGGTACAAAATGGACCGAAACGCTATGTTTGTGCAAAAAATGTGCTTTCATCAATCAAATTTGCAGGGTTTAGCGGTCCTCTGCTTGCTGACGCTAGTTTTCTTCTTGAATAGGTTCGTTACCACCATTTCTATTGGTTTATGTTAGTAAAAAACTTCTCAAATAAACATTATAATGAATTCTGGATGTCCCAACCAGTAGGTAGCCATAGTTAAAATTTTGATATAACATACAGGCTGATTGGCAAATGAGAAAATGTTATATTGGCCCAAGAGGAAAGCATCACTTTTTCGAAATGAAATTGAAAATGTTATAGAGAAAAGTTGTCTTATATTTAATTTTATGCCCAGATTACAAATTTCAATGTTGAATTGTAGATTAATTATTATTTTTACTTTATCATACGCAGTATGTAAAGTATTGTAATCGTGCCAAAAAAAATTTTTGAGATTTTAGCGGAAATATGTCTTTTTGGGTCCCCTGAACATTTTTGACCAAGGTACCAAAAAATGTCTGTGTGTGTGTGTGTGTGTGTGTGTGTATGTGTGTGTGTACCCGTTTTTTTGTGGCGACGATTCCGGAGAAACTACTAAAGGTATCGGGACGCAACTTCATATTTAGAAGTTTCATAACCAAACTTAGAGCTGAAAAGCTTTCTGTTGAAGAGGGTCCAAAGGAACTGGAGGTTTAATCTTAGCATTTTTGAAAGATTTTGCAAATAAGCCGCCATTTCTGGAATTTCATCGAAATAGTTAAATAATAAATTAAAGATGAGGAAATTCTGAATAATTTATCACTATGACATTTTTTGGTACAATCAATAGTTTAGCTGCACGAGCAAATTTTATTTCTACGAGATCGGTCGTACTGCATGAAAACTAGTAGCTAGGATTTGTCAGATTTTTTGATTGTAATGACAGTAGGTAGCCTTGGTGTCAAACGGTAATGTTTTGACAATATCTTCTGTCAATATAAGCTGCGTTCGCATATTGCATTACACTTTTTTCACCCAATAACACGTAAGTGTCATTTGTACGGTGTACCCGGTGTCAGCGGAGTACAATATCCGAACGCAGCTTTAATCGACATATCTGTCTAGTTCTAGTAGTTTTATTTTAATGCAGGCATGGCCGATCTCGATCAAATAGAGTCTCATGCAGTTAAATTATTAATTTTATATATAGTATGATAAAGTCATGTGCCTGGCCACATCAGATTTTTTTTATTTATAACGAATTAAGTAATTTAACAAAACATTTGCTCTACATGTTGCCCTCCTACAGCTACACATTTTCCAATCTTCTGCTAAACTCTTGATATACCAAATCAATCGTTTCTACTTCATTTATTACAACTATTGGTTCTATATTTTTTAAAAATTTTTATATTCAATTTTATCATGACTATTATTGGGATACATCTCTTTTGAAAACCCCACAGAAATAAAAGCAATCCGGCGTTAAATCAGGTGAACGCGGTGGCCATCCTACAGGTCCGAATCGTCCAATCCATTTATTGGGCAAATGTTCAATTAATCCCTGACTTGATATGCCTGTAGTTGACGTTTACCTTATTATATTTTTGAGAACTGGTTGTAATACGTATATTTTCATCTTCTTGAAATCAATATCTGCAATTCTGTGAACTAACAACTCCATTTGTGGCAAACGTCGCGTCGTCAGAGAAAATTCTGATCGACGAGCATGATCTCCTTCTACTAAAGTGTATACTAGACTGGTTTATAAGGATAAAGTTGATTTGAAAAGATCGTTTGCAGGTGGTTTTTACTAATGTTCAACTCTCGAGGTCTTTGCTTCAACGACATTTTTGGACAAGTGTTCACGGAATCAAGAGCTTACATAGCACCTGCATCATTTCCACCATTTAGCTGTTTTTTTAAATATATTTCACTCACGTCTCCTGTTGCATGAAATTATTTAACCAATTTACGAACACAATTTACAGAATCGTATACCTCACGGTATTTTCTGTTAAAAACTTCAATAGCACGGTTGTAAGATACACTATCTATGCCGTAACAAAGAACTAACGAAACCCTTTGCTTTAAAGTCAACATTCTTTCTGTGAGTTTCTATAAGTGCCGTCAACTGTCAACTGTCAACTGGTCAATCATAATTGTAGTTTATAGATTTTCTGTAATGTTTTCTTGTTACTGGTCGGAGATGTGAAATTTTAAATATAACATTAAAGTTTGATACCTGAGCATAAAATTAATTCATAATAACTTTTTCCTATATTTTTTTTTAGGTGATTCCGAAAAACAACGATAGTTACTCTTGTGCCAATATAACACTTTTGCTGTATTCCAACCATCCTGTATGTTAAATCAAAATATTAACAATGGCTTTCGACTTTATAGAGAATGACTTTTTCTCGAGAAAGTAAAAATTGCGCCTATATCGGCATACTTAGATCAATAGGGGACACACTGTATAGAATACGACCAATATGGTCAAACAAAATAATATTTCATACATTATTATCTTATAGAGGCCGTTCAAAATTTGCTACTTTAGTGTTAATACTTGAAAAACTATTTAAAAAGACTAAACTATTTTATTATTGTTGTTACAGATATACTAATATTTTATTAATAACTATGTATTACACATGACAAATATTATAATTGAGTTGATGTTGTATGGCATATTTAATTTAATAGAGAAAGGATTGATTTTTTAACGACGCAATAAGATTTAATTGAACGTCATCTTATATTAAACATTGTGTGGAATAGCTTTATGAATCTTCAATTACTTATTAATCCTAATATGTAACTATGTATGCAATTACGTAATTATATTCAATTATCTATGCGTGTATTCATAAACCGTGGAAACTTTCAGACTGAGAAATAAGGGAATATGTAGGAGACATTATTTATTGAAATAAATCACAAAGAAATCAATTTCAACTCGCACGGCGTTCTTTTAAAGAATGTTGAACTGAAAAATACAATGCATTTGAAAATTCATGAAAGTGGTAAGAATAAGTAAAATACAGAGCGTCGAAAAAGTTCAAACAACTCGAACAATGTAGAGCTGCTCCCACCCTTTTCAAGATTTCTACCTCACTAAATTATGCACTTTTTTTTATTAAAATTGAATACTTGGAGCAAAACTCGATGAAATAAAAATCTCTCTGGTACCTCTGATGATTTAATGTTCTTTAAAAAGTATATATCATTCTATATTATTGTATATATATGAGGGGTTAGTAGAACAGCAACAAATTGCTGAAACCCACCATAGGATTGGTTTTAATTTGTTTTTCTTTTAATGTTAGTATATTTCTGTACTTTATTTTTAGGATACCTTTTTTTATTTATTTTTGTGTGAATATACAAATTTATGTCTGTATAAGTTATTGAGAGCAATAAACCACTTTATTATTATTATTATTTTAGTTATTTTATCTACGACTCATATACTGGGTCCTGCAACTCAGCTCCCGTCTTCTGTAGCTCGGTTACTAATTAAGCTAAGAGTTTGACATTTTGCAGGCTACTAGATCTAACTTAATAAGCACGTCGCAAAATTTTATAACGAGGTGCAATTTGTGGTTTTCATTGATTTTGAAAGCCAACGATGCAAAATCAATCTTTTTTGGTTTTAATTTTTTTGCGCTGCGGTCACAACCGATTTCATTAAAATTTTGGTGGTATGTAGGCAACCATAAATGGCTTCCAAATGTGTAAAAAAATATATATAATGCAATTAAAAAAAATATATTACCATGGCGTTGCACATTTTTGGGACAGCCTGTATAATCAAAAATAATTTCTTGAAATGTACCTTGAAGTACATGGTAAACCTGCAAAATGTCAAACTTTTAGCTGAATTAGTAGCTGAGCTACAGAAGACGGGAGCTGAGTTGCAGGACCCTGTATAATAAGTTCATTGCATACGTATCTATGACTATATAATCCCTACCATGATACACACCGATGATTAAGATGACAATAGCTTTGTATAATAATGACAATTCGTTTCAATAATGACATCATTATTCAAACGAACTGTCATCATTATACGAACGTACTGTCAGTCTGTCAAAACCTACGTGGATGACAGTTATTTGACAGTTCACCTCGCCACCATTGACAAATACATGTAATATAATTGATATGAGTCGTAAAATATTTGGTATGAGTATTTATGAGTCGTAGATAAAACGCCGTATTCGACTCACACACAACGGATATAAATCGCTAGCATGTTTACACACGCGAGCCGTAAACTTTATGCGCGATTAATATCCTGAATTATGTGTTCGTCAAATAATATACTCTTAATATTTGGACCAATATTCCGGGTGGTCTTTTTAATTTAAGACTCCTAAATATCTCGAGAAATATGCATGGTACGACAAAAGTGTCTTAAATAAACTTGTAGGACTCAAAGGGGGAAATGAGATGACGTTATCAGTTTCATTGCAGATGGCGCTGCAATCGGTAAAAATGAGGCTAACCTCATTTTTTTTTTAATGGGAATACCCAAATTTTTTATCAAATTATGATTTTACGGTAAAGAAGAAGAATCTTTTGTCTGAATATTTTTTCGTACGATGCATTTTTGTCGTGCGTAAACAAACCCTATGCGCATGGCGGGGCAACGCGCGAGATACCAAAACGTGTCCCCGTTATACACATACCTTCCTACGTTGTACCATGAGTGTTTGCTCAGTCGTCGCTATGACTGCCAGACGATGAGCGCATCCCATACAGTGGCAGCGGTTGTAACTACCGCAGACGCCACAAACTTCCATCGTCAATAACTTTTGATAGATGCATCGTACGAAAAAAATGTTCAGACAAAAGATTGTTCTTATTTAGCGTAAAATCATATTTTTTTTTTAAAAAGTTGGGTATACCCATTTAAAAAAATGAAGTTAACCTCATTTTCACCGATTGCAGCGCCATCTGCAATGAAACTGATATCACCATCTCATTTCCCCCTTTGCGTCCTACAAGTTTATTTAAGACACTTTTGTCGTACCATGCATATTTCTCGAAATATTTAGGAGTCTCAAGTTAAAAAGACCACCCGGTATACTGGCAGCCATAAATAAATGAACCAAATGAACCAAATGAACCAAGTTAACGTTGATAAATTTTAATTAAATTATCAGAAAATTAGTATTTTATTTATCAAAATAACTTTCACTAAAAAAATCTCTTGCGACTCTACGTTGTTGCATTTGGCTCTATAATAAGACTATTGACTTTAGAAAAACAATGCATTACAACAAATTTGGTAATAATTGTACCTTCATCAATATTTTTGGCTGGGATGTGCTCATTTCATGTCATGCTACAAATTTAGACCTTTCTGGAGTTTGTTCACCTACAGTTACCTATTACCTGAACAATATTGCGGAATGGAATATATAAAAATGTCAATGTGATAATTTAATCATATTTATAATCAAACAACGATACTTTTATAATTCCTACAACTTAGTTTTATTAATTACATAATAATTTCATTATTGTGTAGCTACCAGTACCACACAATCTTCTAATTATGAACTCATATTCTTCACAACAGCGCAGAAGGAATATCCGGCTTTGGTTATCTGAAACAGTAGTTCGATCATAACTACAAAGACCAACACAGTATATTAAAATAACAAACCGAGACAAATGTTGAAAGGCTGATTGGTTGAAACTTCCCAATAGTGAAGTAAATTGGCTTTTGCAACATGGCCATATTGATCAGAAGGCTGCGCTTGAATGAGATGTCCGAGGTGTACCAGCCAGAGTCCAATAAAGCGTTTGGAATCTCTTGAGCCTGAAGAATTTCCAATTGCTATTAAATGTTAAATATGACAAAATAATTACTTACGTCGTCGGTGACTAAATTTCCAAAGTATGAAAATACAAACAGTTCTGTCATTATGGCTGTTAAATATATGAATTCCATTACAAAATTCAAGCTCATGAGTGGCAACTAAAAATGCAAAATGTTGGTTATTTAAGCTACAGTTGGCAACTATGGCAACATTCTGTTTCACCTCATGAACATGAACACAGTACAAAGTAAAGAAAATGTGTTTATTAAGATAAGGGTTTATTATGATCTATTCAAAAAATCAAGAAAACTGGTGATTAGTTGATAATGTATATATTATATTTGGTAGTATTGTTTAGTATTTGATGCGGTTTTCATCAAATAAATATGTATGTAACAACATAATTTAATATATTTGGAATGTATTACTAACCCAAGATGCCGTTTACAACTAACCAAATTTTAGAGAAAAAATATGCCGGTGCAATTGAAAAAACAAAGTTGGTTGCTATGGCAACATAACCGAACTAGTTATAACCGATAAATGTTAATTTGTAAAAGAATTACCGAAAGTATATTGGTTCCTATTATGTGCTTTTTAATAAACAAAAATATTAATATTGCTTTATAATATTACAGGTATAATACCAAAACGAAATTTAATGCAATTAACAAAATTGTGGGTAAATTTCAATAGAAACCACGTTAAAGGAAAGTTATATTCTTTTTTATAATACAAAATCCCAACTCATATTATGACCGCCAGTTTAAAGTGCCTCAAAGTTCAGTGATAGGAAAATGTAACTTCGGGTTGACAGGGTCAAATGACACCGGGCTCAAATGAAAAACATTTGCAAGACTTTAATATATCAGCCCTTTAGCAATTCCAGAAACTGTATTTGGGATTTAACATTGTAGAAGACTAGATGAGCGTAGTAGTGATGGGCAAAACAGGATGCGTTAATATTTTACAACGACAGATTTGTACAAATCCGATTATCATAATGCGAACTAAAACAAAATAAAGGCCAAAAACTAAAAATTAAATTTATTTGATAACTATAATCTATTTTTATAAAAACAAAGTCCATACAAAGGTTGAGTTCCGCTAGAAGCAAAGTGCATTAATGGCATTAAAAAATCAAAATAGACGTTTCTTCAATTTAGACAAGTGGTAGATAATTCAATCGTTCTACAGACGGACAATATTTGTATGAATACAAGGTGTTGCACAACGACGCACCAACACAAACTTGTGTTTTTATATGTAACAAGGTATATCTGTTATTGTAGTTTTTTATTAACATTTGTATCCTAATCATTTTGACAACAACTTGTATTAGGGCTATTATCAACTGTTTTTGAGATATTGTGAAATTAATAGCAAAGCGTAAATATTTCAAAAAATTATTCTAAGGTACCTAACTAACAGGTATAAGGGCATTTTTTTAACAAGTGTAATTAACAAGGATAATCGCATTTTTTATCAGTCAAAAGGAGGGTTTCTTGTGTCAAATAACTAAAGAATTTTAAATGGAACACAAACTTATGTTTTTAAATGTAACAGAAGGTATATCTATTATTGTAGTTCTTTTTATTAACAATTATATCCGAATCGTTTCGACAACAAATATTATTATTGCTATTATCAACTGTTTTTGAGATATTGTGAAATTAATATCAAAACGTAAATATTTCAAAAATCATTCTAACTAACAAAGATAAACAAACACAAGAAATCATTTTGGATAGTAAAATAATCGCATTTTTTGTCAGTTGTTAGATGTCAAATAACTTAAGAATTTTAAATGGAAGTTATTATTGTGATATATTTCAAAAAGTTAATAAATCAGCTTTCCGAAAATGCCTAACTCGGTAGGTCTATCGTCAACAGCTAAAAAGTTATTAAATGTATAATATTAACAACAATCTCACAAATAATTTTATAACTATTATGCTTTTAAATAATATAATAATTTCTTCCGGCAGCAGGTTTTTGTAATGGCATTCTACAATTTTGAATTGCACATAACGTATAATTTATGATATTTATTTTCTTCAAAGTCGAAGAATTTATAGTATTTATGTACCACTCCAAACTTGCATAAATAATATTCATCAAAGACGTTAAATTCTACATGGCAATATAACGCTTTGGAAAACTAGATCGCCTGATTTAACCCTGTTTGATTTCTTACTGTGGATACGTATTAAGGAAGAAATTTATGGGGCTATGGCAACTACGATAGCGAACATGAAGAATAGAATAAGGGGGCGTTTTCAAAATATCTTTGTAGAAACCATGGAAAATGTAATATTTCCAGCAACAATTCTAATTTAATCAATTTACAATTTTCTATTTGTATAATTATTTATTCTTATGACAGTATTACTGTCATTTGCTGGCACTCTGTTATGTGTAACGGGTCATTATAAATATTTGTAGTTGAAGTAAGTCCTGATATCAAATGTAAACATTTCGGGTTGCCGCTTGAATTGTATACCACTATTCCTCACACAAAAGTTAATTTGGTTGCATAACCTATTTCAAGTTTGACAGTTGTTTGTGTATAGCGGCAAAAATTTATTAACATGGGCATGGCCTACTTCTACTACAATCATTTATAATGACCCTGTACAGAAATGCTTTGGGCTTCCACAGAAAATAGAGCGAATGAATCTACAAGTTTTCTATACGGAAATGTTCATTTATTTAAGGGGGTCTTCCGCTTTGTTGGCCGCTTTTCGAGCCAATTTTAAGGAATTGATAATAAAAGAACCACACAAGATATATGGACAAAGTTCTTTTTTATTCTTTTGTGTTAATATAGATGTATAAAATTAACAATTTCAAAATTATTGTGATGATCTCGGTGACCTTGCAGATTACTCCGTGCACGCTTTTGTGCAAACATTACTGGGTAACGGTAACCACGATCACACATATGCAGGTCGTCTGATACAAAAAAGTGATACGTTTTCTTAATTGTTATTTCGTTGGCTATCGTTCGATCGTTCAGTTTTCTCAATATTTTGATTTTTAACGAAATGGCTGTCGTATGCTCAAAAGAGGTCCGGTTTCGCCGCTCTTTTCGTGATATAGAACGCTGTAAAAAAAAATAAATCAAAAATTTTAAAAAATGAACGATCGCACGAAATAGATGTGTTCTGAACATAAAAAACAAAGAATCATTTCGATATATGAAATACATTTTCCAAAAAACGTGGTTACCAGTTGGAAAATACAACTTTTGGCAAATCGCGACCGAGATGATCACGTGATCATCGGTTTAAAGCTGAACGAATGAATGGCAAAAGGTATAGACACCAGTGGTGAGATCTGACTTGGTCGAGTCATATGCAATACGTATATAAGTACGCATTTCGCACGGTCGCACGGTGGTCCCAATTGTACATTTAAAACGAATAAATTCATAATTTGGAAAATCCTTGACCGATTGTTCCCAAATTTGGACACAGTATGCATTTTTAGGAGTGAATTACTTGTGGCTATACTTAATTTTCATATCTCAACCACTTCCGGAGATATAACCCAAAATAGGGTTCCGGAAGTCCAAAAAGTCACTCACGACACAAAACGCGCGTAAAAAGCACGTGCGTCATTATACTTCAGAAAAACACGCGCGTCAGAAAACACACGCTTCAGATAACTCGCAAGTCAAAAGACACGGGCGCCATAAAACACGAGCTTCAAAAAACACGACCCTTAAGAAACACGCTCTACAGAAAACGCTCGTAAAAATTATGGTACACATCAAAACCGTTAATTAAAATCCGTTTGGCCTAGGCTATACCAGTTTGACCTGAAGTATGCCTTTACATACCGTTAAACAAGATTGGCTTAGGATAAACTAGTTAATAAACTAGTGCTTACCGCTCTTCGGCCGAACTAGTTTGGCCTAGGTAAAACTGGTTCTGCCTGAAAACGGATTTTACCGGTAACATTTGAACCGGTAACTCCGTAATTTACGAAATAATAATAATAATTACGAACTACTGAAACAACAGATGCAAGAGAGGTTGCAACCTCGAAAAATATGCTCAACAGCGTCTTATGCAAATTGCGTTTTTGGGGTTTTAGTCTATACTGGGACTAATTTTTGTTTTTATCATGAAACAACAATATTAAGATTACGAACTGATGTACTTTTTAAAGCATGCACGCGCCTGCAATTTTTAAAACCTTAATTTTTTGTGGTTTTCATAAAAGAAAAATTTGGTCTACATTACGAGATGTAACTTATAATATATAATAGGAACTAAGGGGTTTTTTGTCGTAGACCTAATGTAAATAGTCTAATCCAATTACTAATGGATAGTAGAAATAAATCAAATCATATGGTAGCAAAAAAGTCACAAGTGAATATAACCCATTATTTTACTATAAAATGAGCTGCGCGCTGTTTTCTAAGTTTGGTGCTGTCATATTTCAGAAATACCAGAAATACCTGTATGATTTTTTTTTGCTTTTGCAGATTTCAGAAATTTGAATTAATTCGCGTTAAAAGTGCATTTGGGACTATCGTGGGTCGGAGGGATTTCTTCCTCCCGTATCACAACACTGACCGACGCACACACAAATCACCGGCTACAACTCCAGAACTAGGGCGAATTTTGCAAAACCCTCTTACAGGAACTATTCTGAGACCTTCCAGATTAGAATAAAGCAAAAAAAGAAAAAGTTGATTTTTTAAAACCAACAAAGCGGAAGACCCCTATTATCAAATGAAATTCGATGTTTCTAGGCCTTAGCGTTAGCTTCAAAACTGCCGGTATACTATTACTAATAATAATACTACTATAATAAACTAGATAGTAGTGCAAGAGATATAATTCGTAATAAACCATGACGAAACATAACCACAATCCCGAGACACGTGACAACTTCTACTTGATGTAGACTGACGCATGGCCGTGAAGACGAGCGAGATGCTCGAAACCAGGTAGCCATAAGTGCAATAAAAACTACATCAGTAAAAAAGATCAAATCTTTTTATTTTTCCCAATACTATTAGGTACTAGAATATAAAGTATCATTAGTAGATAAGCTGTGACGGTTCAATACCAATTTTACGCAAATACATAGTTACGTAACCGACAACAGTTATTTTTTTATAAGAGCAATTTAAGGATGAAGACTTTTTTAATAAATAAATACCCGAAAAGAAAAATAAAATGTTGGAGTATACCCAATTTAATACCTAAGTAAACACCTGCCCTATGGGTCAATATTTTTGCCCATCACTAGTCGGGAGTGGAAACAATTTATAAATAAGTGCCCAGTAATACAATGGTATTCTCAACTGACCGTTGTTACCATGGCTAGACAGCAGCATAAAGTCACAAGGGAAAACATTGTTTGCCCTAAAATTAAATACGTAAACATGGCTTCCATATCAGCACAAGTCCTGAAAAGAACAACACCGTACACTCATATTACTATAATTTTATTTTAGTAAACTTTGTACTTCATTAGTAGTTGGATTCGTATGGTTACTTCTCTCATTTCATAATTCATTTGTTTTCTTAACAATAAACAATCCTTCTCTAGATATGTTGGATTTATCCCAAGTTTCTCCAGAGATCGTTTTCGTATTGATCTAATTGATTCATGAATTACACGAAATTGTATGGCTACGTAGCTCAGAATGGCAAAGTAGTATGTATCAAATCCTAAAAAATAGTATAGAAAACGACAGTAAATAGATATAAATAAATGTTTACATAATGTTTACCTGCAATCATTATACCCTGTTGAGAAGTTGGATACCACTGGAATAGAATAGCCAGGAAGTACTTGATTCTTGAATGTCGATATTCAAAAGGTATCCAGCTCAGGTAAGGTAAGTTCTTAGTAATCACTTGTTCTGTAGAATTGTTAACGACTGATTTTTCGTACAGCGAATCAGCATTTAATATTAACATTGCGATTGCCCCAGTAGACCCAACCACAGAAAATCCTGCACCAATAAGCGCTGTGCATAATGTTCTCATTCTATTAACGAAAACACGCTCCTTCCAATATTTCTTCACCTTGTCACTGGTGTATAATTCTTGCCCAGCACCACTTCCTCTCAAAGTCATAATTAAGTTGAAGATTTTTCCCTTGTAGTGCCATAAGATCAATTTAACAGAACACCAGATATGGGTTATAACCAGCTTGAAGTAGAACATGAAAACTGGCAGATCATTCAGACTTTCCTTGAATACTATGCATTCGCAAATCGGATACAAAACGCACGCATACAAGGCTGTTATTATGTCGTAAACATAGTAGAATGTTTTGTCCGATGGTGTTCCATAAGAGGGAAACCACATTCCAGCCAACTTAAGAACGTTATTGTTAATATCGAAGTAATCGTCCATCGTGAACGAGACAAACTGCGGGCAAGAATAGATAGTCTAAGGATACTATGTTGACTGCGTGTTGTGACCCAAATATGTATGGTAATTGGTCTATTTCGCGTGGAGCGGTAGGAATTATTTGGGTATATTATTATAGTATTACATGGCCGGCTTCAGGCGGTGGATGAAAAATGCAAACAATATGTTGACTGATAGGCTGAAGAACACTTAAGAATAGGCGGGCAAGTAAAGCAAATACATATGTATATAATATGTTACAGTCATAGTGATTAATAGGTTATTATTAAAAAGTATCGGTTATTAATAATAATAGCCAAGTTTTGAGGATAAAGGTAGATTTTATCACATGAATCGGCTATTATTAATAATTTCCATGCAATTACCATGCAATGTGATATATATATACAGTGTCTCACGGGTCGTTGGATTGTATGGGTACTTTTGTTATTATTAGAGATAGAAAGTCGGTTAAATGGACAAAGTAGTGCATATTTATGTAATCTTTCATAATCCGTTCAGAAAACAGTTGAATTCCAAATGGTTCCCAAGCTATTTTGAAAAAACAAAAAAATGTCATTTTTTAATTATGGTCATAACTTCTTTATTTGTGATCCAATCAAAAAAGCGTTTTGACATTATAAAGGCACTTTTTTGTCTCCAATTTGATATTGTCAGTTTAAAATTTTTTTCGCCAATGAATCCGTCAGAAACAAACGCAACTTTTGTTTCTCTTATGAACGCCATATTGATTTTATACATGTTTGGATTCATCATTTCTTTCTGAGTAATTTGGTATGCCACATGCCATGTTCTAAGTACAATAAGATAATAGAATTAACTAAAAATTGTACACTTCGAGAATTGCAGAAAATCGCATAGTGCCATGGAAAACATTTTGTGAAACAATGTGATATCTACCCATCTGTACCCATCTGTTGCACAACAATGGTGAAAACCCAGAATTTTATTAAAAAAATTATGGTTCTATGAAACATATTTTCTAACTGCGGTATTTTTGACTGACAGAAGACGCACTACTGGGTACTGGGTCCGAGAAAATCAGCAACTTTTTGTACCGCACCATAATCAAGTGCGGTTTGGTTTTAATGTATGATGCGGTATAGTGGCCAACCGATTAATCGGACCAATTTTGTATAACAAAAATTTAACTTCGGAGAGGTATCGGCAATATTGCTCTTAGAGGACGTGGAAGAAAGAATGGACAATGAACCGTTGGCCTTACGCTAAGGTATGAGGTTCCAACAAGACGGAGTACTTGCACATAATGCCCGAATTGTGAAGAACTATTTAGATATAAGACATAAACGGAGAGGAATTGCTACTTATTCAGAAGTATTATGACCACCAAGATTACCGGATCTTAACCCTTGTGATTTTTATCTATGGAGTGACTTAAAAACAAGGTGAATGGTGTTTATAATTTTGGAAACGTTGGGGAGTTACATGACACCGTCATCGCCGCTTTCAATTCGATTGACAGAAGAACCCTCGGTAAGGTCACCGTATTACGGAATGCTGTGAAAAATGCCTCCACGAAAATGGCGAGATTTTTTGAAACATTATTTATTTGTTAAAACGTTAAAATGTTGTTACTATTTTATGTTATGTAGTTAGTACAAATAAATACATTCCAAAATTTTAGTATAACTTTTTTTTTAATTAGAGCTGGGAACTTGTAGTACATATTACTTTGTGTTACGGAATCATTACAAGTGTAGAATTTTTTCCTACAATTGTACTTGTAGTGTTTGTGTTACGGGCCCCTGGCTGACTGACTTTTTAGGCCAAGCAATAGAGCTACAAATGATTGCTTTTTTGACATAAAGACTAGCAGGAAGCCACCTGTGCCATCCTGTGTAGGACAGTCCCTAGTATTTTCCCACTATGTTTCCTACTCGAAAAGGCCATTTTTTAATTTTTTATATACAATTAGCAACAAAAATCACGTTTTTTTTATTTTTTTTTTTTATTGTAAAACTATTGAAGCAATCTTAATGATGCAACGGGATAAATTGTAGAGAATTAAATTACGAAGAGAGAACAGGTCAAACGATCCGATCGGATAATTAAAACCGGAGAAAACCTGGAAAAAACGAAAAATTTAGCTTTTTTAAAAAATTCATAACCGCCATTTTTGAACATTAACAGCTGAAACTTTAAGTGTGCAAAATCTGGATTCGGTCGGATTAACAGTTTTCGCACAATCCTCATTTGAATTTCTTTTGGCAATATTTTTAGGGAGAGCTGGATGCGTTTGACGTAGTACGATTGCAATTTAAAAAACGGATTTGAAAACTAGACGTGAACAGCAACAAAACGTCTAGATTTTTCGATAAGCCCCGTTTAAGTGGGTAATAAACTCTACTGAGAATATGAGCGAAAACGCCCGCGCCCGCTAGAGTGGTCGAGTGATGAGAGAAGTGTGCGATTAGAGGGGAGCTTAATGAGTGCTATCAAGGTTTGAAACTTTTCCAAATATTATTGAATAACATTCGTATATGTCTGCGGAGAAAATAGCGAAATAGACAGTTATAACTGTTGATTTTTCAAAATAAAGCTCATACGTTTCTTTTCCACACTCCTTAAATGAAATCCATTGATAACGCACGATCCTTACTTTCTGTAAAAAAATAAAACATAAATACCGATTTTCATAAAAAAAAGTACGCACCATACTACACGTTAAAGCGCTTCTAGTTGTCCATGCAACTATATCACAACACGGACAAAAAATGACTCATTGGCCAAAAAACCAATTAAATCGAGCTATAGGGCGCTAGTAATATAATATCGGCCAATATAGATTTAGTTCGTGTTTATTTGACAATTTATCGACTATTTTCACGAATTTATAGCCTGCATAATTATTACACAAAAAAATATAGCTTGATTCAATTGGTTTTTTGGCCAATGAGTCATTTTTTGTCCGTGTTGTGACGATTAATATGGTTTTGTATCCAGAATGTCATCCTGATTGAAAATAACACACATATGATATAGGGTGGCATTAAAAATTTTCCTGATAACGTTATTTCCGGAGAAACCGGTAGTCATACTATATTAACCTGAAGAGTATCCCAATAATGGAATTTTTTTGTCTAGGTCTACCCAAAATTTCAAGATAATAGTGATTTAATTGTGATAAATACAAGATAACTGATCAATATAGTTGCATGGACAACTAGAAGCGCTTTAACGTGTAGTATGGTGCGTACTTTTTTATGAAAATCGGCATTTATGTTTTATTTTTTTACAGAAAGTAAAGATACGTGCGTTATCAATGGATTTCATTTAAGGAGTGTAGAAAGGAAACGTATGAGCTTTATTTTGAAAAATCAACAGTTATGACTGTCTATCTCGCTATTTTCTCCGCAGACATATACGAATGCTATTCAATAATATTTGGAAAAGTTTCAAACCTTGATAGCACTAATTAAGCTACCCATTCAACCGATACATCAGATATAGAAACGAATATGATGGGTTCGTTTAGGGGTAGTCTATATATAATACCATTACTAGATGCATAATTTAATAGGCTTTGCGAATTTGCAGCAATAAGTAGGAATTATACTTAATTATTTATGATAACACGTGCTCTTCTTAGGTGAACCCCCGTAACTAAGTAGAATTTTAGACAAAATCAATATATTTTCTTGAACACATCTAAACATATGCCATAGGTTTCAATAAAAGAAACCTTTCATAAACAGTAAAGGTTGGCTTTATTGCGATTTTCTCCGAAGTTGAATTGCAAAACCCGAATTGATTTACTAAATAACAATGTCGATTTCTGTTCTGTGCTTATATACCAACAAGCATGAATTTATTTTTTTTCTGAACATACATATATACCAGGTGACAAACGCCATAGGTTCGCCCGCTTTATTTTCTTATTGATGACGCTAGACTTATAAAATTTGGAGGAATGCTAAAAGATGAAAATGCAATTTTTTTGGGATATTCTTGATTTTAGAATGACGGTTTTTCCGGAAATGACGTCATGTTTGAAATTTTAAATAGCATCATATGTTATTTTTTATGATATTTTCAATCAGGGTGATATTCTGAACACAAAAAGATATCGATAGATGATAGAATGTTTTAGTGTTAATAATGACATTCTGATTTTTTTCTTGCTTTAAATGACTTTTCATGCTACGATTTTCAGCAAATAAAATTAGTATTTGGTGTCATCGTAATCGGAAAAATGTCACCTCGAATAATCAGAGTTTATCCATAAATTACAAGCAAGAGGGCGCCAGTACTGCAATATCGGCGATTAACAATAAAATAACAACAACGATTGGTTATTGTTGTTTTACTATTGTTGTTACAATTTTCGACTATTTTCACCAACTCATGGCTAATGTGTTCAAATCCATATCACACAAATATATTTATTTAAAATTTCCTGACTACGTCATTTCCTGAAAAAGGCGGAGGTTGCAAGTTTTGATGAATGTTTCACTACCGTTCTACTCAAATTGTATTCCTTGTATTATTAAATTGTCAAAAGTGCAGTTATTCGTATGTAAATTTTATAAATTTAGTAATGATTAAAAAAATGGTCTGCAATATTTGCTGAAATCATTAACCAAATTACATCATTTTATTTAAGTTGTAAAAGTTGTGAAAAAGAATTTTGCGCTTGTGGATATCGAAACAAAACCTTACACTTCCGCTTATCTCTAAAACTTTTGACTGTGTAAAACAAAAATAATTAAAAAGTAGAGAATTGTACCCTATACAAATTATGCCCGGACTATTATCAAAAGACGCTATGAAAAATATTTAGTTTAGCAAAAAAATCTTAATGTTGTACACCACGTGTAAAACAAATATAATTAATATGTAAAAAACTCCATTCACATAATATCTAAATACAACTTAAATGTACTTTTAAACCGGCCAAACTGAACAATGTTTAGAGAAAATTGCAAAGACATATAAACAAATATTTACAAACTTACATAATTGTTCGACGAGATGAATAAAAGAACACACACTCACGAATGCATCATCATTAAGACATTTTTTAAATGTTTGCGGTTTATAAAGTGGTACTAATTCTGAGGACACTCCTACTTAAGACTGAAATCAAAACTTTAACCAACCCTTATCAAGCACGTAGAATAGCCAATTACAATTTGCAATTTTTCTCACATAACTCCACAAGACCCCTTATTTTCTCAGGCCCAGCCTATCATTTCTAAGAATTCTCACCCAACACGTATGGAGGTAATTTCATATTAATTCAACACAATTTCACCTCACTAGCTTGAATTTTTAATTAAATTTGCTTTCACGGTTGTCTTCATAGATCTATAGGAAACTACCAAATTTAATGTTGATTCCGCTTTGGAATAATAGAAATTTCAAAATCGTTCAAACATTATATTATACTCAGTAATAATATAACAAGAGAGTGAGAATAAATTGAAAATAATTTGACAGATTGTTTGAAAACTTGTTGCCAGGCAATAGTCACGAGAGTGGCTATTGCCAAATGGCAACAAGTTTGAACAAAATCTGTCAAATTATTTTCTAATTTATAGAACTCTCGAGTTATATTTGACTAGATTATTTTTTGATTCACAAATTTTTACAATAAAAAAGATCAATAAAACTATCATAAAATTAATGAAAAATTAAATTTAATTAATTATTACTTACAATATATGAAAATATCGTTGACACATTGTGAATATATTAAAAGAATTAACAATTTAAATTAGTACAATGAAAAACGCAATTATTAAAAATATTTCGAGACTCATTATTTATTGAGGATTTGGAATTGCTTGTTATATTAAGTGTTTCCTCCTGCGTATTTTCTCTAAGATTATTTATTATATTTGAATGATGTTCTTGGTTCGATTGTATGGTTTAATTTAAGTATGGTTTAATCGAACTTGCAGAATTATGATCAGTGACCTTGATTAGTTCTTGTTCTCCTACACCAGCTTTTGAAAGGTTACTTACTGCACTTGATCTGGCAGAATGGTTAGTTATTTTTTTAGTAACTGTGTCTAGACCTACTTCTTCTGCGGATTCTTTCATCCATTTTGAAATGGAATTTATTCCCACAGGAACGTTTTTATACCAAAAACCATGAGTTTGCCAAGCCGGATTTGGAGTAAGAAACAAGCGTTCGGTTTTAATATTTTCTTCACGTTTACTCATTAGTTTTTCAAAAAGACGAACAGGGCAAATATCTGGGTTATTTATGTTTGGAGTCAACCATTTACTATTAGCGCACCTTTGTGCTCCACCCTGTGCAGTTTTTGTAAAGATGGGATTGTATTCAATGCGGCCAGTATTTAATCTTTTTATGTCGGTTTCTTTTTTAAAATAATGAACTAAACATTTCGTAGCTTCTCCTCCCCTCCAAGCTAGTTCATACGATGCAACGTGAAAAAACTTTCTTTGCAATCCACAAGGTGTATCTTCGTCCCAATAGTTAAAAATTTGCAACAATTCTGTATTAGAAAGTGCCACAGAACTTTGTTTGTGCTTTTCAGGATGTTTTTGTAAAATTTTTCTTTTTGCATCTCTTGCATTCCGAGCATTTCTGAATTCTATATCATGGAAAGGATCAAAGAACCTGTTATACTTATTAAAGTAAAGTTCTTGACCTAATTTTGCCGTTTTATTCCACATTGTCTTTATTACTGCTTCTTTATAATCATTTCCGTCTTTTCTTTTCATGTTATAAGCCCAATCTTTTAAAATCAATGCCAGAGTAGCTGTTGTAGTAGATTGATCCAGAATATAATTTCTTTCTTTGGTGAAGGTCTTAAATTGTCTCCATATAGACTGATTACTTATTGGAGTATTTTTCGAAGTAGTTTCTAAAATCTTTTTTGTAATTTCTGCATTAGAAAAGGTACTAAACCGATGACTTTCACCCATTTCGCGTTGACACAATTAAGTAATTATTTTGACAAGTATCTGACAGTTGCTAGGCAAATAAAAGCTATAGTGATTATTCCCGAGAATAATCACAAGAGATTTATTCCCACTATAATAATGACATAATTGGTTGAAACTTACCCTTGTGACAAATAAAGAAGCATTTCATTGGTTTTAAGAAACGTCAAAAAATAATCAACGGCAAAATAAACGGACTACCTACAATTTTCTAAAATTTGATGTGCCATAACTTTTGTTGATCAATTTGTATCTTCTGTCTGCGTGTTTGGTTGCAGGGGTTTGGTTGTAATCGTCCCAGTAGGTATGACCCCGCACGAGAGAATAGCCATAACTGCCATCTCTCGTTTCGATAGTATTTTCTGTGTTTGAACGCCTATACTCTAAAACTACTGAACAGAAAAAAGTGAAATAAAGTGTGCCATACTCCTGAATCATTTCTGCATAGCTTGTAGGACTGTCAAAATTGTTTTCCTCTCGGTGTAAAAATGAGCGCGAGAGAAGTGAAAGAAAGTACCCGATTTTTGCAGTTTTAAATTAACGCTCGTCTTCGATTATTTTCTGTTAAACCACTTACTACAAAAATTTCAGTTTTTGTTCAAGTTGCATTTAGAGTATCTTCTACAGATTGCCGTTTTTGTTTTCTTCATTTCTTATGTAATAAAGGTTGCGAACAAGATTTTGATGGAAGCCGATATTTCAGGAACGAAAGTTAGCAGGAGAGCGCAGTTATCATGCAAATAATCCTTACTGCGATGCATGTCCCTTGAATTCCATTCCGACAATTTGTTAATTTTTAAGACCGAAATAAACATGAACAATATTTTGCGCAGTTCGGCTTCCCTCGCTTGTGGGCTGTGGTGCCAGGCAGTCGAACTAGATGCGAAGTTTTTACGCGATCAGTGAATCCGTTTGAATCTGTGTCTGTAAAATATTTTTGGGTATAATTAATTGTACATCTAGATACATTAATTATATTTAACTCGCACTACTATTCAAAATTCCGAAATTAAATTATTCTGATCGTATCGTACTAATAGTAAATAATCTTCCACTGTCCCAGGTACGTTTCCATTTACCGTTACGATTGACGTAGTGCGCGCTGAACGAAATATATATCATTTATATTAAATAGCTTAAAACTTAAAAATTATAATGCTTAATAAATTCTTTCTCAACAGTCGCATTAAATAAAATATAACGATTGATTACCTGCAAATACCGATTTCGTGCTAATATTCGTTACTGAGATATCCGCTCCCATGAAAATCTTATACGCAAACTTTATTACACAAAAACTGAAGAAAACAAAAACGCCAATCTATAGAAGAGGCTCTGAATGCAACAGAACAAAAATAGAAAATTTTGTGGCAAGCGGTATACGAGGGAAAAAATGGAAAGACTAACGTTAATTTAAAAGTGTAAAAATCGGGGACCTTTTCTCATTTCTCTCGCGCTCGTGTTTACACCGAGAGGCAAAAAATGTTGACAGTCATACAACTTATGTAGAAATGATTCAGGAGTATGATACACTTTATTTAACTTTTTTCTGTTCAGTACTTTTAGAGTTATGTGCCTTCAAACATAGGAGTCAATATTGTCGAAACGAGAGATGGCAGTTAGGGCGATTCTCTCGTGCGGGGTCACCTATACTTGTCTCTAAGATTTGTTATCAATTTATTATAATCCGGTTTCTTTTCAGATTCCGATTTTTCCATAATTTTTTTGGAAGTTATGACGCCAAACATTTTTTTCTAATGGTAACCTATATTTTTGATTTTGGTAGGATTTTTTATCTTTATTTAATAGTATTAAATTTTGAATATTCTACACAAGAAAAACGGAAAGCACGTAAACAATCCTTATTTATTGTGATACTCATCTATTGATGTATAATAACATAAAAGCTATTTGGGAATTTTAAATAGGGAAAATAATGTGATAGATCCGGTGCGCAGGATGGTTCTCCTCGGGGAAAGGGGATAAAGAGCGCGAAACGATGCGACGCTTCGCGCGACTATTTCAAACGATCAACTCTCAGGACCGTATTCAATATTTTTGTCATTTTCTCGTTCGGTTTTATTTTTGAAAATAGCACAAGCGTTTTTTTTTATTTCTGGAATTGTATACATATTCTGTTTTGTGATTTATTATTATTTAACAACATTATTTCTGCCTAAAATCAGTAGTGGATGTTTCAATTGCGACAAGTATTTGTCCTAAACTTTGAACGAATTGTGCAGTTTTAGAAGAACCACCCACCAACATTGGAACAATATTACGGCAACTTGTTTATCATTATCTGTACTGTTGTCGTTGTAGTCTAATAAGTCGTCGTCATCATCATCATCGTCATCATCATCTTCATGCAAGTTGATTATAATTGTTTGTACAATTGATCAAAATATGATCAATATCAATGTATTGGTTTTGATTTTCAAAACCAAAAATTGTGTTGCAAAATTGCAACACAATTTTGCCATATCTCTTTTGAGACAGTGCTTTGTTACATAAATTTAACATATCTTTAATTTCAAATGTATTGTAGCTTTTTGCAGCTTTATTTTGTACATATGCCCAGGTTAATTCAATTGGAATGGGCTACAGGTAGGGTTACCAGACGTCCTCTTTTAACCGGAAAAATCCTCCTTTTTAGGGGTCATGTCCGGGTCCGGTATCTTTTTCCGATTTTCCCCGAAATGTCCTCTTTTTTAACTAAATCATAAAATAACTGACAAAAAAAGAAGGTGATGCATAGTTTCATTCCATAATTAATTATTTTCTAGGGCGCATTGAGAGAAGCGGCGTAAAAAAATTGTTTCTCCTAAACAACCTTTCTAGGAAGTGAATATCCGCAAAAAAAAACTATACTGTCGGAGCGATGTTCTCACGAACAGTTTGAGAGTTATCCATTTCTTCGTCCATTTCTTATATGCACTGTTGAGTGCCTGCAATTTCGGGATATTTGTGTTTCTAGGGAAATATTTTAAACTATTTTGGTCGTTGTAGTGCATCCCGAGGTTATTGTTTAGTGTTTTACTTTTGTTATTAATTGTCTTAATATTTTGAAGTAGTAATTACTATTAATTGAACGGAGATCATTATTTTTCCTTGTCCTAATTTTCTCTTTGACTTCCGATTTCTGAATTTTCATTGAAATTTGTAAGTAATAACTAATAACCATTTTCAAGTTATGTTTTTACGAGGAGTACCAATGTAAATATTTTTTTGCAATTTTAAATAGTGCATTATTTTAAATGATCCTTTGATATTTGTTATTATACGTTAACGAATTTATTTCAAATTTGTAAAATTTGATGGATACTTTCTTAGTTTAATACTATTAAAATGTTTCTGAGAATCCTATATATAATAAAGGCGTTTCTCCTTTATAGGAATTGTTTGGATTAGGTACACTCTTGGAATTAAGTAAGTTCTATAAATATTTTAGCAGTATGTCAATGATACATCCAAGTACAAGTTTTTGTTATTCTGGTCGACCGCTCGGCCGCTAAGTGCAAAAAATTGTCCGTTTACGCTTCAACTCGTATATCGGAAATTTATTATTTGCGAAACCTTGTTCGAATGCTTTGAATTGGTTAATAATGATTTATATGTTTCTATTTATTAGCTTAATGTGTAATTAATTAATGTAATTCCTACATTGCAATGTAATTGTGTTTTTATTAAATATGACGTTATTTTTATATTAATAAACATAAAAGTTTTCGATTACATGAAATAAAAATCTCATTTCAAGATATTGCATACAACACAACAAATTATACTTACAACCTTATTGCATCTAATAGCTTTTTTTGTGTTAATAAATACAAAAATCAATTTGTTGTTGTCAATACTTTTACTTTTCAGGTTATTTTAGAACTGACATATGTATTAACATTTATTCACAAAATAGAAATAAATTAAAATTAAATTGCTTTAAATTTGTCTTTATGGTAATTTGTTAATTGTGATTTACTGGTGTTTTCGAGATATTTAGCTTCAACGATATTTTGCAGTGTTTAACTTAATAAACAGAAAGGAGTATGTATTTTGTATAGCATGAATGTATCATTACTATTTTTTTATATTATTATTTTGTATTTACTTTACAGCAATATGTTTCAAATATCTGACAACTGAAAATAATGACAAAATATACGACCATCTAAAGAACATTTATACAACATAAAAATTATTTCATCAAATTTGACCTGGGATGAGCATAAATTGTGTTGGTAACGGGTATATAATTTCCCAAAAGGAGACGCTTCAGAAAGAAAAGTTGTTGGTTTCGCTTACGTATAGCTTTTATTGCATATTAATTACTCAGAATCATATGCAATAAAAGCTATACGTAAGAGAAACCAACAACTTGACGATTTGAACCAGGGACCTTTGCGTCTCTAGCACAATTCTCTCCCATCTGAGCTATTGACATTATTGGAAAGCTGGTTAATAGACATTATTAACATTATTGACCATATTGAATATATTGACATTATACGTTATCAAACAATGCAAAACTAAAAATGAAACACAAGAAATACATATTACAACAATAAAAATTTATTAATTATAAGTAAAATTTTAATAATTTGTCTTAACAAATGAACAAAAGGAAATACCTAAATGTTTTATTTTTTTTTTTCTAGAAAGTAGAAAGTAATATGTTTCATATGGTCTTATTGGTTTTCTCTGTTCCTTCTGAAGTTAGAGCCGTTTAAAATAAGATATTGTTAATAATTCAAACGGCTGTAACTTTTCAATGAATTGAAAAAGTAATTTAATTTCTGAAAAAAAATTGAAAAAAAAAATTGTTTTGCGGAAGAAACGTGGGACAGCCTGTATATATTGCTATAATTTAAATTATTTTGGTTGTCAAGCATGTATTAGATGTCACAAAAGATAATTAATTGAACATTAACTACTGTAAAGTAAATACAGATATAAAATTTCCATTGTCCTTCATACAAAATACCTACATGCTCGTCCTAAATTTAAATTTAAATTAAATTTAGAGAATTTATTTACATTTAGTGAATATATTTTAATATTACAATTCTGAAATAGTCTATATTTAGTGATAATCCTTGGCATCAAGTTGATTTGCGCATTTACTTACTTACTTACTTAAACCCGTCATCCTACTGCTGGGCAAAGGCATTTACTTGCGTAATTAAAATGTGTATTAGTTAACATAAATTTATATAATGTGTCATGATATTACGCAATATCTTAAAATGAGCTTTTCGTATCATGTTAACAAATTTCATGTTTATTAATATTATTATAAAAGTAATTGTTTATTTAATTAAATGCATTACCTACCCGTAAACTTAACTGTAGTGATCATATTTCATTTATTACATTGCAATGAAGATATCACATTAAGGAAAAGGTCGGACACGCTAAAAATAAACTAAATCCCGTTACATTACATCCATCGAAAAACCACCTCGTGACGGACAACTTTTTGCGAAGCGGCCGGGTCGAGGTAGAACAGTACACGAATATATAACCGACATACTATTTTCAAATCCAGCGATAGCGATACGAACTTACTTATTTCCATGACTGTACGTATCTAACCAAACAAGTAACAATAAGATATATGGACAAATATTAGCTTTCCTCTTTTTTACGAATTTCAAAATCACCGTTAGATGTTCGATATTTTGATACTTTCTTAAAGTACATGAAAACTTTCAAAAAATTAAATATTCAATGTATAAAACTTTAAATTTGAACTTTTAGAGTAAAAATGCCAAAAAGAAACTGTAAATTTAATGAAGAACTACAAAAGCAGTATAAAATGTTGGAAACAGTCGAAGACAAGAGCAATGTGTTTTTTTATTTCATACCATGTTTTACTCCGTACCATGCATATACATACTCGTATTATTGATAACTGTAATGTTGTTGTGAACTGTTTAACATACATGAATAAACGAATAAAAAGTCCCCCCCCCCACTTTCCAAGTTTTCGGTGTCCCCTTTTTTACTCGAAGAAATATGGTAACCCTAGCTACAGGTAACCACAATAATTTTACTTAATTGCTTCCGATTTATATAATTCCGATAAAATTTAATAGAAGAACCTTCTCTTAATGGTGATTTTTTGACAGATTCAACAGCTGTGCTTTAGTTATTTGAGAAAGGAATTTCTGACATTGATAGTTAATTGTTTTACTTCCTTGGAATAATACTTCAGCAGTTTGCTCAATATTTGCAAAACACGTACGCACGCAACGCAGTTACTCAAGAAACTTTATTCAATGAATATTTATGTATTTATGTTCTCTTGATTTTACCCAAAATCATATTATTGGGATCTGAGAAAAAATGCATGGTTTTGTTATTTTATTTGTTTATACTAACTGATAATATTTGATTGCTGCTCTTCGTTGTACACTTGCAACCTATTCTTTCATTAAACAAAGAGTCCACCATTTCTAACCTTCAACTTCAATGCTGGTTACATCAATATATGTATATCAAAATATGTACGTTGTTTGTTTTAATTCTAAGTACGGGCCTGTGATACATACTGTAGTCGACCTGAAATCCCGAGCCAGTGACGACTGCGTTTAAGGACGTGACGTACTTGCGCGCTGTACCAAAATTATAAGGGAATATTTATGTCGCTTTATAAAATTAATGAACATCTGAAGTGTGTTTCTATTTCAATAGTCTCATTAAACAAAATTTTGCGATTGTTTTCATAGCTGTCTCGGTATCGTGCTAATACTCGTTGCCGAGATATCCGCTTCCATGAAAATCTTGGTTATAGCCTTTATTGCAAAGAAAATTAGCAATATACAAAAGCCAATCTGTAGACAAGATCTTGAGTGATACTCTGCGTAAATTTGAATTTTTTTGGGCAAGCGGTTTAGCAGAAAAAAATTTGGAAAGACGAACGTTTATTAAAAAGTGCTAAAATCGGGTACATTTTTACACTTCTCTCGCGCTTCTGTCCAAACCTAGGGGCAGACAATTTTGATAGTCAATCATGTTATGTAGAAATGATTCAGGAGTATAACACACTTTATTTTAATTTTTTTGTTCAGTCGTTGTAGAGTTACGAACTAAATTAAGAACTTGTATCATACATGTGTATGATACAACAATGGTTAAACAATGGATGATATTAATAAAAGGAGGATATGCTTAGACTCCATGTATTTTGAATGTTAAGTAAAAGCTAGACCTTCTTTTATTTATAGATACTAAACAAATAGGTATTAGAACCACAAACAAATTGAATATATTTTAAGCTGTGGCATATTGTAATATAGGTAGTATTTTAAAACCATCAGCCGATGAGTCCCAAATTATTCATACGCCATTAAAAAGCAAATTATGTACACGTACTATTTATGGAGTTCTATTTTCCATAAACATAAGACGATTTATTGTGTTACTTAGACACTGCTTGGGTGCAACATAACATCAGTTGTATTAATATGCATAATACTACATACTATTTAGATCTGAGTGTTGTATCCTTTTCTACTTACTAAATTTCAAAACAATTTCTTATTGATTAGTTACCAACAAATACACTTTTCTATTCGGCCATATTCTTTACAACAGCGCAGAAGGAGTACGCAGCTTTGGATATCTGAAACACAATTTGATTAGCACAATTTGATGAATAGTGATCAACATATTTAAAATCGCAAACCGAAACAAAAGTTGAAAGGCTGATCGGTTGAAACTTTCCAATAGTGAAGTAAATTGGTTTTTGCAGTCTGGCCATGTTGATCATGATGCTCTGTTTGTATGAGGTCTCAGAGGTATACCAGTCAGAGTAAACTAAAGCGTTTGGTATCTCTAAAGCCTAAAGAATTTGCAATTGTTAAAATATATATTGTCTTCATCAGATAATAAGTGTCCGATTTCTTTTTTTTAACAAAACTTGAACTTGCTTGGACACCATATGTAAATACTTAGGTTATTATTCATCACTGGTCAAACTTGACTTTTATAGATAGAATTACGACTAATCGGACACTTATTTTGAAATTTAAAATTTAAAAAATCTTTTATTTACGTCATTTGTCACTACGTTTCCAATATGTGAGAAAAGAAATAATTCAGTCATCACAGCTATACAATATATCAATTCCATTGCAAATTGCTTATGATAAAACGGCAACTAAAATTATGACAAATAACAATGTTGTGCATATTATTAGTATAGTAAACTCACCGTTGTCACCATGTAGAGACAGGAACAAAGAGCTGATAAAGAAAACATGGTTTGAATTAACATAATATTCGTGAACAAATTTTCCATGTCATCACAGGTTCTGAAAAAGCAAGATTGTTTAAATAGCTATATAAATATACGTGAACGTTTGTACTTTATGAGTACTTGCAACCGCTGTGATACTTTTCTCATTTCGTGATGCATTTGCTTTGTTAATAATGGGCTATCAGTTTCCATTTCTGACTGTTGCCTGATTCCTAGTTTTTTGTGACATCGTTCACGAATTGATCCGAAGGAATCCTGAACTGCCCGGAATTGTAACGCTATGTAGCTTAGAATACCCACGTAATATGTATCAAATGCTAAAAGTTATTTAAAATATAAATTAAACAAAAATATTAACGACCAAACATATTTTTAAAAATAAATTGAATTTAAATACAAATGAAATTGTGGCCATTTGCATGGAAATGGCAGAAAACCAAACTGTTTGTTTTTGTTAACCTCGTTCCTTAATTCCACCCCACATATTCGATTTACAGTCAAATAAAAAGAAAGAAAACTCCAAAAGGAAAACGGCTTTTTCATTTTCCACGTATGTACAAAGAAAGAATTTTTTTTCACAGTTTTGGTAACCAACTATACCATCATTTTTCAACTTTTGGGTGACGCAAAATGTTTGAAAAAGCATTTTTAAAATAGATGCCATTTTTTTCAAATTAAGCATTCTTACGACAAATGTATGTACCGGAGCGGCAAAATGTGCATTTGAACAACAAAATGTGTGTTTTAACCACAGAAAATGTAAACAAATAATGTTAATTAATAATTGTTTGTAAATATATTGTGTTTCTGAATAATTGAACTCTTATTCTAGAATTTAAGATTTTGTATGATTTTCAACCAATATTGTAGCGTTTTTATTAGTTTTTAATACGTTAGGAGAAATTGTTGTTAATTTCCTATAATAATTTCTAGCTCGTGGTCATCCAGCATCTGATGACAGTATCTTAATAAAAAGGCAACAATATTATTTTCAAATTTACCCCGTTAACAAGAAATAATGACTAGAAAAGGATAATCGACGACGAAATAATATTTTTTAATTTATTATTATATTGAACACTTGTAAGGCGACATTGTTCGGTCAACCACTAATTTTTGAACGAACTCATGTACGGAAATGTATTGTGTCAACGATGGAGATAGTCAGAAAATGGTACCAATATTACCAACACCATAGAGAATCTATTGTCATGGGTCATGGGATGGTCCTTTTAATACCAAATAACTTTTGTCTGAAATTTTTTATAATTTAACGTTTTTGAAACTCCCTTTTCATTAACAGAAGTTTTGTAATTTTGCCACCAATTTTGGCCAATAATGGGTAATTAAATCTTTTTTTTTTTAAATAATCTTTTTAAATTATTTGATTTTAAAATAGTTATGATATTTCATAACCTACTTTACTAAAGCAATTTCTAAAGTAGGTACAATATTCCGGCTCCATGCAGTTCCTAAAGGGCGTCTATCTGGACATGAGTTCGTTATCAAAGTTTGGTCTACTATCAAAAGTTGCCTATTATACCTTATCTATATATTCTACGCTTATTAGTTTAACACCCAGTGTAATTAAGATAAATTGCTCAGCAGTGCCACATGCTCACATTGCGAAGGAATGGAATCTAATAAGTACGGTCAAATAAAAGTGCGTACAACAACACTAATTTTGGACTACAGCGAAAAATTTACATACCGTAACTTGTCCTCTTGTGGCTCTTTCGCGACTGTTACGAGACGGCAATAATAATCGGAATAGTCATCATTTATCTAGTAATTTTTTTCATCCTTCACTATACGAAAATGTCTTTTTTGCATCTTTGTGGGGTCACGAAAGATGCTAATTGCCCGCTAGGCGTTTAGTTAATAACTTTCAAGCCTAGCCGCGAAATTATTTTAAACACAGGCCGGGCGGCGGCCGACTTTTTTGGCGATTTTTAATTTTCAAAACATATTTATAAAAAATTCAATTTCCTTACTTCAATTGTTTTAACTTATTACGTACTCCACACTTTTTTTTTAAACGGCAACGGTTAATTTTTTCTCGTTGATTATGATATAGCTGTTAATTTTCTTCATGGTAACATACAAATTTCATGACCTTAACAAAAAATCAGGAAATATTCATGTTTGTTTGTGAATGAAAAGCGAATAGGCGTTTTCGGTAATTTTCTTCGCACTGATTACAAATTCGGGTTTGAAAGTTTGACATCGCATCACATTTTCCTTGTTTCTTTTATTGTAGCGCGCGCACACTACTTAAAGAATCGTAAATAATTCAAAAATATTTGGGAACAAACTTTCAGGATTTCAGCTTAATGTACATAGTTTAATCATTACTATGACCTTTTTGAGATGTTCATCCCACTTTTCTCGTAAACCTTACGCGAGAATCCGTATTCGTATTCAGGGTAATTAATTCTATCCAAAACACATTTTTATTTTCCATTCAGAATATCCATGTTCCCCAGAGTTACTAATATTTTGCAATTTTCAATTGTCTTTTTCTCAAATATATTTTCTTATGCAAGGCTATAAAATGTTTTGGCTAAAATTAAGACAATTAAAAGCTGTACTAAAATCATTCAGAAAAAGTTCCTTTTAAAAAGAAATCGATGCTGTCATAAGACAGAAAATAAAATTGAATTTTACATAAAAATATGTATTTTGATAGTTAAAAACCAAGGTGTTCGAGAATTTTGTAAAATAAAAAATCTTCTCAGATTTTCTCATGTTTCCATTCTTTGGGCGCTCAATGTATACATTTAAAAATTAACATGTTGAACAGCGTCAGCTTAATACTCAAATGGATTAAATCCAAAATAATAGAATTTACAGTAGAGCAAAAAAAAAACGGTTTAGATTTGTGTAGAACCAGATGAAGACCAGCTAATTTATTTATTGGGGATTCTAAGCTTTATACTATAAATTATTATGATCATTATTATTACTACTTTGCGTCGTTTAATAAAAGTTTAAATACATACATTTTAAATAAGAGAAAAGTCAAAACCCTGACAACAGGGAAACAAAACTTTTCTTTAAATTTTTATTAAAATTATTCTACTTCGGTAGTTTAAATATTTAACACTAGTTATAAATTTAGTTTGGTCGAAGTGAAATATGGTTGAGAAATGTAAAGGAAATGTAAAGTTACAATACAAAGAACAGCAAAAAAATCTAACAATATTCATAATAATTAAAATCGCAGTGCAATATAAGTAGTGTTTTGAATACTTGCAAACTAAAAGATGGACATGCAAACCAAAAGTTTTACCTGTGACTATTAGACTCAGCTGAAATATTGGATGCCACTGGAATAAGGCAGCCAGAGAATACTTAAACCTCGAAGATTGGTACTCAAAGGGTGTCCAACTGAGATAAGGTAAGCTGTCAACGAACACTTTTTCTGTAGAATTAGTGAGATCAGAATCTTGCAACAGCGAATCCGGGTCAATTATCAATTTGATAAAGACCTCAAGAGATCCAGCTACAGAGATACCTGCAGCTAGCGATACTATCAACATGGTCTTAAATCTATGGACCATTAAATCTTCCTTCCAGTTCTTCTCAATTTTATCACAGCTTTTTTTGAGTGTGTCGAGCAATTTGAAGACCTGCGGTCTCTTGTAGTACCACATGAAAAGTTTGAAAGTTGCCCATATATGTGTAACGAATATCTTGATGTAGAACATGAAGATGATCATATCTGACAAGCCTTCTTTGAATTTCATGGATTCGCAAATTGGATACAAAACACACGAATACGCAAATATTACTGTGTTGTAGACGAAGTAGAATATTCTTTCGGATAGCCGAGCGTCATCTAGCGGTACCCACATACCCGCCAATTTCAAAATGTTGTTGTTAATTTTGAAGTAGATATCCATTGTTGCCTAGATTAGTTTCGAACAAGACTAGTGACGAGCAATATATTATGCTGCTTTATATTACTGTGAATTGTGGAATTATTTTTTAATTGGCTTATTAAATATTAATTCAGTATTATAGAAAATGAATTAGTAACGTGAGAAAACATGTGTTGGTGATGGATTGATTTAAATTAAAGCTATCATATATTTTTGTATGTAACTTTCATCAACGGTTAATTAAACTAGTCAAAAAAATAAAAATAAAAAATCTAAATAAAAGCTAAACTCAAAATACGTTTATTAAAAAAAAATTGACTGTAAACGTTCTCGTGATATAAGTTTTTAAAAAATTTCTCTTTTTTCCGGTGTTTGTTTGACTATTTTGAACATATCTCGGAACATCCAATCTGGTCGCTCGGCATATAAAACTAAAGCTAATTGTATCACCAACAAATGTTACTAACATAGTTTTTCAATTGCTTCAGTAGTTTCAGCGCAATGACATTTACTCTATCACCGGTGAAAGGTAGAAGTACCGGGAAATTTGGTGTCAGTTTCTTATTCTTTATGTAGAGTTTGCACTTTTGAAAAGATAACAACGTATTTACGATAAATATCTATGCAAAAATTCCGAAGTTATGATCAATTATGATTGATAGGTACTAACCTACTCTCTATTTATCTACTCTGTATTGATTCATTCCGTTTATTTTTATTGTAATTTTTTGCTTCGCCTTCTGCTTTTGTCGATATCTGTTTCTCTTATGAGGAACCTGATATAATCGCTGATCATTCGTTGATTTCAAAATCCCTGGTAACGCCTCTCAGTGGTCTTCATTTCTTGGTGCAACCTCTCACCAATAACACTGTGTTACAGTGAAAATATACTTTTCACGAGACATAGTGTAAGTTGTTGAGCTGGTAGAACTGAACATAATGGTTTATACGAAATTTTCCAAACACCTCCAAAATCTCGATTTTTTTCAAAAAAACTGTTTTTGGGTACTTACATGTGTATAAAAATGCAGAACGACGACATTTTCCATTCAATTTCCAAAATAAAAAATGCAATTGAAAGAGGGAACACAGACCATTATAAGTATGTCCTGTGTTCGGTCAGTGCCAATAAAAAGTCGATAAGTTATGAACGTTCAAATTCAGAAGTTTCCTATTATTTCCAGATTTTCTGAACACCAGTTTGATGACCTGTTTCAATCCATAATATCTTATTTCTATTTTTTCCTTGTAAACCCAAATTTGCGTTTAATACGAGTTTGTTTATTAGAATCGGTTGAAATTTGACTGAGTTATCGAAGTTTAATCACCGTCTTGACATTCACACTAGGCAGAAAGAATATACCTACGGCCCGACCGGAATAAATCCGTACTATTGATTCACATTAACTAGACATTATTTTGTTTGTTTATTACCTTGTTTTATTGTATTTTAGTCTATCTAATATGTTATTAAGTACTATTCGACTTGTACCCAAATATCGTAAAATCATTAATCGACAATCTTAACCTATTACAATTGTGTATACTATTAGGACGATGTAGGCCTTTAGTATCACCAAATTTCATATAAAATAACAATAAAACTGATCCATAAGCAGAAAGAAATCAGCTTTAGTGCATGCTTCAGTGCAAACATAAAAAAGGACAATGTGTGACAATCGCAATAAGTTTTGTTACGTCAGTAGGTATTGTCAAAACATTAGCGTTTGACACTACCTACTGTCATTAGAATCAAAATATCTGACAAATCCTGGCTACTAGTTTTAATGCAGTACGATCGATCTCGATGAAATAGAATTTGCTCATGCAGCTAACCTATTGATTGTACCAAAAAAATGTCAGAGTAAAAAATTATTCAGAATTTCCTCTATTATCATACTGCGTATGTAAAAATCAGTAAATACATTATATTTTTTTTTCTATTATATAACGTTAACGGCTAATGTTCCGTTACATTTTCAACAAATTAACGGGTTAATGATTAAGGAAGATAAGTTCTTGATTAACTGTACCCACCTGTGTACTTTAGAATTGTAAGGTTTAAGTCTATTCACAGAATTAATACGTTATAAATTGGCAGTTACCTATATTATTTATTTAATAATATTGTTTGATTTTTCACCGATGTTAATTAAACTTTATATTATCCCGGAAAAGCACGGGTGTATCTATGTTATCAATAAATAAAGAACAATTTTTGTTAATGGCAAATAATACTCATCGCAATCAGCTATTCACCATTTAGTCAACAAAATGTTTTTCGAAATTGAATCTTAAAGTCTGTATGTGTATCGTAAGGAGTTTCTGAGGAAGAGTCAACCAACAAAATGCAAGATTCTCTGGCTAATTTGTTTTTAATTTTATCCGTCGGAAATAATTACCGGTTTTTATAACTACAATTAGTGATAAATGTTACAACATCAAAATATAGATTTTATAGTATTAATCGCACCATTTTATAGGGTTACGAGCATCATATCTAAAACTAATTTTTATTGGGTAACAACACGTCATCTTCTAATCCGTATCCATAGTTTTTACAACAGCACAGAAGGAGTAGGCAGCTTTGACTATCTGAAACATCAACAGACCATCACCTCTAAAGTATAACATAATTTAAAATTAGGTACTAACCGAGACAAAAGTTGAAAGACTCATTGGCTGAAACTTCCCCAGTGTAAAATAAATTGGTTTTTGTAGTCTAATCATGTTGATTATCACGCTACGTTTGTAGGACGTCTCAGATGTGTACCATTTAGAGTAAAACAAAGCGTCTGGAATGTGTCGAGCCTGAAGAATTTCGAGTGTTAGATAAGTGTAAAGTTGACCGACGATACAGAGCGATGCTAAGTGAAGCTCTGAGTTCAGAGAGCGTATGCTGTCCTTTTCTAACGCTTAGCTTCAGTTAGCTTGCTTCATATTGCCGGACACTTTAAAATTTTAAAAATCCCTTTACTTCATTTGTCACTAAGTTTCCAGTGTGCGAATACAGGAATAATTCATACAACACGCCACAACAAAATATCAACTCCATTGAAAATTGTCTATCGTGTATTGACAACTAAAAATTATCATGGATTAAAAATTTTTTCCGTAAGAAAGTATTTTATACTCACAGTTGTCACCATGTAGATACAGGAACATAGAGCTGATAGCGAAAACATGATTTGAATTAATATTAAATACGAAAACATGTCTTCCATATCTTTACAGGTTCTGAAAAAGTAACATTGTTTATATTCATATCCAAATATTCGCAAAATGCTTATACTTTATAAGAACTTGCACCCGCCGAGTAACTTTTATCATTTCATAATGCATTTGTTTTCCTAATAATGCACTATCTTTTTCCCTCTCTGACTGATCTGGTATTCCTAATTTTGTGAGAGACCGTTGACGAATTAATCCGTAGGATTCTTGAACTGCCTGGAATTGTATCGCTATGTAGCTTAGAATACCCAGGTAATAGGCATCAAATGCTGAAAGTTAATATTGTAAGTTTTATAATATTGCATTTCTTTATACACTTCTTTATACAGTCTTTATAGAAGGAGTCCCTCGCTTGAAACAAAGTACATTAATGGCTTCAGAAATACATGTTTCTTTCAGATATAAAAGTTGTAGATTATTATCATTCGCTCTACAGCTCGCAGGTTGCCCATAACGACATACCAACACGAACGTATGCTTTTTTAGAACACTAATGTGGAATATTGTAAATTGAACAGGTAATGACAAAAACGTGCATTTTAAGAAATCTGATGACTTTATCATACTATATATAAAATTAATAGTTTAGCTGCATGAGATTCGATTAGATTGAGATCGGTCGGGTCTGCATTAAAATAAAACTTATTAGCCAGGATTTGACAGATATTTTGATTCTATTGACAATAGGTACTGTCAAAACATCAGCGTTTGACACTACTTACCGTCATTAGAATGAAAATATCTGTTAAATCATGCCTAACTAGTTTTATATTAATGCAGACACAAACGATCTCGATCAAATAGAATTTGCTCATGCAGCTAAACTATTAACTTTACCAAAAATGTCAGACATAAATCATACAAAATTTCCTCTACCTAAATTTATTATTTAACTATTTTGAAAAAAAACACAGAAAGGGCGGAATTTGCAAAATCCTTGAAAAATGCTTAGAGTACATTCAGCTGTACCAGTGCTTCTAGCGGTGCTGATAGCGGCGCTGGTAGCGGAGCGTTTAAATACACAGGTGCTTATGGCCATGAACACACAGTCAGCGGCATCAGCACTGCTTGAAATGCCGCTGACTGTGTGTTCATGGCCATAAGCATCTGTGTATTCAAACACTCCGCTACCAGCGCCAGCGCCGCTACCAGCACCGCTACAAGCAATGCTATCAACGTCGCTGCTAGCGGTGCTGCTGGCGCTGACTGTGCGTTTATGGCCTATGGTTAGACCACTACAGCCAACCCAATAAGTCATTAATATTCTTTAAATAATTTAGAACATTACGTAAATAAATAATACAAATTTTATATAATTTTTGACTGGTAGTAAAAATACATATCTTGGATGATCATAAATTGTTCGTTTGAGTATTTCATAGTAGCAGTTTGCACTGACTAAAAGTTGCTGCATGAACAGAAGCATCATTACATGCGTGCGATTGTTAAATTTTGTCGTGGCAACTAGATACTTTCTATTAATTTATGTATTATTGTGCATGAGTTATTAATGTTAAATTAGATTGTTAATAACGTAGCAGCTGTTGACGATAGACCTACCGAGTTAGGTGCTGGTTTACTAATCTTTCAAAGTACTGCAAGATATACAGGGTATTCCATTTACAATTCTAAAGCTATTTCACTCCGACTAAATCATATTAGAATCTCAAATCAACAATAACTATCGAAAGGTGTGATATTTTTACTATCCAAAACAAACTCACTTGTTTCTTTACCCTTATCATTTACCTCAGAATGTTTTTTTGATAAATGCCCGCTTTTGACATTAATTTGACAATATTTCAGAAACAGTTGATAATAGCCTAATACAAGTTGATGTCATAATAATTAGAGTAAAAATCTTAATCTGTATGCATAAAAATATTTTCTGGCTGTCGAGCGACTACAACTTTTATATAAGGAAGAAACGTATATTTCGATTTCTTAATGCAATTTAATTTATTATATTGCATCAAATAATCCAAATTGTTAATAGTCTTAGACGTTTAAAAGGCAAATGATACCAAAACAAACAAAAAGTAGTTACATAACGTTGTATGACTAAACCAAAAGTTTTACCTGCAATCATTACACCTTGCTGAAAAGTTGGATGCCACTGGAATAAAGCACCCAGGAAATACTTAAACCTTGACGATTGGTACTCAAAAGGTATCCAACTGAGGTAAGGTAAGCTATGAACAATCACGTTTCTTGTGGTATTCGTAAGAACTGCACCATCAGAATTTTGGTACAAGGAATCGTTGTTAAATATCAATTTGATAAAGACATCAAAAGATCCAGCGACCGAGACACTAGCAGCTAAGCCCATCGTGCCCCACGATCTCAGTTTATTGGCCGTTAAGTCTTCTTTCCAGTTCTTCTCAATTTTATCACTACTTCTTTTGAGTGTATCCAGCAATTTGAAGATTTGTGCTCTCTTGTAGTGCCATATCAGAAGTTTGGCGGTACCCCAAATGTGGGTAAGGACCATTTTGATGTAGAACATGAAGATGGTCAGATCGGACAAACCTTCACTGAATTTCATACATTCGCAAATCAAATAGAAAATGCACGAATACGCGATTATTATTATGTTGTAGGTATAGTAAAATATTTTCTCAGGAAGCTTCGCCGTTGCTAGCGGTAACCACATGCCCGCTATTTTTAACATTTGGTTGTTAATTTCGAAGTAAATATCCATTGTTGTTGAGATTTATTTCAGGCAAGAATAGTGTCAGGAAATATATTATGCTCTTATATAAGTGAAAAAGTTATAATTTTTTTATTAGCTAGATGAATATTCATATAGCTATATTGTGTAGTATAGAAAATGAATCAGTAATGTGAGAACACATGTATTGGTGGCCAATACACAAAATAATAGTTATCATATAGAATGAGGGCCGGTTTGGTAGTTAAAAAGTGGTCGGGAACTACAGTTCCATTGTTAAAAACATGATTGATTCTACCGGTCTTTTATCTACGTAGTATGCAACCCCAAAAAATGTATGAAATGAAAATACCTGTTACTAAAAACCAGAAGCCGTTAGATTTTGGAAAAATGGCAATCATCGTTGCCATATTTTTGATTCTATCAAAAAGCTATTTTGTTTCATAAAGTCTTCGGGCGACCATACCAGTCTGTCCACATTCTCCGTAAATAAGCACCATTCCTAATACTCACTACTTGTGAAATTATCCACTTTGATCACACCAAATAACAAAACCCGACACGGACAACCAAGAATTACGCAAACACGGGACGCAAACGCGGGAGCCGATCAGCTTGTCGCGGAGTGAGTAAGAAAACTACTACTAGTTTTCCTAAAATTGTAAAACTAATGCCGCATTTTCAATAATTAATTTGAGAAAGAGAAAAAGTATTTGAATTTTTTATTCCGATTATCAAGATCCACAACCCTTAGAAATTATTGCACTCATTTAGTATAACATAGTATAACATATATTATATTATATTATATCAATATATATTCAAAAATACATTTGATTTTTTTTTAAATATATTATTTGACTCAATTGGCATTGTACCTACAGAAATTGGGTACCATTAAATTAAATTAATATTTATCAATTATGCAAACAAATAGGGCTTTTGATGGGACAGAACTACAAACAGGCTCGAAATAATTTTCAACAGCACACCTAAAATAATTTTTAAAACAATATTTATATTTGTTAAATTTATTGTAGGGGTAATATTGACAACTAGTCATACTTCAATGTAAATATGTAAACCTCTTAATATTTTTTCCGGAAATGACGTCATCATTGAAATTTAAAATGGCACAACATTATTTTTGTCATATTTTCAATCAATATATTGTGAACACAAAACTAGTAAGAAAATTATCTTCAGCCGTGCTGAAGTTAAAATACCCCCCTCCGTAAAACATTAAAAGAAAAAGAACCGATTTTGCCCATTCACGAACCTGTCCTTGCTTTTAGAGATAAGCTTGTATACCAAATTTCAGATCAATTACTTGAAAATTACGGCAGTTATCGTATACACAGATGAACAGACGGACAGACAGACAGTGGCGGATTTAAGGGCCGAGGCGCCCCTAGGCACTATTTATCCCAGCGCCCCTCCCAAGATCTTAAATTATGCAAATTTAAATTTCTCACAAAAAAAGCTGTCATGTTTATCGAATTGTTTCAAAAATCTATATTCTCGATCTTGTTTTGCTTCCGCTAATTTCAGCACCACTTTTTTCTTTTCGTCCATTTCTTTGTTATTATTATTTGCATACGCGTATTGTCAGCGCCCGCGACGCACAGTGGGGCAAAAATGACCTTTTGGGGACAAAATTCTTTAATAGACCAGGCAATAGAGTTTTTTTCTTGGCAAAAATAGCAAATATCAGCAAGCCAACGGTGCCGGGTCACGTGGAACAGTCCGTAGATGTATTGTCATGTGTTTTCGACTCGCAAATATTATTACTTGATTTGTTATAAACAAAAATTTTTGAAAAAACGCAGATTTTTGCGTTTTTTCCGAATTTTCTCCGTTAATTTTAATGCGATCGAGTCCGTGTAGGGTTTATTTTTTTCGTCTTTTCTCTATAAATCGTCTGTTGAAAGCATCAAGATTGCTCTATCGGTTCAGTTTTTACAAGCGAAAAACGAAAAAAAGCACGATTTCTTGAGGTTTTTTGTTTATAACAAATTATGTAATGATATTTGCGAGTCGAAAACACATCACGTGACCTGGGACCGTCGGCTTGCTGATACTATTTTTGTCACGAAAAAATCTCTATTGCCTGGTCTATAACTTTGTAAATTTTAATTGAATTCTTATAAAATTTGGTGTGCATAAAAAGAAAGGACCAAGGTATAATCTCAGTAAAAAAATCATTAAAATGTTATTAATTATTATTCGTCGCAATTATTCCTTTGTTTCGCCGCCACACATTGCTTAAGTCGGTTTTTTTTATGCTCGGGATACTTGCGATTGCGCCCTTTTCCTTCGCGCGCCCCTAGGCACGTGCCTAACGTTCCTTATGGGAAATCCGCCTCTGCAGACAGACGGACATTGTGGTAACCTTAATATACCCTCACCAGAGTAAATATGGGAGGTATAAACACATCGGTCATCAATTTTTATCACCAACGCAACAAAAAAATAACGTTATTTCAGGAAAAACCGAAAGTCGTACTAACCTCAAGGGTATTCCAAAAATGACATATTTTGTCTATTTGCAAAATTTTATTCGTCCAGCGTACCTGACCTACTTATGGGGTTGGTCACCCGGTACATGACCTGGATTGAAGAAATACCTACAGTAAGATTTTTTTGATCACAAGAGCGATTTCTTCATTCCAGGCCACATGTAATGAAGTAATAGTTTTTGTTTTCTACGGTTTTCGTTTAATTTTCTACACAATAATTAAAACGCTTTAGAATATCAATGGATTTATATTATAATAAATGGTTATTACGTATTTCCAATCTAGCTGCTTTCTTGGGACATTTGTATGTACCGTGGCTTCAAACAATCTCTCAGTTAAAGCTTGTTGTGATTTTATTGTAAATTTGGCAACACGAAACAGGGGTAGCTATCAAGGGCGTAGCCAGGGGGGGGGCAGGGGGGGCACCTGCCCCCCCCCCCCTGGCGCTCAAAATAAAAATGCACAAAATTGTATTAGGTACATAATAAATTTACAAAGACACATAACATGTACTGTAAAAGCCAGTTGTGCTTATTTTATGAGAAAATGTAATTTAATAAATTACCGTCGAGTATGCAACTCAAATACCAGTACCTCCAAATCTCAATACAGGGTGAGGTATTTATTGTTAAGTTGATTTATTGGGAATTAATAGAGGAATTGTTTATGCAGCCGACAAGTAAGTTGAAGTAAAAATTTCAGATTGCTTTATTACAAATAATAATATATGTTATTTGTAATAAAGCAATCTAAAATTATATCTTCAATTTACTTGTCGGTTTGGCAACCAAATACACATATCAACTTTGCATATTACTGGAGTCTGTGTCAATGGATATAAGAAAGTATTTTACTGAGTATTAATTATTATTTGGAAACCAGTGATATATCGTTGTATGATTGGGTGATTAGGATTACTGGTCCTAAAGAGTATTTCAGTTATAGGATTACGTGACTACAGTGTTATCACTGTATCCGTAACACTGTAATCACGTAATTATTGCAGTTTAAGTGCATATAGCTAAATATTACTTTAGATTAGTCTAATTTTGTTGAGTTTCGAGTTTGGTCTCGTTTGGCAAATGTCAACCCGTTTACCTATAGTTTGTCTTTTAAGCAATAGATGGCGTTATGGATTCTTGCATTAATTCGCTGTTCGCAAATATCTTGGAAATTATGATATATTACTGTTCTTGTACACTTATATGTACATTTTGATACATTTGATACATGTCCTCCAAGAATATTTGTGTCGGTAGCATGCTCAGCGTTCATCGCAACATTGCAAATGAAGACCAAGATCAATTCAAAGAATCTGTCCTGCAGAAGTTTTCCGAAAACAAACGTAAACTTAACATTACGTAATGTTTTATTAGCATATTTCATATTATGTACATACCTCATACATATATTTTTATAAACAAAAAGATATGCGATAAGAAATATTTATTTACTTAAATTTTGGTATTTTTCTGACTCCTTGCCCCCCCCTGTAAAAACTTCTGGCTACGCCCTTGGTAGCTATAATACTACTAAATTAAATTTTGTTTGGTCATAATTCGGCTTTTAAATTAAGTAATTTGTCAACTGATAGATAATATTATTATCGAATGATATAATATCGATAGACTAATAGAATTTGGGGTGTTAATTAAAGTTGAAAAAAAGTTTAATAGATATCAAATATATAAATACACGACATAATATACCTACATATCATCATACATGTCCATGCTTCTTCTCCCTCATATTCTTCGCCTCGGGATTAGGATGCTGGTCCTAACTCGGGCTGATGGTATTGAGGGTGCAGTGGTCTTGTTCGTCAGGTATCTGTTTGTTGTTGTACATATTGTTCATTTTTAGAAGGGACTTCACTTTGAGTTTAAAGGTTATGTATTTGAGTCGTCTTATGTATGAATAGTAAAAATAAATAAATAATAATAAACAAACGTGTAGTAGAGGTTGGTATGGCTTCCATTTTCTTTAAAAGTCGTCATTTTCAAAATATTAAATGGCAGTATATATATATATATATATATATATATATATATATATATATATATATATATATATATATATATATATTTTTAATCAAAACGGTATACTAAACATCAGAATGGCATATAAACAAAGCAAAACGTAAGGATTGTTAAATTTTATCATCGCCGAGACAACAACACAATCATTACAAATCTACAGCTACAAGCTTTTTATCTAGGTTGCAAGGAATAAGCTTGTTGGACCTCAGTAGTCATATTGTGCGTAAAATAATTATATGCTGCCCATATGTGGCGTAAAGCAGTATAATGGAAGGAACAGTATAATGTGTCAATATTGTATCTTCATGATTAATAATATGAAAAACAAATAACACATCTAAAGAAATCTGATGTGACCAGAAACATGACTTTATCATACTATATATAAAATTAATAGCAATCAAAATAGAATCTCAACCTGCATGAGATTCTATTTGGTCCAGATCTTTCGTGTCTGCATTATAATAAAACTAGTTAGCCAGGATTTGAATAACAGTAGGTATTGCCAAAACGTCAGCGTTTCACACTACTAAAAAAAAACTGAACCGATTTTGCCCATTCACGAACTTTTCCTTACTTTTTAAAAGATAAGCTTGTATACCCTCTCCCTATCGGTTGCTACGTAGTTTGTAGTCACTCAGTTAGCCACTCAACTGGTGCCAAACAATTTAACCACTAGATATGTTACAGAATACCATTTTATATTTTAACAACGTTGCTAAGAAATTTAACCACTTGCTACGTAACAACTGCATCTTGCTTTCTATTAATCAGACGACAATGAGTGTCATTAGGAAATCTATAAATCTTTTAATGCTGTACAAAGACAAATTCTATTCATCTAAACATAGTTTCACTAAGAGTTGACGTTTTCGTTTAAACGTCTAGAAAAGCATCAAAAGCACGAAAGAGGAACAAGGTATTTAGGTGCTGGATAGACCTTTCCGCTACCCAAGTAATTGAAAACATGTCATATCATCATATTTTACAATAAGAAAAATAAAAGCATACTGTTAAAACTTCACTATTTCCGAGATATGTGTATCAGATGGTTAAGAAATGCGGAAATGCTATACATACTATGTATCTCAAACGCGCTGTAACAAATGATACAAGTTGTGTAAAAATCCCATAACAAACAAGGGGGGTATTTGTTTAAAACACATTCATAAAAACAACATTTTCTTCTAAAAACCATCTAGAAAACCGACAACTTTTGACTACAGTATTTTAATGCAGGCATGGCCGATCTCGATCAAATAGAATCTCATGCAGCTAAACAATTAATTTTATATATAGTATGATAAAATCATGGGCCTGACCCATCATATTTTTTTATCTAATTTGACTGGGCTATAGGGAATTTTTCATGTCGATTTAGGTAATTGTTATCAATGATTTACGATAGTTAATAGGAATTACTAAGCTAATCATATTTCACTCGTTTGCATAAATAAATTATGCTCTTTGGAGAAAGGCTTTTACCACGGACCTACTGTTCTGTCTAAGTTTAATTTCTGTATGTTGTTAAGACTGGTCCACAAGGTTTGGCAACCTTAATGATACTATATTTTTGATATCTATGTAAGAGCATATTATTAATACATGTATAGACATTTTCTCAGTGGCCTCATTCGTGAGAAATTCCGGAAAATAAAAAAAATTTCAGATAACTACATTATCAATTTTATTGCCACTTGTCTCTAGTGAGTTTGATCTACACTTATATTACAACATTATAGTAACATCCCTTATTGGACAGCCGATTTTATTGGCTTTTCCCATTGTCACGTGACGGAACCAACGCCAATAAATGTAAAACACGACAAAATGAAACCCCTGCATTCGTTAATACACTAATACCAGAGGGAAGGAAAGACATCGTTTTTCTTTTTTTTTCTTCGGTCCACTGCGCAAGTTGCAGCTTGCATTTTCATTGTCAACCTGGCAATTACGTTGAACATGTGGAGACGTTTCGCGTTGCATAATATATGCAGTCAAACGGTTTATTTAATTCTTCGAACGCGATTTAATGTCAACATATACAGCACGTGCGTTTCCTGTGCTGTATAGGTAAGAGGTTTATTCAAACACCGACTTTCAAAATATAATAAAAAGACATAAATTGTCCTGTGAATAATTCTTAATATTTTTTCAAATGTTCATACAAAAACTATACAGGGTGTTTACGGTCCTGTGATTTTATTTTCAAGGGGTGATAAAACATCCTAAAAGAAAGCCATTAATGTAAAACTGTCTTCAGAAAAGTTGCATAATAAGAGAGATATTACTGTTATTTTGTTTTTGGCTTTATTTTTTAGGGGTGATTAAACACCTTGAAAAAAGTTATTAAAGCTAAAACGATTGATCAACCACTTGTACAAAGTAAAAACGATTAAAAGTTATCATTGAATTTTTTACTAAGTAGGCTGATGTCACTAACTTTTCCCATCTATCAAGCTGTTTCATCAGTTACTGCTCGGTTGGTTTGACATAAATTCTCCCGAATAAATTCTAATAAGAAAAGTAAAAAATGGTCCTTCGCACCAATAGTGAATACGTTGACATGTTAATTTATGGGGAAGTACGCCAGAATTCTGCTGCTGCCAGTCGATTGTATGCAGTGCGGCTTCCTAACAGATCAACACCTATTCCACAAACGTTTATCGCTCTAGTAATCCGTGCACGAGAAACTGGTGTACTGCAAACACGTCAAGGTCGGGATGGTGGACCTGGCCGACCCCGACGAATTTTGGATTCCGAAGAACAAATCTTAAATCTTGTTGAAGAAGATTCTTCTACTAGTACGCGACAAATATCTCGCCAAGTAGATGTCTCAAATCGAATTGTCTGGCGAACACTGCGCGAGGATCAATTGTATCCTTACCAACTACAAAAAAATACAGGCTTTGCGACCTAAAGATCATCCTTTACGTTTACAATTTTTCCGATGGTTTCTACAAAAACATGCTGAAATTCCAGACTTTTCTTTCATTGTATTGGCTACTTATGAAGCAACGTTTACACGTAACGGCATAAATAACTGACATAATACTCATATCTGGGCTGTCGAAAATCCAAATGCTGTTCGTCGTAATCATTTCCAGCACAGATTTTCGATACACGTTTGGGCCGGACTGGTCAACGGACAACTTATTGGCCCATTTGTGTTGCCAAATCGATTGATTGGAAATGATTATCTCTTTTTTTGCAAAATCATTTGATGGAACTATTGGAGGAAGTTCCTTTGAATGTACGTCGACAAATGTGGTTTCTTCAAGATGGCGCATCGCCGCATTTTAATCGTTTAGTTCGCCAACATTTAGATAATCTGTTTCAAAATAAGTGGATTGGTCGAGGTGGACCTGTTCCATGGCCTCCTCGGTCACGCGACCTTAATCCCCTGGATTTCTATTTAGGGGTGTTATGAAGACCATGGTATACACCAACGAAATAATTGATCTAGATGAATCTTCGTAACCGCGTTGAGGCAGCTGCGGCGACAATTCGACGGCAAGACCAAGGCCTAGTAAATTATGGTAATTCATGGATACGTAGAGCGAGACGTTATGTTCAACAACACGGCGATAATTTTAAACAACTAGAGTGAAATGGATTCCATAAAAAAAACTAAATAATATGTTCTGTTTAATATGCTTAATCACCACTTAAAAATAAAAACAAAACGAAAATTAGCAATAATATCTCTCTTATTATGCAACTTTTCTTAAGACATTTTTACGCTAATTACCTTCTTTTAAGATGTTTAATCACCCTTTCAAAATAAAATCACAAGACCGTAAACACCCTGTATAGTATATGATTCCACCTCATATATGTAGAGAATATGCATCTCTACAAGCCAGAATTGTTTTGGTTTCAATTGGATTAGTTAAACTGGTGAGGGAAGTATGTACATGATTGCATTTCCTTGCTCAGGAGAAATTTCTGAAACAGACGGTATTTGTTTCATCTAAAGAAAAATTATTTTTATATATTTTTTTATTGAGGAAATGGAGACTTGTGAATTTCAAATTATCCATTTAGCTCACAAAATTGACAATGCTTTTTGCTAATAAAAATACATAATTCACTGAGGTTCCAATTGTTTTTGAAATATCATGCCAACTAGCCGCAAAAAAAACTGTTTCGAGGAAAACGAGTTTAATGTTTCAAGTCCAGTTTCTGGAGGAATTTCTTTACTTATAGCATTTTTCTGTTAATCTGCTATACCAGGGTCATACAGTATTCCTTCCTCTGCGTGGTGGAATTCATTTCGCGAAATTTGCTCATTTCTACGCCTTGTACGAGCTTCTTTTGCTGCCTCAAGTGTGCATCTCAACGTCCTCGCCAGATGCTGTATGTTGCACACATTTGGAAATATGTTTCTTTGTTGCCCATTCCTATTTTTGTCATCGTGGGTGGCTGAAAGAACCTTCATTGCCTTCAAATGCCTGCTGCTAAATAATCCGCAATATTGCTTTGAACTGAAGCGTTCTGAGCCATAGCGAACATGTTAGAAGCTAGGCGTTAGACAATAGAATTGAAGATTTCGTAATTATTTTGAGTGTCGTCATTTAAACGCCATTCTAACAACTGTCTTGATGACAAATCATTGTAAATCGACTTTAGAACATTTACGAAATTTTTTTCCCGACTCGGCGTCCCTCAAACCCCCGCAAAAGTTCATTAAAAATGCAGAAATTTCCTTTAACCATAATTTTGGCATTGGCCATTTATATATGCCAGATTTTGAGACAGCGTCCTTAAATCCCATAACAATGATTATAAAATAAAAAATTCTTCCGGCCAGAACAAACATTGGATTGAGGGCTCCACTGAGCCATATGTCACGAAATGCTAATAATATCTTTACTTTATATCTTTTTCTTTAGTAATTTGGTGTTTCAGATTAATATTCTAGACTTGTCGTTTTGATTTTCTAAGAAAAATTGTATATCTTAATACCTGTTTTTAATTTTATTGCGACGCTTAGATTATTATTAAGTAGTTCTATTAGCGTGATTACCTACCATATCCAAATTGTGTACAGGGTGGTCATAATCTGCAACAAAATATAGCAAACAGTTTTTCCTAAGAAAGTTGATTTTTTTAAATGGAACAACCTGTACCTAATTAATTTTTTGAATTCTACGCATCGTTCTGCACAAAAAATAAGTACTAGCACACACTAGTGCTAAAATAAACCATTGCAGAGGTAACTAGTCTTCTTCATAAAAAGAAATCGATTTTCCTATCAATAACTGCTTCTACACCTACATTAACCATTAAACCAGCTAAGTATTAAGTAAATTACTGTAAAACATTTTTTTTAAAACATTTTATCGCACCTGCAATTTAATATTATAATTTGAAATAAAATTTTATTATTCTATTTACTGAAGCTGTACTTATATCTAAACCCCTACTTAACTGTCGACAACTTGCTTTTGGATCTTCCACTATTGAAGCAAATACATTGAATTGATTATCATCGTTAGTAGTTGGTTTTCTACGAGGTTGCTGTTTTGGGTAATTAACGTTTCTAAAATTTGTGAAGCGCAGTCACACTCTTTCAAACGCTTGCTTTGTTGGGTGTCTTTGACAATCTGAATATCGTGGTCTGCAAACTCTAATTGCCAATAAAGTATTTTTGTTGCATTCGCCAATGACACCACGTCAATTAGTTCCTCCTGGGGAAAGTTCGCCGTAATTCCAAAAATTATGCAAATCTAACCTAATAACTTGTTTAGCATAGTTTTTCGTAGCCTACTAGGTATAAGTAAAATTTTATTTCAGATTATAATATTAAATTGCAGATGTGATAATAGTATATTATTTGACGAGCACATAACTAAGGATATAAATCGCGAGCATGAAGTTTATACGCGAGCCGTAGGCGAGCGTGTAAACATGCGAGCGATTTATATCCGTTGTGTGCGAGTCGAATACGACGTTTTATCTACGACTCATAAATTCCATTTTATATCAAATATTTTAAAGGTATTACTCAATGACGGCGAGGCGAACTGTCACATAACTGTCATCTACGTAGGTTTTGTCAGACTTTGACACTACCGTCATATAATGATGACAGTTCGTTCAAATAATGAAGTCATTATTTGAACGAATTGTCATTAATATACAACGCTACTGTCATTATAATCATTGGCGTGTAATAATCATGGGGATTATATTGTCATAGATTCGTATGTAATGAACTTATTATATGTGAGTCGTAAACAAAATGTTTTATTTTACTAAAAAAAATTAAATCATGCCAGTAAACAGGAATTTGGGTAAATACTTAGCTGGTTTAATGGTTAATGCAGGTGTAAAAGCACTCATTGATAGAAAATTTTATGAAGAAGACTAGGTATGTCTGCAATGATTTATTTTAGCACTAGTGTGCGCTAGTACTTTTTTGTGCAGAACGATGCGTAGAATTAAAAAAATTAATTAGATACAGGGTGTTCCATTTAAAAAAATTAACTTTCTTTGGAAAAACTGCTTGCTATATTTTGTTGCAGATTATGACCATCCTGTACACAATTTGAATATTGTAGGTAGGGTTACCAGACGTCCTCTTTTAACCGGACAAGTCCTCTTTTTTATGGGTCATGTCCGGGTCCGGTATCTTTTTTCGATTTTCCCCGAAATGTCCTCTTTTTTAACAAAATCATAAAATACCTTGATACCGGACAAAAAAGGCAATTTTAATAAAAATATAATAAACAATTTTGTCACATTGTTTTAAGTCGTCAGAGAGGACGGTCGTTGTAGTGCATCCCGAGGTTATTGTTTAATGTTTGTTTTCTGTAATATAAGGTAAAAATGTTTTACTTCTCTGTTAGTAATTGTCTTAAATATTTTGATGTAGTAATTACTATTAATTGAACGGAGATCATTATTTTTCATTATTTTGCAATAGAGCAGAAAATCACTGAGTTCGTGAAAAAAATAGTATCAGGAAGCAGACGGTCCCAGGTCACGTGGAACAGTCCGTAGATGTATTGTGATGTGTTTTCGACTAGCAAATATCATTACTTAATTTGTTATAAACAAAAAACCTCAAAAAAATCGTGTTTTCCTTCGTTTTTCGCTTGTAAAACCTGAACCGATGGAGCAATCTTGATGTTTTCAACAATGAATTGTAGAGAATGAAAAGACGAAAAAAAAATGATCCTTACGCGGACTCGATCGGATTAATATAAACGAAGAAAATTTACAAAATCCGGAAAAATCAGCGTTTCTTCAAAAGTTCATAACTCAGCCATTTTCAGTTGCAGCGCAGGCTTATCGCGAGAAAGTAGCGACTACACTGACACTATTTTTGTCACGCGAAATAATCTATTGCCTGGTCTAATTGAAATTTGTAAGTGATGACCAATATAATAGTTATTTATGTACCAAGGGCATTAAACGGATGTTTATGCCCCGAGGGTGACACTCTCGGGCCTATCGGCCGTCGAGCTTTTTAAGTCGCCCGAGGGTATATAAACATCTAGTAATGCCCGTGGTACATACAAAATTTTATGTCCTACAATGGATTTGTTCCTCCATTTGAATAATATTAATAAATATTTTGACGTTATCAAGTGACATGTGTATCTACGGAGTTGAATAACAATACAAACAATTCGGAGTTGAGTGACAATACAGACAATTAATTGTCAAACTTATATAAACTGTATAATCGCCAATAATTTACATTGGCGATTTAACATTTACAATTTGAATGACAAATATTTGCTATATTTGACATATAACCATGGCAACCCTTAATGCCCGCGCGGGCCTTAAGAATCCTTACGCCTCGCGGGTGTTAAGAAGCAGTTTCTGCCCCTGTATCTAAATGCAAAATATCACTTTATGATCATGTAGGACATGAATATTTTTTTGCAGTTTTAATTAGTGCATTACTTTAAATGATCCTTTGATATTTGTTATTATTCGTTAACGAATTTTACAAATTTGATGGATACTTTCTTAGGTTAATAGCATTATTTTCTCTTAAAATGTTTTTATCTATTATCTGACTATATTTCCATTGACAAACACCCCCTCCCCCCTGCTTTCCAACATTCGGTGTCCTCTTTTTTACTCGGAGAAATATGGTAACCCTAATTGTAACCCTAATCATGCTAATAGAACGGTTCTTACTTAATCATAATCTAAGCGTGCGCAATAAAATTAAAAACAGGTATTGAGATATACAATTTTTCTTAGACTGCTGTTTCAATAAAAATGCCAATAAATTAAAAACTATAAAGTTTAGGGTAGGTAATGTTATATTTCATTGTTGTGAAATTTTGCGAAGAATTCAAAATTGTGCCGAAATATAAGTTGTTCCATTTTAAAAAAACATAAGTTTGGGTTGGTACCACCATATGGAACATCCTGTATATACGCTAATCATTTTAAAATGTGCGTCTCAGTGTACTGTATAATATGAGTGAAATCAGTTTTAAAAGATCTTCATTAACAGAGGCACAATCTTCCGAGATCGCAGTGTTGAGGCACCCTGTATATTATAAAATAGTATTATTAATAACGTGGCCTATTTAATAAAATAGTAGCCTACTGATACTTATGTATGTATTTATATTCGTAAAAAAAGATAATATGATTATGTTATTGCACTTTGTGTTTGAACATTATTTGTTTCTTTTAATAATACTTATTTATACAAAATATTATTTAGTATTCCTTTCATGGTTTATACAAATTTTCGAGTTGAACTGAAAACTGAAGAAGTTTGCAGATTTCACACGACTCGCAAATTTTGGATTGATTAATTTATTAATGAACTACGGGTTGAATCCACGAAACGGGTGGACATATTACACTCACATCAATATTTAAAAACATGTCGGCTTCGCGCAATCACACGTGCAATATTCACGAACCATCTACGCTTTTGTTTATTTTATAAAAGGGTGTACTGGAAACACCTACTACTAATTAATTATATACCTTTCCAAATTCATATAAATACGCGAATTTAGCATGCAGTGCATCAGTCTATTTATTGTCATTATGAACACCATTACGTTGTTGGTAATTGCATCTGCTGTGTGCATACCAATGTCAGATGATGAACATTTCGTCGAGTATTTCCTATTGGATTCTCCAGTGAGAGTAAATGTTTGCAATTTATGTTGCAATATCCATGTTTGGTACATAATGAAGAAGGCCTGCAGTCAGTATTTTTTACGAGTGTATTACTACAGACAATCTTTTAAGTGCTTCAAAATCAAAGTCTAATATTATTGTATAATTATATGATCAAACAATTGCGTAGTATTATTTATAACTTATTTAACTTGTGAATATAACTTGTTATACTTATATAACTTGTGAAAAACTTTGTTAATAAAGAGATGTAAAACATTGTGTGAATTTTATTGTGTGATTAAACCACTAAAACTGTTGAAAGTCACGTTTCAGAACACATCTAATATATAAAATCAAGAAAATCGGCCTTAAAGTTTTAATATGTTAACAGATACATGAAAGTAATGAACAAATTAATGCTTGTGTTATCTTATTAAGCAAAAATAAGAAAATTTGAAAAAAAAATATTTTTTATCTTACCCTTCGCGAATCTATGGTGACTATCGACAGTTAACCACTGTTGTTAACCGCATGATTCTTAACAAGTGGTTAATTTTTCCAATATAGAATGCAAAATCTTCTTAATGTCGTTAACAAGGTTAGGCCAGGCAATAGAGCAGAAAATGACTGAATTCGTGACAAAAATACTAGCAGGAAACCGACGGTCACGTGGAACAGTCCGTAGATGTATTTCCTACTCGCAAATATCATTTCTTAATTTGTTTTAAGCCTAAAAAATCGTGTTCTTTTTCGTTTTTTGCTTGGACAAACTGAAGCTATGGAGCAATCTAGATGCTTTCAACAGACGAATTGTAGAGAATGAAAAGACGAAAAAATGAACCCTACACGGACTCGATTGAATTAATATTAACGGAGGAAATTCGGAAAAACTGAAAAACTCTGCGCTTTTTCAAAAATTCATAACTCCGCAATTTTCAAAGCTGCCGGAGACTTTTCGCGTGAAAGTAGCGATTGATGGGTACTTTGAGTGTAGACAACCCAGGCGTTGTCTGAAGATTAGTTTTTGCACAATTACGATTTGAATATGTTTATGCAATATTTTTCGGCAAGCCTGGATGCGTCGGAGGTGGTCCGATTTTATTTTTTTACGTATTTCGAAAGTAGAAGTATTGTGCTTTAAAACGTCTATTCTTATTTGACGTTAAAATGTTGCGAATTAGGTAAAAAATGCTTGGTCAAGCATTGTCGCAATGCTTCGTCGAGTAGTGGGGGTAGGCGGTCGACGCGGGGAAGCGCGTATCTATAGTAATACAGGCGCGCTGCGAGCTTCCCCGCGTCGGCCACCTGCCCTCACTACTCGACCGCGTTGGAGCGCGCGGCAGTTTTCAGTCATGTTTGCAAGCATTTTTCACCTATTTCGCAACATTTTAACGCAAAATCAGAATAGACGTTTTGTAGCACAATACATCTACTTTCCAAATACGTACCACCTCCGACGCATCCAGCGTCGCCGGAACATGTTGCATAAAAATATTATGTAATAATAATATATGTTAAAAGTAAGGAAGTCCGAGTAATATAAAAAATCGTACCACCTCCGACGCATCCAGGGTCGCCGGAACATGTTGCATAAAAATATTATGTAATAATAATATTATGTTAAAAGTAAGGCAGTCCGAGTCCAACGATTTACTTGTGCAGCAAGCTTCAAATAAAGCAAGGGCGGTGTGGTCCTTGATTAATAGCAAGAGATCAAATTATTCTTGTGACTATACCTTGCCGGACATGGATGCATTGAGTCTTGGGGATCATTTCGGTAGCTATTTTGCAAATGTCGCTCACGATTTGATAAACAAACGTTTTGCTAATAGTATTGTTAATATCGAGGAAGTGGATGGAGCAATGTCTCAGAGACCTTGCTCTTTCTTTCTATCCCCGGTATGCGAATTGGATGTGCTTGACGCGGTACGCGGTTTGAGATCGACGGCTGCGACCGGAGAGGATACCATTCCCGCTTCTATTGTTAAGCATAGTGTGGATTTTATTGTTCAACCATTAGTTTCTTTAATAAATTTATCATTTACATTGGGGCTTTTTCCGGATTGCCTCAAGATTGCAGTTGTCAAACCCCTGTTTAAGAAGGGAGAACGTAACGATGTAAACAATTATCGCCCGATTAGTATTTTAAATTTTTTCTCCAAAGTCTACGAGCGCGTTGTAAATACAAAATTAAATTCCTACCTGAAGAAGTATTGTATAATTGTTAAAAATCAGCACGGCTTCTGTCATGATAAATCCACTGATACAGCTATATATAATTATACGAAATCTATTTACGAGCGTGTAGACGGGAGAATGCACAGTCTTGGCCTGTTCATCGACTTATCAAGAGCGTTTGACTGTGTTAATCATTCTATTCTTCTTCACAAGATGGAGAGATATGGCATCAATGGGGTGGCGGCGCAGTGGTTCAAATCTTACCTCTCCGGTCGACGGCAAACGGTTTCTGTGGGGGGTTTGAGTTCGCGACTGTTTGACGTTGCGTTGGGTGTGCCACAGGGGTCTATTTTGGGTCCCACGTTGTTTCTTTTATATATAAATGACTTACCTAGTTGCTTGGGTGGCGCAGAGGTTACTTTGTATGCTGGCGACTGTAATATTTTTGTCTCGGCCGAGTCGCACGAACAGCTCTTTGAACAAGCATCCACCGTGTATGTACGACTTATGCAATGGATGGCCACAAACCGACTGGTGATTAACGCTGATAAGACCAAATGTATGCTGTTTTTACTTTATCATACGCAGTATGTAAAGTATTGTAATCGTGCCAAAAAATTTTTTTGAGATTTTAGCGGAAATATGTCTTTTTGGGTCCCCTGAACATTTTTGACCAAGGTACAAAAAAATGTCTGTGTGTGTGTGTGTATGTGTGTGTGTGTGTATGTGTGTGTGTGTGTACCCGTTTTTGTGGAGACGATTCCGGAGAAACTACTAAAGGTATCGGGACGAAACTTCATATTTAGAAGTTTCATAACCAAACTTAGAGCTGAAAAGCTTTCTGTTGAAAAGGGTCCAAAGGAACTGGTGGTTTACTCTTAGCATATTTCGAAGATTTTGCAAATGAGCCTCTATTTGTGTAATGTCGTCAAAATAGTTAAATAATATATTAAAGGAGAGGAAATTTTCTATAATTTATGTATACGACATTTTTTGGTAGAATTTATAGTTTAGCTGCATGAGCAAATTCTATTTCATCGAGATCGGTCGTACTGCTTTAAAACTAGTAGCCAGGATGTCAGATTTTTTGATTCTAATGACAGTAGCTAGTGTCAAACGCTAATGTTTTGTAAATACTACTGTAATATAGGCTGCGTTCGGATATTGAACACCGTTACACTTTTTACACCCAATGACACGTAAGTGTCATTTGGACGGTGTACCCGGTGTCAACGGAGTACGATATCCGAAGGCAGCTTTAATCGAGATATCTGTCTAGTTCTACTAGTTTTATTTTAATGCAGACATGGCCGATCTCGATCAAATAGAGTCTCATGCAGCTAAACTATTAACTTTATATATAGTATGATAAAGTCATGTGCCTGGCCACATCAGATTTTTTCGGAATAATTTGGATACCATTAAACTTGGGAATGCTGCAATCAGGGTTGATCGGTGTTGCCGGCTTCTTGGCGTGGTTGTCGATGACCAATTGCGCTGGAGTGACCACGTAGACACTCTTAGTGGAAAGTTGCGCAGTATGTGTTATGCGCTCTATCAGTTGAACAAGCACTGCAGCACGGATGTTGTGATGTCTTTTTACTTCGCGCAGTTTTACTCGCATATGAAATATGGCATTATTCATTGGGGTGCTAACTCTGCCGCGGATGGGGTTTTTGTGCTGCAGAAGCGAGCTATCAGGACGGTGTACTGCCTGAGTGGGAGACAGTCGTGCAGGGAAATTTTTAAAAGCCATAAGCTTCTTACATTTTACGACATTTACATTCTTGAGGTTGTGACTTTTGTGCATACGCGAAAGGGTGAGTTCAATCATTCATCTGGTCATGGTTACGGTACTAGAAACGTTGGTTACTTGTTGCCGCCCATGCATCGTCACTCTTCCTATCGTAAGAGCTTGAATTTCATGGGATGCGAGTTGTACAATGTGCTCCCTGATTCAGTAAAGTCGCTGACAAGCTTGAAAATGTTTAGAGGAGCAGTCAAGAGTTTGCTGCTTGATGTTTCATGTTACAGTGTTAAGGAATTTTATGACAGTTTGTGACGCTTTGTTCTTGTATTGTGTATTACCTTAACGTGATTTGTAATTGAATTGTTTATTGACGATTTATGTTCACTGTACTATATGTTGGTGGTTACATGAATAAACATCTATCTATCTATCTATCTATCTATCTATCTATCTATCTATCTATCTATCTATATATCTATCTATCTATCTATCTATCTATCTATCTATCTATCTTTCTATCTATCTATCTATCTATCTATCTATCTATCTATCTATCTATCTATTCACATCGCAATTGTGCAAAAACTCATCGGAAATCACCTGGGTTGTCCACGCTCAAAGTACCCATCAATCGCTACTTTCACGCGAAAAGCCTCTGCTACAACTTTGAAAATGGCGGAGTTATAAATTTTTGAAAAAACGCAGATTTTTCCGGTTTCGTTTTTCCTCCGTTAATACTAATTCAATCGAGTCCGTGTAGGGTTTATTTTCTTCGTCTTTTCATTCTCTACAATTCGTTTGTTGAAAGCATCAAGATTGCCCCCTCGGTTTAGTTTTTACAAGCAAAAAACGAAAAAAAAAGCGATTTTTTGAGGTTTTTGCTTATAACAAATTAAGAAATGATATTTGCGAGTAGGAAGCACATCACACTACATATACGGATTGTTCCACGTGACCTGGGCCCGTCGGCTTCTTGCTAGTATTTTTGTCACGCAAAAATCTCTATTGCCTGACCTAGGTGGTTAGCGAAAATTGTTAACGTAATTGCTACGTAGCAACTTTTTACATTACTGCGTTACAGAATTGGCCTGATTATCACTATTCCAACGGTATTTTCCCCAGCTTAAAAAGGACTAAAGCATCTCGAAATAGCCGTGAAAAAACTAAAATAAGTGAGAATAACAATAAATAAAAATTACCAAATTGTAATAATTTATTTATAAAGATGGCAATAAGAAATCTACACAAACTATGTCGGTGGCTGTTCAGTAGCCGTTTCTTCAGGTTTTTCTTCACCGCCGGGTTGTGCTTCATCAGGTGACTCTACTGGTGGTTGAGAAGAACTTTCTACCGGATTTACTGATGATGAAGTTATATCATCAACTGGTGATGCAACACCTTCCATTGATGTTGAGGAGTTCATTTCTGAAGTGGAACTTCCTACAGGTGCTTCTGACACTGAAGAATTGCCATCTGATGGTGTGGCCACACTTTCTGGTGATATTGAAGGGGTATCTTCTGAAATGGAACTTGCTACCGATGTTTCTACCACTGTTGAAGCACTGCCATCTGTTGGTGTGGTAACACTTGCTGGTGAAGAGTAATCAACTACAGAAACCGTATTTTCAGGACCTTCTCTATCAACTCCAGTTACCGTAGCGTCTGTGCCTGCAGTGGTTGATTCAATGGTTACTATTCCGCTGTCAGTGAATCCGTCTGCTATGGAGGCATCAGAGCCAACCTCTCTCTCTTCTTGTATTACCGTTACATCCGTGCCGTACTCAGTCACCTCTTCAACTGGACCAATCGTACCGGCTTGGGTCAAACCTACCTCTGTGACCTCATCGATGATCAGCTCCCGATCAGTACCTGATCCAGAAAATTCCGGTGGATAATCGCCGGATATTATGGGTACTGGATCGCCACTGCCGGGATCGCCACTGCCGGGATCACCGCTTGAATAAAGGCTATCGTACGGGATTGAATCAATGCTACTAGAACCATAATCTGGTGATTCCGTGGAAAAATCGACATACTGGCCACTAGATAATTCGGTGACTTCCGGCTGCACAACGATTGTAGCTCCGGAAGGCCCATCCGGGTCGTCTGGAAATGAATTTTGTGAATGTGAATTCGATGTGAATTGACTGCCGAAATATTTACTGTCCACCCACTGATTTCTATTCATCTATTAGCCCAGTCAAATTATACGAAAACAAGCGGCAAACTTCGGAAAAATTCCAACCCAGCTGGATTTTTGGATATTGGTTAGGCATTACAAAAAAAAACACCGGTAAAAAGTCCCCATCGATGTAACGTTGCGAGTTATTTACGGTCAAAGATGACTGAATTGAGTGGGTTAACAATATCTTGCTGTTAAGAAATCACAAAACCTTTAAATTCTCTACAAAAAATGTGTATGTGGCTGGTAAATCTTTCCGATACCCAAGTCATTAAAACCATGGCAGAGCATCATATGTTATAATAAGAAAAGCAATAGCACGCAGTTAAAACTTGACGTTTCCAAGATATGTCCATCAGAAGGTTAAAGAGTATCATATATAATCACAGTGGCGTACCGAGGGGGGGGTTGGGGCGGTCCGCCCCGGGCGGCACATATTTTGGGGCGACATTTTTTATATTTCTGACTAATTTATTTAAAAATAAAAATATTATAATAATGTTGTTATCAACAGAATCAATGATTATAAACATCTCTGCTAATAATTTCTTTAGCGACTTTGTTGTTATTGCAAACAGCGACTCTATCGGTCAAGGACGTTGCAATACAAGAATATTCTGCATGTGGATAAGCATGTACAAATCATTCTTTAAACTTGGTATGTGTACGTGCAGCTTTTGCTACAGTAAACTCCACAACATTTTTTGGGACTATCGAACACTTGTTTTCGTTTTTTCGTCCTCCACTCATTGATGAGATTTTTTGCTTTCTGCCACTGGTCAAGGTGTTAAGCACAGTGTAGAAACTCCTTGGAACGCAAGAGTAGAAGTAGTAACAATAATTGTAAAAAAAAACATTTCTTAAACATTTTAAGTGCGTTGGACAAACTAATTTCTGAGGAAAAAAATATTAAAACACGATCAGACGCTGGAATATTACTCCACTCATTGGAATCTTTTTCTCTTCTGTGTTAGCTCTATTTAATGCATATCCATTCTTTTGGAAGTTAACAACCCATAACAATATCTCCAAACAAAGGGGTGAAGTATCCATCAATGTGACTTAAAACAAATTTTTTACAAATGTATTTCAGTGGACAAAATGGCACGCTAATGCAAAACGCAGTTACAGCACCCAAAAAAGAAAGGTGTGAAGAGTTGGAGATTTCTACTGACTGCCGAGTTAGAAGGAAAAGGATTATGAGTGGTAAACATTTGCGAGACGTGGGGTTATATTTTAGAAGAGGAGATACAACGGGAAATGCTTTTGTCACTGGATAGAGTTCTCCACGAAATATCAGTTTGCTTTGAGCAACTACATGTCCTTGCAGAAAAGTATGCTTTCCTAATACTATGTAATCTTGTAAACACAAATTTTGAATATCACGCGAATAACTTTCTTGTCATTGACGACGAGCAGTTGGAAAAGCGGACAAATGCCTCTTAAACTTTTAATATTCATTCAAGAATACAGGCCTGGAGCTCTGTTCCAAACATAGTAATATTGCTAAGAATTTTTTTAACAATAGCCGTAAGTGTCGTCAGTTGTAAAAGCAGCTTTTCCAAACTAAAATAGATAAAAAAAAAACTATCTTCGTTCAACAATGAGCGATTTAAGATGGCGAAATCTAGCGATAGTTTCTATAGAGAAAAAGCTAACAGATAATACTAATAAGTTTTGATTATGTTCTTCAAGAATTTTCGAATAAAAAAGCAAGAAAAATAAATATATAAACACGCTTACATATTATGTACATTATAATTATTCGAAAAATGTATAATGGATATTTGGGTAGTGATCTGCACAACCAGGTCATCAATGAACACTGGCAATGGATCTCGGAGATCACTGCTATCAGTAAACAAACATTCCTTCACATCATAGATTTTTTATTTGACAGTAGCTACTTTACTTTTGATGGAATTTTTTACAAACAACTTTTTGGAACACCTATGGGTTCCCCTCTGAGTCCAAGCTTGGCCAACATCGTACTTGACTACATGTTGACCAAGAATTTGCCCACGTTGACTGTACAGCCGGGATTCATTAAGAAATACGTCGATGACATGGTGCTGACCCTTCCTCCGGTAGCCATACAGTCCACATTAGACATTTTCAACAATTTTAACATACACATACAATTTACAGTAGAAAATGAAAACAACAATAGCATTCCCTTTTTAGACACTTTGCTCATTAGAGGGGAGGACGGTGTGTTGGTCACAGACTGGTACCAAAAGAAAACAAACTCAGGCAGATATCTTAATTTTCATTCTAACCATCCTATCAATCAAAGACTGAACATGGTCACTGCTATGAAGAATAGAGTGCTAAAGTTGTCACATCAGCGGTTTCATCCGAGCAACTTGGATAAACTTTTTAACATCTTCATTAATAATGGTTACCCTAGGAGGCTGTTGATGAATTTATTATATAACACTCGCAGACCACCACCATTGACTGACATGACCGCCCCCCCCCCTATAAACAATTCTTTAATATTATATAAGAAGTTACCCTATTTGCCGGGACTATCCCAAAAACTATCAGACATTTTTCGACTCCCTGGTCTAAAAATAGCTTTTTACAACCTCATGACAGTTAATAGGTTTTTTTCCAAATTAAAACAAAAAACACCTTTAGAAAAGATGTCAGGTGTAGTCTATTGTGTGCCGTGTGGGGGATGCAACCTTAAATACGTAGGACAAACAGGGGGTTGGCTCAAAACACGCATGTACCAACACAAACATGACATTACCAAAAACAAGGACACCAGCGCCCTTGCACAGCATGCAAAAACAACCTCACATAACATAGATTTTCAAAACGTTAAAATATTGTTTAAAAAGGAATTCCTAAGGGAGAGATTGTTTTTTGAGATGATTGCCATTGAGACAACTGACTCCACGATGAATTTGAGGTCTGCCGTCGACGGGTTGAGCACAATGTATAGTTATTTGTTAAATAAACCAAGTGTTTCTAGTTCTGATGATTCCATCTCAGACACTGGCAACTTGAGTGAACTAGTTTTCTAGTGACGTTGTGTCATGGTCGACCTGTTTCGTTATCCAGTATTCTAAAGTTCAAATTTCAAATTTCAAATGTTTCCCGCCATTGTATAGCACTGTGACGTTGGCAGCGGCTTATTCAGTTCTATTTAATGTCAATTCATAACCAACAAAAGTTGCTGTCATAGACACATTGGTATCTACTTTCAAGAATTTTAATTTTAATCCATCTTTATCACACCATTGCAAATGTCATCATTAATCAAACATCACTTCATTATCCATGTAGCCTAGACTATTTATTGTAAGTAGACTTATATTAAACTTTTCACATGTTCTAACCTCGAAATGAATTTTTTGCTTCCTTGATAAAGCTAGCAATCGTTAGCGAAATATTGGATTTAATAAAAAAGGTCAACTAAGACAAGGCTTTTAATTGGCTCACTACCCAAATATCCATTATACATTTTTCGATTGTTTGATCAACGAGCAAAAAGTCTCCTAGTCACATTATAATTATCGTATTTGTACAATCTATGGGTACAATCTGCCTAAGTAAAAGAAATAAAATTTGTGTTTATTAATTTGTGTCGATGTTCAGTAATGTTAATATTGTTAATATTATTGTATTTGTACAATCTATGGGTACAATCCGCCTAAGGTAAAAGAAATAAAATGTGTGTTTATTAATTTGTGTCGATGTTCAGTAATGTTAATAACGACCATCACTTAATTTTGATTGGCTTTGAAAGGGCGGCAAATAGGTGACCGCCCCAGGCGGCAAAAGCTCTAGGTACGCCACTGTATAATCACCACCCTGTTTTCTTGCAGAAATGCAACGCAACGCAGGCTTTGAAAAAATCCCTTGAAAACCACGGGAGGTAATTACTTAAAACACTTTTTTCGTCTGTAGATCATATATCGAAAACTGCAAACATTTGAGTACCTACATGTTTATTGGATTGTGACACCCTGTATACAATATTTGCCGTGTTTCCTTTACGTGTAGAATAGTGCCTGTAGGTGGAGTATTAAAAGAATTAGGTTGCGATTAACCTTCACTCTCGCCAGACTATAGGATGGAAGATACACTGTGCGACAAATTTTGATCAACTTTCTCCCTCCCGGGAAATTTTAGCTAATATTGATTCTATATGACCCCCTGAACACAACCCCCAAGGCGTTTTTCTAGGTTAGCTCGAATAAGCGGATAAGAAAAGATTCTGTATATTATGGCAAAATAGTCCAGTCAAATCGTTTCCGACGGTGCCTGTTTGAAGAAAAAAATATAGGTTTTTTCTCTCATTCTATATGATTTTTGGGGTGCTGAATCCGAATTTCAACTTTGCTACTTCCCACGGATATGGCTTCCCAACGAAAATCTCAAAAAACTAAAAATTTTCGACCGTTTTTCATTTTTTTGCGAAAAAGTGATAAAACTATGCTCTTTTCGAAGTAGACCATCCCATTCAAAAATAAAGTACATGAAATTTCGTACAAGAGCACTCCTGAAATGTTTTTTGGTTGAACGGTTTAGCCGCTAGAGCGCGCTGAAAGAAGCGCAAATTTTCCTACTTTATGTAAAACCCAGTTTTCGAGTTCGTTAAAAAAAGCTAAGATTGTGCTAAAAGTACATTAATTTCCCTACAAATTGCACATCTTAATCAGTTATTTTGGCCAAACTGTAGGTAAGCAAAAGCCTAAGCGAAGCCGCTAAGTCAAGAGCCCTATAGTTTGTAAAAAAATAAAAAACTACATAATACATTAAGTTTAATTAATACTTCATGTATTATGAGCAAATATATAGTTTTTAATAAATAAATAGTCATAATATAGGTCTCTGAATTTTTGGTGAAAGGCTCTTGTTATCGCGGTTTCGCGTAATGTGACAAAATTTCAACGAGCTCTAGCGGCTACACAGTTTCGCCAAAATAACTGATAAAGTTTTGCAATTTGGAGAGAATTTAATTTAGTTTTATCAGAATCTAAGCTTTTTTGTAATTACACGCACATAAAGTAGGAAAATTTGGCCTTCTTTCAGCGCACTCGAGCGGTCAAACCAATCAACCAAAAAATTCACTTGAGGGTGCTTTTTATATCAAATTCAGTGTACTTTATTTTTGTATATAGTGGTCTACGTCGAAAAGTGCATAGTTTTATTACTTTTTGGCAATAAACTGAAGAAAAGTCGGATTTAGCTCCCCAAAAAAACATATAGAATAATAAAAAAAACTTCTATATTTTTTCCTGGCCAAAACACCATTGGACTAGGGATGTTCCGATACACCTTGCTGTACCGGTATCGCGTATCGTATTGTATCGTATCAAATGTACCGGTTCTGTACCATACCGGAGCACAAAGTACCGGTACATCGGTACCTGTACATTTTTTAAGTCGTAATTCCGAATAAAAAAAAATATTTTGCGTAGCGGCAGATACCTACACACATTGAAATAAAATAATGTACTTGAAGTAGTCCATATTCAAAGGTGTAGTTTCATATAATTACAATAAAAAACCTCTTTGGCCTTTGCAGATTGTTTATTTCGATACCGGTTTCGATTAAAGATCATCATCAGCTTAAAATCTACAATTATAATTACATCACTCAAGGTCATAAATTATAAAATTTAAAAACATTACATACACAATAGAAAAACAATAACTTACGTCAAGTAATCCAAAGCCGTATAAGTTACTTAGAGAAATAAACAATCTGCAAAGGCCAAAGAGTTTTTTTATTGTAATTATATGAAAAAAATAATGTACAGTAGAATAAATATGATGCGGTTTTTTATTAAATATTTGAAACTTTCTTTCTCTGTAGTGCTTAAGGTAGATTATCTTTTGCTATCATATGTATTATATACTATTGCATTGGTCCTATTGGCTGGTTTTTTTGCCTCCTACATAAAACGTAACAAAATAGTTTATATGGTCGCAATGCAAGTGCAGCACCGATTATCCGGTATCTATCATCTAATTCTATTATTTTTTTGTTATTGTAGAAAAGGATTACAAATGTTTCACAATGCTGAAAAATGAGATCATTCATTATACTGTATTTTCAGCCAGAGTTGGCATGTGCATTTATTATCCATAGAATGTTCATAATACATGCCAAATGATAGATGTCAAGTACGTCAAAAAACCGCAAAAATTTAACAATTGTCAAAATAACACTGGACAACTCTCGCCTTAAAAGTATAGGAATATGTAAAGTATCGTACCACCCATGATATAGGAACTACTTGATTCACCATGGCACCACCAGTGTTTTCCAGAAATTAATGGGCTTTTTAATTATGATTTTGTACAAAATATATAAATGCATTATGAATGTATTTTTCCGAAGAAAATATTAAACGCTGCTATATTATCACATACGGAACTATTTGTTTCACCATGGTACCACCCACAGAACCATAGTGTTTTCTTTGTTTCTAATCTGTATGTTGGATGCCCCCGCTGTATGTGTTTTTTCATGTTTGTCGTAAATTCCGCAATTTTAACGTCAGTGTTACAAAGTTCGCATTTTCCACCCAACTTGTTTTAATAAACACTTTCCATATCCTACTCGACGAACGTGGCATGTTTGTATGTATTTCGCTTGTAAAAAGCACTATGACTAACGGATTTAATGACTTTCGCACTCAAAGATTTGCACACCAAAGTTAGGTTAAATTTTAGTCGGAATTTCCCTGATCGTTTACTGACACTGTAAAAGAACACAAATACAAATTCCTTCGTTGTAATCAGTGTCACTTGTAAAATAAACTTATATTGGTTTGCCGCTAGAGTACGCTAGTTGTTGGCAACAACAAATATCGCGATACAATATCGTCCAAAAACGTATCGTATCGTACCGTATTGGATGCTATAGCACCGGTACAAAATATCGGGTATCGGAATGTAAAGTACCGGTACTTAGAAATATCGTATCCTATCGAACATCCCTACATTGGACTTGACTAAAATTATAAATAAAATTAAAAATAAATTTGCATATATCTCGCTTATTCGAGCTAACCTAGAAAAACGCCATTGTGGAAGTCCCCTGAGCACTTCCACAAAGGCGTCATAAAGAATCATTATTAGCTAAAATTTCCCGGGAGGAAATTTTTTGTGGCACAGTGATGTTGACAAAATACGATTTCGATAGATGAGCAAAATCATCTTTACATTGCTTCCTATTGGTCTGACGACAATTGGATTGAAATTTAAAGATCATTAAACTTTCTACAATGCAGGTTCTATTAATCTTCTAAAATCGAACACATACATATTATACGGGAAAGCACAAACCTCGTCTTTAAACGTATATGACCATTTTAAGTGGCACATATTTTATGAGAAAAAAAATATATATATATAGACAGAATTTGGCGGTTTTCGAGATAAGTTCTTCAGAAGTAAAACGTGTTTTAAATAATTACCTCCAGTATTTTCATGAGATTTTTCCAAAACTAGTATCTTTTGTAAGCGTACATTTGAACAAAAAAATCTGATATGGCCAGGCACATGACTTTATCATACTATATATAAAATTAATAGTTTAGCTGCATGAGATTCTATTTGATCGAGATCGGCCATGTCTGCATTAAAATAAAACTAGTAGAACTAGACAGATATGTCGATGAAAGCTGCGTTCGGATATTGTACTCCGTTGACACCGGGTACACCGTCCAAATGACACTTACGTGTTATTGGGTGTAAAAAGTGTAATACAATATCCGAACGCAGCTTATATTGACAGAAGTTATTGTCAAAACATTAGCGTTTGACTACCTACTGTTATTAGAATCATAAAATCTGACAAATCCTGGTTACTAGTTTTAATGCAGTACGGCCGATCTCGATGAAATAGAATTTGCTCATGCAGCTAAACTATTGATTGTACCAAAAAATGTGATAGTCATAAATTAATCAGAATTTCCTCATCTTTAATTTATTATTTAACTATTTCGACGAAATTCCAGAAATGGCGGCTTATTTGCAAAATCTTTCAAAAATGCTAAACCTCCAGTTCCTTTGGAGCCTTTTCGACAGAAAGCTTTTCAGTTCTAAGTTTGGTTATGAAACTTCTAAATATGAAGTTTGGTCCCGACACCTTTAGTAATTTCTCCGGAATCGTCGCCACAAAAAACGGGTACACACACACACACACACACACAGACATTTTTTTGTACCTTGGTCAAAAATGTTCAGGGGACCCAAAAAGACATATTTCCGCTAAAAACTCAAAAAAATGTTTTGGCACGATTACAATACTTTACATACTGCGTATGATAAAGTAAAAAGCAAGGTGGTTATTACATCTGACTCTTCTTAACCTTCTGATGGGCATATCGCGGAAGTGGTCAAGCTTTAACAGCTTGCTATGTTTTCTTATAAAATATGATGTTCATGTTTTTAATGACTTGAGTAGCGGAAAGGTTTACCCAGCACATAAATAAGTGTTTCCCTTACGTGCATTTGTCGTTTTTCTAGACCTATAACCTGAAAACGCCAACTCGTAGGGGAACTATATACAGTGTGTCCAAGAAAGTCCACATCATACGGAATTTTCTTTTATTATGCATTTCTCAAAAAATTTTATTGTTTATAAAAGTTGGCGGCTTGTATGAAACCAAAACGGCAATAGTGAAATATGTAAATTTTGGTGCCATATACCGAGCGATTCAGAATATATGAATTTGTGATAAGAGTAAAGTACCTTTATTCTCATTATTGTCGATAAACTTTATTTGGAAATGTTGTTTAAAAGTAAAAATTATATTCAAATATGAAGCCACTTATCACAAAATTTGTCTTTTTTGCTTTTATTTTAATTTTTATTTTTATGACAAATATTAGTCAATGCCAGTGATCCTAAAAGATCCATTTTAATCTATTTTTTAGAAATTTGAATACATTTTTTACATTTTTTAATATTTTGGTATAATAACTAATGTTTAGTTAAAACTAAGGCAGAATTACTCATTTTCTTGATGCGAAGTTGATATTTCACTATGTAGATAATAATAGATCATACAATACCTAATGCAGGAGCGTGACTTACCTTTAATTCAATTAATATTAATGACTTTGGATATATTTATAATAGTAGTTATGCATCTACAGCAAGCGATTATCTCGATGTTGGTGATATTTTCAATGAAAGACACCCGGACAACCAAATTGCCCATTCAACAATTTCTAGGATAATCAGAAAATTCAAGCAGACTGGGTCTCTTGGAAATCTCTTTAAAAAACACCACGAATAATATGTTGCCGAAAATAAGGAAGCAAGTTAACCAGTGTTGCAAACGGTAATCGAGCATAGACCGACTTCGGTTCGACAAATTGCTTCTCACATCCAATGCAGTAAATCAACAGCACATAACATACAAAAACTGAACAAATGTCACCTTTATAAACCAAAATAATAACTAAACTAAAGGCAAGCGACTATGACATCTGGTAGGGTTACCATATTTCTCCGAGTAAAAAAGAGGACACCGAATGTTTGGAAAGCAGGGAGGAGGGGGTGTTTGTCAATGGAAACATAGTCAGATAACAGATAAAAACATTTTAAGAGAAAATAATGCTATTAACCTAAGAAAGTATCCATCAAATTTGTAAAATTCGTTAACGAATAATAACAAATATCAAAGGATCATTTAAAATAATGCACTAATTAAAACTGCAAAACAATATTCATGTCCTACATGATCATAAAGTGATATTTTGCATTTAGATACAGGGGCAGAAACTGCTTCTTAACACCCGCGAGGCGTTAAGGATTCTTAAGGCCCGCGCGGGCAGTAAGGGTTGCCATGGTTATATGTCAAATATATCAAATATTTGTCATTCAAATTATAAATGTTAAAACGCCAATGTAAATTATTGGCGATTAAGGTTATAAGTTTGACAATTAATTGTCTGTATTGTCACTCAACTCCGAATTGTTTGTATTGTTATTCAACTCCGTAGATACACATGTCACTTGATAACGTCAAAATATTTATTAATATTATTCAAATGGAGGAACAAATCCATTGTAGGACATAAAATTTTGTATGTACCACGGGTATTACTAGATGTTTATATACCCTCGGGCGACTTAAAAAGCTCGAGGGCCGATAGGCCCGAGAGTGTCACCCTCGGGGCATAAACATCCGTTTAATGCCCTTGGTACATAAATAACTATTATATTGGTCATCACTTACAAATTTCAATTAGACCAGGCAATAGATTATTTCGCGTGACAAAAATAGTGTCAGTGTAGTCGCTACTTTCTCGCGATAAGCCTGCGCTGCAACTGAAAATGGCTGAGTTATGAACTTTTGAAGAAACGCTGATTTTTCCGGTTTTTGCAAATTTTCTCCGTTAATATTAATCCGATCGAGTCCGCGTAAGGATCATTTTTTTTTTCGTCTTTTCATTCTCTACAATTCATTGTTGAAAACATCGAGATTGCTCCATCGGTTCAGGTTTTACAAGCGAAAAACGAAGGAAAACACGATTTTTTTGAGGTTTCTTGTTTATAACAAATTAAGTAATGATATTTGCTAGTCGAAAACACATCACAATACATCTACGGACTGTTCCACGTGACCTGGGACCGTCTGCTTCCTGATACTATTTTTGTCACGAACTCAGTGATTTTCTGCTCTATTGCAAAATAATGAAAAATAATGATCTCCGTTCAATTAATAGTAATTACTACATCAAAGTATTTAAGACAATTACTAACAGAGAAGTAAAACATTTTTACCTTATATTACAGTAAACAAACATTAAACAATAACCTCGGGATGCACTACAACGACCGTCCTCTCTGACGACTTAAAACAATGTGACAAAATTGTTTATTATATTTTTATTAAAATTGCCTTTTTTGTCCGGTATCAAGGTATTTTATGATTTTGTTAAAAAAGAGGACATTTCGGGGAAAATCGGAAAAAGATACCGGACCCGGACATGACCCATAAAAAAGAGGACTTGTCCGGTTAAAAGAGGACGTCTGGTAACCCTAGCATCTGGTATAACTTCATTATTATCGATAAACTTTATTTGGAGATGATATTTAGAAGTAAACTTTATATTGAAAAAAAGTCACATGCATCTATCTTAAAATTGTCTTTTTTTAGTTTTTTTTCAAACTCTTGTGATAAATGGTAATAAATGCCAGTGATTGGTACTGAAAGCTTCCATTTAATCTATTTTATTGAAATTTGATTAAATTATTAATATTTTTTGCGATTTTGGTATGATAAGTAATGTTTATTTAGAATTATCGCAACATTCATACTTGTCATAAAAGTAAAAATTTAAAAAAACCTAAAAAAGAAAAATTTCAAGATGATTGGTGGCTGTGACTTCATATTTGAATATAATTTTTACTTCTAAACAACATTTCCAAATAAAGTTTATCGATAATAATGAAAAAAAGGTACATTACTCTTATCACAAATTCATATATTCTAAATCGCTCGGTATATAGCAGCAAAATTTACATATTTGACTATTGCCGTTTTGGTTTCATACAAGCCGCCAACTTTTATAGAGGATAAAATTTTCTGAGAAATGGATAATAAAAAAATTTACATATGATGCGGACTTTCCTGGGCACAGTATAGACATTTTTCGTAGAGAATTAAAGGATTGAGAGATTCAAAGGTGTATACAAAAATCCTATATATCGTAGAAAAGCAATAGATAGAGGGACAGTGAGAATTTCGGTCGTCAATTGATATTTATAAAATTTACCTCCTGAGCCAGGATCTCTGTTACACCGCGGTATCGAGTTTATGAAGGAATTCCACATCTTGGCAAACTCTACCAAGCCTTTCTCTCGATCGTCCATTCCGCTGTATATTATCGAATTGATAGCTAATTGTTTCAGCATTCGTAGATCCCGATCAACGTTAGCCATGCCCATGAACACCATATACCAATCATATGTAACACCCTTGGCATTCCATAAACCAGGGTCGTCATTTCCGATCACAACCGGATATCCGTGCGAGAGGAAGTGAGTAGCTGGATGGTTTCTCAGATCGGTGATGAGACCGAATACTTGGTTTGATATGGGGCATATTTCTATGGGGATATTGCGTTCTTTTATGATACGCAGCAACTCTGGATGTTTTACCAGACTGAGCCCATGACCTATTCTATAAGTGTTCAACAGTATAGAATCTAAGACGTTTAAATCGGTCAGAGCACCGATCCAATTAGTTGCGCCCGCATGGAAGAAGAATTTCAAGTCTGGTTGACTCTGCACTATTTCTAGAAGGTCCGCTAGTACATCCTTCATCTCCTCTCTTCGCATCACGTCATAACCAACTACGAAATCTGGGAAATATTTTGCTACGGCCAATACCCTTTGAACACTTGTTCTGATATCTTCTTCCTCATCAGTTACAATCTTCCTACCACTGTATATCAACTTAGCACCTATGAAGGAAGGATGGCTACACTTGAATTCCTCCACGATTTCTTTCATCATCTGTACGACCTCGTATGATTCGTACACGTTGCCCTCTAAATCATAAACCGGTAGAACGGTGCTTCTCAACTCTACATACAGCACCCCATCTTCGTACAACTCTTCCAAACCTCGATAAAAGTACTTATAAAATATCGGCTTGTACGATATCAGACCAAACAAAACGTCTTTAGCTTGAGTGAAGGCATATTCTGCGTCCGTATTGTCATCAAATGGCTTAGACTCGGCGATGTTGGCCATGAATGCGTTGCTCTTGAATCGTTTATCAAACATCTTATCTGCCTTGCGCAAGTATCTCACAGGTAACCAATCGCACCTGTTGTCCACGTGATCATAAAAAAAATGCAGAAGCATTCGATCTTCATGGTAGCAAGCGAAAAGGTCTTCACTGTAGGTTAAGTTATAAATAAATTCGCTGGAGACCATTCCGTAAAAGTGAGTATGGAGTAAAGCACCTTTTGGTAGATTCTTCAAAAAATAAAAGACAGGAGACTGCTCGATGAAGCTACTCGTCTCGAAGAAATGCCTACTGGGATGAAATTGTTTTGGGTTATTGTAGCCGACGTTCCATTCTTTGAGTTTTAAGTCTTTGAGGATATCGCTTACGCATTGCTCCTGTTCCGTTAGTTCTAATTGGGATCCAATAGCTTGCTCATCCTCTTTGGCGATGATTTCTTGCCTCTGTGCCCAGAAATCTTTGGAGCCAAACGCTACATTATTCACTGTCAACGCAAGCAGAAGAAATAAATTCGTATTTGGTTTCAAAACATTACTATACATTGCTATTCAATACTATTGTGATTGTTGCAAAAGATGATACTTTATGATGGGAAATGGACTTATTTACAATAGGCCATTGTTAAAAGTTACGTGGGCGCTCATCAATGAGTAATGATGATGTAAAGTGAAAAATCGTGCATGTTCTCTGTATTGTTAATCTGTAAATTATCGGATATCGATATCAATAATAAAGTACACCGCATAGAAATTATAGATACGGTCTGTGTCCGATTCAAGAAGATTTCAATCAATAATGAAATATATATGATATTTTGAACAAAAAGGAAACTATCTAGTCACCCGTTTTAAGTTTTACATCCACATCACTGCTGACATTAGGTAAATATTGTTAGGAACAACAAAGTGCAAAACGAAGGGAATGGTTTGCCAGTGACTCAATCAGTTCCAATATACTGTACCGATACAAGCTGTACCAGATATAGAGCGGGTGATCTAAAATGACTGAGGACAGGTTGAATTTCCAGCCACAGTTTTGAACTTATTTAGTGTTACTAAGATGGTATGCTAAGATCACTGTCAGATACCATAGTGAACTCGTCAGTAAAGGTTACCTTCTTCTGCAACGATATAAAGGATGTCATTTTATTATTTATTTCGCCCTCACGGAAATTAATTTGAATTGAAACTATATATGTTTCAATTAATTCAATTAATAGTTTCAATTTAATATACCTAATTATAATCAGAGAATGAATCCCTTTACAAGAAGGAACACCTACGCCACTGGACCAAAATAACAGCTGTCATTTGCAACCATTGCCAACATCACAATTATTCAAATTGGCGGGAAATTCAACCTATCCTCAGTCATTTTAGATCACTGTGTATTATCAATTTATCATTTTCTGGGCGTATTGTAAAGTGCATGTAAATCGACATTTCGATCTTCACTTAAAATGTGTATATTTATTTATTTAATAATTTCCCATAAACATTTATTTACTAAACTATAGCAGACACTTAAAAATTCACTAACAACATTTTAACACAAATATACATGCGTAATTGAAGGCATGAGAATGAAAAGTGGATAAAAACATAGGGATTCCTATGGTCTTTATCCACTTTTCATTCTGAGCTCTTCAATTGTTGAGAGACGTCATCAAGATAAAATATTTCTAACATATGCTATGGAGAAAACCGATTTTTTTCCATGTTCCTCCTATAATTCCCCATACCCATTTATGTAGACTTTTGACACAGGGTAACCCACGCGATATGTACGCCCTTTTATGACGCTGGACGAATAAAATTTGGAGAATTGCTAATAGTTAAAAAAATTATTTAGTTGATACTTTTGAGTTAGTATGACTTCAGGTTTCTCCGTAAGTGACGTCATTAGTGTAATTTTAAATGACCCTATATTATTTGTATGATAATTATTAGGCAATTAGGATGACATTCTGAACAAGAAAGCATTCGATCGTTAATTTTTATGACCTAGGCGAAATAATGGTGAATATAGTCGAAAATTGTCAAATAAGCACAATACTGATTTTGGCCGGTATTGTATTACTGGCGGCGTCTTGCGTAATTTAATTGGTTTTTGACTATCAGACATTTTTTCAAGCAGGGGAAAGTGGTAAAAACTATCGTTTTTTTTCAAGGCATGTATTTATAGGATCTCTATTAATGTACCTACATGGGCACATGAGAAGGACAGGTAATATACGGTAAAATTTCAACGTTTGACAGCAAATAATATAAATATTTTTAATTGCACTTAAGGGGTCATTGAAATGAAAAAATTCATTTTTTTCTTTTTTATTTTCGTGAAGTTTTGACATTTACCTAACCCTTCACAAAATAACAAGAAAATATTTTGAAAAATAACGACGCTAGAAGATTTTTACATTAGAGCTTCGAGTTAGTAGGGATACCTCGAATGGGTTAACGTTTTTATACATCAGTGCATACTGAAGGTCAGATCTGGTTGAGTTATGACCAGATCTGGTGACAGTTATGCAAAAGTTTTAAAACATTTTTCTAACAAAAGTTTTTTTGTTATAAACAAGCTATCGTCTAAATATATTTTTATTATACAGAGTGTTCCTTTTATTAACGAAACTGGAAACTCTCTTTTTCTAAAAGAACACTGTACCTATATTTTTATATTTCAGATTAAGATTAATTCTAAGATTTTTTTGATGGAATAATTTTTTTATAAAATGCGCCATTTTTGAGTTATAAGCAATTAACCAAACGTATAAAAAGTCGAGAAAAAATACCAAAACAATTAAATAGAATTAAATTAAATGAAAAACTGCTAAATAAAATAAATGTGTATGTGAAAAAAGATTCTTAAACAAGTTTTGTTTCAGTATTTTTCCGGTTGGAGAACTATTTAGATGTTACGGTAAGTTTGCCAAATTTTTATTAATGGCTCATTAATTAATTGCACAAATGATTCTTACAAAGAATTCTTGTAATTAATCTTAGAATTAAAAAAATCTGATGTGGCCAGGCACATGACTTTATCATACTATATATAAAATTAATAGTTTAGCTGCATGAGATTCTATTTGATCGAGATCGACCATGTGTGCATTAAAATAAAACTAGTAGAACTAGACAGATATGTTGATTATATTGATAGTAGGTATTGTCAAACTCAAAACATTAGCGTTTGACACTACCTACTGTCATTAGAATCAACATATCTAAAAAATCCTGGCTAACTAGTTTTAATGCAATGCGACCGATGTCGATGAAATAGAATTTGCTCATGCAGCTAAACTATTAATTTTACCAAAAATGTCATAGTCATAAATTGTTCAGAATTTCCTCTACTTTAATTTATTATTTAACCATTTCGACAAAATTCCTTTGCACGCTTTTCAACAAAAAGCTTTTCAGCTCTAAGTTTAGTCATGAAACTTCAAAATTTGAAGTTTTGTTCCGATACCTTTAGTAGTTTCTCCGGAATCGTCGCCACAAAACAAGGACATATTTAAAAAGAAGGACATATTTCCGCTAAAATCTCAATTTTTTTTTTTGCATGATTACAATACTTTATCATACAGCGTATGATTATGTAAAAAAAACAAAATATACAGGGTGCTCTATTCAAAAAGAAGGAATGTTACCAAATTCCACAATAAAATGAAAATATTACAAATAAATTTAAACGATAGCTTGTATAAAACCAAAATACTTTTGTTTGAAAATTATTTACGGTTGGAGAATTATTTAGGTGGTTCGGTAATTTTGACTAACCCTGTATATAAAACACATATTGTATTTGAAGGAGACAAATCGAAAACCGCCAAGTTTTGACTACACCTTTATTGATTCTTTCATAAAATATGTTGCCACTTTAAATAACCATCATGATGTTATGATGAAGTACAATGTAATTATTGTTGCTAAAGGTAGACGTTCTTCAGTCGTATACCTTAAAAACGGTATTGTACAAAATTAGAAGATCTATCAATTTCAATCTAACCTTTATTGTCGTCGAACCAATAGCAAGCAAGATAATGTTACATACGATTTTACCAATTTTTCGATAGTTAGGATAATACTTCTAGATCTTTTTATCATCTAAAACAAGTGACACATGCATTTTCTTCGCACAAGCCACAGTTCTTACCAAATATACTACATTACAGTTCACAGGGTGTGACGACTCAAGTCTTGAAAATGAACAATACAATTTAACAGCTTAACTATATCAGATGATACCATAAAGAAGCTTTGGTTATTTTTATATTTTTTGTTTTTTTTATAAAATCGATGGAGTTTTTAATTTTATATTGTGGTTTGAACGGTAGTCTTTTCGTAATTATGTTATTAAGATTGCCGGCGAGTATATTGTCTACAGTGTTACATGATGTTACTATTGGTCTAATTGCAAACGTTCGTACACTTTTGAATACATTGTTACTGAAAAGTGTTGTTGCATTTCCGCAAACAAACAAGGGTAGTATTACACAAGACACTTATTCTGATAGACATATGTCGGAAATTGTAACTACATACATGCTATTCTCAATACATAAATACGTTGTTACCTACTCTTACGTGCTCTTGACGCTCTTGACGCCATTGCCTGGAATCATTGTATTCAGACTTATCAGATTTATCGACCCAAATGTGTAAATTTCAATTACTCAAAGGACTATAACTTCAAAACGTTCGCACGATAACAATTAGGTACTTTAGCTTTATTCCTATCAAAATTCATTTTACAATGAGTTATTCGTATAAGATTATTGGCTCGATTCTGTGCGTCATTCCGGCTCAACTATTACTGCATTGATAATTTTTACTATCGATCTGGTCGCGTTTAATATCTTTGACACTAACAAGAGATCCACATTATCCGGTCTTATCTCCAGTATCTCAACGCTAAAACAATGGGGAATTTTGAAATAAATAACCACTTTCATACCAAAACCGATTTTATTTCAGTTACATTAAACGGGGTGAGGAGGTATGTGAAGTTAAGTACATTTTTGCTGGACGTATATTTATAGATTCTCAGATTTCGATCAGTTTATTTAGTATAATTTAAAGAAACGATATCAAACTCAAAAATAATAACAAATTGACACCTATACGCTTACTCTGCTTTCTTCTCAGTAGTAGCTTCTGAAGAAGCTACGGATGCTGCAGATGCTGTAGATGCTGCGGTTGTGGCATCAGCCGCTGATGAAGATGCTGCTTCAGAGCTACCCTTCGCTGTGGTAACGTCTGACGACGTAGTTTTTGTGGTGCTGCCAATCGTTGTTTTCTCTGATTCTGTCTTCTCTGATTCCTGTGTTGTTGTAGGTGTCATCTCTTCGGATGACTCTTCGTCGTCATCTTCGCAAAGTAAATCGCAGAAGATGCCAGATAAATCATAATCATAAGCATCTTCATCTTCATCTTCTTCGCAGGAGTCGCAAAAGTCATCCCACTGGAAGGAGCAACATTTGAAATGATCCATGGAATTATAATCAAATGAAACTAACTCACCCAATCTGTCTTCACTGAAGAAATGCCTACGAGTAATAGAAGGAACAAAATCCGATTCATGGTTTAGTTTTTCTCGTTCGTTTCAACTGTCTTTGTGTGGTCGCATTTCCTCGAACATGAATATATACGCGGTTATCATTATTCGCAGTCACACATTTGCTATTTTTGCACTATTATGATTTAGAACAAACAGTGCGACACTTCCTGATTTGTTTATTTACCTAGTATTGAATAGGGAAAACCCTGAAAAGAGCATTTAGATTTACAATAAAGATAATTTGTGTTGTTCTTATGTTTGTTGCGTCAGCAACAAAGGTATGGTTCAAAGTAGTGTTTATGTTTTTGAAATTGCCTGTGTCGATTGAACAGCGTAATGAAATCAAAACGAATAAATCCGCTTTTTATCTATGACGTGTTTCAGATTTTAGTATCCCAGGTCATTAAAGATACGATTTTAATCCTCAAATCTAAAAATAGTTTTTTAAATACTCTTTATCTACGACTCACACATAATAAGTTCATTGCATACGTATCTATCAGTGGCGGATCATGCATTGGATTGCAGGTTGGCGGAACCCCCAAAAATAACAAGGAAACAAAAAGAGTTTATTTGTATGTAAATAATAGTGTAATAGCCAATACACAACGAGGTATAAGATATAATTTAATAAAATATCGAGCAGTCTCTCGAGAATTCCAAGCGCAAGTCGGCTATGCGGCCCAGGGACCCTATTCTCGTCATCTTTTTGAAGCGAAAGTGAGTCTTTTCGAATGGTTAGGTGGAAGGAGTGGGGATATCAGCGGTTTCCCTCTGAAACGTATCTATGAGCAAATTTGCTTGTCGCTAACAACAATAACTCACACGCCACGCTCATACGAACGTATCTATGGCAAGTTTGCTTGTTGCTAAGAACAATAACGCACGCGCCACGCCCATACATTCCAAAACACATGGCAACCGCCGATATCCCCACTCACCTAACCATTCGAAAAGACTCACTTTCGCTTCAAAAAGATGACGAGAATAGAGTCCCAGGGCCGCAACCGTCTGCTACCGCTACACTGCGTATCAACGCCTGAATTATAGCCCGCGAGCGAGCGAACTGGACAGCGTCGATCGGTTCGTTTACTCTGAAATGGTTGCAAGTATCCAGTATACCAGAACTACTGGACCACGCCCCCAGTGGTGTCTAGAAGCAAAGCGACGTCATGCTTACTCGACTGGCGACGTGCATTATTGCATTCTGGTTGTAGACAGTTGACGTGAAGCGCTTATTACACGAAATTAAACACAAATAATGAATTCAGTGCAGAGTTTATTAGCTCAACCATTTAGCATTCTAAATTGCATCGATAAGAGCGATTTAAAAAGGCTTGGGAGGCCTACCCCTAATTTAGGGATAAAACAATGCGTGTCGACCAAATCTCGGTCATTTACAAGGACATTTAATGCTGATGTTTACAGTAAAAATGCGTGGATTTGTGGTTGTCACGTCAAAAATGCTTTTTCTGTTTTCCTTGTCTATTGTTTGGAGCCGATGACCGGTAGACAAAAACAGGTATTACAGATTTAAATCATTTAACCGACCGAATTAAGAAGTTATTTAAAATATCAATTTGTTAATATTTCAAACAGCTGTAACTTTTTAATGAATTGAAAAACTTGTAAGTCGATATGAATCTTTTTACTCAGTACACATTTTCTATCTGAAAAAAAGTTCTGCGGGAAAAAAGTGGGACACCGTAGATAGTACTAAACAATAACAGGGATTTGAGACCCATGGGACGTAGCAGCCAAAGATAATTAAAATTAAAGGATTTAAGAATAAGAATGAGTCATTTTTTTGTGCACACATAAGGATATTTTATTAAACATATACCATATACCATATACCATATACCATATACCATATACCATATGTCATATAAAACTGATAAGTACCTGAAAGTTGCAACCCCCATTTTTCTAGATCACGAGCCGCCACTATATAACCCCCATCATTATACGCGCCAATGATTATAATGACAGTAACGTTGTATAATATTGACAGTTCGTTCAAATAATGACTTCATTATTTGAACGAACTGTCATCATTATACAACGCTAGTGTCAAAGTCTTTCAAAACCTACCTGGATGACAGTTATGTGACAGTTCGCTTGGACATCATTGACAAATACATTTAAAATATTTTATATAAAATGGAGTCGTAGATAAAACGTCGCATTCGAGTCGCACACAACGAATATAAATCGGTCGCATGTTTACACGCTCGCCTACGGCTCGCGTATAAACTTCATGCTCGCGATTTATATCCTTAGTTATGTGCTCGTCAAATAATATACTATTAAATAGTTGCTTTGAGAAACGAAAAAAAAAAACGCGGTTTATAACATCACTCCTCTTTTATTTAAAACACCAAAACAATCGACAATAATTATATTTAGTAGTAGCAGTATACATTAACACTCAATCACATCAAATTTGGTCAAAATGTCAATGAATTCATTATAAAGATTAAAATAGAGAAACATAACTGTCGCCAGGTTTATTTTGTTCAAAACGAAATATACCGAAATATACGGTATAACCCAGTTGATGCAATGTCATAATGTGAAACGGTGTTAAATTCCGACTGGACAACATTTAAATAAAATGAAGACTTGTCGAGAGTTTTCAAAAGTGTCAACGTTCGCCACTTCGTCTAACTTGATGACATGCGAAATTAGAGGCAATGGTTAGACCATTTTTCCCTTGATGCGTGGAATGCGCTATAAGATTTTACATAAGTCAATTGCTTGCCATCCAAGAGGGAGCCGGCAGGGTTAAGTAACCATTACAATTAAGTCACATACACTAGATAAAATTAATAGTTTTGAACAATTAACACTCAAAACACGAGACGCCAGCAATGGCGTGTCATGGGAAACATGAATAAAATTAGAATACTGAAGTGGCGTCCGTCACTTGGGCGCCACTTCAGTGATATTGTTGCGTGATATTTCAGTTAAATTTAAAAGTTGTTTGAACTTTAATTACTTTGCGAATTGTTTATGGTTGTTTTCTTTTCGAGTTTTGTATAATGCAATAAGGTTGGCATAGATGTTACTTAACCCTGCCACATCAGTTCGATGATTGACTGTACTGCAAGAGGCTCTAATGTGGAACATTTCCAGGAAACATCGGCTATAGTGCTTAGTTGTGACGACTGATTTTGTTGAGACTTCCTGATGAAGTACTTACAATAAAGTGCGAAACGTCGAAAGAATTCTGATTGTTATTGCCACTGGCTCATGACCCTTTATATATTCTATTATATATTCGACTTATTGACTGCAATTCGTGTCAGCTACGGTAACGACAATATCGACAATAAGTGTTAAATTTTTTGCTTTTCAGCAGTTCCAAGTCGCATGATATTACTTATTTCCTCAGCATTTTCAAGAACAAATATACTTTTTCGCAATTTTGTTCATCGACGGATAATATTGAAGACAGAGGTTTGTCTGGTGCTATTTAGTCAATGATCCAAATACAAAATTGTATTTAATTGTACTTTAATACTCTGTGTGACTTATTTGGCATTAATAGAGCTATTTCATGATGACCTCATCTCCTAGTTTCCCTCTGCTATTCCAGACTTTCAGTAATCTAAAACTTTCCAAAGGCATTCTATTTAAAAAGTAATTTTTCTTTCTGCCACTCCTAAATGCAACACCCAGTATAAAGGAAAATAATTTTACGTTGTAGAAAATGATAGGCCAAACAAGTTTTGTATTCAATATTTTTCCTTCTCTAAAGACAAACGCTATATAAACCACCGCGACCCTAGTGACTCACCCTGTATACTGTTGATATGAATATTTTGTGTTATTGCTTTTCTTTTTAACAAAATTTCAGGATAATTCAAAATTGCACGGTACTCTGTTATAATTTCTTTGGGCACTATCAACTCTCTATTAGTTTCAGTTATTTTTTGGTTGTAAGAAAATATCTGCAAAAATGTCGTATTAGTTACGTTTTCAAAAACTTTTTAATAAAAAATTGAATATCGCGGAAACTATTATCTTTACGTCAACATCACAAAAGTACATTTCTTTGTAGAAAATGATCGGCCATACAACTTTTGTATTAAATATATTTTTTCTTTTTCTGAAAACAACTGCTATATCTACCACCGCGACTCTAGTTACTCACCCTGTACATAATGAATTCGAATGATTAATATAAATTCTACATTCGTAAAACATAAAGATAGAGGTAGTGAGCCACCGACCATCTCTTCCTCAGAGATATAATCAAGCGCCACTGAGCTGCACTACGCTCCGCTGGAATTTATTCGTAACCCTCGCTAATAACTCAATCTTTGCGCGCACGGTGGGGCGACCAAGCAAGCCAGCAAGCGAACAAACGAAGCAGCGGTGAAGACAATAGGCGAAGAATCCGTAGGCCGAATGGTCCGGGTACTCCTTTAGTGTGGAGGGTGACCAGGGACCGCCCATCGAGAGCCAACAACAGCGAGACCAGAGAACTAGATCAGATGCGGCACACGCATACACACGTTTTAAGCTGCTGCTGTGCGCCTGTGAGAATTCGGCCTGTTGTTAAGTTAGTAATTGCCGGGCCATAGTGAAGCAATGATCGGTGCTCAACTCCTCCTCCAACCGTTGACTGCTGTTCTTCTTCTTCTTCTTGCGGCTACTTCTTTGCCGCACCAGGTCGAAGGAAAGTGCAGGTTTAAGCATGGACAGCCCGACTCCATCCTATTGACTACTTGCGAAGCTCGATGCTGGAAGCAATCGGATAAAGATGCGGTAATTATGATTATTATTAGTGCTGCATGTCTTCAGTTTGAGCGTGGTGATTGTTTAAGGCTTCAAGTGAGGGTATGGTGAGGTTTCGCTAACTGTTTTGCTAATACCTAATTATCACTAAGCGTCAAATGGATGATGATATCTTTGCTGTTAAACAATACCTCGTTTGGGAAATGTGTTGATTTACAGCTTATTGTTGATATTTATGATGAAAACTATCAACCTACAAATTTGACGTAAAAATTAATGGCCTACAACAAATGTTTAAAAGTCATTAGCTGTGATGTAGTTACAAGGAGTGATTTGCAATTATTAATGACGATACGTGCTCTTATTGAACGACGAACTTGTAATTAAATCAAGTTTCAGGCTGAATTGTTTGATAAATCTTTGGGATAAAATGCTTTTGTAAAAATTACAATTTGTAAAACTTGTCTTTAAAAGACAAGGTCAATAATTGAGGTCTAAAGTAGGTATCCCGTACGAGACTTAAGTTTATATTACACTAAGGAAATAAATATTTGTTTTTAAATCATTAATTTTAGACTATTTGCGGTAGACAAGCAAGATTGAAGAACTGTGTTTTGGGCTGTAAGGTTGGCTTGTAGGTTTGTTTATTTTTCTTTATCTGTTTTTCTCTTACTCATTGTAACGTAATTTAAAGATACTTGCAGAGCTACGTTCGAATTTAGCGGAATTCTTTTTTAATTACATTGTATTACAGTGTTTTTTTTTTCACAATTTCAATTATTATTTAGTTGTTGCCATCAGCTGTCAAACCCGACTAACCACAAGAATATCGAACAACTGATTATGGGGTGGGTTTTTTTCTCTAAAGTCTGACTGTTAAAAGTTGTGAATTATCTCTAATTTTTGAAATACTCAAAAACTGGACACAAATTATTATTGAAGTTAACAAACATTATTTTCTTTATGTAAATATATATTTGGTTTTTGGGACATCGGAGTGTATCGTAAGTATTTGAATATATCAATCATTTGAAACGACATTTGGGTTTTGTATTTCTTACACTGAGTACTTAGAACGACTATCAAGTTTGTTTATTTAATCAAAATTTATGAAAACAAAATGGTTAAAATAAAATGTTTATATTAAAATAAAAGTGAAAAAAAAATGATTTACGGAATTTTTTCAGTCCATATTCGTACTGCACAAGCAAATCTATCGAAAACGAGTGCTCACTCTCCATTCACAAAACCAATGTTCTGTAGATTTTGAATATTTTCCTAATTTTTAATTATCTTTCTCTCGAAACGTTAATTAAGGAACAAAACTTACGAATTATTGTACATGTTGTCCCACACTACAGTACATTAATGTATAAAGTACATTAATTGCCTTAAGAAGTCGAAATACACGATTCTGCCATATAGAATAATTGTGGTAACGTTGTGGAAAAGTTGTAGAACAGTCGCTACAAGTACAAGTACTACAGTCGTAAAATTCTGAGTAAACAATCTTTATACTAAAATGTTGTAGCGTCATTATTGTGCCCTCAGGAGCCATTTGAAAGAAACATAGATTTGGCAACGCTGAATCCAACAGGTGTTCGTGTTACTATGCACTGTAAACAAACAAGTCAAATTACTTAATTTGATTATACAACTGTCAAAACTGACAAATGCCAAAATTAAGTTACCCATGTTCTACAGTGTTGCCGAATGTATTTTTATGACAAAATTAACGAAATACCGAAATTAAAAACAAACTTTTTAGGCAGAAAGATAACATTTAGGAAAAGAAAAATTTTCAATATTGTTTTTTATTTTAAACTGCAGCTTCTCCATCAATAGATTTCAAATAATAACACCATTCAAGAGATCGGATATCATGACTTTGGAGACCTCGTGAAGACTCAAGAAGCACGGTACAACATTTTAGATTATAGATTGTCTACTCAGAATTTTACGAAGAACATCGCCACGTATACCTTTTCCGCCAATTTATACACAGCCTGTATATACTATATATATATATATAAAATTAATAGTTTAGCTGCATGAGATTCTATTTGATCGAAATCGGCTATGTCTGCATTAAAATAAAACTAGTCGAACTAGACAGATATGTCGAATAAAGCTGCGGACACAGGGAACACTGTCCAAATGACACTTACGTGTTATTGGGTGTAAAAAGTGTACGGTATACTATATCCGAACGCAGCTTATATTGACAGTAGGTTGTCAAAACATTTGCGTTTGACACTACGTACTGTCATTAGAATCATATCTGACATATAATCTGACATATCCTGGCTACTAGTTTTAAAGGAGTACGACCGATCTCGATGAAATAGAATTTGCTCATGCAGCTAAACTATTGATTGTACCAAAAAATGTCATAGTGATAAATTATTCAGAATTTCATCTTCTTTAATTTATTATTTAACTATTTCGACGAAACTCCAGAAATGGCGGCTTATTTACAAAATGTTTCAAAAATGCTAAGACTAAACCTGCAGTTCCTTTGGACCATTTTCAACAGAAAGCTTTTCAGCTCTAAGTTTGGTTATGAAACTTCTAAATATGAAGTTTCGTCCCGATACCTTTAGTAGTTTCTCCGGAATCGTCGCCACAAAAACGGGTACACACATCCACACATCCACACATACACACACACACACACACACAGACATTTTTTTGTACCTTGGTCAAAAATGTTCAGGGGCCATATCTGCATCAAAATAAAATAAAACTATTAGAACTACACAGATATCACAGATATCTTGATTATATTGACAGTACGTACTGTCAAAACATCAGCGTTTGACACTACCTACTGTCAGAATCAAAATTTCTGACAAATCCTGGCTAACTAGTTTTAATGCAGTACGAGTGATCTTGATGAAATAGAATTTGCTCATGCAGCTAAACTATTAATTATACCAAATAATTTCATAGTCATAAATTATTCAAAATTTCCTCTACTTTAATTTATTATATAACATTTTCGACGAAATTCCAGAAATGGCGGCTTATTTGCAAAATCTTTAAAAAATGCTAAGTTCCTTTGGACCCTTTTCAACAAAAAGCTTTTCAGCTCTAAGTTTGGTTATGAAACTTCTAAATGCGAACTTTCGTCCCGATACCTTTAGTAGTTTCTCCGGAATCTTTGCCACAAAAAAAGAACGGGAACACACACACACACACACACACACACACACACACACACACACACACACACACTCACACTCACACACACACACACACACACACACACACACACACACACACACACACACACACACACACACACACACACACACACACACACACACACACACACACACACACACACACACACAGACATTTTTTGTACCTTGATCAAAAATGTTCAGGGGACCCAAAAAGACATATTTCCGCTAAAATCTCAATTTTTATTTTGGCACGATTACAATACTTTACATACTACGTATGATAAAGTAAAAAGTGCATTTAACAAAGTCAATCTGAGGTGACTAATAAAGAAATAGAAACAAGAGCACTAACTTTCGACAGTAAAAGTATCACACTTTTAGATAGTTATTATTGATTAGCGATTCTAATATTATTTATCCGGAGTAAATAGAGGTTTGCTAAATGTCAAATAATTTTTTTAAATGGAACATTCTGTTATATCTTAACATTCCTCGCAAGATCAGTAAACTAGCTTTTCGGAAAATGGTCTGGCCTATCTTCAACAGTTATAAAGTTATTAAACATCTGGTTTCACGTTTATAACTTATAAACAATAATTCATACATTAATGTAAAATATATAGTTGCCACAACGAATTGCAAACTGCAATTATAAATTACACAAACAAATAATATTATACTTATCAAAGAATTAGTTTTTTAAGTACCTGTCAAAAACAGTTGCCAAAGCGTTAGAAAACCTTGAAGAATTTAACGTTTTGATAAGTATTATTTAAACAATTTTGAATATAAACTTGTATATAAACTAATTCTTAGATCACAAATTATACGTTTGTGTAATTCAAAATTGCATAATGCACTTACTTAAGGCAACTGGATGAAGACAAGAATATTTGAATGCATGATAATGAAAAGTGTATAAAAGCATATGGTTGCCTATGGTCTTTAGCCACTTTTAATTCTGAGCCCTTCTGAGCCAATTTATTTGTGATATTGTTGAATTTCGTGGTACCATCCAGATATTTAATAATAATTTATGAGTTCTTGTGCATAAGTTATAAATATCAAATTAGATGCTTAATAACTTTTTAGTTGTTTCATTTAACATGCATAAGTTATTTGACATTTATCAATCCTCCAGTTATTCGGAATAAATCATATTAGAATCGCAAATCAATAATAAGTGTCTATATGTGCGATAAGTTCGATATTTTTACTATCCACAATAATTTGTAATGCACGTTTTTGACATTAATTTCACATTATCTCCAGAAACAGTTGATAATAGCCTAATATAGGTTGCTATCAAAACGATTAGTGTTAGTGCTAAAAAATAATTTTGTGTTGGTACGTCGCTGTAGAACATTCTGCATGGATCTAGCATGGGACATCCTGCACACTGTAATTACATTATGCATTTCGGTTGAAGTATTTGAAGATTCGTTGTGCAATTTGATGTTCCAAGTAGTTCCAGTAGGGGTGGTGAATGGGTGGGACATAAAATTTAATCAGGAGTTTGTTTGATAATTACACTTCATGTTCACACTTAATTTTACCACCTCTTCACCAATATTATCACTTCATTCTGGTTTCTCATCGCATCTTCCAGTTCTTGAGTTTTCAATCGTCCTCAAGCGTCACTGTTACTCAATTTAAGTGGTTGTTTTAGTCGATGACATAGGATTAGCATTTCTTCATAAAGATCCTCGCCTTACATTTTACAGCAATTACTCGCGTCATATCAGTTGCACCACCGCCGACCCGGCACACGAGGCGACAAATTCATAATCTGTGAAATCAGATTATCGGGCATCGGCGTGCTTAAAAAGAATCCCGTCGGCTATGCAAATTCAACGATATCCATCTGGTCGTTAGTGGCCAGCGCTGGCATTATAGCCACATATTGAATTACACCTCATTTGCGCGAATGGTTTTCTGCTAGGTAAGCGCTATAGAAGAAAAGGAAGAAGTAGAAGATGGAGGAGAAGAGGAGAAAAAGTTCAACAGAGAAATCGTTCGACTAATCTAATCCGTTTATACCTATGAGTTACTTCTACTGCAGGGACAGTTACTTCCTTGAAGTGCGCGTTCTGCTATTTTCCTCAACGACCCGTTTTTGTTTCAGGATTATATAATTAATTTAAACGACTTGCTAGAACCGCCGTTAGTTTGCTGAAAAGTCATACCGGTGTTCGCTAGCCGTTAAGGCGTTATGGCGCATATATGTGCACATATATAGGAGTGACGATATTTATTTTGCAATCTTCAGGTCTTTTTCGGTATTCTGTTTGTTGAAAAATGCAGGATATTTTGTTCAACCTCGAATATTCAGGTACAACCAAACTGCTGCCAGCCAGTAACGATTAGTTGCCATTTTCTCCTTGTGCCTGAAAAGAGAATATCGTAATTTGTTTCCCATGGCTTGTGCAAGTATTATTTAACAGCATTTCAATGACAATAGAAAATGACAATACTTGTCAAGCATTACTTAATTATGCAGAATGCAGGATTATAGTTCATAACTTTTGTGTTATTTAATACATAGTATATTGACAAAAATGCGTAAAGAAAGTAAAAGGGGTAAATTTTTTTAACAAATAAATTGTTAATGTTAACCTATTTAAAAATTATATCATTTTAACAGTTAGTTACTAAGAACATAAGACATATTATCATTTTTATTCACTGCAAAATGTTAGCAAACAGCTGCATTAATGTGGTTTCAATATTCAGGGTTTAGATTTCGAAAATATGCAGTGGCACAGAAAAATAAAGAAAATTGTACAGGGTGGTCCCGGTACTAGTACCTACTAGTATTTAATGGGAACAAAGATGGACATAATGGACCAACTTTTTATAAGGAAGAACTATCCAGAAGCGTACTGTTTTGAAGATCCAGGGCGGTAAAGAGAGCCTAAGCTTAGAAATAGCGTGGAGAAAGTAGAGCATGTGAGGTATCGTTTCACCTTTTTTTTTATTTTTGTCACTGAGAAGAGTTAAAGAGAACCTGTTTTTAACCAAGACGACCAAATTAAGGTTTACTTTAACTCAAGGATGTCAAATAGAAAAAAGTTTAACGCAAAGCTTGGTTGCTATTAAAAGTTTTAAAAATATTTTCTGATAGGTCGCTCGATCTACTCTTACCCACATAAAAGGGTCTTCCTTATGTTCACTTACAAACAAGATTATTATATTAGGCCAAGCAATAGAGCTATACAAATGATTGCTTTTTTGACATAAAGACTAGCAGGACGCCTGTGCCATCCTGTGCAGGACAATCCGTAGTATATTCGCACTATGTTTCCTACTAGAAAATGCCATTTTTTAATTTTTTATAAACAATTATCAACAAAAAATCGCGTTTTTAATACTTTCTTTATTGTAAAATGAAAACTATTGAAGCAATCTTAATGATGCAACGGGATGAACTGTAGAGAATTAAATTACGAAGAGAATGACAGGTCAAACGATCCGGTCGGATAATTAGAACCGGAAAAAAGTTGGAAAAACCCGAAAATTTAGCTTTTTTTAAAAAAATTCATAACTGCCATTTTTTAATATTAACACGTTAAAACTTTGCACAGTGGTAGCTATTCACATATCCTTTAAGTGTGCAAAACCTGGATTTGGTCGGATTAATAGTTTTCGCACAATCCTTATTTGAATTTTTCTGGCCGGTTTGGAGCGCGCGGCAGTTTTCGGTTATGTTTGCAAGCATTTTTTACCTATTTCGCAACATTTTAACGCAAAATCAGAATAGACGTTTTGTAGCACAATACTTCTACTTTCGAAATACGTACAAAAATTAAATTTGGACCACCTCCGACGCATCGAGGCTCGCCGAATCATATTGCATACAAATATTCAAATCGCTATTGTGCAAAAACTAATCATCGGACAACGCCTGGGTTGTCCACACTTAAAGTAGGTACCCATCAATCGCTACTTTCAGGCGAAAAGCCTCCGCTACATCTTTGAAAATGGCGGAGTTATGAATTTTTGAAAAAACGCAGATTTTTCCGCTTTTTCCAAATTTCCTCCGTTAATATTAATTCAATCGAGTCCGTGCAGGGTTCATTTTTTCGTGTTTTCATTCTCTACAATTCGTCGACAGCATCAAGATTGCTCCATAAATTTTTGATTTTTTGGGGTTCTTTGTTTATAACAAATTAAGAAATGATATTTGCGAGTCGGAAACACATCACAACACATCTACGGACTGTTCCACGTGACCTGGGATCGTCGGCTTCCTGCTAGTATTTTTGTAACGCAAAAATCTCTATTGCCTGGTCTATATATAAAATGATATGTCCGTAAAATAATATCTAATATATAAAATGATATATGTACGTACAATAATATCAGAAACATCTATTAGAAAATTAGCTTGGAAATAAACTTTTTCTCTGTGTGGTTTGGATTATGGAGTATGGAATTTCTGGGGTATAGCTATTATTGTAGCTCCACACCAGGTCACAGTTAGCTCCTTTTGCTTCCCCGTGATGGATGTCCCCAGCGCGCAGTATGGTCATAGGCGGAGCCTGCTGAAGCACAGCGGCTGAGTAAAACATCCGTATGCCTACCTTTGCCTGTGGAGTGCAAGGCAAACGATTTTTCACTTGGTCACTCAGCTTACCTTAAAAACAAGTTGGTTTTCTTAGTTTGCACAAAAAATCCTTTTATCGTATAATCGCTCATACATAGAGAAAATCAGTATTCGTGCCTGTTGCAAGTATTTGGATAGCAGGTTATTTAAAATAGAAAATATTCTCGATTTTCTATTGCTGGCCAAAATTACTAAAAGGTAGGAAAAAATCTGATGTGGCCAGGCACATGACTTTATCATACTATATATAAAATTAATGGTGTAGCTGCATGAAATTCTATTTGATCGAGATCGGCTATGTCTGCATTAAAATACAACTAGTAGAACTAGACAGATATCTCGATTAAAGCTGCGTTCGGATATTGTACTCCGTTGACACCTGGTACACCGTCCAAATGACACATTACTTGTTATTGGGTGTAAAAAGTGTAACGGTGTTCAATATCCGAACGCAGCCTATATTGACAGTAGTATTTTCAAAACATTAGCGTTTGACACTAGCTACTGTTATTAGAATCAAAAAATCTGACATATCCTGGCTACTAGTTTTAATGCAGTACGACCATGAGTACGACCGATCTCGATGAAATAGAATTTGCTCATGGCACGGTTACAATACTTTACATACTGCGTATGACAAAGTAAAAACACAAACATACCCAGAAAATGAAAGTATAAAACTGCAAAACACAATAAGTGTTCATGGCTTCTACAAGCATTAAATATTTTATGTTGGTTATAGATTTTTATTCTTTTTCTTGTGTTTGTGGATGTTATAAGACGCCTAGAATATGCATACTTCAAAAAAGAAATATTCGCAACTGACTACACTTTATCTTTCCAGTGCCATAAGTCTTGTGTTCGCCAAGGTGTGGATAAACCAGGAAATTGTCCAGACCTTCGCTACAACGTGAACATAACCCTATCGCCATTCTCCACAGTCTGCATGGAGACGTGCTCCAAGGACTCCCAATGTCCTGGAACATCCAAATGCTGCCAACATGACTGTGGTGTCACTTGCCAACCGCCTCACAACCTACACAATGCTACAGGTATTTATTACGATATTTTCCTTCGTCAAAACTAATAGGTAGTTGTGTCTATTACGTGAAAAAAAATCGATTAACATTTGAATGCGCTTTGGTTGAGAGGAAAAAAGGTTGGATGCTGGATCGGCGAGTTTGTTATATATGAGAAGGGTCAGCTCATTTCCGAGAAGGCCCACCGTTGTTAAATACAATGAGGGGGACGTAACTTCTAGGAATTTTATAGGAAGGAGTAGTACGCGTTTCTATCACGGTAGGCAGCTTGGCGCATTCTACCGGTGTCTAGGAGTTACCATAAGACAACTATGTATTTTTTTTTGTGGCCGGTGGTTATCGTAAACTAAAGTACTGACACTTGACGTAGTGTGGTCTCTTGGGATGGCACGATCTGAGTACCAGTTCACAAGACATTGCTCACAAATCTATGCTGAATAATAGGAAAAGTTTATCTTTATTTTAAGAATCATTAATCCGTATCTATAACGTTCTTGTAACATTTGGTGTGCATAACAATAATTCACTAATGTAAAAAGACACCAAAAAATTTAATTGAAATAACGTTTAAACATTATACAAACTACTGCAAAATATTCTAGGAAATAATAATTTGAATCCTCTAGTAAATCTAGAACTTCTTCATCGAGATCTTAGTGTTTTTGTGCAGGCTGGTTTCTAATGCTGGTTATAAATGGATCAGATGTGCACAACAAATGATGAAAAACATCTTCATTGGTTGCTGATCTACAACATTTCCTAGAATGATGAAATCTTAATTGTTTATAATCTTTATTTCTAGCTCCTTGTGCATATCTTCAAATAGCTGCCTAAGCGGCCAAATAGTACGATATCGTTTTATATTCTCCCCGCAAAGAAGAAAAAAATTTTTGTACTGAAGAGGGCATGTAATATAGGATGACCAACTTTTTAAAACTCCAAATCGGGACGCTAACATATTGCCAATAACTGAAACATATTTTTATCTTAAGTATTGCAACGCTTTTTGATTAGCGGAAGATAAATGGAAATAAAGTTAAAGCTAGCTTTGTAAGCTAGGTACGTCTATAAAATGCCATTCATTCACCCAATCAGGAGCTCAAAGTAGTACGTTGTCCGTCAGCAATATTTAATATAGGATTTGTCAACCTGACTGACTGAAATTTCTATACACCAGATCTTTTCTTTTACCGAATAAACAGTCGGTTCTCTAAACACAAGGTGAGTCCGAATCCCCTACATTCTACTCACAAAACACGTAAAAGTTCGGAGGGGTTTTCTTCGCTATTTTTCACAGAATCATAAAAGCTATACACCAAATTAAAGATAAAAGGTATACAATTTTCCGTCTAGTGATAGATTTTTGAAATTTTTGATCGTTTTTGACAAAAAGTTACTGAATCTGACATAAAATTGCCTGACATTGCGATTTTTTGTACGTAGAACACAAGTTAAAATTGAAAGAAGTATCACATAATATCTCTTAGTTACAGCCTCCTGTATAAGTGTATAAAATTTGGCGTAGAAATATCAATATTTCATATATCAAAATTTCACTTCTTTGAGTACATGAGTCAGACATATTTTATCACATGGCATGGCTACAACAACAACAATTTATATATATATATACATTACTACAACAAGTAATACACCTTTATCTATAATTTGAGGTATTACATAAGATCATTGATACAAAATTATTAAGCATCTATTTCTTCTATAGGACGCACTAGCTCTAATGTTTTCAAAATTGGCTAGAAAACATCTCAATTACCTACATTTCTCTTAGATACGTCATTTTGTTGAGAAAACTATGGTACACTCTAATATGCTAATAAAATCATTACTTTGATGGCTGGTGTCTGGGAAATTCTGGACATTAGAATAACATTTTTTAAAATGGGGGCAAAATTCGGGACGCTTCATCAGGCGGGACAAGTGCTCAGAATTCGGGACTCTCCCGCTCAAATCGGGACGGTTGGTCACCCTAATGTAATACCAACTATATTTGCTTACGTAAAGTTCAGCTTTTTGCATGGGTAAATCTCAAATTCGGTTGCATCAATTTTCTTACCACAAGACATACGTTGAAGTACGATATGGAATCTTTGTTACAATTCGCTATCAACTCATGTTATTTTGTTCTGTAATTGCTGACCACCTTTGGAATGATAGATTATCGCATATGTGAAGAACTAACTTCATAAACCTGATCCAAACTAGCGAAGTTGAAAGCCCAAATCTGAAGGTTTCCACTCTTTCTGGTTTTTGCATTACGCATTTTTGTATTTCTTTTCTACCGTATTACCCACATAGTGCTTCCAATCCGGGAATGTTTTTTCTTTAACGGGGATTACGGTGCTAGAAATTTTTAATCCCGGGAACCCGGTGATATTATCACAGAAAATAGAAAATAAATATCTTAGACACGGATTTTAGTAACACGAAAGTACACGAAACAATATACAGTAAGTTTTGTCGTTGAGCATTGATCTAATTTTGGTCACTATCTAAATAGCACCTGCAAAAACGCGCTCAGATTCCACACTGGCAGGTGGCAGGAATATAGATCATCATAGCACCTTTCAAGGTTTATTCCATACGCTTACCCTCAATTTAAAAATTTGCTAGCTGTCTTTTTACTATCCTTGATTATATCGTTAGGTGTTCGTTTTTTTGGAAGTGATATAGAATTCATTTCGTCGTAGATAGCTTTGTCAAGTTTTTCTTGCAGGGACTGTTGTCGTTCTTCTACAGTTTCTATTTCTGATTCAGACGAAAAAATTGCTTTCTAGCGGACTCGACATGCCAGTAATAATGGATATGATTGTCGATTTGTTTAATCGCACAAATTTTAATAGTGGATATTATATTCACTTCGTCTTGATTTGCTTTGTGCAAAAACTCGAACAATGAAGAAACACGAGACCTACGTTCAATCAAACAACGAGCGTTACCATAGAGCACACATCCTAACACTGGATAGTTTATATAACAATCACGCTTTGTAGCAACGTTAATTCCGTACAAATTATAAAAAATTGCAAAACATGTTGCATATCATTCCTTCATATGCCAAATTGTAGGTAATTAATCGGGGTCCCTCAAACTCGGATCCCGGGATTTCCAGACTCTTCTGGTACCGTAATCCCAGTGCTAAGCCTGAATACCGAGAGTACGGTGCTGGTAGATTTTTAATAGAAAATCATAATATTATTTTTGCAAATCTTAAGTGATTTGAAAAGAATACTAAATTAATGGCCAATTAATACGTAATTTTGATTTAACCTACAGGATGGTTAGAAAAGATGAAAATGTTAAATTGGCCGAAGAGTAAACTATCGGTTTTTCGGAAGTAGATCAAAAAATTATAGGTAAAAGTTAGTTTGAATTAATTTTATACTCAAATATCAAACTTGAATGTTCTATTTCAAATTTTATTAATTTTATAGGACGAGTGAAAAGACATTACATAAAGGTGAACAAGAAATTTAGAGACGACAATTATGATTGATCAGTTGACAGTAGTAACAGCGTATCCAAGCAATTTGTTGATAGAAGCTGATTGAAAGTATGTTTACTTTAGCGCAAAGGGTTTATTTAGTTCTTTGTTACTGCATATAGGTGAGGTATCGTACCGCCGTGCTATTGTAGTTTTTAACAGAAAATACCCTGAGGTATACGTTTCTGTCAATTGTGTTTTTGAATTGGTTAAAAAATTTCATGCAACAGGAAACGTGAAAACCTTCAAGAAAAAAAAGGAAATTGGCGAAGATGATGCAGGTGCTATGTTAGTTATTGATTCCGTGAACACTTACCCAAAAAAATCGTTGAGGCAAAGACCTCGAGACTTGAACATCATTAAAAGCCACCTGCAAAGGATCTTTTCAAATCAAAAATTTCATCCTTATAAACCAGTACTGATACACACTTTAGTAGAAGGAGATGATGCTCGTCCATTAGAATTTTGCCTATTAATGGGAGAACGAATTATGGTCGATAGATTTTACTACAGAAAAATTATTTTCTCTGACGAAGCGACGTTTACCACAAATGGAGTTGTTAGTTCACAGAATTGCAGATATTGGTCTCAAGAAAATCCAAATTTCCGTATTACAACCAATTCTCAAAAATATAAAAAAGTGAATGTTTGGTGTGGGATGTATTACAAGAAAATAATTGGACCATACTTTTTTGACGGTACTGTTAACCAAAACACTTATTTTGATATGTTAGAAAATTCTTTGCTACCTACTTTGGACCAAATCAACTTATAGCTCAGGTGTTCACTATACTATCAACACGACGGTTGTCCTGCTCATAGCGCATATCAAGTCAAAGATTGGTTGCAGACATTTTCCAAATAAGTGGATTGGACGATTCGGCCCTATAGGATGGCCAGCACGTTCACCTGATTTAACGCCTCTTGATGTTTTTCTGTGGGCTTATTTAAAACAGAAGGTGTACGCGAATAATTTCCATGATAATGTAGACATTCTAAAATTAAAAATTAGGGAAGCAGTAGACCAAATAAATGAAGAAACAATTGATTTGGTATATCGGGAGTTTAGAAGAAGGGGAACAGGAGGGGAACATGTGGAGTAATGTTGTGTTAAATTACTTTGTTAAAAATAAATAAAATATAAAACTTAGAATACAACATTGACATTTGATATCTGGGCATAAATTGAAATATAAAACAAATTTTACCTATAGCTATAACATTTTTGTTCTAATTCCGAAAAACCGATAGTTTACTCTTCGGCCAATTTAACATTTTCGTGTTTTCTTACCATCCTGTATGTTACATCAACATATTAACATAGGCTTTCGACTTTTTAGGACATCCAAAACTCTTTATAAAGAATTTTGTATGTAATTCTCCTGGAAACGGCGATCGACCGGAGTCCTTCAGCCGGTCTGCAACACAAATTTCTTTTGTTTTTAAGTTTCTATTTTTAACACATTAATCATTACTTAGTCAGAACATGCAATTTTCTACAAATTTTAAAATTAACTAACAACTTCCGTATTTTGGAGGGTTTTGAAATATGGAGGTAAAGAAATATGTCACTTGGTCATTTTCTAATTTTCAAAAAGGTCCATAAACCAAAACTTAAATTTTGTACTATTACACAAGATGAATTTTCCAAACAAATACATATTCCGCGAATCAAAATCCGTAGTCTACAGGTGGTTGGTACGCCACTGGAGGACCTACCCAATCAAAGTATTAATTGCACGCCCCTGATCGGCATAACTGATTGATTTTATACGTCCGATTGGAACAGGTTCAGATATCAAAGTAATGACCCAGTTTTTATGGCGGTGTACCGGCCCCCCGGCAGCGGCGATGGCCCCCTGCAACCCCCGCCGTGGGGCCACGTTTTTGTTTGCGCCGCCCGGCGTTCCGCTCTTCTCTGTGCATGTGTATGTGTGTGTGCCTGTGTGTGTGTTCGTGCGTGCGGCATCGGACCACCAACAACTGCGAATATTAACATCTCAATACGTAACGAGACGTTAACAAAGTGGTCTGACAAGCCCGGAATTAACCTGGGGCCGAAAGCCGAAACGCCACCGCGCCGCCGGTCCACTCCTTTTTAAATTAGAGCTCCCTTTGCGCTCTATCATTTTCCACTGATTATTGAGGTGTACATAAGTTCTCAACTGGGTGTGATTGCTGCACCTACGCACTGGTAATTGTTGCTGATGCAGAGCATCTTATTTAAACAGATTGTACATCACATGGTAGTGTTGCTTTTGCCGTGGTCTTGTATCGCAAAAACAAATCTAAAATAAATTCAAAAATTCGTAGAAGGTGCTAAGTGCTATAATATTTATTTATACATATTTTAAGCTAAGTTGATATTTTTTTATACTAGAAAGTAAAACTTAATAAAAATAAGTTGCTTGACCAAGTATAGTTCAAACTGAGTGTCCGTTGTTCGAAGAAATACATGGGGACCTCGCTTACTGAAAGCCATGCAAAATTTGATAGTTCTGCTCAATTTTATAGTCATTAATTTTCTTTAAAAATGTGTTTATTTGTTATTTTGCAAATGTACTGAAAAACTGTTGTTTTTTTGTGCAATCTTTCTAATCTAAAGATGTTTACATTGAAAATGACTTATTTTAGTAACTTCCTTCAGAAAAAGTAAGGACCAGAAATCAAAATCCACTCAACGTTTTCCTTTTATTTTGAATTATTATTTAAAAAAAAAACAAAAACAAGCTTTGATATTTTTTCACAAACTACTCAATCAAAATTTCAAACAAAACTTTTTTTTGCTTTAAACAAGCTATCGTTTAAATATATTGTATTATGGAAATTTGGTAACTTTTCCTTTTTCTCAAATAGACCCTGTATATTTTTACATTTTTTAATTCTCAGAATTGTTTATAGTAATCATTTTGTTTATAAAATGCATCATTTTTTAGTTAAAAGTATACAAAAGTTATATATCAAAATTTGTCAAAATTACCGGAAAACCTAAATAATATTTACTATTCCCCAACCGTTAATAGTTTCAAAAAATGCTCAAACAAAAGTTTTTTGGGTTTAAACAAGCTCTTGTTTAATATATTATTCAGTTTATTATGGAAATTTACAAACCTTTTCTTTTTCTAATAGAACATCCTGTATATTTTTTTTTTTTATTCTAAGTTTTTTTGTAAGAATCATTTTTTTTATAAAATGCATAATTTTTTAATTATAAGCAACTACTGGCACTGACTAAAGGCACTTAGCGCGCTATTTACGAAAATACGCCGAAAGTTAACTCATGCGAGATCGAGCGGTCATGTTTGTCATTTCACGACATATTTTTACGTAGCCCGTTATTTACATTAAAGCCAGTGATATCCAGCCCACTTTAATGTAATAAAACCAATTTTTGGCACTTAGTTCATTATTTACTTCAACTCTTCACTTGTTGATACCAAAAAAGGGAACGCAACATGACAGACTTTTCTAAGTTGACAGAAATTAATGATTGAACCTTGAACATCAAAACTATGAAGAAGAAACACAAGTCGACAACGTGTGTGTTTACCTACTGCCAATTTGTGTCAAAGTTCTTTTTTTAACATTTTGAGGTCAATATTTTTTGACCAGGTTTCTAATATACTAAAGAACATCTATTTAACAGAAATTCCGAAACATGCAGATATACTTAGTTGGATTGTTGCTCCATATGTCATGAAATTCACAATATTTTTCACTCACAATATCTTATCGATCTGGGAGAGTTCCAACTGCCTTCTTTAAGACGCATTTATGCTAGCATATCCCTCTGAGCAAAGAAATGCTCGATGATATGATTACTCGAATGACGAATGACCATTGTACCTTAGCCTGTTTCTTGTTCTGGTCTAGACTTCTTCTCCTATGCCACATTAACATTTTGATTGACTCTACCACATCTGTTGACTAACTGACGTTCATCTAATCGACTGGTTCACTTCTATACTATGTTTACATCCTATGTTCGGTATGTTGTTTTCTTCGTACTTGTTTTCAGATATTCGTGGTTGTAAGAGCCTAATCTAACTAATCTACTTACAACAAATGAATAGTCAAAAACTACAAAATTTACAAATTAAAAAAGCCAGGTTTATCTGATTTCAATTGTTTCTTAATTGTTTAAGATTGAGCATCGCCGCATCGTTGAAATTAAAAAACAGAAAAGACAGAAGTCAGCGGAACGCGAATTTAGAAATGCCGATATTTTTAGATGATCGACGAATACTATCGCATAAACACGAAACATATGTTGGCAACATCGTTCTCACAGTTTAGGTATTTGCCAGCGCTTGCACTGTACACAAATCAAAGAAGGAGATCCATCATCATATGTCAAATAAACACGCCAATACAAGCTGCCAATTTTTGTTTACATCGCGATTTCATTACTTATAAGATATCTGTTGCGTTTGTTTATTTATATTTGTGTTATACTGAGTTCTTAAAACAAGTATGTAAAACAATAGTATACTTACATAGTTCAACTTTTTTGCACTACACCTTTGAAGATGTTTTGTTTTACACATTTTCTTCTTTTCTGCTTTCCTTTAGTTTGGATTGTCTTATTTATTTCGTTTTTCTTAGCCTGGTTTTCCTCATTATTTGTCTATCATTACTCTTTCCATGATTTGCATTCCCTGTTGGCTTCGATTTTAGCTCGGTTATAACGTTTCTATAAAACCACCATAAACTGTTTTATCGATACCTAATTGCAGCATGAATGTATAGATTGATAATCACTCACCATATGAAACACCACTGTTTATGGACAGCCCCGGATTTAAGGGAGGGCAGACTGGGCGGTAACTCAGGGATCCCCATCAAGAAGGGCCCCCCACCAAAATGAAACGAAAATATAAGATTATATTTAAAATAATACTGCTCAGGTGGCCACAAATAAAACCAAAAAATAATTAAAATAGCTAATTGAATGTATTGTAATTTTCAATTACTCAAATTCCCAATAATATTCTGCAAATTCAAGCATTTTTTTTTAAAACCAATTGTATGAAGATTGAAAACATACCATATTCGCTATCATTGAACGTTTCACTCCAATATTATATTATTTTATGTTTGGCTATGCAACATTTCTGATATTCGGGTCAATACCGAAACAAGACAAATGTGATTGTCTATTGATTGTAATACAATTAAATTGATTAATTTCTCATTAAATTGGCCCGATTTTATCAGAAACGCAAACAATGTAACATCACATTGAATTGAAATTTGTAACATTCTGCTATTGGGAGTTTCATAATTTATTTCCGTCCTCGCAATACAAGAAATCCGTTTTTTTTAATAACAAGTAATATTTGTACCATTTTTGGCCCACAGTAAATAAAAATGAACAAACTGTACTGAAGCTTAAGTGTTTGCAATGCAAAATCATGTCATCAAGTAATGTGCGTATGTCATTAAGGGAGTAGGTAAATTACATTATCATTGTGAAGTGAGTACGAGTGTACCGGAAGAAAATATAAGAACTTTTATCCGGATATTATTTTAACACCGGGATATTTCTTCTTTCCACTCCTCAATTTACCTGTCGAATTATATTATTTGAGAAAGCATAACTAATATTTTTATATTGAATGCATTGGAGATGGAAAGGGGATTTGGCCATAGAGATCGATTCAGCGGAGCCTATAATATAAATTTTAAATCAGAATCCATTTACCTACAGTTAAATTTACGAGTTAAAGAAATGTTCATTATTTGTAAAACTAAGCGTTGTTGTTTTGTGAGTTGGTAAAGAATTCATGTATTTTATACTATAATTAAGATGTTTGGAATCTTAACTTGTTTTAACTCTCGATGGTTGTTATAAATAGGATTTTTAGTCTTTGGTTTGATTTTTATAATGAATTACTACTGTCAAATTAGGGAAAGCACCAGCGATTGGTAGTTATCTACAAAACACGTGGTTAATTGCGTGGTAAATTAATGTTAGAAATTAATAATTTTACGTTCTCCGGAAATTTACCAAAACTATAATTACCTACCGAAATTTAGCATCCTTGATTTAATGCACCTATTGTCTTTAAAAATCCTCATAGCTCACAAAATAACGTATGTTTTCACATCCTGGTAAAAGCGGTGCGATAAGTTTTTCCTCACCACCAATACTCAAAACATCAAATCTAGTTAGACTTCTATAATGTACAGATTTTTTGCACTTAGGGCTTACATACCTATCAAATCTGTCAGATCTGTTGCGCCATTTTACTGCGGTGACACAGAGTGAACATAAGGAGCACGATACGCGACCCATCCACCGCCTCCGACATATCTTCTCATTTATCAGGCTAAAATGAAAAAAAAAAATGACGCAACAAATCTGACAGATCTGTCACATAACCATTGATGACTTTGCAGGTAGGTGAAAATACCAGCCCTTAGACTCTTGAATCAGCTGTTGATCGCTGTTGAGCGTTTCTAAAGTCCCATTTACTCCTGGGCTACACTGGGCAACACGTGGCGTGCGACATGTCATTTTTTTATGGGTCTTATCTGATCAATGATACTTTTATTTGAGTTGTCAACAATAGCAATATATTTGATCCAATGTTGTTCCCTGTTGCTGTCGCCATCTGTTGCTTTGGTCTAAACTAAGCACAGGTAAGTGTCTGCGCAAATAAATACATGTGAGGTTTACCAACAGGGCCAACACGAACCAGTAAATCCTAGGTTTCACCATTATGTATTGGTCAATTCTAGGATTAACCGCTATGTCTTGGTAAAAGCCCGAAATTATATTGATAAATACCATTTTTCGGACATTTACCAATTCATATTGGTCAAACCTAGGATTAACGCGTTAATCCTAGGTTTAACCGTATGTCGGGCTTTTACAGTAACACTAATATCACCACGCTAGGGCTATGTTGACAACTCCAAGTCAATATAGCCATACTAACAGTTGCCCCATCGACTGGGCTGTATCCAGACTCGATCACGTTACCTCTATAGCCAGTAGGATAATGGTGGTCTCGGCATTTTGGAGATCTCCACTTAGTGAAACCTCGTGGTGTTTTTATTATACCCCTAAACTGCTAATATGTATTAGATATACAACTATAAGAGACTAGTATTCTCGATCTAGCAAAAATGTCTGTGATAACAAATATCATAACAACATCCCTTAATTTTGACGATAGGTTCCTCTTAATTCCGAAAACATTTAATATTATAGGGAACGCATCCTGCAAAAGTAAACGTCTGGGTGGTGTACGCCGCTGGCTTCGGTTGAGTCAATTAACCACCTCGCTACTTTGGCAACGTAAAATAAATTTCAACGGCTTGTGGGAACAGTAGTCGGCCTGTAAAAGGTTAGCGACGGTGGTCCGGGTCATAACATATTACACCGATACTACATGCTGCGTGTAAGCTGTTATTATTATCTGGGTGACTCCTTCCTTAATGATTCTCTGGACCACAGTGGTCCCATTACTTTTCGGTCTCGGAAACCTCGAACACTCGATACCGCCCAACGGAATGCCCATTAATTCATTCGTCAACATCTCTCGCATAATCCCTCCGATTCATCTTGTTAATGTATTGATATGTTTTAATAACCTGTCGTCCGTCGTATTACCAATCAACGCATACGTGAGAAGGGGCATATTGAATATGCAAATCATCAGCCGCCAGAAATGGTATGACGACCGATTTGTAAACGACCGATGTAAAACCATAATTCTGATTAAGAAGATACTTTGTATTAGGTGCTCGGCTGCGGTTATATATGCAGCGTTGGGTGATCAATTGCTTTAACGTAAATATGAACGTAAACTTCGATGAGATTACGAGGAAATATTACATGGAAATAAATCTGAACACAGTAGGTGATAGAAGGAATATCCTGAGCATAGATTGATAGGAGAGGTTTGTACATAAAAATTCTCGGCATGTCGCGGAGAATAACAATAACACTGTGTTACCAAAAAAAAACGAAATATACTTTTCGCGAGACATAGCGGAAATTGTTGGACTGGTAGAGCTGAACATAATGGCATAGCTGAAATTTTCCAAACACCTCCAAAATCTCGATTTTTTCAAAAGAACCGTTTTTAGGTACTTGCACGTGTATAAAAATTCATAACTCCGCCACTTTCTATTAGATTTCGAAAAATGTAAATGAAAGAGGAGGCATAGACCGTTATAAATATGTACTGTTCGGTCAGATCTAATAACAAATCGAAAAGTTATGGACGTTCAAGTTCAGAAGTTTTCAATTATTTTCAGATTTTTTCAACTTAATATTTTTTTGCTATTTTTTTATTGAAAATCCATTTAAATTTGCATCTAATGCGCGTTTGTTTATTAGAATCGGTTAAAGTTTAACAAAATTATCAAATTTTATTGACCGGCTATACACATCATACTAAGGAGAAGAAATATACAGGCAAACTGTAATAAATCCGTAGTCTTTATACACGTTAATTAGACATTACTAGCACTTAGATTAACATTGTTATTTCAAAATTATGACACTGTTTTTACTTTATCATACGCAGTAAGTATTGTAATCGTGCCAAAAAATTTTGTTGATATTTTAGCGGAAATATGTCTTTTTGGGTCCCCTGAACATTTTTGACCAAGGTACAAAAAAATGTCTGTGTGTGTGTGTGTGTGTGTGTGTGTGTGCGTGTGTGTGCGTGTGTGTATATGTGTGTGTGTACCCGTTTTTTGTGGCGACGATTCCGGAGAAACTACTAAAGGTATCGGGACGAAAATTCATATTGAGAAGTTCCATAATCAAACTTAGGGCTGAAAAGCTTTTGGTACAAAAGGGACCAAAGGAACTGGTGGTTTACTCTTAGCATTTTTCGACGATTTTGCAAATGAGCCGCCATATCTGGCATTTTGTCGAAATAGTTCAATAATAAATTAAACTAGAGGAAATTCTGAATAATTTATGACTATGACATTTTTTGGTACCATAAATAGTTTAGCTGCATGAGCAAATTCTATTTCGTCGAGATCGGTCGTACTGCATTAAAACTAGTAGCCAGGATATGTCAGATTATACGTCAGATATGATTCTAATGACAGTGGTAGTGTCAAGCGCTAATGTTTTGACAATACTACTGTCAATACAAGCTGCGTTCGGATATTGTGTTTTCATTAGTGCTTATGACAGTGGTACTAGACGCCATTATAGTATTTCTAATAGAAATTGCTAGTAACTCAAGTTTATGTACATGCAAACTAAAATGTGCCACCATCACGACATGTGAGAAATACTATATTTTCGTCTGCTTCCACCGCCATTACCTACCATTACCACCAATCGGAACGCACCTTCACACTTTTTACACCTAATAACACGTGTCATTTGGCCGGTGTACCCGATGTCAACGGAGTACAATATCCGAACGCAGCTTTAATCGACATATCTGTCTAGTTCTACTAGTTTTATTTTAATGCAGACATAGCCGATCTCGATCAAATAGAATCTCATGCAGCTAAACTACTAATTTTATATATAGTATGATAAAGTCATGTGCCTGGCCACATCAGATTTTTTACTTTATCATACGTAGTATGTAAAGTATTGTAATCGTGCCAAAAAAAAAATTTTTCGATTTTAGCGGAAATATGTCTTTTTGGGTCCCCTGAACGTTTTTGACTAAGGTACAAAAAAATGTCTGTGTGTGTGGATGTGGGTGTGTGTGTGTGTGTGTGTGTGTGTGTGTGTGTGTGTACCCGTTTTTTGTGGCGACGATTCCGGAGAAACTACTAAAGGTATCGGGACGAAACTTCATATTTAGAAGTTTCATGGCCAAACTTAGAGCTGAAAAGCTTTCTGTTAAAAGGGTCCAAAGGAACTGGAGGTTTAGTCTTAGCATTTTTGAAAGATTTTGTAAATAAGCCGGCATTTCTGGAATTTCGTCGAAATAGTTAAATAATAAATTAAACTAGAGGAAATTCTGAATAATTTATGACTATGACATTTTTTGGTACAATCAATAGTTTAGCTGCATGAGCAAATTCTATTTCATCGAGATCGGTCGTACTGCATTAAAACTAGTAGCCAGGATATGTCAGATTAGATGTCAGATGTGATTATAATGACGGTAGATAGTGTCAAACGCTAATGCTTTGACAATACTACTGTCAATACAAGCTGCGTTCGGATATTGAACACCGTTAAGGTGTGCTTTCATTAGTGCTAATGGCAGTGGTAGTAGACGCCATTATAGTATTTCTAATAGAATTTCATCACATGTGAGAAACACTATAATTTCGTCTGCTACCACCGCCATTACCTACCATTGCCACCAATCGGAACGCACCTTCACACTTTCTACACCCAATAACACGTGTCATTTGGACGGTGTACCCGGTGTCAACGGAGTACAATATCCGAACGCAGCTTTAATCGATTTATCTGTCTAGGTCTACTAGTTTTATTTTAATGCAGACATAGCCGATCTCGATCAAATAATATCTCATGCACCTAAACTATTAATTTTATATATAGTATGATAAAGTCATGTGCCTGGCCACATCAGATTTTTTTTCTTTTCCGTTTAGTTGTTACCTGCCAGACTATCACAATATATTACTAAGTACATTAGAGTTTACGTTCATTACATTTCCAGGTATATTTGGGTTCAAAATAAATTGCACCAACAGTAAAATTTTCACTCGTTTATTGAAACAGTAAAGAGTTGCTATGGTGATGTATGAAAAATTGAAAAAAAAACAAGAAATACAACAAAATTAAAAATGTTTACTGATCTCCGTCGTTTATACAAAGCATCATCTGTTTCGCGTTTAAGTGACCAGCAGTAGTCTGCGATCATATTGATGGTGTTTTTTTCTTGAAAACGTTTTTCAATAGCTTCCATTTCCTGATGAAATCGTTCATCTTGTTCGTCACTGAGTTGGCCAAGATTATCCGGCAAGATATTCAAATGAGAATGCAAAAAGGGAATTTTTATAGACATGTTGCAGCCCATTTTACAGTAGACACTCAAAAACTCTTGTACAACATTTGCGTAGTCGGCACTTTTATTATTTCCAAGAAAGTTATCGCACAATGAAATAAATCTATTCCAGACTCGTATTTCCACATCATTCCGTTTAGTTGCAAAGTCGTTGTCCTGCATAATTTTCCGAATTTGTGGCCCAACAAATATCCCTGAAAATAGATCAGTTGAAATACCAAAATTCTTACTATGAACGATTTGAGATGTAAGGTAACCTACCTTCTTTAATTTTAGCTTTAGTCAATCTAGGAAATGTTACTTTAAGATGACGGAATGCTTCGCTGCCGACGTCCAATTGTTTCACAAACTGCTTCATGTATCCAAGCTTCAAATGCAATGGCGGTAAGATAATAGTTTCGGGCCCCACCAGTGGAATGTTTAAAACTTTTTTTTGCCAATTTGAAACGATGTACGCGATGGCCATAAATAAACAAAATAATGTCTAGTTAATGTGAATCACGAGTACGGTTATTACGGTCGGGCCGTAGGTATATTCCTGCCAAGTGCGAATGTCAAGACGGTGATTAAACATCGATAACTCAGTCAAATTTCAACCGATTCTAATAAGCAAACTCGTGTTAAACGCACATTTAAATGGGCTTTCAATAAAATAGAAATAAAATATTATGGATTGAAACAGGTCATTAAGTCCTTAAAGTTCAGAAAATCTGAAAATAATGGGAAACTTCTGAATTTGAACGTCCATAACTTTTCGACTTTTTATTTGAACTGACCGCACAGTACATCCTTCTAGTAATCTGTGTTCCCTCTTTCAATTGCATTTTTTATTTTAGAAATCGAATGGAAAATGACGGAGTTCTGGATTTTCATATACATGCCGGTACCCAAAAACAGTTTTTTTGAAAAAAATCTTCTATAGTCTCGAGTTTGGAGGTGTTTGGAAAATTTCGTATATGTCATTATGTTCAGTTCTACCAGCTCAACAATTTAGACTATGTCTCGTGAAAAGTATATATCTCACTGTAACACAGTGTAACGAGCTGGTGGAAAAGGTGATGGTAAACCATAATATGATGATTACAATGATCAAACGATGATAAAACGATGATACGAGATTATCCTTGAGTCAGATACATATGACAAGATAGATGAGCACCTGAAGAAGAAGCCGGTGCTACATTATGCAACAAACATCTTCCAATGTCAAACGAAAGAACTTTTCTCCGCTGACGTTCCAAGCATGATAGTTTTGATGCGCATCTACACAATGTGTCCGAATTAGGTAGATAGTTTATAGAATTTGTACGAAGTGTGAATTGTATCTAAGCCATATAGTTTAATCTCGGCGGATTGATTAATATTCAATAATATTCGTCAGGGGTAAATTCGAAAGAGAATTAGTAATTGATACGTCACAATTGCCACTGATATACAGTGCGAGTATGGAAACATGAGTACGGTTCGTCATTAAAGAAAAAACGTCTATTTTCGGTTTTTAACTATCAATATACACAAAGTAATACTACCCAAATTCTCATCAATACAGAATGTACATGATTATATAGAAGCACAATTCAAAAATAGCGTAAATGAAACATCAGGAAAGCTAACCAACTTAAAAAAAGACAAACTATCCGAACAAACACACTTACTAATTGCTGAGAGGGAGATCCAAAAAAGAAAGCAAGTTAAAACAGCTGAAGAGGAGATTGATTTTAAAAATATCAGGAAACAAGTAAAGAAAGCCGTACGCAAAGATCTCTACGATCATAAATCAGAAAATCGGAAATTCAAAATTAGGTATACATAGCGCTGTGAATAAAATGAACAAATTACTAACAAAGACCCAAATATCGAAACAAACAGAAGTAACATCTTATTGACAGCAACTAACTTTTATAAGATAAACCAAAATACATCAGCATATAGAAACTCCCTTAACATCGAACAGGACAACATGGAACCAGAAACAGAAATAATGAAATCAGAAATAACGAAAGCGATAGACAAATTTAAAACAAAAAAACACCTGGTGAAGACGGAATTACAAACGAAATAAAAGAGGCAAAGGAAGTATTAAGAAACCCGCTTCATTATTTGTTTAACAAAATTCTTATATCAGAAAAAAAAGACCAAAAAGCGCCATAAAAAACTATCGTCCTATAAGGCACTCGATACAATAAGCCACACCGCAGTAATGGAAGCGTTAAAACATAATGGAGTGTCGCAATAGTATATTATTATACAAGTTTTATAAGACGTCAAATTGGCGCACGAGTTGTTTTGGGCACGACGAGCGTAGCGAGGAGTGCCCAAATGAACGAGTGCGCCAATACGTCTTATAAAACGAGTGTAATATACTATTTTTTCTACTTTGCGTCATTAATTTTATATAAGTTTAGAAATTGTGGTTACTATATCGCGCTAAATTAGAATCTAGGTTATTTTGCGGGTACCACGTGGTAGCACTGTAGTAACTGCCAACTTCGTTAAGGATGATATCGATGAGATAAAATCATGACAAAATCTAATTGTGAATAATTTTACTCTACTTTAGCCTACAAGTTTGAATAAATATTCAGCGAGGTCGCAACGATGATCATAATGGAGCTTGGGGCAACACTTTTAACCCTACTGTGATAAATACATGAAACTTAACCTAAAAAGTTAACTTTAAAATAGTGGTTTCATAAGTAGAATAATCAGAATAGAAGTGTTTGGCGGTGACTGATTAGTTACTTCGAAGAACAAGAACTTACTAAAGAATTGTTATAACGCTTAACGTTTAATAGCGGTGTCTACCTAATTCCGCTACGTAGCCGTTGCGGCTTATATATTTACAAGCACTTATAATTGAAACCCAATTCTAATTTCGGCAAAGTAGTTTATTAGAATAAATTATACTTAGTAAAATTGCATGTGATGGAGGTAATACAAATACGTTGCACACAACCAGAACTAAGACGAAGTCGAAAGCGACGGACAAAAACGAATATGAATTGAACCGAGCATCCAAGCGTCCAAAATATTACCGAAAACTTATATGTTACATAAACTAAGAAATCCTCTACACTTTAAATGTACTATAGCTTCGTACGTGTATGCTGATAAACCATTTATTGCGCATATACAGTCTCGCAGCAGTAATTAAAATCGTTCATAACTACGATGTAGGTTTGATCTTCGCATAATACTTTATTAAAGTAAATGTGGTCCTTCTATTATATCTGAAAAGGGGATTTGATGTTTAGTTGAAAAGAATGATAACGATCACTCACTAGAGTCGTAAAACATCACCGTAAACGTCATGCTGGCGGATTTTAATGAACACAGCAAAACTAAGAAAGCCCCAATCCTTTGGCCATACTATAGCAGGCTACACCCATGTTTAAATATGTATAGAATATTGATATTTCGCAGTTTATGTGATTGCAAGCGATTAAGAAGATGCAGTGTGTGCTTATGTTGGGTTATGTATTGTACGTTTGACATATGGCATTTGATATCACTGTGTACCAATCAGACAAAAATGTTACTGTTTTCGGTATTACAATGTGTTAATTGTAACACCGAAAACAGTGTTACAATGTGTGGATTGTGAATGCAAAGTAGAAAAAAATATATTCGCCTTCTGCATAACATATATATAAGGACACCGTAGCTCACATCAAAATGGAAAAGAACGGGCCACAATTCAAATTAAATCGGGAAGTGAAACAACGCGACCCACTATGTCCAAAGATATTCAACTGCGTATTGGAGTGCATTTTTAGAACATTGGATTTCAAAGATTTAGGCATAAGCATACAAGGTGAACTTCTGACGAATCTTAGATTTGCAGACGACGTCGTCGTACTGTTTGCAAAAAAATCACAAGAATTGCAGCTTATAACTCAGCAATGCGGGTCTTGAAGCAGGACTTAAAATAAACATGGACAAAACGAAAGTGATTACTAACGACACAACGTCCAATGTCGATAAATGGCACTACAATAGAATATGTAGACGAACACACTTACCTCGGACAGATAGTTTCATACCACAACCGAAACCATTAAGAAATACAGAAAAGAATAGCAAATAGTTAGAAACGATTCTGGAGTTTAAAAATCATGAAGAGCTAGTTACCCATGAAAATAAAAACCTAGACATTCAATACCTGTATTGCCCCTATTCTGACGTATGGATGCCAAACATGGGCCATCACATCCAAAGAAGAACAGAAAATCAGATCCAGAGTAAGATGGAAAGAGTAATCATGGGAGTTAGTAGGCCAGAGATCGAAATAGCACAATCAGAGAAACAACCGGCACAAAGGACGTACTAACAACAGCAAACTATCTGAAATTGGGCTGGACATGTTGCAAGGTTTGGAGGCGACCGATGGTCCAAAAAGACCACTGAATGGACTCCAATAAACTACAAAAGGAGAAGAGGACGACAAAGAAAAAGATGGTGGGACGAAATTACATTACATGCTGGCATACAATGTAGTAGGGAGGCACAGCAAAGACCAAATTGGAATACTATGGTGGAGGCCTTTGCCCAAAATTGGGATTATATTTATTAATCTTATTTGTTAATATTATGATTTTTGATATCTTTTGAAATATTATATACCATATTTATGTTTATATGAAGAATCTGTACTAAGTTGATTTGAAAGGATGAATAAAGGGCTATTATTATTATTTATATGAAATTCGATTTCCGACCTTCAATTGTTTCTAGCTCATGACGTCATCGATATTTTTTTAATGGCAACCTTGTTTTTAGTGATTTTGTTAGAGCCATTAATGGTAAGAGGGGTATTTTATGGCCTTACCACAGAAAATTTTTGAGAAAACCAAATTTGAAAATAGTAAAATTCTAGGGACCATGGAGTTTGTAAATGGTATATAGATATGAGTTTTGAATAGAATTATTTGCTGTAAAGACCAATCCGGGCTCAACAACTTCCTAACACGTAAGGTTTTCGGAAAAACTTAGTTCAAAATGTAAAAATGTGATTCTAGCAAGGTTTGCAAATTTATACCAGCTAAATGTAATCTTCTAGAAACCTCATAAGGGTATCATCGTAAACGACTTCCACCTGAAACTCTGAAAGTTTGGCCATGAATGTTTTTGAATCATTTACATCCGTTCAGTGGTGTGCGGTCGCTTCCATAAAATACTTTTATGACTGTTAAGTGTGGATTCATATTCAGCGTAAAGAAACTAATCAAAAACGCCTATTCGCTTTCCCTTCGCAAATCATTATCAATGTTATCCTAATTTTGTCTTTTTGGGTTTTTTTTTACAGTGAAGACGACTAAGAAAACTATCACGATCAGTAAAAAATAATGGGCGGCAGTTTAAAAACAATGTCGATGACGTCATAAGTCAAAAACAAATGAAGTTTTACAAATTTTTAAAATCATGCAATATGAAGAATTAGTGAAGAAACAACATTGCTCATTCAAAAACAATTTAAGAAAATAAATGCCATTAGTGGTAATCACTGGGAACAAATCCAGAAGGATCTAACATCGGACAGTTTTCTGCAAAGTCAGTATATAATTAACATATGGCAATATTGCATTTAATAAGCCCAAACAATGCTTCGACCAAAAATTACTCATAAAGTTTTGAGTGTAGCTATCAGAACATATCAATTTCAGTTTTCCAATTACTTAATTTGTTCAAAATACTCTGTTCTACTTTTCTTCCGGAGAAGCTGAATATGAAGGCAGAAATTTTGGTCGTTAATTTTTTATGCTCTGTAATATACACAAAAGTTTATCGATAATTCTTTTAAAGATAATAATTTTTGTGATTCATTTTATTTAATGACTACCAACCCCTAAATATTTTTTAAAGTTATAAGTAGAATATTGTAATTGTTTCTCAGGTCATATAACATTTTAAAGGGTGGCCCTTGAAAAAAAAATTTTAACAGAATGAGAAGCACACTAACACCCCTTCCCCTGCCTCCCACAAAATCTTAGCGTCCTGACTTTGAGCAAAGTTCTTCACCCTACTATACGAGCGTCACTTATACAGGGTTACCCAAATTTACCGGAACACCAAGAATTATTTATAAAAAACGTTGGGTAACCGAATTTCCATAGTAAAATGAGCACTCTGTATATTGACAATATATTTAGACGATTGCTTGTTTAAAGTCAAAAAATTTTTGTTTGAACAATTTTTTGATATTTTTTACGGTTGGAGATTTATTTAGGTGGTCCAGTAATTTTGGCTAATCCTGTAGAAGCGAAGAACACCGCCGTATAACCAACTCTTACACAAGATAATAATAATAATATTGCTATATTTGCATTACATGTCAGCAGTACATAAACAAAAACAATGGTTAATTTTCTGCTGAGGAGCGCCAACTATAGTAAAAGCGCCAACTTAATTGTAATTTACTATCAATTGTTTGAGAGAACAAACGCAGAATACAGTATTATTTATCTTGTCACGACAGGGGTCTTGGCCACGACAGGTCCTTGGTCCTGCATAATACAAGAACGTCGTTTGTCATATGTATTTATTGCCATTTTTTTTAATTTACAATATTTATTATTTATTTATAACGTGAAACACATTTACAAACACTTTTATGTTCTTTTTGTGGTTTTATATGAATATAGTATAAGGTTTTCATTAAAGTTTTTTATTTCTTTTTCAGGATTGCCACTAATACCAACAGGACTACAAGTGCACGAGAAACGACGGAAAAAGTCAGCAATAATCGAATGGAAACGCCCAGAAAACAGCACAGAAAACACAATATACATCCTAGAAGTAAGACACTACACAGGAAAGCACCTCCAACTCGACCATATGACCCAATGGTCCGCCTGTCTTAAATCCAGAAGGAACAGGATAAAATATCCAGTTAAGCCCGGTACCTGGTACCACTTCAGGGTGGCAGCGGTGAACGAAAACGGCACCAGTGGTTTCTCTCACAGCTCCTTGAATTTTATATTTTCAGCTGGTACGATGAAGGAACTAAGCGTTAAATATTTATTTAATTTAAAAAGGATTTCAGATCCGAAACCGCCTAAGGAACCGAGTAATGTTAAGGTGGGACCTTTGAGGATGGTCAATGGATCGCTACAAGCTGAGCTCAACTGGTCCACACCACAATCTGATCTTCCAATCCAGAAGTACGTTGTGTTTTGGAGTAGAAGACTTATGGGTGCCGATTCTGTTCTGGTACAGCAACAAGTCGTTTCAAAGGTAGGAAGTTAATTTCAATTTTACTGATTTCTTAGGTTTTATCATGGAGAGAGCCACAGGGAGGAGATGTCGTACATATAGGCCATACGGCTCCTTGTGGTATCCTTTTGCTACTATTCAGTCTACCAACAGGATGAACGAATACTTCTTGCCTTTAGCCCAGGAGTTCTCTTGCTGCAAAGTTTTATGTTGACAAATGATCCCATAAGGCAGGGGTGGCCAACATGTCGAACCCGATCGACCGGTCGATCGCAAAGCCAATTTCGGTCGATCGCTCGCGATGTCTCGACTTAATGTGTGATGGTGGGTTTAGTCACTTTAGTCACCTTTACATAGTAGCAAATAAGCCGGACTATAACCCTATTAAAAGAACGGTTGTTAACTAACTGCCCAATATACTACTTGAACAGTGCCTATTGTTAGCGTATGTGGAAGAGAGAGATATCTCGAATCAAGAATCAAGTTTCGATCTCACAGAAGTGTCCGTTTACCGATAGCAATTTTTTGCTTATCGCATTGTAACAAAAACCGTTAACAGTAAAAAGTGAGTCTAGTTACTCAGGTATTTACAAATAAACTTGTTTATAATCTTCTATCATTGGCCCAATATCTGAGTTAATCCAACAAATAAAATAATTCCTAACACGGTCAATCCTGACTGTAGCTTTGCTCTCAAAGCCAGTCTCCAGAACTATTGTCCTCAATGATAAACTTGGTCTCAGTAACTCATTCAAACTTCCATTCGACAATTCATAATTTGCCGAAATTGAAAGGTGTTACTCATTAAACAATAATCAACTTGCCAACCTGTATATCTTTTCCTTTTGGGTTCAAAACGGTAAAATTTTCAACTCAAAACATAGTCAAAGAATTGCAAAACCACCTTTCAGCTCAGCTACATATATTAGCATGTTAAGCTATAACCTTTCAGTCCAACAAAATAAACCAATATACCGGAGGGGTCATCCTTTCAGCTCAACAAATAACAAATAAAGAAAGGACTAATCATTCAGTTTAACAAGATAAACAAATATTAGCAAAGGGCCGACCTTTCATCTCCAACAATATAAACAAATATTATCAAATTTGTTACTTTTCATTTCAACACGATAAACAAAGGGCACAATAGCAAAGGGCTCATCTTTCATCTCAAAAATTAAACAAATATTATCAAAGGGACAACTATTCATCTCAAGAAGATAAACAAATATTAGGAAAGGGCTAACCTTTCAGCTCAAAACCATTCAGATATTAGCAAAGGGCTAACCTTTCAGCTCAACAAAATAAATTACCTACCAGGCCGGTAAAGGGCACATACATATTTGTGTATGTATTCGCAACATGCTAACCTTTCAGTTCAACAAAACAAATAAATTTTAGAAAAGGGCTAACCTTTCAGCCAAACAAAATAAATTAACATTTGAGTAAAGAGCTGACCTTCAGCTCGACAAGATAAACAAATATTCGCAAAGGACTAACCTTTCAACTAAACAAGTTAAAATATTAGCAAGGGGCTATGCTTTCAGCTCAAACCCAATCAAATATGGTAATATTACTCGTAGATAAACAACGTAGGTAGATAAACATGTTGTTTCAGTACGAGATGAACTCCCACGATCTATTGATAGATTAACAAAAGTCTAAAATTTTTAGAAAATAAGTCTAAAAATTTTCCATGTTAATTTTCCTGGCAAAAAAAGAATCGCGAAATCTTAAAATCAAATTTTCAGCTACTACCCATAGCTCGCGGAAGTGCTACGCCTATGACAACATGTCGATCGCGGCATATTTTAAAGATAAAATGTAGATCTGAAGCAGACAAAAGTGGGCCACCCCTGCCAGAAGGGTTACGTTTTTTTACTTTTGAAGTACGGAACCCTACGAAGAATTCTACCGTATTCTCGTTATTAAAGAAACGTAAAAAATGAAGGGACATTTTGAGACATCACAAATGAATTACAAAGACATATTTCACATAGTCTATACCTCAGTTCTGGATGTGACCACAATCTTTCTCTTCCAAATAGCAAAGTTTATGTTGATATGTCATCCCAGTTAGGAATGCAAAATTAATCAAAAACAGGTTAATAATATTACTTTGACAAAGTATGTCGTTAAACATTTTCATTAATCAAAAACAGCCCATTATACCTTTACACTGAGATTATATCTGACCTACTGGACCTAGGGAAGTGGAATAGGTGCCATCTTTCAGCATTTTATGGGGTTTTCCAATGTAGTTTCTTGACAATTATCTTTTTTTTATTAAAAATTAAGATGTTGCTTATTTTGTGTCTGTAGTTTCCGTTTTAAACCTCTCCTCTCGATAATTTCTTTTATACTCTTGTTGCTGTTTTATCGTTTATTACTTTGTTACTAATAATTTTTATAATAATTGAGACAACTGAGAGAATTTCAACAATCTTGTCGTCTTTCTGACGTTTATTAATTTGCTATAACAATTGTTGGCTCATATTCATCCAGAACAGTAGAAGAGCGACAATATTAGTAGAAGTATAAATTAGTAGAAATCATGGTACCTTCGATAAAAAATTTTATTACAAATAACAAATTAGAATCGACAGAAACGCGGACATGATAGGATATATTTTCGCTAAACTCTCCATTTTTTTTTCGGTACTATTACAATACCTACTTTATCATACTACGTATGAGAAAGTAAAAGACAACTTTGGGTGCAAAACAACCATAATTTTAAGTTCTAGTATAAGAATTGATTCTGAAGTACATAATTTACGTATTTAAATTATAATAGAACGCAAAACAATAGAAAGGCGACAAAATTAGGAATTCATTGAATTTCCCAGATAGCATGTTCATTTCTGAAAATGATACACTGCATATGAACACTTCTAATTTGTTAGTTGTGGGTTTTGCTTAGTCGATATAGGAATTTTCGTATACAGTAGCGTCTCTCAATCTTTTTACCCTTGTGGAAACCTTGAACGAGGGTTTTCTTTACTTGTTTATTTTACGTCGGTATATTTCTGCAACTTAGGCCAATCACCGACGCTGAGGGCAGGCTACACACACCCAGGTATTTTGTCGAACTGAAGGAATTCCAACCTCTAGTAAGAGTTCTTGAACGTGCACGTCGCATCATGTCAGCACACGGGGCCACCGGCTTTACTTCCTCATCCGATGGAAGGCGTCATGCAAAGATATTTGTTCCCTGCCTGAAATACCAGGACAGTCGATTTTAGCCCGAGCCGGGATTTGAACTCGGGCCTCCAGCGTAGATAGCAGCTTGAACGAGGGTGGAACCCGAGAACCCCAACACGCACAACTATTATACTTAATTTGGTTTCCTACATTTTCCCGCATTTTCGAAATGTAAATGTATCTATATAAAATGTTTTAATGGTTTGGTGAATTTCTTACGAACTTAGAGTGGTCTAAAATAACTACGGTTTTGTTAATATTTCAACATTTTAGGAATTGAAACTTAAACTTCTTAAAACGAAATCCGGAAAAAAGGTTATGGTTATGTTGCTGTGTGGGTTGCTTGATTTTCCTGCCTTTCGAATTACGTCAACCAGGTTTGATTGTTTATAATTAGAAAAAGTCTGACGTGGCTAAACACATGACTTTCTCATACCATACAGCAGTGTCAAACTGTGTCAAACTCTGATATTCTGATATTTTTACCAAAAAAACGTCAGACATAAATTATTCACAATTTCATCTACTTACTTTATTTAATTTATAATTTAACTATTTTAACGAAATTACAGGAATGCTCATTTGCAAAATCGTTGAAAAATTCTAAGAGTAAACATTAGGGTGGCTCTTAAACAACACTTTTAAAATTTTTTAATAATTTTTCGTGGCTACCATTCAGTTTAGTTCCATTCTATGAAAAAAAGAGCTCTGTGGAATTTGGTGTCAATCGGATAAGCGTAAGGTGTGCCCCTAGGCCTTTAAAAACGCAAAATAAACCGAAAATCACATAAAACTACAATTTATTTTTTTACAAAAATTTTTCTGCTGTAAGTAATTAGCAACAAATATTACTGTTAAATTATATTAAATTATATGTAAATTGTATTTAATTAATAGACTATTATAAATAATTAATTAATTAATATCCATATTGTATTTAGCTTATATAATTCTATAAGAGTATTACAGTAGAGCGTCTATAATCCGAACTAATTGGGACCGAAGGTGGTTTGTTCGGATTATCAAATTGTTCGGATAATCAAATATTACAGCTAAATAGTAGAAAATACGAGTATTGGATACAAGATAGATACAAAAACAATATTTTTCTGTAAACAGGAATCGACAAAAATGGTTTTTCCCTTGGTTACCCAGTGATTTATTTTATTATTTCTTTTTGGGCGTTCGGATTAGCGAACGTTCGGATTACCGAGGTTCGGAATATCGACGTTCTACTGTACTTCAATTCACTTCTGTTTACTAACAAAAACATTTATCGAGAAAATATTTACAAAATAATAACACCAATTGGAAATAAAGAAAAGTTAATAATTTACAAAAGAAAATGTTTGTTTACTGCTATCTGGGAACTTTTGGCGGTACTCACTTACAACCTGAAGCACATATTGCTTTTGTTGCTCGTCTTTTGTAAATAAGTTATTGTAGTCCTCCATTATCTTCACGCCTATCTCTGCCGGATCGCTTACAACGTTTAGTTTCTTAACCAGGCTTGGAGCATTGACCAAATCTTTCTTTTTATGCCACTCCGATCGAATCTAGTGAAATATTGCCATGTTTTATTAGAAACAAATTATTCGAATCCATTGTTTATTATTTCTGGGATTTGACTTTAGTCCTATTAACATTTTCGTCTGATACGTCTGTTTCACGATTTAATGCTTTGACCATTTTCTTTTTTGATTCAGAAGGCAAATTAGAGTCACCAGTCGCCAGGACGATGGATTCAGGGGATGGATACCACAAATGATTTTTAATTTTTTGGAAACCATCACTAGAGATCAATAACCTGATATTTATAAATTTGTGAAAGAACCCTGAAATCCATATATGGTGGTTTAGCTGCAGAAGGAGCACAAAACCACGCTTCGACATATATGCTGCTTAGGAAAATGCAAATATCGCAAATAACATTTTCCTCATGCGCTGATAATTTAAATTCATCGCGCAACATGAATATTTTCAAGCAATAAATACCCTTTGCCATCCACCTTGCATGATGGATAGCCGCTGGGGCACGGAAGGACACTCCACGAGATGGTGTTTCGCCAAGAAAAATAGTAGTCAGTTCTATAAAAAAAATTCTCTATAATCCTCTCTGGGATGTTGTTCTTGCAAAGCGTCTCCTACAAAATCAAGAATTCGGGATACATCGACCGGATCCAAATGTTCCTTGACCTTTTCATGCTCGATTCCGGTTTTGAAATTATTAACGTTTATTTCAGACCAAGCATTTTGGAACTTTTTTAAGATTGGTACAGTTGTGCCTATACTTTTCCCAACTGTCTTTTCCTTGAAAACAGTTTTTAATAGATTTCATAAATGTGATGCCGACTGGGTAAATACAAAAGTTTTTTTCTAGAAAGTTTTCAATCAAAGCACACGCACCTTAAAAGTGCTATTTGATGCTGTGTCAAAAAGTAATGATTTCACGTAATCCTGAAGGCCCCATTCCGCAAGCGTTTCACAAACAGCTGTTGCCTGTATTTTACCAATCCCCGATTGCAATGCAGGTACACCAAGAAGTTGATCAGTACCACACTTTGAATGGTAATCAGACTATACATTATGAGGGCCGAGGGGCACACCTTACACTTATCGGATTAACTTCAAATTTCACTCAGCTTATTTTTACATTATCATACCCAGTATGTAAAGTATTGTAATCATGCCAAAAAAAAATTTTGAGATTTTAGCGGAAATATGTCTTTCTGGGTCCCCTGAACATTTTTGACCAAGGTTCAAAAAAATGTCTGTGTGTGTGTGTATGTGTGTGTGTGTACCCGTTTTTTGTGGCGACGATTCCGGAGAAACTACTAAAGGTATCGAGACGAAACTTCATATTTAGAAGTTTCATAACCAAACTTAGAGCTGAAAAGCTTTCTGTTGAAGAGGGTCCAAATGAACTGGAGGTTTAGTCTTTTGAAAGATTTTGCAAATAAGCCGCCATTTCTGGAATTTTGTCAAAATAGTTAAATAATAAATTAAAGATGAGGAAATTCTGAATAATTTATCACCATGACATTTTTTGGTACAATCAATAGTTTAGCTGCATGAGCAAATTCTATTTCTACGAGATCGGTCGTACTGCATGAAAACTAGTAGCCAGGATTTGTCAGATTTTTACTTTATCATACGCAGTATGTAAAGTATTGTAATCGTGCCAAAAAAACTTTTTGAGATTTTAGCGGAAATATGTCTTTTTGGGTCCCCTGAACATTTTTGACCAAGGTACAAAAAAATGTCTGTGTGTGTGTATGTGTGTGTGTGTGTGTGTGTGTGTGTGTGTGTGTGTGTGTGTGTGTGTGTGTGTGTACCCGTTTTTGTGGCGACGATTCCGGAGAAACTACTAAAGGTATCGGGACGAAACTTCATATTTAGAAGTTTCATAACCAAACTTAGAGCTGAAAAGCTTTCTGTTGAAAAGGGTCCAAAGGAACCTTAGTATCTGTCTAGTTCTACTAGTTTTATTTTAATGCAGACATAGCCGATCTCGATCAAATAGAATCTCACGCAGCTAAACTATTAATTTTATATATAGTATGATAAAGTCATGTGCCTGGCCACATCAGATTTTTTTATTCTAATGACAGTAGGTAGTCTTGGTGTCAAACGCTAATGTTTTGACAATAACATCTATCAATATAAGCTGCGTTCGCATATTGCATTACACTTTTTACACCCAATAACACGTAAGTGTCATTTGGACGGTGTACCCGGTGTCAACGGAGTACAATATCCGAAAGCAGCTTTAATCGACATATCTGTCTAGTTCTAGTAGTTTTATTTTAATGCAGGCATGGCCGATCTCGATCAAATAGAGTCTCATACAGCTAAACTATTAATTTTATATATAGTATGATAAAGTCATGTGCCTGGCCACATCAGATTTTTTTATATAAAGGAACTAAATTGAGGGGTAGCACAAACAAAAAATTAAACTTGAAAAATAAGAGCCACCCTAGTAAACATCCAGTTCCTTTGGTCCCTTTTGACCAAAAAGTTTTTCAGCTCTAAGTAGGTCATAAAACTTCTAAATATGAAGTTTCATCCCGATACCGTTAATACTTTCTGCAGAATCGTCGCCACAAAAAAAACGGGTACACACATACAGACACACACACAGACATATTTTCGCTAAAATCTAATTTTCTTTTTTCGACACAACCCTGATTTCTGCTTCAACCGAGACGATTTATGAATTTTCTCGTAAAGGTCGTTTTGAAAAAGTTTGCTATAAATGTTTAAATTTATACACGATAATTTATAACTCAAGGTGACAACTAGAATGGCAAATTCAACCCAAACAGTAAGTAAAAAATGCGAAATGAATTTTTTTAAGTCTTAAGTTTAGTTATTTTGGGCTGTCAACCTTTTATTGGAGCTTCTCCGGGGCGATTTCGATCATTTGATTGTAACGTAAAGAATAGTTTTATTAAATAATTAATTTCCAGGTTTCTATAACTGGTTTTAAAACCCAGTTATACCTTCTACCTAATTAAGAACGCATGTTTTAAAATTAAATTCCTTACAATTTATTTTCCTCACTTAGTGTTCGTGAAAACCGTTTTTAAAAACGGTATAAAATCAAATATAAATTTGCTTTTAAAGATATGGCCATACATCTGGCTTTGAGACAAGAATATACACAAAAACGAATTCTTAGTACGTATTGCGTTAAGTCATTTTAAAATTGGTCAGATTATTATCTCCCACCTGTTGCTTGTATGAACTATTGACCAAAGTCTTGGATCATCAGTCTTGGTAAGAAATAAACAATAATTGATCTTGATCTTGATTATAATATATTTATCATTTTAGTTTTCATGGTTATAATATAAATAATAAATATTTAGTCAATTATAAGGTACATTCGCAAGCCACTGTTACAGTTGCTACATCCGTCACCCATTCTTCCTGCAAAGTTCCTGGCATACTCGTATTTAAGATTTCGTCATCATCATCCCTTCTCTTCAAAACCTTCACTTCGTAATGCTTAGGGCGACATCTGTAAGAACCCATCCAGCAACTTTCAATTTTGCACGCTACCGTTGGAAGATATCTACAAAACCCTCATTAAAAACCAATACTTCTTGTAGTAAAAATGTTCTTACCTTGGATAATATCTCATCCCCAAATCCAAGATCTTGTACTCCATACCGCAAGCGCAACTAGGAACAGAAATGGTCTGTGACTTCTTGACCTTTCTATTGACGAATTGTCGGGGGTGTTTCTTCCCAGCCAACGCTTCGAAGAAGCGATTTCCAAAGCATCTCTCCGTTGAGTTGCAGAGGTACTTGTTCTTTGTTATTACGTTGTCCATTGGTTCATCGGGAATGACGTCGAAGTTTTCTAAGCGTGGTGACTCTCCCCATATGTCCGAATATACTTTTGATAGGCATACTTGTAATATAAGCGCCCCAAAGAATAACTGGAAGAGAAAAGTTTCGAAAAGATTTGATTTTTTCCGAAGTGAATAAATACCTTTATTTGAGTAATTTCACTAGGGTATTATAGTTTTTATTTTGAATAAAGTTCTATAAGGCATTTACTTGAAAACTGAAAGGAACATGGCGCTTTTTATGAACCTGCTTTTTTAACATTTTTGTTTGTAATTCAGTGTGGATTTTGTGTTCTAAATTTACTATTGTACAAAGTACATACATAAGATTTACAAACTAGTTTATTCATTAAAAACGGTTATAAAAACTAGAAAATTTTCATTGAAAAAGATTAATTTTTAATTATTATTTACGTTTGAACAAATTTGGCTAAATGACGATTTTGTATGTAGACCACCCAAAGGAGCGTACACAATTAGATGTGTATGTATTATTATGATACACAATGCGTAAAGGAAACTTGAAAAAATTTCTGAGATAGTTTGTTACTTTAAAAAATTCACGTCGATTCTAAATTGTCAAAATACACATTTTTATGTACAATTCAATTTCTGACCTTAAAATTTTAAATGAAAACACCTTATTTTTGTATTGATCTTGATAGATCTTTTAAATGTCATTGGGTTGCCATTAATAAACATTTTGTTGTATACTTTCATAAAAAAAATCGACGTCTTTAAAATCTCAATGTTTCCATAATTTGCGCGCTCACTGTAAATGAAGAAAAAATATCGTTTTAATGAAATTTAGAGATATTTTGAAATTTATCTTGCATCTTGTAAATTTAAAAACATTTGGGCAAATGCCCTTTTAACCCATAGGTTAACACCCCAATGTTGTTTGCAGTAAAACATTCCAAATAAAATGTTTATGATTTCTAGTCATGTAGAATAACAAATCTTTAAAAAGAAGGTCCACTGAACAGAGACGCCGTTACATATGGGCAGAAAACGATAGGGGTGGGCGAGATATTTGTGATCGATATTTGATCACAATTGAAGACAGATCAATAAATCTGATCGATAAATCGGTTATTATCATATCAGATGGATCTTTTGATCATAGATCAGGTTGATCTTGTTGATCAGATCGATCTCGCAAATGTCAAACCGAATTGAAAGCTATGTATTTATTGGACAGACAGGTCGGTCGCCGCCCGGCCTGTGTGTAAAATATTTTCGCGGCTAGGCTTGAAAGTTATTAACTAAACGCCTAGCGGACAATTCGCATCTTCCGCGTCCCCACAAAGATTCAAAAATGACATTTTCGTATAGGGAAGGAAGAAAAAATTTACTAGATAAAGCAAAAAAGAGCGCAAAAAAAGATACGGTATCTAAATTTTGTGTTGTAGTTCAAAATAAGTATTGTTGTATGCAATTTTTGGCACTGCTGCGCAGTTTATCTTGATTACACTGGGTGTTAAACTAATAAGCGTAGAATATATAGATAAGGTATAATAGTCAACTTTTGATAGTAGACCAACTTTTGATAACGAACTCATGTCCAGATAGACGCCGTTTAGGAACTGCAGAGAGCAGGAATATTGTACCAACTTTAGAAATTGCTTTAGTTGGTAGCTTGTATGAAGTATCGTAGAATAACTATTCTAAAATTAAATAATTTAAAAAGATTTAAAGAGAACCCATTATTGGCCAAAATTGGTAGGTACTAAAATTACAAAACTTTGGTTAATGAAAAGGGAGTTTCAAAAATGTTAAAAAATAAAAGATTTCAAACAAAAGTTATTTGGTACTAAAAGGGCCATCCTATGATACATGACAATAGATTCTCTATGCTGTTTGTAATATTGGTACCATTTTCTGACTCTCTCCAGCATCAACACATTTTCGTACATGAGGTGGTTCAAAAGTTAGTAGTTGACCTAACATTGTCGCCTTACAAGTGTTCAAGTATAATAGTAAAATAAAAAAATATTATTTCGTCGTCGATTATCCTTACCCTAACACAGAATTTTCAAATTAATCCACTTTTCTCTACATTTAGTCATTATTTCTCGTTAACGGGCTAAATTTGAAAATAATATTGTTGCCTTTTTATTGTTTATTAATTTGCTATTTAGATATTGTATCAGATGCTCGATGACCACGAGCTAGAAATTATTATAGGAAATTAACAACAATTTCTCCTAGCGTATGAAAAAGTAATAAAAAGGCTACAATATTGGTTGAAAATCATACAAAATCTTGAATTCTAGAATAAGAGTTCAATGGTTCAGAAACAAAATATATTTACAAATAATTATTAATTAAAAATATTAATCCCATATTAATAAACGATAGAAAGACGGAAAAATGACTTGAAATTCAATGAATATATAATAAGTAAGTGTTGTCGAGAATACAGGGATCACGACCATGGATGGCTATTAACACACAAAAATGTGAACAAAAACATTTGACTACCTTAAAGCGATAGATATTTTTTAGAGTGTATGCAAAATAACACAAGACGAAAATACTACAAAACAGTTAATGGCATAGTCCTTAATATAACCATATAATACTAAAAAAAAATTTGCCCCCCTGGAACATTTTCAAACGGCGCCCATGCCACTGAAACTGTTTCTATTCTTATGAACGTGCAGGAACTTGTAGCTGTAAGCTTCACAATTTAATTCCACAAACAGATTCATATTCGCAGAGAATATTATTTACTAAAATTAATTATATAAATTATTAATACGCGTAGAGACGTACCTTTGCTATCGCTTCAGTCTTCATCTTTCGAGTGGATGCTGGCATGCACTGGTGTTGAGCCCATCTACCCGGCTTTTATTTACTTTTCGAAACAATAGCGAGCTTGTAGGCGACGGATTACACCTCGTCAATATGGATTTTCTATCATTATTCCATTATAGTATCTAGTTTCATATTTTTCTCTATTGAAAGATTTTCTATATAAAGTAATAATTCTAGGAAAACGCAATTTGGTATAATAAAAGGCACTGTATTACTTTACTCATACGCAGCAAATAAATCAATGATAGACTGGGTGGTAGGTGAATTTGATATGCTGTAGTTTTTGCAATCTTTACTACTTATTATATTATTATTATTATTAAGTAACTATACCTATAATAATTAATATAAATTTAAAATACTGATTTCCAGGACCAGACAAAATTTCTCTTGAAGGAGTTACAACCAAACTCTTCATATTTCCTGCAAGTGCAAGCGATAGTACATTACGGGAAACAGAAGCTCAAAGGACAAAAATCTGGACTCGTATTAAATACAACAATAAACGGTATGCGTGACTTTACAAGTGTCTACTTATTTTATCACATTTGTAGTTACAGACACATATCACCACAGACATGGTAATGATGAAAATAACCAGTTGGGATTGGATGTTAAGAAGCCATTTTGGAGGGACGGTGATTTGAAAGCAAGGGTAGCCTGGAAAGCGAAGAAGGCTTCGAGGACTTCAGAATTCAATGTGACATGGTGGTTGACTTCTTGCGATGAAAGAGGATTTGAATCTGTCAAGCATCAAGCTACAACAAATGTAAACCTTGTATTTTATTTAATACCTTCAATACTTTGTCAAGCAGAATGTAGGCATACAGAATATATTTTTTCTCTCATTTTTAGTACAAAAACGTGTTCACACTCACGAGAAACTAAATCGATAAAATTAACCCCCAACAATAAAGTTTTTATTGAACCACTGTTTAACCATATTCGACCACGTTGTTAAGTTGTAAAACTTGAAGATCATATTCGTCAATCAAATGTTCATATAGTCGAATGTAAAAAATCGCTAAAAATTTTTATTTGTGTACCTCGATGTTTACCGGTACTTTTCAGATGAGCATCAACAATTTAGAATTGTAGAGATGCGGATTGTGATTCCTGTATAATATGTATAACGTGTTCGTTATTATTTCTTGTTGACGTTTTCACCCGTATAACTGAATAGGCAAATAATACTGGCCAACAAAATTTGATCGACTTCAAATTGCCTGACAAATGACAACTGATTCGGATAGGATTTTTCCCAAGAATCCGAATGTGAACACAGAAATGGTGAATTGGCTCTAGTTTTCTCGAAAAACAGTCTTAAAAGTACGAAAAAAACGCATTTTTTGCTACATTTGACCACATGCAAAACAGTAACGTTATATAATAGATGTTTATATACAGGATCAAATAAAGCTTTGAACCTTCTCCTTTAAGGGCGGGTTTTTCAATAGCAGTTTATTTCTGAGTTCTACCGAACGCCATTCTATTCTTGATCGCCGTTCACAGTAAATGGGTTTTTCAATACCATATATGCAGCAGTTCAACTGAACTGATAGCATACGTCCTATTGAGCATAATTCATACGGAGTGTCATTCGTGCAAATGAAACGCCAATATGACAGCGGTTTGGTTTCCGTAGAAAAGTCAAAAACAAGTCAAATAACCTATATAGTGGGTTGTGATCGTATTTGTTACAACTTCATTGAGGTGAAAATGAACCATGAACCGTGTAATAAGACAAGGCGGGCACAAAATTTTAGTAGTGCTGAGAAAATGGCATTTATGAAAATGTATCATGCTATCCGGCTAAAACTGCTGGAAGAGGAGTATGAAAAAAAAGAGTTAGATTATTGAAATATAATATATTAACCATTTTCCATACGTATAATATTCAGTTGAAATAAAATAAATTGATAGCAACATATCTTTTTATAATAATGCATTAAAATACTGAATGGAAATATTACGGGTAATATTGTTTAACGCGTATCTTGCATTATATGGTGGCATATTGTCTTGTGGACAACATTTGGATTGCTGCTTCAATTTCATGATCTACGGATGGTTCCAACTCATGCCTTTCGCAATCAATATTGTGCAATGCTGCTGTTGCCACAATTACAGCCTCAACTCGATCCAACTTCAGCCGAATGCCAGTGGCTAATATCGGAAATCTGCGTTTCCACACACCATAGGATCGTTCCACAGGATTTCTAGTTCTGATCTGTGATTCATTGAAAAGTTGTTCAGCTCGTGTCAGAGGATTGGCCAATGGTGTTAACAAATAATTTTTAATTGGGTACCCACTATCTCCAACAATCACGCTGTCGCCTATTTCTCCTCTTTGAAACTTCCTGCAGATGTTTGAATTTCTAAATATATTGGAATCGTGGGCTGAACCTGGCCAACGGACCACAATGTTCAATATTTTCAGGTCTGGCCCCGATATTGTTTGAACATTCATAGAAAACAAATGCTGAAGTTTAACATGTGTGCAATCTATGGCCCCGATGCATCGAGGAAATCGGGATATGTTGTAAAATGTTTGCCGAATAGTACGGACTTCCTCTTCTGTACTGGGCATTTTAATATAGTGTTGGCGAAGACTAGCAATCGCACGGCATACTTTGTGTACGATATTGCTTGCAGTACGTTTATGTACGCCAATAAAGTCTGCTACTGTTACCAAAAATGAGCGTGTTGCTAAAAATCGTAGTGTTAGCAGCACCATTGTCGCAGGGCTTATAGCGTGATTTCTAATACTGTCAGAAAACTATATGATCTGATAGTGTATACCTATCAGTTTTAGAGGAAATATCTCGTGTAATCTTCGACAATCTAGATCGAACAAAAAATCCAGATCACCTCACGTATCAAAATGATTTGTTTGCTCCCGTATCATCCGTATACGCCTGTGCCTTCTACCGCCATTAACGTATAGAATATAGTCCGCATGGTCTTCGTCAGCGTCCGAAATATCGTCGATGAACTCTATCACGTCCATCGTAAAAATTGACAGTGAGACCAAATAAAAACCCTAAATTGACCACAAACTATCAAAGATGAACAAATTGAGCGAGACACAGCAGCACACAGTAGTAAGATTAGGTTATGTCAAAAAACTTTCCCATGATTCCTTGATAATCTCTCCTGAACGGAATATAAACGGTCGATATCGACCGTTCATTGACGAACGCCGATCAAGCATTAAACTGTCATTGAAAAAGTTCCTTGAACGGAGAAAGAATGCCGTTCAATAGTGTTTTCTAGTTTAAACTGTTATTGAAAAACCCGGCCTAAGAGCGTATAGCGAGAAATCGGATGGCATAAACTTTTAACATTTTATACCTCTTTTTTTGTAGGATCGCGCACCGGTCGGAGCGCACTACGTCTTCCTTTATTTATACAGGCTGTCTCACGGAAGTGGTACATTAGAAGTTTCTCATGTTCTACTATTTCTGGAAACTTGAAATTTCGGAACTAGAATTTACTCGTTCTGAGCTCTCCAGCTAAAATATTCTCAAGTTAACTGTCACGTCCGGTCACCGGAAGTCGGTATCAACTTTGTTATTTTAAATGGAATGATATAATTTTTATTTTATTTTTGGTTTCTACGTATCAAAATACATCATTTTTGATAATGTTTCCCTATACCTAAATATCACTATTTTTGAGTTTTTTTATTTTACTACTTTTTTGGTGATTTTCCCGGTTACGTTTAAAATTGAATATCTCGGTTATTATTGAAACTAGAAGTTTCATGATTTGTGGTCCAAAACTAGAAACATAACCAAATAAGAGGATGTTTAGTTCATCATGATATCCTATACAGGGTGTTCAAACTTTACAACACAATAATTGAATTTTTAAACGTAAAAAACTCATTTTTTTTCAAATGGCACACCCTGTATACCGATACGCCATTCGATAGGAAATCGTATTCCCTATCAATCAATATTAGGATTCCCTATCTTTAATAGTTTTTGAGATATTGTCAATATAAAAGAATGCAAACAAAATACGAAACGATTTATTCTTTATTTATAGGAATGTAACAACTTTGGAACAGCAGGCAAACAGAAAAATATTGAAAAGGTTTCTTAAAACTAAAATAATAGATTTGGGATATCTAACGTAAATTAAAACTTAATTATGTTCTTCAAAATGCTGCCCGTTCTGTTCCAAACTTTTTAAAACACTTCGCTGTACTACTGTCATCGTCGCTCTTCGGATTTCTTGTCGCTGAAGTCCATTAATGGCGGCTACTACTCTGTTAGTCAATTCTTCTCGAGTATTAACTAGTGTGGAATAGGCCTGACTTGTCACATGACCCCAGAAATAAAAGTCTAATGGTGTTAAATCTGGTGAGCTTGGTGGACACCGCCAGGGTCTCCTATTTCCGAACCACCTACCGTCACCTAACATCTGATTAAGTTGAATGGATACCACATGCGAAGAATGTGCCGGTGCACCGTCCATTTGATAAAAGCAGTCGCGTAAAATATTGAAGGAAAGAGTATCGCAAAAATTGTTCACACATCCACTCAAAAGTTCTAAATTCTATCACTATTTAAATTTTCGTTGTAAATTTCGTCCCCATTATTAAATGGGAGTATTTAAAATGGATTTAAAGAAAAAGTAACAATATCTCAAAAACTATTAAAGATAGATATAGGGAACCGTAATATTGATTGATAGGGAATAAAATTTCCTATCGAATGACGAGTGTTCCATTTGAAAAAAATTAGTTTTTTACGTTTGAAAATTAAATTATTGTGTAGTAAATTTTGAACACCCTGTATACGATATCATGATGAACTAAACATCGTCGTATTTGGCTATGTTTCTAGTTTTGGACCATCAATTATCAAACTTTTAGTTTCAATAATAACCGAGGTATTCAGTTTTAAACGTCACCGCGAAACTCACAAAAAAAAATAGTAAAATCAAAAAACTCAAAAATGGTGATATTTAGGTATAAGGAACCCTTATTAAAAATGATGTATTTTGATACGTAGAAACCAAAAATAAAATTAATATTATATCATTCCATTTAAAATAACAAAGTTGATACCGACTTCCGGTGACCGGACGTGACAGTTAACTTGAGAATATTTTAGCCGAACGCTCAGATCGAGTAAATTCTAATTCCAAAATTTCCAGAAATAGTAAAACATGAGAAACTTCTAATGTACCAGTTCCGTCAGACACCCTGTATACATTGCACTGGCCAAACAAAAAGTTGTCGGAAAAATGACAACTGATTTCGATAGGATTTTTGCCCAAAAATCCGAATCTGGACACAGAAATAGCGGTTTGCCTCTTGTTTTCACGAAAAACAGTGTTTAGCGTGGAAAAAGGTATTTTTTGGTACTTTTTGACACATGCAAACAATAACGTTATGATGTAGATGTAGATATACAGTGTGCGCCAAAAAGTTGGAACCATATGGAGAACTCATTTCATTATTCATTTCTTAGAAAATTTGATTCTTCATAAAAGTTTCTACTTGGCCTAAAACCAAAAATGCAGTTATCAAACTTTAAGTTTTTTTAGAAAATTTTAATTAATGAAGTAAAGTCCCTTTATTTTCATTATTACTGACAAATGTTATTTGGAAAAGTTCGTTAGGAGTAAAAATTATATTCAAATTTTGAAATCACAGCCACCTGTCATGAAAAAAGGAGAACATCTTTTTGTTTAATTTACACTCCTGTGTAATAAAATTAATTATTAATTAATGGCTTATATTGATTCTATTGGACTATTGGTATATTTTTTTGGACTTATTGATATATTTTTTGAGAATAAAGTTATTTTTTTCTTTAACTGGCTATTTTGATACGATTTCTAATGAATTTTGAGAATTATCACAAAATTATTACTTTCTTGATGGCAATGTTGTGATTTTACCGTAAAATTTGATTTAGATGTGATTCATAATTTCCATTATGTACATAATATATAAATCACAACTGATTAGTTATTAAAAGTTATAAATAATTATCTGCAATAAGCTACGAAAACAACTGACAAGAAATTAGACTCAACAATTAATTTATGAACAGTTCACATGTTCAACAGAATCACGTAGGCAGCATGTGAGATGGCTATGGATTGTTCTACTGTGTAATCTAACCTCATTATTTTGACAGTTTGTTTTGAGTTGTTATACTCAGCTCTTCTTTAATAAATTAATCAAAATGAATTATTTAACCAAAGAGGAGAAAATAGAAATTGTTTTGATTGTTGGTAAAAATTATAAGACACGTAGAGAAGCGGCAATAATTTTTAACGAGAAACATCCCAACAAACATATTCAACGGTCAACAGTCAGTAAGATTTTAAAAAAATTTAAAAATTCGGGAAGTGTTGAAAATGACTTTAAAAGTTCGCATACTCAAAATCAATATCAGCCATAATAAATTTTATTACATGAGTAAAAATTAAAAAAAAAAACAAGATAGGTGGTTGTGATTTCAAATTTGAATATAATTTTTACTTCTAACGAATTTTTACAAATAACAGTTGACGGTAATAATGAAAGTAAAGGCACTTTACTTTTATCGTTAATTCATATTTTCTGAACCAGCCTGTATATGGCTAATAAAACATCAAGTTTGAAAACTGCATTTTTGGTTTTAGGCCAAGCAGAAACTTTCATGAAGAATAAAATTTTCTGAGAAATTAATAATAAAAAAGTTTCCCTTATGGTTCCAACTTTTTGGCGCACTGGTCAAATAAAGAGTTGTCGTACAAATTATAACTGATCGGATAGGTTTTGCTTTGTTTAGGTTTGTTTTTCTGTAGAATCCGAATCTGAAGGCAGAAACAGTGAATCGGCTAAAGTTTTTTTAGAAAGGCAGTGTAAAAAATGCAAAACTATTTTTATAGGCTTTGGTAAATTTATTAATATAATATATTAATGGGTCAGTGTAAATCTTTTTTCTAGAAGACATGGCAATACCACAAGTAGCAACTGTCATGTCACCACATGAGTATCCATGGCCAGATGAAAAAGTACTCCCTAAGGCCTAAGCAAAGAGCATGATTTATTCAGGCAGTGAAAGCGAAGATGAGACTTTGTAAACTGTAATAAATTTGTGAAAATATACCTATCTTTCTTTCTTTCAAGCAATTTGTATGTTATCTTAAAAATTAAAACAAATGTTATAAAATTGATATAAAATTCGAAATCAACAACACAAAATCACCCTACATTTAATCTAATACCAATACTAAACGAAGAAAGCCTCTGCCGTTAGACAAGGTAAGCGTACATGTAAGCGCAAAAAAATTAAAGTTTACACTACGTGATTTCTTTATTATATTAACAAAAAGCAGTTCATAGTTTTATTTTATTCAACATAGAAACTTCTATAACGTCGAGTTATAGTTTTGCACGTGTTCAGGGAGGTGGTAAAAAGCTTTTTGCAACTTTACCACTGTTTTTCGCTAAAATTAGAGCCAATTCTCTATTTCTTTGTTTCAGATTCGTACTGCATGGGAAAAATCCTACAGAAATCTGTTGTCATCGGTTGTCAAATCAGTTGTCCAACAACTTTTTATTCGGCCAATGCAATTTATAAGTAAAGAAACAAGCAGAGTGGTCCGTCCGATACTGCAATGCGAGCAATGGGCGCAAGGTGCTCCTATAAAAAGTAGTGTAAAATATTCAAACTTTATGCCACCTGATTTCTATATGGTCTTAAAGGAGAAGGTGCAAAGTTTTATTTGATCCTACATAAAAAACATCGACTAAATACCTAACGTTACTGTTTTGCATGTGTTCAAAAGTTCAAAAAAGCGCGGCTTTTGCACCTTTAACACTGTCTTTCGAGAAAACTAGAGCCGATTCATCATTTCTGTGTTCATATTCGGACTCCTGGGAAAAAATCCTATCCGAATCAGTTGTCATTTGTCCGGCAATTTTTTTTGTTGGCTAGTGTAATATATCAATTTCAATCTAACCTTATGTCGTCAGACTCCATCTTTTAATTTCAAACAAACTGCCTTATTATGCTTTTCCTGAAATCAATTATGTTATTTTCTAGGATTCAAGATACGATCTGCACAGCTTACAGTTCAACTGCCGATATCGGGTATCCGTAAAAGATAACAGAAATAAATCACCCAAGACGGTACAGGACACAGCTATAACATTCGCCACGCCACAATGCCGGGATTTTAGGAGGCACCATAAACACATCAATTGTACCACGTAAATTATGACAAAAGTAAATAAACATTCTCTATTTATTTTTTTTTATTCTTGCGTTTTATTTTGAAACCCGTCTATTGTGTTACGCAACACGCTTTGCACGGCCGGGTCATTTGAGTTGCATATCCAGACTGATTTAATATTTGACTTTTGAATAAATAAAAATTATCTTAATTATCAAATGTTTATTCAAATGCACCCAACTTAAAAAATATTTGTGTGGAGTTAGTTAACTTTTGTAATGTATGTTTATTTTCGATCTTGAAGAAAAGCGCCAATCCCCGTCAATTGTGTTACGCAACACGCTTTGCACAGCCGAGTCATTTGAGTTGTATATCCAGACTGATTTAATATTTGAGTTCTGAATAAATAAAAATTATCTTAATTATCAAATGTTTATTCAAATGCACACAACTTAAAAAATATGTGTATAGAGTAAGTTAACTTTTGTAATGTATGTTTATTTTTGATCTTGAAGAAAAATGTTGGATTTAAATGAGGCGCGCTTTTCTAAACGTCACAGACCGGAAGTTGGATTCCCCTAAAAATTAAATTAAATTAAAAAATTGATAAAATGGCTACTCGCGGGTTGATTAGACGCTAATTGTTGGTGGGTTAACCAGTAATGAAAAGAAGAAAGAAATTCTGTATACATAGAAGTAAAAATTATATTTAGTGTATGGCCGCAGCCTGTCGGATTTTATCTGTGCGGGCATTTCTTGTCTGTGGTACGGGGTTTAATGTTATCTATGGTTTAAGGCGCTGTTACATATACGGTAAGAAGATTGTTTTTTTTTAACTACGATAATAACCAATGAATCACTCAAGGAATAACATTTATTACGACGCACGCGTGATTATTTAAAGGTGTTGATTTGATTTTTAGGTTACGGATCCAAACAAAGAATCTAACCTCAAAGTGTAAACAATGACCTGAAGTGCCGCAACAAAAAAGTAGAATATGAGGCACCGTGAGATGTCCCAATCAAACGATCAATCCGATATTGTATTCGGAATAAAAGAAGAAGATATCGATGAACTAGCCCAAAATGTAGATCTCAAAGTGGAAATTCCTGATAATATTTTCGACGAATGCGAATCCCTAAAGGAAGAATTTATCAACTCAAATGTTGAATACGCATTGGATAATGTTCTTGATTTTGATATCAATGCCGATAGAGAGCTACCCGAGCTTTTTGAGCTCTCGAGGTTACAGAAGGCCAAGAAGAAAAACAAAAGAAAATCGCACCCGCCTCAGAAGGCCAAACAAAGGGAGGATTTCAAGGAATCAACCGATGGGCATTCGACAAATGACAATGACGAATTATTCAGCGTGGGGTACAACGGGGACCAACTTTCCGACTCCATGTTAAATTCAGAACTGTTCAATTCTAATTCCGATTTACCCGAGGGTGATGATATATTTAACCATATCGACGAGCATAGTATTTTTCAAGAAATCCAGGAAGAGAAAGGTTTGTTTTTACATTTTTTTTATTAAACAAATTGACATTTTATTAAGCTAATAATAAAATGTTTAAAGATATCTACAAAACGATCTGTAGACATATTCTGTAGTATTTCAATATAAAACTAAACGTATATGTGATGCGACAGAGGAAAACGTACTTTAAGTCGAATTTTTTGATTTTCATTGTTGTAGCCCTAAGTTGATTGAACTCTCTTTTTAGAAGCTAAAAGCTTTCCCTCAGTCTCCTGATATATCTATATGTGCTATGCATGCTATAAAAGTTGTACCCCACATATACAACCAAATATATTGAAAATATTTTTTTGGCTATTTAATAATTCTTTTATAACCTATACGCTGTCATTCTGACATTAATCATAAGTATGAAACATGCATCAACTGTTAATTTGACACATAAAAACAAGCCAGAATTACATGATGTAAAAATTAGCTGTATGACTTTTTTTTGGCGCGCATAGTACATAATAGTGTATTATTCTATGAGCAAGTAATGCAAGCAATTTCTCACGAGAACGAAGTTTGCAGCACGAGCCGTAGGCGAGTTCTGCAAAACGTTCGAGTGAGAAATTGCCATTACAATACTATACTTTTTCTACGACCATGCAATGAAATTTTATAAATTAATTTATTGCATATAGGGACGGCTGTATGTCACTATGACGGTGTACAGGATTTTGACAGATTAAAATTGTTTGTTGCGCTTGCCACTTAGCGACATTGTCAATGGCTTGACAATGTCGCTAAGCAGTGTATCAAAACAACGATGAAAATGAAAAATCCAGAGCTGTGATTGGTTCTAGAGCCGTGAGAAATGAAATATTTCTCACGACTCGCGAGGTCTGAGGAGCCAGGAATGAAATATTTGCCATGTGTGTGGGTTAGTATAACTTACCATAAATTGCTATGATAATGAATGCATTCATCAATAGGAGTAGAAAAATATTATAATCCACCCGTATGGGACAACATTGGGATCTGAATGTCAACTTAGATATTTCTCCAAAATGTTCTCAGCAGGGTCGCTAGATTAGTATCACACGAATGCCTGACATGAGGGGCGGGGAGGTTCGACAATCGAAAAAATACAAATTTATAATTAAGTAGGTATTATTTTAAAAGATCTAAATTTATTTTTACGATAAAAATATTTTAAGGAAATAGATGTATGTATTTGCGTTTGGACCTCTCATGTGCCAAACGCATACAGGTTGTATCTATAAATACAGTCATTCTAAGCATTCAACCAATGCCTATGTATACAGGTGTTCCACATTTTCCGCTCAAAAAAAATACTTTTTTCAAAAATGTTTTACGTGGACTTCAAAATATGCCGCTAAAATGCGGTTTCGTTAATATTTCAAATGACTGTAATTTTTTAATGAATTGAAAAAACTAATAATCATTGCTTCAACAGTTGTACAGCTTATGCGCGATAAATTGTGCACTGTAAAATAATTTGAACATTCAATTCAGAAAAAAAAATATGCTGTTCCACTTGAAAAATATCTAAAAATATGAATATGTATGGTAAATTCTAAAAATTCTGGGAACTATTTTCTTCATGGTTGATTTTACCGGAGATATTTGAATGCCTGCCGGAGACCCGAGATGAACCTCAAATGCTGCAGACTCCGGCACAATGCCGGAGACCTGGCAACCCTGGTTCTCAACCTGACTGTGAGAGCAATTTTTGAGGAATCCAATGCAATAGGAGTGTAACAAAATGAAGAAAATCATTTCATTTTTATACCCACCCCATTTACTGTGGTGAGGGTATATTAAGTTTGCCACAACATTTGTAACACCCTTAAGGAGGCGTGGCAGATATAGACTTATTTTTTGATCAGCATTGAAACCTGAATCGATTTAGCTGTCTGTCTGTCTGTCCCTCTATCCGTCTGTGTACACTATAACTGTCATAATTTTGAAGTAATTGATCTGAAATTTTGGTATACAAGCTTATTATCTCTTAAAAAGTAAAGACAAGTTCGTGAATGGGCAAAATCTTCAGCAAAACTTCAGCACGGCTGAAGATAATTTTCTTTGTTACTAGTTTTTTATTACTACTGTTAGAATTATTAAACAAATTCTACTGCTTCAAAAACTTGCTAAAAACAATTGTTGCAAAAGTTGTCTCAGAACCTTGTGCTTTTTGCTTTAATAATTTGAAATAAAGTGAGATACGGAGAATAATCATATTAATAATGATTGATGAATAACAAACAAGTTTATGCTAAGTCTCCATAAACTACGGGTGACCACGGCATAGGTACTCCCGTTTATTTGTTTTGTTTATATAGCTGGACGAATGAAATTTGGGAAAGTGTTACTAGCCAGAAAATGCCATTCTCTGGGATACTCTTGAGGTTAATATGACTTCCGGTTTTTCCGGAAATGCCGTCAGGAAGTACCCTGGATTTTCGAGGAAAAACGTTTTTCCGGACACATTGATACTAAATTCTTGATATTTTGCTGATAATCGTAGCGTGATGTAAATGACGTTTAAAGGTACTTCCTTCGAGTAGTCCATTGTGTGACTTTGAGCAGTGGCGTAGCGTAGTAGGGGTGGGGGGGGGCGGCCCGCCCCGGGCGGCACTTTTAGGGGGCGGCAAAATTTCATCTAAAAGAATTTGAACCATTTTATTTCATATTTTTGTCGCACCTACGATACGGGGTGATTGAAATGAGCACGGAATTTTTCATTACTAATAGCGTTTTCTTTTGGTAAAACTAGTGCACCATACACGTTAATTATATATATATTATTATAATTCAATCTGGAGAAACCATTGCTAACTTTTGGTTTTCATATGAGCGCCATGTTTGGTTTTAACATTTTAGGTGGTCTTTTCTTCAGTTTCAATTGTGATGTATCACACTTGTTATTTAGCTGGAAATTTTAGATAAATGTTAGTATTTTATGTTTGCTTTTGCAAATATTGATTCGGAGCTAGAATGAACGTTTCTTGAGTATGACACATAACTAGCAACCCTTTCCATTCCTTGCGTTCACATATTTAATTTAAAGAAAAAACAGCCCATTATTTGTGGTACAATACGTGAATCAGACAACAGTCATCATTAAAAAATGTTAAAATCATGCATGGCGTCCATAAAAAGGGAAAAGTTGACCATTGTTTCTCCATCTTCTATAACTCAAGTACTTACGCAAAAGGATGTCGTGCCTGAAATGGTGCACATTCATGTCTAAAATGGTGTTGAATCTTATTGGAAATACGAGTAACTAAATATTTGTACCGTTTTTTTGCCTAAGCCACTGCAAGTCTACAACAGTCAGTTAACGGACAATAAAGGGCCGCTCAGTGTGCGATAAGACTATAAAATATGATTTTTTTCATAACAAAATTAGAAAATCAGAATTAAAGAATTTTTTATATTATAATAAAATTTCGTAAAAATTTAAATTTTTTGGATTATAACAACTTTTGCCTCACAAACTAAACAAAACACTCAAAATAAAATCTTTGAACAAGGTTCTGAGACAAAAGGCATTGTCCGATGGAATTACAATTTTTTCCGTTTGTTATGTCAATCATCACATATTTCCAAATTTACGAAGTTTTAATTCCATTCTTATTAGTTATTTAAATCACCTTCAGTGGTGAAATTTCAAATTTCTAAAATGGTTAACAAATGTAACAACTCAGTTTTTGTCACCACAAAAAAGGGGGAATGTTTACATACCTACGTGTAGTGATTGTTAAATTATTGAACTTTATTAACAAATTGTATTGTCACTTGAATTATTAAAATTTATTGTGAAATCGAAGCTGGAAGATCAGGGTTGTTATAAGAATCATTTTCTTCTATTTTAAACAAAACAAACATGTTTTTTTTTATAAAATGATGTTTTTTTGAACCAAAGGATGTTTTTAACACTTCACAAAAAAACATGTTTCAAACATGAAATAAAACATGTTTTAAATCACACAAAAAAAAGCATGTTTTAAACAAAGAATAAAACATATTTTAAACATGTTCTAAATCACACAATTATTTTATTTGTAGGCATTTTAATCGGCATCTTCTCATTCCCTATTTTACTTGCTACCACTGATATTGTATTACTATATTTTATGAAGAACGACAAAAAATGTTCAAATTTCGGTAGTTTAAAAAATGTTTAAAACACAACATTTAAAACAATAGTTTAAAACAAAATATTTGTTTTAAAACATGTTTAAAACACTCTTTTAAAACAAACTGTTTTAAACATAAAAACCCTGTGGAAGATTTTCTGCCCAATATAATTCTGCTCCGAATATTTCTTACAATTGCCATAAGCAATGCCAGCTGTGAGAGAAGTTTTTAAAAATTGAAATTAATCAAACATTTTGTAAGGTCAACATTTTTTGTAAACCGAACAGTACACATTAGTTCTTTGGAATTACTGTATATTTTTAGTATTTTAAATTGAAATACCTAGATAAGGGGGCGGCGAAATTTTCCTCCGCCCCGGGCGGCTGACACCCACGCTACGCCACTGACTTTGAGTTGTACGCTGACTTTGATCATTAGGTCAATATTTTTTTCAATTTACTTGCGTCTAACAACATTTGTACGCTAAAAATTTCAGCAAAATATCAAGTATTTGGTATCATTGTAATCGATAAGATATTTTCTATCGAATAATCAGGGTGTATTGGGTACCCGTGAAAAAAATGACTCACTGGCCAAAAACCAATTAAATCACGGTAGAGGGCGCCAGTAAAGCAATGTCGGCCAAAATCGATTTAGTTCGTGTTTATTTGACCATTTTCACCAATTCATAGCCACTTAGATTAATATACAAAAAAGTTATTTTTGCGTTGCCTTGGTGATAAAAATTGACGATCGGTATGTTTTTGTGTTCAGAATGTCATCCTGATTGAAAATATCACACAAAGAATATAATGCCATTTAAACTTTCAATGATAACGGCATTTCCGGAAAAACCGGAAGTCATATTAACCTCAAGAGTATCCCAAAGAATGGCATTTTTTGGCTATTAACACATTCCCAAATTTCATTCGTCCAGCTTTATAAACAAAAGAAATAAACGGGAGTACCTATGGCGTGGGTCTCCCGGTATACCTATTATAAATAAACAATAAGTATTCTATATGAAATTTAAAAATCATCCATAAAGAAAAACCGATGTATTTTTTCAGACTTAGAGCTCTGTTGTCTTTTGTTGAAAAAAATATGTTTTAGACAGTTTTTACAATGCATCACAAACTCAGAGATGATTGGTAGTTTTGTTTAATAGAGTGTTTTTCAGTGTGTGGTATTTAGAACCAGTGAACTCTAATCAACCTGAAAGGGACGCGCACTTTACATTAGCTTGTGAGAATTGAGGCAGGCGCAAGCAAAAGAGACAGAGCAATGATGTGGGGTATGTGTTGCTGTCTGACTACCGTAGGTAGATAGCAGAACGCTGTAGTGTTTTTTTAAATTGAAAACGTTATCTCATATAAAAATGTCTAACCGCATACGGCCATGTCACCGTATGAGATAGAAAGAGATGGCTACCCTACATCACTGCGGGTTGCATACCAAATGGATTTGCCTCACTTACGTCCTTTCCAGTTATACGTATGTATTTACATTTCACTGTTTAGAACAAACCCTAATCTAAAAAAAACTTAATGAAAGACAAACTGTAGAAAACGAATTTTATGACTTTTTTATTAGGTAAATTTTTTTGCAAATCTAATCCTTCCTAGTTTTCAACAATTCAGTAATGTCAAATAAAATTTTTCAGATGACGTAGGTGACCAAATGGTCGATGACGTTAAAGAAGAGTTCCGCAACCACTGTGGCATCAAGTGCAATATGTGCGAGAAGGTCTTCCCGTTCAAAGTTGACTTTGACACCCACTACACAACATGCTACAACATGACCCCAGTTTATACATGCGCCTTCTGTAACAAAACTGTCGAAAAATATTCAACTTTCCGGTCACACTGCTATCGTCATGTCACTGAAGGAAGATATAAGTAATTCACTTACTAAACTTTAGCAAAATAAAAGCTCTAATTTATTTGTTTTTTAAAAACTTTCAGATGTTCTGCTTGTCCGAAGGCATTTTGCTTGCAGAGTCTGCTCCAGGTCCACATGGTCAGCAAGCATAGCAAGACGAAACCATTTTCTTGTGACGAGTGCGACAAGAGCTTCCTAACGCAAGCCGGGCTGAAGATGCACGTCCGGAAGCATAAAAGTGAGGTTAAGGAGGATTATCCTTGCGTGATGTGTGGAAAAGTGTAAGTTTCATATTGCGGTTCTATTTTTGTACATTTTATGTTTAGAATTATTTAAAAGGGAAAATGTGTGGTTTATTTCTTAAATTTAAAACAAAAGAAAGTAAGAAGATATTTAAAAACATTTAACTAAATCATATTTTTGTTGGATTGATTGTTGTTTCTTTTTTGCAGGTTGCATACTAGAGGAGGGTTGACGTCACATATGAACGTACATAGGCTAGGCAGGCGGTTCATGTGTGATGTTTGTGGAAAGACCTTCACGCAGAAAGTCAACATGCAGCAACACGCTAGACACCACACTGGAGATAAGCCCCATAAGTGTGAGCAGTGTGGAAAAATGTAAGTTTTAACGATTATAAAATAAAAGTGGTAGATTTTTTTGTATTTTTTTGCTAGAGATGTTTATTTAGTTATGTTTGTTTCATCAAAAGATTGCAAATCAAACTTTTTATCAAACAGCATTTTAGAAAGGTACCTATCCTTCTTAAATTTAGTATTTTGACTACACTAGAATTTTTTATTTTTTTATACCATGAGCCAACTAATATTTCTATGTATTTGGTTATCTTCTACACTTAGACTTTCTTTTACTATTTTACAGTAGCAATAGTAGGTTTTTTTATGCCCTGCGCAAATCAGTGTAAATCAGTGTTTTTACATTGTAAATTGTATATTAGGGTGCCACAGTCCTGGTTTCACGAGGATTGTCCTGGTGATAATGCTTGTGTTCTCCCGTCCTTGGTGTGACACTATTGTCCTTGTAGAACATACTTATTGCAAAATTTTATAATCGTTTACTTGAATATATGTATACGGAATTGGGGTAAAAGTGAGCTGCACAATTTTATAATAAAATATAATTTAATCTGTTTCTTAGTTTTAAAGAGCAGTTTTGAAGAAAGTGACGTTTGTATAATTAACTAATTAATTATATAATTGTATAATTGCAACATTTGAAGTCAGATTTAGATTATACAGAACAATCAATACTGATTTTTTTGCTGTTTTTTTTTGTGTTTCATATTTTTATTTCAAATGCTAACAAAAAATGTGCCACTGCTATATTCAAGATGTCCTCGTGATAAGCTTTCGAAAGGAGACAACACTAGTTTACACCGCGATTTTGCAAAAATATGGTTAGAATATTACACCAATTTTAATGTAATTATAAATGAAGTATTTGGTAATGCGTAATAATTTTACATTAATTTCAAGATAATATTAAATGAAATATGCAGTTATCTTATAGTAGTTTATGTTACGAGTGGCGAAAACACAAAATAGCGCAACGAACGATATTGCGCGCGACGCCACAGGCGGAGCGTGGCAAGGAAGTGAGTATGAGGTTTTCGGCTAGAGTGGCATACATTTTTTGTGCAGATTTTCGAATAATTTTGTCTTAATTTGAAAAATTATGGTTATGTTGTTATATTTTGTTGTAGAAAATATTAGGTTGGTACTACCTTGACAAAACGTCAATTGACAGGTTTAAAATTCAAACAAAAAAAAAAATAATAATTTAGTACCTACCTATTGTTGTTGTTTGAATAAACTTGTAAAGGGTATTTCTGGTTTCATATTCACTTATTTTTACAACCTAACCTATTTCGCACACTAGGGAACTTGACTAGGGGGCTAGATAATTGTAGTACAAACTATAGTCGAGCCAATATTAGTAGAAGGGTGACAGACACAGACAATACAGACACCACAGCAAACGTTAATTTCGATGCCCCTACCACATCTTCTTACTCTCTCCCCCACCATCTCTTTTCTCTCTTTTTTGATGGGCCCGCGTGTAGGTGGCGCTGAGAGCACAGTGGCGCCATATTTAAAATATGGTTTCAAATTAATTGTACCCTTCCAAATAAATTGTAAATTTACATACTCACCATTTTGCTTAATATTGTGTGAGGTAAATTTTCAACGTCAGATGACATTGACGATGAAAATCTGTGTTGACGCGGCCAGAAGAATACGCTCGACAAATATTTTGGAACCAGCGATTAACGATCTTTACAAAAACAACAAATATATTCAAAGTCCTCATCATGATCTTTTGAATATACTTAAAAAATATAAGATGAGATAATATTAGAGACATACTAAAATAAAATACTTAGTCGTTATAATTTATGTAACAATAATGATGAAACTAACAAGCATATATAAAAAACAAACTTATTATTTTCTTATACAGTAATAATAGCACAAGTTAAAATAAATACAACCGGTTTTAATAAAACAGTAATACTTTATTAACTCCAGAATGTAACATGCACAACTTGTCGTCACAAAATTATAAGAAATTGTCATCCGCTGATTTAAGTTTAAACTTTTTAACAAATACTGGAACAAATAAAGGACATTTTAAAAGTAACGTAACTTGTGCGCTGGCTTAACCTATTTACTATGTAGGTATATGTATATGTACAGCTTTTGGATTATGCCGTGCACCAATGACTATAAAAATTTTCAAAAAAATTCTAGTATTGTTTACTCAAAATCAAACTCATATTTAGTATTGATATCCCCAAATGTCGTTTGTTTTTTCTGAATCCCTGATATTTATTTGGATTAGATTTTAGGAATTATTTTGGAACAAAAATAACGACAGCTTTGAAAATTTTGGATGATCCCACCTCGTTAGTCACATGAAAATGACAAATTTGCAAAAGTTGACAAAAAGCCTAGAATTGACGACCACCGATGACTACATTGGCCAAGAAGAAAAGATATCGATTTTGTTTGCATAATGTGAATCTGGTATCTACGTGTTTTTGCGTTACTTTTCCGCAAAAAGGAGTTGGCTAATAATTTCTGTCTATTGAATCAGATATGGCAAAACGCATACCTATCAGATATTCTTTATGAAATTGTTCGTTACATTAACTAAAAAATTAATGTTTTTGTATTATATTTTAATTCAAGCCCATAACTTGTAATTTGTGACCACATTATTGAGACATTTTTTGTGAGAATGATGAGAGAAACCATCAGTTTTTAACTTGTGTTGTCTCGATGTATGGCTGTAGCTTTTACTCATCTTTTTAATATTTACGTTAGATAAATATAATAATTTGACAATTATATTTGTTTGAAGAAAACGTGTGGCGCTTACAATTGTGTGAAACAGGTTCTAGAAAGTCGACAACCTAGTTATTAGGATGTCTACAATGATTTTTTTCAAGCAGCGCCTTTTCAAAAGGTTTTATGCTTAGAAAGCAATTGCACCATTTTCCATATATTTAAAATAATATTTAAGGATGCTACCACCTGTCAAACTAAAATAGTAATAATAATATTTAAAGAATATAAGAAAATATTCTTGTTCTTAAGAAAAAATATAAAATTTAGCTTTTTACATAATTGTTCAGCACAAGTTTTCGGCAATTCTGTATACCGATATTCGAAAACAAAAAAATATATAATGAAATTAAGCAAAAAGTATGTTCTACGGAGGCAATGGTGTCACGCCGAGGAAGCGAGGACACAAGCATGATAACGAAGATAATCCTCACGAAAGAAGGACCGAAGGCAACCCTAACACGTATAGTAGGTATTACATTTCTAATCAGGTGTACAACAATTAATTTTTGCTTACATAGTAAATGAAAAAAAAAAAGAAATACTAATTTTGAAACACTTTTTGATCTTTACGTTTAATGGTGTTGAAAAACAAAAATTTCTAAAAATGTTCAAGCCACATTAGATTTCTTTTTAATCAAGCAATAAGAAAATTAATTTCTTCTCTGTTTTCTGAGTACAAAATGTTAATATCAACTGTTGCCCAATCATCAATGCTGATTTATTGATTGACCTTTTGAAGAATCTATTATTTGTGACATTATAAATTATATGAATATAAATTGATGATGAATATATAATATAAATTCAATCAAGTTTTCCACGGACTGGACATATGAACGCTAAGTATATGTCAATTTGTCAAAAAAACTTGACTTGATTCCAAAAATATTGGTTTTTAGCAATTCTTGTGTATAACACAAGTAAAAAACGCTTAGTATAAAAACGATATTAAGTGATCCCCATTGGGGGGGGGGGGCAATTAACACAAATGCAATTAACACACTGCTGTGTTTTGGTCACATATCTCTCACATAAGGCTGTGCTCTGATTTTGTCACATCTCTTCGTCAAGTCAAAAGGTTTAGTTCTTTTGAGCTTCGCACTGTCACAATTGTCAAGGACCTGGGAGGATTGCTTTCACATTCGTGTGCTGAAGATCTGATGATTCTCTGCAACTTTCCAATTCGTTTGAGAGTAATTCCATCTTTAGGTCCCTGTGAAGACAGCTATTTCTAATATACCAAAGTGGGCCCACGAAGTTTCTTAGCCCCTTATTTTGGAAACGTTGAATGATGCTGATAATGCTTGGCTAAGTGCAGCCCCACTAAAAAAAAGAAAAAGGTTTAAGGTACAGCTTGTAAAGTAGGAGTTTATTATATGCCGACAGAATCATGCTTTCTATTAATAAGCCACAAGTTTTTTTTTGTGTCTTATGCCCAATTGTTCTCATTTCTTTTTAACGTATTTTTTTTTATTACCTCTTTAAGATTAACGGAAGTATTTGATTTCCTTGGATTATTGTACAATTGGTAGTTTCTTCCAAAAGTTGACTTCATTTGGAGAGAAGGATTGTTCTAGGTACACTGCTTTGACTAAGGTTTTGTTTTTCTCAATTCTAAACCCAGGTTCCATCTGGTTTAGTCATTAGCAGAATTTGCGTGGTTTCTTAATTCCTTTAGTCGCTGTCCATAGACAATAATCTATGCTTACATCATTTTTCATTTGTCTAGGCTTTTATTTATAGACTGTTGTCTTGAATCGTTCTAGGCGTAGGCGTGATAGTACCATACACATAGAGCGCTGCAACTCAATGGACCTGATTGAAAAAAAAATTATTTTATATCTTATCACATACAGACAAGGGTGACCAGCTATTTTTATACCCTCCACATTTAATGTGGTGAGGGTACCTTGAGTTTAACACAACATTTGTAACAACCTTAAGGAGGCTTGACAAATATGGACTTATATATCGACCCATGCAACGAAGACTATTGTAACTATAGTGCAATCCCTATGTAGTTACTATATATAGTCTTCGTTGCATGGGTCGATATATGGATTTGATCAGAATTGAAAACTGATTTTTAACGTATTTCATTTATTACCTCTTTAAGATTAACGGAAGTATTTGATTTCCTTGGATTATTGTACAATTGGTAGTTTCTTCCAAAAGTTGACTTCATTTGGAGAGAAGGATTGTTCCAGGTACACTGCCTTGACTATGGTTTTGTTTTTCTCAATTCTAAACCCAGGTTCCATCTGGTTTTGTCATTAGCAGAATTTGGGTGGATTCTTAATTCCTTTACTCGATGTCCATAGACAATAATCTGTGCTTACGTCATTTTTCATTTGTCTAGGCTTTTATTTATAGACTGTTTCTGTGCTATCATGAATCGTCCTTCGTAAGTTAATGAAAATAATTTTGTTTTTTGTCTGATGGGTCAGTGGTTGCTGCTAACATTTTCTGATTTTCTGGCTTTGTTTTCTAGTCCTCCACTCCAAAATCCCACAGATCCTGCCCCACTTCGTCCATCCATCTACTCTTTGATCTCCTTATTATACATGCTGCAACTTTTTCTGCTTCCTGGAGTTATGTTGCGACTTTAAGTTCCTCACCATCCTCGTGCAATACCACGGAATGCCAATTCTGCAGGTGCTCTCAATAATGCATCTTTTTATTTGGTCTAAATGGGATGGACACGAAAGAAACGAAAAGTCTAAATACTCGCCAAAATAACCAGCCACTTTCTGTTGTATGCAGCTATGCTTGCGTAGAGATGGCAGTTCCTTTTCTAGTAGTGTAATTGCGCAACCAACAACAACGACGCAAGCCTCTGATGGATACATCAATTTCTTGTTATCTTGCGAAAACTCTTTTAAATATATAAATTGATTACAAGGCAGAAGTTCATCGCGGCACAGATCATCATAGCAATTATCACACTTCAATTGCTTAAAAATGCATTTGACAATAAAGCCGGCAACATATGCGCCAGATAAGGTACTCGTGGCTCCTCGAGTAACACAGCTCGCCACTTCTTCCAATAATTGATCCATATCAATTAATGTTGTAGAAGGTTGTGGCTGTGCAGAGCTGGACTCTGGTGCATCAGACCGTTCTGATGGAACCACTTCAACATTCAACAAACTTTTAAAATTTGTGAGTAACCCAAAGTCATCTGATTCGCAATTGGTGCCTCTAATCGACTGCTTGGTTAACCCATTTACTATTTGTGTTTTTAATGAACCAACAAATTGTGGTACTGTAGGGTTTTCATTTGAACCGCAACCAGCTCTAATTAATCCAAACAGATTTTCCAGTGCATCCTGGTTCATCGATCTGGGTTTGAAGTCGCACACTCCCACAGATTGAAGATGTTGTCTAATTCCAACAAATGCCTTCAATGTCGTCATCCATCCTCGCTGCGACGGAGGCTTCCATGGGTCTGGATTAGAACGATCAGATGGTTTTCGGATGTAACGCCACCTCTGCACATTGTTGTAGCACTCAGCCCAATACTCTGCATGTCCAGAGTTGTTTTTAACCATACAGCTACAGAAAATATGTATTAATTATACAAATTGATACATTTCTATTTCTTTATGTCCTACCACAGAAAGTCATTGCAAAAAAAAAATTTACTAAAAATTTACATAAGCTAATTATTAAAAGTAATTAGCGTATGTAAATTTTTAGGACACGTAATTTAGGACACCTTTACAGCATTTGTTAAGAGTAAGAGAGATTGATGGCTTCATTTCTCACCTGTACTGTTTTCCTGCCGGTGGATCTTCGGAGCTTCTTCCATTCAAACTGTCAAACATTTCATCTAACTTGAAAATAAATGTGGATGTAGCTAAGGCGCTTGGAAGTAATTTACCTATAAATGACGGATTAAAATTAAAGTATTTTTTAGTACCGTCTTATATTACCTTGGAGCACTAAGCTCAATATGGCACCTGACGTTGTTCTGCTCAAGGTCTGCGCTGCCACATTCACCTTCATGGCTGATTGGTGTAATGGTGCAAGATAATAGTCTTTCACTTTGAAAAGGCATCTATAAACATAAGGATGCTGCTTATCCACATCAGCTGCATAAACAATATCCGACCATTTAGCTTCCAAATATTCCTCCGAGCCTGACAATGTTATAGTTGGCACCAAAATGTTGTGCTTCCTGAAGAGGTTCCTGGTACTCTTCAATAAGTGGGGAACGTCAAATATTGTGTACATCTTTTGGCCATCAATCACTACGTAGGGATCCGAAAACGTGGAGCCCATATTTTTTAATGTTTTAACATTAGTCGGTCCCATGTCGCAGATAGTGGCTATTACCGGAATACAGGCCTCACGAAGAGCAAGCAAAACTTCCCTTAACATTACTGCAAGCTGGTCAGCAGAAACACCATTGCGAGTAAAGTAATATGCTAGGGGCTGCTTCCATTGCCTTGAGATTCCCTGTGCCATAAATACTAAAGCATACTTTGCCAAATTGTCAGTCCTTTTCCCATTTCCCAAATCTTCAAATCCTTCAATACAGTCCTTTGCCTTACTATACTGAATATGCTCACGTATTGCCATTTCATCAAAGGCAACTGTGCAGAATCTGTCCTCATCTTTAAAAGATTTCATACACTCTCCCAGGTGTTTAAAAATGTGTTGGTTAATGCCAACCTCAAAAGGGATTTGTCTCAATAGCCTCCCCAACGTATCCTTGGAGGGCATGGGTGTAAGGTGTTGAAGAAAGGTATATGCTTTAGGGCTCAGCTTATACAGGGCAAGGGACATTATCTTTTCCTCTGGAGTCCACCTCCTTGCATGGGGAGCTTGTCTTGCACAGCGAATTTGGCCCATTAAAAAGGTAGCTGTTGTTGGTGGAAGGTGTCGCTGAATGTACTCAGCCACTTGACCTATTCCAAACTTTCTTCGCGCACTTTTTACAAGTTTGCCTCTCCTCTTATTTACCCGTTGAACTTTCCTGAGTTGACGAACCTTGCTCCTTAATCTTCTTTTCAAGAACTGTTCATCCCTTGCAGTTGGAGTCAAATTGAGTTCTTGAAGTGGAGGTCGAGACACCTCAGTACTTGAGGTTGTGGCTGTAAGGGGTTGCTCGGCCAGATGGTGGTCAGACTGGATATTCTGTTCGGCATTCTGAACATGTAAACAACAACGAATTATAAAAGTGATTGTTAACAATAATCATCAACCTACATTATGGACTGGTTGCTCATAATCTTCAAGAACTTGTTGAGGTTGACAAGGTGGAACTAACGTTGTTACAGCCAATGTTGGGAGGTGATGACGGTCAATATTTTTTTGAGCATCCTGATCATGTAAAGAAGAATTTATTATTAATTTATTATTGTTAACAATAATCTTCAACCTACTTTGTGGACTCCTTGGTCTTGGTCGAGATCTTCCTGTGGTCGACAGGCCGGAAATAATGTCGGTACAGCGTCCCTCTTTAGCTTCACATTTGCAGAATAGCGAGGATCGAAGCTTTCAGAACTAAAATGCTTGCTACAAATTCTCAAATGTTTTGGTAGGCGTGATGGTACCATACACATCGAGCGCTGCCACTCAATGGACCTGATTGAAAAAAAAAATTATTTTATATCTTGTCACATACAGGCAAGGGTGACCAGCTATTTTTATACCCCCCACATTTAATGTGGTGAGGGTATATTAGTTTAACACAACATTTACAACACCCTTAAGCAGGCGTGGCAAATATGACCTTATATATATGGAATTGATCAGAATTGAAAACTGAATCGATTTATCTATGTCCGTCTGTGTACACGATAACTGTCGTAATTTTGAAGTAATTGATCTGAAATTTGGTATACAAGCTTATCTCTTAAAAGTAAGGACAAGTTCGTGAATGGGCAAAATTGGTTCACTTGTTTTTTTTTCCTTTAATATATGGCTGAAGATAATTTTCTTACTACTTTTACATAAAGATAATTACTTCTGAGTAAAAAGCGGGTCACTCTTCTGAGAGTTCCCATACTACTGGTTGGCAATATTGGTGATACACCACTCTGTGCAAACGTGATAGTGGTAAAACTTTGACAGTTATTTATGGCCGCAAGATGTTCAAAGTTCATTTCAATATGAGTTGTAAAAGTATTGCTTCTTGGTGCTTTAAAAATAAAAAAGAATCCAATAAAATTTGGGAAAAGGCACTGTATAAGATTCTATATGCAATATTGAATAGGGCTAAAGACCACATTAAAAAGTTTCTTGAATACAAAAAATCAAAGATGGTACGTACCTATATCATCGGTTGGCTTCCCATCGGTTACCTAACATCTGTATCGCAGGGCATCAATAATAAAATATTTGACCGAACACTCTTAAATGTATGTACAGTGTTTTTGTTTAGAGAAAATTACGACAGTCAAAAGATGTTTTAGATCACAATACAACAATTACCTGGACATATTAGCAATATGTTATCATATACTTACCTATCATGAGGTTTTGGAAAACAAAACAACTTTCGCCCTTCGTCTTCCGAATCGCCGCACACAATACACAACAGCATATTTTTTAAACGTCACACAGCAAATCACACAGCAAATAGAAGCTTAAACGCCAAAATACTGTCAAACAATGGTTGAAAAATTCAAACACAGTGACAACTAACTTCAAACTACGACGCAAGCGGTGATTCACAAAATATTTCTACCGAATGTGGCGCCATCAATGAACTATATAACCAAGTTAGTCATATATGTTTACAGGTTTCTTTAAATTCTACATGGTAAATAGCGCCCCCTGGCCAAGGGACCATCCTAAAAGGAACGATATACAAAATTAATGAGTTGAAAAGAGACAGAGGGATGGGGCATACATTGCTATCTCGCTGCGGTGTCTGTATTGTCTGTGGTGACAGAGATAGAGATAGTGACATTTTGTATTTTGCAGCAAATTACGTCTATAGGGTGCGTGCAACAAGTTTTTGCTGGTGAAAACTAAGTTGCATCGTATTCAGCGGCTGAAAAGAGCCGCCGTGGTCACGTTCACGTTCAAAATAAGCTATTAATTTAGCAATCAGATTTTTACTCTGTTTGCTAAGGTCTCGCGGCAATTTAATATTGTTTCAACTAGTGCAATGTACAACATTTCTGATCACACCTCGTATAAGGTCAAACCTTGTGTCAAACTGCAAAATTCAACCTAACGAATTAAAATTTTTATAAATATACATTTTTTGCAAGTCTTTTGCAGGAATTATCTGCAAATAGAATGATAACATTAAATGGCAATTTAAGACGCATACTTTGGGCGCATTACTGGTTGCTTTATTTGCATTTTGTTACTCTGTTTTTAATTTCTCTGAAGTTGGTAATAAAAGCATGGTACTATCCGCGCCAAAAAAAAGTCGTACAGCTAAGTTTGACATCATGTAAGTCTGGCTTGTCAACTTGACAGCTGGTGCATGTTTCATCCCTATGACTAATGTCAGAATGACAGCGTATAGGTTATAAAAGAACCATTTACAAAGCTACAAGCTGTACGACTTTTTTTTGGCGTGCATAGTACATTTAAATAGCTATATTCCGACCCGTCTACTTAAGATGGCCCGACTACAAGGTCTATAAAGAGAGAGGTTATCCAGCTTGCTATGTTTCCTATAGTCCACTTTATATACCCCCCTCAGATCCCTATATGCTCTATATTCGTGACGTCACTAGAGTCCAGGCCACTTAGCAGTTCGCATCACGTCGCTTGCATCGCCCGTTAAGTTTGTTCAAAGATACGTTTAATTATTGCCAGCTCAGCTCGTTATAGGTTTTTTAGTGAATTAGAACGGTTGCTTTTGTTCGTGTTTAATCGTTTTTCTGCGTTTATATTGTTATATTCAATAGTTGATAGTTTTACGTTATTGGTTGTTTTATTAGTGTAGTATTTTATGTAATTAAGTTAGTAAAGGTAAGATATTAATTTATATTGGAAATTACATTATTCTAAATCATGTATCAATTTTAGATGCCTATGGTTTGCTCCGTACCGGGTTGCGGTATGTGGTATAACATTTCAACATTGGATTAACAATATCATATTTTACTTTTCCACGTGATCAAAGTTTAAAGCAGAACTCATCCACAATTGGGACATTACTCATACGAAGACCAGCAAGAGCACCCATACTCCCTTCCATCCTGGATACGTCATTTATCTTTTGACGGCCTAAGAAATCCGTCGGAAGAATTTAAACGCTTGTTTAATAAAATGAATTAGCAAGTTCGAAAGACTTACGGGGGATGGGATTAATAATTCGAAAAGAATTAGCAGTAAATTAAAAAGAGAACTTTTAAAACAAGGTCAAATTATTGATACCATAGTTTTGAAAGCTTTTGTCGAGCAAAGAATATATGTACGGATAAATTTTTTTAAATTTTACTTTTCAACAGCAAAAAAATCTAAATATTTAACGAAGAGTAGCCGATATTAAAAATAAAATTACAACAAAGATGAGAAAATTTGTACAATAAAGCTTCTTACTGAATTTTTATTTTTTCTTTGTACGTATGTTCTAACCAAATGTTGTAATCGGGACAAGCCAATGAGTGGTTTAATAAGCAAGTTGTACCAATACTACCAATACTGATTTAGTTATAGTTTTTCTATTTATTTATCTGTAGAGTCGGTAAACCAAACATTCGACTTCAATTCCTGATAATTTTAGTGTTTCAACCCCCAATTTGCATGGTTGCAAAAATATGTGGTTGCCGTTATACCACCTTCGACTCCGGCTCTTGACTTTGTTTGTAGGTTGACTCCACTCACTGAATTTCTGCTAAATTTTGATTCCAACTGCAGAGACCTGGTTTAGCACAACACATTTCTTTAATCGGACATACATTACATACTAATGTACTTATTCAGCATTATTAACAAATTATTGAAATAGCATGTTGTGATAATCACATTCATCATTTTTTTTCCATCCTAATCATTTAAAAATGATCACAATAAAGATGCATTTATTTTTTCAATATAATTATGCACCTACTTAACCTAAATCATACAACGAAATAAGCATTCAAATTGGTGGCAGCGCCCGACTCTAGTGACGTCACGATCTCCCTTTACCCCTCAAACTGAGAAATCTCGTTTCTGGATAACCTTACTACTTTATAGACCTTGGCCCGACTATACAAACCCACTCTCGAATGACATTGCTGTCAGTTGATGAATGAGAGTGGCAACCATTTTAAACAAAATTACTCTAAACGCTCAACTTTAATCGCAATTTTCTCAGTTTTTCGTTTTTAGATTTAGATATAACACCGGGAATATATTCCACATAAACTATCAATTGATTTGGATATCGACGTTTGTTTTAGATTTGCATTCCGTACTTTGTGCACTAGATACGCTATGGCTTATAACGTGTCAACGACGTCGACCAAAATGGCCTACTTTCGGATGAATCAGCACAAAAAATAATTTTTTGTGCTGCCAAACTCGAAAACAGCTGATTTCGTCAGAGGTTGGAGAACCGACTCGCTCACATGCGACGTGCTATTCCGTACTTTCGGCACTTGTAACATAATAGTATATTATTATACAAGTTTTATAAGACGTCAAATTGGCGCACGAGTTGTTTCGGGCACGACAAGCGTAGCGAGGAGGCCCAAATGGAATGAGTGCGCCAATACGTCTTATAAAACGAGTGTAATATACTATTTTTTCTACTTTGCGTCACTAATTTTATATAAATTTAGAAATTGTGGTTACTATATCGCGCTAAATTAGAATCTAGGGTATTTTGTGGGTACCCCGTGGCAGCACTGTAGTAACTGTCAACTTCGTTAAGCATGAGATCGATGGGATAAAATCATGACAAAATCTAATTGTGAATAATTTTATTCTACTTTAGCCTACAAGTTTGAGTAAATATTCAGCGAGGTCGCAACGATGATCATAATGGAGCTTAAGGCAACACTTTTAACCCTACTGTGATAAATACATGAAACTTAACCTAACAAATTAACAACTTTAAAATAGTGGTTTCATAAGTATAATAATCAGAATAGAAGTGTTTGGCGGTGACTGATTAGTTACTTCGAAGAACAAGAACTTACTAAAGAATTGTTATAACGCTTAACGTTTAATACCGGTGTCTACCTAATTCCGCTACGTAGCCGTTGCGGCTTAGATATTTACAAGCACTTATAATTGAAACCCAATTCTAATTTCGGCAAAGTAGTTTATTAGAATAAATTATACTTAGTAAAATTACATGTGATGGAGGTAATACAAATACGTTGCACACAACCAGAACTAAGACGAAGTCGAAAGCGACGGACAAAAACGAATACGAATTCAACCGAGCATCCAAGCGTCTAAAATATTACCGAAAACTTATACGTTACATAAACTAAGAAATCCTCTGCACTTTAAATGTACTATAGCTTCGTACGTGTATGCTGATAAACCATTTATTGCGCATATACAATCTCGCAGCAGTAATTAAAATTGTTCATATCTACGATGTAGGTTTGATCTTCGCATAATACCTTATTAAAGTAATGGTGGTCCTTGAATTATATCTGAAAAGGGGATTTGATGTTTAGTTGAAAAGAATGATAACAATCACTTACCAGAGTCGTAAAACATCACTGAAAACGTCATGCTGGCGTATTCCGACAACGACATACCTATCCATTTTACCAGCGTTTTACAACTTATAGCCTAAAAATGACAACCCAAACGAACAGATATTTCAAACCGGCTTGCCAGGCAGGTTCAAGATTTTGACGGACCGAATCGAACCAACTGCAACCGCTACGTCATCAATCGCCATGTGAAAATGGTTGGTTCAAATCGGTAGTCGAACCGCAACCGAACCGTTCCACGCGAAATCGCCTTATGTATTGGACGTTTGAAATATGGCATTTGATATCAATGTGTACCAATCTTAGACAAAAATGTTACTGTTTTCGGTATTACAATGTATTAATTGTAACACCGAAAACAGTGTTACAATGTGTGCAATATCAACAAGTATTGAATAATTTTATTAAAAAGTAAATAACTCTGCTTCTGACAATACATGACATTACATGTACATGTGTAATGTTCCACATCATATCTGTAATAGCACGAGAACTCATAAGATAGACACTCAGAATATTTTACGTTTTGTTTTATTATCCAAGTTTTGCTTTGCATATTGTTTGAACGTTATCTTTCAATCTCTATGGGTAAAAAACTACAATTTTAAAACAAATTATCAAGAAAAAAACAGAAGAATCTGTACTTACAGCTTTCTGCCAAGCATGGCATCAATCTGTAGCGGTTGGTCATTGTCGTTGATGAACTATAAAGATAATACAATTGTTCTGCAGCATGGCATACTACTTTAAACTTATACTTATAAAACTGATCAAACGTGCATGCATCCACGCATTACAATATCAACAAACTGCTATTATATTAGTAAAATCACAACGTACATTGTCATTTTACAGTCCCAAGGTACATTTAAGCTCATTGTAATTGAAATCATGCAGCAATATTGTTGTAATAGCACACAGATATGTAACAATAATTTGAATTGGGTGCAATTTATTTATACTTACCATTTCTATTGTAATTTTTACTATGATTTTTGCTTAATTTTACAGCCATTTTTCTCAATGTAGAAACCTGCAACTGTTTTTTACTAGGACCAATCAGTGTTGCCGGTGTAATAATGTTAATACATATACTCACATTTTCAATCAGAATTCTCAGATATCTTTTATTTGGTACCTAACCAACAAAAAACGACAATTGCTATCAACTTCTGGTTTGAACGTGAAATTGGTGTTGCTAGTACCAACTTGAGGGATAGCATAGAGAAAGTTAAATAAGTGATAAGTCATAGGACACCTCTTTTGAAAAGCCAAATGAGATTTATCTGTAACTTCATAGGATAGTGTCATTTTTCCTTCTTTTAATAAATAAAGCTGAAACAAATGAACAATGTGATCTTGACAAAAAATCCAGTTATTTCAATTACTTCATTACTACAGGTTTGCTGAAAAGTCCCACTTGGCGCGCCACTTTAGCTTCCACAGCGACCAACGGCCCTTCAAGTGCGAGATCTGCAATAAAATGTACAAGACTGAACGCTGCCTAAAGGTGCACAGCATGGTCCACGCAGAGGAACGTCCCTTTGTCTGCACCTACTGCAACAAAGGCTTCCTAAGCAGCACAAAACTAAAAGTAAATAATTCCCCAACACTCCCAAAAAAAATAATAACGTAAAAATTTATTCCTCAGCAACATTCCAATACGCACACTGGCGAGCGACCCTACGCCTGCAAGTACTGCGAGCGTACGTTTACGAATTACCCGAATTGGTTAAAACACGTTCGACGAAGGCACAAAGTTGACCATAAGACTGGCGAGAATCTCGAGCCAAAAAAGGAGGAATCCCAGAAGACAGTTCCTTCGAATAATTCTGTGGAGCTTGTGGAGCCTCAACAAGTTTCTAGTTCTATGGCCCCAAGTGCCACGGTGGCCGCGCCTGCTTTGATATCGTCCAGTCTTTCGATTGTTCCGCCCCCTCCTACGTTGGAAGAATTACCGTCTATGGTTACCACGGCGGATATTTCGAGTGAACTTAGCTCTGATCTTATGCTGACCAGAACCGAGGAGTTTTTGTTGCAGCAGTCGCTGCTGCAGTATCCGATTATCGATGATAAATACTTGTATCATCCGCAGGTTGATGTCTACAATGGTAAGTTACGAGTTTGTCTATTGCTTTTTATTATTAAAAATATTATTTTTGTTATTGGTCTTGAATTTTTAGTGGCTGGCACAAGTTTCTATGGATCTAAAGAATTGACCATTGCCAAATGTTAAATATTATTTCATATAACATTTATTTGTTATTAATATTGAGTTTTTGCTTGTTTAGCAATGTTTCTATACATCAAAAGTTCTACTTGGGTACAAGATGTAACCTTCATGGTTGACATGGTTGACATGAAAATCACATTTACGATCATTGGGCAAAACCAAAACTAACCAACCAAAGTCAAAAATAAATTGTTTCAAACAGTTTATATTTGAAAAAATAATGGGGGAATAAAAATGATAGTAATTTATTTTGTTCCTTGGCACATTGTTTAAGAAAAATAAAGTAGTTGCTATCTAACGTCTTTACTACACCATAAAATCCTTCGCTTTTCATATATTTAACTAATGTAATGGAGTTTTTTATCTGAAATATTAGTATGTTTTGAGCTGGAATTCCTGATTACCATATATATGTCATCAAAATTCAAATTTAAAGATAGAGAAGGTTAACCTACAAAAATCAAACACGTTTTACCATTTTCCAATAACTTGGAAAACTTTTAGTTATAAAAAACACAGGTAACAGATATGAAAGTGTTTAGTTGGTATTTGGTTCGATTTTCAAAAGTCTGCTTAAGGGCAAGGTAAATTCAGCAAACGTGACAGTTGTTATTTGGAGGTTATTTAGACTCCTCTTTTAAAATAAACAAATACGTATCATAAGTTTCTGAATATCGAAAACAGTGAAGCGGGAGGTGATTTTTATGTGAACAAGCCTGTATACCGGGTGACCCACGCCATAGGTACTCCCGTTTATTTTTTTAAGGCTCCCGTCTCATTTCAAATAGCGAGTTGGAGCGAGCTTCTCTCCAAAGCTTCGAAATAAGAAGATGACCAGATGTAGATGGTGCTACTATAAACATGTCTGATTTTATTTCGTATTTATGACATTTGGTGTATGGTATAACCTAAAGAAATTAATGTATTGAAATTCTTTTCTGATGGCAGTTTTATAAGGACCTTCAGAATTGAATGGTAGCGAGCATTTCACGATTGGCGCAATAATTATGACGTGGGTTATTTTCGCGTCTTGGAGTCGGAGACGGGAGCCGTAAGACGCTGGAGAAATGAAATTTCGATAAGTGATAATACACAAAGAATGTCATTTTTTGGAATACTCTTGACGTAAAGTATGACGGTTTTTCTGGAAATGGCGAAATTTTAAAGGGCTGTGTTAAGCGCTATGTTATTTGCTTGATATTTTCAATCAGGATGACATTCTGAACACAAAAACATATACCGGGTCATACACGGTCATGCAAAACTGTCACATTTCCACGTAGAGCCAATCATGAGCCAATGCACGTGTGCAAGTGTGATTGTCTGTGGTCCAAAACTGATGGACCTGTCAGGTTAAGGCACAGTATGAAGATATCTGGCTGAGCTTGATTTTTCATGGCGATTGGCGCGCAAGCGTGTCCGCCTGTGGATGTTTCATTGCAAGCCTGTCAAGATTGGGTTTCGAGTGCCATAGTAGACTTGTTTCAAAATATGAAGAGCATCTGACGTCATTTGCCGCCTCATTACGCAAATTTTATTCAATGGCGCAGAGATTTTTGCAATTTTGGGGTAAATTGGGATGCGTTCATAAAATGTACAGTATAGGCAAAACCGGAAGAGGTGAAGATTACTCATAGATTTCAGCTGTTATTTTCGACATACGTTACAGATTATTTCTAAATATTGACGTGTGTTAAAACGAAATAGCGTCCTTTTCATACGTCTGCTGTATAATTTAAATGGGCAAGACAAAAAAGTACGTCTGTTCTTAGAACAGATGACAGCGGTACTTGCAACCTAACCTCCAATTATTTTTGCAATTTTGGGGTAAATTGGGATGCGTTCATAAAATGTACAGTATAGGCAAAACCGGAAGAGGTGAAGATTACTCATAGATTTCAGCTGTTATTTTCGACATACGTTACAGATTATTTCTAAATATTGACGTGTGTTAAAACGAAATAGCGTCCTTTTCATACGTCTGCTGTATAATTTAAATGGGCAAGACAAAAAAGTACGTCTGTTCTTAGAACAGATGACAGCGGTACTTGCAACCTAACCTCCAATTATTATAAGAACACAGCGCGAACGTGTGAATTAAATGTGAGCAAAATGTTTTCGTTGAAAGGAAACTAAATACGAAATCGATGGTTATGGTCATGAACGTATTAAATTATTTTCGTCCATTATCAAAACATGTATTAAAAACATAACCTCACATTTACAACAAACTACCACCGTTTTGTTAAATACTTATCGTGAAATATTCAGGAATGAATTTCAAAACATATTTAATAATGTCTACACAAACAGAAAAGAAACTACAAGTTTAAGCACTCAGTCACAAAATGATTATTTCTGAGCTAATTCCAACCGCAGAAATACACTGTCTTAAATGGGCTAGTTGGTATGTTTTCACTTTGCTTCTGTTAAACATGGTAATGATGGATATATAAATTAGATAGGATATCACAATTAAATGACCAATGATAGTATTTTTAGTAATTAAATATTAATCTTTAACGAACTACCTAGTAGGCAACCAAATATACGCAGCAATATAACCAATCCACGCGGTACGTCCATATCTTGGTTTGTACAATTTTAAGCGATGAGTCAACTTCACCTCTCCCGGTTTTGCCTTTATACACGCACTTCTCTCTGACAAAACTGATGCTAAAACTGACGAGCAAACCTGAATAGTGTGTGGCCATAATTCCGTTTCACATTTGCGCTCGAGCATGCACCTGTGCAAAACCGTGTGGCCCGGTTATCGATTGTCAATTTTTATTACCAAGATAACGAAAAAATAACTTTTTTATTTATTAATCTTGGTTACCATGAAATAGTCGAAAATTTTCAAATAAACACTGCCTAAATCGATTTTGGCCGATATTGTATTAGTCTAGCGTGATTTAATTGGTTTTTGGCCAATGAGTCATTTTTCCCCGTGTACCTTAAGGGTGCACCGTGGTTGCAGCTGCAACTTTTTTAATGATTTGAAAAATACACATGTGTCCATATGAAAACTTATACACAGAATGATTTCTACTTTAAAAAAAAGTTGGTACTTTGAATTTAACAAATGAGAGGGACGTTAAGCATCCACGCAAGCCGCAACTACACTGGAAGTATAAGTAACACAATTAGGGTCCACACTAAAAGCCTGATTTATTGTTTTTTATTGCCTCATTCGCTTACATGCAAATTTCCATATGTCTAAGGCAAACCATTTTTGCCTCCATGTGAGAGCTAACATTTGATGTTAAATTATTTTCAATTTTTATTTTGTTTCTTATTGGCGACTTAATAGAAAAACCAAATTTAATAAGTTACTACATTATATTAATCTTACTTAAATTACAAAATGTAGTTTTTTAATGAAGCTGTAACGGAAATTTTTTTTTGAAAAGGTGGTTAATAATAAAAAGTTGTCAAATAAAAAAATTATAATCAGACACTACCCTTATGTCATTTTTTCCTCTATTTTCCAATATATACATTTTCCCCAAGGTACAAACACTTTATTCAGCACTGATGCATACCACGGTGACCGCAAAAAATCGATGTCGAAATTTTGTTCGTCTGGACCCCACAAAACGATTCCCCTTTGCAGTTATTGAGATTTGAGCTCGATTAAACGACATTAACCCGTGCCGCTCGTCGCTTAAAGTTTGAAAAAATCCAAATTTTTTGCCAAAAAGCTGACATATGGAGCCATAACTCCAGAACGGTAAATAATAGAAACACGCTTAATATCTCAAAAGAAAGCTAATGTTGTTCTTCAAAATTTATATTCTATACATAATTGTTGTTATTTTAAGTCTAACAGAGTTACAACAGCCTTTAGCCCCAAAAACGTGACCTGGTACCACTAGGAGCATACTTTGTATATTTTGTTATTAAGTGATAAATTTTGCTTATTGTTCGTATATTTTTGAGTTTAAAGTAGAAATATAATAAAAAAACAAGTAATACTGATAAGTCTAATGAAATTTTTTATTTTAATATATAAAAATCAGGTATATAATACATACAAAACAGACACGAAAAGATACAGGCGTAGTACCTACATGAGTTAATAAGTTTACATAGTTATCTAATCTATTGTAGAAGTTTTGTTAAAGTAGTTTTTGAAACGTCAGGATATAATGCTCGGCATTTGCTTACAACTTGCAGGACATATTGCTTTTGGTCTTCATCTTTTGTGAGAAGGTCGTTATAGTCGGTTATTAATTTAACACCACGCTCAGCCATATCATTAACTACTTTTAATGTATTGACAATTTTCATTTAACGCCCCTTGCAAATGAAACTTTCATCCTCTTGCTCTCAGATGGTCCTGGATCTTCCGCAGCTTCTTCAGGGATGTGCATTTCCTCCAAGCTCTCAAGTTCCTGGTAGATGCTGTCCTCTTCAGTGTCTCCTTCTTCTTCTCCTTCTTCGAACTTATCTTCATCATCCGTCTCTAAGAAGCAACAAAAGAAAGAGAAAAAAAATATAAAAACTTGTCGTTTTAGCAGAATAGTAATAATACATAGGTACCTACTAAATTACCTACTTCTAATTATCAATAGGTATTATTTAAAAAATATAAACTCAATCATAAAGATACCAAATGATGCTTTCATGTACAATTTTCTTTTAATTATAACGAAACTATTTACTTATTTGTTTATCTATTTTTTTAGAATAATAATTTAAAAAAACTCACCAATATCAAAAGTTTCTTCTTGGATTTGTCGGTTCATTTTTGCAAGTTCCTTTTGCGCCTTGATTTCTTCAGCTCGAGACAACTTGAGATCCGCTCCAGTCATGGAACCTAGGCGGCCCTTCTGCCTCTGTTTCACGAGAAACGCCTTATCTTCTTCCGATTTCTTCAGAGCCAAGGCATCTTGTTGAGCAATATCAAAGAGATCATCAAGCTTTTCAAGAAACTGTTTAAATTTGTTCTTGACCGTTTGCGATGTTTTCTTCCGGTCTTTTTGAAGAGTTCTCCACTCGGCGTGAAGTTTTTCCAGCTTAGTAATTGCATCTTGCTCATGTTTAGTCGGGATTCGAGCTTTCTCCCAAAAAATGAACACTTCTCGTATGGTAAGTTTTGCTGATTCACAGTACGTAAATTATAAAATAAAGCACACAAAACTTGACGATTTGAGGGTAGTTTACAACTGGTGATCTGGTGAATGGGATAGCCCACAAGAAATATTTTATCCTTGGTCCGGCTTTGTACACCTGATGTGGATGCCATTTCAGAGTCCAATAGGTAAATAACAGTTAACTTTAATTTCAATAAAATGTTTTCAAATGTCTTTTAAAATAATACTATAATAGTTATAAAAACTATAACACACACACTTGGAAAATTAAAAAAAAAAACCTTAAAATATCTTCACTAGATAATTGTTCGATCTAACCAGCTCAAAGGCACTTTAGAAACTAAACTGAACAAATGAAAGGTCCGTTGTACCTTTTTAGGTACAACGGTTTGACAGGTCCTTTTTACCTGTCAAACGGGTCTTTCCGGTCTTTCTTTGGTAAACTAGTCAGGTAATCCCCATATAATAAAAGATTAAATTTGAACAAAAGGCTCTTTATGTTTGAAAATTGAGTTCCAAAATACTTTTTAACAAAAAAATGTTAATTCCGAGACACATTATGTAGAAACCCGTAAAATTCTTACAATACTCCCAAACTGGCTCCTACTGGTACCAGCTCACATTTTTGGGGCCAAAGGCTGTTGTAACTCTGTTAGACTTAAAATAACAACAATTATGTATGGAATGTAAATTTTGAAGAACAACACTAGCTTTCTTTTGAGATATTAAGCATGTTTCTATTGTTTACCGTTCTGGTGTTATGGCTCCATATGTCAGCTTTTTGGCAAAAAATTTGGATTTTTTCAAACTTTAAGTGACGAGCGACAAGATTCCGACATTTTTTCCCCCCCTCTATGAGATCCGGTCACCCTATTGCATACGTTTCCAAATTCATAAATTTTGTTACAGAAATTATTTTCACAGTTTTGTTTTCATCATTAGATATATCTAATTAATTAGAAAACTGATTTATGAATATTTTATTATTTTCTTCTAGGAAACTTTATTGTAAACTCATCCTCTCCGATGGGAGTCACAATGGTCCCGTATTTCCAGACCAGCCTACAAAGCCCACCGAATACAACGAATGGCATACCACCACTTTCGCTCCACATGAACGACATCGTCACACAGGTTTTGCAACAACAACAACTTGCTTCCGACGGTATAAATTAATCCATAGATTTTAACGCTATTGCGACCGCTTTGTGAATTTTACGATAAACCCCAGTTTTACGAATATACGAGAGCTATCAGGATTACGTACAAAATTTGTTTGCGTTTGCTGGTGTGTCGTGAGTGTTTACTTTCTTTTTAGAATTTTGATGTTTATGTAATTTATTTAATTGGGAATTATTAGTAAGAAAAAAATGGTGCGAAAAGTAAAGAGAACGTTTTATTTATTTGAAAGAAATGTTCCTTGAAAGTCTTTTTAAAAATTACTTTATACATACTTTTTTATCTTATATGTACAACATTCCAGTAATTTAGTCATAACTTAACCTAACTTTCTTCCGTGTAGTCTTCCACGATAAGTTTCCAAACTGAAACGTAACTTAGATTTGGTAACCACAGACGTGTTCCACTTGCTCAATGTCATAATTAAGTATTAATAGGTTAAGTAATCTCCACTGTTCTTATTCCGTACGCTTTCTCTTGCCAGTGTTTTGTTTGTTTGTGATACCTTGTTTCCGTACTTGTTCCTAACCTCTGATCTGTTGTGGAACGGATCACGTATTTATTTATTATTACACGTAGCTTCTAGTGTGTGTGTTATATTTATAAGGAATCAAGAGAGACTGAACGTTTGCTATTACATAAGATAGGTTTTGTATTTTTATATGTCGAACTCGTAATTTTAATCCGTAAGTGTAAGTTTGTTACCAAAAATGTAACCTCGTCATTTTGTATGCCTTTCTAAAATAAAGATTTGATAAATTAACTTTAAGACTGTTTTATTTAGTGGTTCCTTTTGCAAAGTATAAACAAGGAAATATCTATACAATTTGTGAGGGTAACTATTTTTCTTTTACATTGTATATATTCCTAAGAAACTATTTCTAATGACCGCGATGGTAAGTAGGTACTGTGTGCGCCAAAAAATGTGGTACAGCTAGTTTTAAGTTAAGTTTTTTTTCTTTGTCCAGTTCACAGTGGATGCATGTTTATAAAGGTGTTTCAATAAGAGCGCAAGATTTGAATTTTAAATTAAATATAGTTTTCTGTAGCAAAGTACTGAAATATTTATTGATTTAGAATGATGATTGCTGCAGCTGAAGTTAATAACACTATTATTGTTACTATTTACCGACCACCTAGTGGAGACTTCGCACTGTTTCTCCAACAATTTGAGATAATTCTCTTTATGTTACCAGCAAACAAACCTCTAGCTATTTGTGGAGATTTCAACATTGACTACCTGGTAGACAGCAACCCAAAAAAAGATTTGCTCGACATACTCTACTCCTATGGGCTCCAAATGGTTGTTGATAAGCCAACCAGAATTTCAAAACTGTCATCAACCTGTAGTGACTATATGATTACAAACTCTCATACAAGGGACCATTGATTGTAGACCCCTGCCTCCCTGACCATCTTGGTTATCACTATGGTATCACCACTCGTTGGAAACCCATCAGAGACTTCCAGGTCTTATACCTTTGAGTCCTTCCATAAAAAACATCTTCCCCGAAAAAGAAGTACATAGTTCCCGCCGTACAAAGCCAGCCAACTACCCTTGGATAACATACGAGATTTACAATATACGGGAAACCATGCTGTTTATGCGGAGTGCCTGTTTTTCCCACCCGCATTTAAAGCTAGAAGAAAACTACAAGCGGTTCTATAGGCAGAAACTTAATGAGGCTCTCAAACAACACAATAAGGCGAAAATTTTCAACTCGGGTAACATATGCAAGGCCACCTGGAAGGTAATCAACGAGTCAACTGGGCGAACAACTAAGTCTACAGAAAACACTAAAATTTCACCACAGTCTTTTAATGACTTTGCTAGTGATATTGGACACGTTATAAAAGACAGCATCATTGGCAGAATGCCTGGGTCTGTGGAGAGGCTGCTGGAGAGCCGCATCGACAAGCAATCAGCTTCATTTTTCCTCCAGCCGGTGGACAACAGTGAGATACACCATAACTCATAAACAACATGAAGGACAGCAAGTGTAAGGATATCTACGATTTTACATCATCCTTCGTTAAACGAATTGCCCCGGAAATCGTACTATTCCTTACAGTCTTCATCAACCATTCCTTCTCTACCGGGGATTTTCCCGATCCACTGAAGCTCGCCATTGTCCACCCAATCTACAAAGGAGGTGATACCTCTATCGTTGAAAACTACCGACCCATTTCTGTGCTCCCCATACTATCAAAGGTGTTTGAGGCTGCAATGAAGACGCGCATTGTGGGTTTTCTTGAGGACCATGTGCTGCGGGGTGACCAGTATGGATTTCGGCGGGGGAGATTGACTGTGTCTGCGTTGGTCAGGATCACGGAGTCCATTCTGGGGGCCCTGGAGGGGGGCGAGGGAAGTCATGCTATGCTGTGTGATCTGAGCAAGGCATTCGACTCCGTGGACCATGAAACTCTGCTTAACAAACTGGAATGGAGCGGTGTTCGAGGAGTTCCGCTTGGTCTCCTACTATCCTATTTAAGCGTTAAAAATAATAAGAGCGTTATCAAAAATGCATCCTCCTTGCGCGGGGTTTCTTGTGGCGTCACCCAAGGAAGCATACTTGGTCCCATCCTTTTCATTTCTTACGTAAACGACCTATCAAAGCACATGCCGGCTCCAATACAAACTATCCAATTCGCTGACGACATCACCTTCCTCTATGAAGACTCTGTTTGCGATCGTGATGTGGAGAGAGCAGCACTGGACTGGTTCACGTGGAACATTTTGAACCGTTGTCAAGTTAGCCCCCCACTTTTGAATTTTAACTAAATTTTTATGCAAATCGTTTGGGAATCGTTAGGGGGGGTTTGGGAGTACACTTTTTTCGTTTGGGAGTACATGGTTTTTGAGAAAATGAAAATTGTTTTTTGTACCGTCAGGTTAGCCCCCCAACTTTCACATTTTGTGATTTTTTTTACTGGAATGGTTTGGAAATCGTAAGGTAGGATTAGGGAGTCTAGTTTCGACGTTTGGGAGTAATTAGTTTAACTGCAAAGTAATATAAATATTTAGTACATAACCTTACTTTTTAGTTTACCGGCGGAAAGTTACGCTAACGCCTTTGTTTTGCTATACATTTTACCCATTTTTTCACAGACGGTTAGAATATGGTTAGGGAGGATTCAAAAATGCCACTTTTTATATAAGAGAGTTCATTATTTGACCGTACATCAATAAAAAACTTTGAGTACAGAAGTAGAAGTATTGTGCTATTGGCACCGTGCGCAGTACGGAGTGGGGGATTGAGCATAGGTTGGGATTGAGGGAACGGAACGCTTTATGCGCCCATGGCGGAATATGTATCCGCCAGAAGTTTTCTCGGTCACCGCTGCACGCAAAAGCGCTGTAGTCGACTTTATTTATTATTTCTGTCAGCTGATAGCGTTGTGCACAGACTAGCATACTAGCATGTGACTAGCATTGTGTATACAAATATGGTTAACTCGTGCTGTGTGGTGAATTGTCAAAATACTGGCAGTAACAGCAATTGCAGATTTTACATATTTTCAACAGTGAGTTGGAAATTGAATCAGCGGAAGAAATGTACAACGAAAGAAAACGCCGCTTTATTCACTACAAACCACTACAAATAAATTACTTGCTTCTACCAATTAACCTCATTTACGGACGGCAACAGCTTTCTTGTTTATGTTTACTTAGTAGACGCGCTACAGGTAACTACCACGTGGGTGATTACTAGGAAGGAAACTGCATAGAACAGCGCCACCTCGTGGCGATCTTAGTCCGGTCCGGCGGCAATAGAGATGGGCATATCGTACGCGCACGGCGCCATCCAACGCGCTGCGCGGTTCCCCGAGTCGGCCGGCTACCCCACTACTCGACAGCGTTTGAGCGCGCGGCAGATTTCGGTCAAGTTTGCAAGCATTTTTCGCCTATTTCGCAACATTTTAACGCAAGATCAGAATAGACGTTTTGTAGCACAATACTTCTACATTCGAAATACGTTAAAAAAATTAAAATCGGACCACCTCCGACGCATCCAGGCTCGCCGAACCATATTGCATAAAAAAAATTCAAATCGCAATTGTGCAAAAACTAATCATCGGACAACGCCTGGGTTGTGCACACTTAAAGTACCCATCAATCGCTACTTTCTCGCGAAAAGCCTGCGTTACAACTTTTAAAATGGCGGAGTTATGAGTTTTTGAAAAAATGCCGATTTCTCCGGTTCTTCCGAATTTCCGCTGTTAATATTAATCCGATCGGGTCCGTGTAGGGTTCATTTTTTTCGTCTTTTCATTCTCTACCTTTCGTCTGTTGACAGTATCAAGATTGCTCCATCGGTTCAGCTTTTACAAGCGAACAATGAAAGAAAGCACGATTTTTTGAGGTTTTTTGTTTATAACAAATTAAGTAATGATATTTGCTAGTCGAAAACACATCACAATACATCTACGGACTGTTCCACGTGACCTGGGACCGGCGGCTTGCTGATACTATTTTTGTCACGAAAAAGTCTCTATTGCCTGGTCTAAGCGCGCTAGAGACAGCGAGTGCGTTAATTGTCAGGATCATCAATTAAATATTCGTTAAATATTCGAGTTGGATACAATATTTCTTTATCGATCGTATTTTTTTGGCGTCATCGGCATAGTTTTTTTCGTCAATGTGATTTGAGGTTATATGATAATGCAATGTGTCATTTATACTAGCTGTGGATGACGGAATGTTTTGATCGGATGGTTTCATTTTACGTATGTTCGATTGGCTATAATGAAGTCGTGATTGAAACAATTCGTGCATTAATAGAAATCGTGCTGTTTAATAAACAATTTTATATTTACTAAACAGACTCATAAATAAACGACCGACGGAAAAGTTATTTTAACGAAGAAATCTGTTAATTTGCTTTGATTACATAGTTGTTTACTTTTCAAAAAATCCGCCCTTGATTGTCCTTTTGTAAAGTTGAACTGTCGAACTCTGTACTTGCATTTTTGTACTTACGCCACTTACATTAGTAGTGTTCGATTGCTGGCCGCGCTTAGTTCTGTTCAATCTGATTCGCGCTCAGTTGGCTAAAGTGCAGTTCGATTGCTCGTTTGACGTCTGAGCAAAACTGATTCCACCAATAGGAAGCAAGTACTTCAAATTTGCGATCAAAAAGAACAGAACGCGCTCAGTTGAAAAAGATCGCGGCCAGCAATCGAACACTACTATTAAATGCATTTTTGTACTTACATTAAATTTCTTACCTATAGAAACATTGGGCGCCATATACCTAATTGAAGCTAAATTTAAAGATTTTCGCATTTTGCGCGCACAGTTGTGGTAATTTCCAGCGTAAATTGACAAATGGAAATAATTTTTCGCCAGCACCAATCATTCACAAAACTCGGTAATTCCCCTAATTCGGACTGTATTTTTTCGCCACTCGTTGTTATATGCGATATCTATGCGCTATCCGACCTGGTTTGTTTGGTCGTTATATCAGTTCCGTCGCTATATCCGATGTCTGCTGTATGCTATATGTTATATCATATGCTATATGTTTTATGGAGACCGGCCGGGACTTTAATTATCCGTTTTTATAACCGATATACCGTTATATCCGATGTTGTTATAAACGACATTAACTGTAATTCCAACTACATAATCCACTATTTTTTGCAAGAGAATGGTTACAACCGAAAATCCTGTATTTTAGAAAAAGTCCTTATCCTGAACCATAAAATTTGTAGAATTTTTGATAGTTACTACTTTATCTAAACTTAAGATTCACCAGTATATGTCAATGTTTAGTAAGATAAAACTTGAAACCTCTACATATATTAACTTTAATCTGGTATACGAGTAGCACAGATTTCTTTATCAGTGTGTTGTGAGTTCAAGTGTTCATTAGTGGCTAGTGGCGCACCCTATAACTTCGCGAAAATAAGGACTCTCTGCCAATAACTTACAACCTCTCCTGTGCTATATATTCGCGCGAGCAATATTGTCATAGTTTCAGCCTTTCAGCCGGTGCACAGGCCGCCTGAAGATGAAAATCTTAAGTTTCGTCTCATGCATTTTGCTAACAATATCAGGTGAGCCAAATTTAATATTATGTAAAATAAATTTTATTAGTTCTTTTCACGTCATTATTTTCTGGTACGATGAAAGATTGCAATTTTTGATTTTCGCTTTTCATTTTTGAGATTATTTAATTGCAGTTCTATGTTCAATTAATTCAAGTTTTATTAATTTATATTACCCGTTTTCTCCAAAACCATCGAAGTGTTCTTAACCTGACCGAAAGGTATTTACGACCTAGGACTATAATAAATTTGTTTTGGCAGGTCTTGTCGTCTCTAAAATTACTGCTAACAAGAAAACAGTAACAGTTTTATAAATAAAGCTGTTCTGCTTTTGTCAACGAGATGATGTCTTAATGACTTCAGGTATAATTGTATAATTACGATAGAAATTTTCTAATTTACATTTAGCCAAATTATATCAGTTGATAGTAGAACAATTTTTAGAGTAATATTAATATAGCTGATGAATTGAGTACGATTTTCGCAATGATCTGGAAAAGTTGTGATTAGAAAATCAATAAGAAGCACTATAATTGTGGGTAAGTTTCAAGTTTGTGCGGTTTCCTCTGCATTCAGTTCCGTAAGAATAGTTGTAATGTAATTTAGTGATTTTTTATGTTCAGAAAGAATAATTACAAATAAATTTCTGACTGTCGCTCGCGAACACTAAGTACACTTTTTTTCAATACTCGTTTTGCTTCAGTTAAATTAAATTTTGAATTATATAACTGTAAACTTATCAAATAATGAATAGTTTAGCATAGTTGCTTTGAAAAATATTTTATTACTTAAGTAGATGCCAAAATCATAATATTTTTATTCATTTTAGTTTCAGTTTTATGGGCTGTTGAAATACAATGTATAATAAACAGTTGCCAATAATATACATCGCAATAAACTGAAAACCAATACCGTGTTATATCAACAAAATTATCTAATGTGTCACTATTAAGTAGTAATTCATACGTCCATTTTTGAAGACTTCTTATTTCAGAATATTTTTATTTTATTATTATATAACATGTAGTTTTTATTTACCACTATTTTATTAATATCTTGTCAAAATGTTGTTGTATAAAAAATATTCAAAATATTTTGGACAAGTTTAGAATTTATTTGGTTTAGTTGCTATAGCAACCAATTTTCTTACGCTGAATACGAATCAGAAATTGTGAATATGAAATTGTTCAGAAGTAAATTGTTATTTTTTGCTAGACGTTCGTCAAAACACCTGGACACCAATAATAATCATTAGGTTGATTTTCTCTGATACCTTTACGAACTTATATGACGAGTTCGTCTATTTTAATCTAACTGCATTCGAATAGAAACTAAAAGTGACAAGCGTTGAGTGGAATGGCATTAACTAACTTACTTGTACTTATTTTATAAGCAGTTCATGAGAGGGCAGTCAGCGACCTCAAATATTAAAGGGCACTTTCAGATAAGTTAAATAAATAACAATATAACAGTAAGATGTAACGATACTAGAAATTGTGTCAGTTATGCAGAAATGAAACTCATTAACTGATAACCTATTCACAGCTTGCAAATGTATCGTTTTCAATATCAATACCAAGCTTTTACTCACATAGACCCATAAATTGTTGCATTTGTAACTAAATATGTCAAATTAAGTCCGACAGATTTAGATGATTCTTGTATTGTTTGAAAGGTTGTTTTTCACTGGTGGTACCCTAAAAATAGAAATAACCATGAACTCGGAGGTTGAGGGACTCTGAAAGCGGACAAGGCTTTTTTAAGATAGAACCAAATACAATGTTTAGTGGACGTATGGTAAAGACCACAATAAGTCAAAAAGTCAAATCAACATGGGTCCTAAAATAAACCGTTTCTGAGATACCTATGGTATAAAATGTGGAAACGTCAAAACGCAAAGTATGATTATTGATTATGTATTGACGTGAACACCTTTTTATAGGGCATTAAGTGCCTTTTAGTGCTTATGTTGGAAGTCGAAATATATATTGGTTTTGTGTTTATTTTCTTTTTTTTTTAGGATTTTCAAGATGTACTGGAAGTGAGTGGTCCTATGGAGATCGTAAGTCAGAATGATATTAATAAGTTTTTAGTATTAGTAGTACATCTTTGTCTGTATTACATGGACTGGAGAATGGTTCTGTGTTCCAGATGTGCGCTTGTATTTAATTCCATTAAAAAATACACAGGGTGTAATAGATTTTCCCTCCCAGTTTTTTCTTCGTTATATGAGGTTATTGAGAAAAACCAAAATAGCATAACATAAGCCTTTAGCCTACCTGAACAATTTAATGATTACTTGTGATCAGGGCCGGCCCAAACTTTTGCGGGGCCGGGTTCAAAAATAACGCGGGGCCAAATAGCACTTCCAAATACTTTACTGTATATGCACTTTACTGCAACAATATGCAGTATGTAATTGACATATCATACAGGGTGTTGCACTTCGAGCTGCCAGATCGAAACGTAAGATACGTAGTTCCAAATGTAAGAAGTAACATCAATAAGAAAGGTAAAAAAGGTTAACTATGATTTGAATTGGGACTTTCCCGGGCGTCCCAACATGACAAAACCAAAGACGCAAGATGGTGCGATAGCTGAAATTTTTGAGTCCGGATTTGTGTTCAGCGCAAAGAAAAATATCAAAATTGCCTATTTGAAAGAAAGATTTTAACTGTTTTGTGAAAAAAAAATAAGGCCATAAAACTACAGTTGCAACCAGTAGGTACAACGAAAGTAATCCAAACCTCAAGAAGTTATAAACAAAAAAATGGAGTAGGTATGTTTCTGAAAGATTGCTTCATATTATTTACTTTATTATTGTTGGTGGAAAGTTTAATTATTCCTCTACTATTGATGTCTTTATTTTCTTCTTCGGTATGCTTTACACAATTGTTTATAGGAAACTGTAATTGTTTTTTATTTGCGGGGCCGTCTCATGTGCGGGGCCGGGTTCAGGGGAACGCGCTGAACCCGCCTCTGGCCGGCCCTGCTTGTGATAACGACAATTTACTGGTTTGATCAATAGTGGTCTGTTACACCCTGTATAAAGATGTATCTTGATATTTGGTAGCTAATAATATACTACTACAGTGTCTACAATAAATCAGAATGGGCATACGTTTAAGTTCCTACATATATTTTGCATACTGGCAAATTAGATATATTTAAAATGATATCTTATATCTCTACTGATAGCCATTTTTATCTACCAAACACTCAGTATATGAAAAACAATGCAAGACTCATATAATGCAGCAGATATTTTTGGTGATACATCGAAAATGCTGACGACAATTACTGTTCAACTGACAATTTCTCGAGTGGAATATAAATCAATACTCCACAATCTGTGATAGGTACATTTGGAGGTAGGCACTTAAATGAATTGCCGCTTGTCATCCTTATCCCGATGTAAGATTAATTACCACTTAAGATTTCAGCAGATGTTACTACATTTCGAGAGCAATCTCTGTACCAAAATATAACATCGATAAGATTCGTATTTCTGTCAGTTTCGTATTTTTTGCGACCTGTGTTTAGTATATCACGCGTATCACGTCTAGGCATATGATATAGGTAGAGTTGTTACAATTATTACAAATTGTATAATTAAACATTTTTTTACTGTACCTACATAAATCTTGATGAAAAAAGGGTGCAAATTGTTAGTTCAAAACATAATAGATGACAAAATAGTGACATTAAAAACAATCACATATATCAACCCTGATCCGTCAATATACATAAAAGTATAATAACATTTTGATGGAATTACAAACTTAAGCTAGACAAATGAACTGAGTTTTGTACTATATGGCAAAGTATTTGAAAATTTATTGTAATTTTTAAATTAAATAAAAAATTTCTATATTGATTTTGTAGGTTTGTTTGTTATTTTTTTTAATTTAATTAAATTTGTCTGCTGACTCTTACAGCTCGAGATAGAGTTGATTTGATATCTTTAAAAGTTATCATGAGATTTATCGAAATTAAGAACTTTTTCCGTTTGTGGTATAACTTCTATAAATATAGGTATGGGTTAGCAAGTTAATTAGCTGAACCCTTGAATTTATCATGTTGGCAATGTCGTTTTTATATTTTCTTCATGTGCTATAAAACATCCTGAAATACGGGAGCGTCTAAAATTATCTAATAAATTGTCAGTCGGTCCAAATTTATTTTACGGTTATTTTAGTATATGTTAGACAACACTCGTAAATTATTACCTTAAGTCTCCTAACCTAAAAGTCGCAGTGACGCTAATATTATCAGTGTTATCCACAATAAAATTTGGATAATTTGACAACTATACGACACCGTCTAATTTTAAATTATCTTAGCGTTTGAGAATAGATTGCAGATTTAAATAAAAAGAGTGGATATAAAAGTCGTATAAATTATATAGAATGGGTTTTATTGAAAGGTTTAGCACGATCGGCAATGCTCAAACAAAAATAGAGTAGCTATTTTCAGTCAAAGCAAGTTTAAGTATTTCTATTGACAATGGACCGAAGTTAAAACAACTTTTGTTTTATATAAACTGCGACCGGGCCTCGTGACCTCAACACTTAAAATTAACGAATGAATGTTGCATAAAAACATGAAACATTTTACTGGCAGTTAAAATTTATACCGCTACAACAAAGTATGTAGCTATGCAGTGATTCCAAAATTATTAAATGGAGCATCCCATTTATCACCATGATGTCGTGTTTGAAGTTACAAAGCAAGACGTGCGTAAATTATTGGCGTTACATCAATTTCAACAGTTTACATGGAATGGTTTATATACACGAAGACATTGATGCATTGTATAATTGTGGCTAATGTTAGATTGCGAATTGAGTGTTTAGGGTTATTTCTGCGAGTTAAATATAAATAAAACACGCAGTCCTAAATCATTAAGAACTGATTGCGTAAGGTCAGTCAACTAAAAATCGTCGATCTTTAGTTGATTTTGGCAATCGACCAGGTGACAAGTGTCGTAGGTGTGGGAAAAATTATGGTTATTTTTGAGCGAGATATGAAGCTGCTTTAAAGAAAACTAAATAAGATCTACCCCGGAAATCAGTTCAACTTTATTGTAGTCGAGAATACGTTTCCTAGAATAAACGGATTAAAATTATACTTCTTTCATTTGATACTCTGAGAAATTGAGTTATTACCTATAACAAAAGAATATTATAAGAAATCAGTCATATTTAGTATCATAGAATTATTGTTCTGGCAACAAGCCCCCACAAACATTTTTAAAAAACTATTCTGGTGAACTTACAGGTCTCAGGAAAATCTTACAGAATTAGAAAAAAATTTAGTCCCTACAATTTGTCTTAAAAACTATTAAGTGATAAATGTGCTTTTAAGATGGTTACGTTTCGTGTAATGTTGCTGTGAAAAAAATCATGTCAATTTCTGTTTGCTGTTGTTTTGGTTAAAACAACGTTAAAATCGTTAAAAACTCAATCTTTGTGACAAGAATGGTAGAACCACAAAAGCAGTGCAATTTTGTCATCATTTCACGACGTATTTCAAACATACTACGTGTTTCCTATATTGTTCCTTCTATTACGTATCTTTAAGAGCACGTATATCTAGACAATCAGCAAACCAAGTTTGACGGATCTGCACTGTTTCTATTTGTTAACATTAGAGCGTTAACATCGAACATTAAGCGAAGCTTCGAAACCAGGTACCATAAGATCAATAATAAAACTATTCACTGAAATCAACATTCTTTTAATCATACCATCACCAGTGAACATGGAGAAATTTATAGTCAAATTAGAGCGTTGCTGTACTGACCACGATAATGAGGTTCATACCCAGGAACTGTCTGAGCTCTTCTTCCACCGTGCTTCGGCAGGAAGTAAAGCCGTTAGTCCCGCCAACCAGGCCATCACCTCTGGTTGTCGTTACAATATTATTGCTGTGAGTGAAAGTTTAAAGATTCGTCTATCAACCACGGAGAAAAGAAAAAAGGGCCTAATTGTACCAATCATGTTACCATAAAAAAATTAAATGTTAAAAACAAAAAAAAATATTTGAAAACTTTAAACTGCGTTCATCAACAATAGAAAAACAACAGTTTTTAATTTCATTCTTTATCCTGTTCATTATTTTTGTTTATCTTTCATTAGATTTTTCAGTTGCTTCTTTTCTTTAATTCCTCTTTTAATTTTTACTTTATCATACATAGTATGATAAAGTATTGTAATTGTGCCGAAAAAAAATTGAGATGTTAGCGCAAATATGTCCTTTTGGGTCCCCTGAACATTTCTGACCCAGGCACAAAAAAATGTCTGTGTGTGTGTATGTGTGTGTATGTGTGTGTGTGTGTGTGTGCACCCGTTTTTTGTGGCGACGATTGCGTGGAAACTACTAAAGGTATCGGGACAAAACTTCATATTTAGAAGTTTCATGACCAAAAGCTTTTCAGCTCTAAAGCCTCAATTACGTTGAGCGAGTTTACAAGCTGCTAGTTGGCGAGGTTAGAAGCGAGCGTGTCGGCTAGTGGGATAGTGTTGATGACACACAAAACTGTCCACTCGCTCAGTATCCAACTAGCTAGCTAGTAAACCACGTGTCATAAATACGTTGTTGTATTTTCTGTCATCTCCTGAATATCGCTGGGCGTTAATATGATGTGGAACGCAAATAATATTGTGGAATTTCTTAATGTCTACCAGCAGTACCCTTTGTTATGGGATATAAAAGACAAAGCTCAACTTTTACAATTTTAGTCACACTGCGTTGTCTTTTCTAACATCCTATTTTGCCGACAGATATGAATTTGTGGAGATCTGTAAACAAAAGTCTGAACTACGCTACATCAAGTCCGGCGCTTTTCAAGGATCGGTAATGGGTACCCTTTTTTTTCTTATATTTGTCAATGACGTTGGGCAACATATTGCGGAGAGGGATTTGATTTTGTTTGCTGATGATACTACTTCAATGAATTTTGGCGATACTCTCGAGTCGGTTCTGATGGGGACGTCGCGGATCCGGGGAGACCTTGAACAATGGTTCAGCTCAAATAAGCTCCTTAAACAGAGACAAGACCCAGACTATGTTGTTTGCAACACGTTCAATGATTGGCCATGAAAACCCTGAAAAAGTCAAATTACTGGGTGTTTTACTAGATCCCGGACTGACATGGTTTCACCATTGCAACATGGTGGCAAAAAAAAATGTCCTCTTTAGTATTTCTTTTCCGTAACCTGGTGTCGACTGTCTCCCGTGAGGTATTGATTGCCGCGTATCATGGTCTCTTTGAGTCCGTGATGTCTTATAGTATTCTGGTGTGGGGTCACTCGGCATCGTCCAAAAGGATCTTTGGTTTGCAGCGAAGGGCGGTCCGAGTTTTGTGTGGCAGGCGTTACAGGGATGATACGAGACCGCTGTTCAAAGAACTGGGCATATTAACCTATCCCAGTCTGTACATCTTAAATTGCTTATGTTACATCAAAGCTTTACCCGCCAAGCTTTTCACTCACTGGCGGGTAAATCGTAAAGATTTCAAATTTGTAAATACAATTTCGGATAAGCGCCCACGGAGCAAGGCGCCGTTCGGTTTTATATCATTTGAAATTATTAATTCTTAATGTGTATTTTCTTTAATTAATATATTTGTGTTAATGGTTAATGGAATCTCTTGCAGTTAAACTATTAATTTTATATATAGTATGATAAAGTCACGTGCTTGGCCACATCAGATTTTTTTATTCGTCGCTTAGTGGCCCTAAATCAGTAACCCGTCACATGATTGCTCTCATCGACGTTTTCGATCTCATCGATCAGTCAATACTAAATATAAAAAGATTGACGTTACCTCAGATCGATCTTTTCGATCTAATTAAAAACATTCTCTTTGCCCAGCGTTGCTCATAACTATAATTTCGATATGGCCTGGTTCCTTTCTCGCTCTTGTACATACGTTCCGCATTTTCAAGTAGCCCCGGAATTGACGTTGAAAACGACGTTGAAAGTCGTTGCTAAATAAGAAGAAACAGTAATCAGAAACGTTATTTTCAGAACTAACTTTACCAAAATTTTAGATTCAAAAGCGAACGCACCAATTTCTACGATTTCTATGAATATCCGCGTTTTAAATTGATCGCAAGAAAACGACGACAAAAAGCCACAAATAATCTCAAAATCCGTTACCTAGACTCGACAGAATTGAGTCGGATATTTTTGTATTAACATCAAAGGTACCAAGTTCACTTTAACTTATAATTTGAATGGTAATACCATAACAACATTTCGGTGCAAATATTATTACAAAATTATGAAGTATATTTGTATATTCTTTTTACTGCGTATATTTTCAAGTAGCCCCGTTTTACAGTACTTACGACCCATCTGAGAAGGAGTTTAACTTGCTCTAAGATGCTAAATGAAATTAAAATTATTGTATTCACACAAATTAAAAATTAGGCGTCTTAATCATTCCATAGTAGTTTTATCTACATCTAGAATCGTATATGTTTTCTGATTTAGTAGAAAATATTCAAGCTAACAAATGTCACAAATGCCTCAGTAGCTCAGATGGGAGAGCATTGTGCTAGAAACGCAAAGGCCCTGGTTCAAATCCAGGTTGTGGCTGTAATTTTTGATTTATTTAAAATTTACATCCCGCCTGTATGTCACCATATTATTAACCTGGAAAATTTTACATTCTGTACCGTTAATTTTTTTGTATTGTTTTTAGAATTTTCTAAAGAAATTCCGGAGATTTAAAAAAATCTGATGTGGCCAGGCACATGACTTTATCATACTATATATATAAAATTAATAGTTTAGCTGCATGAGATATTATTTGATCGAGATCGGTTATGTCTGCATTAAAATAAAACTAGTAGAACTAGACAGATATGTCGATTAAAGCTGCGTTCGGATATTGTACTCCGTTGACACCGGGTACACCGTCCAAATGACACGTGTTATTGGGTGTAGAAAGTGTGAAAGTGCGTACCAATTGGTGGCCATGGTTGGTAATGGCGGTGGTAGCAGACGAAATTATAGTGTTTCTCACATATCGTGATGGTGACACATATTAGTTTGCATGTACATAAACTTGAGTCACTAGCAAAATCTATTAGAAATACTATAATGGCGACTACCACTGCCATTAGCACTAATGGAAACGCACCTTAACGATGTACAATATCCGAACGCAGCTTGTATTGACAGTAGTATTGTCAAAGCATTAGCGTTTGACACTATCTACACCGTCATTAAAATCACATCTGACATTTAATCTGACATATCCTGGCTACTAGTTTTAATGCAGTACGACCGCTCTCGATGAAATAGAATTTGCTCATGCAGCTAAAGTATTGATTGTACCTAAAAATGTCATAGTCATAAATTATTCAGAATTTCCTCTAGTTTAATTTATTATTTAACTATTTCGACGAAATTCCAGAAATGCCGGCTTATTTACAAAATCTGTCAAAAATGCTAAGACTAAACCTCCAGTTCCTTTGGGCCCTTTTTAACAGAAAGCTTTTCAGCTCTAAGTTTGGCAATGAAACTTCTAAATATGAAGTTTCGTTCCGATACCTTTAGTAGTTTCTCCGGAATCGTCGCCACAAAAAACGGGTACACACACACACACACACACCCACATCCACACACACACACAGACATTTTTTTGTACCTTGGTCAAAAATGTTCAGGGGACCCAAAAAGGCATATTTCCGCAAAAATCTCAAAATTTTTTTTGGCACGATTACAATACTTTACATACTGCGTATGATAAAGTAAAAAATCTGATGTGGCCAGGCACATGACTTTATCATACTATATATAAAATTAATAGTTTAGCTGCATGAGATTCTATTTGATCGAGATCGGCTATGTCTGCATTAAAATAAAACTAGTAGAACTAGACAAATATCTCGATTAAAGCTGCGTTCGGATATTGTACTCCGTTGACAGCGGGTACACCGTCCAAATGACACTTACGTGTTATTGGGTGTAAAAAGTGTAACAGTGTTCAATATCCGAACGCAGCCTATATTGACAGTAGCATTTTCAAGACATTAGCGTTTGACACTAGCTACTGTCATTAGAATCAAAATAATCTGACATATCCTGGCTACTAGTTTTAAAGCAGTACGCCCGATCTCGATGAAATAGAATTTGCTCATGCGGCTAAACTATAAATTCTACCAAAAAATGTCATATACATAAATTATGGAAAATTTCCTCTCCTTTAATTTATTATTTAACTATTTTGACGACATTACACAAATAGCGGCTCATTTGCAAAATCTTCGAAAAATGCTATGAGTAAACCACCAGTTCCTTTGGACCCTTTTCAACAGAAAGCTTTTCAGCTCTAAGTTTGGTTATAAAACTTCTAAATATGAAGTTTCGTCCCGATACCATTAGTAGTTTCTCCGGAATCGTCTCCACAAAAAAGGGTACACACACACACACATACACACACACACACACAGACATTTTTTTGTACCTTGGTAAAAAATGTTCAGGGGACCCAAAAAGACATATTTCCGCTAAAATCTCAAAAAATTTTTTTGGCATGATTACAATACTTTACATACTGCGTATGATAAAGTAAAAAATACTATTTGATTTATAGCAAATTTAACAGTTTCTTGTTTTTCGACGAGCCTGAATGTAAAATCAAAATTCTGACTGTTGCTATGGACTTTTTAGAGAACCCTAAACTCCTTATAAATAATAACTTTTCCTCGAGAAATAAAAATGTAGGTCAATTTTTTTAGTTCATCTGGAAACATATCTTTAATCTATCTTTCTCCATAGAAATAAATTTCGGTTGATCTGTATGCTATATGTTATTTGACTCAAACAAAATACAACTAATTTTTTTTTATAATTCAAGCAAAATGGGCAGGCATTTGCCAAACTGGTAGGGCCCAGTCACCGATCGATTTGGTAGAATTAGAATCCAGGGATTTCATCTATCCGACCTTCATTTTCAGAAACTACGACCATCAGTATGCAGGAACTGTCATGAACAATGGTCATTCGAGTAAGTTTACCATCACATTCCTTCGACATAACATATCTAACCTCAATCATGCCTCAGTTGCCATAAACCTCTCTCCATCGAATGGCACAATGCCAACAATGAGCGGTGGTGGTCTACCAAGTACCTACATCTTGCATCACATCCACTTCCATTGGCAATCAGAACATACACTCAATGGCCGGAGGTATTTGTTACTCTGTTGAGTTTGTAATGTTTTACTATTAAAATTGTAGCTTTCCTCTTGAGATGCACCTGGTCCACTACTCTGAGATGTATCACAATTTAAAACATGCCATGGATAATGGAGGAATCGCTGTATTGGGTGTCTTCTTTGAAGTAAGTTTTACCATTAGGTAGTGCTATAAGTAAAATATACTTTTGGGTTCACTAGCTCACAATGGACGATGACTACGGCATTATACCGCTTATGGAGGTAATAGATAAGGTGACGAGGTCACCAAAAGTGGAGATAGGCTTGGGTAGATCAATTTCACCAAGAAGTTTCTTACCGAGGAACACGGCTGATTACTTCAGATACCAAGGCTCATTGACCACTCCCATGTGCAATGAAGGGGTCATTTGGACTGTCTTTCTGAACCCTTTGCCAATTTCTTATCATCAAGTAAGGTTTAGATGGTCTTTTCCAATTTTGTGTTTAATTATTTTTTTTTCAGATTGCTCGTATTGAGGATACTTGGTCGGAAGACGGACCATTGACGTTAAACTTTAGGCCAGTGCAACCATTAAATGGAAGGGTTGTACAACTTCGCCAGTCACCAAGCAGATACCGATATCCCGATACCGATAATGGAAATATCAGAAAAACTCCTATTAGTTTAGTTCTTACTGTATTAATTAGTTTTATTGTATTTATGTATTAGGTAATGTATATAATTGTGATTGAATTAATATAAAGCGTGTGAAAATTGTTTGTTAAAAATGTTACTCGTAACATTATGATCCACATTCAAAAATTCAATAGTCTAGACTCAATAGTCTTCAAATCTGAAACTTCGCAATTAGAAAAAAGTGGTTTCCTTTGATTCTTTTATTGTGCTAAGCAGCTTGATACCAAAATAGTTTCTTTTGCATTAGTAGTACCTAGGGTTGCAGATGAAAATTACGTGTTTATTTTTATACGACAAAATCTTATAATGAACCATAGTTGAGCAACTTGTAATGTAAGTACTTAAGTACCACATTTTCGACGTTCATAATGTTATATCGATGATTTGAAATTATATAGTGTGTCAAGGAAAGTTTGCATCACATGGAAAATTTCTTTATTATCAATTTCTCAGAAAATGTTATTCTTCATAAAAAATGGCGGCGGGTCTAAAACCAAAACTTTAACCATCAGATCTTATCATTTATGTACCTTCAAGATAGATAGATAACTAACTCATTTATTTCTCAGAAAATGTTATTCTTCATAAAAAATGGCGGCGGGTCTAAAACCAAAAATTTAACATTTATATACCTTCAAGATAGATAGATACTAACTCATTTATTTCGTATGGTCTCCCACGACGAGCTGCCATTAGAAGTATATGGAGAACCAAATGAAATGAGAGATTGACAATTTGTGGACTTATATTGTTGGACACAATCGTCTCAACTAAAATATTTTGATTTTTCGGTTACTTCCGGTTACACCGGAAATGATGTCAACTTTTATATTTCAAATGGAACACCCTGTATTGTATCTCATTTTTGAAATCATCATTAAATTTTAGATCAATTTTATGTTATATTCCCTATACCTATGTGTCCTTTTTGAGATATTCTATTTTAAAAAAAAATGACAGTTGCACGGTTACTTTCAATATGTACTTATAAATTATCCCCTGTGACCGTTGGAAAAAAAGTTGTCCGGCAAAATTAGTGTGGAGGTAACATGTTATCGACATATCGGTAGAATTCTTCTTACAGGGTGTTCAAATTATAAGATCAAACTTGAATTCGAGAAAAGTACTAAAAGTCCATTTTTTCAAATGGCAACCCTAACATATGAATACATTTCTCAATTCTATGGAAAATTTTAGATTAACTTTGTGTACAATGTCCGATACCTAAAATGTACTTGTACCTACTGAAATTGATTTTTAAACATCACAATAGAAATTGCAAACATTGCCAAATCTAGATTGCGTTTGAAAACAACTGAACAAATACGAATAAACAGAATTTTATTAAACAAGTTTTTTAGGTCATTTTTCATTATAATTAATTTAGTATTTATAAAATTATAAGCCTACAATAAAACACAATATTAAAAATAGAACAAAATCGTAAAATAAATTTAAAAAAACTGCTTAATTCTAGTTCAGTAACTGTTAAAAAACGTTGCCGTTTTCCGCTAAACATGCTTCAATTCTTTTTAACATATTATTGTTGGTGGCGTCCCTGATAGAGTTCGCACATCACCCTTTGAAAGCAGCTCGAACTCTATCTTTAATATGAAACTTTGAAATAGTTATTACATAAATAGTTAATAATCTTTAATGTTCTCTTTATCAGTTATTTGGTCCTCAATAATTGGGTGGCTTCAAATGGACGGTGTTTCAGCGCACACAACTGTTGCAGTAAGAGGCTTGCTTAACGAGATATTCGACGATCGGTAGATTTCGCTTAATGGGCCAAAAAAATATCCACCGCGTTCCCCCTACTTGACGCCAATGGATTTTTTCATTTCTGGAGCTATTAAAGACGTAGTTCATGAGGACCCAATAATTGATAAGGAGAACATAAAAGATAGAGCTGCTTTCAATGGGGTATGGGCTGAACTCAATCAGGGACGCCACCAACAATAATATGTTAAAAAGAATTGAAGCATGTTTAGCGGAAAACGGCAACGTTTTTTAACAGTTACTGAAATAGAATTAAGCAGTTTTTTTTAATTTACTTTACGATTTTGTTTTATTTTTAATATTGTGTTTAATATTTTATTGCAGCCTTATAATTTTATAAATACTAAATTAATTATAATGAAAAACGTCCTAAAAAGATGTTCCATAAAGTTCTGCTTATTCGAAATTGTTCAGTTGTTTTCAAGCGCAATCTAGATTTGGCAATGTTTTCAATTTCTTCTGTGAATTTAATGAAGATTTCAAAAATGCGATAAAATACAGTGTAACCGGAAGTAACCGAAAACTCAAAATATTTTAGTTGAGACGATCGTGTCCAACAAAGTCCACAAATTTGCAATCTCTCATTTCATTTGGTTCCCCACTTCTAATAGCAGCTCGTCGTGGGAGACCCTGTATAATGCACACCATCTCACAATAAAGCACAATGCAAAATGAAAAGCGTCAAAAAAGGTTTTTTACAACAAAAATGCACTTGAGTAACATACTCTCATAAATTATAAGGTTCTAAGGCCTCTAACAATTGCCTTGTTTCCCGTTTTACCCACACCATCCAGGTAAATACGGAACGCAATAAATATATTTTTTTTAATTAATGGAATTAAATGATTTGTTTGTGTATGTTGCAAAGTGAAGTTCCAATAGTTTCATATAATACATACAATCAATTCCGCTTAATCGGGACACATCGGGACAAGTACATTTTGTCCCGATTAAGCGGCTAGCCCAATTATCCGAAGTTCCAAAAATACAGGATTATTTTTTTTAATGTTTTATTTAATAAATTAAAAAACGCATTCTTGTTCACACATCCTGTATATTTTCAAAATGACACTCCAATAAAAATTCTACCACAGATGAAATAAAGAATAATGAAGTTAAAATCAATCAAGTTACTATGTGTCAACATCACCCTGTATAGCGTAGATATTTTTACATCAGTATAAACCTAATGGTTCAGTGTTATCCGAAATCGTCTAAATACAGAATTTACATGGTGGTGGAAGATTTTAAATCTTCATAATTCTAAAGTGTAGCATTTAAGCGTTTATGGGCCGATATATCAGTTCTCATCGGTGCCTGTTTTTCAATTCCTAGCGATTAAACGGAATATTGTCGACTATTGTCCCGATTGAACGGAATATTGTCCCGACAAAGCGGAATATATTTGTGTTATTTGCTCGGTTTTGTTTCCGTTCTTTAGAATTTGTCGCTAATAAGGTATCCCAATTAAAGAATTGACTGTATACATACCTACTTGACGGTAGCATATACCGAAGAATATAGATGTATATATAGATATAGATGTAAAGTAAAACACTTTTACTTTCATTACCGACAAATGTTATTTGCAAAGGCTGTTTAGAAATAAAAATTATATTTCAATTTTAAATGACAGCCACCTATGTAGATTTTTTTAATGTTGGTAGGTACTACTGATTCTATGAACTCTTTCGATTCTATGGATTAACAATTTGGTTAAATTTCAATGTAATATGCGATTTTCTTGATGCAAAGTTGATATATTACCACGTATATAAAAACATGGAATTACTAATGCCCCTTCATGTCCCTTAATTAGGCTTACCATAATTATCAAATTCCAAACCGGGAGAGGAATGACGTTCGAGCAGACATAAAATAATTATGTAAGTATTCTATTAAACGAATACGGTACTTTTGTAACAAAAGAACAGAAACAGGTATGTATAATTACTTATTGAACCACTCCTATTTTTGAATAGTGTACTTTTCTAAATATAACGATTATTATTTAATGAAAATTAGAAAAAATAATATTATCTGTTTTATCCATTGCATAAAATTTGAGATGCCAACATTTATTTTGTAGAACAATAAATGAAGTCAAATTAGACTATCGTTGGAAATACTCGGACTTACTCTAACGCGGAGGAAGAAATTTATGGGGATATTAACTACGATGGCGAACATGAAGAATAAAATAAGATGGCGTTTCCAAAATATTTTTGTGGAAACAATGGAAAATGTAATATTTCCACCGAGAATTTGAAGTTCGAGACTTATACGCATTGACCTGAGAGGGCTTGACATGTGCACTCTTGACAATCGTACTGAAATAATTATTATTTATTCAATTTACAGTTATCCATTTATTTAATTATTTATTCTTATGAAAGTATTACTGACACTGGGACATAAAGTCATAGTAGCAGTTTACAATGGCTGTAAGTTGTTGCATGAACAGAAGTATTACTACATTTGTGAGATTGTTGAATTTCGACCAACAAGATTGTCGACCAATCTGGATATTTAATATTAATTTAGGAATTATTGTGTATTATTATTGTTGTCTCAAATGACAAATTATATGCTTAATAACTTTTTAGCTGTTGTCGATCTTTCGAAGTAAGTCAAGATATATGGGGTGTTCCAATTAAAATTCTTAAACTATTTGACATTATTTAGCAAATGTCACTTTGTTCGGGATAAGTCATATTATCGCAAATCAATAATAACTGTCAAAAAGTGCGAAAAACAACTATCCAAAATGAGTTCCTTTGTTTTATCCTTGTTAGTTACCCCAGAAAGATTTTTTGAAGAATGCTTGTTTTTGATTTTAATTTCACAATATCTCAGAAAAAGTTAACAAAAGCCTAATATAAGTTGATGTCTAAATAATTAGGATAAAAATCTGACTGAAAATTGCAATAATATACCTAGTGTTCCATTTAAGCAAACATAAGTATGTGTTGTTGGTAAGTGGTTGTGGTATATAGTGTAAACATCAACATATTTTCTTGCTGTAGAGCGTATGACTGACTGCAACTTGTATGTATGGAAAAAAAGTAAATTTGATTTCTTAAGCCCATTAATATACTTTGTTTATAGCGTGGGACACCCAGTACATAATATTCTAAAATTGCAATAATATACCTAGTGTTCCATTTAAGCAAACATAAGTATGTGTTGTTGGTAAGTGGTTGTGGTATATAGTGTAAACATCAACATATTTTCTTGCTGTAGAGCGTATGACTGACTGCAACTTGTATGTATGGAAAAAAAGTAAATTTGATTTCTTAAGCCCATTAATATACTTTGTTTATAGCGTGGGACACCCAGTACATAATATTCTAAAATCAATACCAAAGGACTATACAACCTCCATTATACAACTTTATTTCGACTAATGGTAGAAAATTATGCAGTCATTTTTGGAAAAGTTATAAATATTTTGCTAAACCAGAACACCGAAATGTATATTCCATGTTCAAATGAAGACACCTCAGTAGTTTGCCTCGGAGCATTCATGTACGACTAACCGAACTAATAAGCTACAGTTTTGTGTATGATAGAAAGTTATTCAAACATTTTTTTAAAAAATATAACATTTTATTTACGTAGCCAACTAAAATATAAATTTCCTCCAGTCGGTGCTCTACATAATATTGTCATATGGATGTTTTTCATCTACAATTTCGTTTAGCAGAGAAATGATAAACAATTATTGTAAAAGTTATAAACATTTCTCTGTAACAGAGGTACATTCGTTCTATAAATTCGAAATTGTGGAATTGCGTTGAAATAATGTTACAATCATTAATCGATTAGTCACTATTTAACACTTTGTTGCTGATAACCTTCAAATCATGATAATGTGTATCTTTCTCATAAAAGGCAGCATCAAAAGCATGAGGGCAGTTTTCTTGACAGAGAAAATTTGATTTGCGCTCTTTGTACATTTCTAAAATATTTCAACTTTGCTGACAACTAAGATAGAAATCTGTGATAGTATGTTAAGAATGTTAACCGGGACATAATACCAAACCGCCCGGGACACCGGGGCCGATGTCTCAAACCGGGACTGTCCCAGTCATGCCGGGACGTATGGTGAGCCTACCCTTAATGCCTTAATAACAAAATCACCCCTTTTATTTAGTTACTATTGGGTGAATGGTGATAATGAGTACATTAATAACATTAATCTATAAACTATTCATTTATTTTATTTCTAGTGTAATTATTTACAAACAAACATACACCTCTTGCCACTCCGATATGGTTTGAGCAACATTAAGATAAACCGATGATGCAACATTCACTGCCTAAGTAACTTATTCTTCCCAAAACTGGGCATCAATTTTGGTTAGTACTGAATGCTCCTTTGAACTGAATAAGGACAATAATGTAGCCGGTTAATAAATTCATAAATGTGAACAAAGTGGAATGGTCCAACGTGAAGAATCCTCCAGCTGTGAAAACAGGATGTCTTTTCGTGGCTTGGTGCACTAAAACGATAACACTTCTTCTAAGGTTGTTGGATTCCTTGGTTTGAAAGGTTCCATCTCTCTGGAGCAACGAATATGCCAATGACGCAGTCCTACTTCCTTCAGCTGTTGTCTTGTAGCATATATTAGCCAATATAACGGCACCAGCCTAAAATATTCTTTAAGCATAGATCCAAAATTTAAGTTTTTTTGACTTACCACGCCAAACATCATATACATAACACCCCAAATGATGTATCTTCTGACAAAGTATGGAAGAGCCCACGTCAGAGGAACGTTGAACGCAATTAAGAATATAGCAATTAAATAAATGTATATTGCAAAGAAGGTGTCTCCAAAAATAGTATTGACTATTTTGACTGTTTCAAGCAAAGCGCTATAAAACCTCCTAACGTCATTTACTGTAACTAATATTCTTTGAGCATCGTTACGATCAATTATGCAATCGTTCTCCTCAAAGGCGCTGTCCTTTGTTAATATAAGCATTATATTGTTAATGCCTTTAGCACAATCGTACACCTCGAATACGAAACAATATAGCAACAATATAATCGTTGTTAATCTAACACGTAATAGGTTCTCTACAAGATAGTATTGATACTCGTCAGGTGTATATGAGATCAGTTGAACGTAAGTATCAGTTGTAGCTAACATTATCATGAAGACGTAAAGTTTATGAATGTTTTTCTGCTGAGTTACTTTAACGTATACTTCAATCATTTTTCGTAACTTGTATAAAGTTCTCACAAATTGTAAATATTCTTTTCTGAGTGCGAACATTTTATACGTGATGATCAAGTTGGTGATTGTTAACAAGTATAATGCTAGAGATTCGGTTATTATGGTTGTTGTAACTTCCGATTGATATCTGCCATTAATTCTGCCGTACATTTGATGTGCATAACCAGCTGTTATTATTACTGTAGCTATAATCATCAGAGAGTAGGATAAAGCTTTACATAAGTACTTTTTCTTCCAGTAAAGTGGGAGAACACCGAAAATTCGGGCACTCACTAGTACAACTTTTGGAAGTTCCATTATTTACTGATATATTTACTGAACGATTCACCTATTCACCTATTATCTGAAATAAATCGAATGATGAATGAACCGTTAACTTAAACTGCACTCACCGTGGTACTTACTATTTAGAATGAAATGAGTTACTATCACGACATGAAGATAATCTAAGCCAAAATAATTAATGCTTTATAAGTGCTTTATAAATTGTTATAATTATTATAATCAATAAGCATTTTACTAACACAGGCTATACGGGTCTCTGAATACTTTCTTTTTGTATGTAAAAGTAATGATTGGTTGTTATGTAGATAATAATCAGATGTAGATCCATTTTGCAAAATCAAATAAATAAAACAAGGAAGGCCTCTTTACTTTTTGCAACAAAGAGGCCTTCCTGGTTTTATTATATAGATACTGTATAATAATGATAATATACATAACGTTAATTTTATTTAAACAGGCTGCAGAAGCAGTTCTACTTATTCTTGTAAAAAATCACCGCTATGAATGGTTTAATGTTTCACACCTTCACACTTATCAACTGGCTCTCGCTGAGGCGAGTGGAAATTTGTGAGTGGAAATTCGCAATGTTTTCAATACATTGACGTTCCTGTCGTTTCAATATTGTAGGCGATTGGTAGGTACCGATAGTTTCATGTTTGTTTGGGATCATCACTGCTTTTCAAACTTATTTTGGCGCTGTCAATAAACAGCTCATGAGACTACGTCATGAGTTTTTCGACGTAGGCGTCGTTGAAGTATGCAGATGTTTGCTCCTCATACACAACAAAAAATTTTTGCAATGTTGCTTGGCGATGATTAATATGATGCCTAATATGCCAACAGATTGTTTGAATTTAGAAATCCAGCCAATTTTTACCACTTAAGTAAAAGGTTTAACTACGCAACGATGGACACAATTTTGAGTAACCAAAATTAAAAAAGGAGACGCGGACCGCTTGGGCTAGAATTTCATGTTGCACAGTTAGACCAGGCAATAGAGCAGAAAATGACTAATTTCGTGAAAAAAATACTAGCAGGAAGCCGACGGTCCCAGGTCACGTGGAACAGTCCGTAGATGTATTGTGATGTGTTTCCTACTCGCAAATATCATTTCTTAATTTGTTATAAACAAAAAACCTCAAAAAAACGTGTTTTTTTCGTATTTCGCTTGTAAAAGCTGAACCGATGGAGCAATCCTGATGTTTCGACGAATTATAGAGAATGAAAAGACCTGCCTGGACTCGATTGAATTAATATTAACGGAGGAAATTCGGAAAAACCGGAAAAATCTGCGTTTTTTCAAAAATTCATAACTCCGCCATTTTCCAAGCTGTAGCGGAGGCTTTCCGCGTGAAAGTAGCGATTGATGGGTACTTTGACTGTGGACAACCCAGGCGCTTTTCGATGATTAGTTTTTGCACAATTGCGATTTGAATATTTTTATGCAATATGTTTCGGCGAGCCTGGATGCGTCGGAGGTGGTCCGATTTTATTTTTTTTTACATATTTCGAAAGTAGAAGTATTGTGCTACAAAACGTCTATTCTGATTTTGCGTTGAAATGTTGCGAAATAGGTGAAAAATGCTTGCAAACATGACCGAAAACTGCCGCGCGCTCCAAACCGGTGTTTTTGAGAACAGCATTCATAAACGGTTTATTTTAGGACCAGATATTAAGATTGTCGAATATTCGAATATCATTTATATCATTAAAATAGCTGTACCTTTATCCTATCTACAATATTCTTTCGGATATTTCTGAATTACTAGCTATGTTTTTAATAAATTCCTATGTCAAATAAAGTGTTGATATAGTCAAATTCGGTTAGCTTTTACGACAATAATATGGAATTGAATTGGGAACGATTACTAGAGATACTAAGTATTTTTAACATGTAGAAAAACTACTTCAATTACAATTAAAATGGTATTTTAGTTGTAGTTATAGTCTATAGACAGTTGTCGGTGCCCCGTACACTGGGTTCCTGGCCACCAATATTTTTGGACCCACTCCGCCACTTTACACCACTGATATGTTAGAAAAAAGACACGCTATGAGGACATTTTTCATATACATACATAAATTATGCTGCACAGAATCACTACTTACCACTTTTATCTTTTATATTATTACTTTCCGAAGAAGCCAATAAATTTGGCTTAAAATTTTTGTTTTCTGACTTTCAGTAGAGATAACTATTATATTCAGTATTTGTGTGCATTCATTTAACACTAGTTATAGCTTGTTGTTGTTGTTATGTATATCAGTATATAAATTGTTCTTTGTTAAAATACCTACGTATTTATATAATAAGAGGCATATTCTATGAATTCTTCCTAATCTAGGGTTTGACAATTTGGTTAAATTTTATTTGCGATTTGATAAGATTGCTAATGTTAATATGTATCGCAAAATTGTTCATTTTCCTGATGTTAAGTTGAAATATAACCCTGTAGATAAAAACATAGAATAAATAATGCCCCGTGATGCCCCTTAATGTCTTTTGTTCAGTTAGTATTGGTCAATGGTGATTATGAGAACATTCATAACACTAATCTATAAACCATTCAAGTTTATTTTTTGTGTAATTATTTAACAGACACCCTCACACCACTCCCATTTGGTTTGAGGATACGTTAGAAGAGGAAAGCTTAAATGGAAAATAAGATAAAGCGATGATGCAACATCCACTGCCTGAGTAACTTATACTTCCCAAAACTGTGCATCAAGTTTGGTTAGTACTGAATGCTCCTTTGAACTGAATTAGCACAATAACGTAACCGGTTAATAAATTCATAAAAGTGAACAGAGTGGAATGGTCCAACGTGAAGAATCCTCCAGCTGTGAAGACAGGATGTCTTTTCGTGGCTTGGTGTACTAAAACGATAACACTTCTTCTAAGATCATCGGTTCCCTTCGACTGAAAGGTTTCATCTCTCTGAAGCAACGAATATGCCAATGACGCAGTCCTAATTCCTTCAGCTGTTGTCTTATAGCATATATTAGCCAATATTACAGCACCAGCCTAAAATATGATGTAAGCATAGGTCCAAGATTTAAGTTTTTTTAATTTACCACGCCAAACATCATATACATAACACCCCAAATGATGTATCGTCTGACATAGTATGGAAGAGCCCACGTCAGAGGAACGTTGAACGCAATCAAGAATATAGCGATTAAATAAATGTATATTGCAAAGAAGGTGTCTCCAAAAATAGTATTGATTGTTTTGACTGTCTCTAGCAAAACGCCATAAAACTTTCTAACATCATTTACTGTAACTAATATTCTTTCAGCATGCGTAGCATCATTTATGCAATCGTTCTCCTTAAAAGCGCTGTCATTTGTTATTATAAGCATTATATTGTTAATGCCTTTAGCACAATCGTACACCTCGAATACGAAACAGTATAGCAACAATATAATCGTTGATAATCTTACACGTAGTAGGTTCTCTACAAGATAGTATTGATACTCGTCAGCTGTATATGTGTACAGTTGCACTGCAGCGTCAGTTACTGCTAAGAATGCCATGATACCATAAAGCTTATGAACGTTTTTCTTCTGCTTTACTTTGACGTACACTTCAATCATTTTTCGTAACTTGTACAAAATTCTCACAAAATCTAAATATTCTTTTCTGAGTGCGAACATTTTATACGTGATGATCAAGTTGGTGATTGTTAATAAATATAATGCCAGAGATTCGGTTATTATGGTTGTTGTAACTTGGGATTGATATCTGCCATTAATTCTGCCGTACATTTGATGTGCATAACCAGCTGTTATTATTACTGTAGCTATAATCATTAGAGAGTAGGATAACGCTTTACATAAGTACTTTTTCTTCCAGTAAAGTGGGAGAACACCCAAAATTCGGGCACTCACTAGTACAACTTTTGGAAGTTCCATTATTTACTAACATATGACCGATATGTTGTTATTATCTGAAATAAATGATATTGTGAATGAAACATTAACTTAAATTGCACTCATCGTAGACTATTTAGAATTAAATGGGTAGGTACTGCAGTCATCGTGATACTTACTAGTTAGAATTAAATGAGTTGGAATCACGATATGAAGATAATGTAAGCCAAAATTACAAATAATTTCTTTATAAATTATTATAATGAATGAACAAAGCTACGTATTTGACAAAAACTGTGTATTTAATCCTGGTGCATATGTGCTCCTTCGGGGTTAGTAATTTCAGTTTCAGAGACACTTTGTACACTAAAATCACATTGAGTGACATCAAAATTTTACTTCAACCCAAGTTTTACACTTTATAAATCATTGTTTAGTCATATATTCAACATATAAAGGATGTGGTTTAGTTATTCTAAAGACACAACTAAGGGAATATACTTTTATTTATTACAACAATTAACTGTAGTAGACATAGACTCCAAGCACATAAAAATATTCTCAATTTTCAGTAGCTGTCCAAGATTTCTCCTCCATGCTCACTACTATAGCTTGCTCTATCTTCTCCTGCAACCAAGCTAGTATCTCCTTGTGACCAGTTAAGACCAGCTTATCCTCGGAAGTAACAAAATTAAAATCACCCTACAAAATCACCATGTACAGAAATAGAATCTATTTACGTGGAGATTTATCTACCTGTCTAATATTGAATATCAGTTGGTTGGAGACTACTTGCGGTACAGAGACTACTTCATCCAAGTCCAAAGTCCACTCCAATTCCCAAGAACCCCACATCCTACACTTATTTAGGCGGATAATGTGCTCCAAGCTTACGATTATAATCGATTTTCCGATTCTGTCCAAAGCGCAGTGCGCCCAGTACGTGTCACCCTTAAATCTATTGTTGCCAACTGTCTCCAAGAGGTACTCACCCATGGATTCGTATATCGAGAAAGGTTTAAGACCCTGAAAGAAGAAATCATTGAATATCTCACCTATTCTGTCTTCAAATCTTACCAGGTGATTGTTATAATATCTCGCTAATCTCTGGTGTATTCTAACTGGTTCTCCAAGGCTTGCAGCTCTCCTAAGAGCTTCCACCGCCACCTGAACGCAATTGGTCTTATCGTCAGGATGGCGAGTTATCAAAGAGTGCAAAGCCTTTCCTGTACTCTTGAAGAATATCTCCCCGTCGCATTGTAATCCTCCTGCAAATAGAACTAAGATATCTTCAGTGGTTCAATCAAAATCTTCAGTTACCACTTTGATTCCTGATGATGATCTGTTCTAGCGCCATGATCACTCCTGGGTTGAAATTCTTGGACCACGACGTGATGCATTTAGGAACAAAACCTGGCTTATGGTACGAATTGAGTCTCCGGATCCTTTGGATGTTTTCCATATTCTGATTGGCGAAGATGTCAGTTATGCATTGCTCCAAAGCAGCTGAGGACATGTTTACGTGCCCTAGGTAACATCTACATCCGAATAAAATAACGGACGAAGTTTTATCAAATTCATTTGGCAACTTCTAGAACAAGGGACAAATTAATATTATAAAAGAGCCTACTGGGTCGATTGATGACTAACATTGGCTGGCACCGCTTGGATGGCGTATGGATTGACCAAGACGTGTTGTCCTAGTACTTGAGAGTAGTATTGCTGTAAGAATTGAGTAGAAAAGTGGTTAAACATATCTTCGAGGATCCCATAGAAGCCTTTCCTCACATCGATCATCTCCATTGGAGATATCCTACGAAAGAACATCGAAATTATCTCAACCTATTACAGATTTACAATAATTACTTATGCCTAACTCCTTCCGCTGGCATATACGGAGCCAAATTCGCTGGAAACATGAAATCAAGCAACTTTGTGAATGGGTATCCACAACCAATCACATAACCTTGATTTTTATGCGAAATATTCATCTGAATTCCAATTGGAGACATGCTTAGGCTCTCTATAACGGTGTTATAACTCTCAGGTTCCTTCTGGTATAAAGTTACCGGTAAACGAATCAAACCCAGATCGTTCCTAAACAAAACTGACTCTTCAGCATTCCATTTCCTATGATCAGTTAACAACTTTGATAATTCAATGATTAAACCACTCTCTAGGTTCACGTAGAAGTCTTCAGAGATCAGCTGAATGCTTTTGTAGACGTTTACAGATTTATTGCATTGTTTAAAACAAGAGAATTCTATCACTGGATTGGCCTTGATCGCCTCGCATGGCATTGGATTCAGAGTTATGGAATCGTTTGAGGTTGGTTGCTTGTTATCAATTTGCGCTGATTGGATTTTGAAACAAAAGTATTGATAATTCTGTGATTTCCTAAATTGAAGGTACAAAGCTGGATTGTAGGTCCTTCTCAATTCAGCGAAGAATGGCTTAAGCATAAACATCTTCTCGAAATCAATATGAACATAGTCTTTTAGTTGACATTTCTTGTAGGGCAGTCTATATTTATCTTCAATCCACGATGCCAATTCCAACGTTAGGGTCTTCCATTTGTGGCCAACGTTGACCTCCCATATTGCTGGAGTGTCCGCCAATGAAAGGTAGAGGTGTTCTTTGTTTGGGTTCTTAGTGGTAAACAAAGAAACACCAATACCAGATAACGAAAGCAAGCATTCGAAGTCGCAGTGTTCCTTGAAGGCAACCTTCAAGATTTCTTCGTAAACTTTGTGGTTCTGGGTGAAGATCAAAGTCCTTCTCAAGCCATCTCTATAGCAGATGTAGTAAATCGTTATTTTATCTCTTCTGACTTTCTTATTCAATGTTGTCTTCACACTGTCGCAACTATCAGAATCCTCACTGCTTGAACTATTGACTTGTACTGACGACTGGGCTCCCGCAGTCACACTATGGAAGCTAATTCTTTCTTCACCATAACTGAAGATAAATGCGTTATTTGGAAATCATCACTGAGGGCTTATGATACATACCAATCTTTCGAAATATCAATATTGAAGCCAACTCCTTTATTATTGTACAGATTCCACAGCAAAATCCTTGATTTAGTAGGATCATCCCAGGTGTACACTAAAGTGTGGTAAGGATTTAATAAGGTCACCTGACCTTGACCGGACTGTTGAATTTTCAAAAACAGATCACCACACATATTTTTCACGTAAGCTGGGGCATCACCGTCTTTATATTCGTTGAAGGAAACTGTGAAACTTGCAGTTTTTCCTCCAGATACGTTTACGCAAATCGCAGACTAAAAAGATAAGAAATAAAGAAAAACTGTGGAGGAAGCTACTGAAACACATACCCCTTTATCCATTCTTAAGACTGTGTGATGATTTGATGATATATAAAATGCTTGAGAGGTCAACTTGCTATCTCGATACTTCACAGACATCTGCATTGATGTGGTTTCTGGCCAAAATGGTATGCACTGATTTGGAGGTAGGTCAATCCACAAATCTGTCTTCTCGTTTTGTTCCATGAATCGCAACATTTTATTCGTGTGGTTAACAATCAAGAAGTTGGGTAGGAAGGTGACAATCTTTGTGAACCTTGGACACATCTGGGATAGTTTTATTGACAATAAAATTGCATACTTCTTTCTTCTTTGATTGTCTTTGCAAACCACTAAACCAGTGGTCCCAGCACACTCTATACCAAAATCGCTGGACCATTCTGATTCGTAGGCTTTCAGGTTCAAGCATTGCTTTCCATGTCTTCGATATGAAAAGAGAAGGATGTCCTCGTTTATTGATTCGTGGACTATGTTGGTTGATGATGCCTTGATGAATAATGGTAGACCAGTTTTGTTTACGATCCAATATGGCGTATAGAAGAATACATTGCAACTACCCTCACGATCTGTCTTCACGTGAATTGTTAAATTCTTGTTACCGTCATCAGATCCGTCGCATGTTAGATGGATAATCTTTTCATCGAGGTGAGTAGTCATATTCAAACAACCGCTCCAAATCTGGTTGGAGTAGGATACCTTGATCGTCAATTTTTGGTCTTTTGATAAATTGAGAGAGTAGATGCTTGACTTTTCTCCAGGTTCGATCTTCATTAGTTGTGTTAAAGCTAAGACCTCAAGTTCTAAGGTGTATGGCAGGAAGTTGTGGAAAATCATAGGTGGTAGTAGGTGGATGATGTAGTTTGGAATTATATTGGAATGGGACGTTTTGGTTTCTATGTTTCTTCGGAGAACTACTCGAAGAGAAAATACTTCCAGGTTTGAGTCACATTTTGTCTTGCAATGGAAATTGTGAGCAGTATCCAACTCCGTTGCGAGATCTTGCCACCATAACCCTGAATCACATGCGTACCGTCCTCTGGAAAAGATAAAAAACCATAATGTATATAGGCAATGAGGAAAAGAAAACACTTACTCTGCGTATGCTGGTTGAATAAACAATTTACAGTGGTAAGCAATATACAGAGGAACATTGTATTGCTCGTGAGGTTCCAACACAGTAATCCTCATGGTAGTCTCGAATGGATTTGTGATGTCTCCAACTGGTTCAAGATTCATCTGCTGCAAAACTGACGGTTGGTATAAAATACTTAAAGCAAAGCAGGTTTCATTCTTTATCTGTAATGGTGAGCTGACCACAACATTACGGCCAAGCTTGTTGATGCTATGCTTAGCCAATAAATAGTAAATTTTATTGGAGGTGTTGCAATGCATTCTTATCAATTTCTCCCAGGATTTCTTCGGGCAGCAAGTCTGAACAGGTTGGAAACCATCGACAAAGATCTTAAGATGGTGCTTATTGATTTTCTCGTATAATAGCGAAGTCGTGCTGATAGGAAACTCCAAACTGGTGTTTGGTTCAAGGTCAAATCCCATCTCCATGTCCAGCTTATTATTGTCATTATCGTAACTAGAAAATTAAAACCAGTTAACTTCAAATTGTCTATTAAAGCCCGTAATGACCTACCTATCTCTATCATCAAGGTCATCATTAAAGTCAGCTGCCATGTAAACACTTTTCGTTGGACTATTCGGACAAGAATCTTGCATTTCAAAAGTTTTCGAGCAAACCAGAGTACTGTTTTCAACAGATTTTGTCCCTTTATTTTCAAATAATTCGACCCTTGTCTGCGGTCCAATATCATTCACAATGTTTATTGATTTATCGTAAGCTATTGACAAGGTTTTGTTGGAATAAATTGTAAATAATTCGTTTAGTACTTTCAGGAAGGTGGGAGTGATTGTGATGTTAAGAACATCTTTGGCATCCACTAAGATATAAGTCGACTTCTTGTAGTTTTTCTGCAGATGATCTGATGATTTAGGTTTTACCTCTTCTTCTGATTCATCCTCGCCATCGCTTGAGTGGTCCGAATCGCTAGCCTCGCTTTCATTCCAGTCCCCTGTGAATAAATCTGATATGGCTGCAGCTAACTTTTCCATTGTTCCGTCTTCGTTTTCTGAATCAGAGTCATCGAGAAATGTGGATAAGCTTGTCTTCACTTTTCTGTTGCTTCTGGTATGGAATGCATTTGTTGGTTGTAGATAGACCATATCATCACCAGATTCCTCTTCGTCTTCAGTGGTTGAGGCCGAAGCAGTCTTCTTGTCTTTAGAGTTAGCCTTCTTAGGTTTGTTCTCGATGTTATTCAGCATTGGTAATGATTTATCTTGAAAGATTTTAATATTTAATTCCCATGGTTTATACTCGTAGTCGTCCATAACTATTGGGTCGATGATTGGTTCCCAGGACTGATTGGTATCATTGAAATAATTGGCTTGAAGTGTGACTTCACATGTCGAGTTCAAAAGCGTGGACCAATCACACATAGTCACTTCCAGAGACGTTTTGATCAACACCACTGGTATTTCTTCTAGCTCCAAAACGACAGTGATGTCAGTTTTTGGTAAAATAAGTATTTCTCGGTATACATGGACCGGAGATTTCAATTCTTCATATTCTTCTTTGCAGACGTATTCTGGAAGGTGTTTGGGTTCCCATAGATCATCAATGTCTTTCTCATGACTTTCTAATTTCTTCAACTTCATACTCTTTGGACTTCCAAGTTCATGTTCTGGTATTTTGAAGTGTTCCACGATATCGTTTAAGATGTCATTTATTGCGTATACGACCCTATTGCATAACTGGACATGGATAGATGAAATACCAGCTGTAACTTTCTCTCCTTTTTCACTACTGAACGTTTTTGACAGCTCTAGATCGCATTGTTTTAAAATAGTGTAAGGTTCCATGGAGTGGACACCAATGTCATAAAATGAGGAATGAAGACCCGACAGTGAAAACACTAAACTTAGTCTGTTGCTGTGTCTTGAATAATCAGATAAAATCTCGGTTTTGGTGATGAAGTATCTTCTCTTATTTGACGTAGTTTCCACCACAAATATAAACTCTGGTCTGTTGATTCTTAGAGCAACTGTTAAGCTGTTGCTTATCGGTCTTTTGACTTCTTCGTTTGTGTGGTCACTTACATAACCATGATTGATAATCCCAGTATCTAAGGTGTCTTTTGGTAAGCAATCGATGATGAACATTGCAATTTTCTCTGAGAAGGGCACCGATAAACTTAAACTCAACCTTCCAATGATTATATCTATAGACCTATCTCCAGCTTTTGACTGGTGGAACGTTAGGTCAATTATAGGAGGCTTATTCACTGTTATATGGCAATTGTTATTCTTGTTATCGTCCATTGGCGATTGGAGAATGCCTTTATCATAAATATTAGCATCCGGGCCTATTTCTTCAATGGATAAACTATCAACTGACAACTTCCCATCTAAACTATTATCAGTGTATAAGACGCAAGATGTTGTTATGTCTATGACCTCCAATTTGCATAAACCGTGGTTGAGATCCCTGATTGGCGAACTGAGAAGCTCACCAGAATCGAAAAACAGAAGAAAACTAATACCGTCAAATGAAAATTTAACCGATAAGTATTTTTGTTTTGGCTCGCAGAAGAATGCTTCTAAAGTTTTGACTGTGTCATCCGCTTCCACTATGCTACCAGTTGGAGATCTTATCATAGGAACAGGGAATAAGTCCAGAAGTTTTCCCTCTCCAATATTGTCGGCATGTATGGCTAAGATTGTCGATAGGTCCCTTTGGCCTAAAGTAATTTGAATAACATCCATGATCCCATCTATCTCCCAGAATTGGCTCTTTATTGTCGATTTTGAATTTGGAGTAAATCGTTTGATGTCCACGTTTAAGTTGACTGGTTCCACGATGATTTCCTGAAGATTAAAGTTTGAAGATGAATGAAAGATATAGCAAAAGAAAGGAATTGTTCTTCATACCTGCATTTCTAGCGTTGATGTTAGGGTCATCACTCCTCTTGTCACTGTAATCCCGTTTATTTTGAGCATTATATTCTCAATGATTTCGTTCGTATACTCTTTGAAGAAGTTTTCAACTGTGAAGTCACCTGAAAAGATGAGATAATTATAACTTATTCCTGTTTTTATGGTTTAATTTTGCATACCTGTGTTTATTATTACAACGTTAGGGGAAGAACTCTTCTGTGGGAATAGCAAAACCGGCCCTTTGATATTTATGGCTAAATGTATTTTCGAATTATTCTTTAAAGTTTCAGTCGCTTGGTCCACTTTTTTACGTATAAAGTCGAAAGCTTTTTCTATATAGCATAAAGCTTCCAAATTGATGACAAACCTCTAAAAAATGATCAAATACACAATAGAATAATACTAAATCAATTAGGACAGCCGAATGAAAATATACCTGCAATTGGACAAACAATTTATACAAAAAGGTTACATGTATCTGTCCAAGATACAACTTAAAGCTTCCATCTGTGTAGTGGTCTTGGATGGTTGGCGATATATCATTCCGTTGGATGGTATGCATCGCATGTCTCACATATTTCACTTCATAAACCTTATCCTCGTCTGTTGAAAGAACCTATAAGCAATGTGTTTTGTTATTTGACCAAATTCTGAGCTTTGTTGTCTCAAAAATATACCTTGTTATATAATGTGATATCAGATAAATGATCAACGTTTAAATTTGCAAGATATGACCGGAAAACAAATCTTTCATTCGCTCGAAACAAGAAGTCCAATTCCAAGCCAGATAACTGCAAACTGATTATATCGTAATCAGAATCGCAAAGCCTTATATTCACATCAGCCAGCCTGGCAGAATGCGAGAATTTTATAGAACCGGGTGGTACAGGACTGTCGGGAGTTTGAGCTTGCAATGCCTGCTTTAGCTTACACCAAGAACTGATAATCTTCTTTGAGAATGATGTCGAAATTTGCGTTTCAATCCTAAAACAGTCATATGATTAACATTGACGTTTCGTCGTTGTTCGTCTAATAATATTACTTTGACTTGATATATTTCGTATACTTTATGAAGGTGTGAACAGCTTCTTGATGAAGCAGAAGATATAAAGCACCAATATCCGCGACTAAAGATGTTTCAACACCATGGAAGTGGGTCCAAAAGTCTGGACAGTTTGCTCCAACCTATAATCAAAAGAGTTTAGGTTTTTTGAATTAGTTAGTCACATTTTTAGTACTACCTTTCGATATAAAATTGTTACAACATCAACATTACTAGGAACTGGACTGTGGATTAGGTCTATGTATTGCCCACTGGCTGTTGTGTGCATCTTATCTGTCAGGGAAATACTGTTCAATGAAAGCTGATACGCTGGCCCGTATGTCATTGTTGCAGCGTCAATTGTTATCATCCCTAGCCTTAAAACTATATACTGGCGATCGGTACTATCGCTGGATTTCGAAAATACCAACTGGAACTATAACCAAAAGTTAAACGCTTGACTTTGGCCGAAGGTCAATGGTTTCTTACATCATTGATCACAATTCCTATTAGGTTTGATATGGTGTTGTTTGGCGAGATGTTGTCTTCTAACCCTGGTAGGTCAACACATCTAGCCCACGCTTCGTTTATGTTCTCTTTCTGGAAATAGATGATGGAGGTTCTCTTTTCTGGAGTATGTTGAATTGTCTGAAGCTTCCTCTTCGTTTTGATAAAAGTTTCCAAAGTGATATAATTTTGAACATGAAGCAAGTAAGCATGGGAGATATGCTCTTTGATCATATCACCTCTCCAAAGTTTTCGAGATGGCGTCACCACAGGAGTTAACGTTTCCATCTGTAAGGTCGTTATGAATTTAAGGAACGTGCTAGCTTTGCGCTCCGATACATTCAGCTTGATAACATTCGATGTAATGTTAAATTTTTGCCTAAAATTTGATCAAAAGTTGTGGATCTCATTGTTAACACAGATCTTACTTTGGAATTGTTTCAATTGGCTTTATACAATTGGAATACACCGCTGAGAATGCTGTTTTGGCCAGAACGTGAAGGTCTGTGTCTCTTTCTCTTCTTCCTGATCTCCAATCCTCACTGCTGTCGCAAAACAAGACTTGAATATCACTAGCTTTAATGTGTAGCCTGGAATAAATCTTTTCTTCCAATTCCATATGAGTTGACGTCTCTAAAAGCTCGGATTCTTCGCATAGCTCCGTGCTAATCTTGCATTGTCCCAAATCCAACACCAATATATTTTCTCCACTAAAAATTGTGCAAATAGATAAAAAATAAAATGACTGCCAAAGGTATTGTTACGTTTGCAAAGAAGCACCTTGAGGAATGACCAAATAAGGTAACTTTAGGTCCAACTTCATGTCCCAATTATTTAAAAGTGTATCTTTTGATACACGAATAAGTTTCTCGGGGAAAATCGTCAAGAACTTCTTGAAGGTCTTATAAGGTCCAGAACTATCGACCAAAAATCTCTTCAATTCATCAAAAGCATGCTTATGATATGAAATTTCTAAGTATTCCAGGATGCAAGACATTCTATGCGAACATCTTGAACCAAGCGGCATCTTTTCCAGCTCAAGTTTTAGGAAATATGCTGGACTGTTGTGAATAGTTGTATGCTCGGATGAGATTATTGGAACCAAGTGTTCCTCTAAGCTGGCGCCCTCAATGATTATAGCTTCTACTTTAACAGAAGCTTTATAGGTTCCTCGAGAATAGTTTGGCTGCACGTTCGAAATTATTTGAGTTAACGTTACCACAAGGATTTCCGTGGTTTCACTTGCGAGTGATAAGGTTATGTTGCCAATCCTTATGCTATAATTATGATCTGAAAGAAAGAAAATAGTTGAGACTTAGAATAAGAAAAAAGGGAAAACGTCAAGGAGGGAAGAAGTGAAGAAGGGAATAAGTGAAGAAGGGAAAAAGGGAAGAAGGGAAGAAGGGAAGAAGGGAAGAAGGGAAGAAGGGAAGAAGGGAAGAAGGGAAGAAGGGAAGAAGGGAAGAAGGGAAGAAGGGAAGAAGGGAAGAAGGGAAGAAGGGAAGAAGGGAAGAAGGGAAGAAGGGAAGAAGGGAAGAAGGGAAGAAGGGAAGAAGGGAAGAAGGGAAGAAGGGAAGAAGGGAAGAAGGGAAGAAGGGAAGAAGGGAAGAAGGGAAGAAGGGAAGAAGGGAAGAAGGGAAGAAGGGAAGAAGGGAAGAAGGGAAGAAGGGAAGAAGGGAAGAAGGGAAGAAGGGAAGAAGGGAAGAAGGGAAGAAGGGAAGAAGGGAAGAAGGGAAGAAGGGAAGAAGGGAAGAAGGGAAGAAGGGAAGAAGGGAAGAAGGGAAGAAGGGAAGAAGGGAAGAAGGGAAGAAGGGAAGAAGGGAAGAAGGGAAGAAGGGAAGAAGGGAAGAAGGGAAGAAGGGAAGAAGGGAAGAAGGGAAGAAGGGAAGAAGGGAAGAAGGGAAGAAGGGAAGAAGGGAAGAAGGGAAGAAGGGAAGAAGGGAAGAAGGGAAGAAGGGAAGAAGGGAAGAAGGGAAGAAGGGAAGAAGGGAAGAAGGGAAGAAGGGAAGAAGGGAATAAGGGAAGAAGGGAAGAAGGGACGAAGGGACGAAGGGAAGAAGGGAAGAAGGGAAGAAGGGAAGAAGGGAAGAAGGGAAGAAGGGAAGAAGGGAAGAAGGGAAGAAGGAAAGAAGGGAAGAAGGGAAGAAGGGAAGAAGGGAAGAAGGGAAGAAGGGAAGAAGGGAAGAAGGGAAGAAGGGAAGAAGGGAAGAAGGGAAGAAGGGAAGAAGGGAAGAAGCGGAAGAAGGGAAGAAGGGAAGAAGGGAAGAAGGGAAGAAGGGAAGAAGGGAAGAAGGGAAGAAGGGAAGAAGGGAAGAAGGGAAGAAGGGAAGAAGGGAAGAAGGGAAGAAGGGAAGAAGGGAAGAAGGGAAGAAGGGAAGAAGGGAAGAAGGGAAGAAGGGAAGAAGGGAAGAAGGGAAGAAGGGAAGAAGGGAAGAAGGGAAGAAGGGAAGAAGGGAAGAAGGGAAGAAGGGAAGAAGGGAAGAGGGGAAGAAGGGAAGAGGGGAAGAAGGGAAGAAGGGAAGAAGGGAAGAAGGGAAGAAGGGAAGAAGGGAAGAAGGGAAGAAGGGAAGAAGGGAAGAAGGGAAGAAGGGAAGAAGTGGACGAAAACAGAAGACAAAGGATAATGAAACATACCAATATGTCTTTTTTCACTTTCAGTTAATTGTGCAAAACCAATCTTCTCGCATAGGACAGTTCTCTCAGGTGATGGTAAAATATCCCAAAAGCTTTTTTCGCAAAGACTTGACTCATGTACCTTGAAGAAAGGAAACAATGTACTGAATTCAAGAACAAGAATATTAAACTTACACTCAGCCGTGCCTGTTGCCTTGCGATAACAATGTTAACAATAGATAGTTGATCTTCATACATCTGCAGGTCTAATTTTAATTCAGTATCATTTGGGTTCATGAGAATTTTCTTGTAAAGCTCTGTGTACTGTCTGTAATTATCGCGAACTAACTTCATCCTAGTCCAAGTGTAGGGTTTGATGCGCTGTTCGACTAGGGCTTTTAAGATGTATCTCCACCAGGCTTTCTTGTCTTCTAGAATTCTCTTTTCTGGTCTCATGGATAAATAGTTCCAACTGATTAACATTCTTTGTAATGATTCGAAGATACAAGCCATTGACTGGAATTGTTCTTTGGTTATTTGGATGTTGCAGTCTTGGACAACTACGTCGCTCAAAAGTTTACAGATGTTTCCGCTTGCGTTCTTGCTTATTGTCATCTTGATCTTTGTGGTCATAGGTTTCACCACTAGAAAGTTTCAATATAAAAAATGTCTCAACATTTTAAAAAGCTGTACTTACAAAATTCAAAATCTTGTTCGTTCATAGCAAAGTTTTGCAAGCTGCTGGCCATTGAGTTCCTCCATTGGTAATACTGCGCTGGTAAGTTCCACTCTGGCAAAACATGATTAGCATTCCAATATATAGAGAATGCTTCAACTTTTATCAAGTAATAACACATATCACCTGGTTTGCAGCTCTTCACCGCTTTCCACTTGCTAAAACGTTAAAAATCATCTACAAATTTAAATTTCTTCCTTAGAAACTTACTTGTTTGTAATCTCAGCTGTTATACTTCCTATGCAGACACCACAAGCCATTGGATTCTTGTCGCTAACTGCATCCTCATATCTAATATGAACATTAGATATGTTTAATTGTAGATTATTGAGGATATTGGTGATTAGATATTCGGAAAATAGGCTAGGCCCGCCGATAAAGTCATTTTTGGCGCTTAGATCAGCCAAAATCTTGCGCTTCATAGCTCTCAATAGGCGTTTGTTCTTCTCTGGGTCGAATTTTGAGTTTGTTACGATAGGTGTTGCAACTATATGGATGTCTTCCATGTTTACAATAACTGGTTGACTCCATAACATATTCCATGGTATTTGAAGCCATACTTTTCCGATTGTTCCAGCTTTTACTTCTATGGGTAAGTTTAACTCATACTGAAAGAATGCGAGAGGAATAAGAAACCACGAGAAGATGTTGAAATAGATAAACCAGGAAACTAATCAAGCAATGAATATAAAATACAACAATAAAAAAGAAGTAAATTTTATGAAATGAATTCAATTTGTGTAATCAAATTATATAAAGCAAATTCAGTACTTTACCATGTACAATAGATAGTCATTCCAAGAATTGGTTTAATTGGTATCAAATGTAGAAACAAGAACATGGAATATCGTGCATCATAGAATTATGTACATAGTTGAGCCACTCAAATTATGCAGTTATGTCATACTTGATTTATTATAAAAATCAGGGCCTGCCAGTTGCCACCGGCAGTCAACGTTTTATTTAACAAACGTTTATTCATTTTTAATAAAAAAATCTGATGTGGCCAGGCACATGACTTTATCATACTATATATAAAATTAATAGTTTAGCTGCATGAGATTCTATTTGATCGAGATCGGCTATGTCTGCATTAAAATAAAACTAGTAGAACTAGACAGATATCTCGATTAAAGCTGCGTTCGGATATTGTACTCCGTTGACACCGGGTACACCGTCCAAATGACACTTACGTGTTAGTAGGTGTAAAAAGTGTAACGGTGTTCAATATCCGAAAACAGCCTATATTGACAGTAGTATTTTCAAAACATTAGCGTTTGACACTAGCTACTGTCATTAGAATCAAAAAATCTGGCATCCTGGCTACTAGTTTTAAAGCAGTACGACCGATCTCGATGAAATAGAATTTGCTCATGCAGCTAAACTATAAATTCTACCAAAAAATGTCATATACATAAATTCTAGAAAATTTCCTCTCCTTTAATTTATTATTTAACTATTTTGACGACATTACACAAATAGCGGCTCATTTACAAAATCTTCGAAAAATGCTAAGAGTAAACCACCAGTTCCTTTGGACCCTTTTCAACAGAAAGCTTTTCAGCTCTAAGTTTGGTTATAAAACTTCTAAATATGAAGTTTTGTCCCGATACCTTTAGTAGTTTCTCCGGAATCGTCGCCACAAAAACGGGTACACACACACACACACACACACACACACACACACACACACACACACACATACACACACACACACACACACACACACACACACACACACAGACATTTTTTTGTACCTTGGTCAAAAATGTTCAGGGGACCCAAAAAGACATATTTCCGCTAAAATCTCAAAACATTTTTTTGGCACGATTACAATACTTTACATACTGCGTATGATAAAGTAAAAATAAATCATTTTATGGTCCTTTTGGTCAGTGGCTGGTGTCATGTTTACAAAGGTCATATTTTTACATAATTCTTTGTTAATCTCTTTGTTAACCTATAATACACTCAGGGGCACAAAAACTGGACAATGAATAGGTATTTTTAAATTTTGATGTTTAATATCTTTTATAAATAATGATGGATTTATATGATTTTTTTACGATGTGGAATAACTTTTGTGAACTTCGTGTGAACCGCTTTTGATTATGTTTTCATCACATATTTTTTTGCCCTCAATTTTGGAAAAAAGAGAAACCCTCTAAATAAATTAGGTATTTTGATGAGTTTCTCGAAAACTCAGTGCAAAGCTTGAATTATTTGATGTATCCCAACATCTGAACATTTGTAAAGTTGGTTAGTTAAAGAAAACTTTGGCAAGTTTGGCTTATTTTAAAAAGTGTGCACATTCTTAACAAATATTGATCAGAATAATAATAATTTATTAGATAAATTCATCGGTAACCTCCATCCTCTCAGATATTAGGACGAATGAGAAACAAAAAATCAGATGTGGCCAGGCACATGACTTTATGATACAATATATAAAATTAATAGTTTAGCAGCATAAGATTCTATTTGATTGGGATGTCTGCATTAAAATAAAACTAGTTTGCCAGGATTTGACAGATATTTTGATACTATTGACAGTTGGTAATGTCAAAATATCAGCGTTTTTTTTTATTATTTTATTTTATTTTATCAAAATTCTAAAGATGAGTGATAATTTGGTGCATTTATTAACAATGTCCTGAAAGAATCCTTAAGATCGGTCAAAGATTTCTTGATAGGTGGAGCAATCGGCCATCTTTCTCCAAAGAGAATGAAAAGAGAACGACAATAGTTTTCCAATTACTTAATTTGCCAAAAAGAACAATAATTGAAGCTATTCATAACTATCTTGACAAACAACAACACAAAATCGATCAAATGACTGATTGTGGTAGTCTTTGCGTAGAGTCCGAAGGGAGAAATGATGGATTGGCTCAAGTTTTTCAAACCATATCAGAAGCATTTGTATGTTTTGCTGTTGGTTAGTGTATCCAGTTGTCTGCTAATATTCTCTTTTTTGAAAAATAAAGTGCTTAATAAGTGAAAACCTGCTGTAGATCCACATCAATTCTCAGTAGCTTATTGAATTTTATTTTATTAATGCTAAAATTGTTTATCTGATCATATTACCTTATTTGAGCGGAATTACACAAGTTCCGCTGTAATTATGATCGTATTTTGTTGATTTATTTAAAAAGAAAACTATTAAACTAGAAAAATATATGTTTGTTTTCCTTAGTATAAATCCAAATGTTGTTCTTACTAAGGTTAAACAATAGCTACATATTATATTGCATAATTGATTTTTTACGCACCAAAGCTTCAGGTTTCAGTTTCAAGTCGGTCAGCTGGACCTGTCCAGAAAATATGCCCACATTTAAATTTTCAGTGTCCAAATCAACGACGTATTTCCCAAGTAGTTGGTTTAAAATCCTGGCCACAGCTCCTTCCAACATTTTCGCTGGATGTCCAACAGTTCCAATATGCAGATGTTCTATTTATAGAATTCCGATTGGTTTGCCCTGAAAATTATTTACAGGTTTATTGATATGGGATGGTTAAAGAAAACTAATTGGAATTAAATGATTTGGTCTCGTATGAAGTACTCTACCTGTGCTGTCATCACGATTATTGAAAGATGTCTTTTAGTTTAACGTCGAAACGTTTTGTGCGCCTTATATTTTAGCCGGGTAGCATTTCAGACTTGAGCGACAGCTTGTATTGATTTCAGTCGGCCGGCGGGGGTAGTTTCAGGATTCAGGTGGACGCAGTTGGCAGCAGTTGTGCACATCAGCGCTTGCGTTCAAAGATAATCACTAGCTCGAAGATAAAATAATAAAAACAAGCCATAAGTCAAAAAGGCAATAAAGCGTTACCTACCGTATGTCTCGTTTCACGACGCAACATAGGCGAACAATTATAAAAAATAAATGGCGAGAAATAATTAATTGAAGGTCGTGAAACATAATTATTGAAATTTTTTAGCTGGGTTATACTCATTACAAATCATGAGAATATGTTTGATTTTATAATACAGATCTAAAACTTTTATGTCAATTAATTTATAGCATAGCATACATCATTTGATAGTGATGATAAAGTAAAATTTTAAATGTAGTTTGTTCATACAGTTGTGTAAAGATTTGTAATTATATATTTTTATTTAAAAATTCTTATTTTTTAAAATCACTTTAATGTTTCATATAGAAAGAACTAATGTTAAAGTGATCATATATAAAATATATAATATAGCTAACGTAGAAAAATTCAGTTCTCCTCTACGTGTTTCACGTTATTTTTTTCTTATATTCTATTGTGTAAATATATAATTATTTAGCCAAATAATTTTCTATTGCGATTAGCTATCCGATTTAAAATAATTTTATTTTAAATATTTTATATTATTTTAATTGAGAAAGTTACTTTTTGCAGTAGCAAATCTTACTGGAAATAAGAGATTAATATAGAACAACAAATAGGTTGGAAACTATTTCTTCAAAACTGTTCTAAAATAATTTGATCAAATTTTGAAATCATGTCCATAAATTGTGATTATTTGAGCGAAACCAAATATTTCTCGTTCCTCTCAAAGATGGACTTGCAAAAATCTTAATTATATACAGATTGTTCCCTTGTTTTCCGTAAAGACAAAAAAAAAGTCCTTAATCATTTGGTTAATTCAAGTTTCAGCTCGGTTTTGTAAATAATTTTCTGAATGTTTTGAAAAACAAAAAACGGAAATACCATTCAATTTATTATTATCAGTTGTTATCATTCTTCAAGCAGGGCGATAATATTTGAGTCTTGTTTTCAAAACAAAGATGTATTACTTTTAAAAGAAGAAGTGATGTACCCCAACAAGTTTGCGCGCCGAATTATAAGCTGCACTATGGGCGGGTCTCAAGCATTAGAAAGAGATGGGACGATCATATTAGCGGCAAAAATTCAAACTTACCAGTCAGGGGATATTATATTTTCGTTACTTAGGCCCACATTGGTTCGCGACTCGCCGAATATATTGTGTTGTGGTTGGTTGATTAAGTACATAGAGTTGGAAACATTCAAGGCGCGTTTAGACCGATAACTTCTTAAGCGCTGATGGCCTATCCCTAAAATTCCAGGACACAGAGAGTCCAGCGGAGGTCTTACGGAGGACGTGAAAAATGTAGGGCTGAATCCAGATTGTGCTGCGTAATCCAGGAATTTGCCCGCCCGTGTTCATCTGATACACGAACACAGGGTCGGCGCAGATCTGTTCATAAACACTCTTTTCCAATATTTTCAGAAATAAAAAATGACCAAATTGAAGGCAACGCGAGATCCAGCGACGGACGACACGATTTCCCATTACCCCACAAACTGATAATCCCGTACATACTCTCTTTATAGACCTTATGGGTAGCATCTTTATAAGATGTCAGGGGGTTTTTCTGATTTTACGATGTACAAGTATGTACATGAAAGCTTTCTGTACTTGTGTAAACATTTCTGTAATGTATTTTATTTGGCACCAATAAATTTATTATATTATGTATTTTTATTATTAGGTATTATTATTGTAGTATTTCGCACTAAAAGTAATAGTAACAAATAACCAGGTCTGTCGAGAGGGGGTGACACCTGTGACTGTTGTCACGGGCCCGGCAGAAAAAAGATCCGATGATTGTTTCACACAGCGTTAGGAAAACAAGTGGTAATGTCGCTACATTTAGTTCATAAAGAAGGGAAATAAATCCAATACAGTTGACCTTTTGAAAACCGACGCAGAAAGTGTTGAGTTTCAATATTCTATGGCATCCGCAAATTTTACTAAACCATCCCTAACGTGCACGTTTGCGTTTTTTTTTGCATTTTACCGCAAAACGGACACGATTTTGTAGTTTCAGTTCCTGTATAAAAATAATTATTATCTATTAAATAAATAATTATTAAAATTAGTATTTAACGCTTTTTCTTGTATACAGCGGTACTAAACTACGATCGCCTCAACACAGGGTTGGTTTTGCCTACTATATGGCGTGAATAAAGAGCCGGTCTCATTAGTGTAACAAACGTCATTATAGTATTTCTGATAATAAATTGCTAGTGACTCATGTTGATATACATGCAAACTAATATGTGTCACTATACATGTCTGGTGAGAAATACTATCATTTCGGCTGCTACCATTAACAGTACCAATAATCAGTATGCACGTTAAGAATATTTAATACAAAACTATAATTATTTACGGAATTAAATGTAAATATAGAATTATTAACAAAAGGATGGATATTGGAATACTGCTGTATGAATGTATGATGGAGCCTGGAATATGTGGCTGCTGGCATATAATGAGTTTAGTAATACTGAAATAATAAAAATATTATATTATTATATACAGGGTGTCTCAACAGTGCGATCTCGGAAGATTGTGCCTCTGTTAATGAAGATTTTTTTAAAACTGATTTCACTCATCTATACACAACGCCGAGGCGCACATTTTAAAATTATTAGCGTGTATACAGGGTATTCCATAAGGTAGTACCAACCCAAACTTATGTTTTTTTAAATGGAACAATCTATATTTCGGCACAATTTTGAATTCCTCGCAAAAATTTACGACAATGAAAAATAACTTTATAATAAACTTTATACTTTTTTATTTATTGGCATTCTTATGAAAAAACAGTAGTCTAAGAAAAATTGCATATCTCAATACCTGTTTTTAGTTTTATAGCGCACGCTTAGATTATGATTACGTAAGAAGCGTTCGATTAGCGTGATTACCTACCATATCCAAATTGTCTACAGGGTGGTCACAATCTACAACAAAATATAGCAAACAGTTTTTCCTAAGAAAGTTAATAATTTTAAATGGAACGCCATGTATCTAATTACTTCTTTGAATTCTACGCATCGTTCTGCACAAAAAACTACTAGCACACACCAGTGCTAAAATAAACAATTGCAGAGATAACTAGTCTTCTTCATAAAAAAATCGATTTTTCTATCAATTAGAGCTTCTACACCGACATTAACCATTAAACCAGTTAAGTATTTACCTACATTACTGTTTTCTCGCATGATTTCATCTTTTTTTTTATAAAAAAATCACATTAATGACAGTAATAAACAAAATTATGTAATAAGTTATGTAATAAGAATAATATTTATTTAATGTATTTATATAATATAAATTGCATTATACGTCGTTATAATCATAGGTAGTTCAAGTTTTTATTTCTAATGTTGATTCTAATTCTTGATTTTGAGCGAATTTATAGTAAGCTTTTGAATTTTAATATTTTTTTTGCGGCGTTAATATTTTTTTTCTCTCGGCGGCCCTGCAAATAACTCATGTAATTAATGTATATGCAAACGAATATGCATCACTGTCATCAGTACTATCACATATAGGTAGATAAATAATATAATGGAGGGTGTTCGAAATTTAGAAATAAGCGGTTTTAATACCTCTTTTAGCTTAGTATTATAGTAAGTTTAATTTTTATTGGCATTCAGATATTAAAATAATTAAGGATATTATAATACCTACATGTCTGCGTATAGGATATGCAATTCAAAATCTAAAACTAGAGTTGGCAAATGTCTAATAAATACTAAAAATATTTCAAAAACTATACAATTTCGGACATAACCTGAGTAGGTAATTTAATTAATCATTGAATTCAGAATTTGACACCTCACGTTTAAGGCTCCCGTGTCCGACCCCCAAAACGCGAGAATAACCACCGTCATAATTAATTGCGCCAATCGTGAAATGCGCGTTACCATTCCTTATGCCTTATGCAACTGCCATCGGAAAGGGATTTCAATATTTATAAAATTATTTATGCAAATTTTGGTGTGGACTACAAATATAGAAATTCTTTCCAATGGCAGTTGCGTCTGATTATTATCTGCTGTAATACATTATGAATTATAATTAAATGATAACTATAAGAGCACAAGTTATTTTCTTCTGAACTTTGGGAGACTTGCATTCTTGGAGTATTGTGGTGAGTGCGTGTTTGTAGTGAGTTGGATAACTTGTTTACAATAGCGACGACTTTGAAAGTACTATATCATCGAATGGAAAACTGAAACACAGTCCAGTTTGAATATTTGTACAAATAGAAAGCAATACAATTATTTCTTTAGGTTATACCATACGACCAATATAATAAATACGAAATAAAAACAGACTTGTTTATAGTAGCGCCATCTACATCTGGTGATTTTTTGAGTCCACAGCTAAGTCGTGTGCAGTCCCGTGTTTAGGTTCCTCGTTGTACGTGTCGGATTTTGTTATTTTGTGTGATCACTGATCAACTTGGATAATTTCACAAGCAGTAAGTATAAGTGGGTACTTACCATCATGTTCATTTACGAAGAATGTCGCCGTTGTTTAAGTGCAAATACGTAGGAGGCGTCCGTTTGGAGCTCAGTGTTACCCATTTTGGTGCAAGTTGTTTTTCGGTAAGTTGATTGTTATTTATTGTGAATTTCGTAAAATCCGCTTACTAGGGATAGGGCGGGCCACTTTTTACCGTAGTGCTACTATACATTAGGAAAACATGTGGATGGTGGGTACCGACTTATAAATTTTCAATTAGATTTTCGAACATTGGCAAGTATAGTAGAAAATAATAAACAAATAATTTGAATTTAAAAGGTTACCAGCCGCCAGTATAGGCAACCAAACTATCAACTTTTGACATGTGGCTCCAACTCTTTCAATTATCTGAAAACTTACCTAACCTCTAAATTTAACAAATTGACATATTGCACAATTCTGATTCAACGAGAATCATCAACACCGGTTTTAATTTGGTGAGAATTCCGTACAAAAAATGTCCGGAGACCAATTGGCACTAGATGTCCTACGATATGTGGATAAGAACGATAACGCCTCCACATTAAAAATATCAAACGAATACAACTTAGACCACCAAAAAGTTGTAGGTGCTGTGAAAAGTATACAAACATGCGGTGAACTCATCACTGTGGAACCAGTGACCGAAAAATCAATAGATTTAACAGAGGAGGGTCAACTATTCGTAAAACGAAGTATATTTTGTTAGATATTTATGTTCGATTCGTTTTAAAAATATGTTTTTTAGGTAGTCATGAGTATATGGTATGGAGCAAGATACCGGAGGATGGTATGCCTCAAAACGAGGTCTCAAAATTACCAGATGGAGGGAAGATCGGGTTTAGCAAAGCGATGGCGTTAGGTTGGGTTTTTGTTGATAAAAGTTCCGGGCAACCAATCGTCAAAAGAAAGGTCGCAGAAGTTGAGGATAAAGCCCGTAACGACTTGTGCCTAGTCAAAGAAAGAAACTATTCGAAACTTACAGACGCCCTCAAACAAGAATACAAGAAACGGAAACTAATCACCGAAAATCCTATCACGTACTACATCTTAAACAAAGGTCCAGATTTTAGTACAACTCTCGTTAAACAAGAGGCTGATTTAACCTCTGATATGATTGCTTCGGGAAAGTGGAAAGATTTGAAGTTTAAGTCTTACAATTTTGAAGCAAAGGGTACTTTGCCGTTGTCGGGTTTTCTGCATCCGTTGTTGAAAGTTCGGACAGAATTCAGGCAAATTTTCTTGGAAATGGGCTTCTCGGAGATGCCGACGAATAACTATGTCGAGAGCTCCTTCTGGAATTTTGATGCGTTGTTCCAACCGCAGCAGCATCCTGCTAGAGATGCGCACGATACTTTCTTTGTTTCCGATCCACCGAAAACGGAGAAATTCCCCGAAGAGTATTTGGAGAAGGTGAAGGAGGTGCATAGTAATGGTGGTTATGGATCTTTAGGGTGAGTTTTTTTGTTCTGTTATGTGAAGTTGATTTGCAAAAGGTCTAATAAGATTAATAACATCAAAAACAAGAAAAACATACCCGCGTATATTCATCTCTACCATAATGAAGTATCCCAGTCTAATTACCTCATTTATCAAAAACAAATATCAGCCATTCGATTGATGAAAATTTCCACCTGATCCATATTTGATGTGAAGGTTAAATAATAAAAAAGGTAAAATATGGAATGTAGTTTTTATTCAAACTGATTAGTTGATTTTCGATTTCGAGAAACCTGGTCTCATCTTCAGATAAACTAATTAACTACAGTGTGGCACAGGGTAAGGTCATAGCGATGAGCATTTTAAATAGTGAAAATCAGTGGCGTAAATAGCAGGTGTGCAAGGTGTGCGGCGCACACGGGCCCACAAGCCAGGGAGGACCATAGGAGCCGGCAGTGTGTTTGGGAGGTCTCCTGAAAAAAATAAGATCGTCGGCTTAACGGTAAAAGTCACATAACTTAAATCTTTTATAGTTTCGAAAACCTGACTTGAAGATGGAATGGCAATAAATATGATGCTATTTTCTAGATTATTTATGGATTTTAGACAACTTAGAACACTTATTGATCGCCTGCTCGTATAAGATTCGCATTTATAAGCATTTGGCTACGATTAATTCCTGTTTCAATAAAATGTAACAAAATATTAGTTAGTGGCTTTTGCCCTAGGACGACGATATGTTGGTATTTCTCATAATTGTTCTAAAAAAATTAACTGATGGCCCCTCTGAACGCGGATACGGTTTTGGGATAAAAAGGAAATCTGAGCAGTTTCTGGGGCCCTGGGCTGCAATAAGATGCAACCATAATGTCAATAAATGAAGTCGAGCATTTTAAAAAGTAGGTAGTTCCTCAGGCCTCCACGGATACCATTCTAAACTCGATATCATATATTTATTGTTGCATAAAGACATAGCTGTGTTACATATAGCTGTGCTTATTTCTGAAAACGTAGTACTTACACAAGACAGAATATTGAATTAATAACAATTGGGCTGTCATATACAGTATTTATGTTTTTTATTTCTTTTTGAACGCTTTCCTAAATGTTCGTAACTGATATGAATGGAAATTTGCAGATAAATCGTCTGCATATACATATCTCTATTAACTTCTGACCTAAGTTTCTGGAAAAATTGATTTGAGTAAGTTAGTAACCAAAGCTGGGCACAAAAGCGTTAATCCGTTAATCGTTAATTAACGAAGTTAAATTTTTCGTTAACGCATTAACTTTAAGTTAACTTTCAAAACCATTAACGGACACATTAACTTCTGCTACATTCACCATCCGTTAATTCAAGTCCGTTAAATCGAAAATATCATAAGTAAATATTTCAACTGGGTGTGGTCCATGGTGCAAAGTAATATAATTAGTGGAAAGAAGAAAAAAGCTTCTCTCTCTTTGTAAGGTTTATTTAAATATACACAGTATATTACACAGTATATACACAGTCTGTGTATATTTAAATAAACCTTGCAAAGATAAAGAGGCTTTTTTCTTCTTTCCACTAAATATTTCAAATTGCTATAGGTTGCTATAGCTTAGTGGTCTTGGTCGCACGAAAACAGAACAAAGAAGGCTTCGCCTAGTGAAGATAAAGACCCCATTTATTATGTAATAATAATTATTTTGCTTTTTTTTAATATTGTTACTTTTTAACAAATAAATATTTTTCTATATTTAAACCAAAACTAAAAAGGGCAACCTTCTAAAAATGCTAACTTCGAACTCCAACCACCTTAGTTTATCTTTTCAATATCTTTTGTAAATCTTGCGTTTCGCAATGTGGGTATTTTAGTTACATTGGGTTGCTGTGGCCATTGTTAGAAATTTGTTTGTATTGTTCAGATTTTGTTGATCTTTCAACATTGAGTGTATTTTGGTTGTTATTAGTGTGTTATAACTATGGCAAACGCCACCCAAGTTTACCGGTATCACTACCACTATACCTAGTGTGAAAAATTCCAAAGGTAATTTTAACTTATGCAACCGAAAGGTCCGCAGTGGCGCAGTTATTTGTGTTGCATACTCACCGGCAGATGGGCACTCAACAAAACCTATGATATATGTATTTTTTGTGTGAAAAAGTTAACGATTAACTGTTAACTTTAACTTCCGTTTCATTTGTAACAAATTATCGGACTATCTGTTAACTAAGTTCACTTTTTCGTTAACGGACTAACAATTAACGAAGCTAACTTTCTGATTAACTTTGCCCACCTTTGTTAGTAACATTTTCTAAGCTGTTGAATCTATCTTTTAATTGTGTAATAATAATATTTAATGTTGAATTAAATATATTAATTCGGAAGTTATCCTCACCATTATTTAACCTTTGGTCATCACACAATTCATCAAACTCTCCATTTACTTTCCGTACCCATTTATTTCCAAATTTAATCTCTATATTCCACAATTTTGCTAAATTTGCTGCTGTCGTTAACGCAGATTGAAAATCGTTTCTCAACTTGACCACTGTCATACGCTGAGTGTAAACAAATGAGCGGCCTTTTGTAAGTAGCAGTTTTTGGATTGTAATTATTTTGAAACCGCGTTTAATGTCGACAAAATGTCTGTTTGAATAATTACATGACATACCGTTTCGAAGCATTCCATTTTCTTTTTAATACATATTACATCTTTTCGCTCAAACGTATAAAAAGTATTAAAAGTCTTGTTAGTGCGCAGTCAAATCAGGGTTTAAGGGCACGGACACACCTCGAGCGTATAGCGGAGCGGAAAGCGTTTTCAGTATGTTCGATCATATAAAAAACGCTTTCCGCTACGCTATACGCTCGATGTGTGTCCGTGCCTAAGGGTTTCAAAGTATTAAATAAACAAAATTCAATTTAAGAAGACCTTAAGGTCGCAAAATAAAAAAAATAATCTAAAAAACGTTTGTTGACCAAACTTAGCATAGGCTCCATGGGAGTGGGGGGGGGGCATTGTCTCTGTTCGCACACGGGCCCACTCACTCTAGTTACGCCACTGGTGAAAATATAATATCTCAGGCTGAAGGACCTATATCATGTGGTCATTATTTGGGGTTATAACTTATAACCCCACAAAGCACCTCTTAATTGCAAAAGTACAACCAAAGTAATCCAATCCCAAAAAAATATGAACAAAAAATGGAGGATGCTTCTGAAAGATTACTTTATATAATTTATGTCATATAAATTGTCATTTGATTATTCATTTATTAAATTATTATTGATGCCTTTATTTTTTGTGGTTAGTTTTCACAAGTGTTCATTTGAAACTGTTTCTTTTCATTCGCAGGGGCGTTTAAAGAGTGGGGCCGGGTTCATAGAAACGCGCTGAACCCGCTTCGCGCCATGCCGGATCTACTTGGGGTAGACTATGTAGTACCGCCTCCATGTGAAATTTGTTGAATTTGTTGAAATTTGTTGTTACCATTATTGTTTTGATTGATTGTGCAATGTTTTGATGATGCCCTACCAAACTAATTTATTTATTTGTTTCTTAAAATTTTACAGAATTTTGTGTTGAGCAAGTAGTTGCAAGGCTATAACTTATTTGAAAAAAGTTATTTAGTAGATACTGAAAGATTAAGTTAAAGTTGATCTTTTTATTGAAGAATAAACATTTACAATGGTGTGGAGTATTAATTATAATTAATTAAATGTAACAAAATACTAAACTAAACTTATGACAAATCAATGCCCTATTTATATTATAAAAAAATGCAAACTCAGCAGCTTCTAGACTCTTGCTTTAAATTGCTCCGTAAAAATAAGGGATTGAATAGACATGGGTACGTATGTGACTGTATATTCCATATTTATATTTTATAATATTGCGCAATATGGAGTACACAACAGTATCTTGTTCGAAATCTATGCATCCGAACATCAGAAGCTTGCACAGTCTGACAGTTAATCCTTCGCTTAAATGTTGTCCATTGTCTTGCTTTTTGCTTTTCATTCACAAGTTTGCCAAAAGTAGTGACACCTCTGCAAATAAATTAAAATAGCATTGTAGCCCATGGTGTTGATAATAATCTAACGATGCGTGTTTTTGTCTCTAAACATCGTTCAGAGATTTTATGAATATCCTTCATTTTCAGCTATCGCTACGACTGGGACATAGCGGAAGCGCAGAAAAACCTCCTACGAACGCATACCACCGCCGTCAGCGCAAGAATGTTATACAACCTCGGCCAGCAAAAGGAGTTCAAGCCTCTGAAGTTATTCAGCATCGACAGAGTATTCAGGAACGAAACTCTAGATGCCACTCACCTTGCTGAGTTCCACCAAGTCGAAGGCGTGATCGCTGATTACAACCTGACACTTGGAGATCTCATTGGTGTCTTCACTGAGTTCTTCAAGAGGCTGGGTCTGGCTGAGTTGGAATTCAAGCCTGCTTATAATCCGTATACAGAGCCGAGTATGGAGATTTTCTGTTTCCATAAAGGTCTCGATAAGTGGATAGAGATTGGAAATTCTGGTATGTTCAGGCCTGAGATGTTGAGGCCTATGGGTCTGCCTGAGGATGTGCAAGTGTTGGCTTGGGGATTGTCGCTTGAAAGGCCTACTATGATCAAGTATGGTTATAGTAATATCAGGAGTTTGGTTGGACCAAAGGTTGATCTGCAAATGGTGGAGCTGAATCCACTTTGTAGGATGGATAAGTAGGAGAAATTGTAGGATAGGATTGATGTAATTTTATTTTGCATTTGTTAATGTTTAAAAATTTGATAATGAAGCTTTTTTATAATTTTATTTAATACTGGGTAAATAAATTATTAAACATATATGTTATTTGTTTTAAATATTTGTTATAACAAGGTTTTTAGGACGTTAATTTTGGCCAAATGAGAAAATATGATCTCTTAAACTGGCTTAGAAAGGAAATTTGGAAAATGTCTCATTTGTGCCAAATCATAAATTACTTTGCTACGGACAAAACAAAATATGCAGAACATTGTTTCATCTGTAAATTTTATTAAAGATTTTCTAAAATAAATTTGCTCGAAATCATCAATAGCTCCATGTAATTATGTAACAAATATGGAATAGAGTCTCTTTAAAAGGTTTTGTATTACTGATAACTACAAAAGTAATTATTTTAAAAAGTAAAATTTATTTATAATAATTATTAGAAGAAATATAAACAATGTTTAGTTTCTAGTTAGAATATGTAGGTTGCAACTGGAAAAAACGCTACTGTACGGGCCTTCTTTCTAAAAGCCAGGATTTGCTATTTTATTTTGCTAAGAATTATAATAATAAACTGAAATTGTTCCTTTATCCAACCATCGCTTTTGTTTATTATTAGGCTTAACCTTTTTTATAATAGAACTTGAAGGTTGTCATATTAACTGTTGAAGGCAGGCTGCCAGATACTTCTGGTGGTATAATTGTGGCAAAATTGCCACAGGTGTTTTGTAAAGTAGTACAGACAATCGTCTTTAAAATGACTAAACCAGTTTGCAACCCACTTCCGGCCATTTACGACTACTATCGGTTGCAAAAATATTGAGCCCTGTGTTTGGGGGTTTGTAACTCTGCAACGACTGAACAAAAGAAAATGAAATAAAGTGTGTTATACTCCTGAATCATTTCTACATAACATGTTTGCTTATCAAAATTTTCTGCCCCTAGGTTTGGACAGATGCGCGAGAGAAGTGTAAAAATGTACCCGTATTTAGCACTTTTTAGGAAGCACTCGTCTTTCCATTTTTTTTTCTGCTAAACTGCTTGCCAAAAAAATTCAAATTTACACAGAGTATAACTCAAGATCTTGTCTACAGATTGGATTTTGTATTTTACTAATTTTCTTTGCTTATAAACAAGATTTTCATAGAAGCGGATATCTCGGCAACGAGTATTAGCACGATAACGAGACAGGCACGAAAACAATCGCAAAATTTTCTTTAATGAGGCTATTGAAATAGAAACACATTTCAGATGTTCATTAATTTTATAAAGCGACATTAATATTCGATATAATTTTGGTACAGCGCGCAAGTACGTCACGTCGTTCAACGCAGTCGTCATCGGCTCGGGATTTGAGGTCGACTACAACATGTATCACAGGCCCGTACTGAGAATTAAAACAAACACCGTACATAGTTATTGATGTAACCAGCATTGAAGTTGAATGTTAGACTCTTTGTTTAATGATAGAATAGGTTGCAAGTGTACAACGAAGACCTGTAAGCATTTTTTTTTGTTTTTAACGCCTTTTGAATCAACAGCAGCAATCAAATATTATGAGGTAGCATAAACAAATAAAATAACAAAACCAAATATATTTTCTCAGGCCCCAATAATATGATTTTGGGTAAAATCAAGATAACAATATTGAGCAAGAATGCTGAAGTATTATTCCAAGGAAGTAAAACAATTAATTATCAATATCAGACATTCCTTTCTCAAATAACTAAAGCACAGCTGTTGTATCTGTCAAAAAAACACCATCAAGAGAAAGTACTTCTATTAGATTTTATCGGAATTATATAAATCGGAAGCAATGAAGTAAATTATTCTTACCTGTAGCCCATTGCAATTGAATTAATCTGGGCATATGTACAAAATAAAGTTGCAAAAAGCATTTATGTAACAAAGCACTGTCTCAAAAGAAATATGGCAAAATTGTGTTGCAATTTTGCAACACAATTTTTGATTTTGAAAATCAAAACCAATACATTGATATTGATCATATTTTTGACTCAATTGCAGAAACAATTTAATCAATTTGCATGAAGATGATAATGATGGTGATGACTACTTATTAGATTACAACGACAACAGTACAGAAAATGATAAAGTAGTTGCCGCAATATTGTTCCAATGTTGGTGGTTCTTCTGAAACTGTACAATTAGTTCAAAGTTTAGGACAAATACCTGTCGCAATTAAAACATCAACTGATTTTTGGCAGAAATAATGTTGTGAAATAATAATAAATCACAACACAGAATATGTATACAATTCCAGAAATAAAAAAAATCACTTATGCTATTTTCAAAAATAAAACCGAACGAGAAAATGACAATAATATTTAATACGGTCCTGAGAGTTGACTGTTCGAAAGCGTCGCGCGTAGCGTCGCATCGTTTCGCGTGCTTTATCCCCTTTCCCCGAGGGGAACCATCCTGCGCACCGGATCGATCACATTAGTTTCCCCATTTAAAATTCCCAAATAACTTTTATGTTATTATACATCAACGGATGAGTATCACAATAAATAAGGTTTTTTTATGTGCTAACTGCGTTGTCCTGCTGTCGTTCGTTTCTGAGATATATACGCGTCCATAAAAAGCTCGGGTACAGACTTTATTACATAAGAAATCAAGAAAATAAAAACACCAATCTATAGAAGAGATCCTAACTGTAACCTGAATAAAAATTTAATTTGTTTTGGTACGTGGTTTAGGAGAAAAGAAATCGGAAAGTCGAGAATTATTTTAAAACCGCAAAAATCGGGTACTTTTTTACTTCTCTCGCGCTCGTGTTTAAACCGACGGGCATAAAATGTTGATGTTCACTCCTGTTATGTAGAAATGATTCAGGAGTATAACGTACTTTATTTCAATTTTTTTGTTCAGCCGTTTCAGAGTTACTAGCCTTCAAACACAGGGCTCAATACTTTTGCAACCGATAGTAGGCACATCTACGATTTATTTAATCATTAGACTGTGGAGAAGTGTTCTTATCATATAAAATGATAGTCATGTATTTTCGATGATAGTCATGACACGGGCAAGTGGGGTTGGTTAGAACAAATTATTAGGAAATTGTACGTATGTATTTTTTATAATTTTCATTGATACAGAAGTTTTGTCAGGTAGCGCAGGTACCATCGTCTTTAAAATGACTGATTTGCAACCACTTTCAGCTAAATGAGCGTGATGATCTATGACGGTGCTGACATACGAACAATGTTAACTATTGAAGGCGGTCTGCCAGACACTTCATGCCAAGTGGGACTGGTTAGACCTCATTATTATGAAAGTACATATATTCTTCTACAATTTACGCAAACTTGACACAGATGTTTTGTCAATTTTGCCATGGGACTATCGTCTTAAAATTATTATATCTCAACACCCAGTCTTTTCTCTCATTCTCCGATTTCAATGCTGTATTTCAGCAAATTCGACAATTCTCCTGCTTATCTGCGTACTCTACGTCTGCCAAAACTGACGCCTTGCCTGATGATGGTCCCCACTGGGACTAGAAATCGATAGCAAGTAATTTGTAAATTCTACGCGTCTAAATAAAGGAACTGAAGAGCATCCAGACCTTTTATTTCACCCCAATATACCCAGTCTATTGTTTATGTAAAAATGTTCAAAGAATTTTATAAAAAAAAATCAGGGTTTCAAGCACTTTCGGCCATATGGGGTTAAGGCACACCAAGTAATAATGAGAATAAATGTATTTATCTATAAGTGAGAAAAAAATGAAAGCGACGTCTTTATGCGACACTGATTTCCAGTAGATAATTAGCTAAGGGTGGCTACACACCTAACTGCAAACTTGACAAGCATACATGATCAATCAATTTGTGCAAGCATGCTGTAGCGTCTGTAGGACAATTTTGCGCAAGCATTTCAATTGTACAAGCCGCTTGATAATGGATAGAATTTGAATCATGCAAGCTTGTACAAGCCGCGCGAAACGGAACGTGTGCACCATGGACGCGCACCAACAAACGTCAGTCGTGAGTGATCACGAGGGTATATTCAATTCACTCAGTAAATTAAGCTGGGAATAGGTTTTTCTTTTCATCAACCCCTTTTATACCAAACATTACGCTTTTTCTTTCGCGTTTTTCTCTTGTGGATGAGGCAAAAAGCAGCCACTGCCAGCGCATCGTCGTCTGACATAGTCCAAGCACAAACTGGCGATTGTTAAAGCATACTTGTATCGTGTGGTGTCGAAGGGAAATTTTACGTGCTTGTGCATAAAGATTGATCATGCATGCATGTCAAGTTTGCAATTATGTGTGTAGCCACCTTAACGCGACGTGCTTGTCTCAACGGCGTACGCTGTAACGTCTTAAAAAATAAACAGAAATCGAAAATTCAAAACCATTCTGATACTAAATGTAATTTATTGGAGGTTGAACCAACATTTATTTAATAAAAGCATTAATGAAGTTGAAAATTCTGGTCAATTTTCCATACCTTTTTTACTTCATCATACGCAGTATGTAAAGTATTGTAATCGTGCCAAAAAAAATTTTTGAGATTTTAGCGGAAATATGTCTTTTTGGGTCCCCTGAACATTTTTGACCAAGGTACCAAAAAATGTCTGTGTGTGTGTGTGTGTGTGTGTGTATGTGTGTGTGTACCCGTTTTTTGTGGCGACGATTCCGGAGAAACTACTAAAGGTATCGGGACGCAACTTCATATTTAGAAGTTTCATAACCAAACTTAGAGCTGAAAAGCTTTCTGTTGAAGAGGGTCCAATGGAACTGGAGGTTTAATCTTAGCATTTTTGAAAGACTTTGCAAATAAGCCGCCATTTCTAGAATTTCGTCGAAATAGTTAAATAATAAATTAAAGATGAGGAAATTCTGAATAATTTATCACTATGACATTTTTTGGTACAACCAATAGTTTAGCTGCATGAGCAAATTCTATTTCTACGAGATCGGTCGTACTGCATGAAAACTAGTAGCCAGGATTTGTCAGATTTTTTGATTCTAATGACAGTAGGTAGTCTTGGTGTCAAACGCTAACGTTTTGACAATAACTTCTGTCAATATAAGCTGCGTTCGTATATTGAATTACACTTTTTACACCCAATAACACGTAAGTGTCATTTGGACGGTGTACCCGGTGTCAACGGAGTACAATATCCGAACGCAGCTTTAATCGACATATCTGTCTAGTTCTAGTAGTTTTATTTTAATGCAGACATGGCCAATCTCGATGATCAAATAGAGTCTCATGCAGCTAAACTATTAATTTTATATATAGTATGATAAAGTCATGTGCCTGGCCACATCAGATTTTTTCATTTTTAAGTCGTTCTAATAAATATATTATTTCAGAGTTTTACTTATTAGAGGTTCAACCTCCAACAAAAAGTAATTTCTTTGAGGGAAAATAGTCTAACTTGAACCGTTGAGCGATTCAAAACAATAGACCGAACGCTAATTGGAAAGATTGTGTTTCTCGAAAAAGCGCGTCAAATTGAAATATTTACATTTTGAATTGTATGACGGAAGATAAATGGCATTCAAAAGGAGACCGAATATGACATTCAGCAACAAAGAAGGATGTTAGTAGAGCAATAATAAAAAGGAGGGCAGACTTCTAAAAAGGAGATCTGCCCTAAACAAGTAAAAAAAATAGCTCTTGCTCTTTAAATTTCTACGTGATTCATTTTCGACAATTTATAGTTGAGGAATTAATCCCTTGTAACTTGTTTGTAATGCGAGTTTTCGCACACATATAACTTAATATAATTTAACTTTTTACATTCATGACATGTACACTTTTCATTTCGATAGGAAGAAGAATGGCAACTACTACTGTGTAATGATCAATCTTTCATAACTATTCAATTTGCCACTACCGGGACAACGGTAAAAATATAATTTTCAAATACTAATTTCAATTTCACATGTCTTAAATTTTAATCTAATAAGTTGTTCTCCTGGAATACTTAAAATATTTCAAATTGCATCAAATCAAACATTATTTTTACTATAAATAATTCATTTATTACAAATAAACCTAAGGCAGAGTTTCCACAATGAACCCAATTTGACGACTACACAATTGCAACTCCTCGTGGAAACCCTGCTTAAAATACACACAAACCTCATTCGTTGAGCATTAGGAGGTATTACACTAACATGTACACTTGTCATTTCGATAGGAACAAGAATGGCAACTTACTTAGTAGGCACTGGTCTATACAATATATAAATCTATCATAAATAAATCGTCTCTCAATTAATTCTAAATGCACTGAAATGATCACAGAAAATCGTTCACATCACGCTAAACGTCCACATACGTCACTACTCGTCCAACAGATGTTCCCTATTATTTATAAAGTACGTCTGCAAATCATTTATGGAGCCAAACGTACTAGCTTGACTCCCAAGGCACATCGATTTTTGATGAGCATCTAAATTGATATCACAATGAACCGGATGGTAGACATGTACTAAGCCAGGGTCTACACTTCTGACTACCTTGAGAGAGGAAGTTACAGCCCCATCGTAGAAACTCACATCTTCCATACCCCAGCCCACAATCGTAGTGTTGAAGCCTCCCAACTTGGTGAAATCACTTTTGTACAAGCTGACGAGCCCAAACCCGAATTGCCTCCAAGCACCATTGTCCTCGTCCAGCAATAACTCCTTCTCAAACAACTGGATGTCTTCGCTGTCATAAGTCTTCCCAAAAATCTTTGGATCGTACATGCTGTAAACTATTGGGAAGTACACCGATCTGTTCTGGACGGTGTTCTGGCGAATCCTCAGCAAACTCTTCGAGTTAAAAGCTATATCAACATCCACGAAGAACATCAGCTCATCATCCCTCAAGTATTGAACTGCAGCCTGCAAAGCTCTCCCTCTCGCAAAAGTGCCATTCATCTCGATGATTTTGAATTCGTAGCTTTTGTATTTTAGTTGGATGTCTTGGATGAGGGATATTGTGTCATCGTATTCAGTTTGGTCTTCTTTGTAGAGGGTTATGACCAGTTTGGTCAGATCGTTCTCTTTCATGCAGATTTCCTCGTAGAACTCCATGAATCGTTTGAAAGTCTTGAAGCGCCCGCTTAACGGGAGGATGAAGTTGATGTTCTTCTTCTTGATGGTGTTGTGGTGAGCGTCGAAAATGTCTGGGAGTTGGAGGTTCTCACTGATCTTTGAGATTCGCTTAAAGATCCGCTCGTGGAATGGGAGGTTCTCGTCTGTCGCGTCGTCGTTGTACGCTTGGTTGACGTCCACTTCTCGAATTTCAATACCTAAAAAAATAATGAAAGAATAACTATAATGTTAATTAAATTAAATTAGGAAGCGAATTAATAATTAATTCAGGTGGCGAGGATAGTAGAAAAATATCTCTGCCAGGAACCTCGCAATTTCTGGGCGGGAGCTCTCCCAGTTGAACTACTAAGGCACTGGAGTTCCTTTGAATTTATAATGTCCATGTTAAGCGTCATATATTACCAATTTTTTACTCTCTGAATTTGCATTTCCTTGTGCCTAAAACTTAAATGTTCTCAGGTTAAAAATTCATTTGAGTCTATACTTAAAGAATCACGTCACATTTCTTAGAGAATAAGACACAACATGACAAGTTTGACAGAAAAAAAGAGGGACAAACATGTCACACGGCAGTCTGAAATGATCAACATAAGCATAATTCGCATAAAGCGAATTTATAAAAATTTAAATACAGCACTCTTGTAATAACAACTTCTGAAAGTAAAAAATATTTATTTATGAGTATTTCATGTTTTCCATGATAGCTTTTCGGGTTCACAAATAATTTACATTTAGCTACAACGCTAAATAGAAGAGTCTTAGTAAAATGTTAGAAAACAAAAGAAAACAATAGTAATAAAACTGAGTAGATAGGATGCCACTTTTTCCAGCATATTTTCAGAAAGGTAGTTTCTTACAGATGTCCCGTAGTTTGATAGACATGGCTTAACCACCGACTCTTAGGACTAATATAAGACGACGTTATACTGCTTCCATATTTGCACTTTATAAAGCGATTTTTTTTATAATAAAATTAAAATTTATTATATATTGGGAACAGTGGCGTAGCTACATATTCAGTGCCCTGGAGCAAGAAAAATCTGTGCACCCCTTGTTTTTCGGAAGAGGTCCGGCATTTTTTGAACATTTAATTTTGATGTATTCCACTTTCAAATCACAATTTTTCAATTCCAGATTGAGCCAAAAACGGAGTTTATATATACAAAATCCTTAAGAAACTGAGTTTTGGGTTGTATGACAATAAAAAAACAATTAATCAACAGCTGGCTGTTTTCGATTTGTAATAAATTAATCTAACCCCAAAGTTCTTCAAATGACAACTGGTTTATATGAATACCGGCATCGTATTTTAAGGAATTTTCTGATAGTATATTATAATACGAGTTTAATAAGACGAAAATTGACGCACTAGGTGTTTTCCAAATGGAAGAAGTGCGCCAATACGTCTTATAAAACGAGTGTTATATACTATTTTTTTACTTTGCGACATTAATTTTACATAAATTTAGAAAATTACGGTTGTCATCTTACAATCTAGAGTATTTTTAACTGAAACAGTTGGTAGTTGTGGTAAAATTCACAAATACTATTGAGGCGAGGCAATAGCAATTGAGATGTCAGCGTTATTTGATACTTGACGTCAATATCATCAATCTTGGAAAACTAAAATTTACTAAAAGTTTGTGATCTAGTGTTTTCATAACGACACCGAAAGCGGTTTCGTTATGAGTTAATAACGAACGCAAGGTAGAAAAACTAGTATCCTTTGCTAGCGTAGATTTAAGAACATAGAAACGCACTAATTTTGGTTATCGTAAAAACCAAGGTGGGTATTAGATAAGCAATTTCTTAACCTTCTGAAGACTATCGCAAATGGTAAGTTTTAATTGCAAGCTATTGTTCTTCTTATTTTGAATTATGATGCTCAATCATGTTTTCACATACTTGGGACGCAGACTGGACCATCAGGCATATAAATACGGTATACGTGCTTTTGACGTATTTTCAGACGCATAACATGAAAGCGCCAACTCGAATTCGGCCGTTTTTTACAGTGAATAACTCGCAACCCACACACGATATCGATGGGAACTTCTTACACGTTATTTCTAGTGCCCTATCAAAGGCATATTTAAAAATCCAGCTGGGTTTGAAATTTTCCGAGGTGAATAGCTTTATTTGTTTTATTTAACTATTTATTCCCGTATTTTGAGTTGGCAAGCTTGCATTTAAAGCTTGTGGCGATATTGTGAGAGTGCTATAATATAAATAAACAAATTTTTTGTCTATAATTTTATCTTTTCTTCCGTTTTTTTGTAATTATTAATCTGAACATTCTAAAAATTCTAATATCTACAGCTTACAAAGTTAGAACCGGAATATACAAACGCAATCAGATAAAATTACCATTAAAGTAATAAAATAACTTATAACCTTGAAAACATTTTCATAGTTCAGGTGAAGGTTGGTTGAGATGCCACTGTACGCTTTTCTAACCCCATTCAAATGATGTTTAGGGACATTTTTTTTAAGTTTCTTAAAGAGATTTTTTTAATGTTCATCAAAATTATTTGGAAGAAAGGGTTTTAGGCAATTTAAACTTTTACCTACCACTGAAATTTTGGGAATAAATACAACGCACCAATCTATAAATCAAAATTGTGATAATTAAGTCAAGATCACAAAACATTTAGGTCCTTAGAGTTTTATTTAGAAAGAGTGGCCTATGGAATTTTTTACACAACAGTATTTTATTGATTGTATTTTATTTATTTTGCGCCCCCTCTACTCGTGCGCCTGGAGCAGTTTGCTCCCACTGCTCCCCGTAGCTACGCCCCTGATTGGGAAGTTAGATCACATCTTTCGCAATGATGTCGTTGTTATTGTACCATTTGCTCAATGTAGGTGTGCCATGTGACGTGATATATTTACACTTTTTTATGGTAAGGTAGAAATAAGGTTTTGCATTTGTCCTATCTATCTCTTGTTTCCTTATCTATCGAATTACGGGACCCTCTAGCTCTGACACTGACTCATTTGCTTTTTCAATTCCTTAAAACGTCACAGCCATTTGAAACATTAACAAATCCGTATTTTAACTGCTATAACTCCTTAAGGGTTTGAAAAACTCATGAGTCCAAGTGAAACTTGTTATCAGAATGACATTTACATATGCATTTGTTTCCTTCTTCACCAGTTTATTCAATTTATTTAGTGTGTGTCCATTCTTCGTTTTCGTTTTGTTTGATACGAATTTTTCTTTTATTTTTTTTGTTTATACCTACTTCAAGCTCTTGTAACCTTTTAAGAAATTACATTTTTTTTCTACTCCTGTTGATGAATGCATCCATTAACATTGTAATTTATGATAAGTAATACCAACCATTCCCTCCATACATTACAAACATTTAATTCCTGGCTCTTCATACCGTACGGGTGGTAGGAAATGAAATATCTTCTACAACTTTAGAACCAAGTACAGCTCTGAATTTTCATTTTCTTTGAGTTTTGAGACTGTCAGTAGCGACGTTGAGATTGCGTTGACAACGTCGTTACTAACAATTTTAATCTGCATCCTCTAATACCGCCATAGTGACATACATAAACAGAATACATATACCGCTGCCGCTCCGTATATGCTCCCTATACGTCATGATGTGACATTTGTATTGAATTATATTTATTGACAATTTATGTTCACTGTACGGTATGTTTGGTGGTCAGTGGCGGACTGGCCATAATGCCAGGTTGCCCGATGGCAAGTGGGCCCCCCCTTAAGTGGGCCCCCCTTAAGACAATATGTTGATAATATTAATAATACATTTATTTATACTGAAATTATCACTGGACCGCCGCACGAAAAGATATCAGGCAATAAGAGGGCCCCACCTATTTGCAATAAATTCGGTAAGAATTTATATTTATGTTTGGCAATAAATATGAACCCCATAAGAAAACTGCATGGTGAGTTTTAAGAAACCCACTTTGGGAAACAATGAAAATTCTCCAAAAGGCCCTTGTTAAGAGAACTTAAAATCTATTACTAATCGAACTTGATATTTTTTAATAGACGTTTAAATTTCATAAAAACACAAGTTTGTTTAAAAATTTTATTGACCAGTTTCTGGCAAAAATATTATTCATCCGAAATTGAAATACCAATACGTCACGGATAATTGATATAGGAAAACATTATGGAATATTGGCTGAACATATATGAAAGGGACCAAAAGTAAATCAAATAAATAAAATTTTACTTGGGTATAAAAATGAATCACTTGTACAGAATGTTCTTTTATACATGCAATAAAAATAAAATAAAATTTGTTTATAAAATACAATATGTAATTTAAAACAAAATAAATTAAAAAAAAAACATGAATATAGAAAAAAATATTAGAAACAAAGTTGCGCATTTTTGTGTTGATCAATGATATAAAAAGTAATATATCTTTTTCACTTTCGAAGATATCATAAAATTGATGTACAGGGTGTTATAAAAGTTATAGATAATCATTCGCCCTACAGCCAGAAAATATTGGCATGCTTACAGGGTGTCCCACAATAACGTACCAACAAACTTATGTTTGTTTAAATGAACACTAGGTATATTATTGCAATTTTTGATGAACATTTTTAGCCTAATTGTTATGACATCAATTTGTATTAGGCTATTATCAACTGTTTCTGAGATATTGAGAAATGTTTGTCAAAAATGAGCATTTTCAAAAAATTATTCTAAGGTAACTAACAAGAATAAAGAAATAAAAGAACTCATTTTGCATAGTAAAAGTATCGCATTTTTTTACAGTTATTATTCATTTGCGATTCAAATATGACTTATCCTGAATAACTGGAGATTTGCTAAATGTCAAATAACTTAAGAATTTTAAATTGAACAGCCCTGTATATCTTGACATCGAAAGATCGATAAATCAACTTTCCTAAAATGTCTAACTCGGTAAGTCTATCGTCAACAGCTAAAAGTTATTAAGCATCTAATATAACATTTATACGCATGCAAAATATTTCATAAATTAATATAAAATATCTAGTTGTCACGACGAAATTCAGCAATCGCACAAATGTAAAGATTCTTCTGCAGCAACATATAGTCATTGAAAACTGCTACTATGAGTTACACAAACGAACAATTTATGATCATCCAAGAATTAGTTTTATTAGTACCAGTCGAAACTTATTTAAAATTTTTATTATTTATTTACGTAATATTCTAAATTATTTAAAGAATTTTAATGGATCCTTGGGTTGGTTGTAGTGGTCTAACGCCTTAGCCAGCTAAATCGCCTGTTCAATTTATTTATTTCGGGACATGTTAAGGAATAAGTTTATAGGGATGTTCCAGTTACTACTGATAACAAAAGCAAGGAGTGCTTTGGTAGCAATGTGGTGTTCTTCAGACATCCAAACATTTCTGTACTCCCATAAGAATAAATAACTAAATAAATGGATAATTGTAAACTGAATAAACAATTATTATTTCAGTACGATTGTCAATAGTGCACATATCAACCCTCTCAGGTCAATGCGTTTCAGTCTTGCTTCAAATTCTCGGTGGAAATCCTTGGTGGAAATATTACATTTTCCATGGTTTCCACAAAAACATTTTGACGCCTCCTTATTTCTATTCTTCATGTTTGCTATCGTAGGTAGTTGTAATATTCCCATAAATGTTTTCCTCAATATGTCTTCAGAGTCACAAATCAAACCCGATTAAATCAGGCGTCTAGTTTTCCAATGCGTTGGACCACCATGAACAATTTAATGTCTTTGATAAGTATTATTTAAACAATTTTAGATTGATACATAAATTACTAATTCTTAATCTTTGAAGAAAATAAATATCAAAAATTATATGTTTGTATAAATCAAACTTGCAAAATGCTATTACTAAAAGCTGCTGCATGAAAAGAAGAATTATTATAATTGAGAGATTGTTGGATTTCATCGAACAATCGGATATTTAATAGTAATTTGGGAATATTGTGCATAAGTTACAAATGTAACATTAGATGCTTAATATATTTTTAGCTGTTGACGATAGACCACCGAGTTAGACATTTTAGGAAAGCTGAAAGATATATAAGATCGATAAATATACATTTATGATATATTTTTAATATTTTTATGTTTGTTTATTTGTAAGAATAGTATTTATTTTGTTTGAATATTATTTTTTTTTATATTATTAAAACTATTGTACACCAAACACAGTTTTACTTTACCTCCATAATATTTAGTCGAACATTTTATTTCATAATATTTTTGTAAGTTTTTTTGTAACTCTTTCATTTTTCACTTTTTTCTCCTGTATAGTAAATGAGATACTGTGTAAAACGTTTCATATCGACTTATTATTTTTTCAATTTATAACAAAGTTACAACCGTTTGAGTTATTAACAAAACCGTATTTTAACCGGCTCTAACTTCTTAAGCAAAACCAATAAGAAAACCAATAAGTCCATATGATACTTTTTACTCAAAATGACATTTGTTTTCTAGAAAAAAAAAATAATAGAAAGCTTCATATGAATTTTTTGGTTCATTTTTATTCAATTTATGTCGATTTTCTTTTAAATATTTTTATTTAAAATTTTCTTTTAAATATTTTTATTTAAATTTATTTACTTTCTATCGTTGTAAGGTGTAGTGGGTGTGTTCAAACGGCTGAAACTTTTCAAGGAATTGAGAAAACAAATAAGTCCTTATAAAAAATTTATTCAGAATGACATTTGCTTTCTAAAAATAATTTTGCGGGGAAAAAAGTGGGACATCTGTATATGTATATACCGGCAGCATGAACAAAAAAAAATGTGGGCCCCTCCTGGCTTCCTGGCAACCAATATTTTTGGACCCAGTCCGCCACTGTTGGTGGTTACATAAATAAATATCTATATATCTATATGCAATGAATTAATTTAAAAGATTTCATTGTATAGTCGCAGAAAATGTATCGTATACCATTCGGAAGAAAAGCAACTACCCGCAACTACTCGGTAGTTGCTTACATTACTTGCTCATGGAATAATATACCTATTATTGTTGGGCTCAAATAATCGTAACTTACGGACATGATTTTAAAATGTTCGATGAATACGCAGTTTCCAAAAGTAGTGATTGCTCTAAAAATATTTCTACATTGCCAGGGAGCGTAGCTACCTGCAAAAGGTCATTTTCTGAATTTTCTTATAAATTGTCTTATAAATTGCCCCAAGTCAGATTGTATAGCTCTAATCTCAATAGATTATTTGTACCAGGTCGAAACCATATTTAAGCCGAATGCCACGTTTGAACAGGTGACCGAAAATATCGATGATCTCTGTCAGTCTTTGGACAAAAGGATGTTGTGGTGGTTGTGGCTGGTACGAATAATACATTGAGGGGTGGATATTTAAATAAGAATACCGTCATGAAGTCTTTGGAGTGTGTCAGGCACACCAATGCAATAATAGTGTCGGTTCCATATTTTAGCTGTGACAATTCGTTGAGAGATTGTGTTTACAAAATTAATTGTTTTATGTATGGTATTATAGCGGAAAACGCGCAAATGAACGTTAGTTTCGTAGACGTTAATGATGTGTTATCCCGATTGGATGTATCGCGAGGAGGGGTTCACTTAACAAATGGAGGAAAGCGTAAATTATGTTCGTTGGTTGCTCGAATAGTTTTAATTATTGACACTGTAGAAGATTATGACAGTTCGTATGTAAACAACTTGACGTATGTGGTTATAAGTGATAATTGTTCAGATCAACAGTGTTCCTAACAACAGCAGCATTCCAAAAACTTCGTTCATGGCCTACAATATTAGGAGTTTGCGCAATAAGACGGAGCTTTTGGACGTTTTCTTGGCTGACAGGCACTTTAATTTTATTTGTTTGACTGAACATTGGCTAAAATCAGATACTATTACACTGGAAAAGATTTCAAATTTTGAGGTGTTGGACTACTATTGCCGTAGCGAGTTTAGGGGCGGCGGGTGCGCTATATATCGCAGTAGAGACTTTAATATGAAGCCAGAATCATTTGCTGTAGGGTGTGCCGAACAGCACCTTGAGTACTGTGCTGCTAGTTTTAATGTTGAATCTGGGCGTATGCTATGTGTGTGTGTATCGTTCACCGACTGGAAATATTAGAGTATTTATGGATGGGTTGACCGCTTTGTTGGAAATTGTATGTGCTAGGTTTAAGTCTATTGTAGTCTGTGGGGATTTTAACATAAATTTTAGTCGCAACTCTCTCGAAAGTAGAGACCTTTTGTCACTATTTAGCTCGTACGGTTTGGAGAGATGTTTTAAAGAGGGAACAAGAATGGATAATTGTATTGATAACGTTTTCTGCAGCCTACTCCTTAACGAGGTGGAGTCTTGGATTGAGGACCCGGGCCTCTCAGATCACGTTACCTTGATATGCGGGTTGAATGTGCTACAGCCTGGAGTGGTAAAACTTAAGCATGGACGAAATTTCGGCAGGCAGAATATTACTTCATTTTTGTCTGACTTGTCGAGTGAGACGTGGGTCGAGGTGCTCGAGTTAGAGGTTGATGTAAATAAAAAATACGAAGCATTCTATCAGACATTCAATTACTATTTCAAAATCATTTTCCGCTGGTGAGGATGCGTCCCCGTAAATCTAATGAGTATGAGTGGTATAGTAAAGACATTCGCGATAGGTCTAAAAACCAGAGAAATATGTTTAGTATTTGTAAATTGATAAACAAGCCACATTGGTGGGTTGAATATAATAGCCAGAAGCGTCAATTAAGGGATGCTATAAAAAATGCAAAACTTCTGCTAAATAATAGAAGGGTAATGCTATCCAGTAATAAGTCTAGGACGGTATGGAGTATTATTAAGAGGGAGACGTCGGCGGCTCCCGGTGGTGGTCCGATTCGGCTGACCAGAACTGGTGGGTCGGATGTTGATGATCCTCGGATGGTCGCTGATGACTTTCATAGAAAGTTTTTTGGTGTGAGCGTGCCGGGTGTGGATACGTGCGCGGCAGTTATGCTCGAAAGCGATAGTGTGTTGCCGTCCATTTTCCTATACCCGGCAACGCAGGAGGAGATAGGTGGTGTGCTCTCATCTATTGAGCCAAAATTTTCATGTGGCGCTGATGGTATTCCACCCTTTCTTATGAAACTGTCGGCCGAATGGATTAGTTGTGTGATTGCGCACCTGGTAAATTGTATGTTGTCTGAGGGAGTTTTTCGGACGGCCTTAAACCAGCTCTGATATTGCCAGTACATAAAAAAAGGTCCCAAGAATAGTGTGGACAATTATAGACCAGTATCAATCCTGTCCGCGTTTTCAAAAATATTTGAGAAGGTACTGTATAGTAGATTTTACGCTTTCTTTTCTGGGCATGATCTTATATCACCAAGTCAGTACGGTTTTTTGCCGGGTTTGTCATGTAAGTCGGCTCTTTTCGTGGCAGTCTCTAGTATTCTGGCCAATGTAGATAAGCGTCGCTGTGTTGCAGCAATATTTTTTGATTTGTCAAGTGCCTTTGATACTATTGTCCATGAACGTTTATTGGCAAAACTGACATCACTTGGTATCACTTGGTATCGTTCGGTCCTATTTGCAGGACAGGAGTCAAACAGTGAACGATCAATTTTGGGGCCGCTTCTATTTCTCATGTACATGAGAAATAGAGAGTTTGCACAACTATTAAAATCTTACCTGACTGAGAGATACTTTAGAGTCAAACAAGGGGATGCACGCTCTGTCCTTAAGGAAATAAAAGCAGGAGTGCCGCAAGGTAGTGTTTTAGGGCCGGTCCTTTCCCTACTCTACACCAGCGACCTCCCAGCACTAGAAAATAATACTGTCGCAACTTTCGCAGACGACACGGCTATCCTAGCTGTTGGGAACAGCAATGAAGAAACGACGAGAAAACTCCAAACAGCTCTTGGTCATTTTCAGGTCTGGACAAAGAAAAAAAGAATCAAACTGAACGAACTCAAGTCAGTACATGTTGACTTCACCAATAAGAAAATACAACATATCCCGGTTACTATTAATAACCAACTAGTACCGTACGCAAACAGCCAAATATCTCGGCATGACATTAGACGCCAGGCTACGCTGGAAAGCCCATGTCAAAAAGAAAAGAGAGGAACTAGGAATCCGCTACAGAGAGATGTACTGGCTGCTAGGAAGAAACTCCACGCTGTCTGTACATAATAAGCTTCTCTTGTACCAGCAAATTCTAAAACCCGTGTGGACGTATGGTGCTCAACTCTGGGGTTGCACCAAAAAAGTAACATTAAAATTGTCCAGACCTTTCAAAATAAAGTATTGAGATGCATTGTCAATGCGCCTTGGTACATCAGGAATGATGATCTCCACAAGGACCTCAAAATGGAGTTTGTGTGCAAAGAAATCCAAAAAGTAGCAAGAAGTCACGAGGAAAGGCTTCACCATCACGTAAACGTTGAGGCCATCCAGCTCCTCGACAACACCGAATTAATCCGAAGACTCAAGAGAAAGAAGCCTTTTGAGTTAGTGTGAATGTGAGTTAGTGGAAAAGCAGAGTAAGTGCTAGTTGTAAGTGTTAGTTCTAATAGCAGAGACAGTGCTACGTAGTGCGCAAGAAAAACGTGCCAAGTATACCAGGATCAACTGAGGGACATCGATGGGTGCCTGTTAGGCTAAGTTAAACTAGTAAAATAAGTTAGAATTAAGTTACTCATTAGTCAATTATGACTAGATTGTAATGCATTTATGAACAATAAAATAAAAAAAAATGTACATGAACGATTTGCAGAAATACATGAGCACTGGGAATTTGTATCAGTTTGCGGACGATACAAGTTTGGTCCTTTCGCATGCACACCTGTCTGACCTCTCAAACATGGCGGCTGAGGCGGTACGGAAGATGACCCATTGGTGTGGGATGAATGGGATGATGCTAAATCATAGTAAGACTGCAGTACTTCATCTCTCATTGGAAGTGCCGAATCGGTCGATTCTTGTGCGGGAATCGGGAGTTTCGATACCGCCGCGGGTCATCGACTAAGTTCCTTGGTGTATATGTTCAAAGTAATTTGGGATGGGACGCGCATATAGCTTATACTGCTGGAAAGCTCACCAGAACTTACCATACAATGTACAAGCTCAGGGGCATTGTGGCATCGGAGGCCATACAAAGTTACTATTTTACGAGCGTAGTCTGTCCTGTCATATGGCGTAATTCTTTGGGGTTCATCTCCACATATGATTTCGTTATTCCGCATGCAAAAAAGATTTATAAGATGTATGCTTAATTTAGGTTTCAGAGATCATTGCAGAGATCATTTTAGAGAGCAAAATATTCTAACGCTTCCTTGCCTATGTACACTTGCGAGCAAGTAAATCGACTCACGCACTAAGAGTACATAAAACTTTGATTTTTTTTCAAAAGGAGCTTGACCAGTGTATTGAAAACATAGTGTTTAAAAGCCTGAAACTTTAGCTTTAAGGTATGACCATTATCATAAAAATCAAGTGGATATTTTTTGAAATAATGTCAATTAAATCACAGTGTTGGGAAAACGGGCATTTAGGAAAGGGAATTATGGTTGCTTATTTTTCACATAAAACAAAAAAATTTATAAAGAAGCAAAAATTTATTTCATCAATACACGGTGTTACCCCCTCTGGCCCTGATGACAGCTTGTAATCGATTTGTCATCGATGATATTAATCTGGCAACGCAATCTTGAGGAATTGCGTTCCACTCATCTAACAAAGCCGTTTTCAGCTCATTAGTATTCGCAGGAACATTATTTCTAGCCCGGACCCCTCGTTTAAGATGGTCCCAAGTCCCAAGATGGTTCAATGGGATTTAAGTCTGGACTGGCCGCTGGCCACTCCATCGACCGTATACCGACCTCGTTTAGGAACTGCTTACTTGCACGTGCAGTGTGACAACGAGCATTATCGTGCGTCAACTCAAAATTATCGCCTATAAATCCAGCGTACGGAACAACATGTTCCAGGAGAACTCCTGTAATGTACCGATCAGCTGTCAGTTGTAATGTCCTCCTCCTCGGCCTCCTCCAGGTACGAAAACAAGTTCAGTTTTTCACTCTAAGGAGATGCCAGCCCACATCATACAGGAGCCACCGCCATATGCAACTCTTTCAGTGACACAACAAGGTGCAAATCGCTCACCCGGACGTCTGTAGACTCGAGCTCTCCTGTCACTGCCATGTAGACACATTCTGCACTCATCAGTGAACAGGACCGATCGCCATTGCTCTATTCCCCAATTCAGGTGCTCTCGAGCAAATTGGAGGCGCGCTTGCCGGTGCCTTGCTGTCAATTTCGGTCGTGTGGCAGGCCGTTTTGGAGTGAGGTTCGCTTCCTTTAATCGTCTTCTGATAGTCCACTCGCTGACAACGACTCCACGAACACGTTGCAGCTCCTGTTGTACAGCAACACCGGTCAAATGACGATTGCGCAATGAGGTTGAAACAATAAAACAATCGTCTCTCTCAGAAGTCTTTCGAGAATTATTGGCTTTCGGCCTCCGATTAAAGGCACCAGTCTCTACAAATCTTCTGGATACTCTTGATACGGCTGACTGACTTAAATGCAGCTGGGCAGCGACTGTTCGCTGACTGAGCCTCTGTTGTAACAGAGCGACTACTTGAGCGGCCCTTTTTGGCGTGGTATCCATGTTTTGGTGGAATCAATGCATGCAAATCTCAAAGTTGTGTACCTATCAACGTCTGATAAGTGACTACTCACAACTGCCTAAGGTAACTGATCAGTTATCATCGATTGTATGCGCGATTCGTGGGTACTGCATACTCAGTTTTTTCGTAATCTCCCACTTAAAACTGCATAATTAAATAAGTATGAGCTTGATTTTGATGGTAATGCTGTTGTCTTAAAGCTGAAGATCAAGGCTTTAAACACTGTATGTTTTCAGTACATTGGACATTGTTTGTTGAACAAAAAATCACATTTTATGTCCTCTTAGTGCGTGAGTCGATTTTCTTGCTCGCAAGTGTATGTATATATATATATATATATATATATATATATATATAGACTGCTAAGCTACTATAGAAAAAACATGACTGATTTTATGAGGAACGGGGACATATCGTCATCAATGAAGACTCGAAGCGATTTGCGGCTTGCGGTACCTCGACACACGTCAACAGCTTTTGAGGGTGGGCCGGAATATATGATTGTAAAAACTTTTAATGCCCTACCGCCCATTGTATTGGCTGCACAAACCATAGGATTATTTAAGAAAGAGTTAAAGAAATACCCATTCTTTCTATACAATTGGGGAATATCTTGGTGGTCCATCCGCTGAATAGATATCTTGTTGTTTCTTTTTTTCTTGTTTATATTGTTTCGTGTGGCTGCTTGCGTTTTTGAGCTGTCTCACGGTTTTCATTTGTACATTGAGTAATTTAGGATGGATTGCACTTCTTATTCTTAGTGTTTAGTAGTGCAATGGTTTGTTTGTATTGTACTCTTCTACATTGTAATTATGACAATTGTCTATATCTTATGTGATCATACGACAAATAAAGAATATTATTATTATTATTAATAATGACAAATCACCAGCGAAAGCTAAAAGTGTAGACGTGTACAATATAATACAAAAATAGAACGTAAAGCCGGAAGTGTACAATTTATTTAGTTTATCTACGTATACGAGTTTTTATTTTTATCTTTTATTAGTTATTCCCAGAATAAATAAAATAAATAATAAATAAATAAATAATTTGTGTCAAGAAAAACTGTGAAAATAAAACATAGTTCAAATTTCTAGTAAAGTAATCCCACATTGAATTTAATTATGTTACCTTATTCACTTTCACTTTTTGTGCCATAAACTGAGCGTAAAAGATGTTAATAATGTCAGGTAGTTATAGGTCCTATATAAAATACTTTTTCTAAAACAGCTTAACTATTTCTAAAACAGCTTTAGTATTATTTGAATTTTTGGGGCGGCTCTGCTCATCTCGTAATAGGTCCAAGCTTTCATGTTGGTCTACGTAGAGAATTTTATTAGATTGTTATATTATGAGCTGTAAATTTAGTTTGGGAAATTTTTTAAATGACCTGTACATTGTTTATATGCAAAGATGAAAATACAACATTATTTTAATGCGTTTGTATAAGTATGTAAATGTTATCTTCTTGTTGTAACAAACAAGTTTATCAATATGTCGTCAAAACAAAATCTTTTGCAAAACAACATAACAATATCTTACCAGTGAATGTCTGCTGGATAAACGCATGTCTTCTGACCGTCACGGTCATCTTATGACCCCTGTACTTCCGGTAGACCAGCAACAAGTCGAGAACTAAATCGACGCCATAAACTGGGTCCAATCTCCAATATCCATAATAAATATCTTTGTAGTCGATAACCCGACCTCTCTGCTTAGAGTATTGGTTTATAATCTCCATAGCCTGCAACAAACAAAGCAATAAAGACTTGCGGTTTCAGCAAAAATGCGTTTTGCAATGCATACCTCTCGTAGTACATCATCGATGCCCTCTTTCATAGGTGATGGAATCCTTCGTTTCGGGTTGAGGTCCTTATAGGAAAATACGGTCCTGTTCACGTATTCCCAGTCCAAAACGTCGCGTAGGTTGTAGGACTTGTAACGGTGGTAACTTGGTGGGACACCTGAAAGTGTGTTGAATGATAATATATGGATCAAGTTTTAATTTTGTTCGATTCAAATTACAGTTCAAAACAGTTAAGTTTTACGTTTATAATTCATCATCTATAGTTTTCCTTTACGTCATATCGGAATATAACAGAGAACAATAGTGGTTGTCGCCAGATGTGTAAATTTTCCTACAAAATATCAAAATAGCTAAGAGCGGGCTCACACTAGAAACTTTTTTGACTGTTTTGTTTTCACCCACTTTTGTGTAAAAATCCAGATTTTTTGTTCAATTGAGCTCAATTGAGCATTAAACGTAAAAAACAAATGCTATTGTGGTAAATCTTAGAATTGGCGGTACGTAAGGGCGCAGCATGGTATCGGGCGGATTGCTATCAAATTACTATCAAATTTATGAAACATATTTTTTTACACACTTTTAACGCCCAGGAAGTAGTGGATTTAAAATGCACAAGCTACGATAATTGACAAGAAAATTCTAAGATAATTAAAACTGATTGAAGAAAGTATAATTTTGTAACTTTATTTTCTTATACCAAAAAGTCTTGTTTTAGTTTGCTAGTGCTGTGCGATTCATAACCATTTAGTCACATCAGTCAAATTATGACTTAAGTTAAAAGATTGTTTCAATTATTGAAAGTAGTATATTTTTGTACCAACTAGGGTTAGCATCCATCCACTTTTTGTGAGCATTGTCCTCGTGATTTCATGCATGTGTCGTCGCTTCCTCGACGTGACACAGTTGTCTTAGTTTTGAAAATTAGAAAAAAATATTAAAGAACTGACCTTTTCGTGTTATATTATTACTCAAAGTGATCAATGTCAATTAGTTTCCCTCGATTTTTGGATGTAGTTTTTACGCGATTTGTTTTAGGACACTGTCAAAATTGGGGGAACATTTTTTTCGAAACCTGTAACTTTTTAAATAATAGTTCTAGGCAAATCAAATTTGGTATGCTTTAAGAGCATATATTCAACTAAAGAAAATTACAAAAACAATGTTACAACTCTTAGTTACTTCTAAGTTACACTTAAAAATGTAATTTTCGTTGATTAGAAGTAAAATGAGGCATCTTAGTGAAGTGCAAGTGGCTCGTGCTGTCGCCCTTATTAAGCATGGCCACTCTATTCGACGTACACACAGAAAAGTGATTATTTTTAACGGGAAAACATAATTTCTTGAATTTATTTACTAGATTCAAATGCATATTTACTTGGATGTAGAAAGTTAGGTATATACAAGAAATGCCACATACTCAATATAAGTAAAATAATTTCTCAGATAAATGCTGTGAACAAATAAATTCTTTCTTTATAAGAACCAATATTGTATTGAAAAAAGTAATTGAATTTTTCGTCCCAAAAATGTTAATTTCTCCTACGAAGTAATAGTAAATCCATCCAAGTGCGTAGTTACTGGACCCAAGAAAATATAAGACATTTAATATAAGTAAGTATTGTTTACTGAATAAAAACCCACCAATTATTTAACTGAAGTGATTTTCACTTCTTTCAAGTAATCCCTTTCTCTGGAATAAATATGCGCACCGTGATTTTGTCAAGGCTCGCGCGCCCGCGCGTGGTGCTGGCTCCGTAAAGCAGCCTAACCTAGTACGAAAACAACAACAAAGTACCCGTAGGGGATGTGCTTTGTGATTAGTGTACAATAAACGTTTCAACACGGAATAGTTTGATGCAACGCACGCAACAGTTTAGAACGAGTAAGTAAATATAACATACCTATCTTGTTAATTAGCAATAGAAAACGTATTTGTGCCAAATCTTTAAAATTCTTACATTAAGTAGCTAAAAATATTTACCGGGAATAAAAATATACACTTCATTGAAGAGTGTTTACTTACTTCACCAGAGTAACCACTTTCTTAAATCTAGTAATTATTCCAAGAAATAAAACTTCTTGGTTGAAGTCAATAATCTCTCGCGTATATACGAACCTACCAACTACTTCAGCCAAGTAATTCTCTCTTCGTTCGAGAGATCACTTTTCTGTGTGTAGCAGGGACCTTCGAGTCTCCCCTTCTGTTATTCAACGTTAATGGAATCAGTTTCGGGAGACTGGCCAATATGTTAGAAGAGCTAGACAAGGTCGAAATCGAAAAACTATTCAAATTCAAGACCGACTGCCACAGCACGAGATCTCCTAAACGACTTCAGACGACCACATGGAATAAAAATTTCTGATCAAACTGTTAGAAGAAGTTCCAAGAAGACCTGTCCGCGCACCACGCCTTACGCATCACAAAGCAGCGCGAATGAGGTTTGCTCTGGATCACAGAGATTGGCAACTTCGTCACTGGACGCCTGTACTGTTTACAGACGAGTGCAGATTTCGTTTAACTCATTGCGACGGTAGAGTATGTGTCGAGACGTCTTGGTGAGCGCTACGCAGCCGTTACTATACAGGAAGTGGATAGATTTGGTCGTGGATCTGTGATGGTTTGGGTAGACTAAATGCCATGAATTACATCGAAAACATCTTGGAGGACCATGTGGTGCCTGCTCCATATGGCGTCGGCCAAAATTTCATCCTAATGCAGGACAATGCAAAGCCACATACCGCCGGCATCACCAGAAACTTTTACAAGAACGTGGAATTCCGGTCATGGAATGGCCGTCGTTAAGTGCTGCCCTGAATACTATTAAACACGCGGCGGATCAGCTTGACCGACGTGTTCGAAAGCGCCCTAATCCACCACTAACCATACAGGAAACGACACAAGTCCTGATTGAAGAATGGGAAGCATACCCCAAGAATCTCTTCGCAGACAAGTGCAAAGCATGTCCCGCAGGTGTGAAGAAGTGATTCGTGCTTGTGGAGGGCACACACGGTATTAAACCTCGACAGAAAACAATCCACAGAAAACCCGACTGTCATCGATACTATGACAGTCATTTCCATTTTGTTTTGCGTTAAATTTTTAAGTGTAACTTAGAAGTAACTAATGTGTATAATATATGATATTAATGATGAAGCTTGTTTGTTGAAGCAAATGTGGCAAACAGCTGGGTTACAGTTGTTTGAATCAGATTTTATTTTCAAGAAAGGCGACAACCAGTCACAGTTACTTTATACTGTTTTCATGAAGGTGTCTCCGAGTATTTATTTTTTTTCGATGGAACCTTTTCAAAAGGTTCTATGATTTTTTAAAATAATATTTAGCTGTAAAATTTTATTAAACTAAATAAAATTTATAGTTTACTAGAAAATAATATGTTTGTTAATTTCAACAATAAACTGGCTGCAAGAAAACACCAAAACACGTTCTGTATAACTTCTAACTCCCAAAACTAAAGAAACCTCAGATTCTACTGAAAAAAAATCATTCCAGAATAATTTGTCGTTTGGAGTCATTTGTCGTCCATTCACTTTTTGTTGCAAATTAAATATGTTAATTATCTTAAAATGAATAAATATAAACATATCATGCTGTAAAATACAAATTTATTTATTTTTAATTAAGTTTGGTAGCAACTGTTAAATATTATTTAAAAATTGTAGAAAACAATACTGTGATGAGATAATACAACGTTATGAAAAGATGCCGCTTGAAAAAAAAAGTATGGCCAAATAAGAACCACCAAAGCACCCCCTCATGATTTTTGAAATGGGAAAGATGACGAAATAAACAAAATTAAATAAGGCCAACTTTACATTACAGAACTCAGTGAGTAATCAACTCGATGTTCTTAATTTTAAAATGTTTACGTAAAACACTAACACAACCGAGGTCAGATCGTCAAGAATTTCAAACTAAAATCTAATCCAAACAAATGTGATGTATCATTTGAATCATACAGACAAAACTATACACTCGAGGATATCAATATTTAATATGACGAGTTCGACATCATCGTTGTTTTTGATAAAAAATAAAAGAAAATGCGAAGTATTAGATTTTTTTGTCATCATATTATTTTTAAAATTTAAGAAGACATTTTAGCTAATTGATTCAATAAATGTGCCCTACTCTATTAAAGATAACCTGGTGATGTGGTTTTGAAAGGTAGCGACCCTAGTACTAATCCCCTCCCCAGGATCTCAGCGGGTCGCCTTGGAGGTTTAAAAAGATGCCTTACTTTCGAAGCCTAGGTTTAACATCTTTGCCCTGTAACCGTAAAATCATTCGGAAACAAAAAAAATACAGAAGTGCTTTCCAATTGAAAGTACCGTTTGGAAACTGCAGAGAAAATCAAGCAAACCAAGTGATGGGATCGTTTTCCATATGGTTGGTGTTCTCGATCATCAATCCAATGAAAAAGTGACACATTTCGGTTAGGTGTTCAAACCTTCGTTTAATTGGATAATGTTTGTCTGTTGTTGTTAAAAGAATAATTTATCAAAGTTAATTCTTGCGTCAAATTGTTTTCAGCAGTATAAAAAAAGCAAGGCCCCAAACCTTCAAGATCAAGTAAGATTACAATGAACGTAGGTATATAGAATTTGCACCACTGTTTATGTTTTTGATACCGAATGATTAGAATATTTACTTACCCAAGATAGTAGGGTCACCCAGGTAGTCCTCGGAACCGCCAGACTTTTCAAACAAGGGCATATCCTCGACGAGTTCCACATTTGGTAGTTCTGCTATCGGAACGCCCAGTTCATTCATAGAACTGGAGATATCTCTATGTAAATGGATCGTCTCTTGACTCAACGTTTGTACTTTCAGGCCCTGCAATATTAATATAAAAATCGGTTTAGTCATTCGGCGCCAAATTTCCGATTACGATTACTATTTTACGATCATCTGATTTTGCGGACATGATAATATTATGATATCTCGTAGATGAGCTAAATACGATAAGTGCTTGCGTCCTTGCTTTTAGCGTAGTGGCACTTTTTGGGTATATGTGTGAAGTACACTTCGCCACGATGTTGTTCTAAGATTACGTGTAATTATTGTTCAATTATTTTATCGCAACTGGGATTTCATAAGCACACTTGCGCTTGATTTTTTTTGGTTATATAAAGTGCGTCCTTTACTTGGTAACATTATTTTTCAATTCTGATATGTATTTTGTGTCAATGTTGTTATATCTACATTTTAAATATTGCCACTTAATTTTCACGTAACTGACGTAAGTAGGCAATTCAAACAGAACACATGTATCTCAAAATTAATAAATAAATATTGATATCTATCAATGACATGTAGTCATTCATTCATTTCATATTTATTTAATTTCCAGTTCATCCTTATGCAACATTCAGATAGGTTTTAATTAAACAAGTGTTTGTTTAATTACAAATAAGTACTATGATTATATATTGTTTGTGTGCCGTAACCGTTTCCAGTATAATCTATGTAAAATGCTTTCGCGACAATAAACGTGTTTTCAACTTTACAAGACACTTGTATAAAGTAAGTCAATTGTAAAAAGGTAATAGTTATGCAAATTGGGATGCTCTAGAATTATAAGAAACAAAAGAACAATGCAACGTTACCTTAACCACCTGTCATTACGATAGAAATTGGTAGGTTGCTTGAAGCATACTTAAAATATCTCTACGTCATATCAGTAGTTTCAGCAGCTTTTTTGTTCTGAACATTATAGTGTGAGTACATTTGTATGAGTAGGTGTTAAAAGTGTCTGCTTTGGTACCTTGTTAACCTATACAGTGTCTTATTGTAGCATGCAGATTCGCTGGACTTTTGCTTGAAATCATTTCTTTTGAAATTCTGAATATATGAATACAGGAACAATTAACTACGGTAAGGTACGGTAAGTGAGAACTTCGGTTTACTACTGCAAAGTTGCTGTGTCTTGTTGAAATTATTGGAAATGCATACTGTACTCTGCATACGATTGAAGTTCAATGTTCAATTTTCACCAACCAAGATAATTAAAAATGCTGTCAGGCAACGTTATTTTTTAGACGGTTCAGAGCCATTTTTATCATCATGACAGAATTTTCTGAATGACTGAGATTATTGCTTGAACTTTGGTTGCCAGGTTCTTAATTTTCGGAAAAACTACGAACTAATGGTCTCACATTTAATGTGGTGAGGGTATATTGAGTTTGATTCAACATTTGTAACACCCTTAAGGAGGCGTTGCAGATAGACTTATATAGATAGATAGACTTTTAGATAGATAGTTTTCGGTCATCTCGTGTAAAAAATTTATTTTATTAGCAACGTTTCGACAAACTCACATCTGCCATTATCTAGCTTTAAAAACTAACTGCAAAACTTTAAACTATGTCAAATAAACTAGTGTCAAAATATTCGCCTTCTATTGCTCTATGACTGTTTCCATAGTCGCACGTGTGCGACTGCGTGTTATAGGTCCACTGATGGTAGCTGATGATGCAGTCCTGCCACTGCCCGTCAAAATCACCGAAATAAAATAAAATAAAATAAATTTTTTACACGAGATGACCGAAAACTTTTTACATATACATAACGATCGTGAAAATCTAAAGTTAAATATATATATATATATATATATATAATGGATGTTAATTCTCGCAGAAACCTGCATATATTTACCGCCATCTTGTATTAACTATTTCAAATTTTTATATATCTATATATATATATATATATATATATATGGATTTGATCAGAATTGAAAACGGAATCGATTTAGCTATGTCCGTCTATATCGTAATTTTGAAGTAATTGATCTGACATTTGGTATACAAGGTTATCTCGTAAAAAGTAAGGACAAGTTCGTGAATGGGCAAAATCGGTTCAATTGTTTTTTTTTTATATCTTACGGTGGGGTGTATTTTAACTTCAGCACAGCTAAAGATAATGTTCTTACTAGTTTTTATACGGTTATGTTATGTTTGGTATGTTTTGCTTGGTATCTATTGTTATTTTGATGAGTTCTGAATAGATATTCCTCGCTGTTTATAGCTGTTTCTGTTCTTGAGTTTGTAAGATGAAGTTATAGCATATCCAAATCATTTTTGAACTGCTCTATGCACTTATTATCCTCTTCAGTTTTTTTTTTTATATTTTCCTCGGCGTTGCTTAAGTTTGATGATAAACTTATATCGATTTGACCTTTTCGTATGCGTAAATTAACTAAAATAGTATTACGTGTTAAATTCTAAAAACAAGACCCCAATAATTCCAATAAGTCCAATAACCAGAATTAGACCAAAAAACAAAAACAATAAAGCAAAACATATTGCTGGCATAAACATTTAACAAGTTATTTATATACATAACTAATTGAATTTAAAATCGACAAACTGCGCAAACTATTTCTGCACAAATGTTTTACTTGACTATCAACTTGACAGTCTATCAATGAATAGGGCTTGAGCATTCTTTTGTTTAAATAATGTAGTGTTTGTTTTGATGATATTTCATCAACGCTAATTGTCATGAGTGTCTTGATTGTCATGAATTTAATTAAAAAAATTGATTTATTTAAAAAAAACTACTTCGTCTACTTTCGGAAGCAAATGTTAAGTGTTCATACAAATTGTAGCCCGTAAAATTTACTATAAAATTGACTTTTTGTAGAACTAACAGTTTAACATATATAGACGTAGTTGAGTAATTCTTATTTTATAAAAAAAAAAATTGTTTTTAAGGGTCACCTCTTCAAAATGTAAGATGACCTAAGAAACAATTATTACAGTATATTTGTGTAATATAAAAAGAAATATGTATGTAGGAGTCGCTACCGGCTCTCAAAGTTAAGATACATGTATTATGTTTATAATATACAAACATATATTTTTACTATCATAAATTTGCTTACCTACCACAATTACAAGCTTAATAATTAAATAATCCATAAATACAATAACTAAAACTAAATGATAGCCTGGCTAACCGTTAACGAAATCGAACAACTGAATACTAACTTTGGTGTGATTTTCTTCCCAAAGGGTCCAAAGGAACTGGAGGTTTAGTCTTAGCGTTTTTGAAAGATTTTGCAAATAAGCCGCCATTTCTGGAATTTCGTCGAAATAGTTAAATAGTAAATTAAAGTAGACGAAATTCTGAATAATTTATGACTATGAAATTTTTTGGTACAATCAATAGTTTAGCTGCATTAGCAAATTCTATTTCATCGAGATCGGCCGTACTGCATTAAAACTAGTAGCCAGGATATGTCAGATATTTTGATTCTTATGACAGTAGGTAGTGTCAAACGCTAATGTTTTGACAATACCTACTGTTAATATAAGCTGCGTTCGGATATTGTACACCGTTACACTTTTTACACCCAATAACACGTAAGTGTCATTTGGACGGTGTACCCGGTGTGAACGGAGTACAATAGCCGAACGCAGCTTTAATCGACATATCTGACTAGTTCTACTAGTTTTATTTTAATGCAGACATAGCCGATCTCGATCAAATAGAATCTCATACAATATTAATTAATTTTTCTTAATTTTGAAAGCCAGTAGCGACCACAAAATATTATTTTTATTTAAAAAAATGTAATTGTTTTTCTAGTGATTTTAAGGGTTTGCCCTTGGAAAAAACTATGTTGTATCAACTATACCCTATACCTATGCAATTATAGCAAAATTTTACATAAATAAGACTTCCTGTTTTTGTGTATAACTGATCGTTGACGAATTCTTTTGAAATAATTACAAAAAACTTAATTCTACCCCCTAACACTCCCCATGCATTTTTTTAAGCAGTGAGGGACGGGAATTTTTGATTTATCATTTAAAATATCAAAATAAAATGTTGCTTGTTCATAAAAAGAACATGCTTGTTTCCAATTTGTCATTTTGTCATTTAGGACCTTATTTAAATAATAAACTAATAATAAATTGACAATGTAAGTCATCATTAAAACAAAATATGTTTTTTTCTCAAAATTTTTATCTTGAAATAAATAAGCCGACCTGGGAATTTTTTAATTAACATAACAAGCCTAATACTAAAGTGTACAGCCTATGGTCTAAAATCATGGACAATATACTTTATTAACATTTTAAAATTACAACCACATTACAACCACAAGCATTCTAACACAAGCATACTAACTTGGACATTGAACGTAGAAACATTTTAAAGTAAAAATTTATAATTAGAAAAAGTTCCAGTAGTAATGTCCTCATATTTTTTTAATTGTTTGTATTTCGTCTATTTCTTTTCCAACCTTCATTTGAAAAAACACAATATTCTAATAGTCATTTTCGCTATTCAGACATAATCAAAGGTTATTTTCGGACATGGTCATTATTCACATTTCGCTCGTAAAATATGATCACCTTGAACGTGCGCAATAACCGGCCATTTGGTCTTCAAGTATTATACCTTTACAACCGAGCAGGCAATAAACTTGTGCAAATAATACAGCGTATGTTTGTCCTAATTATCCAGTGACCTTGGTAACCCTCTAAGCAATATCATGAGGAGCAATCATCGTACAGAACTTCTCGGACAAATGGCCTAAGGGCTCGAATCCTACAGAGGCCTTTTGTGGTTGTATGTATTTAAATACCAACCAGATGTTTTTAACTTATCAGGTCGTTGTATGGTCATTATAATACATCATTATAATGCCCTATGTCGGCTTGAAAATCGTTTTCGCTTTTGTCTGATCTCTGGTTGAGTTTTAAACATATGCCATCCGTTCAAAGCAATTGTTCCTGGAAGGATTATTTTCGTGGTTTTATGGCTTTTGGAGAATAAGGACAAGGATGAAGAAATAAACTTTTCGTTGCTGAACTATCTGGTTCAAGTAAACAAATAAATTAAGGATGGATTGGTTTACATGTTAATGTGAAAATTAATTCGATTTATTTGACAGATTTATCGAATACATTTTCCGGGAATCTGGGAATTATTTTCTACTGAAGACTACATTACTGTCACGCTTCATGTGACCTTTAATTTTAAGTAACAAACAACATTTCTTTTGGGCCTTGTCGCTGTTATAAAATAAATAAAACCCTACTTAAACAATTCAATAAAACTGAAAAAAAGTAGTGTAAATTCTAAACTCACGATAAATCTGATTTAAATATATTTTGTAATTTCCACCTAGAAATTCATTGTATTTTAGGGAATATTCTAGAAAAAACAAATGAAAATGTATTGGATTGTTTTTGAGATATAGGGCCGCAAAAATACAGGATGTATACTTTATCGTTTATATTTTATCCACGAGTGTATATCAAATTTAAAATGTTCTATTGCAGTAGTTCATTGCCTATCTAAAGATAATACGTTTACATTTCTTGCATATAGAAAAGGTACATATAATTGACGATATTAAAAATCTGATGTGGCCAGGCACATGACCTCATTTATGTCTATGACATTTTTTGGTAAAATTAATAGTTTAGCTGCATGAGCAAATTCTATTTGATCGAAATCGGTCCTGTCTGCATTAAAATAAAACTAGTTAACCAGGATTTGACAGATATTTTGATCCTATTGACAGTAGGTATTGTCAAAACATCAGCGTTTGACACTGCCTACTGTCATGAAAATATCTGTGAAACCCTGGCTTTAAAGTTTTATAATAATGCAGACACAACCGATCTCGATTGAATAGAATTTGCTCATGCAGCTAAATTATTAATTTTACCAAAAAATGTCATAGACAGCATACTACGTATGATAAAGTAAATTGAATAAGAATATTAGGCATTTTCAATTGTTTTTTCCTTTTTCATTACTATACAATTTGCATAAACTCCATAAATAACTTTTTTGTGCTGTTAACTTCGATAATAATTAATGATTACAATATAACTCTGTTGTCCCCAGCTTTGAGAAAGCCTTAAACTGATCCTAAACGTGAATAATGAATAATAAATTATGAATAAATGAGAATGAACCTAAATCAAAAACCTATTACTGTCTATCATACCGGCCATGTGTGAGCTATTAAAGGCATAGATAACTATCGCATTTAGAAGATTTTAATGACATTAGACACTTGACGCTGCCTTTTAGTTTAAAGTATAGCCTGAACAGTTGTGTTCATTGTACATTGTTACTCCAGTATATAAGCTATCGTTTCCTGCTATTGTAATGTTATTGAACCCACAGTATGCTAAATGTTGCAAATTTTGTAATTCAATTTTTTTAAAAATCATTCTAAAGTCAAAACATCGTTATTTCGGAATAATTACTGCGCAAAATATTCATCTTGAAAATTCTTAAATATAAGAATACTATATAATATAATAATTAATAAATATAATAGTCTACCCAATGAGATGTCCATTTTAATTAATTTTGTAAAAACGAATCATTTCTGCAGAAATGTACACACATATTTTTGGGTAACTTAAAACCTTAAACCTATGCAACTAAAAGTTGCATAGGTTTGGAGACAAAAATGTCATCCCGGAGATTACGAATACGCTATCAGAATTGTGACGAGAAATCCCGAAAACATGGCCAAAACTCGTAATAAGCTTGGGCTTTTGAAACACATGTGTTAAACATGTTCATAAGTGGTTTTTCGGGTCTCTGATTGCAAATATGACATCAGATTTTCGAAATTAAAAATGGCGGAACCAAATGGCAACAAAAAATGATAAAATATATCCGATTTCCATGAAACTTATTTCCTGCGATATTGCTAGACTCCTCATTCCTAATCTGATAACAGATTTTTGAAATTCAAAATGGCGGAGTAAATATGGCTACCGAAAATGTATTGATTGTTGAAAAATATGAATGTAAAAGAATCAGCCTGTATATTGCTGCATTTTATGAATCGTCTTCACACAAGCAAGTACTATTGCACTATTATGCGTTTTCCCAAAGTTTTTCTAAATGCTTATAAAAGTAAATTCAATTCGATTTATCAGCCTGTGAACTCTGTTGAAAATTTGACATCAGATTTGAAATCGACAGCTTAAATATCACAGGAAATAAGTTTCAATTAAATCCGACTGTTTCTAGACTTTGGTTTGCAATATTAAATCCGCCATGTTGAATTTTGAAAATCTGACAACAGATTTGGAATTAGAAATCTTGAAATGTCTCAGGAAAAACGTTTCAAGTGAATCTGAATATATTTTGATTTTGGGTCAGCCATATTGAATCCGCCATTTTCAATTTACAAAATCTGACATGAGATTTGGAATCAGGAAGCTTAAAATGTGATAGGAAATAAGTTTCATGCGAATCCATAGCTTTCACATTTTTGGTCGTCATATTTAATCCGCCAATTTGAATTGTTTAAATCTGATATATTTGGAATCACGAAGCTTGACGTATCACAGGAGGCAAGTTTCGCACGAATTCGCGAGTTTTTGGTCGCCATATTGAATATGAAAAAAAAATGATACAAATTTAGAATCAGTGACATCGAAAACCCTTTGTCAACATATAATATGAATAATATGAATAATTAATGCATATTTTACAATAACTCAAGAAGGTGAATTTTGCCACATTATTCAATCTCCGGGTTGATACTGCGATGTATATTAGTTTGCAACTCAATAGAAATATATTGCATTTCATATAAAATCTCATGAAGTCGGATGACATTTTCATTAGTGATGGGCGCATTCGGATTACAAAATCGATTATAATCGATTCTTGAAATAATCGAGATATTTAGATTATTATTTTTAATAGTCGATTCTTAATAATCGATTTTTAATAATCGATTGTTAGTAATCGATTTTTAATAATCGATTTTGAATAATCAATTTTGAATAATCGATTTTGAATAATTGATTTTGAATAATCGATTTTGAATAATCGATGTTTAATAATAATCGATCGTATGTTAACAATCGATTTTTAATAATCGGTTTTTAATAGTCGGTTTTACATACATTTACATCAGTTTTATTAAAGAAAATTGCACTTGAAGGCAGTATTGAATTATTGTATTTACAGGTAAGGAATGATTCTCCCGCGCAACAAGTCGACATTGGGTCGACAACAAGTCGACTACGAACTAGTGTCAACTAGAAATCAAGTTTTTTTGTGTTCCACATATGCATTTGTACCTTGTCTTGGAAACTGAAGTGGATTTTGGACAATTACAGCATTTTCATTATATTAGGTTTTGGCCAGCTTTTCGGGTATTTTCGCCATAGTGCGGCGGGCCTAATATGGCCTACTCAATATAATTACATAAAAATGCATTTTAAACGTCGCTGGTTATGAACCAGATTTAAAAAATTAAATTACTGAATTTCAGCTAAATCGAAAATATTCCCACAAACCACTTCCTTCATATAGTAGATCCGCCATTTTGTTTTCAGTAATATTGTTAGCAATTTGTTAAGTCATAATGGATCCGCTATTTTGCTTTTCTAGTTTTTTGCTTTGGATTTGAAAGAAGCGACTCTAAAAACCTCAGAATTATGAGTTTCATTTTGAAATGAATTGTGAGCATGGTAAAAACATTAACCAAAGTAAAAATTATTAGCGTCGGTCTTCCTCTAAAGATAATTATGGTGCGCTAGTGGAATATTTTTGTTTTCAGTTAAATATGCATGTTTACTTGTACGTCATATTCGTGATATTTTTCGCAGTAGCAGTAAATTTGAATTATAATTTGAAAACAAAAGTAACTACATCGGTGATAAGTTGATATTTGAAGCTATCAAAATCACGTAAGTGTGATAAAAAACAATTGTTTCTAGATATAAAGTTTTTAACATTCAAGGCGACACGTTGGAATTGCAAAATCATCAATACGAAAAATCGTCTAATTCAAAGGTTAATATTTGCACCAATAACATTCTTGATTTTTTTAGTTCACGTTCCTAAGACACTATTTTAGCAAAAGAATCTAATTGTTTTGAAGGGATATTCAGAAAGTTGAATAAACGGCAGATATTTTATCAAAGTTTTTATGTGGCAAATATTATTTTCTGGTAGAATTGTATATCTACTTCAAACATCACGTTTATTTTTTGGACTTCATGTAGCCAATCAAAAGTTATAGCACTTTGTTCATGGGTATGTTGTGTCTTCCTGGACTATATAACCTAGCAAATATCCAGTTTCGTATATAAAAAAATATTCATTAGTGAATAAATTACTCTCTAATGAGACACTGCAATGTTTTTTCTTTTAGTTAACAGCCAATAATAAATGATCATTCGACAGTCAATAAATACAGGTGCATGTTTACATTAAGTTTTTTTGCCTGTCGTAAGAACCTTCACGTGAATTTTCTATAAATATTTGCGTTTCCTTCTTCCATAATTTCATGTTTCATCCAATATATCTGACCTCCGCTTGTATTTATTTTATCATATGGTAATTGAAATATATGGTGAAACTCGCGCTCCTTTAGAAACTGTATAGTTAATTTGAGATGTCGTGTTTTACTGTGGCAATAGTGGCAATAAACAGGACACAGTTGACACGGAGAATTACAGGATAAATTACTGAAATTACACGAATTGCGTTTATGCAATTATTAGATAATAAGTCACTTCTAGACGACGTTTCCAACAATGCCATTGAGGACGATACGTATTATTGGAACTCGTTATTCTTAAAGGTATTTGTAATGTGTTTGTAATTATTAAGGTATTTTTTACTTACACCAGTAATTGGAAACATTTAAAAGTTAGTTTACCAGTGAATTGGTACCAAGAAAATATGTTGCATAATAATGTATTAATGACTTGTTCCAAAAAAAAATCCATTAAATAGCCAATATTTTTTAACAGTTCTAACTTTTTTTGTGTCACATAACGTACAAATGTCAATGACATAAATATAAAGTTTCGTCACGATAACTTTAGTAGTTTCTCCGGAATCGTCGCCACAAAAAGCGGGTACACACACACAGACATACACACACACAGACATACACACACACACACACACACACACAGAAATTTTTGTACCTTGGTCAAAAATGTTCAGGGGACCCAAAAAGACATATTTTCGCAATACTTTGTCATACTACGTATGATGTAAAAATCTGGACTAACTAATATTTTGCTAAACATTGATAATCCATAAATTTTGCATTTTTTTCATCAAGCAGCCTGTCAAGAACTTCGTTTAGGTTCTCAAGCACTTTTTATTCGTCAAAGTTAGTGCATCCAATCCCGGAATCCCGGAAACCGGGATCCCGGTATTCCCGGACTTTTCTGGTACCGTAATCCCGGTGCTGAGATTAGTCTGAATACCGGGATTACGGTGCTGATAGATTTTTAATAGAAAATCAAAATAGAGAAAGAAATACTAAATTAATGGTTAATGCCATTAAATAGGGCACAAACTATCCAGTGTTACGATGTGTGCTCTACGACCTAGTAGTTTATATTTGGTTCAGAGAATTTCGGTGCCGGCAGAAAGTGAGTAAGAACGAGACAGGACGTAAAAAAACTATCAACATTTGATATGTCGACTGACCGGCTTAAACTAAGTTAGCTAAACTTTGATATTCAATAACTTTTGTAGACTTTGACCGATTTCCTCTATTTTTTTCGAGACATGTAAGGAAATTTATCAAATTTATGATACATAATATACTTTAAAAGAAAATAGGATGTTCCAGCTGATTATTAATACTGGGAGATCAAAAATTGTGCTTTTGGTCATGTTTGAGACATCCTGTGGGATAACTAAGGAACTTGTTCTCTCGCAGGTTGGCAACTAGGTACTCTCTTACAAAACCATATCAATTCTCAACATCTTGTTTTCTAATTCATCACAGTACCTGAATTTTTGTAGAATAGTTTTTTTTTAGAATAATTTTATGTAAGATTTTGTATTTCACTCATAATCAAGTCAGATTTGCTGCAAGGTTTAAGGGTAAATTTAAATAGCTAATGATTTGCTAGGAATGTGTCCATGTTTCGCTGAAGTTGAATAAAATAATAAAACAACCTTGGTTCCTTCAGCTTCAGCTTTTATTTGAAATTGTTTATCTTCTACAAAATTCAGATATTGGAATGGACCAAAAACAAAATGTTCAGAATATGGATGTGTTTGTAACAGAGTACTTTAAAACTTATTCATGCTCCGCAGTTTTTCACGGCGTGCATCGAAAGCAGATCAAAAACGTCATTATCGTCTGTTTTTCAAAAATTACAATAGTAATAAATAAGAAATTCAATGAATTTCTTCATTGAATTTCTTTAAAATGCATTGAAAAATAATGAAAACCGGTCATCATTACAAAAGTTTAGCAAAATAATCGTTGCTTTAATTGCGCCGGTCAGCGTATTTTTCTCAAAACTGTACCAGAAACTTGGCATATCTTCTTGTGCCAAGATTTATTTATTAACCATAAGAAGATAATTCATCTTTCCTAGTCTTCTTACTATATTTAGTAGTTAATAAAAATGTTTTTAAAAAATATAAAAATTTATTTACAATATTTATTTTTGCAAAGGGCATATATTGGAAGAATTTATGTAGGAAAGAGTTAATATATACAACTTTAATCCCTGTAATAAACGATAATGAAATAAAATTTTCTTGTATCAAGCGATATTTATTTATTTAAAATAAAAATGGCAAAACAATTAATCACTATGCAAATAATGTCGAATATTCAATGAAGTCTGTTCTGTTTAAACAAATAAATATGATTTGATCACAAGCACAACAATTTTAAGGAGTATGTGATGATGTTGCTTAAAATAAAAAGAATCTGTGTAACCAACCAAACTAAAAAAACATACTAAGAATAAGTTATGTGTTTATCAAAATCCTAGAATTTGTCTATTTTCGAGTACGATCTTTGGAAAAGACGTTTGGATTAATTACCACTCCCCGCCCCGCCCGCTACTGTCCCGATTATCTACAATAAAAATCTGGTCACCTTAGCTAAGATAGTGACTAAAATTAGGTCATCGCTCAACGATGAAACATTGAATATTTTGAGTTTTCTAAGATCTCATTTTAGGCAAAAAATAATAATATTATTTAATATTGTAAGCCATATTTTTACTGTTTATGTATATTACTGTATTATGTATACTGTATATTGTTCCGTTCACTTATTTATATCTTAAAAATAATATCCGTCTTTAAAATACTTATTTTCATTTTTTTATACATCGAGATTCCCGGTGCTGGCACCGGGATCCCGGGATTGAAAATTTCCAGCACCGTAATCCCGGTTCAGAAAAAGCAATCTCGGATTGGAAGCACTAGTCAAAGTATAGGCATAATTGTAGAAGAGTTTTGTACCTTTTTTAACATAAATATTTTTTCTTTGTAATTTCTTTGGAGCTATCCTTGCGGTGATACAACGGCAAAATGTAGATTATAGAAGTGCCTTTGTAATGGAGTAAGAGAACCTGATAAAGTACCATAATTAGTTCAAAGGCAATCTCAAACTTTGACCACCAAAATGTCATTTTGGTCCTCCCAATTTAACATTTAAGGCATGTTTCTCTTCTCAAAGTTTCAGAAGCGCGTGGTGATTACAATGAATTTTGTTTTTTCACAGTTTTGGTAAAATGATCAAAATTGATAAACTATTGCAAAATATATTGAATATCAAATCTAAAATCCTACTTTTAAGAACATTCAGATGTTGGGATGAATCAAAACTTGAGAATTCATATGGCTTTTTACTGGCTGCTTAAGAACCTCAACCTCAAGTTCCTTACTTACTTCACAGGGTTCAAAATTACAAAAAAAATCAAAAGATTGCAAAAGTTATGGATCATCAAACTTTAGCCAGATTTTAGGTGGCCCGAGTTTTTCCCGGTGAGTGTATAATTTTCTCGGAAAAAATACTGTTATTAAAACTATGTAACAAACAACAAAAAATAACCATGTCAAACGCGTGAATTTATCACATAATACTTGACAGACGTCGGTAATTTTGATCTATACAGGGTAATTTATAAGGAGGGGGTAAATAGTCAGGGATTAGGGGTCTTGGTAGGCTAACCTTTGATAATGTTAAAAAACCGAACGCCCAACGTTTGGAAGTTTGGAAGTTTTTTTGTTTATTGTCTAGAATTAATGAAATTATTTAACGAAGTGAATTAATGAGAGGGATGATGGAAATGGATGTCTTGTAATTAGAGCACCAATATTGCCAAACTTTGACCATCTTCAATTTTCTTCAGTGACATTAAATGCAAAAAGTTTCAGATGACTTAGGTTTTAAAAGAGCTATCCTATGATACCGCACACGACCACTTTCCCTATGCTGTATCTATAGCTGGAACTATTGGGAACCTTCTTTAAAACTCTAAATCACCATATATTATAAGTATCTGCGATAGCCCAGAGATATTGTACATTTTGTTTGGGAGTGCCAAATCCTAAGATTATATTAGGTACTATACTCTAAAAGTGTTATGTTGTAACTACTTAATAAATTACCTGAACATAGTTGTGCAGCCGATTCATATACGTCGGTCTTTTCACAGGGTGTAGCGTAATGGCCTTATGAACTTCCTTCTGCTTCAAATCACCGGTAAAAGCAGCCAGTCCACTTTGGTTGTGGTAGAGTATTACTTGCATCTGAAAACAGAAACGATACATCAATACAATATCAAAACATTCCCAATAAATTTTCCGTAGTTGTTCCCGGACGTGCTATGCTAATATAACAATATGCTAATAACGTCAAACGAAGACTTAGAGATTTATGAACGAGGTTGTGTGTACTGAAGATTTGATTATGGAGATTTACTGGTTAACGATTTGAAATTGGAGAAAATGATCGTCCAATTAAATAATCTGTACGTCGTACATCTTTCGAAGCGTCTGGACTCAAGCCCGATTACATTTGAAGAGGGCAATTCATTATATCAATTGGGCGAGGCGACCTATTTTGTCCGTCAATTTAGTAATTAAGCAGACCTGATGGTCTGTTTGGTGATAGCAATCTTCTATACATCGATTGGCGCTTCTATATCTGGGCTGATAAAATCTTTTTCTAGTTGATATTTTTATATTTCAAGTTTCTGTTGCAAAGAAAAACTTAAAATTCCTTTGGAATTTTTTCAAACCAAATATTAACATTTGTCTTGCAAGGACATAGATTCATATATTCATACATTTTGCCTACATAATAATGATATGACTGATAGAGACAGAATGATATTTGAAGACGATGAAGAGATATACTTTGTCAGAACGGACAGGTTTTGATTTCGCTTGGTAACTTCAATACAAACATTTACTTTTCACTAGTGCAAATAGTGTATTTTACTCACTCGTGTTAGTACAAAAATATTGACATTTCTAAACGATTGTGCAAAATAGTTATTTTCCCTGCGTGATTATGAATATTGAATAATCCATTATCACTGCTGCTCTGTTCTTGTAAATGATTTAATAAAATATAATATGGAAAGTTTTCTCCATCGAATTAGGTATTACTTAGAAGTATACGTAAACTTTAAAGGAAAACTATTACGATATTGCCAATAGTTTTAAAAAATTACTCATAGTATGTGACTGCACCAGCTATGTGTTTTATACAGTTAGGTGGTTGATGACTTTATCATACTATATATAAAATTAATAGTTTAGCTGCATGAGATTCTATTTGATCGAAATCGGGCGTATCTGCATTAAATTAAAACTAGTTAGCCAGGATTGTCAAAAGCTCAGCGTTTGACACTACCTACTGTCATTAAAAAATCCTAGATAACTAGTTTTATATTAATGCAGACACGACCAATCTCGATCAAATAGTATTTGCTCATGCAGCGAAACTATTAATTTTACCAAAAAATGTCATAGACACAAATTATACAAAATTTCCTCTACTTTAATTTATTATTTAACATAAATATGAAATTTTGTCCCGATACCTTTAGTAGTTTCTCCGGAATCGTCGCCACGAAAAAACTGGTACACACACATACACATACACACAGACACACACACATAGACATGTTTTTGTACCGTGGTCAAAAATGTTCAGGGGACTCAACAGGACATATTTCCTCTAAAATCGCAAAAATTTTTTTCGGCCCGATTGCAATACTTTGTCATACTATGTATGATGAAGTAAAAATCACGTCCAGAGCTGTCATCATGGCAGCTGTTGTCAATTAACTAAGGATTATGTCATCAAAGACGAGACATTATGAATGTTTTATAGGTCAGTCGTAAATAGTGGTATATTATTTGCCAAACACATGATATTAGATTAAGTGGCGATCATAAGGTTTATGTATAAGCGTCAGGCGAGTGTATAAACATGCTATCAATTTACATCAATTATGTGTGAACCAAATACGACGTTTTATCTACGATAAATTACCTTACATAAAAATTATTTTAAATGTGTTTGTCAATTTTTAATAATATGAAGCTATTATTCAACGGAACTATCATATTATACAACGCTAGCGTCATCATAATCATCGATGTGTATTATGTTAGAGATTATATCGTCTTAGGTACGTATACAATGAACATTCAACATATATTATATGTGGGTCGTAGATAAATAATTAGTACATACATAGATGACGCATATAATTTAGGTTATACACAAGCTGCTAGGGGACAGTATAATTATTCGACACTAGGGTGCCTCTTATTTTCTCAAAAGAAAAGAGCCATCCTTGCAAAATATTACTTGATCTGAGATGCAATTACGCACAGTCTTTTTCATAGTTTTAAAAAATATTTAGGATTGCTACCCTAGTTAAGAAATATTAATTAATTTTGTATTCATAAAAGAAAACAAAAAAACAACATCTCAAATCAAACTTATCAAATCATACATTTGCTTACGACAATAATTATAAGCTTAATAAAATGATAATCCATTCAGTTTTGAGTGTAGATATCGGAACATTTCACAAATTTCATACTTACATTTCATAAATTAATTAATTTGTCAAAAATACAAATATTGAAACAAATAATTGCCCTAGCTAACAATATTAAGGCTCCCGTATCCCGATGTAGATGGCGACACAACTACCAAATCTCTAATTATCCCGTATATTTTTATTTGCGGCAAGAATCCACCCCACCACAAATATCTAACCGTATACAATTTCTCGTAACCATGACAACCACGGAAAATACCAAGAAGAGGTTATACACTTCTCAATATAAGGTTATGTTCGTTATTGTAAGCAGTTCTTTTCAAGAGCGATTCATTTATGAGTGTGTCTCTCAGAATTAATATTGATCGATCATTTGTTTATTAGGGATTTATTGATAGGTACGTACACAATTTCATTGGTTTTCATATTTTCTAATTAAATATTGTTTAAGGTGCTCCATTTCCATATAGAACTTTACGTTACCATCCAAGGACAGCAGCTCTGTATACTTTAGTCTGAATCGTCGAATCATACCTTTAACGCAGCAGCCCATTCCGAAATAACGCCATACAATGGAGATCGTATCATTCGTCGTTTTTTGGTTGCTCGACGCAACTGGAATATTTCAATACTATTAGCAATCTTGAGGGTGAATTTATGTTTTAAATGATGCTACCGTAAAACCTTTAAGATAATTGTTTGTGCAATTTTAATGTAATAAAATCTGCCACCTTGAGTTTATGATTAATAATTATCTACATAAATATAGAAATAAATAAAAATTGTGTGTTGTTTGCTATTTACGACAAATTCAGCAGCAAAAAAGAATGTAAAAAATGAAAAAAGGAGAAAAATACTAATAAAATGCTGACTGATTTTTGTTTTAACGTATGATTATTTAGCTGTCGTATAGCCTGTACTTTACAATGACGGTATAACTATATAGTATCAGCTGTGCTCCGAAGAAAGGGGCTTTGTGACTAAATTATCAACGAGCTTTTTGTTTTGAACACATTTTGATCGGAAACTTAACCCGTAGATACTTAACTGCATTTGAAGGTCGTTTATCTCAATTTAGTTTGATTCGAAGTTAAAGATTTTTTGTGACATTTTGCGCTGATTACAATAACAGATTTTTAAGTTATTATTCCTACAGCTTATATTTAAAAAAAAAAACAACTTTAAACGACCTTAAAGTGCAAATAGGACGACAGCCACGATTTATATTATTTAACACGAGCACAAAAATCCAAAGTGGCATTCTTTATGATACGTCTTGTATTCAGTATTACCGATTTTTAGTGTACGTTCGGTCATATCTAAATAAATTATTTATGTTGTATTTACATTTTCAATTTGAAACAGCACCATTTATCCACAAACCGTTGAACTATTTTGCAATGCCAACAGACTAAAACTCTCCCAGAATGATATTCTGGTTACATTCGCTAAGACGTAACTCCCATGGTTATACGTAACATTTAATGTACTTTGTGACAAACTAGTGACAAACTGATTCTGATATGTTTTTTTTTCGTAGAATCTGGATCTGAACGAATTATGTCTGGTTTTTGAGAAAAGTAAAAGTTGAAAAAAAAATTACAGGTGATTATACTATGAGAATCAAAATTATGTTTTGGTCAGAGTTTTAGAACTCAGTAAAATGAATTTGTGCCAGTTCTCAAATAGACAATTTTAAGTAAAAGTTTGCTTTGTCTGTACTACCAGGAAATACCAGTATTTTTGGTAGTACAAACACCTGAATTTGCGATGCCTACATTGCGATGTAGGCACATGAATTTGTGCCGCAATCTCTCGGGATCGTATATTAAAACATATCCATTCGATGCAAAGGTGAACATAATTAAAATCTAATTGTCCACCCATCGGTTTATCTGTTAATTTCTGGTCAATATCTTTAAATTAAATCATTGCTACTACAATAGTCTAATACTTTCAATCAAGTAGAATGTGTTGATATTGGAGTGTACCAAAAAACAAAGTGTTGAGAATTGATCTGACTTTGTAGCAGTGCTTTGGAACTCGTCCAAGTTTCTCAGTTAGTATTTTTTTTTATTTACAATGGTATGTGATAATCTAGATGAATTTCTTTTTAATGTCCCGAAAAAAAAATAATAAAAATCTCCCGAACGAATAGTGTTTCACAGAAAATAACAATGACATATTTTTCTATAAAATCACGCGACCTACGCGAATGATCGAAACGTCTGGGATGCTTGGAGATCTTCGGATCAGATCGTAGAGGCGAGTCCGCTGCTATTGTCCGCCAAAATTGGTCAGGTAGAGGTCTATTACATGCGCGACGTAGAGGCTGCAACAGGTAGATAGGTAGAAAATGGTTCGAAACCGCCCAGAAAAAAATCGGTCACACAAATCAAGTAGACCGGTTAGGCACGTCCGTTACGCACGTTACGTGGAATAGGAGGCCGAGGCGGCGCGTCACGCTATTACGTTAAATTTGACGTATCGTTTTTATGCCGGTGTCTGCAGGTTCATGGTTCACGGAACCACAAAGCCCGGATAAACTTGCGGATTATCACGATATGTGAATCGTTATCTTGTCAGTATTTTCTCGGTAGATGGCGCTGAAGTTAGATTTTCTTGAGTCATGTAGGGCAAATCTTCAATGTTTGTCATATTCTTGATATTTGTGAGTGAATAAGTTTGAGTAGGTATAATTTGTTTAATGTCTAGCTGTATGTGTCCGATATTTTATGCGATACCTTTTGGTGAAAACACTAACTACACAGTGTAACAAATAAAATTTATCAGAAAAGAATTCATAAGACATATGAACGTAAAATAATAAGATGCATGTCAGAAAAATCGCATATCACTAGCTGGTAAAGATAACAATAAACAAATAGACTTGGTAAGAGATAGAAAGAAAAGTTGATACAATGTTCGATATGCAGGGTGTTTCTAAAAATATGCGACAAACGTTAAGGGCTGATACCGAGTGTTATTTTAAACATAAAATTACATATAAACGTATGCTCAAGACGGACGATGTAATAACAATGCAATAATATTTATATTATGTACAATAAAAAGACGATAAAACCGATGATAAAACTGATAAAAACTGTTCAAAATGCAGCGTTCTGTCCTCCGTCGTAATGATTAGCGGATGCGATAAAAATACAGATAGAACACAAAAAAAATTCTAGTGGGTTTAGGTCTGTAGACCGACGAGGCCACGTTTGTATGAGACCTCCTTGGCCTATCCACCAATTCGGATATTAGGCATCGTCCAAAAATTCACGAGCAACTGTGCGTACATAAAATAGATTTGCAGTCGTAATTTATTGTACCAGTATTTATTATTAAACATCTTATAACTTTAAAACTAAGCCGTAGTTTGGTCCAAAACCTTTTGTTTTCTTTGTCTCACTTTTGGAAAATAAAAATAAATCGATGGCGGTACTAAATTTGATATAAGTTTGTGAGAGTTACCTTGATGAGAGATCGGTGTTGCCGCAGCACCATACGATAATTATAACTGAGTCAATTTTGGGAAACCATCGCTACAAACGGGCAACTATCGCCTTATATTTTGAGGGATTCCGGAAATATTTGAGTGTTGTTTTTGACATTTATGATTATGACGAATCAAATGATAGAATAACTTTATCATTGCATGTGTTTCCGACATATTTATGGGTAATTCTCATTTCCATAATATGTTCATGTAATTATATTTCTTATTATTTGTGCTAGTTGTTTGTTGCTATTCTAATAACATATAAATACATATAAGTAATCGAGCTCAAATTGCATTAGATCATTTTTAAATCACTTCAATAATGAGACCTTTGAGTGATGAAACTGGTCTATGTATGGTTTGTGGTACAATTTTGTCTTTTAAGACCGTGGACACCCAAAAATAAACACTCATTTAAGGAAGACTATAAATGAATTGTCAACTTGTGTTGTTTCGACGTTTAGTTGTAGTTTTTAGCCATCTTTTTATAGTTTGACTACATTATATTACGACGATGCTTTTATTTTTACCAAGTTTTACCCAAATTTAACATATACCCAGCATTCAAAAGTAATAATACAATTTATAACATTCTCTCAAATTTCAAAACCCTAAATCTATTATGGAAGAGTGTGGAGTTTACTCAGTGAAATGTTCAGAATGTAATTCTATATATGTAGGTCAAACCGGAAGGAAGTTAGCAAAACGGATGGCGAAACATAAAAACAGAGGAACATCTAACTTATTTCAACATAAATTAAACACAGGTCATCATATTAATTATAATACACCCATCGATGTAAAAAGGGTTATAAAATGGATTTATTAGAACAATTAGAAATAGAAAGAGACAAAAGAAATAATAACGTCACTTTGCTTAACGATTAATTAATATTTAATAATAAGCCAATATTTTCTTACACTTTAAATTCCTAAATTTGTCCAACCTGTGTTCCTCCATTACGGTGCTAACTTCACAACGGTCGTCTTGTGTGTTCTAAAACGATAGACTCATGTCGTTGTGTACTTCGTATTTTATTTTAATTTTGACCGTGAGTAATTTATTAAAAGAATTTTATCTACGACTCACATATAATAAGTTCATTGCATACGTATCTATGACTATATAATCCCTATCATGACACGCGCCAATATTTATAATAACACTAGCGTTGTATAATAATGACAGTTCGTTCAAATAATGACTTCATTATTTGAAGGAACTGTCATCATTATACGAATGTACTGTCAAAGTCAGTCTAAACCTACGTAGATGACAGTTATTTGACATTTCGCCTCGCCACCATTGTCAAATACATTTAAAAGATTTGATATATAATGGAATTTATGAGTCGTAGATAAAATGTCGTATTCGACTCGCACACAAGTGATATAAATCGCTCGCATGTTTATACGCTCGCCTACGGTTCGCGTACAAACTTCGTGCTCGCGATTTATATCCTTACTTATGTGCTCGTCAAATGATATACTATTATGTGCCTACCTAGATTAAGTTATGTTTTGCTATATTGTAGATTTGTGCTGAAGATGTCGTATGTCGAAACATGTTCCCATTAAAATAACGTAACAAATCAAAGGAAAATAGGTTTTTATTTACACATTCCCATTACATTATTCACCTTTGTTATAAAATGAACACATTTAAAACTAATCTAAGTAAGTGTGATCAGTCGAATCAAAAAATCAAAACTATATGTGGCGATATAAAAACAAATCTATTTTCTTATAGAAGAAATCCACGTTTGCTAATATCATGATTGTAAAATTTTTAACTCGTGGTTGGCACACTGCCTATATTCAAGATTGATGGCAACACATTACAGGTGGTTTTGGCTTAATGATACCATCACATATAATATAAAAAGAACTTAGATCCAAATGTCATAGTTCCCTTGAATATTACTAGCATCTATGGTCCTTGTGGCTCTTATGGTCCACGTTTGTGATACAAATATTAATATAATCAAAATATGTTTAAGTTATTTTTATTATGCTTAAACATATTTAAAATACAGCGCAGATTCTTAGACGAAATATTTTGATGTATTTGGACTATTTCCACGACAGTTGTATTTTTAATATAAAATTTTATTTTTAAGATTATAATATATTAATTACATTATTAATTGCAAACATTAGAAGTCCGTTAACTAAAACCTTGACTTGGAGGCAAGATCCTATATTTGTTCAAATTAAATTTAAATGATGTGTTCTCTATCATAGCACAAACTACACAACCACACATTGCTTTAAAATTACTATTAAAAGAATGACAAGCAAAATATCTCCGTTTTATTGTTCACTGACGCCAATAGTCCTTTTAGAGTCGATACATTAGACTGACAAGATAATAAGTTTTTAATTATTTGTTTATTGTTTGTCAGTCAATCAATTTGATTCTTTTGAGATAGGGTCGTATATTCATTGAAAACGTACTTAAATTAAGTAAGCTCAGTTTCAAATTGTGGTGAGTTGTTCACTGTTCATTGTGTAAAATATCATGTTCTCTAATCCGATGGATGTGTTTATATATTTGGATAACCATGTCAATGTCTTAACTCAATACCTGAAATTGATCATTTACAGACCTTGTGCTATAGTAAAATGTATTGATGAACTTTGCTTTTGCTTTCAAGGTATCATGAAAATACTCAAGGATTCTTGACTGTATAACTTATGTTCTGCTTGTTTATACAAGCAGATCTACATACATGCAGCAATATGGTTTATAAAAGCTAGTTGAATGAAATTTGATCTCAGACAACCCCTGTATATTCGACACCGTTGTAATCAAGGGAGGTTTCATATTTCCACTAAACATGTGGTTTATATAGTTCTAAATTTAACCGGCGGATAGCATACCCGACTACCGGTAACCGTACAATAATTTAAAACGGTTTAGTATAAACACTAAATCCTTTTTTAGAATGGCAACCTTGGTCCATTTTCCGACTTTTCCGAAACTAATAGTGGAACCACGGAACCTTCATACTATGTGTTAATCGTATTAACAAACCTACTAGATTTCTGTTTATTTGGTTGAATGAATACACTTTGATATTGCAATTTATGAAAAGAACCACCTAGACAGTTATGTCGTATTGCGAAAAAATACAACAGATTTGTTTGTTTAAGCGTGGTGTATGTTTATGTGTATTGTAGGATTATTAAATATTATTACAGATCATGGTATGGTAATTTGAAATGTGAAGAAATCAATCGATAAAGCAACCTTTGATAATTTTTGTACAATATACACTGCTCAAAAAAATTAGGGGAACACTTGTTTCAAAACCTGTAACTTTTTAAATAACACTTCTAGGCAAATCAAATTTGGTATGCTTTAAGGGCATATATTTAACTAAAGAAAATTAGAAAAACACTGTTACAACTCTTAGTCACTTCTAAGTTACACTTAAAAATGTAAATTGCTAACGCAAAACAAAATGAAAAAAATGTCAAGTATGCTTTGAATTCACTTATGAAAGCCTACTAAAGATGACAAATTAATTCAGTTGTCAATTTTCGTTGATTAGAAACGTCATTAGAAGTAAAATGAGGCATCTTAGTGAAGTGCAAGTTGATCCTGCGCCCTTATTCAACATGGCCACTCTATTCTACATGTCAGCAGGGTCCTTCGAATTTCCCCTTATGTCATTCAGCGTTTATGGAATCGGTTTCGGGAGACAGGCCAATTTGATAGAAGAACTGGACAAGGTCGAAATTGAAAAACTACTCAAAACCAAGACCGATTTCTTGTCATTTCCTCTTTACGTCAGCGTACTGCCACAGCACGAGACCTCCTAAACGACCTAAGACGAGCACATGGAATAGAAATTTCTGATCAAACTGTTCGAAACAGATTAAAAGAAGCGAATTTGAAACCACGAAGACCTGTCTGCGCACCACGCCTTATGCAGCATCACAAAGCAGCGCGAATGAGGTTTGCTCTGGTGTCTGGATCACAGAGATTGGCAACTTTGTCACTGAACGTCTGTACTGTTTACAGACGAGTCTAGATGTCGTTTAACTTGTTGCGACGGCCGAGTACGTGTATATAGACGTCCTGGTGAATGCTACACAGCTGCTACTATACAGGAAGTGGATAGATTTGGTCGTGATGGTTTGGGCTGGAATCAGTATAGACAACAGAACTGATCTTGTTGTGGTTCCTGGTAGACTAAAAGCCATGAATTACATCGAACACATCTTGGAGGACCATGTGGTTCCTGCTGCATATGGCATCGGTCAAAATTTCGTTTTAATGCAGAACAATGCAAAGTCACATACTGCCGGCATCGCCAGAAACTTTTTACAATACCGTGGAATTCAGGTCATGGAATGGCGGGCGTTAAGTCCTGACCTGAATCCTATTTAACACGTGTGGGATCAGCTTGACCGACGTGTTCGCAAGCGCCCTAATCAGCCACTAACCATACAGGAACTGACACTACTTAGTGCGAAGCATACCACGCAGGTGTGAGAAAGTGATTCGTGCTCGTGGAGGGCATACACTGTATTAAATCTCACCAGTCCACTGAAAGCCCGACTGTCATCGATACTAAGACAGTCATTTCCATTTTGTTTTGCGTTATTTATTTACATTTTTAAGTGTAACTTAGAAGTAACTAAGAGTTGTAACATTGTTTTTGTAATTTTCGTTGAAGTATATCAAATTTGATTTGCCTAGAACTTAATTTAAAAAGTTACAGGTTTCGAAAAAAGTATTCCCCTAATTTTTTTGAGCAGTGTATGTCTCTAAAAAAAAACAAAACTTGGTTATATTGGGTACCTGGGCTGTCATTCAGAGGTTCTTCAAGTCATCGAAAACACATTTACTTAAAAAAAAATTACTTTCAAATTACAGATCTATAATTACCAATTGTGTTTACTCTAAAATATTCTTATAAACGGCCATAAAATTTATTATTCATACTTTTATTTCAGCACTAGCTGTTCCGCTGCTAGCTGTTGCCAACGTGGATTTTGGGATTTTGTGCAAGTGCTTGCAAAAGAAACTCTACGAACTATAAGTGTGGATGCGACTTTCAGTGCTGTCTATCTTTTTTGCCCTGTCAGAATTGACTCATAGTTCCCCTTTTCGTTTGTTTGCCTACCTTCCAAAAAATATTCTGTTTTTGAGGTTTCCACATAAAAGTAACTTCGCAAATTTGTACCATTTTGATTTTTTTTTAGGGTGGTAAAGCCGGTTGTTTTTGCTATAGGTACATAGAAGGGTGGTCCTTATTTCTCAACTGTTATTTTTTTGTCCAGGACTTTCTCAATTTGTTCCCTTTATACTTTATAGCCATAGTTAATTCCTGTGAAATTTGAGATCGATGAATACATATTAACACGTTCGCAATATCAAGAAAAAAAGTAATTTGATAATGTAAAAAATCTTGTGTGGCTAGGCACATGACTTTATCATAGTATGCTATACAGCAGTGTCAAACGCTAATGTTGTGACAATACTGTAAATAGTATCAAAATATCTGTCAAATCCTTACTAGTTTTAATGCAGTACGAGCGATCTCGATCAAATAAACAAAATTGTGGAATTCTAAATTTGAAGTTTTGTCCCGATACATTTAGTAGTTTCACTGGAATTGTCACCCAAAAATGGGTACACACACACACATAACCACCTTTTTGACATTTTTTAGTACTTGGTCAAAAGTGTTCAGGGACCTCAAAAGGACATATTTCCGTTAAAATCTCAAAAGTTTTTTCACCACGATTACAATACTTGGTCATACTACGTATGATAAAGTAAAAGATAATAATAAAACTTTTTTATTTTGTTTTACTGCAATAAATTTACACACCACAGTTATTAACTCAACAGAAATTCATTAATCAATTAACTTTTGAGTCTTGAAATAAAAGCATTTCACGTATCTTCAAGGGGGTACTTAAATTGTCAAAAATACAGGAAGTTAAGCTGCGTGACTATCCTGAACAATGAAGAAACAAGTGGTAACTGTTCCTGGTATACTTTTTTTTTCGTAGAATTGAATCTGAACCAGACCCAGTTTTCAGTTGTCCGATTTTGTTATTTTTTGGCGAAGATTGTGACTTAGCTTAGATTATTGTGGTTTTGACAAATTACGTACCTGGAAATGTGGGAAATGCTCTGATTTTTAGACCCAAAAGTTGCAAAACTTTATTTAATTGTGTTAATATGTTTTGATCGATTTCATATTTCACAGGAATTAAGTATGCGTATAAAAACAACAAATTGAGAGGATTCTGCAGAAAAAAACAAAAGTTTTATTTTTTCTGCATAAATAAATACCACCCTACTAGGTAGGTAGCCAATAGTCTTCAAATAGATTTTTAATCTTTTGTCTATTAATGTGTTGCCATTGATAGCTGTCAGCACTCCAGTCATTATAGTCTGTTGCCAACATTATAATAAAATCACCGCTTACTGCAAACAAAAAATCTTTATTTGTGCATAACCACTGTAATAAAAATCTGATGTGGCCAGGCACATGACTTTATCATACTATATATAAAGTTAATAGTTTAGCTGCATGAGACTCTATTTGATCGAGATCGGCCATGTCTGCATTAAAATAAAACTACTAGAACTAGACAGATATGTCGATTAAAGCTGCGTTCGGATATTGTACTCCGTTGACACCGGGTACACCGTCTACATGACACTTACGTGTTATTGGGCGTAAAAATGTAATGCAATATGCGAACGCAGCTTATATTGACAGAAGTTATTGTCGAAACATTAGCGTTTGACACCAAGACTACCTACTGTCATTAAAATCAAAAAATCTGACAAATCCTGGCTACTAGTTTTCAGGCAGTACGACCGATCTCGAGAAATAGAATTTGCTCATGCAGGTAAACTATTGATTGTATCAAAAAATGTCATAGTGATAAATTAATCAGAATTTCCTCATCTTTAATTTATTTTTTAACTATTTCGACGAAATTCCAGAAATGGCGGCTTATTTGCCAAATCTTTAAAAAATGCTAAGACTAAACCTCCAGTTCCTTTGGACCCTCTTCAACAGAAAGCTTTTCAGCTCTAAGTTTGGTTATGAAACTTATAAATATGAAGTTTCGTCCCTATACCTTTAGTAGTTTCTCCGGAATCGTCGCCACAAAAAACGGGTACACACACACAGACATTTTTTTGTACCTTGGTCAAAAATGTTCAGGGGACCCAAAAAGACATATTTGCGCTAAAATCTCAAAATTTTTTTTTGGCATGATTACAATACTTTACATACTGAGTATGATAAAGTAAAAATTAAAACGACAAGGTAAAATAACCCCGATTTTTTCACGACGTTAATTGAATTTTGTCGCAAATTGTATTCTTTGTTGCATAAGCAGAATCTAATTGCGATTTTGCGTAAAATTAACAAATTGATAATATTTTTTTAAAATTTCAGGTTTCTGTTGATATAGTCAAAACTAAAAATGATTGGGCAAATTTCTTTTCAAATTATTGATTATTGCTTTTGAATGTGTGTTACAAAACACATTGGCTTTAATGGTAAATTCTAAATAAAGTAATTTCAAGTGTAAAAATAATACGAACTATTTTATACAAAACATCTACGGTTTATTCTGAACAAGACATTTCCCACTAGGCAACGACAGCATCAAAATAACGACCGCTTTTATGCGTATGTAAACTTTATGATCGGCAGCCTGGAACAGGCACATGATTCAAATGAACATGTCTATGAGTCTATGTAGAAGTCTATTTCCATCATCGGAATCTTGGGAATCCAGATGCTTTGCAAATCGAACGATGGATGTAAACACTGATCAACATCAATCAGCAACTTCATTCGCCAAACGTGTTTACATCGTCAGGAATTTTTTACAAGTTGTCATTAGTTGCGTCATTAGTTGCGCCATAAAACCAAATTAAAGAAATGAAAGTTATCAAAGAAAACAGATTAGTTATAAGTGTAAATAATTCGAACACACGACACGATGATTTAACCACTTAAATAAATGATTTTGAAGTGTAAGAAAAATTTAACCTATATAATGTTCTTATAAATAAATGAGGCAGCGCAGGAGGAAAGTGTTATTTTGTGCGACACTGTGTTGTAAATAGGAATCTATCTAAAAAAGAACATGCAATCTACGGTTTAGTATACGGTGTTTGGCATGGTAAAAAGTTTGCAACTGGTGACAAAGAGTTTATTATTTATAGTTACTTTATAAACAGTTATTTACAAAAAGTTTTCAAGATGTTGACACAAACATATTGCATAGGCAAAAAAGCTTTATTTTAGCTTTTATTTTCGAATTTATGACGGAAACCCACGAATCGTGGAGACTGTTTGTTAATAGTATTATATTTTTTATAGCATAGATTTGGTATGTTGTATGTTTCATATGAAGTAGTGTTAATTATTTACCAATAACATATGCTATTTGAGGAAAAATACTAAAAATATCTGAGCTATTCATGATAATTTCTTCTTATTTAAGAAATAGAATTGGCAAACACTGTTGGACCCAAAATTTCAAGAACACACATTTGTGATATAACCAGATCATTATTGAATTATAACTTTTTCTAATTAACTTTGTCATCATTGCTTGTCTATCCAAAAATACTTTGAGTCAGTGTTATAATCAGTTTTTGAAAATGTATATCCTTGTCCAGTTGTCTTCTATCAAAACATTTCATTTGCACAGCAAATTTTCTTCTGCCACTGTATATTTAACCGTAGAAAACTTAAAACCACCAAAAACAAATGAATATATTAAGTGTTATCATGATCAGTGGGAAGTCAGAATTTTTGGGAATTGGTCATGGAGAATTTTTATATATTGCGTGCGAAAACGCTACCAAACTAAACATAAGGTAAATATTTACTAATATTTTTTTCATTACTGCAGGATATCTATGCTTAGTAAAAAGATTACACGTCACAATTTACACAAACATTACGCAAACACCCAATTAATTATATAAACAAACCATACTGACGTAAATCCGTAGTGCCGATTCACTAATGTACAGACCTTGTTGAAGTTTAATTAATTGAATTTAATGAACTGTTTTATTTAATAATAACCGATTGCAGGCGCCAGTTTTTTTCTAATGATTATTTGGTTCTAAAAATCCGAAAATATATCAATTATCTTGCATCTTGCGCAAGAATGTTGTGACTTGTAAAAGTTTTCACACTTCTTATCGGATTATGTGACCTCCTCCGCATAATTGGTACCGAAAGGCTTAGCTAATTTGATAACCTCACCAAGATTTTGCTATTAAAATCATCAGCTTTATCTGTGTTTTGCCTGTGGTGCGTTTTATAACCTATATAATTACATATTAATACATTTTGATGTTAATTATTATTATAATTGTGTGTACAAGTGGATTGGAACATAATAACATGTTATACGCAGAACCATGCGAAAAACAGGAAATATGAATGAAAACGATAATGTCTTTCCTAGCAACCATTAAAAACACAGTCATTAAATATTAGTGTGGCATTAACTCCTGCTCATGCCATTACACTTTTATGGGGCTATTTTGATATTCTTGATAACTTTTGTTCTTAGATTAAATGATGATAGCACTACTCAAAATAAAATCACGTATCATAGCATATGGGTTTTGAACCTACAAGTGCCTTCTGCAATAGCATTATGAAGAACTCTGTAACCTACGATTATCTGCATTAAATTGAACAAAAACAGGATTTGAAGTTGTCGGGGCAACGGTAGCACCAGAGCTATAATTTACCACAAGAGACCACAGGCATGTTCCACAGACTAGGCTACTACTTGATCTGCGATGGTTTTATGTACAGTGCCCCCCATATATATTTTTAGTTTTATCCGATTTCAATATTTTTCTAGTTTAAAACATAGAACACATAAGAGCTATTTTTACTAGTAATAGTTCTTCCGAATTGTTGAACAAAAATTTCGATAATGGATTGAACAAAAAAAACAAAATGTTGGGAAGTGATATGACATTGTAAAGGGGTGATTATATTGTCGAATTTCTTAACATTGTTCCGAATATATAATGTAAATCCGTCAAAGATTACGAAAGTGAACGAACATCAAACATTAGCAAAACAGGTGGCAGGCGTTTCTTTAATTATGCTGGTCAATGTATATAGGTTGTTACTCCATAGTGACAAAGCTAAAACTGTTTGCTATTGTGGGGAAATAAGAATAATTACTACTATTATTACCGTTTTTTTCGAGTTTATGGCCACCTATTGAAATAAAAACTACCATAGCTGCCATTCTTGGATGTGCTGGTATACAGAACGTCAACGGGTAGGCTTGGACATACAGTCTACCGTAAGAAAACACATACCGATCGGTACTTGCATGCGAAATCACATCACCATCCCCAACAAAAGAGAAGTGTTATTAACTCCCTGTTCAATAGAGCCGATAAGGTATGCGACTCCACCACCTTGGACGACGAATGGAAACACTTGGAGTGGTCCCTACGTCAGAATGGATACACCAGTCCGACATACAGGGTGTCACACAAGGAAAGCCGCAAGTCTCACAGGAACCGCTTGGGGATTCGCTTGCTTACCATACGTAAGTGGGGTATCAGAAAGAATCGGTAAATTACTGAAGAAATCGGGTATCACGGTAAGGTACAGAGCACCAGCTAAGATAAAGGATCTCTTGCCTAACCCAAAGGATATCACACCACTCCTGAAGAACGAAGGGGTATACAAGATAACATGTGAGTGCGGAACATGGTATGTAGGACAGACAGGACGAAGCATCGAATGTCGAGTCAAGGAGCACAGTAGAGACGCCCGAGTACACAAGATTCAATAGTCCGCTGTTGCTCAACACTGCCATGAGTCGGGACACAAAATAGATTTTGATGACTTTAAGATGTTGGCAAGGGTGAGTAATTATCATCGAAGGCTTATTAGAGAAGCCATCAAAATTGACAAACATCCTAACAACAATAATCGTGAGGACTGCACTGACATTAGTAGTGTCTGGAAATCGATCCTAACGCGGTCAGGTGGAAAAACACATGGGAGCGGTAGCTCCAGATGAGTGCAGTGAGGTGTAAATTTAGGTATATCAGGGAGATTTCTTTAATAGGTCTTCAGTATTCAATTCGCTCTGAAGAAGCGAGCAACATGGTTCGCGAAACGTCAGCATTTACGAATCTTGACACACGGCATAACCTGGAAGCAATTTATTTTCTTAAAAGTTACCATGTTTTTTATACTTTTTATAATTAAGAAATACTAAACCTTGTTCTTTACTTATTTTTAAGATTTTCTTTTGTAATAAAAAAACATGAAAAAGTAAGTAATTTTTTTTATTGATCTGTCCACATGCAAAATTTCAACTCGGTTGGACATTTGGAAGTATGTAAAATATCGATTACAAAATTTGACCGTACCAAACAACCAAGAAGCAAAGTAAACATAAGCGTAGAGTAAAGTACATCATTTTCAATTGAATAAAAGAAATATCCTATTGGAAGACAATGGGCTAAAATCCTAAAATTTTAATACGTGATTTAGACTATACCAGCTGTTGACCGTCAATCTGTAAACGAAATTTGACTGCCCATTGTACGGTCTAAATCAGGTTTAAAACGAACAACAGTTTTTTGAAATTGATATTATTGTTTAGAAGTGATGCAGTTGGAAGACACAAACAGATTTTGCTGTATGTAGATGGTATCCTGCAAAATCTTAAAAGAATTAACACAAAATGTGGAAAGTGCAATGTCACTTTATGTTCTTATATTGCTACAAAGGGAATTCAAATTATGACTGCTCCAATTAAACCAGTTGTTTCAATTATCGAAAACATTTATTTATGTATTCCTCGCATCTCAGCGTCCCACCTTGGAGTATTAAAAAGTCAGTTACCCTATGCTACACTCAATATAGTGGGACACACTGTAAATCAACTAAAACAAAGAAACGCCACTGCTCTCATACATATTACAGTAAATAGTGCCATTATGTGTTGTTGTATCATTAGTAGTTCTCTGCAGATCTTTTCTTCCTTTTTCTGGGAACTGATGAGCATATTTTGAAGCGTAACAGTAAATATAATCTCTAAAACAATAACTGTTTCGTCTAATTAGCTAATTTCCATTTCTGAAATTATCTTAGCCTACCACACTTTTCTAACATTACTCGTTTCGTATTCGTCGAATATTTTTCCATTCATTAAATATTTGTTCCAGAATCAGCAACTACTTTTATACTAAAAAATATGCAAAAAAAGTATATTTTTTTAAGTGAAGTGTAACTTCAGAGGATTATAGAAACCCCAAAACGTTGACAAATAATTGAATATTTAAAAAATAAAATTCCCATATCTTCTGTTTTCCAGTACATATCTGTGTAATTCAACGTCATTGTTCATTATATTATTATGTATTTGTTATACATACAGTAATAATGACGCTCACGGTATCATTGGAAGAACCAGAACCGACGTAGAATATGCAAATTTATAAAACAAGTTATTCATAAAACGTTCCTGCTTTGTACAACAATAAAAAACAAATGATTCTTGAAAACTTCAGTAGATATCACGGGTGTTATGTCGTATATTGTGGAGCACTAAATATGTCATTGTAAGTACTTTGAAATGGTACACAATGTGCGTTTTACACATTCGGATTATACCGTAATCGCAAAATCTTATCACAAATTCAAATGTATAAGGTCAGTGTTCCGTAGATATATTCCACACTACACTGACGAACACATGCGCCAGGCGTCAAGTGAGATTTGTCTCTGTTTACGTAACTTTATATAAATTTCAAGATAGTATTGAACTATATGGTGCGGTAACCTCTATTGAAACAGAAATTATTACCATAATAAAAAACGTTTGCAAGTGTAACCGTTGCGAGCCTCGCGCCAAGGAACTTTAAATTTTAACCTTAATATTTACTCTCAAACAAGTTTTATTCAGCAAAGGTAACAGTAAAAAGTAACAATAAAATTAACAGTAAAATTTTCGGGATATGTGTACACTTCACATCAAGGAAAATCCGACGTAAAAATGTTTATATCGTAACAGAATTTGCATTAAAAAACCGATTACGGATTCATAAAATTATGAATACAATAGGTATTTTTGTCTCACGGAAAAATTACACTCTGTTACAAAAAAATAAAAACGAAATATAATTTTCACAAGACATTGCAGAAGTTGTTGAGCTGGTATAGCTGAACATAATGGCATAGCTGAAATTTTTCAAACACCCCCAAAATCTCGACTATGCCTTATTTTCACTGTAACACAGTGTTATAGTAGCTACTATAAAATTAATCAATTTAAGCAAAAGCGTCTTTGTTGCATTATTTTAACACAAAAGGCTCGACTTATTCAGAATTAACCGTCTTGTTTTTCAGTTAGGTAGATCTTTAATTGAACTGTTTAATGCACTAATGATTAGTGATACAGATACAGGGTGTTAAAAAATGAGGATAAAATGGGGGTCATAATAAGATTCTGTCCAGAAAAGCAACATTTGGAATCTACGTTAGTGACTACAGAAATATCAGGAGTATTAGTTTCTGTGGTGTAAATCTAAAAATGGCTGAAATTGGTACAAAATCAAGAAAACGTATTACGGATTTTTTTATCGAAAATTTTTACTGTAATAGCTAGGTACCCAAAATCATAAATAAGTGCTAGTGAACACCCAAATGAAACAACATATCAAACTTAACAGAAACTTTAAAGTCATTTTTTTTCAGATAGTCAATATCATATATTGTAAAAAGTTTCATATGGACTTCTTTGTTTTCATTGTTCTAGATATTAACAAAATTTTATTTTAAACTGTAAAACTGTAAAAATAAGTCCACATAAAAACTTTTACACTGTATGACATTTATTTACTGCCCAGAAAAAAGCTGCAAAACATCTCACATGAATTTATTTGTTTACTCATGTTTTTCAATTTATTTTGTTATTTTTTGTTTTTACTTAAATTTATTTACTTTTTGTTGTTGTAATTTTTCCTTTTGTGTTATTACTTCAAACATCTGTATCTATTTAAGAGTTTAAAAAATCGAATAAGCCAAATTTCACTCAGAATGACATTTTTTTCTAATATATTTTTTGCGGAAAAAGTGGCACACTTTAGAATTTTGGAGAATTAGCCATAATCAATTGTAATTGATTGTAAGTGCATATATAGTTAGATAATTCTGGACAACTATTATTAAAAAAGCTCATACAAGTTCTAATCGTTATTGCATATTCCAGACATTTCCATATCGCAGAAGCGTTGGCATTTGAAGAGGGCGAATATTTTTTTATTGTAATAATAACAATAGAATAAAATAGCAGTTATTATTGCATAACTTAAGCTAACTAAAATTAAGCACATTAAATTAATAGATATATGTACCTACATATTATATATGCATAAACTTAATTAATTATTGAAAAAAATCAATTTTGAAATTATTATAATAAATAAATTATACAAAATATAATGAATTTGTAAATATACAGGGTGTTCCACTTTTTTCCGCAAAACTTTTTTACTTTATCATACGCAGTATGTAAAGTATTGTAATCGTGCCAAAAAAAAATTTTGAGATTTTAGCGGAAATATGTCTTTTTCGGTCCCCTGAACATTTTTGACCAAGGTACAAAAAAATGTCTGTGTGTGTGTGTGTGTGTGTGTGTGTGTGTGTGTGTGTGTGTGTGTGTGTGTGTGTGTGTGTGTGTGTGTGTGTGTGTGTGTGTGTGTGTGTGTGTGTGTGTGTGTGTGTGTGTGTGTGTGTGTGTGTGTGTGTGTGTGTGTGTGTGTGTGTGTGTGTGTGTGTGTGTGTGTGTGTGTGTGTGTGTGTGTGTGTGTGTGTGTGTGTGTGTGTGTGTGTGTGTGTGTGTGTGTGTGTGTGTGTGTGTGTGTGTGTGTGTGTGTGTGTGTGTGTGTGTGGATGTGTGTACCCGTTTTTGGGGCGACGATTCCGGAGAAACTACTAAAGGTATCGGGACGAAACTTCATATTTTAGAAGTTTCATAACCAAACTTAGAGCTGAAAAGCTTTCTGTTGAAAATGGTCCAAAGGAACTGCAGGTTTAGTCTTAGCATTTTTGAAACATTTTGTAAATAAGCCGCCATTTATGGAATTTCGTCGAAATAGTTAAATAATAAATTAAAGAAGATGAAATTCTGAATAATTTATCGCTATGACATTTTTTGGTACAATCAATAGTTTAGCTGCATGAGCAAATTCTATTTCATCGAGATCGGTCGTAGTCCTTTAAAACTAGTAGCCAGGATATGTCAGATTATATGTAAGATATGATTCTAATGACAGTACGTAGTGTCAAACGCAAATGTTTTGACAACCTACTGTCAATATAAGCTGCGTTCGGATATAGTATACCGTACACTTTTTACACCCAATAACACGTAAGTGTCATTTGGACAGTGTACCCTGTGTCAGCGGAGTACAATATCCGACCGCAGCTTTATTCGACATATCTGTCTAGTTCTACTAGTTTTATTTTAATGCAGACATAGCCGATCTCGATCAAATAGAATCTCATGCAGCTAAACTATTAATTTTATATATAGTATGATAAAGTCATGTGCCTGGCCACATCAGATTTTTTAGATAGTAATTACTGTCAGACTGAGTAAAAAATCATAAGGACTTATTAAAAACTCCTTAAAAGTCTAGCATAACTTTTTTAAAATAAGTTCGAATTAAGTTACTCATTAGTCAATTATGACTAGATTGTCATGCACTTATTGAATAAAAAAGTCCCTTAAAAATTAACCACCTTTTAAAATATTAACTAAACCGAATTATAAATGGCTCTTCGTTAGGAATCGATAAAGCCAATAAGTTCATACTAAAATTTATTACTGAGAATGACATTTACTTTCGATAAAAAAATCATTAAACAGTTTCATATTAATTTATGTATTTCTTCATTTGTTTATTCCATTAATCTTTTTGCTTATTTTCTGTATTACAACGGCTATTGATTAGTTGTTTTTCTTTCATTTTATTTTAAATATTTCACTGTTTTGTTAATATTTCAAACGGCTGTAACTTTTTAAGAAGTTTAAAAACAAATAGGCCCATATAAAAGTTACTGGTAACTGTCGATACAAGAACTATTCGAAAACAACTTTAGTCTACATAGAAAATCATAATAAAATTTGAAAAAATGTTCAAAACCGAGTAAATTTTTACACTATAGTAAATTAGTACACAAATACGTATGTACATATACTTCAAAAATGTAGGTAACCATGTACCTACAGAGTGGTCCAATTAAAAATCGGTATTTTTATTATCATTACGCTGTATAGCAACTAGTCTTATTCCTAGAAATTGATAGAACCATCCACTCTAAATAGAATTTAATTATAAATCACGTCAAATTTTCAGTAGATAAGAAATTATTTGGTTTATAGGATGTTACTGGTTAGAGAAATAAAGCAATAATTCAAAAACTGTAATAAATGGAGTAGAATTACGTTAGTGTTTTATGGACTGAAAGGTAGCTAAGAATTAAAAAATATACATAATATAGGCCACTCTATTTAAGAAATGAATATACATACATCAATTTACTCCACGAAAAACTATTTTTTTGTTCTACAAATAAGAAAGAGGGTCATCGAGCCAGTCATGATGAACACGAGCCAAATTCTAATAGAAAATTTAGCCAACAATCAGTACAGAACATAAAACAATGGAAATGTCACAGTGGAAATTCCACCTACATTATTTTTCATTATTTTTTTCTGAGAAAGAATGGAACCGAAAATTCTGAAAAAAATTAGAAAAAAAAGTCCTTATCCTGAATCATAACATTTGTAGAATTTTTGATAGTTACTACTTTATCTAAACTTAAGAATCACCAGTGTATGTCAATGTTTAGTAAGATAAAACTTGAAGCCTCTACATATTAACTTTAATCTAGTACAAGTAACTACACAGATTTCTTTATCATTCATTTTATTTTAAATTTTTCTTTGTTTTGTTACTATTTTGAACGGCTGTAACTTTTTAAGGAGTTTAAAATCTTAGGTCTATATGAAAATATTTACGACATTTACATTCTAAATAAAGGTTTTCGGAAAAATGCGGGTAGGACACTTGTATGTTTTTTTCCACGTCGGATTTATTTTTAATTTGCGGAATTGTCAGGAACTCATTATATACATATAAGTCATTAATATTGTTATTGATTACCCGTTGTACAGATTTACTGTTACAATACACGGTAGCTAGAAATTCTTCCAAAGCAATCATAGCATGATTGGACCACAATTTTTTAACACCACTTTATATTGGCACAGTTATTTTAGCGTTCCGCAGTTTTGTAATTGCACAGTTAGATGAGTTACCGCTATTTTCCCCGAATTATATGTAGGTACTTTCAACAGTGCATTTGCGCTTAGCGCACTGTAATTACAGATCGTTATAATCTTATAAATGAACACAAGGAAGCCTACCAGTTACATTATTGTTAATATATATGTATGTCAAAAATAATTCAGAAGAAATATAAGAAAATTAATGCAAAACTTATGTCATTTAATTGTCTTGCAATTAGATGTATGTCCTTTTGGTACAAATTTGATTAATTTAGTCCCGGAAATCCCCGAATTAATCATTTTATTATTGACAATCCATATTAATGACAGACAATAATAATGATCATGTTTTTCAGCAAATAAAGCTAATAAGTTTTGATTGGTATATCAAATCCCATTAGCCTCAGTCCCAACAATTAAAACTAATTAAAGTCGTATAAAGTAACCGGATAAATACTGCATTCAGATCAGATAATTTTAATTATATTGCCTTCAGGTCAATTCGTTCCGTTTCGCTTGATTCGTTGTGACTCGATAATATCAAATCTCTCATGCGAAAATCGTATTATCGTAAAACCAACAAAAAGAAGTCTCGAGCACACCCTAAATTTAACACGTGTGTTCACCGTAACTCATACAGCAAATATTGCAATAGAAAGTCTGCAAGTACAGACACACGAGAGGCAATTTAAAATTTTAGAAGCCAACGCAAGTTGTCAGTGAAAGCCATAATCGTTATTTTAGCATTATTGCGTTTCTTCACATTGATCAAGAGAGTAACTAATCACTGATCAGCATGCGTTAATTGGCTACAAAAGAACATGGCACAATGCTTAGAGCTGTCAATTTAATTATCTTATCAGTATTTCTATGAGTTATATACCGGGTGAGTTATTAGTATGCCGGCGGTCGACATTCGTCAAATCGTTTGAGAAAGAATAAAATGTTTTATACAAGAGTTGTTTGACTCATTAGTTTCTGTAACGTAAAATTATTTTCATTTATACAGGGTGTTGCATTTAGACGTGACGTAAAGTCAGAACATTTTCTTAAATGTCGTTTAACGTTAAACGTTTAACGTCCTGTATATCATACCATATTATGAATACTAAGGAAGTTGTCTTTCCAACTGTATACGTTGTACCTGTGTAAAGAAAACAGGTTCTGAGATATTCAATTGTTTGTCAAAAAATTGGCAATTGCAGGCCTTTCTTAAAAACTACGTTAGTACTACATTTTTGCAGATATTGTCCTAAAAATTTTGTCATATAATAACTAAACCCATAGCTAGATGCTGATGTCATGAAAAATTTGATGCGCTGTACAGGATGATCGTAGCATGCACTAGTTTGTAAACATTTTTAAATGGCTTTTTCTTGAGATTTTGAAATGGAACACCTGTATATTATTTGCTAATTTAAATATCCCTTAAGGTCCTTGTAATTTATACTCACTATATCGTATGTCTATTTTTACTAGTTTTTGTGTATTTGGAATTTAAAGTGTAGTATGCTATTTCGTATCTTAATATTGCTCTGTATACCGTGTGCTCAGTAGCATGATGTAAAATACTTAAATGGCTACAGAAGAAGCCGGTTAGAATCTATTTAACTAGATTTATTCATATAAAAAATATACTGTTATCAAGGTATTACACAATTTTATAAGTATGTTTTGCAATTTTTACAAACGTACAGCGAGTGAACCTGAAGACCTACTAACTTCAGTTGGGCTCCGAAGTAAAAGTAGAAAAGTGTAATTTTAGAGGGACTATCGTGAAAAATTGTTCACTTGTATGAAAATTGTGCGGAGACGTTTCATTGTAATATATGTTCGCTCATACACAAAAACAAACAGAAATGCTAAAACCTGTCTTGATGAGCTACGTTTGAGAACGGATTTGTATTCAGTACAAAAAACAACCAACAATATCTACTTACTATAGCTAATTGGTTTAAAATTAGTTATTTTTCTGGAGAGAAAATTCAAAATTGGGATAATATGAATGATAGTATGGGTTATAATGATAATGTCAATTTAAAGTGGGTTATTTGGAAGTGTTTTTAATAGATTTTTTTTGCTATGAATGAAAATCTGAACCTAACGATGTCTATCAGTTTGCTTTTGTTGCATATTTGGTTTTTGTGTGTGAGCACATAAATCACATCACAGAAAATCTGATTTTCAACACTCAGAAGTCAACAAATTTTCACGATACTTAACCTAAAAGTACAGGGTTTAGGGTTTACTTTAGTAGTAATTTGAAATTTTTAAATCGCGTGTTCGGTTGCCATACGATAGGCGGTAAAATATACTTACAATAGTTCATATAAAATTGTTAATATCTTGATAACGGTAATACTTTGTATAAGGACCAAACTGGCTAAATCATTTCTAAATTATCTCTTCTATCGCCACTTGAATACTTTACATCAAACTACCAAATACCTTATTCACAGCAATATTAAAATCTACAATTACGTTTTCGTTAAGTTGCAAAATCACAAAAAATAGTAACATTTGGTGTATGACATACTAGATGTAAGTTGAAGCGAAATAAAGGGTTATTACAGCCAACACATATTATACAGGGTGTTCCATTTAAAAAACTCGAGAAAAAGCCATTTGAAAAACATTAAAATTTACTAAGTTCAATGAACATTTTTCATGTATCTAATATCGTTGGATACTATCATCTACCTACTGGCTTTGACTATTGTCTCACATAGTTTAAAGGCAAAATCGGCAAAAATATCGTTTTTACATAGTTTTTAAAAAGATCCTGCAACGGGCATATTTTGGAAAAACAGATGAATATCTCTGGAACTATTAAAGCTGTGCCTTAGCAACATACACGGTTGGATAAACAAATGTAGTAGTATTCATAATATAATAAAATATACAGTACGTTACATTTATAAAAATGTAAAATAATTTTACGTTATAGAAAATGGCTAGTCAAACAACTTTTGTATAAAATATTTTTTCTTTCTCAAACGATTTATTAACTATGGACCGCCGGGATACTAATAACTCACGCTGTATATGTGTATATGTGTTTTTAACACGGTCTGGTGAGAAAATTTGAGATTGATTTTTAACAGTTTAAACAGTCAAAAAATAAAACAAAAACAGCTATGAGGCAAGTTTATTGTCAGTTTTTCTCAAAATGCTACTTTAACCTTCATCAAAGACCGATTGGAATTTTATCAAGTATCAATAGACATGTAATCATTACCATACAACAAAGCAAATTGATTGAAAACGCACGGTAAGCGGTAGTTGTTTATCAAAATTGAAGTAAGTATTCTTTATTCAGGCAAGCCATAAATCAAACTATTGACAGGATAAATGTTTATTATATTATCAGGAAGTTCAGTGTAATGCATAAAAAATAAAAAATATTCACCAGAATAATAAAAAAAAATAAATTTCCGTATCAAATTCATAGCTAATCTTTTAATAGCTGATCAATATAAAATTATAACACAATCCTTGAAGCGTCGGTAGAAAAATGCATAAACAATTGAATTGCAATTAATACTTTTGGTATCATACTATATAAAACTAATCTCCTTCTGCGAGGTTTAAGTGTCATTGTATGAAGTAAAGACCAGATTAAATGCTTTAGATAGTTTCAATTTCTATCGTACGGACAATAAATTTGATATGCACTTTTAAGTCGCTGGAACAAAGATATCCCATTCATTATGAGCGATTTTGTAGCACCTGCCAAAATCATTAATAGTGGATATAAAATAAATTGCGCAATGAAATTTACTACAAATTCTATTTTGTTTTATTATAGAAACATAAAAATTGAAATTACCTTCCAGTTTTAATGTGTCTAATAATGTGTTCAATTGATACTTTTTTCAGGAACAACAGATCAATATTGTAATGTATTTATCTATGATTATCTTCAGCAGACTAAAAAAATACTGTCAAATATAGTGCTAGTGACTTTCAAGGTTATAGAAAACGAACGAAAATAAAGTCAAAATAATTCAAAATATGAATGGATCATCAACATCAAAGCTGCAAGTTATGCTCATGTTGGACTTGGATCTTACAACATAATTGACAGGTAAGGATTTCTAGATAGGTATATTTGAACCCATAATATTCAAAAAATTAATGTCAAGATTTTTTTGATTGTTTTTGATTGATTGAAATTTATGCTTGAGTAAGAATGCATAATTTTCCTTTGGGTGGTCTTATAGTCAATTGTTGAAAATAATAATCATTTATCTGGTGTAATCTCTACATTGAATACTATCTAAAACTGAACTTCTGCTCCACATTTTCTGTTTTTGAAAATTGGATAATGGATAAGTTATCTCAGACACAAAGCTTTCATTGCTTTCAGTTACTGGATATTAACATAGGTTTTATGCAAAATGAGGATGTGGTTTAGTAATCATTCTGGAAACAAAATCTTTTCAGCAATCAGTATTTATAAGAGATTACAAAACCAAGAATAATACTTTTACCGTCTTGAATGATGATGAAGATAAAAAAAACTTAGAATAGAACTACAAAATACTCTTTCAGAAATGCTTTACATATAATTTGGTGGTATTTAGTTAGGTAGTTGGTTTAATTTTACTTACTATTAATTATATATATATATCTTGTTTGGTTCCTAATTTTTTCAAGCGCTACCTTTTCAAAATTTACTTAAATTTTTAACGTATCAAAGAAAACGATTGGAATGTGGTGTTGGAAGAATGTAACTTATCTTTTATATATTTTTTACAACCAACTATGTACTTTTCTACATCATCTTTCCATTAAAATGTACCTATAATTTAGTTCATTGCAGGATCGCGAACATGCATAGTTATAATACATGTTATGCAAAATTTAAATGCTTTAGTTTAATCATAATTAAGCGTATGAAAGTGGTTTAAATTATAATTCACTTATTTGAGATATAATACTGCCAAATTTACTGTGGAACGTTGTGGTTGCGTTTGTTTGTTATTTTGTTTCAATCATGTTGTACGCCTACTCTATTCATAGTTTATTGTTTAAGAATTAGTAACTTTTGTGGAGAGACAATCAAGAGAAAATGGCTAGGCGTTTTCGATAGTTCAAGTAAACGTAGAAAGTGCCAGGCTTAGTTTGAGACCATTTTCAAACAATACTAATAATATTATTTTTTTCTTAAGGTTCTTAAGTGCCTCTACTATCAAGGCTAAAACTTGGATTCGTTTTAGGAACATAACAGACCCAAAAATATTGAACAATTAACTCGGACACCACAGTTATTGATAAATTGATTTCCGGGTGGAAACCGCGTTGATGACTTAAAAATAGTCGACGTTTCGCACTCTGTCCCAAGATGCATCTTCAGGACTAAGTATGAAACAGAGTGCTAAGAAGATCATCTTCTCTATTTTACTATTTTATGCCAAGAATTGCCTAATCATGTCAATAGAAAACGCTTAAAATATTATTTAATCATACATCTTTTGTGCTTAAAACGTCATCAACTTTTAGCTAAACAGTAGAACCTTATTCAATTTCTCGAGAGTTTTACATTATGGTCAAATCTTTTAACAAGGTTTGGTTGGACCTATTCCGCATACTGTTTCAAGCTAGAACAAATTATTCCAAGTTATGTATTTCCAAGATATTATGATCTTATGTATTTCCAAGATATTATGATCTTATGTATTTCCAATATGCTATGGTTTGTTTTGCAATTTCCAAGGCCATCAACAAGGTCAGGGGCAGACTCTGATAATAGCTAGAAATGGGTTAAGAAAAGACAGTTATTGAGCAATTTTACGCAACCTTTTAGGAAGTTAGCTCACTTCAACTTTCTGAACCATTAATGTAGTTACAAAAAAAGGGATTCATAACAATTAAGTTTTCAATCGATACGAAACGAAATTCTGGGCGTAAACGTTTGAGTGAAACCACTATCATTGTTTTGAGGCTAAACTATGATCTGCAATAAACACTGCTATTTATGATATGCCTGTTTCTTAAAAACCAGATGGAAACATGGATATTATGTTACTCTGACCAAGTTTTTAATTGGCAATGTTTTGCTTCTTTTTAGATACAAAAATTCTCCATCCTCAATTCCCTTATATACCCACAACCAGTGTGCACAAAATTAACACCTAAGTCTTGCCTGATCGTTCACCATCATCATCGTCATACTCGCCTCGTATGACCACGTGCAGCTGATCCCAGCGTATTTCTTCACGCACCTTCCGACCTCAACATCCTCATGGGTGCTGTACACATTCTTAAAACACTCGTCCAGATACGGCGCTATCCTCTTCAGCGTTTCCCTACTCAAAATAACACCAGGTCCACCCATACAAAAATTCTCATCACTCTCCAAAGCTAAAGTTCCAAACTCCTCAGTATTTCCTCGTCCAGGCTGTCCGATAAACCAAGCCTTCCTACTGTCGACACTTCGTAGGAGTTTTTCCAGACGATCAGTCCGAACGTACACATCATCATCAGCACGCATGAACCATTCAAAACGATCTATGTAGTGGTCGTGCATGTATTTCAACATGGCGAAGGACTTTTTCTGGGGTGGGTAGGAGTCGTCAACCCCTGAAAGAGGGACTAACGGTATGGAGTCGCTGTAGGAGAATTCTGAGGAGAAAAAAGCGATTTTTCCTGGTACCGTCCTCCCCCATGTATCGTAGACAGTTTTAGCACGTGTTTCCAGGTAGTCAGCTGCTGTCATCACTCCGGTAAACAAGAGATGTTCGTCGTTGTTCTGTGGAGAGTCAACACCTATTAGTGCTAAAGGATCTACATTTTTTCTTCGCACTGTGTTCGCCGGTGGTAAGCACATGTTGTCGGTCCTGGTGTAACTCACTAGAAACGACACGGAAACTCCAATGATGACACCAAGGAGCACATTGACGAATCTTTTCTTCTTCGCCATGGTTCACACTTGTTATTATTTAACATGTCCCGGGTTTCGCGAATGTTGTCATCAGCATGGTGTGATGCAAGGACCTACCGTCAACTCATGCTGGCTATCTTTACGCGACGGATTTAATAGCTAGATCGCGCCCTGTTATCTTATCGTTATCGTGTTATTGTAATGAATGGTGTTGCCGAATTTTAGCATTGCAATTTTTGTGGCCAACTATACGGTAAACGTTGCGTACGCGCTCGCTGGACTTTTACGACTGAGCGTCCTCTGAGTGAGTGAGCTGACTGAGCCACAGTCATTGAGGCGACCCAAGACGTGCCCGATGGTCGTCCCTGTATGGTGTCTATCCACCTCCTACTCGTAGTTGTTGGTCGACGCGGTCTGGATTCACACTGTGAAATGTTTCCGGTTGTGTTTTCTTTTTCGCTCCGAGCGTGGTGTCTTATCTAAAAGACGAAGCAATACGCGCAGACGTTGTTATCTCTATTGTTTAATTTTGGGACGGTGGCGTCCGCGAAAATGCTAAAGATAGACTTTAATCGTTTAATTGAATGGTCGGATGGCCCTGAGGATGAGATAAATGTGCTACCGGTGTGCGAGTGTTTTGAAATGACGTAATATTGGGGATGGTGTACAATTTTTTTGGTGGTTGTGTAGCTTGATTCCAGTGGCGGCTCGTAGCTAATATTAGTGGGGGTGACGTTCATTGTTTTAAAAGCTATTCTACAAATGAAAAAATCTGATGTGTCCAGGCACATGACTTTATCATACTACATATAAAATTAATAGTTTAGCTGCATGTGACTCTATTTGGTCGAGATCGGCCATGTCTGCATTAAAAAAAAGCTACTAGAACTAGACAGATATGTCGATTAAAGCTGTGTTCGGATATTGTACTCTGTCGACACCGGGTACACCGTCCAAATGACACTTACGTGTTATTGGGTGTAAAAAGTGTAATGCAATATGCGAACGCAGCTTATATTGACTGAAGTTATTGTCAAAACATTAGCGTTTGACACCAAGACTACCTACTGTCATTAGAATCAAAAAATCTGACAAATCCTGGCTACTAGTTTTCATGCAGTACGACCGATCTCGTAGAAATAGAATTTGCTCATGCAGCTAAACTATTGATTGTACCAAAAAATGTCATAGTGATAAAATATTCAGAATTTCCTCATCTTTAATTTATTATTTAACTATTTCGACGAAATTCCAGAAATGGCGGCTTATTTGCGAAATCTTTCAAAAATGCTAAGACTAAACCTCCAGTTCCTTTGGACCCTCTTCAACAGAAAGCTTTTCAGCTCTAAGTTTGGTTATGAAACTTCTAAATATGGAGTTTCGTCCCGATACCTTTAGTAGTTTCTCCGGAATCGTCGCCACAAAAAACGGGTACACACAGACACACACACACACACACACCCTACTAGTAGCCAGGATATGTCAGAAATTTTGATTCTAATGACAGTAATGACACTAATGACAACGCTAATGTTTTGACAATAACGTCTGTCAATATAAGCTGCGTTCGGATATTGTATTACACTTTTTACACCCAATAACACGTAAGTGTCATTTGGACGGTGTACCCCCGGTGTCAACGGAGTACAATATCCAAACGCAGCTTTAATCGACATATCTGTCTAGTGCTACTAATTTTATTTTAATGCAGACATGGCCGATCTCGATCAAATAGAATGTCATGCAGCTAAACTATTAATTTTATACATAGTATGATAAAGTCATGTGCCTGGCCACATCAGATTTTTTTTTATTGTTTCATGCATTGTCACCAGAAATCGTCCCATGAAAAAATAGTACTCAATTGGACAATGGGAAGTAGGTAAAATATCGATTACAAGATTTAAAGCAAACAAACAAGTGAGTTTAAGACAAGCGTAGTAACAATTAAATCTATTCTTCTTGTTTTAATTTGCGCGAAAATATCAATAATTTTATCCTTGGTCTCTGGATGAAAACTGAGGAATTTTTTCTCCATTGAAAGCACTGTAATTGTTGTAAAATATGTATTGCCTTTTGATATGCCATCTGCAGTTTATAAAACTACCTTCCACCAGCGCGACAGGGTCGGCACGGTCGGTACTGCGGGAACAACAGTGCTCTCTCTATCCATAACAGGCCCCTGCCACCCGTGCTGCTTCCTGTGTGCGCATGCGCGGAACAGCCAAACATGTCGCCGACTAGAACTGTGAAGATCATAGTTTCATACAATGATTTTTGAATCTGTTTCTTAAACTGGGGGGTGGCTACTGACATTAAGGTTTAATGATTATACTTTGTACAAGTATAAAGAAAGAATTAAAGGAAAAAAGACTCATTATATTAAATGTTATCCATAATACTAAGTGGAAATAATAGGTGGTGCTGCAGTTCCACAGTGCCTATACGCGAGCCGCCACTGCTTCATTGCTAATCATGTGTTCTCACGTCAGGTGTTCCACAGGGGCCTAGCTTCGGTCCGATTCTGTTTTTACCATTTGTAAATGGCCTCTTTGTATTGAGTAATGCGTTTTTTCAAGAAATATAAGCAATTTTAACAATTGATTGTGGTTACCAGAGCACTTGTTGAGCCTATAAGCAATTTTGTTTTCATTCATTTTGACAACTCAAAACTTGATATTGCATTAGTATCAGCGTTGGTATTAGCATTGCGAATGTCATATCCCATAAATATCATTGGTTGCTTACTACATTATAATTTATTGTACACGAATTTTCGATATTTATTTTATCTTGAGATTTTCTGATTTTTTGAGATACTGTATCGAAGTACAGGGGATATATGATTTTCACATGAACTAAGAGGCACTTAGCATTAGCTCATAATTCTGTGGCTCTCTTATACAGGTCATTTTATTGTGATAGCTCAGTCAAAATTACATTTATATGTGAGAATCTTGAAGCATTTTGTTAGAAATGCAATGAAAAATAATTACAATCGGTCAAAGATGACAAAAGTTATGTTACCAATATAGCCATCCAGTCCTTTATTAATTATACAGGTAGGTGTCACGGAACTGTTTTTTGTTCGCAAAACTATTTTTAAATAGTAAGTTTCACACCGAGTAAAAAAGTTCATATGGACGTACTTAACTTTTCAACCCCTTAAAAAGTTACAGCCGTTTGAAATATTAACATAACCGTTTTATAAATGGGTCTTATAAAAACTTCTTTAGGAATCAAAAAAAAACAATAAACCTTATAAAACTTTTTACTCAGAGTTACATTTACTTTTGAGAAAAATATTAATTAAAAAATTAAAAAGTCATTCATTTACAGTTTCATATTCGTTATTTATTTCGTCATTTGTTTATTCAGTTCATTTTTCATATCTTTATTTTTTTTTACTTAAATTATTTTACTGTTTATTCTTGGAATGGGTATTGATGGTGATCTTTCTTCGTTTCGTATGTATTTATTTGAAATTTTTCTATGGTTTGGTTATGTTCAAATAGGTCCAGATGAAAAACTTTTTTCAGTGTGAAATTTCGTTTCTAAAAAATAGTTTTGCGGGGAAAGAAGCAGGATACCTGTATATGTGTATTTGAAAGTTTGGAATCAGGGTCATCAGGATCTACTTACGTTTTTCTCTAAGTGTTTCTCGGAAGTGGATGTCAAGTTTGCCATTTTAAATGCACGCATATAATTTTTATTTTATTTTTTTGATACATCGCCTTTTATCAGGTTTTGCAATACCTCAATATCACAGTTTTGGATTATTTTACTTTTTTTATTGAGTTTCGCGATATCGTTTCAAATTAAATATGTTGGTTACTATTTAAGCTATCAGTTTCATGATTGGTGGTTACACATGTTAAATATGGACGAAATTATATTTAAATTTTACAACAAAATAGAATATGAATAAAAGCGTGATGTTTTTCTAATATGTTACTTACATGTATGGAGAATAAATTTAAAATATCCCCCTATGCACAAGGTTGAAAAACGTCATGGATAATAAAATAAAAAATTATAAATATAAAAAAAAACTATTCAATTTAGGTGGTAGATTGGAAATGGCAGTCTACATTAGAGTACTTTAATTTAAAAGTTCGAACCGAGTAGATCCTAATTTCAAACTTTCAAATATTTAAACATAGTGAAACATCAAGAACTTCTAATGGAACAGTTCCGTAAGACACCTGCACAATATTTCCGAACTTGTTTGTTTATTTTTTGTTCTATAGTTTTGATGAATACCAAAATTACTTTTACATATCTGTGACATAAATAACACGTAGTAAACGCTACAATCTTTTGACAAGAAAAGTAAATAGTTTATGCTACTCGTGACAATATTGTTATCTTGATTCGAAACCCGATAAGACATATCGTGTATTTTTCACTTTAAGTGGACTATTATTACCACAGCTGTGAAAAACATGCGTTTGGCTGATGTCGGTCAATACGTACTTTTGAACAAAAAGTCAAGATTCATACAGCAATTGAAAGATAAGCGCATTGTTTAAACATCCAATGATAATATTTCTAAACGCATAGTATCCAAAACAACCAAAATTTAGCCCACAAAACTTGAAAATTGTAATTTTTTATTTCTATATAGCGTGTATAGATAATATAATAATTTTACCATTTGCTTAAGATTTGTGATAACTTTTGATGTTTCGATTTCCAAAATTCTTTTTTTTAACAAGGTATGACCCACATGCAAGTACAGCCGAAGAAAAAAAGATCTTTACATGAGCGCGGCAAGCCTACACCAAGCGTAGGTCGGAGATTGTCGGTGGTCGTATATACCTGCTAAAGCCATAAAACCGAAGGGTCACTTCTGTTTCATTTCATTTTAAGTTTTCTGTATATAGATGGCATGAAATTGAGTTTCGTATTAATATAATATATTTTCGATATTTGGAACGAGCGAAACTGCCGCTCGTAGCTAAAGATTGTTATTCGTTAATATTGTTCCTTTGATTTGCAATTGCAATATTATTTCATTTATACTCAAATACATAGTAACGTTAGTTATAAGTTATAATTATAAAAATTTGAATTAGGCATATATTAAAATACTTTATCATCATGGCTACGTGGCCTAAAGGCAACCCGATTACTACCTCGGATATCCGCTGTCAATAATTTTTAAAGGAAGGTAATCCCAGATAGGTATTTCATGTAAGTGTAAAAAATCTAACTCGGTTTCTACTTCGTCGCAGACCGAGATAATATACATACTTTTATCTAAAAAATTTTTATATTTATTTAATTTTTAAGTTATGATAAGTAATTGAAAAATGGCAACTCCGTAAACTACAAAAAAATTCGCTTAGATGGATATTATGTATTTTATAAATAGAATGAGAATAGTATAGATAAAAATAATAGGTAGATATATAACAGTAAAATATAATATATGTAATAACTTAAAATAAATATATGTAATAACATAAGCATATATTAAATAAGAAAAGTGTTCTGTTAGGTTGGAGGTGATATAAATTTGGAGTGCCTTTATTGCATATTTGTTGAGGTTGGTATGACCTGCTGTTTTAGGAAATGATTATAACAATCTAAACACAGAACATATGTATCGTCAATTTGTTTCACTAAGAAAACAAACAAAATCCTTTGTTGTTGTATCAGCCAAAATTGATTTAATTGTGGTTGTCCAACAAATTTATGATTTTTAATCAAATAGCTGCCTAGATTAATAATTGAAGTGCTTTTTGTTTGTTTCCTTGGTGTTTTAATTACATTTTTTAACGACCTTTTAGCTGCTCATTATAATTTATAGAGGTTTTGACTGTATTGCACATTTATTTACTTTACTAACTGTTTAAAATATATTATAAAAGCAGTGTTCACATTTATTATATGTCCCACATTTTTTCCCGCATAAATTATTTTTAGAAACTAAATGTTTCAGAGTAAAGCTTTTCATATGGACCGAATTGTTTTTCTAAATCCTTAAAAAGTTACAGCAAACTTAAAATATTAGCAAAATAAATTTTTATATAAAATATAATTCCGGGCCTTTAATTTTGTAATTTAACCGAGTTTGTATTACCAATTGTTATGCAGCAACGGATAACTTTGAATACATTTTATGTTTTTTTATGTCAATTTTCTGATGTTCAGATAAAAGGTTCAATGTTTCAAGGCTTCTAAAGGACCCTTTTGAGGTGTCTAGAATATTGGAGTCAGCCAGTATACATTTTTTTATCATTACAAAAATCAAATTAGCGATGAATTGACTGCTGGTCTTTTCCACAAAAATCAAAATTCAATACTTGGAAAATCAAATATAAAACATACAAATAATCCTTACCGTATTCACAGGCCACTCACAAAATATGTTATCAATTTCTTATAATTTTGAGTAAATTTTATTACACAAGATTATAAATGTATTATATCGGGACAATTAAGCGATACATATATCAAAATCAGTAAGAAAAAGGAAATGGCCATTAAAAAACTATCGATGACGTCATAAGTAAAAACAATTGAAGGTTGGACATTGAATTTAATATAGCTATGTATATTTATGTATATTTTGATAATTACAAATTGATAAGTTGTACATACAATACGGAAGGAACGTCAAATAAGTTCGCATGACAATGCGTATGCTAAGCTATTTTCATGACCTCAGTGTCACAGATAGCGCGTACAAATTCAGATATTTGTCAGATATTCATTACCATGCATAAAATTATATACCTACTGATTATTAGTATTAGACTCTCAAAACAACTTGGTCAATAATGGTGGTCATCAACAAATACTGTTTTTACAGTAAGTATGGAAATTCCCACCAAACTTTTCACAAAAACACTGAACGCACCAGAAATATAAGCTGGCTTGAAAACTTTGAATTTAAGTGTTGCAAAAGATTCACCTAAAACAATTATTCTAAACATCTCTGAACCAGTCTGAAGAACGCTGTGAGCCTAAAATAAAAATTTGGGAAACCAGTGCGTGTTCCATATTATTAAATTCACCGGTTTTAAATCATCATTTAACAAGCAAAAAATTCGATTTTACTTTCTTATGAAACTTTTGGATAGTCCTTTTCATGGACGCAAAACGCGACAAAAGGATCTATTGAAGAATTCCACGTCGCGTACATTTTTAAAAATCGAAACAGAAGGGCTTTTTAAGCGTTTTTAATTTAATGATTTACAGATTTCGTTAAAAAGCACAGTATAATTAAAGTGACCAACCGTCATCCTTTAGGGAGGGCAGATCTCCTTTTTGGAAGTCTGCCCTCCTTTTTATTATTGCTCTACCAACATCCTTCTTTGTTGCAGAATATCCTCCTCGGCCTCCTTTTGAATGCCTTCTATCTTCCGTCATACAATTATAAATGTAGATATTTCAATTTGACGCGCTTTTTCGAGAAACACAATCTTTCCAATTAGCGTTCGGTCTATTGTTTGAATCGCTCAACGGTTCAAGTTAGCTTATTTTCCCTCAAAGAAATTACTTTTTGTTGGAGGTTGAACCTCTAATAAGTAAAACTCTGAAATAATTACTACGTATACATGGCGTTTTGAAAACGTTTTCAAAACGTTTCGAGATTTAAAAACGATACTGTATACATGCCAGTATCAAAACAGTTGCGGAATATTTGTTCAAAACGCTGATGCGGTGGCGCTGCACGTTGTTATTCAACGTATGTCAACATACATAACCTATAACCTAACCTAAATTTACCTTGATCTATTATATTACTTTGGGGTGGATCGTGGATTGTGTGTCGTTACTAGAACTTAGAACTTTAGAAGGTTACTAAAGATAAAGATAATAAATCATAATAGTCGCACTCTTTGCGTTGAGCGCCACTTACACTGTTTTCTGGTTTTGATTGCAAGTACGCATGTTTCAATGCCTTTCATTTAGTTTGTTTCTGTTCGCTAGATTTTGTTGTGAAGTTCTTCTTTACCATTTCTTCATATATCATTCGATAAATATCAGAATTTTTAAACTTCCCGTAGAACATCTTCAACACATTCATTCCTGCGTTGGACGATTTCGGGCAGACAAATTATCTCTTCGTCCTTCCATACGTTCCTCGCCATGATTTTAGATGTTTTTAATTTTTATACCTAATTTTATCGGTGACTGGTGCGGATTATGCAGAGGTAAGAATGAGGTTAGGTAGAGATATACCGGCAACGGGTATTGTGCGCATGCCTCAAAACGGTTTTGGAAACGATAGCGTATATATGCGCGTTGTGAAATCTCAAAACTCGATACGAGCAGAAATTAGCGATTTGACCTTGATATTTCAAAACGGTTTCGACACCGTATACATGACCGTTTTGAAAACTCGAAACGTTTTGAAAACGTTTTCAATACGCCATGTATACGTGGTAAATATATTTATTAGAACGACTTGTAAATTAAAAAAAAGGTATGGAAAATTGACCAGAATATTCAACTGTATTCATGCTTTTATTAAATAAATGTTGGTTCAACCTCCAACAAATTACATTTACTATCAGAATGGTTTTGAATTTTCGATTTCTGTTTATTTTTTAAGACGTTACAGCGTACGCCATTGAGACAAGCACGTCGCGTTAAGGTGGTTACACACATAATTGCAAACTTGACATGCACGCATGATCAATCTTTTTACACAAGCACGTAAAATTTCCTTTCGACACCATATGATACAAGTATGCTTTAACAATCGCCTCAACCAGTGCCTGCTTTTTGCCTCATCCACAAGAGGAAAGCGCGAAAGAAAAATATATATTTACTTAATAAGATCTTATACAGGGTCTCACGGAACTGGTACATTAGAAGTATCCCATGTTCTACTATACCTGGAAACTTAAAATTTTGGAATTAGAATTTACTCGATCTGAGCTCTTCAGCTAAAATATTTTCAAGTTAACTGTCACGTCCGGCCACCTGAAGGCGGTATCAACTTTGTTATTTTAAATGGAATGATATAATTTTTATTTTATTTTTGGTTTCTACGTATCAAAATACATCATTTTTAATAAGGTTTCCCTGTACAGTAGAACTCCAACGATCCGAACTCCGACTATCCGAATCGCTGATTATCTGAATCGATTTTGAATTTTCAGAAAAAAAATAGGGCGGAAACATATTAAAAAAAGTATGATGATTATTTTGAAGAACTGTTGAAAAGAAAAAAAAATGGCCAGTTTAAAACAATCTTTTTGCCGCCAAACATCACAAGCTTATTGCAACCAGTCTTTTATCGAATCAATGAAACGCCATTACAGAAGGCAAATTTTAAGGAAACTGTTGGTACATGGCGGAGACGAAGAAGGTGGTTTACCTAACCACAACAAAAAATAAATTTGAAGGATTGCGCTTACACGGTGGCAGAAGCTTGGAGCCTGGGTAAGGCAGTCACGTTAAGACGTGCGTTGAAGAAGTTGGAAGGCATATCAACTGAAGAAGAGAAGGAAAAGAAGAAAAAGGAAAAAGACGCTTAATAAAATGAAAGGAAAGAGACAGGAGAAGATGAAGATGACGGGTCACATGAGGAATTCAGAAACATTCTTTTGAAAATTCCTGGATGTTCAGAAGTTAGTGGTGGTGTGTGATTCGTAAGACCCTGAGTTTCAAATTCTAAATGATGATGAACTTATTGAAAGTGTGATAGAAGAAAGTATCGAGGAAGAAGATCACCTTAATGTCGAAGTTGAAGCAGACACGGGACCATCAGCTAGTGAAGCGTTTGCCAGTCTTGAAACTGCGTTGAAGTGGATGGAGTGTCAGCCTGAGTGTGACCACATGCAACTTCTCACTGTCAAGCGGATGCGCGACTTGGCTGTCCGAAAACGGATAAAGACAGACAAACAGCTCACTTTGACCGACTGTTCAGGAAGCAATGACTTTATTTACAATAGTACATACTGTACTAATGTACCTACATATAACTCTTGTAAATAAGCGTAAATTGCTACCTTTTCATTAATTTTCATAATTTAAAGCTGTTTCTGCTTTTTCTCCAATGTTACCGTAATTAATAATAAAAAAATAGACGTTTTTTTCGGAAAAAATCCAATTATCCGAATTTTCGATTATCCGAATGGGGTTCGGTCCCAATTGATTCGGATAATTGGAGTTCTACTGCACCTAAATATCACCATTTTTGAGTTTTTTTGATTATATTAATTTTTTGGTGATTTTCGGGGGTACGTTTAAAATTGAATATCGCGGTTATTATTGAAACTAGAAGTTTCATGATTGATGGTCCAAAACTAGCATACTAGAACCTTATTAAGAATGATGTATTTTGATACGTAAACCAAAAATTATATCATTCCATTTAAAATAACAAAGTTGATACCGACTTCCGGTGACCGGACGTGACAGTTAACTTGAGAATATTTTAGCTGAAGAGCTCAGATCGAGAAAATTCTAGTTCCAAAATTTCAAGTTTCCAGAAATAGTAGAACTTGAGAAACTTCTAATGTACCAGTTCCGTGAGACAGCCTGTATACTGCATCCTACTTTGCCCTATCATAATAGTGGTGACTTAATTCGCCAAAGACACGGCTGATTTTGCTATGCACGAATAAACTCATCCAATAATTCTCGGTGGGCCTTCTTCAGATCGCTAGACATGATGATACTTGTAGAGCTCATCCACAACTGATGATTGTTTGTGCAAGTCCATGGTACACAAGTTCCGTGTCTCTTGTGCAAGCGCGGCGTGTAGTAGCTTGCATGATTTAAATTCAATCCATCATCAAGCGGCTTGCGCAAAATAATCCTACAGATGCTACAGCAATTACAGCATACTTGTACAAATTGATTGATCATGCATGCTTGTCAAGTTTGCAGTTAGGTGTGTAGCCACCTTTTGACCGGATACTGTCTACAACAGCTTCCATTCACTTCTTGTGTATATTTTTTTACTCTCTTTAAAAAACACAGATAAATAGTTATTATACAAAATGATGTAATGTAGATAGTAAGGATTGTAAGTAAGTAGACTGCAATGTAGATTAAGGGCTGGTAATTTCACCTACCTACAAAGTCTTCAATAATTATATGACTGCTCTGTTAGATTTGTTACGTCATTTTAACTCTTAGGGTAAATGAGTAGATGTTCTGGCCCACCCACCGCCTCCGACCCATCTTCTCATTTAACCAGCTAAAATATCGCACCAAATTTGACAGATCTGTTAGTATTGAGCACTTTATAGGTGGGTGAAAATACCAGCCCTAAAAGTATAACAAAAGAAAAATCGGTGATATCTATTACAATAGGGCCCCTCAAAATTAAAAATTAATAGGCTCTATTAGTGCCAAACGTATACCAGAACAGGCATGCATTTTTTTAAAGAAAAAAAAGGTTCGTACACAATTAATATTATCAAAATCGGCCTCGTCCCTTTAAATATGAGCCAAACCAGAACGCGCTGTGATTGGTGTTACGTAGCATGCATGGTCAAGGGCCACGTGACATGATCTAGTTACGATGCGATTATCATGCTTCACTCTTTCTACGACATGTGCAAAGATTGACATTAACGTTGGACGTACGTCTTTTCAGACCACTGTCACTTTTGACAACACGCAAAGGTGTCTTGACCCAACTATATTTATTCGTTAACACAACGTACACAACGTCCTCCAGATACTATACAATCTTATGACGTCACGGAGCGTTTTGGCGCGTCTTAGCCCGGTTTAAACTTCGATGTTCAATAACAATATAGAGTGCAACAATATTAAGCGAAAAGAATTTACATATGGTTTTCTTACCACCTAAGGATTTTATTTGTTAAGTTAGATAAAATCATGCAAGACCCCTATTCGCTTGAAGGACTGTCCCACAGTTGCGCTATTTTTTTGTTTTTACATGAGAAGTGAACCTCTCCTTAAGCCAATAGGCGGTAATATTTATTCGGTAATATGAGGGGCATTGTAATGTATTTACCAAAAAGTTATCAATATCCTGTCGCACAGGGAACCCCACTGCGAAAATTAACAAAAAAGTAATAAAATCAAAGTAACTCAGAAATAATTGTGGTAATTATACGTCTTCGGAAACCTGATTTAGGATAATCGATGGTTGATTTTATTAGTTGTTTAAAAAAATTAGCCCCTGGTTGAATGCTTGATAATTTATTGTTTTACATTATCTACTATTAAAATTTAATTGATTTCTCCCACGTTTTAAAGATCTGAAAACTTTTTTTATAAATAATACAAAGCTCTATTGTTAACAATTGGTAGGCTATAGAATATAAAAAAAAAACAAAACTTACGATGTGTATAACAAAAGTTATAAACGATATGGTGTAGATTATATGCGTAGTGTGGAAACACATCCTAATTTCTCGAGCGGCTTGAATTTTTTTAAATTACTCGAATCATTGGTATTTATTACTTCAGTCGGCTTTAGATGATTGTCCTATGTTCACCGCTTTCGTGAAAATACTGTAGATAAAGAGCACAAAAAGTTTATTCAACTAATCCTCTCCGTGGACGCATTTGTTCGACTTCGTATTGTGGTGCATTCACGCTATAAACCAACCTACCTGTTGTTATCTAACAGTAAACGTGATAGTGTTGATATCACACATCCGTTTGCCCATGTATGCAAATGCGACATTAGTGTCAGGAAAATTTATTTGGTACCTAATGTCGACTGTGACTTATATCTGCTATTAGCGTGTCTTTTATTACCTGTGCTAAACATCCTAATTTGCTGTCATTTGAGTATTAACAAACTGAGTATAAATTTATCTAAACGAGAGTGAATTTTTCGAGTTTTTTTTTCGTAGTACGAGATGTAAGTTTGCCGGTATTATTTTAAGATAATGACGCTTACGCCAGGTATTGGCCCAAGTATCTTCAAAATAAAAATAGTTTGTGTAGAAACATGGGCTTACAGTATTTAATTGTAAAAAATAGTAATGTGTACAAACTGGGAATCCCACTATAACAAAAAAGTGTGATTGATTAAATAATTGTAATTATGTATTTATTTATACACATTGATTTGATTACAAAACTGGTTTGTCAATGGTTTACGTAAGATTTTGATAGAAGTATTTTAATAGTATTACTAAATAATATTAAACTTATATAGCTCACAATATACATATCACAACATTATTGATATTATATAAAAGAAAAATTATTGAAGAATGGTACATATTATGTTTAAAAAATCAATAATCGATACTGCATATAGGTAAACTAGAGAATGGATCATAAGTTCGTAGATATGTCCATGCTTATCAATAGATAGTAATTTGAAGTCTAGATCCGAAAAGTTACGATAACGATGGCATATGTTTTGTCTTTCTTTAACTTGTGCTTTATAAAAACGCTATCTCGGTATACAAACGTAACAGAAACCTATTATTATACAGTATCTGGGGTACACAGAGGGAACTCTATGCTTGGATATCAAGAAACGATATGCTTGCGTATATTGTGTAAAATGAAGACGTTTTTTTATCGGACCAAATAGTATTTTATTCCAACAACTCTTTTAATATAGTCGTTCCAATTATGGGATACTCTTATTGTTGAAGCGTTTAGTATGGTTATTCCGAGAATAACTACGTCTATCAAAGAATAAGATATTTTTGGAAGAAGAAGTCGATGTACGTATTGAACCAAGTAAAAATATTATTGAATGAAAAATGTATATGTTTCATCTAATAAATACATTATTCGTCCAAAGATACTGAAATACTTGATTGTGAAACGACAATTCAAGTCGCGTTTCCTATGGAGTGGGGGCATCACATTGGTCGTGCGTGCGCAGCGGAGCCCGGAGGGTATATCACATTATCACTTCTGTAGTTCTGTACGTTAGACGTTAGCGGAATCGGCGAAGCAGGTTTATATTGGGGAGAAATTTGTAAAGTGATAATATACTACATATAGGCATCTAGTGAAAATCGTACTCGTACGTACAATGAGCTTGACTTTGGAGCAGACGCTAAAGGAGTGGCATGTGGGCGAACTTCTCCAAACATTTGAAGGTATGTATGTAATTTTCCATACCAGTTAATACATTATGTTTATGTACATATTACGTATGTTTATACATTAGATGGGGTCATAATCCGTAATATATACATAGTTTGGTCTTTTATAATCATGCTGTTAACTGAAAATTGCAGTCTGTAATTGATAAGTACCTATATGCGCGTCTGCGACAGGTTCATACGTGTAGGGTGTAGGTATATAGAAAAAGTTCGAGCGCCTATGCTGCGGCGCCTATGCGGCGGCACTGTATCGGTACGGCCACTCAGCGCGGCAGCCACAACTGATTTATATTCTTAGCATGGAATACAATTGTATTTGTATACTTATTACACATAGAGCGACTTTTATAATTTTAAAATCAATGAATTTGTAATTTTTACCAGTTACGTATGCAATTTAGATGATTTTTATGTGAGTGGATGGGGATATCAGGCCAATTGTAATTAAAATAAGTTGTTTCAAGTTAGGCTTTGTTTCCGATTTGCAAAAACTTATTAGGATCTATTTACATATTAAAAATAAAAGAAAACTATGATTAGGTACATTTTAAAAATATGACATAATATACAGGGTCCTGCAACTCAGCTCCCGTCTTCTGTAGCTCACTTACTCATTAAGCAAAGAGTTTGACATTTTGCAGGCTTACCCTGTACTTCAAGGTACAATTCAAGAAATAATTTTTTATTATACAGGTTGTTCCAAAAATGTGCAACGCCATGGCAATATATTTTTTAAATTGCATGCTATATATTTTTCTACACATTTGAAATTTTTATGATTGCCTACATATCACCAAAATTTTATTGAAATTGGTTGAGTGACCGCAACGGAAAATAATAAAAACAAAAAAAAATTGATTTTGCATCGTTGGCTTTAAAAATCAATAAAAACCACAAAATGCACCTCGTTAATAAAATTTTGCAACGTGCTTATTAAGTTAGATGTAATAGTCTCGTTAACCAAGTGACATTGGTCCAAATTATACAGGATGACCAAAATCGAGTGTCAAACTTCAAAGCGCGCTATTGTTCTTATTTTAAATTGGAACCCATATTTTTTTTAGGTGATACGATGCAGAATTAAAGAATAAATATTGTTTCTAAATACAACTCCATCACAATTCACAATATTTTAAAAGTTATTCGCCAAAAACTCAGTTTTCAACGTTTCCAACGGCAATTTTAGGTAATAAATATCGTACGTGGCGTTGAAAAACAATTTATTACATAAAATATAACGCAGAGAGGTATTTTAGATTTGACTGTACTCAATTAAGTAGTTATTCAATTGCTAAATTTACTGCAAAATTTACCTATAACGACATTTCCTTCCTTACCGCTATAAGTAAATTATGCAGTAAATTTAGAATTTGACGAATTTAACGACTTAATTAGTACACTCAAATCTAAAATACGTCTATTATTTTTTTATGAAATTAATTGTTTTTCAACGCCACGTACGGTATTTATTATCTAAAATTGCCGTTGGAAACGTTGAAAAATGAGTTTTTGGCGAATAACTTTTAAAATATTGGGAATTGTGATGGGGTTGTATTTAGAAACAATGTTTATTTTTTAATTCTGCATCATTTCACATAAAAAAATTATGGGTTCCAATTTAAAATAAGAACAATAACACGCTTTGAAGTTTGACAAGTTTGACACTAAATTTTGGTCACCCTGTATAATTTGGATCAATGACACTTGGTTAACGAGACTACTAGACCTAACTTAATAAGCACGTCGGAAAATTATATTACCAAGGTGCATTTTGTGGTTTTTTTTTTGATTTTTAAAGCCAACGATAATAATAATAATTTTTTTGCTGTTTATTTGTTTGCGCTGAAGTCACTCAACCGATTTTAATAAAATTTTGGTGGTCTGTAGGCAACCATAAAAGGCTCCCAAATTTGTAAAAACATATATAGCATGCAATTTAAAAAAATATATTACCATGGCGTTGCACATTTTTGGAACACACTGTATAATAAAAAATAATTTCTTGAATGTACCTTGAAGTACAGGGTAAGCCTGCAAAATATCAAACTCTTAGCTTAATGAGTAAGTGAGCTACAGAAGACGGGAGCTGAGTTGCAGGACCCTGTATAAACATTAGGAGATATTAATTTTAGTCATTATTTTTTGTATCTTCAGAAAATGACATCACATTGGAAAATTTATACGACCTCAATGAAGAGTTAATCAGAGAATTAATACCATCGATTGGGAAAAGATTGCTATTTGTAAAGAAATGGAAGGAGGCAAAATCAATTCAAGAAATGGACGTTGTAAGTACATATTTTATCTGCAGCGTTGGTGAAGCACCGGCATTTCACATCACAATAAAGCTATTTTTTTGTATTTACCAAGTTCAAATACAGTAATCTAAAATTTATCTCCATGAAACATCTTTTATATTATGTAATATTTAAATAGGTTATTGGCGATGAAAACGAAGCAAACAACGAACAAGCCGTTGTTATTCCTGGTAACCACAGGGCTATAGCTTGCGATTTTACTTCTCTACTGCAGTATGAGAGTGATACTAAAATGCCGGATTTTGACCTCAAGACTTTACTAGAGTGCGATCCGTTAGGCCTCAGCGCGATTGAGTATTATACGGATCATGCCATTCTGAATGACCAAAACAGAAATCGTGTAGTTAACATAATTATAAAGCGTGTGTTTAATTACCATATGAAATAGTAAGTAGGGCAATAATATCTATATATTTATATATTATGGAATTATTTAGGGTTAGTCAAAGTTACCAGAACACTTAAATAATTTTCCAACCATGAAAAATTTCAAACTAAAGATTATTTGTTTAAAAATAAATGAGTATCTATATACTTTATACTCCATATACATATTAACAGAGCGACATATGAAGCATAAACTATAGATACTCATTTTTATTCATGTCAGTGAGATATTACCTAAGATTGAGTTATATAACCCGCCGACATCATTAGTGTAATTTTTACCGACATTATAAAAAAAAAACATTTTTGGGGTTTTGTATCAACTTTAATTTAAATAATATTACAATTATGGATTGTATTTAATAACGAGACATTTTCAGCCGATTAACACATGACCAGTATAATATCCTAACGGCAAAAATTATTACATTGTTCCCCAATGAATGCAGTGGTACATATTATGTGCCGGCTATACCAAAACGTCAGTCATTAATTGGGAAGCCGATACTAGCGAAAGGGAAAATGGTAGATAAAGCGAGGAACATACTGTACAAATGTGATGTCAAAATGAAACAAAGGAAAAGGTCCAGTACGGAAACAGATACAGATATTGATACAGCAAGCAAACACTCAAAATCAATTGGTATATCCATAAGGTAGATTTGTGATATACACTTAACTATTAGCTTTTAGAAGAATTATTAAAAGACGATCAAACATTTCTAAAAACACGACGAGATCCGTGGAACACTGTGGTGGAGAGATGGTCAAACACATACGAATTAAGACAAATACACCGAAACAAAATAAAAACGATATCTGAGTTTATTGCAGAATGGCCGGTGTTAAATGATAACAGATCAAATGACTTAGTATGTAAATTAAATTTTTTATTTTTGATTAACTAATATATTAGTCTTAAATTTCCATCAATGAAAAGTAACAGTATAATAATATTATCTCTTTTATTTTTAGATCAACATAGATTTTGATAAAGAATTTCCAAATAAAGGCCAATCATTGATGACTAATTTCCACAATTTTTTTGAAGTTTTGAAAAGACTAAGACCCATTGGTGACTACAAGTGCCTTAAGCTACAAGCAGCACTTAATAAATTGGAAAGCTTAACAGAAGGTACGATTCATTTGCAACTTTCATCTTGTCCATATTTTAACATAATTCTATTTTAGACGTGTCCGTTGGTGTGAAGTGGTTTTTGTTGCCGTACTTTCTTCCTCCACGAGGACGAATCCAAATCAACAAAAAACACTGGAAATTCAGCATTCAGGAGGTGGCTGATTCTTTGCATCTGTTTGTGCAAGTATGTATATGCCTGCATATTTTAGAACCAATAGTTCATATAATATTTGTTTTTGTTTATGTTAGTTAATTTATTTATGTATATTTTTTAGAGCCCCCATGAGATACAACAAGCAATCGCACAGAAACGCGAACAACACAGTACTAATGCGAGACCAGTTCAACCTTACGTTCTCTTTCAAGGAAAATCGTTATATGAAATAGACGCAGCATATGTGGTCATAGATGATATTCAGTTTCAAACTAAAACGCCACTGGAAGCCATAGACCTGTGCTTTAAAGTTTTCCAAACAACAAATGCTGCGTATCCTCCCGAAGGTGACTATATTTGGACTGTAATACAGCAAGGTATTTTTGGAATACGTCTGAAGACAGACACAGTATATCCTTATCATTGTGATCTTCTTAAGGCTGTCAGAGAAAACATTGATAATTTATAAAATTGTTATTGTCTTTAGAATGATGATTAAGTGCTCTGTATGTGGGGAAACAAAAACTAACATAAACTCATATGTATATCACCTTACATATGTACATAATTTGTCTAAGTTTGTTTGTCCGCAACAAGATTGTATCAGATCATACCATAGAAAAGACTCATTTAAAAAGCATTTACGAACTCATGTACAATTGGATAATGACTGTACAGGGTCTACTGCATCCAACTCTGAAAATTCTCATAAGCAAACTGCTCATGCGTGTAATAATCTCGACGACAGTAATAAAACAAATTCTAGCAATGACTGTACACTTGATGAAAATTTTAATCAACAGCATTTTTTTCCTTTTTTTAACGCACTACAAAAATCAATCACAAGTATTGTAGAACATTTTATTGTTCAGTTGTATAATAATTTGTTACTGCCAAGAAAAACTGTCGATTCAATAATCAATTACGTTAAAGTAATTTTCAACTCAAATATCTTTGTTGATATTTTTAAATACATATCTATACAATTTTGTAACGGACACAACGAATCACTGAACTATATCTTAATAGCCATACAAAAATGTTTTGATTTGTATGATACAGAGTATAAAAGACTAAAGTTGTTTGAGAACTCTAAAGTGTTTGTGCAGCCTGTAAATTATGTTGTGGGTACATCTACAATATCTGTGGCAAACAAACTACACTTAAAAAACGAAACGTCTACCTTAGTTCCAATGCGCAAAACACTGCAAATGTTTCTTGAAACTGACGGAGTCTTCAATGTAATATCAAATTTCCAAAATGAAAGTTGCTTGCACCTACACACTATACATAATATGTGGAAAAATGACACATTACATTCGTCTATAAATCCTACCTTACCATTAGTGTTGTATTTTGATGATTTGGAAATCAATAATCCTTTAGGAAGTCATGCAGGGTATTATAAACTTGGTATAATTTATTTTACGATAGCGTCCATACCACCTCGTTATTCAAGCAAATTGGATAACATATTTCTTGCTTACATATTTTATTCCGCTGATCGGATTACATTTGGGAATAACACCTTGCTGACTCCACTGTTGGATGAACTGAAATTTTTAGAGCAAACGGGTATTCAAATTAATCAAAATGATCAAACCATTAAAATTTATTTTCGAGTAACGGCTGTAATCGGGGATAATTTAGGAATCCATTCATTGTTTGGTTTGACTGAAAGCTTTTCTTCCAACTACTTTTGCCGTTTTTGCATTGGCCATAAATTATCCTTACAAACTCAAACAGTAGAAGACGGAACATTAGTCAGAAATTCTTGCCGTTATGAAGAACATGTCCAAAATAAAATGTTTGGGGTCAAGGAGAATACCATCCTTCATACACTTAGCGATTTCCATATTTATAAAAATATAACATGTGACATAATGCACGACATATTTGAAGGGGTATGTCGGTATGAAATAGGAAAAATGGTTAAATATTATATAGAAAATAACATAATTTCTTTGGATGATTTTAATTCTAAATTATCTTTCTTTACATATCAAAATTTTGAAACAAATAAACCACCACCAATTAAAATGCAGCACTTAAGGAGTGGTTATATAATCATGTCTGCGTCAGAAATGTTATGCTTAGTGTACAACATACGATTCATTTTGGGTCCTTTTGTAGGGGAACAGTGTAAAGTTTGGCTTATGTATTTGAAACTGCTTCAAATTATTGATATCATTTTGGCTCAAACAATTTCCGTAGAAACATTGTCTTTGTTAGAATCTATTATAACTGAACATCACCAGTTATACATTGAAAATTTCAGAGAACACTTAAAACCTAAACACCACTTCATGCTGCATTATCGTCGTATTATAGAAAAAAATGGACCACCTTCACACTATTCATCAATGAGGTTTGAAGCAAAACATAAGCAATTGAAGGATGTTGCTAATACTGTGAGATCAAGAGTAAATGCTCCATATTCAATCAGTTTGCGTATTCAGCTACAAAGCATCGAGAGAGCTGTGAAACAGCAAGGACTAGTTAATATTGTTGAACATGGTCAATTATTATCTCACGGTATAAATGATACTCATCCATTTTCAACCACTTATATTAAATTAAATGGCATACGTTTTAGCATAAATGAAGTTGTATATTACAACATAGTTGATGATCTGCCGCAATTTGCTATCATACAAAATATTTTATTGACAGACTCAGCACAGAAAGACTGTGACTGCACATTTATTTGTGACAAATTAGACACCACAAAATTTGACCCACATTACAGAGCATACACAGTAATACATTCTAAGGAAAATATAGTACTTAAGCACTCAAATTTATTTAGCTTATACCCAACAAAAATACGTTATATACAGAATGATCTTTATGTTCCTTTGCCAATTCGATAAAATAGCATTACGTATGTCGATGGCCTAGCTGAAATACCATGTATCACCTATGCTTTAACCATGATCATACGTGGCATTGCACCTACGCCCTCGATAAATGTAGTGCTAATTTATCCAATTGTCAAATTGGTGGCCTAGCTGCAATATACCACGTATCATCATGGTTAAAGCATAGGTGATACGTGGTATTTCAGCTAGGCTATCAATATTATAGTAATGTTACTATTTATTTACGTACTTAACTCATATGCATTATATGCAGACTGTGTTTTTGTAATACAGAATAACTTTTGTGTTCCGTATCGTTGAAAGTTCGATAAAATCATATTACATATATTGTAGTAATATTTCTATTTAGTTAACCACGCAACTTATATGCGTTATATACATCAGTGTGTTTATATATATATATATATAAAGAATGATATTTGTGTTCTTATTGATATTTAGTTAACTACATATATATATATATATATATGATCTCAATGGTTATGAAGGATCTCAATGTTGCTATTTTATTATATGTATAGTATTGCGTATTTTGTTACATATTATCAATATTTTCTAATAAAACTAATGTTATGATATATTTCTTTGATTTCATATTATTCCTATTTATTCTTCCTTCCATATATTATCCTAATTAACGTAAAACAGCAAAAGTTCTACTAATGGGTTGGTGACATAACGATTGAAATGAGTTACCTTCCAGAATTTTTTTCAAATACAAGTGATATTCCAAATTATTCTAGTAGGTATTATTCTAGTTTGTCAGGGATTTTAGGGCAACGCAGGTAAGTGACATAACCATATTAAACTAGAATAGTTTGTAATGCGTATAACATAAAATATATGGGGTAGTGATTATATTGGCATGTATAAAAGTATATCTTATTTTTTATTTAGTATCAAAGTAATTTAATGTTCAAATAAGTAAAAGAAATTTAAAGCAAAAATACGAATAATAGTTCATTCAAAAGTAATAATTAATATACTTAGTAATATGTATAACAATAAATATATAAATCAATTGGGTTCCCAATATATTGGTTACTATAAAAATATCACATATTTTTATATCTTACAAGAATTTTTGTTAATCATATGTTAATAAGATATCATGCATTAACTAATATGATTAACAAAAATTCTTGAAAGATAGAAAATAAGATATATTTATAGTTACCTATATGGTAGCCCAATTCATTTATTTATTTATTGTTAAATAAACATATTACTAGAGTATATTAATACTTTTAAATGAAATAATTCTTATTTTTGCTTTAAATTTCTATTTACTTATTTGAACATTAAAATCCTCTTAAATTAAACAATACATTTCTTAATTGAACCATACATGTTTCTCGAGCCAATAAATAGTTTTTTAGACCAAGAAAAATAAAAGCTTCATTTATTAAAGCGTAATTTTTCATTCAAGAAAAACCACGCGTTGACTGAAGCAGCAGTTAGTTTGATAGAAGCAAACGCTGTTATAAGATCAAGAAGCCTACGTTCTCATTTCAAGCAACGGTATTCTTCATTGAAAAGATCTTGCGTTTTCTTTAGAAATATTGAGATTGTTGGATCGAGAAATCGGTAACTTTCGTCCAACCAGTACATATTTTCATTTCAAGCACGCACTTAATATTTCAAATAAGAAAATATAATACTTGGAATACCAAGAAAATGATAGACTTGTTCCGACTATGTTAACGTTTTCTTCAATCAAACAAATGATCTCTCTGCGGGGTATAGAAACAAGTAATACTCTTGAACCAAAGTTATTCGCGTTGCTGCAAGCATATTTTTCCCTCTGTGTACGCACCGTCGAATTATACACAAATATTCGTGCTTTTGGAAGCATTTATTGAAAAGTACCTACCAATTCTCTAGTTACTTACTTACCTGTTTTAAAAATACTTGCAAATAATTTTTATAGAACATCTTAAAAAAAGTTTCCCACAAATAGAAATATTAACAGTCAATTAATTAAGAGTCATACCAATTTTTGATAAGAACATAAGTTCTGAAAACAAACAAGTTAGTACGTTTTCAGAATTATACCAACTTTTGAAATGGGCATTTTGACATTCTGGCTTTTGAAAACCTCTCGCCCTTAAATATAGACCAACTAATGCGAAAGCAATAAAAATGAAACATGGCTGTTTACGCCTCTACCAGTATTAATGAGGATTTCTAAGCTAAGGGCATGTTTTCATTTGTCATTATTGATATTTACTGGGTTAGGACATAAAAATTTGATGTTTCTATTTTCAATAACCCAAGTAGCATTCTTTTTATTATTGCATGTTGTTCACTGTTTTATATTTGAAGTAAACGTCTTTAGAAAAATCAATGTAGAAAGATGATATGCAGGCGGGATGTAAATTTCAAATAAATTAAAAATTACAGCCACAACCTGGATTTGAACCAGATACCTTTGTGTCGCTAGCACAATGCTCTATCCAACTGAGCTATTGAGGCCCTTGTCTTTAGAAAAGTTTGGATTTTGTGTCCTACACATGAAAAATTTATGTTAAATAATATTGTTTTTCTACTTTGCATTCACAATGCACACATTGTAACACTGTTTTCGGTGTTACAATTAACACATTGTAACACCGAAAACAGTAACATTTTTGTCTAAGATTGCCAGGATTGGTACACATTGATATCAAATGCCAAATGTCAAACGTACAATACATAACCACACACTGCCTCTTTTTAATCGCTTGCAATCGCATAAACTGCGAAATATCAATATTCTATACATATTTAAACATGCGTGTAGCCTGCTATAGTATGGCCAAAGGTTGTGGCTTTCTTAGTTTTGCTGTGTTCATCAAAATACGCCAGCATAACGTTTTCGGTGATGTTTTACGACTCTGGTAAGTGATCGTTATCATTCTTTTCAACTAAACATCAAATCCCCTTTTCAGATATAATTCAAGGACCACATTTACTTTAATAAGGTATTATGCGAAGATCAAACCTACATCGTAGATATGAATGATTTTAATTACTGCTACGAGATTGTATATGCGCAATCAATGGTTTATCAGCATACACGTATGAAGCTATAGTACATTTAAAGTGTAGAGGATTTCTTAGTTTATGTAACGTATAAGTTTTCGGTAACATTTTCGACCGAATTCTGTTCGGCTCAATTCGTATTCATTTTTGTCCGTCGCTTTCGACTTCGTCTTAGTTCTGGTTGTATGCAACATATTTGTATTACCTCCATCACATGTAATTTTACTAAATATAATTTATTCTAATAAACTACTTTGCCGAAATTAAAATTGGGTTTCAATTATAAGTGCTTGTAAATACATAAGCCGCAACGGCTACGTAGCGGAATTAGGTAGACACCGCTATTAAACGTTAGGCGTTAAAACAATTCTTTAGCAAGTTCTTGTTCTTCGAAGTAACTAATCAGTCACCGCCAAACACTTCTATTCTGATTATTATACTAATGAAACCACTATTAAAGTTGTTGACTTTTTAGGTTAAGTTTCATATATTTATCACAGTAGGGTTAAAAGTGTTGCCCCAAGCTCCATTATGATCATCGTTGAGACCTCGCTGAATATTTATTCAAACTTGTAGGCTAAAGTAGAGTAATTTTATTCACAATTAGATTTTGTCAAGATTTTATCTCATAGATCTCATCCTTAACGAAGTTGACAGTTACTACAGTGCTGTCACGTGGTACCCGCGAAATACCCTAGATTCTAATTTAGCGCAATATAGTAACCACAATTTCTAAATTTATATAAAATTAATGACGCAAAGTAGAAAAGATAGTATATTACACTCGTTTTATAAGACGTATTGGCGCACTCGTTCCATTTGGGCACTCCTCGCTACGCTCGTCGTGCCCAAAACAACTCGTGCGCCAATTTGACGTCTTATAAAACTTGTATAATAATATACTATTTTGTCTTTAAAGCACATAATATTCCGCCGTCCGTTTACATTTTCTGCAGTTAAAACAGATATTGCCGTTAATGTACATAAATTTGACCTGAGAAAGCCTACTTGGTCGTGCGAAAAATAGAACCTTTTTCTATTTGGCGTCTTTGAAGAGAATCATAATTTGGAGATATTGGCTAAAAGCATATTCTCTTCAGTGGAACTGAAAAAGTTTCATTTGAAACCTGGCTTTTGAAGATCTATCCTATCATACCTCACACAACTTCCTTTCCAGACATTTTTCCTTATCACAAGTACGTCTATTATGCCTCCTCCGTATACCCTTAAAATGCGGACACTTATGTGAGGACACAAATACACATTTTTATTTTTTCCCTGTATACCACTGTATATTTTCGTTTATTGTCTGATAAATGAGATACAATGCTATATTCTACCTGCTTCGTATGCATATTGTGGAAAAGATGGTACAAAAAATAACAACAACGAAGGACAAATCTATGTATTCATGGACGGCTCCAAAAGGATGGCGCAGGAAGTGGAGTATTCTCTCTCATGCCATCTACGAATAAAAAAAATCTGGCCTATGGAAATGCATAGTGTCTAGGACACCGGTCAAAGAATGCCATCTTGTACTTACCAGCATTGCCCTAGAAAACCATATACACTTGGTGAAGGGAACCAACTGGTAACCGAGAAGCTGGCAACCTGGCGAAAAGCAGCAGGAACGAAAAATTTTGCACAGAAACTTTTAATCAAACAGCAAACCCACGAACACTTCATACTGCAGTGGGTGCAAACAATCGGCTGTCAGCTTGCTAGACAACTAATACTACAACCTTACAAGAGGGTAGTTAAGCATTCTAAGCAATACCTTGCGATGTCCAGAAGGGAACTTGGACACTGACACCTACAAAATGTATGTATAACAGTGGCGGCTCGTGCATTGAATTGCAGGTTAGCGCAACCCCCAAAAATAGCAAGGAAACAAAAAAAGTATGTAAATAATAGTGTAATAGTCAATACGCAACGATCTATAACATATAATTTAAAAAAATATCGAGCATTTTCTCGAGAATTCCAAGCGCAAGTCGGGTATACGGCCTAGGGCCGCACCAAGGCCGCAACCGTCTGCTACCGCTACACTACGTATCGACGCCTGAATTAGAACCCGCGAGCAAGCAAATTGGGCCGCGTCGATTGGTTCGTTTACTCTGAAATGGTTGCAAGTATCCAGTATACCAGAAGTCAGAACTACTGGACCACGCCCCCAGTGGTGTCTAGAAACGAAACAACGTCATGCTTACGCGACTGGCGATGTGCATTATTGCATTCTGGTTGTAGACAGTTGACTCTTGACACTCGTACGCTGTGAAGTTTGGTTGCCCGTGAAGCGCTTATTACACGAAATTAAAAACAAATAATGAATTCAGTGTAGAGTTTATTAGCTCAACCATTTAGCAGTCTAAATCGCAACGGTAAGAGCGAAATAAAAAGGCTTGGGAGGCCACCCCTAATTTAGTGATAAAACAATTCGTGTCGACCAAATCTCGGTCATTTACAAGGACATTTAATGCTGATGTTTACAGCAAAAATGGGTAGATTTGTAGACCAATAGAGGCAATAGAGATTTTTCCTTGACAAAAATAGTATCAGTAAGCCGACGGTCCCAGGTCACGTGGAACAGTCCGTAGATGTATTGTGATGTGTTTTCGACTCGCAAATATCATTACTTTATTTGTTATAAACAAAAACATGAAAAAATTGTGCCTTTTTTCGTTTTTCGCTTGTAAAAACTGAACCGAAGGAGCAATCTTGATGCTTTCAACAGACGAATTGTAGAGAATGAAAAGACGAAAAAAAAAATGAGCCCTACACGGACCCGATCGGATTAATATTAACGGAGGAAATTGGAAAGAACCGGAAAAATCTGCGTATTCTTCAAAAATTGATAACTCCGCGATTTTCAAAGTTGTAACGCAGGCTTTTCGCAAGAAAGTAGCGGATTGGTGGGTACTTTAGTGTGCACAACCCAGGCGTTGTCCGATGATTAGTTTATGCACAATTGCGATTTGGATTTTTTTTTTGCAATATGGTTCGGCGAGCCTGGATGCGTCGGAGGTGGTCCGATTTTAATTTTTTTCAACGTATTTCGAAAGTAGAAGTATTGTGCTACAAACCGTCTATTCTGATTTTGCGTTAAAATGTTGCGAAATAGGCGAAAAATGCTCGCAAACTTGACCGAAAACTGCTGCGAGCTCCAAACCGGTCGAGTAGTGGGGGTAGGCGGTCGACGCGGGGAAGCGCGTATCTATAGCAATACCAACGTAAATTAAGTAGTCGCATAAGCTGTCGGCGGCCGACTCTGGGAAGCGCGCAGCGCGTTGGGATTACTATAGATACGCGCTTCCCCACGTCGTCGGTCGGCCGCCTACCCCCACTACTCGACCGGTTTGGAGCGCGGTTTGAGCGCGCGTTTTGTAGCACAATACTTCTGCTTTCGAAATACGTTAAAAAATTAAAATCGGACCACCTCCGACGCATCCAGGCTCGCCGAACCATATTGCATAAAAAAAGTTCAAATCGTAATTGTGCAAAAACTAATCATCGGACAACGCCTGGGTTGTGCACACTTAAAGTACCCATCAATCGGTACTTTCTCGCGAAAATCCTGCGTTACAACTTTGAAAATGGCGGAGTAATGAATTTTTGGAAAACACGCAGATTTTTCCGGTTCCTCCGAATTTCCTCCGTTAATATTAATCTGATCGGGTCCGTGTAGGGTTCATTTTGTTCGTCTTTTCATTCTCTACAACTCGGCTGTTGAAAGCATAAAGATTGCTCTATCGGTTCAGTTTTTACAAACGAAAAACGAAAAAAAGCACAATTTTTGTTTATAACAAATTATATAATGATATTTGCGAGTCGAAAATATATCACAATACATCTACGGACTGTTACACGTGACCTGGGACCGTCGGCTTGCTGATACTATTTTTGTCCCGGAAAAATCTCTATTGCCTGGTCTATTGTGGGTGTGACGTCCAAATGCTTTTTCTTTGTTTTCCTTGTCTATTGTTTGCAGCCGATGACCGGTGGACAAAAACAGGTATTACAGATTTAAATCATTTAACGTAACCGACCGAATTAAGAAGTTAGAGCCGTTTAAAATATTGATATTTCAAACGGCTGTAACTTTTTAATGAATTGAAAGAATTAATGAACATATAAATCCAACTTTTTCTGCAAAAAGGTTCTGCGGGAAAAAAGTGGGACACCGTAGATAGTACTAAACAATAACAGGGATTAAGACCCATGGGACGTAGCAGCCAAAGATAATTAAAATTAGAGTATTTAAGAATAAGAATGAGTCATTGTTTAATGCACAAATAAAGATATATTTCTATAAAACATATATGTAATATAAAACTGGTAGGTAAGTACCTGAAAATTGCAACTCCTATTTTTCTAGGTCGCGAGCCGCCACTGTTGTATAACATGAGAATTGACACTCTCCTCTGCAGGGAATGCGAATAAGAAGATAAAACAGTTGAACACGCGAGTGCCCTGCTATTTCATCAACTAGGGACGCCATACTGGGAGAACGATGTCCTACTTTGGCCTGCATAAGGGAGACAGCACTGGGCAGTATCACCGACGTATCCAAAAGAATAGGCTGGGAGATAGTTTAACTCATATGGGATAATCAAAGGATCAATTACAAAAACAAGGTGAAAACAAGTTTCCTGCACTAGTGTTTAATATAATACAATACGGAGTGTTTTCATCTGTTCTAGCTTTGCGTTGTTCTCATTTTTCTTTGTAAACTTATTCTATCCCATGCCTGCAGAAGCTATGGTATACCATATCGTATAGAATGACCATCCTGAAGATAAACAACAGTCCACCCCAGTGCAATTTCCCTTAAAATAGTACTAGATAGTGTCTTTAAATTAAACGTACTCTTTGTAGTGAGTACTCCCAAATAAGTACACCGATAGATAGTGTATCCCGTGAGTTCCAAAGTGTTTTGTAATAATAAAATTCCTACATTATTTATGCGGTCGATTTGATTTGAACCGCCTTTATTCATTGATCAGATGATCAACCCATACAGCAGTCTAGTTTAGATACAAATTCGATAGTTATAATAGTGACGAAAAAACTTCGTCTTCATTAGGCAACCAAACTGACAAATTGACTAACTCTGCTCGATCGGTATTAACGCTGATACCAAGTTACTCTTTTCTACTATAGAGGCTGACACAAATAATAAATCTCTCCGTTATTTTGGTGATACAAAATGTTATGGTTGGCTCAAGTACCGGGCTGTGGTTTTTGTTCATTGATGTCCCAGCCAGCACAAAAACATCTCAGCGATGTTCCTGAGATGTTGAAGTCACAAATTGAACATCTTGAAATACATCCCGAAACAGTCGCCGAGATGTCGCATAGACCGCCTATGTGTGGCCTATGTCGCGCACATTCAACTTTAAACTGCTAATCGCATAGATGTTAACAAAGGACATCTGTGCGATGTTCAACTTTAGACGCTTTTGGAATGTGTTCCATCAACGTCGCGCAGATGAATGTAGTAAACGTTCATGTGATATTACATTTGGACAGTTATGAGAGGTTAGTTAAGGACGATAGATAGATATTCTGCCACAATATGGTCATAAGTCATAATATATATTACATTTGGACGGTTATGGGATCTAAATAATACTGCATAAATATATATGCAGTAAACAACATTCATGTAATGTTACATTCTGACGGTTTTACCTTCCGTCAATTTCCCCGCATGCGAGGCGTATCCGAAATTAGGCGGTTTAGTAATAGATACTATCGTTTGATCTCAGCCATAGGCATGCCATAGGCCGAGAAGCGATACTACCAAACAATTATTTTCCGCGGGTACCTATATAGGTCGAATTGTGACTTACTGTGACGAGACCGTTATAGCGCCATCTATGTTTTGATAGAGTAATTATATTAACATCCATGCAACATCACATGGATGTTCACAATGCAACTTTAATTTTAAAACATGAATGGGACTAAATAGAACATTTCATACATATTTCATTTGCAACGTATATGGAACATTACCAAAGGAATAAAAACTAACGTTAAATAGTTGCATCGAACATCCATGCAATATTACATAGATGTTTACACTAAAGCGTTACTTTTACAACATTATTGGTACCAAAATGAACATTTTATACATGTTTCATTTGCAACGTATATGCAACATTACTAAAGGGATAAAAACTAACGTTAAATAGTTAGATCGAACATCTATGCAATATTACATAGGTGTTTACACTAAAGCGTTACTTTTACAACATTGGTGGGACCGAAATGAACATTTCATACATGTTTCATTTGCAACCCTTATGCAATATTACCAAAGGGATAAAAACTAACGTTGAATAGTTTCATCGAACATCCATTCAACATTACATGGAAGTTTACACTGAAACGTTAACTTTATAACATTAATGGGACCAAAATGAACATCTCATTTATATTAAACTTGTAACGTGCATGAAACATTACCAAAGGGATAAAAACTAATGTTAAATAGTTGCATCAAACATCCATGCAACTTTACATAAATGTTCAATGTTCATACTGAAACATTAACTTTGTAATATTAATGGCACCAAAATGAACATCCCATACATGTTAATCTAGTAACGTACATGAAACATTACCAAAGGGATAAAAACTAACGTTAAATAGTTGCATCAAACATCCATGCAACGTTACATAAATGTTCATACTGAAACGTTAACTTTGTAATATTAATGGGACAAAAATGAACATCCCATACATGTTAAACTAGTAACGTATATGAAACATTACCAATGGGATAAAAACTAACGTTAAATAGTTGCATCAAACATCCATGCAACATTACATGAATGTTCACATTGAAACGTCACTTTTATAACATTCATGGGACTAAAATGAACTAACATGTCTACATTTAACCTGTATGCAATATTACATAGACATCAACTATTTAACGTTCATAATGTAACAAAAGTCAACGTCCTTATGATGTTAAACGTCCCATTGTGCTGGCTGGGGTAGGTACCTACTTTGTTTATTGTTATTTGTTGTACGCTTTTGAAGTCTAGTCACAGAATAAAAGTTTTGAAGCCTATCCCTATAAACGTTGTTGTCGGCGGCCATCATACAATCTTTCTAATCAAATTAAATTCCCTGCAATGGTTTATGCATATAAAATAAGACACCATTGCAATAATTAGTACTTTATTCCTAACAATTAATAATACAGTAAAGAGTGTATACAATATAACTAACACGTATAATAATAATAACACATCCTAAACTCTATTATTCTCAGTTAGTGTACATATTCGTCATTATAATAAGTATACAATAATATATTTGAATATCCTTAAATCGTAACACTTACAAAGTACGTTTAGGCACATTAATTTTTGGCCATACTATAATTGCAAGCCTCTAAAAAAACTTACACCTGTATACAAAATTAACATCAGACATATTTATAGTGGAGGCTTTGCTCTGCATATGGTAAAAAAATCCTGGGTTACATCAGTCAGAAATAAACGCATACAAACTAGATTCAATATTATGTACAAATCCTAAACAACCCTAAACCTAATTATTGTTTCCTTGTGTGTGTGTGTTTGTGTTTTGTTAATCATTAGATAAAAACTTGCTCCTCGTCAGAAGTTGTGATATCCTCGGAATTATCCTTTTTTACAGGCGTTACAGGATACCGAACGGGTCCACGCCATTTTCTGGATAAACCCAGACTCCTGGGTAACGCGACAATTTGATTTTCTGCATCTTTCCCGTTTATTTTTGACAGCTTCCGGTCTAGAGAATGATATATGGAGATGTTCTGTTTTGGAATCATATCGACTATAACAGCTTTGTTGTTGGCTTCTTTCGCGTAGATTTGAGTACAGGATTTCGAGAAGCTTTTGTTTAAATTCTTGGGTAAGGTGTCAGAAAGCATCAATTCAGCAGCTTCAGGTTCTATCTCATATCTGATATGTTTGTGATATGGTACTTCCGTCGGGCTTTCCGTCACCGTATTATTAAAAACAGAATTATACTTACGGAGATTTGATATATCGTAGCAACTCTCGGTGACGTGTTTTTCAACTGTTTCAAAATGCTCCAGACTCTGCGTCAAAGTAGCATTCTGCGAAATATTCTTCAACTTCTGCATAGTCCTCTCCAACTTCAGATTCTTCAAATGCGACTCGTTAATATCAGTTAAATTTAAGGTTAGGTTCTTCGAAATATTACTAAAGTTTTTCATTTGCGATAATATCAGGTCGACTTTATGTCCTGTCATTTTTAATAAATTTAAGGCATCGTCGTACTTCATGGAGAGTAAATTTTGACCGTCGACTGATATTATCTGGTCGCCGCTGAAGATTCGTCCTGTGGAGTAGGCTGGGCCTCCTGGGATGACGGTTTGGATGTAGACTTTGCCGTCTGATCCTTCGGTTATCTGCATGCCAAGGCTGCCCTTGATGTCTTTGAATATCGTTATCGGTTGGAGAAAACGCTCTTCCGCGAATGAGAAGTTGTTTAGTTTGTTCATCAGGGATTCGCTGAGGCTCTCTTGGAGGTCCGGGAAGAATTGGTTATCCGATTTTATACTGGAACCTGAAATTGAAGTGTTTAAATAAATATTTGTGCGTCGGCGTATATGATGATGGTTTACACACAAAATTCACATGATTGCTTTCATTTTAGTTCTATGTTGTGATGTATATGTATATAAAATGTGTAGCCCAATAAATCATGGCAATTAAATCGATTGCTATTTGCTAACCAAATGACACTTATTTTCCATAGGTTTTTTTTGGAATCCGAATCTGAAGAGAGAAATAGTTCTAGGTGTGCTTTGAGATACTGCTGCCCCTGGGTTAGCTAATTTTTTTTTCTCGTAAATACCAAATCTGGTAACAAATAGTCCCAATCACAACAAATTTAAAAGACAAATCTCGCTTTCGGCACTTGAGTTGTTCACCAAAAACGAGAGCGTAATGCGACCTTTGCGACGTGATACAATTCTGTAAGTACGCTTAAAGGAAAGTTTAAACCTTTAAAGTTTATAGGAAACGAAGCTCTTGTCACAAATCTGTAAAGTAGTTTATGTAGGCTTTCTGATCAGATGAATGGCAAACTTGGTCCCCCGTTTTACAGCAATAAAATACCACCTTACAGCCAATTACAGCCAATCAGGCCTCGATTCGTGAACGACTCACCGGTAAGCGACGTGACGTCACGTGATCAGTGCTCCTATCATATTATACAACGGAGAGCTCACGTCAATTTGACGTCATCCGCTCACGGTGAGTCGCTCGCGGGTTATAAAATCGAGCTGCAGGTAACATTGTGGCGATGCTTTTATAGCCATTGGAAACGTCGTATGTATCGGTCTCTCTGGCCATTCCATTACAAAGTGTCATTGGTATTTCTCTTCTTAGATTTGAAGTTAAAGGTTCAAGCTGTCGGTCTACTTGTGCCGGGTATTTCAGTTCTAGTTTAAGCCATCGTTAAACGCTAAGCTGCGTTTTAGGTTAAATGATCCCAATTTTTTAGCTTAGGAAATTAAGCGCCACGCCATTATACCAAAGACTAATCAATTTAATTGCTGTTATATATTAGCTTTTGGTGTACAAAATCTAGCATAAATAACGTTGACGGGTCATATTTATATTTTACCGCGTGACAATAAGCCTGATGATGTCAAAATGACGAAATCGATCGCTCTACTTTTAAAATAAAATCTAATACTCGTTATGACGTTCTGCGTTTTCTTTGATTATTAAGATGATACAGGGTATTGCTGCTAGGCCATCAGTATGTATTTTCCCTTCCTTTTGTTAATATTTTAAACGACTTTTGAAGGAATTAAAAAAACAAAGAAGGAGATAAAAATTATGTAAAGTTACAGAAAATAAATACAGTGATAAACTACAACGAAAATACTGTGAAAGTAGCTTTACAGCAACAATGCTACAACGTAAGAATTTGCGTTCTTCTTCTACTGCAACATCGCTGGACCAGTAACATTAGACGGACGGACATAAACGGATTTTTCAAGGATTTGGTCCGGCGGATGAAGACCGATGACGTTAAATTGACGTCACGCGAACTTCTTGCGCGTGACGTCAATTTGACGTTGCCGACTCGCCGAGTCGCTGACTCGCTGAAAGTCCGTCCATGTATGTCCGCCTTTCGCAGCATTTTTTACATTACGTTGTGATATTGAAATTTTGCAGTGAAATTAACAGCATTATCACAGAATGTAACAGTGAATGTAAAAGGTAATAATATCTACAAATTGCTTCTTTATAATTGGTAACTTACCATTGCTTAAATAGGTACTCAATACTGATGTAAAGTTTAGTTACTTTCGGTACCCGTTAATTTGTACCCGTGACTTTCCACCGTTTGAGTATTTGCTATTGCGAATAAACGAACACGCGAGGGGGTATCTTTGGTTGCATAGCGGAAGGGGTTAACGATCATAACAAAAGTAACGGGTACCCGAAAGTAACTAAACTTTACATCACTAGTACTCAAATACTTAAATATGTAGGGTTTATTTTTTAATTTAATTAATATTAAATAAAAACAAATCGTAAAGTAAGTATATGTATTTTATTGCTCTCTCAAAATGTGTTGCTCACAAGAAAGCATGAAATGCTTGGATACTTGCAGTATTATACAATATCGAAATGCATTTTTGTCGTTTTATCCTTTTTTAAGGTTATTTTGTGACTTTTCTGGGGACGGCTATGCGAAATACGCCTTTATTCACCTCGTACAATTAACGTCCGTGAATGGCTCACGCTCCGACCAGCCTACTTTTTGATGAACCAACAGTTAAATAAAAACATCAGCAACTGTCAATGACGTTGTTTGGCAATGTCAAGCGTTACCAATTATCTAGCAGAGTGCAATGTTTATGGTTTAACCATGGTTTAACTAATAGGGAACAGCGTCGGTGATTGGCATAATTTGAAGAAATGGACTCACTGAACACGCGTTGAAGCTTAAAAGTAGTAGATTAATTCTACGTGAAACATAGTTAAACGTTGCGTTTACTAGGAAACTGATTTAAACTTACTTTTGCTGGAGAATAACAATGATGTTATTTTTGTGGGCTCAACTGATAGAACTACTTAAAGAGTATAACATCTCATAAAAACAATCTAAAACCATTACCACGACATGAAAGAATTCTCAGAGAGAAGAAGGCTGAAATGAAAGTTTTTTTTTATTAATTGAACAAAAACTTACCGATAATATAGGCATCTGTATTCGGCCGGATCTCATTGACAGGAGACTGAGGCGTCGAAACGGTGCTGCAAGGAATCGAGACGCTCTGCAAGGACAACTGCTCCAGATCATCGTTAACCAACGAATTCACAGCCTCCATGGACCTCGAAAACCTACGTCCCATATTCGCGAAAGCCCGGGTTCCCATCTTGACGCCCCGCCTCTTGTCAAAAGTCTGCGGATTTGGCAAACCGGACAAACAACTGCTATCCAGCACCAAACCCGTATAAGTCCTGGTCGCCACCGGTCGATGAACAGGATTCTCGTTCTCCTTATTCTGGAAGCATTCGTTAACATCGTCTTTATCGATGGCTTGGAAATCGTTAACGCTTCGCGATCTTCTCCGTTTGGTTAGATTCCTCGGACTTTCCGATCTCGATGGACAAAATTCGATTTTGAATTCAGTTTCTGCGTTCACAGAGCCTTTGTCTAAAGATAGGTACGGGTTGGTTAGGGCTTCCAGTTTGAATAGAGAATTAGTTTCGTTCTTGATGTCTTTTAGCGGAATTCCGAATTGTTGGGATAAGGATTGTAAGGAGGTGAATTCGGTTCTTAGCCTTAGGAAGAATTGGTGGTGTAAGGAAGCTAGCCGAAAAGTGAAATAACTCCTAGAACAAAGGCAAAATATTAAATTGTTTTTTTACCATAAGAAGAATGGTAGTTTACTTTTTGTGGTCCATTTTTAATTTGTACTTCTTTAGTTTGGATCGATGGAGTTTTGCTGCGTGTGGTAGAACGCAGAGGTAATGCTTGCTGTAGCATAAGGTTTGAATGCTACGCCATTCGAACATCTCGCAGAGCATTGGTCCGCTGTGGTTCGCTGATGGACCTCTCTCGAAGATGTTGATGCCTTGGGCGCTGATGTACAGCCAGACGTTCTTTGGAGTGTTGTCTTTTAGAACCTGTTGACAATCATGTTAGAAATAAGACGTGGAGATTGCTTAGATGCTTTCAGTTACATTACGACGTATCGATAGTCAGTACTTTCTGTAAATATATCTCTGATGTCAGATGGTTTTTGGCAAATGTAGGCATTAACTTGCACACTAGTGTAGAGCAATATACATATCGAGAATGTGGGATTATGTTGACATTTGAATCCTAAGGAATTCGTAGCACTGGATTAAAATAAGGTATAGATTATTTTGTGAAGTTGTTAAAGCAAATTGTGTCGAAAAACCCGATACCTGAAGAACGCAAATCCACACAACAGACACGAATTTTTTTTTGAAAATTTATGCAAAAAATAAATATGGGCGGCCATGGTGGTAGAAATGTCCCAGAACCCAATAAACAAATACCTTATTTTATTTGTAACAATAAAAGTTGAAGCACTTTCTTCAGGGCGTCTCCGCACAACCTGATAATTCCGCAATTACAAAAACAATTGGATTTTAGGTTATTCCGTCCGTCAAAATTGATAGTTTATGACGTTTCGAAAAGGTATACAGGGTGATTTATGACTAACGTTTAAAAATGTAAACCCTACACATATCATTTTAAATAAATATGAAACAGTTATTTCACTTTGTAAAACCAACTTCATTCTTATGGCAACTCGAAAAGTGCAATCTCAATAGGTTTAACGTTTAAGACAGGCGTTTATCCATATACCAGTTACATGCAAAACACGGGCGCATAAAAAGCAGATCGGAGTCGAAACTATTGCACTGATATGTAAAAGTAAGGTACTGTTGGAATGTGTAAGCATAGAGCATTGTTCCGTTAAAAATATAAAATTCAACCGCGCTTGCTTTAATCATGAACTTAATTAGAGAAAAGAAGCTAATTTTTGCCACAATATACTGGTTGATTTAATATTCTTTCATGGTAATTAAGCCAATAGCATTAATCCCGGAATACGAGCTAATTTATGGGTGATATTTTAAGTCATAGCTCTATAAAATTGACCCAGCCGTGGTCAAGTTGATCTGCTTTTTATGCAATTGAGTCGAATTACTACGAACTGTCACGCGGAGTTTGTAAAGAAGGTTTCTGTAATAAAGTCCACAGACCGAGACAAGGGAGAAGAGTACCAACAGCTGAGAGTAATAATAACTAACAGTTGACAACAACTACAGGAGCTGCCTATTGGCAAAGGGCACAAATCGGCTGAACAAATTAAGTAAGTATGTGTACACACTGTACACAAAGATTTTGGTACAACGGTCCACCGTTAGATGGAACTACATCCTGGGCGTACTACAGACTCAAGGCCGATGCCTATCTCATATCTGTCTTGCTGTAACCTTGTTTTCCAAATGGAATTGTACGTTTCGATTTTTGATTTGATAGAGATATCTGAACAAGCTGAAAATCGTAAAATATTGATAACTGTGAGGAACATGGATTTTGTGAATAGAAAGCAAACAGACGTTTTCAACCTATGTTTCCGCTGAATACGAAAATAATATCATATCGCAACTTTCGAAGAAGTTGAGGTGAAAGTGTCAAAAACGTGTATTTTAACGAATTTATATCGGCTCAACCCAACGCCTTAGAATCAAAAGAATCTCACAGTAAAGTTTTCCACAAGTGTACTTGAAGCACTGACAGCTGTTATTGAAGTACTGTGCGCGAACGGCCAGCAAAACGAAAACAAAAACGCAAACAGCTGAAACCGGATTTATATTAAGCGCAAAAAATCAACCGAAAACGGCTATCCAGTGTTGCCTACCCAGTGTTGCCCAGAATGTAAAAAAAAATCATTATTGATGTAAAAAAATCTTCACGCAAACATTTTACATTGCTAAAAAGATCTGTATGAGTAGGTACTGTCAACAATATTTGAAAAAGATACGACAAGCATAGTTAAAGTTAATATTTGCACATTAGAAGATTGGTACTAATTTTTGTATATCAGAAACATAAAAAACTATTCAATGGGAAAAAGGTGTTTATCTACGACTCACATATAATAAGTTCATTGCATACGAATCTATGACTGTATAATCCCCATCATTATTACACGCCAATGATTATAATGACACTAGCGTTGTATAATAATGACAGTTAGTTCAAATAATGACTTCATTATTTGAACGGACTGTCATCATTATATGACGCAAGTGTCAAAGTCTGTCAAAACCTACGTAGATGACAGTTATTTGACAGTTCGCCTTACCGTCATTGACAAATACCTTGAAAATATTTGATATAAAATGTAATTTATGAGTTGTAGATAAAACGTCGTATTCGACTCGCACATAACGGATATATAATAATAATAATGTGACTTTATTATGTAAATTAAATATAATACATAAGCAAAAATTACAATAAGGCGGGCGAAGTTGAGGATGTTTCCACCTGTTCCACTTAATCCTGCCATATGAAAAGAAAAGAAAAGAAAAGAAAAGAAAAGAAAAGAAAAGAAAAGAAAAGAAAAGAAAAGAAAAGAAAAGAAAAGAAAAGAAAAGAAAAGAAAAGAAAAGAAAACAAAAGAAAAGAAAAGAAAAGAAAAGAAAAGAAAAGAAAAGAAAAGAAAAGAAAAGAAAGGAAAAGAAAAGAAAAGAAAAGAAAAGAAAAGAATATAAAAAGCAAAAACAACAACTTATGCCTAAAAATGAACACAATGAAAATTAAATTATATATGACAATGAAACGGTATTCAACAATACTAAACTAAACATTAAGCTGGTCGAAAGAAATGACACAAATAAGAACACTGACTCAACTAAAAGCATTGACCTAACTGGAGGACTGAGCAGCAAACAGCGTTCGCCAGAGCACCTTCTTAAACTTATCTGGAGCCAACTGTTTTAAGGAGACAGGCAGCGGATTGTATAATTTTGGCAGATTAAAACAGAAGGATCTTTCGTAGAATGCGGTTTTGTGCATGGGGGGCGTGACTACTCCCTTACTTCTTTATATTCACGTTATGAACGTCTGTCCTAAATCTAATTGTACTTTAAAGATACTGAGGCGTACATGTACAGATCAACTTGTGGTAAAAAACTAATAAGTGGTATCGTCGACGGTTTGCCATATTTAACCATTTAGCATCAACCAACTTGTGAGACACATGGTCTCCCCTCCTCAGACCAAAAACAATTCGCAAACAAGAGTTCTGTACTCGTTGAATTCTACGAGAAGAGAAACCATCAATACACGACCCATACACAGTATCACAGAAATCAAAATTACTAAGGACAAGAGCATTACAGAGACTAATCTTAATTTTATAGTTGAAGAACCTGTGAAAGCTATATATGAGCTTAAGTGCATCAAACGCCCTGCTGGTCTTACCTGCAACATGCTTCCTAAATCTAAGATCACTGTCCATCTCCAGTTCCAGATTCCGAGCACCAGCACTCACACATACGACTTGATCGCCTATGAGTAATTTAAACTGGGGTGCAACAGCTTCACGTACAGATTTCCCCCCGAACAGCATTACCACAGACTTATGGGGGTTTACTCTCAGTGAATGACGATCGCATGCTTACACGCTCGCCTACGGCTCGCGTATAAACTTCATGCTCGCGATTTATATCCTTAGTTATGTGCCCGTCAAATAATATGCTATTGCTTTGTTTAAAGGCGATCGCGGACGATTTGACAGTGACTGTTCGTACGAATAATGACTTCATTATTCGAAGGAACTATCATCATTATAATTATTTGACAGTTCGCCTCGCCACCATACATTTAAAATATTTTATATGAAAGGAATTTATGAGTCGTAGATAAAAAGACGCATTTGACTCGCACATAACGAATATAAATCGCTCGCATGTTTACACGCTCGCCTACGGCTCGTGTATAAACTTGATACTCACGATTTATATCCTTAATTATGTGCTCGTCAAATAATATACTATTATTCCACTGTACCGATAGTTATCAAGCTATTCAATCTACCACCAATTACTAAATTGACATTAATTCGAACTGCATAACATATTAATGCGATAAATAATTAATCTATCAATTACATTCGCCCAATTGACAATATTAAATCAATTAAGTAATTAACACTGTTTATTACGAGTATTCAGATTAATTCTATTTTATGTTTCTGGGTTTTACGGTTTAATTTGTGCCATTTCAATTGTTATCGTATTTCGACATGTTCCAGACATTCCTTTTACACTAGGTCGCTATTTTTGTTCCACTTACCCATGACGCTGTATAAAAATGGCCTCCGTAATGCGGCAAAGTCTGCGCCAATAAGATGAAATCTTCCTCAGCCCTATCAGCGTCCAAACCCTTCTTGTACTTATGGGCACGAATCAAGTCATACCTCAACGAATTCGTGTCATCAACAGCGCATGTCATCGTTTCGGGCACATAATGCTCCAACAAAAAGTAATCTCTAGCACCATGTTCCTGAAAAACACACATTTAAAAACAATAACAACCCACAAGATAGTAATAAGTGTAATAACATACCCTTTCACTGAAGTCACCGAATTCAGCTTGAAGAGCAAAACCATCCAACTCAACCAATTGACTGAAGGAACAAGGAAGTTGATGCTCCAGAATCGACCTCCTCAATTGAAGGTATAACAAATGCCTGGCTTGGTTTCCACGGATACCTCTTAAGCTTGGTAAGAAGAAGCGTACCCTCATGAACAAAGTTATGGTACCACCTTGTGGTGTGCTTTGTTGGATTATTTTGGAGATTCTGGTATCGGATGGCAAGAAGACAAAATCACCAGCTATAAGGGTTGACAGACCTAACATGAAGTTCTCTTCGATATGTTCCTTTTGTATGATTAGCTCGAATAATTGACCAGCTGTAGTTGTACTTGGGTTACATAAAACATCAATTTTCTGCCCATTTAATAAAATAACAGTTACTGTTTTCTTTGCTCCACCTTTCGTGTCTATTATAGTGAATTGTTTGCTCGGCAAAGCAGCTCGAACAACAAACTCGGGTCCCACGCAATTTCTCTCTCTGATTCCAAAGTTATCGTCATTAGCTTTGTATAACCTCGAAGCTGCTCTTTGTACTGGATTCCTACGCACTCTAGGTTTCCTACTTTTCTCTCTGGTGGTTTTCTGGATCTTTTGAAGGCTAGAGCTTGGTCTGTACGTATCCAACAGGTCAAAAGGTGTCGAGTAAAAATTTTCTTCTTCTGCCTTATCGTAGATTTCTTCGTCTTCCGGCTCTTCCTGAGGTAAAAATTCCGGGATGCACATGGATTTAGGTCTTCCTGTTGGTACTGTGGTTAGTTGAGTTGAAAAGGTGAGCTCCTCCATGCTGGTACTGGCTTCTCTGGTCAGTTTAGGTCGTTCGATGGGTTTACTTAAGCCCCAACGTCTTGGCATGGTTAAGGTTCCGCACTGGTCGACGCTATGGAAGGAAATGAATATTGGAATTCAAAACATCAACAGACTATAATCTATAATCTCAGGATTTGATTATCTGAAATTACACGGAATGCTAGCTGCTACAATTTTAATGGTATGTTATTGCAAAATTGTTTGACGTCTATTTATAAAGTTTACGCATGGCTACGTTAAGAAATGTTTCTCGAACACATGCAAAATAGTAAGTTTAACAAAGGGTAATTACACAATGGGTTTATGCGTAGTAAGTGTCTGTTTATATAGAAATATTCTCTCATTTGGAAGATATAAAAACCATTCAGACACCAACCTATTTTTTAAACTTTGAAAAAAATAAAATACTTTGAATATTATAGTATATACAGATTTGGAGGTCTCTGATTCCGAAATGCTTCAGCCATAGATTAAAAATGTAAAGATGTTGGATTTGCATGAAATATATTCTTTGAATATTTGATATTTGATTCTAAATCAGTGAAATGTAAATACACACGTATAACTTGAAAGGACGCGATATGGTCAATAAGTGAGGCAAATGCATTTTGTATGCAACCCGAAATGATGTGGGGTAGCCATCTCTTTCTATCTCATACGGTACCATGGCCGTAAGCGGTTTGACATTTTTATTTGAGATATAGTTTTCAATTTAAAAAAAAACACTACTGCATTCCGCTATCTACCTACTGTAGTCAGACAGTGACATAGCCCACATCATCACTCTGTCTCTTTTGCTTGCGCCTGCCTCAAATCTCGCCAGGTAATGTAAAGCGCGTGCCCCTTCTAGTTAGATTAGAGTTCAGTGTTCTAAATATCATGACCGAAAATTAAAAATGACGACTTAAATATGGCGACAATTTTTTTTTTAAACTCTCAGGTTCTTCTGAAATTTATTTGCTGTAATATTTGAAGAACCTACATAGATTCCGATTCTGTCCGTTTTGCAAATACAAAATGGCAAATACAACGGCAACAAAAAAGATTAAAATACGGTTGTTTCACATAAAACTTATTCTGTACTTGGATTTCGTGCTTTTCAAGCGAAATTTTACTGTTTTTCCTCATTTTTTAACAAAAATAATGCATCATAAGCAATGTTCAAAATTTAACAATCTTACAGAATTTATTTCTTTTATTTATAATATCAAAATGAATGCATAATAGCACGGAGAAACGTCAAAAGCTGTGTGTAATAATAAACAAGCAACAATTATCATCGGACATATCACGGATTTCCATAAATTAGTTCGCTAATTGATAGCGAACTTGATATCGCGGACGCATTTGACACTCTGGCATATATTTATTATAACAGCGTCCGTATATATTTTGCATCTAGCAGGCCGCGGAATTAATCATGGCCTGGCTGGATTTGCGTGCATGTAATGAATACAGGCATGGTTATGCAATTGTTGCTGGAAAATTACCTATTTCTGGTTAGTGTTCGTAGTTCCGGCATGGCTGGAGGTCCCCATGGAGTGTCCATGGCCGTCTCCAGAGATGCCATGGCTTCTTGGTGGAGATCCATGACGATGTGCGAAAATGGACGCGTCTGTTGTCGCCGTTTGCAGTATTCCGATATGACCTGAAATCATGGAATATGATTTAGGCTTGGCCAGAAAAGGCAAAGAAAAATTGCAGTACCTACCACCTATAAAATGATAATAATATAATAGTGATATTTTCTACCTCGTTTTTGTAGTTTAGAAAGAAGTATTTGGATATCTAACTAACTGTGGTAATTAAAGTAGTATAGTACTAGAAACGGGGCAGACCTATAGGTCTGCGCATCGCCTAGACGGGTAGATCGCCGATTCGGGTAGTTAGCCGATCCGGGTAGATCGCCGATCGTCTTATTGGGCAAAGTCGCGCAAGCGCGACTTTGCCGTCTACGGTACTCGCAAAAATTGATTGTAAAAATGTTTAAAAAATAAAAGAAAACAAATCTAAAACAAAACCAACCAACCAACTGTTAACCACTGTTAACCAACTGTTGCCACTGTTAACATAGCGATACAACATTTATTCTTAGTTTTATGTTTTAAGAATAAAACTTATTCTTAAAAATTTAAGAATAAAATCCATAAATAAACTTTCAACTAAAACTTATTACTGAGTAAAACTTAAATATGAGCATTTAATTAGAAAAAATTTGAATACAATTTTCAAAAAATGAGTATTGACAAATACATACTGCAATAAAAGTTTAATATTTAAGTTTGTTATAATTTATAAATACAGATACCTATAAAGACAGAAATGCTAGCTGCAATGAAAAACAGCTTGCTTTCTCAATTCCTTAAAAAGTTACAGCCATTAACAGCCATTACAAATAATATTTTTGCATAGCTTTGCAGATCAAGATACTTACCTCTTAAGTCATTTACATCTTTTTGGCAAGGTTTTTTTCATATTATATTTTTGCATAGATTTAAACATAAAGGTATTACGGTAAACATGCAGAGAAGGCACCCAAATTTGCGCGTGCACCAGGGTGCTATGGGAGGCGGCGTAGGTATGCAACGTTGCCACGTATCTTTTGTTTAGTTCTTAACAGCTGACCGTATATTAAGGTTATCCTGTAGTGATCAAGAGTGCGTTTTGTATGATTTTACTGGGCTAAAAATATAAATGCAAATTTGGTCATTTTTATATTATATTTATTAACACATTTTAACAAATAGAAATTTAAGTTTATTAAATAAATATGTGCATTTTCAGAAGTTACGGGTCTTTACGCTCAACAGATGCATTCGCGTCGAGGCTAATGGTGTACGCGATGTAGACCAGGGTTCATTTGAAAAAGAAAATCAAATTTGTACATTAATTACACAGTATTGCCTATCGGTTGACCTTTTTGGGTTGATATGAAAAAAAATTATACATTTTATTGCAATATCTGCATAAAAATAGCACAATTATGATTATTATTATTGAACAAAATATGTTATCAACAAACTCAAAATTGTCTACGATGGTACTTTCAATGAAAGAACTTGCTTTCATCGATTTTCACAATCTTAGCCGTGTAATCGTTGTTTTGAAGCTACCAATTATAGGGTCGATTACCGTAACGGCCTTTTCGCACGGGACACGGCGTCCGTGCGTTTTTATCCGTGTACGGTCGTTGTGTAGCTTTTCACACAACACGGATTTCAAACAGCACGGCACGGTACGTGTGAAAGTTTCGATTTATTCTCATACACTTCGAACCGTACACGGACGCCGTGTCCCGTGTGAAAAGGCGATAAGAGTAGAATCTGGTCCTAGTTTTTCCACACGGGCACGGGCAATATCCTTCTGAGAGATTTTTCTCTACCGTAGGTAAAGCATTTGCACAAGCTTTGCTAAAGTCGAACGACTCTTTGAAAAAAAGGATATGTTCCTAACGGAGCACAACTTGTCGAAAGTTCGACACTTCCACGTATGCCCATAGGAATTTCTGGCTCGCCTAGTGAAAGACATGGGAATCTGAAATTGAGTATTTTGTTATCGAACGCACGCTTTCTTTATTTATACGGCGATAATACCTCACAATCATTGCAGAGCAGCACCTATCTAACAAACACCATAGCTCCTGTCATAGTATCCTCCTCCAAAACTTTCCCGGCATCCACAATTGATGGACGGGCTTGCACATCCATTTAAATAAACAAAACAAAATCCACAGGTAATCTAACCTCAAAGATACACCAATGCTAAATAGCAAACTATTGCGGACATGGCAGCTTTGTTTTGCTTGTAGTCTTGTGGTAAATCAGTCAGAATGGCAAACCTTTACCAGCCAAAGATCCCTAGCGTACCGCAAACATCAGTAACAGATGTGTATTTATTACTTATCGCGTATACTTCGTCGGTCGTCGCCCATTTCGGCAAAGGTGACACAACTGCCAGAGGTGGGCCCCTGTGCGCACAAAGCGCAGTTCTTCTTGATAGGATCGCGTGCGTGGTTCTTTTCAATGGCTATATATCCTCCAATTATATAAAATGTACCCTACGCTCGCACTTTTCTTGCCGAGCGTTGTTTATAAGATGACGACTCCTGACATATTCAGAAATGCCAACTAAAGCGCTCGAAAATTCCCTAGCGTACCTAAAATCCCCTAAAAACATACAGTTGATTTATAATATCAAAATATAGATAATATACGTACGAATGAAGCCTTCATTAGTAGAATAAAAAAATATGTACATTGTTAAGCTGCTGAAGCACTCTTGTCCCCGGCGGCGCGTTATTTATTATTTTCCGTTGGAAATTCTTGAACCTAAAGGTAATTATAGTCGCATAGTTACCAGGGAACGCCCGGAACAACATTTTATCGCATATTCTGGCCGCAATTTAAGCCATTTCGAGCAAAACCATAGCACCGAGGATAAACGCGCTGTCATTTCAAGGATTTCAAACACGGAACTGTCATTTTATTATCGATTGTCATGAATTTCGGAAATTTTCCGAAAATGACAATTATTGACGTTCGTAAAGCCTACCTACGGTGGTCGGCGACGATTCTGTTCACTTCTGCGAGCCCATCTTACGGCACTTTAGGCAAAAACCGCGCGAGCTTTGCTAAAATTACGGCGATTTCGACCATTTCGACAGCGGCGAGCGGAGAACTGTCAGTTTGTTGAGCCCGTTGCCTGGCGACGGTACAGGCCCAAATAAAAAGGCATAAATTTAGTCAAATTTGGAATTTTTTTTTCGAAAACGGGGCAAAAAATCGTGCAAATCTCAAACCTAAGTGCTGTAGTTGTCAAAATTGTTGCCAAAATTCGCGTTTCTGGCGCCCAATTTCGCTTTTTCGAGGAGTAGACCTCTCCCCCGATCGGCCAAAATTTGTAAACTTCTCGGGGGGAATGTGTTAGCTTTTTAGTATATAAGGAGACTAGAAACGGGGCAGACCTATAGGTCTGCGCATCGCCTAGACGGGTAGATCGCCGATTCGGGTAGTTAGCCGATCCGGGTAGATCGCCGATCGTCTTATTGGGCAAAGTCGCGCAAGCGCGACTTTGCCGTCTACGGTACTCGCAAAAATTTATTGTAAAAATGTTTAAAAAATAAAAGAAAACAAATCTAAAACAAAACCAACCAACCAACCGACCAACCAACCACCCACCCACCCACCCACCCAACCAACCAATATTCTGAGTAAAATGTTTCACATGGCTAACAAAAACAAATATCTGTGTGTGACTTTTTTTGTCAAGGTTAAAACTTTCTAAAGGTCCCGACTAAAAAATAAATAAAAATTAAATTAAAAGTTAAAACTGCCAGATTAAAATAAATTTGTTGGCATGTGGAAAAACATTCTTGATTACAAATTCAGGAGTTTTGCTTATAATTAAAAATAACGCATTTAATTAAAAAATGATTCCTACAAAAAATTCTTAGAGAATTAATCTTAAAATTAAGAAAATTAAAAATATACAGGGTGTTATTAGAAAAAGAAAAGGTTACAGCATTTTCATTATAAAAAACATTAAATGTATATTTATACGATAGCATCTTTAAACTTTTGAACTTTTGTTGAATTTTGTTTGGACATTGTTTGCGTTTGGAGAATTATTTGGGTGTTCCGGTAATTTTCACTAATGTTTTATTGCTGATAACTCAAAAATGATCGATTTATAAAAACATGATTTTTACAAAAAAATTGTTGGAGTTAGTATAAGAATTAAAAAATGTCAAAATATTCCTGTATATTGTTCTATTTAAAAATGGAAATATTACAAAATACCCGGAATAAAATGAATACAAAAAGCTTTTATTTGAAAACATATTGAAATTGTTTACGGTCGGAGAATTATTTAAACATTCCGGTAATTATGACTAACCCTGTATATTTGTATTTTCAGCCAGACCAAAAAAAAGCCAATATGTCACACTTATTAAAATAAAATCGGACAATGTTCGGTGACAATGTTTCTTCAAAAAATACAAAATCGAGAATAGATTACTCAATTGCCACTGTTAACATAGCGATACAACATTTATTCTTAGTTTTATGTTTTAAGAATAAAACTTATTCTTAAAAATTTAAGAATAAAATCCATAAATAAACTTTCAACTAAAACTTATTACTGAGTAAAAACTTAAATATGAGCATTTAATTAGAAAAAATTTGAATACAATTTTCAAAAAATGAGTATTAACAAATACATACTGCAATAAAATAACAAAGTTTAATATTTAAGTTTGTTATAATTTATAAATACAGATACCTATAAAGACAGAAATGCTAGCTGCAATGAAAAACAGCTTGCTTTCTCAATTCCTTAAAAAGTTACAGCCATTAACAGCCATTACAAATAATATTTTTGCATAGCTTTGCAGATCAAGATACTTACCTCTTAAGTCATTTACATCTTTTTGGCAAGGTTTTTTTCATATTATCTTTTTGCATAGATTTAAACATAAAGGTATTACGGTAAACATGCAGAGAAGGCACCCAAATTTGCGCGTGCACCAGGGTGCTATGGGAGGCGGCGTAGGTATGCAACGTTGCCACGTATCTTTTGTTTAGTTCTTAACAGCTGACCGTATATTAAGGTTATCCTGTAGTGATCAAGAGTGCGTTTTGTATGATTTTGCTGGGCTAAAAATATAAATGCAAATTTGGTCATTTTTATATTATATTTACATTTTAACAAATAGAAATTTAAGTTTATTAAATAAATATGTGCATTTTCAGAAGTTACGGGTCGTTACGCTCAACAGATGCATTCGCGTCGAGGCTAATGGTGTACGCGATGTAGACCAGGGTTCATTTGAAAAAGAAAATCAAATTTGTACATTAATTACACAGTATTGCCTATCGGTTGACCTTTTTGGGTTGATATGAAAAAAAATTATACATTTTATTGCAATATTTGCATAAAAATAGCACAATTATGATTATTATTATTGAACAAAATATGTTATCAACAAACTCAAAATTGTCTACGATGGTACTTTCAATGAAAGAACTTGCTTTCATCGATTTTCACAATCTTAGCCGTGTAATCGTTGTCTTGCAGCTACCAATTATAGGGTCGATTACCGTAACGGCCTTTTCGCACGGGACACGGCGTCCGTGCGTTTTTATCCGTGTACGGTCGTTGTGTAGCTTTTCACACAACACGGATTTCAAACAGCACGGCACGGTACGTGTGAAAGTTTCGATTTAATCTCATACCCTTCGAACCGTACACGGACGCCGTGTCCCGTGTGAAAAGGCGATAAGAGTAGAATCTGGTCCTAGTTTTTCCACACGGGCACGGGCAATATCCTTCTGAGAGATTTTTCTCTACCGTAGGTAAAGCATTTGCACAAGCTTTGCTAAAGTCGAACGACTCTTTGAAAAAAAGGATATGTTCCTAACGGAGCACAACTTGTCGAAAGTTCGACACTTCCACGTATGCCCATCGGAATTTCTGGCTCGCCTAGTGAAAGACATGGGAATCTGAAATTGAGTATTTTGTTATCGAACGCACGCTTTCTTTATTTATACGGCGATAATACCTCACAATCATTGCAGAGCAGCACCTATCTAACAAACACCATAGCTCCTGTCATAGTATCCTCCTCCAAAACTTTCCCGGCATCCACAATTGATGGACGAGCTTGCACATCCATTTAAATAAACAAAACAAAATCCACAGGTAATCTAACCTTAAAGATACACCAATGCTAAATAGCAAACTATTGTGGATATGGCAGCTTTGTTTTGCTTGTAGTCTTGTGGTAAATCAGTCAGAATGGCAAACCTTTACCAGCCAAAGATCCCTAGCGTACCGCAAACATCAGTAACAGATGTGTATTTATTACTTATCGCGTATACTTCGTCGGTCGTCGCCCATTTCGGCAAGGGTGACGCAACTGCCAGAGGTGGGCCCCTGTGCGCACAAAGCGCAGTTCTTCTTGATAGGATCGCGTGCGTGGTTCTTTTCAATGGCTATATATCCTCCAATTATATAAAATGTACCCTACGCTCGCACTTTTCTTGCCGAGCGTTGTTTATAAGATGACGACTCCTGACATATTCAGAAATGCCAACTAAAGCGCTCGAAAATTCCCTAGCGTACCTAAAATCCCCTAAAAACATACAGTTGATTTATAATATCAAAATATAGATAATATACGTACGAATGAAGCCTTCATTAGTAGAATAAAAAAATATGTACATTGTTAAGCTGCTGAAGCACTCTTGTCCCCGGCGGCGCGTTATTTATTATTTTCCGTAGGAAATTGTTGAACCTAAAGGTAATTATAGTCGCATAGTTACCAGGGAACGCCCGGAACAACATTTTATCGCATATTCTGGCCGCAATTTAAGCCATTTCGAGCAAAACCATAGCACCGAGGATAAACGCGCTGTCATTTCAAGGATTTCAAACACGGAACTGTCATTTTATTATCGATTGTCATGAATTTCGGAAATTTTCCGAAAATGACAATTATTGACGTTCGTAAAGCCTACCTACGGTGGTCGGCGACGATTCTGTTCACTTCTGCGAGCCCATCTTATGGCACTTTAGGCAAAAACCGCGCGAGCTTTGCTAAAATTACGGCGATTTCGACCATTTCGACAGCGGCGAGCGGAGAACTGTCAGTTTGTTGAGCCCGTTGCCTGGCGACGGTACAGGCCCAAATAAAAAGGCATAAATTTAGTCAAATTTGGAATTTTTTTTTCGAAAACGGGGCAAAAAATCGTGCAAATCTCAAACCTAAGTGCTGTAGTTGTCAAAATTGTTGCCAAAATTCGCGCTTCTGGCGCCCAATTTCGCTTTTTCGAGGAGTAGACCTCTCCCCCGATCGGCCAAAATTTGTAAACTTCTCGGGGGGAATGTGTTAGCTTTTTAGTATATAAGGACTAGGAGAATGTGCAGGCCTAATAGGCCTGCTGGTCGACCTAGGTAGATCGCCGAAGCGTTAAGAGGGAAACAAAAAGCCCGGATGCTGCTACACGCGCGACGTGATTATCTCGTACGTTCAAAGCGGTTACGGGGCGCCATCTATTGCTTCGTAGCGTAATCCCAACAGCGACATGATGATGTGCCGCCGTCTGGTGACCGCGTCGCGAAGCGCGCGACCGTTGCCTAGCAACCTCGATAGGTTGCCATGGCGACGCGCTGACCTGTACACTCCTAAAGCATAATCCATAAATTTACCCGAATCGAGTTAAAAAATAACGAAAACTGGGCCGAAAATGGACGAAATCGAAGGCCTAAGCGCTGTAGAATCAAAATTTAGGCGGAAAATCGGCGCCTGCGGCGCCGATTTTCGCTTCTCCGAGGAGCAGACCTTTCCCCCGATTCGCCGATTTTCGTAAACTTCTTGCGCGGACTGTGTTAGACTTTTAGTATATAGTAGGGATATGTGGTGTATGGGGAATTACAATAAATAATAACACATTGTAACACAGTGTAGGTAATTAAATGCCAAAACACGTAAAACATTTGCTAGGTATGTCTCACGTGAGTTTGGTTGGAGACACGATCGACATTTTTTTAATGGTAACCTCGATCTTTTGTTTTTTTTTTCTTACTTAGGATAGTATGGAATGAATAAACTAAATGCTTCTTACTAATAAGAAGAGCATTAAAATCAAAACCGCTTATTGGTTTAAAAAATCTTCGGATAAGTCCATTTCATTTTATAGAATTACACATTTTCATATCAAACTGAATTTCTGCTCTTTGTTCGTCGTGTGACGTCATCAACATATTTTCGTATGGCAACCCCCCCATTTGTCTTATTGATTTTGATAGATCCCTTAATTGTCATCATGGTAGCATAAAACATTTTTGGCCATGGATTAGCAAATTTTTTAAGTAAAGACAATTGAAAATTATGGAAATATTCATAACTCTGGAAGCATCGATTTTGTGAATGAGAAGTAAAAAGGTGCCCTCGATACATTATTTTGCGCTGGAGTGCTTCAGAATAAATACTTTTTCAAATAAATACCAGGTTACTGAGATCTGACTATGTGGCGATGTGTGGCATTTCTGGTTGAAATGGAACTCCAATATCACTTTACTTTCCAAATTCCTTAAAAAGTTACAGTAGTTTGGAATGTTAACAAACTCGTAATTTAAACGCTTCTAACTTCTTAAAGAATTGAAAAAATGAGCAAGACCACATGAAGCTTCAGAATAACATTTAGTTTCTGAAAATAAACAGTAAAAGATTCATATTATGGATTCATCATTTATTCGATTTATTTGTTTTATTTTTAGTTATTCCTATATATATTACGTTTATTATTATTTGTTTTGATTTTCCACTCCAACATTTAATTGAAAAAAAATCAAAAACATGTAAGTCTAAATGATTTTTTTCACTCAGAGTGACATTTAATTTCTAAAGAAAGGACGGGAAAATATTGGGACAGGCTGTAATTGCGAAACCCCTGGTATTCAATTTCGAAACCAAAATAAGAAAAGCTAATGGGCGTTTGGGTTACTCTGCGGGTATTTTGAAGTTTTGAAGACATTTAGTTCAGCCGCTATAACGAAATCACTTTTTACACATAACCAAATCACCAAAAACCTTGTGAAAACTTATCAAGCCCGGATTCATATTCAATATCTATCGACAATTCTTTATTGTCTTTAAACGCACAAAATCTATACTCCAAAGAGTACTCAGTTTTTCCTAATTTTCCATTTTTTTAATTAATTAATTAACAGCACCTCATAGGTACTTGTGTATAACACCTAGTCTGATGACTATCTAGCTATATTAATCTAACCTAAATTGCTACTTAGTTTGGATGCTGACGCTTTATACTTCACACACTGCACGTTGCTCTGCTTTGTTCACCTATCACTCACATAACACTGTGCTCTGCTTTTTTAACATCGCCCATAAGGTTTAGTTAGTTCTTTTGAGTCTTCGCACACTGTCACAATAGGGGTCTTGCATGATTTTACCTAACTTAACAAATAAAATCCTTAGGTGGTAAGAAAACCGTGTGAAAAATCTTTCCGCTTAATATTGTTGCAAACAATTGTTATTGAACATCAAAGTTTAAACCGCGCTAAAACACTCTGTGACGTCATAAGATTGGTGAGAAGCTCAGCGAGCCTAGGCCGTAGAGAGCAGCCGAAAAAATAGGACCTACGGGCACGAGAACTGCATCGAATTGAATGTATAGCATCTGGAAGACGTTGCGTGCGTTCTGATAACGAATAAGTATAGTTGGGTCATGGAATCTTTGCGTGTTGTCAAAAGTGACAGTCGTCTGAGAAGACGTACGTCCAACGTTAATGTCAATCTTTTCACCTGTTATAGAAAGAGTGAAGGCATGACAATCGCATCGTAACTAGCTCATGTCACGTAGCCTTCGACCAGGCATGCTACGTCACACCAATCAGAGCGCGTTTAAATTTAAAGGGGCGAGACCGATTTTAATATTATTAATTGTGTAGCAACCGATTTAAAAAAGAAAACGTTTGCGGGCGGTTCTGGTATACGTATGGCACCAATATAGTGTATTAATTTTTAATTTTGAGACTTAGTGCAAGACCCCTATTGTCCAGAAGCTGGATTGCCTTAACATTCGTGTGCAGGAGAAGTCTGCACTTTCCAATTTCGTTGGTTACTAATTCCATCTCAAGATCCCTCTGGAGATTTCTTGTTTCTTATATACCAAGGTGCCCCCACGATGTTTCTTAGCACCTTATTTTGGAAGCGTTGAATGATGGCGATATTGCTTGGCTTAGTGCAACCCCACAGTTGGATACCATAGGTCCACACAGGTTTAAGTATGTGCTTGTAAAGTAAGAGTTTATTAAGTCGACAAAGCCGACTTCCTACAAATAAGCCAGTAGATTTTCTTGTATCGTATGCCCAATTCTCCTCGTTTCTTTTTAACGTGTGCTTTCCAGCGAAGCTTGTTGTTTCATGTGCTTTTTTACTTCCTATATCACCTGTGATTAGTTTCCATTGCAAATAGTTTTTCTCTAAACGCTAACAAAAATTTTCATCAGGGGTATACTTGCTCCTTAAAGCCGTGTAAAATAAGGTCTTTCCGCTTAATATTGTTGCAAACAATTGTTATTGAACATCAAAGTTTAAACCGCGCTAAAACACTCTGTGACGTCATAAGATTGGTGAGAAGCTCAGCGAGCCTAGGCCGTAGAGAGCAGCCGAAAAAATAGGACCTACGGGCACGAGAACTGCATCGAATTGAATGTATAGCATCTGGAAGACGTTGTGTGCGTTCTGATAACGAATAAGTATAGTTGGGTCATGGAATCTTTGCGTGTTGTCAAAAGTGACAGTCGTCTGAGAAGACGTACGTCCAACGTTAATGTCAATCTTTTCACCTGTTATAGAAAGAGTGAAGGCATGACAATCGCATCGTAACTAGCTCATGTCAGGTAGCCTTCGACCAGGCATGCTATGTCACACCAATCAGAGCGCGTTTAAATTTAAAGGGGCGAGACCGATTTTAATATTATTAATTGTGTAGCAACCGATTTAAAAAAAAAAAACGTTTGCGGGCGGTTCTGGTATACGTATGGCACCAATATAGTGTATTAATTTTTAATTTTGAGACTTAGTGCAAGACCCCTATTGTCCAGAAGCTGGATTGCCTTAACATTCGTGTGCAGGAGAAGTCTGCACTTTCCAATTTCGTTGGTTACTAATTCCATCTCAAGATCCCTCTGGAGATTTCTTGTTTCTTATATACCAAGGTGCCCCCACGATGTTTCTTAGCACCTTATTTTGGAAGCGTTGAATGATGGCGATATTGCTTGGCTTAGTGCAACCCCACAGTTGGATACCATAGGTCCACACAGGTTTAAGTATGTGCTTGTAAAGTAAGAGTTTATTAAGTCGACAAAGCCGACTTCCTACAAATAAGCCAGTAGATTTTCTTGTATCGTATGCCCAATTCTCCTCGTTTCTTTTTAACGTGTGCTTTCCAGCGAAGCTTGGTGTCCGGCGTCATACCGAGGTATTTTGCGGTGTTCGAGTAGAGTACGGTGGTGTTATTTATTTTCACTGGAACGTGTTGTATTCGGTTATTGGTAAAATTTATGTAAACGGATTTGGTTTCGCTCAATGCAATTACCCATCGTTGCATCCAATCACTAATATTGTTGACCGCATTCTGCAGTTTTAGCGTTGCTCCTTCAACATTTGTATCTACTGCCATGAAGCAGTGTCATCAGCAAAAGTGGCAACGGTAACACCATCTGGTTGCGGAAGATCATGTGTGTTGACGTTTTTCGAAAATTTTCTAATGTAACGCCATACAATTTGTATACTACGATTAAGTGAAAAGACCTATTTAAAACAACAAGAAAAAATCGGATGCTATTTTAAAAGAAATTGAATTTGAAATAATAAAGTATATTCTGATAATTAAAAATTACGTGTAATTAGAATTACCTATGTTAATGATAACTGGAGAATATACAGTTCCACTAAAAGTGTAACACCTTACGAGTGTTTTTTTAAGTTTTCATCCTGTCTGTGACTGTGGTCTACTTATTGTCAAAAAAAATGTTTAACTGCAAAGCCCGTGCAACATCCAAATAAATTAACATTCACGAAATTATAGTAGGTATTTGTAGGTATTTTTATCGGAAAATTACACTATCTCAAATTTGAAGAGAATCAATGCCTTTTTGCAATAAGTTCAGCAATATTTGTTCTATTAACAAAGATTTTAGACAGTATTAAAGTAGAAGTAAGATATAAATTTATTTAATAAAAAAATAATAACAAAAGGTTTTGGAAATTTTTAATTAAGAAATACATTTGTTTTTGATAATATGATTATATTATTTAATATATGATTGACAACACACTAATTGGAGATTTAACTAACAAACATTGTAAACACAACAATTCTATTCTTCAATTTGCGTTGGATAAACTGATTATTATTTATATTCACTGTACAAATCGAACTCGCGCCCGCAATCAGAGACAATTAGGACGGTCCCATGTTTATTTATACATTTAAAGCGGAATACACAGATATTGTCCACGACCGGAAGCCAAACGCTGTAGCTTTTGTGGCCATGGATGCGTTTCAATTCCAAATTGAAACCGAATGTAAAATTAAACTCGAATCGTTGTTTTGCGATCGTTATCCATTAATTACAATATTGCGGGCCCCGGCCAATACTGCAAATAAATATAATTAAAATACACAACAATGCCGGACGCCTCTGTATAATCAAGATGTACATAATTTCATATATTACGTGGGTTTATATTGATTGTTTAAGAATTAATAGGCACCTGGCTCGTTGGTCTAGGGGTATGATTTTCGCTTAGGGTGCGAGAGGTCCCGGGTTCAAATCCCGGACGAGCCCACTATTTTTTTAATTTTTTTTTTACTTTATTTATATTTCGGTGAACGAATGTAATAGATAATTTGCATGATATCGTGATATCATAAAATTAATGTTGGACTACGGATAATTTGATCATAATTAAACTTTAAACTTAATATTATTTTGCGATCTAGGAGGCCATGACGAAGCCGGCATCCTCGGAATGTCTGACGCATCGGTTCCATGGTGTAATGGTTAGCACTCTGGACTTTGAATCCAGCGATCCGAGTTCAAATCTCGGTGGAACCTGATATGTTTTTTTTTTAATATTTTCAAGAAATAGTAGATTTACAAAAACTTATTTAATAAATTATTATCGCTTTTGTTTTAATTTACAGTTTCGAAGTTAACAAACATAATATGAAGATTAGGATGTTATATTGTTTAGAAGTCACTACAGTAATAGTAATTATTAACTACAATATAACACATGATGGAAGTTGTTGCATCTTTTGTGTATGTTTTACATAGATTCAAATATTTAGATACAAACAGCGTACAATTCGTAAAATTACCTATAATTTGCGTGATAGCTTGATTTTTTTTTGTAAACGTTATAAATATTTTGTAGTCATCCACTAAAATTGCAAAATATCTGTAGATTTTAGCCCTTTTTTAGTATTTACGAAAAACATGACAAAATTTTAAAAGAATATCAAATAATAAATCTAGAATGCACCTTTATGTACAGTGTGTCCCGCCTAATTGACAAAAAATCGTATTAGAGGCATTTTTAACGTTCACAGTTGACAGTACGATCAGAACCCATTAGTATAATATTTACCCTTTGGATTTAATGGTTTTGGACAATTCTGATCATTTAGTACTAGTTACAAAATAAAAAGCAGTTATTTTTTTTGTCTTTATCATTGTGAGTTGTGTCATTTATTTCGCATCAAATGCTTTTGCATTTGATCAAGGGCGAATGTTTTTTGGCAATAAGTAAATCGATAAGTGTACCATAAAAAAATTAAATTGAAAATGAAAAAAGATATAATGGTGTTCCACTTTGACATACAAACATTATATTTTTAAAGAATCACCTTTCAGTAATAATCAAATTTATAAAAAAAACGTTTGAGTGTCGATATCAAAATAACAGAGAATTGTCAGTTACCGTAAAACGGGGTGAGATTGATCACTCGTTGTATTCCTAAACAAATTTAAATCTTCGCCCCATATTAACACTTTAAACCGCCATTTTCAGTCTTTTGATTGTGCTAATATATGTTGTTTTGAATCGGTACATCATTGAACCGCACGCAGATAGGTGTCATTTTTGTGACTGAAAATAAACCATGAAAAAAGACGCAATTTCTATACGCCAAAACTTTTAGTTACTAACGGGCTATATTCAAAACTATGTATAAGACGAATCTGTACATTCATTCCTTGGGAAGGTTATTGTCCAAACTGCAGATTCGTATATCTTTTTATTGGATCGTACTGACCTTCGAAATACAACGGGGTGAGATTGATCAACTCGTTCTTGGTGTGATCGATCTCACCCCGGTTTATAGTCGATGATGAATTTAATTTTATAAAATAGATGAATTGCTTTATTGCTACAGGTATCAACACAAAATGAAAAGGGTGTTTGCAATTACATAATTTCAAAAATTTTCAGAGGTTTAAATAGGGGCAAGAATTTTACTTGTTTGTTTGCGTGTTTCGTTAAAATGTTGTAATCGATATTTTACATACTTGTCCAATCGAGTTGAAATTTTGCATGTGGACAGATTTCCGGCGAAGATGCATGAATCAATAAAAAAATTGGAAAATTTTCCTAAATTAGGAAAAATTTCAAAACTTGGAAAATTTGTCCAATCGAGTTCAAGTTTTGCATGTGCACAGATTTCCGGTGACAATGCATGAATCAATAAATTAATTGGAAAATTTTCATAATTTGGAAAACTTTTCCAAATTTTCAAAACTTTTAAATTTGTCTAATCGAGTTTAGCATGTGCACATTTCCGATGACAACACATGAATCAACATTTGGAAAATTTTCCAAAATTTAGAAAAAATTTCAAAATTTCTAAAACTTGGCCCATCAAGTTGAAATTTTGCATGTGGGCGTATAAATAGAAAAAAATGGAAATAATGAATAGCTCAAAAAATAGTTTTTAAATAAATAAATATTTTTTACATAAATTTAGGTTTAGTGTTGTTACTGTATATACGTTTTTTTTTAGTTTGTTATCCCGCATGACAAATATCAGCCTGCTATGAAGTTATACCAATTCCAGCAAATTGGCTTGGTTGATTTTGTTGAAACTGAGACTGATTGTTACTGCAGCAATATAAAAGCCATTATCCATTGTTAAAATGGGGTGATCAATAATGATTATGGGGTGTCATAATCAGGGGTGAGATTGATTAGTCACTTTTTATTTATTTTTGTTGTTATTTCTTAATTCTTTGGATTAATATTTTTTATTCCGATACTACATCTGTATCAAAGACCTGCCAAATATGGTTTATTTCACTCTAAAGGTAAAAAAGTTATTCATAATATTAAGTTTAAAATGATCAATCTCACCCCACTTTATGGTACTTAAGTTGTCAAAAAGACACGAACTGGACACGACTTGAAAACAAATTATTACTCAGTCCAACAACAACAAATTTAATATCGAACAAATGACGATTCTGGTATTCCTCTTCCTGTGGAATCTGAAGACAAAAATTGTGAATTGACTTTAGTTTGCGAGAAAACCAAATGCCCGAAAAGCCGCGTTTCTTTACATTTTTGGTACTGACTTTCTCAAAAACTAGACATAATTAAGAATTTCTGCCTGTGCCCGTGTGTCCCATTATGAATCCAAAGTAGAAAACATTATTCTAGGTTTAATTTAGATCATGATTGTCTTATTATAATAACATATTAAAGAAAATGACAGTCAAATATCTAAAAATATTCAAAACAGACAAACAACAAACAACGGTTGTATTAAAAGAACGTTGATTTGTTCATCCTTTCTTCAGTATTTACTTTTCTGGTATTGCTGGTGGGCGAAATAAATAAAATTGTTAAATTTGCTCATTTGCTAGTCAAGGTTAAAACTAGCAAAGAATACTAAAATCTAAAAAAAAACTAAAATCGTGTATTGTAGAAAAGGGCTTACTTACCTATTCTAGATATTATTTAGAATATTTTCCGTATTTTCTATTACTTTGAAATCCGATCTATAACATTAAGTTTATAGCTTATTACGACGAAGTGCAAGATGTGAAATAAAAAATAACTATAGGAGATGTTTTTAGACTTTAGGAGCCTGTAATCTATTTATTCATGATTCCAAAATTGTGGATCTCTGTTATTTTCAATTACGAACGTGGCGCGTCTGAGATTTTAGCATAAACTTCAACAACGATTCCCTACAATACTTTTAACTTAAATGCAGAAAACGGTAATTTACTCTTAGAAATTTACCAACTTCTTGTTTTTTGACCAACCTGTATGTTATATCAAAATTCTGACAGATGGCTATGGACTTGTTACTAGCTTCTTTACACTTAAAACACTCAAAAACCATATAAATCTTGAGCTTAACTTTTTAGAAAACTTAAAGCGAAATATAAAAACACATTTTAACAATTTTACTTTTAAAAGTATCTTGAAAACAAAAGATATTAGGATTTTTAAATTTTTGTCAAAAATTTCTATGGTTTATTAAATGCCTATTTATTAAAATAAACCTCTAAAAAAAACTCTGTGTGATATCTAAACTGGTAGCTGTCCTAGTTTAAATATGTCATGGCCTACATGTAGGTTATTAACTTGAACTTTTTTTTCTTTAACGTTATTCAACCATAATCGATATGTTTATGGGAATTATGTTGTGAAATAAAGTAGAGAAATTACACGGGTAATAAAAAGAAATCTATTGGTTTAACCTTATGGCCCGTATCGTCACGGCGTGACAGATCGATAGGGTACACAAAAAGCACAGGGCCCTACATAACGACATAAGCAATCAGTTTCTGACAGCGTTCGCCTTCCGAAAATAGCCCTGAGGATAACTGACAGGCGGGAATTAAATGAAGAAAAATTCTGCCCTATTTTGGGGATACTGGGCCAGCTATTAATACGAACCTCCCTGAATTAATTTGTATAAAATAAACGCGAACGGCATGAAAGGTTTGTTGATAATTTCATATTGCAGTAATATGGGTGGTTGGTTATTGATGACGTGGCAACGAACGGAAGTAATAAACATTATTATCGAAACATTTTAACAGTGTATTGGTAATAAATGCCAACACATTGTAAATAAATTAATGTAAAATAGTAACTAACTCCACTGGCATCGATAATTAAATTTAATTAAAAAAATATATATAGAGACATTCGTTTTTATATAAAAAGACCGGTGTTATAAGCCAGTTTACAATTACAATTAAAATGTAGAAATAGTGAGGGATTTTATTGTACAGTTTATTTATTTCTTTGTACGGAAACTGTTTTCAATCAATCCCACTTTTTTCTATCACTAAAAAAATAAGCAGTAAATGTCATACTGAGTAACATTTGTCATATATGGACCGTAATTCTTAAGAAGTTACAGCCATTTGGAATATAAACAAAACAGAGAAAAATAAAATACCAACATGTGAAACAGTGCGAAAACGTTTACCATTAAAACAATAATAAAAATAAATGTAAGTAAAACATTTAAAAATCAAAGAAATAAACAAATGAAGAAACAAGTTAATCATACCAAACTTGTTATTGTTTTTTAGAATGTAAATGAATAAGTAATTCGGAGTATAAAGTTTTATATCAACTTATTGCTTTTTCTACTGCTTGAAGTAAAAGCCATGTAAAATACGGTTTTGTTAATACTTCGTACGACTGTAACTAAGGAAATGAAAAGGCAATTAAGTCCATATGAAACTTTTTACTCACTTAGTACGACATGTAGGTACTATTTGAAAAAGGTTTCTATAATTGTATTTTATAATAACTTTTCTCACTGTTGACATGCATGTATATAAAACAGCACAATGTTTATTGTTCCATTAGTTCCTTCCAGAAAGCAGATATATCATCAAATGTTTGTCCTGTAAAATTTGCACTGTGCAAACCAGCGATTTCATAGATGAAAAGCTATAATTATCAAAGAATTGATCATAAGAAAATTAAAAGTAATGGACAAACTAATTCATAGGGTATTACAGGAACCTGGAGAAATAATAGTTAGACACTGAAAAAGTAAAGACAACTGAATGCTAAAACTGCAGTATTTCAGACAACCAAAACCGGTTTTATGGAAATTATGAATTCAAAATTCCTTTTTTTTTTCAAAAATCGGTTTTTATATACACGCTCTGACAGTCTCTTTTCAAAATTACAAAAATCTCTTCGTTTTGATATAGTTGCATGCCAACTTTTGACTTTAGATCAGGGCTGTGGAGTCGCTAAAAAGACTTTCGACTCCGACTCCAGATAATTTTCGTAGTCCGACTCCGACTCCTACTCCAACTCCGACTCCGGCAAAATTTTATTTTTTTCCAGCGAATTTGTTGGCGAAAAAAATTAAACTGACAAACTAATTGTAAATAAAAAAATAAGACCTGTTGATCGGACCACACAGTTATGACCATATTTAAAAATGTCGCTTTTTTATTCTTTCAAAATATGTGAAGTCATTAGAAATTCAACTGTTTTCTAATTAGACAGCACATAATTCTGAACTAGTTTGTCAATTTAACCGATTTTCTATACTTATTTAATAATAACAAAAGTAGTGACAATCCACTGTATAGTACAAAGTAACTCATTCCAAATAAAATTCATTCCAATAAATACAAAATTAAGTGCAAAATAAGCTGCAAATAATCTCAGCTCTTTCTTCTGTTAGTAGCAATGACGTCGCAATTCTGGCTGCAACGAGTATGACTTGCATACATGAATATTCCTATATTCAACTTAAATAAACGGTCCTATTTCACAAACTCAGTAACCATTTAAAATATCTACATATTTTGTTAAATACAAAGGTATGTGATACTTTTAATAAAGTTGTCCATGTGTCGAAAAAAAATCAAGTTCGGTTAAAGGTTTAAAGTTATCAATCATTAAAGCTAAAACTCCAATGTTTTGCTAGTAAAGCTGTATCTTTTACAAAAATTCAGATACTGGAGAGAATAAAAATAAAAAGAAAGTTGAGATTTGATACGACTGTGACACCATACGCTGTTTATTGTAGTACAAAAGCTGAAGGAAACTACTTTTTCTTTTTAAAATTGCAAGAGAAAATCATTAAATACTCTTTGCAATATTTAATGAATTTTTCTGCTGTTGTTTGTGGCCGAACGAATACGAGCAAATCCTCTTAATTTTGATGAGTAAGGAAAACCACATGTTGTCGCTTCACTTTGGAAAGTTTTCTATGCAGTCTAGTATGCATCGTAGTCCGATTTTTTCTATTTGGAGATGATCGAGCTATCATGATTAGCACTTGAAGTTGGTTTTTGGAAATTGGAAATAAACTATATATGCGACGCGGCAAGCGTCTCACATTAATCAGATGCTAATCATCATTCACCATCGACCTGTGTGTTTTGTAGTTTAATTATATTAACATATGTAGGTAGGTACTTTGTAAAAGACCTAATAATATGTTTAGTTAATTTTTTACTATCTATTGAGGCAACGGCCATCTCGCATGTCTTTTTCTACATTATTTACACATTGACTCGGAGTCAGAATCGGTAAATTTTTTCCGACTCCGACTCCTCTGAAATATGTCTGAACTCCGACTCCGACTCCATGACTCCGACTCCACAGCCCTGCTTTAGATATCAGAGCATTTTACAGATATCTCATTTAATAATTAAATCCCACTTGATTTGCCAAAAATTCAATAATCTAAATTAAATGACTCCCTCGCCAACACCAAAAAAAGATTCTACTACGTCTTTTTTCCGTAAAATCTTTTTGAAAAAAATAACACGATTTTTAAAATCTTTTTGAAGTTTTTCAAAAAATAACACGATTTTTTAGGTATTTTGGCACTGATTTTCTCACAAACTAGCCTTTATTCACAATTTCTGTTTTCAAATCTAGCTTCTACGAAAAAAGCACATCAGAATCAGTTGTCAATTGATCGATTTCTTTCATTGTCAGCCAAACTAACCATTTAGCTTCAATTATTGTATTTTTACAAATTAAGTTCCTGGAAATGCTGCACTCAAAGGTTTATGGGTTACTTTTTTTTATTAAGCTAAAACCTGTGGTTAACAAATTTATTGTAGGTTGTAAAAAATAAAAATGATTTTGTAGTTCTTTTAATGCAAAATTATTTTTCTCGACTTTTACAGCCAATAGCGAATCCTAAATATTTTCTTTAATTTTGACCAAAATGCACAATTAAATTACTGCACATGGTGACTTGTAAACTAAAACAACCAAAACATCATTGAGTTCCTTCGGTATATTAGGGGTTATAATATGCTAAACAATCATAAAAATCGGTTAAACACGAAAATGTCAACTACCCGATAAAGTAAAAGTGCTTTAGATCCTAAAACGAAGACTTCGGTAAGTGCTAAGTATACTAAGTAAACTATAATCATATTAACTAAAACTAAATTTATGGGTTTACCTTAACATTACTGGACAAAAATGTCAGCCGTTTGTATCCATCTTCTGGTAGCTCTTGAAATCATTATCCACTTTCATCTCGCACTCTCAACAAACAGTCTTGGAACATTTCGTTTACATTATTTTTCTTTTGACAATACTCGTCAAAGATCTCAAGGCAATTCTACCTAATTCAACAAGAAAACTACGTACAACTTATCCACATCTCACGCAAACTTATTTTTTCTAAATAGTCTACAGACTTCACACGTATGAAGGTACGTCTGATATGCAAAGCGTGCCGTTTTTGTTTACAATTCGATTCATCCCGTGCCTGACAGGCGTGTATTGTTTACAATGAGGAGAAGTTAAATATGTGAGAGACGAATTCCAACCTTGTGAACGTGTGACAGCGCGTGTTCTATTCCCAACAACAAAGGTCTCCCGTGCCAATAATTTGAATGCAAATCCTCTAATGGGCACCTCAGTATACATTAGCGAGCACTCTCTGACTCTGACAGTATATTATCCGCCGCATGTACAGGTCCAAAATGGAATTCATTAACTTAGTATTTGACTTTGGACCGACTTCTCATAAGTACTTGCTAAGAATATTAAATTAACCTAATTTAGCCCTTTAGGAACTAAACTATTACGGTGAATGTTGTGAATGAGTTAAAACTTATGTAAGATTAAGCTGTTATCAATTCTATCTGTTCGAGAATCACAGGAGACTATTTATCGGAAATTGAATGCGTTTTGTCCAATACATAAAAGAGGCTCTCAGCAAGAAACTTTCCAGACCCATTTTGGGTGGATGGGTCGCATATCCTGACGTGACTACTTCTAATTCATTCCACCTCTCTCACCTGGCCTTCGGCGGTCTTCTTCTTTCTTCTTCTTTTTACTTCTGAGTTCCAAATCTGTTAACTCCCCTATGTTGGCTTTATTTTTTTCTTGTATATGTGGCCTATCCAGTGGCGGATTACCCACTTGTAGGGGCCCCCAAAATGTTTTTTTTTATTGTACCTTTTTTATTGTTTTAGTTTTTCGACAAAACATCGCCTAACAACATTTTCGGAGAATACAACAAAGTTTCATAGTAAACGTTCATAATGTAATTGGTGATACACTTGTATATGAATTAAATAATTTGCCAAAAAATTGTAAAAGATTACGATAAAATATTAAAGGTTAAGCGGGCTCCCAAAGGGAGGGGGGCCTCATAACACAAAATCTCTTAAACAAGAAATGCTTTAAATATAAATAATCAAAAATAAATAAAATATAAATAATTGTTGTAAATTAATTCTAATACCAAATTGAAAATGCTCTCTTTACTCTAAAAAAAGGTTGGATTTTCGACTAACGTAAGAACTCCCACACTTTTAATCTTGTCCACCTATGTTTTTATCAATATCTCTAAAAGTTTAGCAAAACAAATTAACAAAATTCAAATATGAAAGAATGTCTTTCTTTGAAGTGACAAATTCGTCTATAAATGTCCTCCGACCTTGCTAGCTCAATTGATTAGAGCTCCGCACGGACATTGTTTAGGTCCCTGGTTCAAACCCAGGTTTAGGTTATTTAAAAAAAAAAACATTAACGTGAATTAATTAAATTATGTATTCGCATTATGAGCGATAATAATAATAATAATTAGCCTTAATATTAATTACAGTAAATGTTGAACATATTTCATAATAATGCTTAAAAATTAGTTTTATTATTTTAGAGTGTAGTGCTGAATCTATTATTACAGGTAAACACTTGATTCCTAAATAAAAAAATGCTTTCATTAATAATTGAAATTTCAATGTTTATTATTATTTAATTTTGTCAAGTATGCGGATATAGTATATTGTGTGGTTCTTTTCCGGGCGAGAGAAGAATTGCACAGGCGCGCGTAGCGAACCTGGACACTTCTTGATGCCCGGGAAACCACTTTCTGGGCGTGGTGTACACATAATATTTTATCCTACACAACAATATCGTAATAAAATCACCAGTTCCTAAAGACTAATCACTGACATATTGGCTTTTGACAAATACAAATACGTTGGCGTTTTAATCGCAAACGTCAAACCGAATCGAAACCTGTTTTTGATTGGACAGACCATTCGGTCGCCACCTATAGGGACAATTATTTTCGCGACTAGCGCTGAAAAGTGTTCATTACAGGCCTGGCTGGGCCTGGCGGGCAAATAGCATCTTTCGTGTCTCCTTAGAGACGCGAAAATGACATTTTCGCATCGTGTAGGATAAAAAGGTATTTAGACAATTTGCTTTAATGCAAATAATAATTATGTTTGGTAATAAACTATTTTTTGTATTTTCTTTTCGTTTCTTATTTTAAACGCAGCCACAAATCTACAATAATTTTGGCCAATTTTTGTCTTATAAAACTTGTATTATAATATACTATTTTGGGTTCGTGTATTTATACATTATGTATTTGTTTAAAACTTTATCTTTATTATTGCAAATTATATATTTGCACAACGTTTTATAGATTTTCTTAATTTTTGGTACAAATAGGTAAATATTTTTACAACATAGTGTAATTTCGGTTTTTGAATGGATAAGGTATAGGGGCCCTGAAATCAGGTTGCGTTTAAGGCACCTACCTTAGTCTGGTATTTTTAGATGTGGAAAAATATGATATCAGCTTTTAATTCTTAAACGCCTCCCATCTTTACCGCTTCAACCACATATCTTCGTAGTTTTGTTTCTAGTAATAGTAGAATGTTTACCTCTTCTTGGAAATGCAGCGTTTCTCGCTCTAGAATCTAGACTAGTATGGTTGGAAATTGTTTTCGAAATTGTTCGAAATTGATTTATTGTTCAGTTTTTTTGTTTTTAGTTTTACTAATGTGTTTTTTCCCACACTTCTTCATTATTATCATAGGTTTCATCCACTATCAGTCCGAGGTATTTAAGTTTATCCTTTTCCAATTGGTCCTGTGATTTCATTTTATCCATTTTATGCATTTTATCATTTTATCCATTATTATTTCCTCTCTCCATCCTTCTTTTTTAATAAAATTGCTATTGAAATTGAAAAGATTACTTTGTTCTTCGATTTTTCATTGTTTCGTTGTTACGACAAGCTTATCTGATGGTTCTCAGCTTGAACGTAGCTTCTGGAAATGAACTGGGAGCTATGAAACCAAGCATTATGTAGTCAAAATGCCTACTTCAGAAGTTATGTAGCGTTAAAGAATTCTTATGTTGGCTATATTTCAGAAACAAAATGATCTGAAGTCTAGCTGAAGTTTGGCACACTTATGTTTTACACTGTAAAAAGTGTGTGTAATTTTACTCAGGTTATCCATTCAAAATAGCAGTGTTACTATACTAAATTTGCTGTGGTATGATTTCTCAAATTATTTACTGTAATTTAGCAAATCTCAAAATACCAAGAAAATGTAAAAATTGTTTCTCAGTTTAGAAACATTATTGTATAACTCATTGTATTGTTTGTATAATTTTTTTTAAAGCGTGTTCGTAACAATTTTTATATTAGTCTTCATACTCCGCCGTTGTGTTAATATGGTTGGTTAGGGTAAATAGTTTATAATTACAAACGGAATCACTTTTAATTTTCGAAAATTAAAACAACACAAATTGTTGGGACATTTCATATGTGACATACTTTTTAATCTCGTCATTTTGAGTATAAAATCTCAATAATCTTCGTCAGTTACTTTGAAAAAAGTTTTGAGAAATTGATAGGTCACAATTGGCACCAATTTAAAATAAAATCTAGCAAATTGTTATTGGTTGTTCAATTCGTTAGTCACATAGAAACAATCGTCGACTTTATAGTTTCTGAATGAATACCCTTTGAATAAACCCTTTAAATAAAACGAGACAAAAAATGTATTTGATACAATTTAATTGGTACATTACAAATTTTTACATGGCTTTGTACTTGAATCTAACAAAACTTATGTAATATGAAGAAGTAGTAAACAAACAAAACTACTCATTCAGTAAGAGTTTAAGACAGGAAATGCTATCTGATTTAGTTTATGGTTGGGAAATATGTAAAATGTGATTAGTTGCTCAATAAATGATTTTGTATTGTATTGTAAAATGCTATTATTGGTAATCATTGGAAAATATTCTAGAGTCTAGAATATTTTCTAGAATCTAGACGAATATTTTAGAATATTTTCTCTTCTATTTCTAGAATCTAGACGGACCTAACATAGAACAGTTTTTTATCGGCAAAGACAGTCAAAATAAAATAAACATATTGCAATTTGCATTTTATACGCACAACGACGCTTCGATACTGCAAGTTCTTGAGAACTGAAATTTCATATATTTTTTATAATAAAATATTAAATAAATCATTCGTGATTGGTGAAATTTGGAATTGGACGAATTGGATGAAGATAATATTTTGTAGACATTTGCGCATTTTGTCTATGTCACAGTTTTTACAAGTAACTCCACGGCAAAAGTCTTAAAACATGTTAGAAGATCCCTTTTTACTATCTTATACACCACAATATGATTAACGAAAAAAAATCCACAAACTTAGTCCACAGTTTTTCATAAACAAGTGACAATTAATTTTGGTGTGCTTGTTTTTCGGAGAATCTAGATCTGAAAACAGAATTTGTGAATATTATCTAATTTTTTTTTGCTCAAAAACTCAACATAATTGAAAATTTCTGCCTTCAGATTTAGATTCCACATACGAGGCATACGAGCATCAGCTGAAACTTCTTCGATTTTTTTACTGTTTTACTACGGTAGTCAATTAATTTCGATTATTGTATTTTTAACAATTAAGTATTTGGATATGTGCTGATATCTACTCAAAGGTTATCGGTTATTTATTAAGAAAATAATGGTGGTATAATATTGTAGTTTAACAAAAAATAAATATTTTATTTTTGATTTGTTAACTCAATTCTTGTTGGATAGGAATAATTGGGACTACCAAAAAACAATTTACTATAAGTGAGGAATGTACTAAGTAATATGTTATACAGTTAATCAAAAAGGCAATGTTGTAGGCCGTAGGGGCACTATGTTATAATAGATGCAGATAAAGATATTATTTTTATAGCTGCTTTTTTAGATATGTTATAGGTATGTTGTTTACTTTATATGTTATTTGTAATATTAAATATTGGAGTGGTTCCATGGAAACACCAAGAAAAACGTGTTTTTGTGGTGGATGAATTTTATTTCAATAAATATTTTAATACACAGCAGGTTTTATTTGAATATTCAACAGGCATAAATGATACATCATGATACAATCAAATGTAAAATATGTATTATTGAAAATATTACGTAAATTTGTAGGGAATACTAGTTTGGAATCGGAATGTTACTGTAAATTTATGGTAATCCTTTATGGTAATACTTCGTACTTTTGGAGTAATAATGCATTTTATTATGAAAAAATATAGTAAATTTGCATAAAATATTTGTACTTAACTATCATAATTTTCAAACTGCTAATGAATTTTAAATTAGTAATTAGAAAATTACTTAGAATGGAATATTAAAATTATATTATACCATTAAACATAGGAGTTTTACCGCAAGTTAAATGGTAATTTTACGTAATTTCTTTTTACGGCGGTAGGGGAGTCCGACCACAGACAGAAGCGTCATATTTCATGTTTGCTTCGTAATTCAGAGTTGGGCGTCACTCACATAATCTCAGTGAAGTACCACTCATGATTAATGAAATCACTCATCACTCATTACTCATCACTCATCAATCATAAAACTAAATTTCACTCATCACTCATTAATCATCGAAACGAGTGTTACTCGTCAATCATTACTCGTCAATCTTCACTCATTTCTTAGCGAGTGACGCTTTCGGCTATGCCCGTTTAAAGTTGTTATAACGACGGGTTTTTAAAATGTGGTTGTTTTGTAGGTATGTACGATATTCCAATACATTGAACTATCTTTTTGGCGCGGTCGAGGTGACTTTGAAAGATAGATTTTCATATCAGTGTACAGTGTATATTAAAACACAGTAAGTAAACGGATGGGTATTATTATATTTTTTATAGTCTACAGTAAGTGCGTACTACTTTGAGTTTGCATTCTGTTATGCATTTTCACCGAAAATCTGTCCGCGTGCGTGCAAAATTTCTACTCTATTAGATAAATTTTTATAATTTTGGACATTTCTTCAAACTTTTGAAATTTTTCTATGGATGTATGCATTGTCACCGGAAATCTGTCCACACACAAAATTTTAACTCAATTGAACAAATTGTTAAAAATTTTCCGAATTTTTCTTTATTGATACATGCATTGTCACCGGAAATTTGTCCACATACAAAATTTCAACTCGATTGGACATTGGGAAGTAGGTAAAATATCGAAAGTAGTGAAGTTAATACAGGCGTAGTAATACAAAATTAGAATTTGGGGGGTTGTATGAAACATTTCTTCCGTGCCGCTATTTTGACTTTCACCAGACCTCCAACCTACACAATCTCTCTTAAAAAGTATATCGAGTTTCTATTATGTCTTTAAAACAGTGTAACTTTATTGAACACTCATCACTCGTTGTGCGTCAATCATGAGTGAAAAGTGGCGAGTATTCAATCATATACGACAGTCATGAGTGATGAGTGGTGATTGATTAATCATTACTCATTGTGATGAGTGAAGAGTGAACACTCGTCACTCATTGTGATGAGTAATGAGTGTACACTCTTCACTCATCACTCAATCACTTGATTAACAAATGCCCAACTCTGCTTCGTATTACTTCGTATTACCTCATTCATTTCCGTTTGCACTACCTGCTCTTCAATCTGTCCCTTTCCCTTATGATATTGTTCTAGGTACTAATAACTATCTTGCCTTACATTCTCAATTTCTTGTGTCTGATGGTATTCTCTTTTAGTTGCTTTTTATGCTTATGATCATTATGATCATTTTAATATTTCCTTCGGTTTCTATGCCTTTCCTCTTCTGCTATCTCTTTCATTTTCTCTTCTATCCATCTATACTTCGCCCTCCTTATGGTTTTTTACATGTTTTTCTTAGTTCTGTCTACACTAGTAGTTCAGTCTACTGTGTTCTCCATCCATATCTTCCTTGCAATATCCTTTACTTTTGCCATCTCTTCACATTCATCATCCCACAATTAATTTGCTCTCATTCTCTCTCTACTTTCTATGAAGAAGAAGGAGAAGTAAATGAACAAGAAACGCTGTAACAATTCGCTAAATGTGTATCGATTTGATATCAGATTTCTCATCCGTCTCTATTAAGAAATAATCACATAATAACCTTTAATTTACCAAGGATTTTAATGGCTACATCGCCATCACGAAACTCGAATTAGATGCAATTCAATAAAAATACCAAGTGCCAAATGGTCGATTGTGTACAATAACAAAGCATCAATTAGGGACGGTTCGAATGACCAGAATTGCATTCCGGCAGACAGATTTACGTATTTTTATTTTAATTTACGTATTTGTTCGAATTCCTCGAACGGTTTCCGTGGCAACGATTGGAAAACAAACACGTTTGGAATTTAAAATTTATTAGCGCTGTATAATTTTCCATTTACAGTTTCAAATATTGGTCGAGGAAAACCTGTGGGTCAGTTGCAAATGTAGGGTGATTATATGCATAGGCGTATCCGGATTAAATGCTGAATACGGCGGACAGAGATTAAATTAAATTAAATAATTCGTAGTTGTTTTAAAATTATTTGAACAAGTTTTAACAGGGATTATTGCGGCCTAGTTTCTCAAATCCGTACAATGCAGAATGTATGTGGTAATATGAATTGTGGAGGAGGGAATTATTTATAATACACCACAATTTCATAATAATAGATAAGTAACGGATAATTCTAAATACCATCATATTAACTAAAAAAACGACTGTTTATGAAATGTTTAGTATATATTATGATTATTATTATAATAGGTACTATACAATCATAACAACAAAATAAAATCCCTTTAACACTTGTACCATACCATATATTTTCGTCAAATGCACTGAAAGTGCGAAATGAAGCATACTGAACATTGCTGCTTATGAATCGGACGCAGAAATTGATCTACACCAAAGGTTTTTTTGATAAAATGGGACCAAATGTAAAAAAAAAACATGGGTTTTGGGCTTATTTGAGAATGTATGAACCCGACGTGCTCGAATCTTGAGAAAGGTCTCAAAGCTAGGCCTGAACTTGGCTTCACATGCGCTTGTCAATAATATTTTAATTGCGACAATTCCTTATAATTAAAACTAACTGTTATTTTATGAACTCTTCGAACACGTTTTCAGTTGACAATGTTATGTTATCAAATTGATATCGAGTATGCCGCCATCCACTTAATTTTTAACCTCCAAATTTAATAACTGTAGGGAACATGAAGTAAGGTTTTCAAGAAAAAATAGTTAAAAATGTTCTACCCCGCGCAGTTGTCAAAATGTTCCTAATTTTTTAATTGCCTTTTTCACAAATATATTCTCATGTAAGGCAGCATTACTTCTTTTGTTAATTACAGCATATCAAAATCATTGATGCCAAATTTTCGTTTCAAAAGGGTGCTAATATGTCGAGGTTAAAAACACCTTATACTCTTACTTTGTAGATAGAACCTTTCTAATACGTTTTTTCAATATCTTGCCATGTTCTTATATCTTAAACACATTATTAAATAAATTATTTCATCTGATGATTTTATCTGGAAAAGTACAAACTACAAATTCTCAGATACGACCTGTATGCTGAGTGGTGGGGGGTCTTCATTATTATATCAAAAGCAACTAGATATTAAAAAAAACCTATTACTTAGGTCAAGAAATTAACAAAGAAAAAATGATAACAAAACATTATTACGTTTTCTACTGCAACTAGGTACTCTAGTTGGTTTATGAGGATTCTCAACCATTGACAAGAACACATTGTTTTAAATTTGATCGGTTTATTTGTTTGTTGTTGTTATTTTTCGATATCATTTTTTTCTTTGTTAGGTAATTGTTAGACCTAATTAATAAAGGTTTTTGTTAATTTCTAGATGGTTTTGATATAATACTGTAACAAGCGTAGTAACATTGAATAGGCAATGGAAGACTGTAACAAAAAATATCAAAATATACAGGGTCTATTTCAAATTAAAAAGTTTGAGGTTATCTCAGAAACTGTAAACGTTGCATCAACGATAATAACGCCAGTGACTTCACATGGTTGCAGAATACTTAATTCCAAAATTAAGTTAAATTCGGTCGAGCCGTTCCGGAGATTTTGTCGCTTTTATTTCAAAACCTTCAATAGTCTTTTTCTCGAAAATTTCCTTATGTAAGGCCATAAAAATATTACGCTGCCATTAAGACAATTAAAAGATCTGTCAAATTCATTAAAAAAAATTAGGGTTGTCGTTTTTAAAAAAATGTTGATGACGTCATCTGTTCAAAACTGAAGGTAATTATAAATCGAAATGTTCGAGGACTTTTTAAAATAGCAAACCGTTCTTGAGATTTTGTCATGTTTCCATACTTTACGCGCTCACTATATATACAGGTGTCCCACTTTTTCCTTCCATTTTTTTCCTTATAGTAAATGTCACACTCAGGGAAAGGTTTCATTTGACGTATTTATTTTCTTTATTCCTTAAAAAATTAAAGCCGTTTGCAATAATAGCAAACCGTATTTTAAGCAGCTCTAACTTCTTTAGGAATTAAGAAATCCACTTAAGGAATTAACAAATCCACAATAAGTCGACATGAAACTTTTTACTCAGTACAGTTACTTGTAGATAAACAAATGTCTGAAATGTTTCATATGTATTTTGTTTCTTCTTTCGTTTGCTTATATAATTTATTTTCAATATTTTGAATTTTTTTACAAAAAATTTTACAAATTTATCTACTTTTATTATTGTTATGGGAATTCCTAGAGTTCTTTTTTGTTTTCGCATTGTTTGATATGTATTTTATTGTTTATTTTTAAATATTTTGTTAATATTTCAAGCGGCTGTAACCTTTTAAGGATTTGAAAAACAATTAGGTCTACATGAACAGTTTTACTGACTGAAATTTACTTTCTAAAACTAATTTATGCGAAAAAAAAACAGGGACATTCTGTATATTACCTGTATTATATAATATATTATATAATATATTATATAATATATTATATAATATATTATATAATATATTATATAATATATTATATAATATATTATATTATATATTATATGGGGCGCTTCTTGAGAAACACTGTATTTAAGAAAAAGTGGAATATACTCTTTTTGTGCAGAATTGTATAAGGATTAATTTTTTACAACAAAAAAGCATTTGTAGAAAATTATCGTATCTCACCGGAAACCCGAGTTATTGTAAAAAAACTGTATTTAACTTTTTTTCAAGATGGCGGAAAATGCACATAGGAAATCTTGGTCGACAATTTGAAGTTAAGCTTTTCTAGGCCCTCCCCACGTCATATAAAAAATTTAGCCTTCTCGGTTCATTTGCATTTCTAACCCGTTTTTTTTTTCGACGTAATGACTGGACTATTATAAAGTATTGTAATCGTCCCGAAAAAAATGGGGTTTTAGCGGAAATATGTCCTTTTGGGTCACCTGAACATTTTTGAAGTTTGAAGTTTGATGACCAAACTTAGAGAAAAGCTTTTGTTCAAAAAGTTCCAAAGGAACTGGATGTTTACTCTTAGCATTTTTTAACGATTTTGCAAATGAGCCGCCATGTCTTCGTCAAAATAGTTAAATAATAAATTAATGTGGAGGAAATTCTGAATAATTTATGTCTGACATTTTTTTGCAAAATTACTAGTTTAGCTGCAGGAGCAAGTTCTATTTGATCGAGATCGGCCGTGTCTGCATTAATATAAAACTATGTAGTTAGCCAGGAATTGACAGCTATTTTCATTCTAATGACAGTAGGTCAGGTAGTGTCAAACGCTGATGTTTTGACAATACCTACTGTCGATAGTATCAATATATCTGTCAAATTCTGGCTAACTCGTTTCATTTCAATGCAGACACGATCGATCTCGATCAAATAGAATGTCATGCAGCTAAACTATTAACTTTATATATAGTATGATAAAGACATCTGCCTGGCCTCATCAGATTTTTTGTTAGTAGGTAGGTACTTATGGGCAATGTATACATAGTATTAAATTATTAAATGAAAATTTGCACAAAAGGAGGCACTTTGACGGAACATCATGAACATTGCAACCCAATCTATGTAATAGCAGTAGTAACTTCAGCACGACTTCCTCCATCAAAACCAGCCATAAGGTACCATTATTTACTCGGCCTGCTGTGGTAATGGCGGTCTAATAAAGTGGCACATTGTTTTCCATCGCAGAAAATTTTTACGATCTCGTCGGTTAAGAAATTGCAGCTTCGAATCTGGTCCCGTTAAGGGTGACGTCGTAAATCCACGGGACAAAGTTTTACAGCCTGCTTGTAAATGTCGGCTTTATAGGTCATTAGAATTAGCTTAAGAACTCGGAAACAGCGGCGAGAATGGCCAAATGTCTCCTACCTCGACCGGCGAATTACCCCCATAAAAACACTGCTAACTCCTCCGCCATCTTGTGTAATTGACTAAGCGGTCCCCTGAAATTATGATGTCAAATCTACATTACTTACTACGATAGGTTGCAAGTAAAATATAAATTTGCTGATAGATCTTCTGAAATGAACCAGAAAAGAATCCCCATTATTATCGTGTCGTTGTCCCGACTTATTCACGGTCTCTTTGACCGTGGTTTGCTTTTTGACCGATATCTTGGATCTTATTGATCGGTCAACAATGGAATTTGTAGATCTTTTAATTCTCTGGGATTTGAGAATGTATTGCGCAGGAACCCAAAGTGGTGGTAAGTGGAGGTCGGTCTCTAAATTAAGCTTGAAGCTCTTAAGCTCTTTTATGAGCAGTATTTCTAATTTTGATCGCATCTTTCTTCAACGTATTGATAGCGTTTCTTTGTTAAGATGCGCGGAACTTCTAAAACTCACTCTAACGTACACGTTCGCTGTTTTTTCGATTTTAACACACAATTTTAGCTTCTCTAAAAAATTAATCCTTATACAATTCTGCACAAAAAGAGTATATTCCACTTTTTCTTAAATACAGTGTTTCTCAAGAAGCGCCCCATATAATATATTATATAATATATTATATAATATATTATATAATATATTATATAATATATTATATTATATATTATATGGGGCGCTTCTTGAGAAACACTGTATTTAAGAAAAAGTGGAATATACTCTTTTTGTGCAGAATTGTATAAGGATTAATTTTTTAGAGAAGCTAAAATTGTGTGTTAAAATCGAAAAAACAGCGAACGTGTACGTTAGAGTGAGTTTTAGAAGTTCCGCGCATCTTAACAAAGAAACGCTATCAATACGTTGAAGAAAGATGCGATCAAAATTAGAAATACTGCTCATAAAAGAGCTTAAGAGCTTCAAGCTTAATTTAGAGACCGACCTCCACTTACCACCACTTTGGGTTCCTGCGCAATACATTCTCAAATCCCAGAGAATTAAAAGATCTACAAATTCCATTGTTGACCGATCAATAAGATCCAAGATATCGGTCAAAAAGCAAACCACGGTCAAAGAGACCGTGAATAAGTCGGGACAACGACACGATAATAATGGGGATTCTTTTCTGGTTCATTTCAGAAGATCTATCAGCAAATTTATATTTTACTTGCAACCTATCGTAGTAAGTAATGTAGATTTGACATCATAATTTCAGGGGACCGCTTAGTCAATTACACAAGATGGCGGAGGAGTTAGCAGTGTTTTTATGGGGGTAATTCGCCGGTCGAGGTAGGAGACATTTGGCCATTCTCGCCGCTGTTTCCGAGTTCTTAAGCTAATTCTAATGACCTATAAAGCCGACATTTACAAGCAGGCTGTAAAACTTTGTCCCGTGGATTTACGACGTCACCCTTAACGGGACCAGATTCGAAGCTGCAATTTCTTAACCGACGAGATCGTAAAAATTTTCTGCGATGGAAAACAATGTGCCACTTTATTAGACCGCCATTACCACAGCAGGCCGAGTAAATAATGGTACCTTATGGCTGGTTTTGATGGAGGAAGTCGTGCTGAAGTTACTACTGCTATTACATAGATTGGGTTGCAATGTTCATGATGTTCCGTCAAAGTGCCTCCTTTTGTGCAAATTTTCATTTAATAATTTAATACTATGTATACATTGCCCATAAGTACCTACCTACTAACAAAAAATCTGATGAGGCCAGGCAGATGTCTTTATCATACTATATATAAAGTTAATAGTTTAGCTGCATGACATTCTATTTGATCGAGATCGATCGTGTCTGCATTGAAATGAAACGAGTTAGCCAGAATTTGACAGATATATTGATACTATCGACAGTAGGTATTGTCAAAACATCAGCGTTTGACACTACCTGACCTACTGTCATTAGAATGAAAATAGCTGTCAATTCCTGGCTAACTACATAGTTTTATATTAATGCAGACACGGCCGATCTCGATCAAATAGAACTTGCTCCTGCAGCTAAACTAGTAATTTTGCAAAAAAATGTCAGACATAAATTATTCAGAATTTCCTCCACATTAATTTATTATTTAACTATTTTGACGAAGACATGGCGGCTCATTTGCAAAATCGTTAAAAAATGCTAAGAGTAAACATCCAGTTCCTTTGGAACTTTTTGAACAAAAGCTTTTCTCTAAGTTTGGTCATCAAACTTCAAACTTCAAAAATGTTCAGGTGACCCAAAAGGACATATTTCCGCTAAAACCCCATTTTTTTCGGGACGATTACAATACTTTATAATAGTCCAGTCATTACGTCGAAAAAAAAAACGGGTTAGAAATGCAAATGAACCGAGAAGGCTAAATTTTTTATATGACGTGGGGAGGGCCTAGAAAAGCTTAACTTCAAATTGTCGACCAAGATTTCCTATGTGCATTTTCCGCCATCTTGAAAAAAAGTTAAATACAGTTTTTTTACAATAACTCGGGTTTCCGGTGAGATACGATAATTTTCTACAAATGCTTTTTTGTTGCTTTTTTGACGCTCTACAATTTAGATCCTATACATTTTTTACCTATTGGTCCTGGTTATTGAGATATCGATCGTATAAGTATGGAGGTGACATTCTGATAAACGAAAAACAAGGACGTCATTGTGTAGTTTGTTTTCGGAACACTGGCTTTAAAATACTTTCGGACAAATGGTATGAAGAAAAAGAAAGGGACTCTCGTGAAGAAAGGCTAAGAGTTATTCGCGAAGCTGCTACAATAATCCGCGAGGACATTCGAGGTGTCGTTTACGACAAAAATAATTATCCCGCATCGGATGCATTCGTAAGAGATGTCGAAGCCGCTGTTCCTGAATCTTTGCAAGTTTTTCTTGCCACCACCATCACAAAAGATAAACGCGGTGCATTGGAGCAGTGGAAAAATGTACAACGATAGCTCACTCCATAATAACATGCAACAACATCACCAGAGTCGACATTCTATTCAACGACGACGATGATGATGATGTTTCGACCATACCAGCATCATTTCCTGCGGTTCGAAAGTCTCCACAACTCAAACAGTTAACCGAGAAAGAACTTCTTCAGCCAGGACCATCAAAACGACGAAAAAGGGGCCCTTAATTATTATTTTTGGCTACACAAAAAATTATTTGTTCAATAAATTTCACGTGTTTGTTTCATAATTTGTCTGGTTTATTTATTTATTTTGTATCCCAATAATTCCCCGAATAACCTTTCATCCGTTTTGACGTGTGCATACAACCGTGCGAGCGGCTAAATCGAAACTGGGCACGGACTTACCGAATTTGCAGCGCGCTAGAGATCGTAATTTTGGTCGACGGGAAAAATAAAAAAACGGTATTGTAGGTCTGAACATGCTCTAAAAGTTTCCTAATAGACATTTTTTTATATCTATCGCGAAAAAAGAGAAAATTGCTAAAACAAATTTCACTACCTTAAATTTTGACTTTTTCTGTCGATATATCAATAACGATGAAAGATAGGTAAAAAATGAGACCTTAATTGTAGAGCGTAAAAAAAGAATTTATTCAAAATTATCGTATCTCTACGGAGAACCGAGTTATTGTAAAAAAAAACTGAATTTGACCCTTTTTTCAAGATGGCGTAAAATGCACATAGGAAATCTTGGTCGACAATTTGAAGTTAAGCTTTCCTAGACCCCCCACGTCATATCAAAAATTTAGCCTTCTCGGTTCAAATGCATTTCCAAATGTATATAAAGACTGGACTATAATACTACCTTCTACTTTTTATAATACTACGTAATAATATAAAGTAAAAATACCAAAAGGTCAATAAAAATTAAATGGAATTTCAACTTTACTGAATTTGTAACTGAACCCGTATTCATGGATGGTAAAGAAACAAGAAACAAAACATGTTTCTGTAAATGATTTTTCCTCGAAATGTCAGAGACTGGAAATAACAAGTGTAAATGTACAACATAAGCATGATTAATGGTTAATTTCCATCCAACTCAAAATACATTTGGAACCCATAATTTGATGATGGACGGAAAGAAAAAACAGGTCCAGTAAAAACCAAAAGGGTTTCGACCAAAAGGAAATTGACAATTCGCAAAACTAGATAACTCTGCGAACTATGGATTTTACGAATGAAATCAACTTTCAATAATGAAGTTTACAAACCTCTTGAGTTTTACCTCAACTCGCGCTCACACCACTAAAGAAATGACGCCAGTAGGTACTCATGAATAATTGAGATGAAATAAACGTCTACAACTTTTACTAACATTTGACTTAAGTCAAACCAAGTTTTAAGTTTACTTTGAGATGATTTTGCTTCTACTCCGATAGAAAATGTTGTTTAATTCAAATAAATATGCAATGACGGCAAGAAATCTGTTGTTTTAATAGAGATGTGCGGATAAAAATGCATTTGTTTGGAATATTTGGTAGAAAGAACATTTATTTGTGTAAAGCAATTTATGTTAGTAGGTAATGGGTTCCTTGGGACGACCTCATTTGACCCCGAATACCGTTTAAGAAACGGTAACGGTAACTGCGACAACCACTTAAGGGCCGTAAACAACCACTTAGGAACCGTTAACAACCGCTTGAGAACCGTTAACAAACGCTTAAATGGTTGTTACCGGTTCCTAAGTGGTTGTTTACGGTTCCTAAGTGGTTGTTTACGGCCCTTAAGTGGTTGTCGCAGTTACCGTTACCGTTTCTTAAACGGTAGTCGGGGTCAAATGAGGTCGTCCCAAGGATCCCATTACCTACTTATGTTTTCTGTTAAAATTTACAATTTGTATACATATATAAGGCGAAATTGTTCGTTGAGTTAAAATGCAATATTTTAAGGTTGCAATAAATGGTTCAATGATTAACTAAAATTATTAATTGACTGAATGGACTAGGGTGGACTTTTTATTGACAAGAACTTTTCGGAGGGTACAGTAGTGTAAAATCTCCACGTGTCCCGTCTTTTGGGATTTCGCACATCCTCGACCTGTGGTTAGTCTTTCCAGACAACGCGGGGACTATGTCGGCCGTATTACCAGTACATACAGTCAAGGCTAGGGTAGATGCAAAGTATACTGTACGCTCAGTCGGAATCAGCACTTGAACTTGCGTGCACTGTGCTCTATTGGCCTCGTGCCAGTACTGAGTGGGCGACTGAGAAACGATTTAGATGCCCGTGGACGAATATGTATCCCGTAAAAACTTTTCTGGGTTACCGCTGCACGCAAATGCGCTGTGATCGACATTCTTACTTCTTATTAAATTTCTTCAATGCAACGAAAGAAAACCCGGCTTAATTCCACTACAAACCACAACAAACGCACTACTTGCGTTTACCAATTTATGTACAACAATAAGTTTAGTAACTTTAATATCTGTGTAGAATATTGGATCACGTTTTTGACATTTTGACTCAAATATTTCAAAAAACCCACATGTTATAATATAGGTTCCGATTCGTATTCATCCTAAATAAATCTACCGAAAACAAATGTGCTATCATCAAATTCAAGTTTCCCAGAGTAACAAAACTTCACTAAATTTAAACATTTTGCAGGATAATTTTCTTATGGTATTCTGTCTTATGAGACTGTAGGCTTATAAAACGTGTTTGCTTTCATGAAGACGATTAAGTCATATAACACAATCAATAAAAAAAATTGGAGTTACCATTTAGCAAAATGTCGATGACGTCATAAGAAAAAAAGTGATGGGTAAAACTAAATTTGATACGAAAGCGGAATGAATTTTAATCAATATGTCCATTATTATATTATACGTGCACTGTATAGGGCAGGTATTGTATCAGATTTCAAACTTCAGCTCTAACCTTACAAATCGGCAGATTACAATCCGTAATATGGACAATCGATTACAGTGGCGTGAAAAGTATTCCTTTATGGGGAAACATACACCTGTAGGATTTTTTTGAGGCTGATATTTAGAAAAATATTAATAGGAAAATAATTGATTACTTAACAATAAGAATGGTCATGTCAATGCCCAACTAATATATAAATCTTTATCTTCTTAGCACTTGGTTTGATAACTTAGTCCTGAAGATGCATCTTGCAACAGAGCGCGAAACGTTGACTGCTCCAAAGTCCTCAACGCGGTTTACACCCGGAAATCAATATATCATTGACTCAGACCGCGGAAGTCTACAATCTAGATATAATATATAAAATATAATCAATGCCCAACTAATGTAAAATAGTGTTTATTTATTTATTAAGCATGATAGCGACATACAAAAAAATCCTGTGACAACAACTGTAAAATAATTCAGCAAATCGGTCTAGAAGTCTGAAGTATCATTAAGATGTACATGTAATATTATAATATACATCCCATATCCAACTAATATTTAATATTTAAATTTTCAGGGTAACATCTTTTCAACATTCACACACAGTAAAAATTTAAAACTCGGATTATTTTTCCTTGACAAGGTATCGTACAATGTACAGGGCAAAACTATTGTCGACGGTCGTTGATTTTAGCAACTGTGTTTACCCTCTACATAGAGGCTTCACTTCAAAGATATTCAGAAATGCGTCATTAAAATATTATTCCAGCGTCGATAATCCGAACTAATTGGGACTGAAGGTGGTTCGGATTATCAAATTGTTCGGATTATCAAATATTGCAGCTAAATACTAGAAACTACGAGTATTGGATAGAAGTTTAAACTTAATAAAACCAGCACCATTCGATTCCGCTCTTCTTAAACTATAAGATTGGCAAAAACTCAAAATCGAAGGATATCAAAGAGATATCGAAGGGATATCGAAGATAGAGATATCTACTGTAATAGACTTTTTTTTTGTTTTTAGCAGCGGAATCACAATATCATTTGACCGTTGACTTGTAATATTCTTTCACGAAATTTCACACAACAAGAAGTTCATCTAAAAATCACTTTTAAACTTAACAAAAAAAAAGGTCAACCAAACTGCACCCAGGAGTATATTTAACGCGATACGGCAACAAGTAGTGTCGGGAGACCGGATAGGTCGGGCTTCCGGTGGGACGCAGTGGCGTACGTCACGTCGTCATAAATCACGGCGCGCTCGTCGATTCTATTCGAATTCCACTTCGAAATCGATCGGGTTGGAGAGGGGGGAGAAACGCAAGCCTCTCTGGGAACAGATTGTCGGTCATAAATTCTATTATGCCGACTGTTAAAAAATGGGAGTAATTCATATTTCCGGTTCGACCCCCACCAGTCCCCGTTCCAGCATTCTCGGGGGTTTCCCGGACACTTGATAAATCAATTTCCAGCGAGGGCGGAAGTGCTTAAGGTGCCTTAGGAAAGCTTTAGATGATTCATTCAGGGTGCATAAGTTGCCAGATGGGATTACTTTGATAATGTAGCCTGGCAGTGATTAGTATATGAAAATCGGATGATTCAGATTACTGGAATTGATGTGTAGTCATTATTTTTAGATGTAATTAATTAGATGTAAGTTTCAATGGTACGTTTGAAACAAACGATATCGACGAATTCAAAGTGGCAAACCAAACGGCAGTAAGAGGTAAAAGGAGAAATATCTATGTGTGCAAAACTCAAAATGGTCGATTCAGCCACTTTATGTTATTTTTTGGGCCTTTTTTAATCGAAATATTGTGACGTGATGCAATTCTTTAAGCATGCCAATGGAATTGAATATTAATAGTTATTTAACCAACAAGTATATTAAAAAGAGCGATTAATGCTCGAGACTGTTTAACGCTCGAGCGCAGTGAGAGCGTTAATTGTCGAGATCATTAACCGCTGTTTAATATTCGAGTTGGTTACAAAATTTTTTCGTCGATCGTATTCTTCTAGCGTCGTCTACATAGATTTTTCTTCGCCAATGTCCTTTTAGGTTATATGACAATTTATGTAATTTGACACTGACAGTTCTAGAGGCGGTATGTTTTGATTGGAAGGTTTCATTTCACATATGTTTGATTGGCCAATGAAACGACGTCTTTAGGTCGTGTGATTGGCTATAACAAATCATGCATTAAAAGAAATCGTGCATTAATAGAGTTGTTTAATAAACGATTTCCTATTCACTAAACTGACTCATAAATAAACGATCGACGGAAAATGTATATTAATCTTAATATTTGTAATACATATAGGGTCATATAAATGATTGTAGTCGAAGTAGGCCATGATATCAAAAGTAAAGATATCTGGTTGCCGCTCTATTTGAATGGAATACCATTGTTCTACGGGCAAAAGTTAAAGTGGTTCCATAACCTACTTCAAGTTTGACAGTTGTTTGTGTATAGTGGCAAAAATGTATTATGGGCATGGGCTACAATAATTTATAATGTCCCTTTATAAAACCTTTCTTGTATAAAGGAAGCCACAAGGACGTATTACTGGTATCATTATAGATGGCGCTGGTGTCGTGAAAACGAGGGCAATTTCATTTTTTAATTTGGAATGATCTATATTTCCGTATATACTGTGAGACGTGACACTATTCCTTACCGTTTTTGAGTTTTTGTTTATTTGTCTAAGAACAGCATCTTAAGAACCAACTTATTTCTGAACTACTACAAATTTGCTTGAAATAATTTTTTATTTAATTCTATTTAGAATGGATGGTTCTTGAGATACCAAAAAGTAAGTTATTAGACAAATATGTTTAGAACCTAATTTTAATTTGGTATATCGGTCACTTTTACTCAATTCTATTGCGGCATTTCTTGGGCAATTTGTCAACTAATAAGGAATGTTTTCAACAATAATTCACTATTCAACAATATTCACCATTCAAATAAACGAGATATACACGTAGTTCACAAAAAAAAACGGACAACCTGTATACCAGGTGACCTAATCATCAAAGTAGCATACAACTCAAAGTCACTGGGCTACTCGAAGGAAGTATCCTTAAACGTCATTTTCACGCAACGATTATCAGCAAAATATCAAGAATTTGGTGTCGTTGTGTCGGAAAAATGTTTTTCCTCGAATAATCAGGTTACTTCCTTCGAGTAGTCCAGTGACTTTGAGTTGTATGCGACTTTGATGATTAGGTCAATATTTTTTTCGATTTCCTTGCTTCTAGCAACATTTGTACGCTACGAATTTCAACAAAATTTTAAGTATTTGGTATCATTGTAATTGGAAAGATGTTTTTTATCGAATAATCACGGTGTGGCCATTTGGTCCCGACAAAAAAATGACTCAGGCCAAAAATCAATTAAATCACGCTAGAGGGCGCCAGTAATGTAATGTCGGCCAAAATCGATTTAGTTACCCTGATTATTCGAGGAAAAATATTTTTCCGACACAACGACACCAAATACTTGATATTTTGCTGATAATCGTAGCGTGAAAATGACGTTTAAGGGTACTTCCTTTGAGTAGTCCATTGAGTGACTTTGACTTGTACGCTGACTTTGATCATTAGGTCAATATTTTTTCGATTTCCTTGCTTCTAACAACATTTGTACGCTACGAATTTCAACAAAATATCAAGTATTTGGTATAGTTGTAACCGGAAAGATGTTTTCTATCGAATAATCACGGTGTGGCCATTGGGTATCCGTGAAAAAATGACTCATTGGCCAAAAATCAATTAAATCACGCTAGAGGGCGCCAGTAATGCAATGTCGTCCAAAATCGATTTAGTTAGTGTTTATTTCACATTTTTCGATCATTTTCACCAATTCCTAGCAACCTAGATTAATACACAACAAAGGAAAGATGTTTTCTATCGAATAATCACGGTGTGGCCATTGGGTATCCGTGAAAAAATGACTCATTGGCCAAAAATCAATTAAATCACGCTAGAGGGCGCCAGTAATGCAATGTCGTCCAAAATCGATTTAGTTAGTGTTTATTTCACATTTTCTCCTAGCAACCTAGATTAATACACAACAAAGTTATTTTTGCGTTGCCTTGGTGATAAAAATTGACGATCGATATGTTTTTGTGTTCAGAATGTCATACTGATTGAAAATATCATACAAAGAATATAGGGTGCCATTTCATCAAATTTTAATGATGACGTAATTTCCGGAAAAGTCATATTAGCCTCAACAGTATCCCAAAGAATGGCATTTTTTGTCTATTAACACTTTCCCTAATTTCATTCGTCCAGCTTTATAAACAAAAAAAGTAAACGGGAGTACCTATAGCGTGGGTCACCAGCTATAGTATACTTTGCCAAATGATCTATTTTATTGATGACTTCTTTTTGTTCAAGAATGAAGTTAGATTATAAAATGAATTAATAATATCAATCACGTCAGCAACAAAATGCATTTTCCGCGCTGCTCCGTGTTTTAATAAGGAAATAGGTAACAATCAGTAAACCTGCAAGAAAAATTTAAATTGTTGAAAAAATTACCATATTTTTTGTCATCGTGTACCTACCTTCCCAGATAATCAAATGCTAGATTAAAAGATCTTGTATAAGGGTCAAAACAGCACCGGTTTAATAGAACATGCATTACACCAACTCACTGACTTGTTTCATAAATTTAAAGTCTAGGATTTTATTTCAGCCTACCGACAGAATTCTTTTAAGTCCTTTTATTTAGTTTTATTTTTTTGGCGTTAGTGAGTGTGTAGTCCTAAACCCACTAAATGAAATCTCAAAAAATAACGAAACCTACCAGAATTTTCTTAAGTAAGCTGAAATAAAAACTTGAACACTGAGGTAGCAAGGTAGCAAGACCAATTACAAGGTGTGGTGGTATTACATCACTGTCAACTGGGGCCAAAATTGCTACAAGCCCGTTTAAAAAGCCTGCCCTATACCACTTCCCATTGTAGTCACGAGAAAAATACTTCATAGCTTTAAAGTTCTAGGTTAAAGCTGTATACTTATAGATTCTATCAAGTAGTATTATTTTTTTGGAGAGCACTAAAAATTGCCGACAAATGATCCTTGACATGTTGGGCACATTTTTTTCTAAAATGATGTAATGATGTTGTTTGACTTGATTAGGTAAGTATCTAGAACTTACATTACTTAACTGATAAATGTTAATTGTAGAGCTGTGCCACCAACGTTTGCCAACCAATCGTTGCCATCATTTTGATGGGAGATTTCAAAAGAAATCTACTACTGAATATGTATGTATGTGATATAACAATTAATTAATTAATTATTATTATTATTATATAATATTATTATGTATTAACCTTTTACAGAAAACTAAAATAATGACTCAGATGACATTCTCGTAATACGTACAACAGTATGTATCGTCACGCAATATATTCTGAATTTAGTTAGGAAGGTTAAGGGCCCATGTGGGATATTGTATACTCACGTCAAGTAAGTGCATCAAGGAGGCCCTGGATACTGCCTGCGGCCTAGTCATGTCCGTCAGGACCTGACATAGTTCGGCACTCAGCCGAGAGGTGGCGGCGTGGCTTGTGAGTGTAGCCCGTTTCAGTGTTTCCCCCAAGGCGTATATCCACATCTGCAAAATGAAAACAATCACGTGATGTATCCGGTTATACCTTGGCAAATATTATCTTTTTAAATGCACTGAGCCAAATATAGCTTCATGCTTTCAATAAGAACCACACATTTTACTGTAATATAAAATTTATAAATACATAAATACATAATGTACATTTTCTAGAGGTAAAATTTTTCCTCTGTAGGATTTATGTAGTATTGTATACTATGTACAGGGTGTCTCAACAGTGCGATCTCGGAAGATTGTGCCTCTGCTAATGAAGATATTTTAAAACTGATTTCACTCATATATACAGAACGCCGAGGCGCACATTTTAAAATTATTAGCGTGTCTACAGGGTGTTCCATAACACTACCCTACTACTATATAGGTAGTACCAACCCAAACTTATGTTTTTTACTTTATCATACGCAGTATGTAAAGTATTGTAATCGTGCCAAAAAAAAATTTGGAGATTTTAGCGGAAATATGTCTTTTTGGGTCCCCTGAACATTTTTGACCAAGGTACAAAAAAATGTCTGTGTGTGTGTGTATGTGTGTGTGTACCCGTTTTTGTGGCGACGATTCCGGAGAAACTACCAAAGGTATCCGGACAAAACTTCATATTTAGAAGTTTCATAACCAAACTTAGAGCTGAAAAGCATTCTGTTGAAAAGGGTCCAAAGGAACTGGTGGTTTACTCTTAGCATTTTTCGAAGATTTTGTAAATGAGCCGCTATTTGTGTAATGTCGTCAAAATAGTTAAATAATAAACTAAAGGAGAGGAAATTTTCTATAATTTATGTATATGACATTTTTTGGTAGAATTTATAGTTTAGCTGCATGAGCAAATTCTATTTCATCGAGATCGGTCGTACTGCTTTAAAACTAGTAGCCAGGATATGTCAGATCTTTTGATTCTAATGACAGTAGCTAGTGTCAAACGCTAATCTTTTGAAAATACTACTGTCAATGTAGGCTGCGTTCGGATATTGAACACCGTTACACTTTTTACACCCACTAACACGTAAGTGTCATTTGGGCGGCGTACCCGGTGTCAACGGAGTACAATATCCGAACGCAGCTTTAATCGAGATATCTGTCTAGTTCTACTAGTTTTATTTTAATGCAGACATAGCCGATCTCGATCAAACAGAATCTCATGCAGCTAAACTATTAATTTTATATATAGTATGATAAAGTCATGTGCCTGGCCACATCAGATTTTTTTTAAAATGGAACCACTTATATTTCGGCACAATTTTGGATTCATCGCAAAATTTTACGACATCAAAAAATAACATTACTTAATCTGGCTAATAGAACGCTTCTTACTTAATAATAATATAAGCGGGCGCAATAAAATTAAAAACAGGTATTGAGATATACAATTTTTCTTAGACTGCTGTTTTTCCATAAAAATGCCAATAAATCAAAAAGTATAAAGTTTAGGGTAGGTAATGTTATATTTCGTTGTGAAATTTCGCGAGGAATTCAAAATTGTGCCGAAATATAGGTTGTTTCATTAAAAAAACATAATTTTGGGTTGGTAATACCTTATGGAACACCTTGTACACACGCTAATAATTTTAAAATGTGCGCCTCGACGGTCTGTATATATGAGTGAAATCAGTTTTAAAATATCTTCATTAGCAGAGGCACAATCTTCCGAGATCGCACTGTTGAGACATCCTGTATATTGCAGAGGCAACATTAAAGAGTTACTTCCAGGTGAATTCGTTTTATTCATCATGTAGGCTATCATCAGAAGTGGGATTGTTCACAGCGTCCAGCGGAAGTGTTCATATAAACCTCTATAAGGAAAACAATTTTGGCCCAGCCACGCTACCGCTGCGCTGTTGCCAGGATTGTTGCCAGCAGTACTTGAGCAGGAAGTTTCTAACGATGAGGCAAAATTGTCTGCGCAAAATGTAAGCAGTTTAGATGAATTATACTTTAATCGTTCTCACTTAACTATTAACTGTTGCCATCGGTATTAGATGAATTTTAGGGTGATTTTTTGCTCTTGATTTCGAATTTCTCATCAGTTTTATTAGACTGGTACTCATTATAGTTGAGATAAATGTTTTTCAGCATGTTAAGATAGAAGTATAGAAGTATACTAAAATAAAAATCTTATTAACTCTGAAAAAGGTCACATTATCAACTAAAGAAGCGAATGATAATTAATGAAGGTGAGGATAATTTTTTGGAAAAAACACCCCCGCCTGGATTTGACCCAGGAACCCTCCGATTTCCGGTTGACAGCTCTCCCAGTTGAGCTACAGACGCAGTGGAAATTTATCCATCGCCAATAGGTGTCACGACGGGTTTGTTAATTCGAAACTCAGATTGCAAATCTTGATTTGACAATAAAACCTATAAATTTCTACTGCCTCTGTAGCTCAACTGGGAGAGCTCCCAATAACCACAGATTAATGGGACTTTTCTTTCATTTCGTCGTTACACTGCTTCAAAGTTCCTTGTCGACAAAGATTTTTTTAAAACGTATCCGTTACTGAACTGATTTTGTTCATTAGTTTCAATTTTGAACAATACATTATCTTTAACACACCTTTTGCTAAAATATTAGGTCTTGTAAAAACCACTTTTATGTTGATAAATCTGTACACGGCACGTGTTAAATTCCAAGGGACACGCCAATTGCATACTGACCAATTAACAAAGACCGCTTCTCAAATGTCGAACTGCGATAAACGCGACATTTGCATAACCTCACTCTTTTCACGGAATTATTAGAAATAGCAAAATTCTAAGGGTCCTGAAGATGCCTGTAAAATTTAACCTTTCCGATTGGGCTTAAATTACCGGATGAACCAAATTTACTTTAATGTTTATATTTGTCGGAATAATGTACCACAACTGTCTGATTTAGGATCACTGTGTGAATTAGGTTCACTGAGGTGTCCGCTTTCTGATCACAATATACGCCTAGTGTAAGAATTAGAGGCAATTGTTAAACTTATAAAATATAATATATAAATTACATAACTATTATCACTTATCTTTAAAAATGAATAGCCAGATATCTTTAGAAGGAAATATTTGTTTAAAAAAAGTTGACATAGTCATTAGCACCACATAAATATAAATTCTACAGTTACATATGTAACAAAAATTCCGTAACTTGTCTGAATTTGGGGCGTTTACCTTATATTCGTTTCAAGAATATTTCATTTATTATTATTGTGACTTTTTATTTATGACATTTTTTACAAATCTGGTATAATCAGTACAAGTATATTACGTTATTTTAAGTATTTGTCACCAGAATTTGTAAAAACGGAAATGACTTGTACTAATCGAGTTTATTGTACGTAACCTAAAATTCGTCACTTTGGTATCACTGTAAAATAATTATAAAGAAGTTTGCCATTTATTTCAAACTTTCTGGAATGAGTTGTAGACAAAAAATACATCTTCAGTGTTTTAATTCAATATTAAAAGAGCGACATAGACATCTTAGTCTTATTGTTTTGTAGAGGAATGTAAAGTATAATTTTAGTTAGGTAGTAAATTCAAATTACTCAAATAAAAAATACTTTTTAAATAATGGAAAACACGCTTTTCATTCTACTAAATTAGGCTTACTTAGGCTTACCAATTATCTATTCCATCAAGAAACGACACACACTCTATTGACACCAAAAGCACCCACAACAATACTAAGATCTACCTATGCGATGCATACGAAAACAGCAAACTGTTTGCATCGCGGTACCATTCCACAATTAATACATGATAGCAGATTCCAGCATCTTTTTTCAACACGCAGTGCATGTAACAGGCAACGCCGCCGTCCGGATTTCAGCTGCACGATTCGTGAGTGCCGGTGACCGGGAATCGTATTGTTAAATACGGTCCAGTGGGCACATTCAACCAGCAACAAAGGTATTGACCAAATGTGCTACAAAAGAGATAAATTATTGTGTATTCCAGCTACTGGACGTTGCTAATTTTGCAAACTCCGCCGTTACGCATAAGGCTATGCCTAAAATAAGTTTGTTCTAGAATGTAGGTATTCTAGACTGAGAAAACAACCATTGATACACATTTTTGTTGATCATATAACTAAAAAATCTTAAAAAACGGAAATTTTAATATTTTTGATTACACCTAATAAGTTTCTTTCTTTAGTAGGTACTTAATAAAATACAAGAATGGTCTTGAACTCCTATTTAATATGGATATCCTCGAATGTTTTGTTCTCTTTTAATTATTTATATTAGTCTAAAATTCTTTAACAATCAACCTCAGTTGTTAGTAGTTTTATATAAAAAAATACATTTTCAAATTAAGACATCGAGACAAGAAAAATTGAAGAGTTTTGTTTGTCAGTTGTCAGACTTAATTATTAATAATTCTGTAGTAGTTAAATTTATATTTAACAAAGTAATATTTTGATATTTATTCACTTTAATGAATTTCAAACCATAATTATCAAATAAAAAGCGAAAATCAAACCTGCTGAGGACAATCCTCGCAAAACAGGATGTGTGGCAACCCTAGTAATTTGATGTTTATAGTATGTTGTCATCAAAATATTTCGATAAGCGTGAATCCACAAAAAGTTGAAACAAACGTAAATTAAATAAAGATTTACTTATATTAAAATTGTTATTTTACAGCTGTTATATTACAGACCTTTTGAATTGTTTCAAGGTTTTATTTATGCGTATTTTTGCATTCGTTGCGTTTTTTGCATTTATTTATTCAAAAACTAGTAACAAATCACAATTTACGTTTTCAGATCCGACTTTAATTTGAATTTAATTTAATTTAAGAGTTGGATTTCTTGTAGGATTTTATTAATTGTTAACCAGGTCATTGAATCATTGTATTTTTTACTAAGTAAGTAATTGGAAATCTGTGAAATGTTCTGATACCTACACTCAAAAGTTTATGGATTATTCCTTTATTAAGGCTCCCGTCTCAATTCAAATAGCCACCTGTAGCGAACTGTAGCGAACTTCTCTCCAAAACTTCGAAATAAAAAAATCACCAGATTTATTTCGTAGTTATTACATTTGACGTATGGTATAACCTTAAGAAATAAATGTATTGCTTTCTATTTGTACACATATTGAAACTGGACTGTGTTAGTAGTGATATAATACTTACACAGTCGTCACTATTGTAAACATGTTAGCCAACTCACTACAAACACGCACTACAATACTCCATAGTGCAAGTCTAGCGAAGTTCAGACGAAAATAACTTGTGCTCTTATAGTTATCATTTAATTATATTTTATAATGTATTACAGCAGACAATAAACAGACGCAACTGCCATCGGAAAGCATTTCTGTATTTGTAGTCCACACCAAAATTTGCATAAATAATTTTCATAAATATTGTAATTTAATTTCCGATGGCAGTTGCATATGGACCTTCAGAATCGAATGGTAACGAGCATTTCACGATTGGCGCAACAATTATGACGTGGGTTATTTTCGCGTATTGGGGGTCGGAGAGGGGAGCCTTAAGCTAACAACAAAAATTGTAATACAAAGTTAATTCATAAGTTTTAGTACGTAAAAAATATGACGGTCAATGAGGTCAACAAAAAAGACAAAAATGGTAATACATATAAAGTTAATTCATTTTAGTTAATTTTGACAGCAGGTCGCGACTGCTAAATAACCGTTTTTAAATTATGAACAAAAAAAAACTGTAATTATTTCTCAGCTAACGTAACATTCTGAAAAGATGGCACTTAAAAAAGAAGTTTTGACCAACTAAGAAGGACCCTACTGTATATCTTCTACAGAAATGCCGAAATGCAAAAACATAGGTAACAGATTCCAAACGCTAGAGAACATAGTAATAGTGAATTATTAGTAGAGATCATAGTAGTAGTGAATTATTTCTACAAAGAAAAAAAATTGTTTACCTTTTCTATTTCTGTATCCGAACATTGCTTTCCTGGTTTGTATTCTGGAGATAAATAACCAGTTAGATGAACAGGAGGTGCGCCAAAGGTAAAGGAACTTGGCTGAAACTTGACGCGCCCTCTCGCAGAAAGTAGAAGGGTCGATGGTGTGACAAATGGCACTGTAGTACCGCTTGAAGCGCCATCTGAAAACAAAACATAAAGTATGTATTATTATTGTGTTATATTTTTATAGATGTTAAGATGTATATATAAGACGCATCTTTAGAAATCCTTCATATAGCGTCATTAATAATAATCACAGGTCTTCCATATCCTGATTTTTCTCTTTGACATGTTATCATTTATCTTGATCATGATAAAATGTCTCTTCATGTCTCTTCAGAAGTCAAACGTAACATGATTTATTTGCAAGGCGCAAATCCGGCGTAATTTGAAATCTTAAGGGGTGTTCGTTAGAGCCCGCACCCTTACGACTAAAGGTGGTACTAATGGAAGCAAAGCCTACTTGCCGGGCCCGTGAGAATTACGAAAACACCGGGTGCCGTCATCAATTACCTTGGACAAACTAAATTTGCGATCTTGCCTCGCCGCTCCCTAGCTTGTCCAAGTTTGAATTAGTGAAATTCTACTACTACTATAACTTGGACCCTTGCCAGAACGAGTGGGCAAAGTTCTATAAACTTGGTGAAATCATCGAATAAGTGAAACTGAAAGCACAGTGTGTACTTGCAACTGATAGGACTTGTGATCTGATTCGAAACATAGTTAATTATACGCACTAAAAATTGTACACAATGAAAATAGGATTACAGGAAGATAATAATATGAAAAATAACATAAACCGAACAAAACAAAGTTAAAAAATATACTAAACACACTTTTGCTGCCCTGCTCATTGCTCTTGTACAAAGAGAAAATATTGTTCGATTTAATCGTTCACAATTTATAGTATAACACTGTTTTCGGTGTTACAATTAGCAAATTATAACACTCTGTTTAGTAACTTTGTAAAATTGGTGCCATTGATGTTAAACGTCAAAAGTTAAAAGTCACATATAACCACAGATTTTTTGTGGAAATTACAAGGAGAGTGTTACTGGGGCATTTGGGCATTATCTTCGTCCTCAATATTTATTATATTATTTTATTATATTTTATTATACAGTGTGTCTCACGGGACGTTGGTTTATATGGGTACTTTTGTTATTATTAGAGATAGAAAGTCGGTTAAATGGCCAAAGTAGTGCATATTTATGTGCTCTATCATAATTTGTTCAGAAAACAGTTGAATTCCAAACGGTTCCCAAGCTATTGTGAAAAAACCAAGAAATGTCATTTTTTTAATTATGGTCATAACTTCTTTATTTGTGATCCAATCAAAAAACCGCTTTGACATTATAAAGGCACTTTTTTGTCTACAATTTGAGTATGTCAGTTTAAAATTTTTTTCGCCAATGAATTCGTCAGAAACAAACGGAACTTTTGTTTTTCTTATGGACGCCATACATGCCCTGTTTTTAATACAATAAGATAATAATAGAATTGACTGAAAATTGTACACTTCGAGAACTGCTGAAAATCGCATGGTGCCATGGAAGAGATTTTGTGAAACAATGTGATATCTACCCATCTGTACCCATCTGTTGAACAAAAATGGTGAAAACCCAGAATTTTATAAAAAAGAATGTTATGGTCCGATGAAACATATTTTCTAACTGAGGTATTTTCAACTGAAAGAAGACGCACAACTGGGTACTGGGCCTGCGAAAATCAGCTCCTTTTTGTACCGCGCCATAATCAGATGCGGTTTGGTTTTAATGTATCGTGCGGTATAGTGGCCAACTGATTAATCGGACCAATTTTTTATAACACAAATTTAACTTAGGAGAGGTATCGGCAATATTGCTCTCTCAGGACGTGGAAGAAAGAATGGACGATATACCGTTGGTCTTACGCTAAGGTATGTGGTTCCAACAAGACGAAGCACCTACACATAATGCCCGAATTGTGAGGAACTATTTAGATATAAGACATAAGCGGAGAGGAATTGCTACCTATTCATGAACACCAAGATTGCCGGTTCTTACCCCTTGTGATTTTTAGTGACTTAAAAATAGGGTGTATGGTATTTATAATTTTGGAAACGTTGGGGAATTACGCGACACACGTCATCGCCGCTTTCAATTCGATTGACAGAAGAAACCTCGGTAAGGTCACGGTATTACGGAATGCTATGAAAAATGCCTACACGAAAATGGCGAGATTTGAAAACATTATTTAGTTTATTAAAATGTTGTTAGTTTCTTTATTGGCGAAAAGAATTTTAAACTGACATAATCAAATTGTAGACAAAAAAGTGCCTCTATAATGTCAAAACGCTTTTTCGATGGGACACAAATAAAGAAGTTATGACCATAATTTAAAAAAAAAATAATTTTTTTTTGTTTTTTCAAAATAGGTTGGAAACCATTTGGAATTCAACTGTTTTCTGAACAGATTATGAAAGAGCACATAAATATGCACTACTTTGCCCATTTAACCGACTTTCTATCTTTAATAATAACAAAAGTACCCATACAATCCAACGTCCCGTGAGACACACTGTATACTTATTATATTTATTTCTATAGTTTTTTAAAAAAGCCGAATATAGCCACAATTTGTTTCTTTCTTTTGTTATTTGATCTTGTTGCATTAAAACAATAGCCTCTCAACACAGCCGGTTAATACAGGCTGGTAAGTTATCGTTCATTATTCAAGTCAACTAAATATCAATTCCCCTTTTCAAATATAATACAAGGACCACATATACCTGAATATTGTGTAGTTATGCGAAGAATAAACCTACACCATATCTACCACCATTTCGATTACCGTCGAGGTATTGTATGTGCCCGATAACTTGCTTAATGAATATAATGCATACACGTAGGAAGCTATAGTACATCTAAGTTTTCAGCAACATTTTCACAATTAGATTTTATCGTAACCTAAGTTGACAGTAACTACATGCTATCACATGTCGCCTGCAGAATATTCTAGATTGCAATTTAACTCAATTTACTCAATATATGTAGTCAATTTAACTCTAAATATACCAGTATTTCCAAATGTATATACAAATAATACACACGGTACAAATATAGAGTATTATACTCGTTTCATAAGAAATCTTGGCGCAATAGTATAATTAATATACAGGGTGTCTCACGGAACTGGTACATTAGAAGTTTCTCATATTCTACTATTTCTGGAAACTTGAAATTTTGGAACTACAATTTACTCGATCTGAACTCTTCAGCTAAAATATTTTCAAGTTAAGTGTCACGTCCGGTCACCGGAAGTCGGTATCAACTTTGTTATTTTAAATGGAATGATATAATTTTAATTTTATTTTTGGTTTGTACGTATCAAAATACATCATTTTTAATAAGGTTTCCCTATACTTAAATATCACAATTTTTGAGTTTTTTTTATTTTACTATTTTTTTGGTGATTTTCGCGGTTACGTTTAAAATTGAATATCTCGGTTATTATTGAAACTAGTAGTTTCATTATTGGTGGTCTAAAACTAAAAACATAACCAAATAAGACGATGTTTAGTTCATCATATCTTATACAGGGTGGTCAAAATTTACAGCAGAATAATGTTCAAACGTAAAGAACTCATTTTTTTCAAATGGAACACCCTGTATACCGATACGCCATTCGATAGGAAATCTTATTCCCTATCAATCAATATTAGGGTTCCCTATATCTATCTTTAATAGTTGTTGAGATATTGTCAGTATAAAAGAATGCAAACTAAATACAAAACGATTTATTCATCGTTTATAGGAATGTAACAACATTGGAACAGCAGGAAAACAGAAAAATATTGAAAAGGTTTGCTAAAACTAAAATACATATTTGGGATATCTAACTTAAATTAAAACTTAATTATGTTGTTCGAAATACTGCCCGTTCAGCTCCAAACATTTTAAAACTCTTCGCTGTACTTCTGTCATCGTCGTTCTTCGGATTTCTTGTGGCTGAAGTCCATTAATGGCAGATACTACTCGGTTAGTCAATTCTTCTGGAGTATTAACTGGTGTGGATTAGACCTGACTTTTCACATGACCCCAGAAATAAAAGTCTAATGGTGTTTAATCTGGTGAGCTTGGTGGCCACCGCCAGGGTCCCCTATTTCCGAACCACATACCACATGCGAAGAATGTGCTGGTGCACCGTCCATTTGATAAAAGCAGTCGCGTAAAATATTGAGGGGAAGAATTTCGCAAAAATTGTTGACACATCCACGCAAAATTTCTAAATATCTATCACTATTTAAATTTTCGTTGTAAATTTCGTATGTAATTTCGTCCCCTATTATTAAATGCGAGTATTCAAAATGGATTTAAAGAAAAAGTGACAATATCTCAAAAACTATTAATGATAGATATAGGGAAGCCTAATACTGACTGATAGGGAATAACATTTCCTATCGAATGGCGTATCGGCATACAGGGTGTTCCATTTGAGAAAAATTAGTTTTTTACGTTTGAAAATTCAGTTATTGTGCTGTAAATTTTGAACGCCCTGTATAAGATATCATGATGAACTAAACATCGACTTATTTGGTTATGTTTTTAGTTTTGGATCACCAATAATGAAACTTCTAATTTCAATAATAACCGAGATATTCAATTTTAAACGTAACCGCGAAAATCACTAAAAAATTAATAAAATCAAAAAAACTCAAAAATGGTCATATTTAGGTATAGGGAAACCTTATTCAAAATGATGTATTTTGATACGTACAAACAAAAAATAAAATTAAAATTATATCATTCCATTTAACATAACAAAGTTGATACCGACTTCCGGTGACCGGACGTGACACTTAACTTGAAAATATTTTAGCTCAAGAGTTCAGATCGAGTAAATTCTAGTTCCAAAATTTCAAGTTTCCCGAAATAGTAGAATATGAGAAACTTCTAATGTACCAGTTCCGTGAGACACCCTGTATACTATTAATTGTTTGGAGTAAACTACCGGCTGTTTGAAGCAAATACATATACTTTTGCGCTTTCATTTGAATCAAACAAAATTTCTCTTTATGTGTTTCCGTATCTCTTAAGCATTTGTTGCGAGATCAGTATGGTTTCAAAGTAGTGTGCATTTTTTTTTGTTTTTCCGTTTCACCAAAAACAGTTCAAACCGACTTAAGATCAGAACAAAGCAAGACAGCACTCATAATTTTGCGTAAACGTACTTTAAGACCAAACAAATGTCTATATGAACGAAAAAAAAACAGTCTGTTTTATGCAAACCTTTGTTTATTTAGTTTTTAACATTTCCTGCTTAATGTAAAATATATTTATTCATTATACAAGGTATACAATTTGTATACAAGTGTCTACAATGTTGACATCTTATAAACACTTTTACATTTCTGGAATCTGCGTATTTATTGACATATTTTACATATCTATTGTGAACACCGGTATACAAATTGTATGTTCTATGTCAAAACTAATAACTATAAGAACCATTTTCGATAAGTTGAATTACAATATAATATCTCGAACAAATTGGCAGTAGTGACAGTAGAGAAATGTTTTTTAAACTACAGTTTTTAAATAAAAGAAGCAATAACTCCAAAACAATTGCTTTTAGAGCACTAATATCATAGTACTTATTGCATTCAAATTTAGTAAAGAATCCAAAAATGTCTGGAAACGGGGTGTCCAGTAAAAAAAAATGCAACATAAGTTTGAGTTGGTACAATCTAACGGACCATGCTGTACATGCGAAAATAATTTTAAAATTGCAGCCTAATGTGATACCTGTATAAATAGGAATAAAGTAATGAAATAGACATCCTAACGTATTTGTTCGAAATTGTAAAAGTAACAAGTAGCAGTAGATTCCACTATCCATTTTTTATTAAGCGTCGCAATAATAATTTTATATTTCATGTAAAACAAATTTTATTAAATAAGCTACTTGCTGTCTTGCATCACCCACGAGTTGAATATAATCTGTGTTTGGTCGGCCAAAAAACGGAATGAAAAAGAATTTAAAATAAATATGTATTTTACATTACCCAAATATTGGTTTTCATGCACGAAATAGATGAACCATAAAATAAAATAAAACACCACTAGAATAACAAATTCCAAAATTAACCGTAGGGTGTTTCAATTAAAATTAATGTCTCATTTCCTCCGAACCGAGGCCGCGGTTGTTGGTGGTTCTAGCTGCCGGCACATGTTGCACAAAACGCAAAACTAAGCACGTAATTATTGTTTCCAAACAAAATTCGCCCAAAGCAATAGCAGCGTGTTCTAACTGTACCGAAATAGCAAATCGATTGCGTCCCGACGCCTGGCCCGTCCTATATACCCTGTGCGGGAACTGAAGTCCAACGGTCCCATGGTGTAATGGTTAGCACTCTGGACTCTGAATCCAGCGATCCGAGTTCAAATCTCGGTGGGACCTGAAGTTTTTTTTATTTCGTATATTTTTTTATTCTTTTATTTCTTTCGTTTTTTAATTCTTTAATTTGTTTTATATTTTAATTATTTATTTTTTGTTGTTAATCTTATTTTTGGTTTATTTTAGCTGGAACTTAATTATTAACCAACATAAGAACTACTGACCTTAACAGATTAATAAAATTATTCAAAACGCAAGCGGGTATAGATTTCATGAAACGGATAGTGACTCATCGATTACAGGTGCTCGGAAATATTTCGAATCCCGTGAGTCGGGATTGAAAGTTTGTAAAATCTCGGAATTTTACGGCAACCACGCAATTTAATATTTAACCGAAAAGGAGCATAGAAAACAGTACAAAAACATATTTATTTCATGAAAATAGTTAAAGGGCAAAAAAATAATTAAAAAAAAAGGAAATAAATATTAGTCTATATGTCTTGTTTACTTTTTAGTTTTGACCCTGATTTGGTCAAATTGACGCGTTATTTTTTTGATCATTCTGCCAAAAAATTAACCTTTTAATGTGAAAATTGTATGGCCTTTATAAAAAAATTAACAGAAAAAAGTAAAAAATCGTCAAATATTGATAACTCTGTATCCGAGTCCGCACCCAAAAGTTTTTTATTACGTAAAATTTTTCGAAAACGATAGTTTATAGCAATGAGTCACGATCACTTCTCTTGAAAAACATCATACATATGGATTATGGATTACACAATAATTTTCGAAACAGCACCCTGAATGTTGCGTCTAAAGATCCTAAAAAAAGTCGATTTTCCGACGGTCAATTTCCGAGTGTCAATTGTAACTGAGTTATGATGCCATCGACACATTTTTAAATGGCAACTGACTCTGGTAGATAATTTTATTGTCTAAATGCATGCAGAAACATTTTATGGTCTTCCATATGAAAATGTTCACGAGAGGAGCCTTATTCTACAATTATAGCGATTAGCAACATCGCTATAGCGTTTCGATTCGACATGAGGTCACGGGTATCGATATCGCTAAAATTCGATAAAAAAATACCTTACTGACAGTACATTTGCTGTCAGATGTGACAGCAGTTCGATTCGTGGTCAGGAGGTTATGTTGTACGTTTGAGGAAGTGAAATTTATTTACTACGTATTTACTGGAAAGGACCCGTAATGGTCAATAAGTGAGGCAAATGCATTTGGTATGCAACTCGCAGGGATGTGGGTTAGCCATCTCTTTGTATTTCATTCAGCACTACGGCCGAATTACACATTTTTATTTGTAACATCCTTTTTCAATTAAATTGCAACAAATTAACCAAGTTTAACTTTTGCAGAGACTTCAATAAACTAGATAATAATAGCAGATTTAATAAAAAGTATATTTTATTCATATATTCCGGCTAAATAAAATTTACTGTCTACATATAGGTACTCTCAAATTATATATCAGTAGTTCAATGCAATGACTAAATGCTCTTTGTATTACTGAATTAAGGAAACGCATTCTCATATTATTTTTCTCGTTTTAAAATTTTTATTTATTCGAAATGTTGTTATTTAAAACTACATTACTTACTTACTTAACAATATAAAAAGCAATGTTCTTATCAACAATATTAACAATATAATTCGACGGCCCAGCTGCAATACCACGTATCATCTATAACACTTAGCAAAGCATCAAGTTTCAAAAATTTCTTGCTACATCTTTGTTTCTAAAAAATGTTGTCCACAATTCCTACAGGGTCTAGAAGGATATCACTTATCTCTTCGGATAGCTATAATCCACTGCTTTAAAACTTCTTGACGTTTAGGCGGGAACATAACTTAAATAGTAAATTCATTACTATACTGATAATTTTCAACCTTTTCAGAATTATTAGGTTTGTTCTAGCAACAATCAAAACAATTAGGTACTTATTCTTCTACGCAGGCGCAATGCAGATTTTCGAAAGGCAAAATCTCCATTGCGCATGCGCAAGGGAAGGAATAAGTGCTTTCTGCACTTATTTTGGTGCCGCTCGTACAAACCTATTATAATACTATTTAACTAAAACGCTAGTCGTCTTTTACTTGTGAAATGAAATTTTTTGTCTTGGATTATGATCATTGCTGCAACCATACGCAACACACTGCTGAACCATTATTAACTGTTTCGATATTCTACACCTTTGACACACTGGTTGTCACTGGGTTCACACATTCCGTCCACAATGAACTTAAAGTGAGGTTACATGCGCATATCGATATCCAATCAACTTATCGACACCTCCGAAGCTGTCGTTAAATTTAGCGACATGTCGGAAACTCATGACGTCAGTCGATATCGACCAAAACGGTAGAATACGGCTATCGATATCGCTAAGTATTCGATGTGACGTATTGCGATATCGCTAAGTGCTGCAGAATAAGGCTCCAGGACAATTAAAAATTATGAAATATTGTTTTTATTTTTAGGGATCATGGATGTTGTCAATTGAATATGCAATTAAGCTCTAGGAAAGCTATTCGACCTGAAAACAAATCCGGGCTATAACACCATCGCGTAATGTTTTCGAAAGAAGTGGGGTAAAAATGTAAAAAAAAAAACGATTTTGGTATCTAACTTTTAAAAAATGTTGCCAGCGGAACCGTCAAAATGGTCACATAGTAAACACTTAATCTTTGCACTTTTACCTGAAATCCTGAAAGTTTGTTCACTAGTGCAGACACCTCCATAAAAGAACAACAAAAAAAACGCAATAACCTGACGGGATAAGCAAATTTCAAATTCCCATTCGTATTCAGCACAAACATAAATAAGACAATCCAAAATGCCTATTTGCTTTCTATAAACAAATAAAAGTTATTCATAATACCCTAATTTTCAACTAACTTTTTTTCAAAAATTTTCTTACGTAAAGCCATAATTGTAATCGTGCAGTCGAAGTGATCGGACGTGTTTTGCAATCAAGTTTTAATTGTTTGTGAGCGAGGAATATATTTCTGTCAATCAGCAATATAACTAAACTTATATCATGTAACTGTGTGCGTAATCAAACCGCGCTTCGGAATGTGTGTCAAACTGAGTTAATTGAACTGCTAAGTGTTGTGCTGAGTACGCGTTTAATACGCGTGCAATTTAAAGTGTAAAAAATGTCGTCGCAAACCATCGAAATAAAAACAGAAAATGAGCATTTGCTATACAAAGAGTTGCAAAAAGAAAGATCTGCCAAAACCGAGTTGGAATCTGCTTTGAAGCAATTGCAAAAGCAACTCCATGAACTCCAACAAAAATTCAATGACAAAGAAAAGAAGGACGCAGAAAATGCGGTACAATCGAAACCAGATGTAATGGAATATTTCACTGATGAGGATGAAGTAGCCAAAGAAACTGAGTGGATTCTTAAACGGGGCAAAGGGAACAATACTAAGAGGAAGAAAATGGATACTTCGACTTGCTCAGATTCTTCTATAACCCCCCCACGCCACTCATCAGAACACAATCAAGAACAAAAACAACAACAAAACTCACAGGAAAAAAAGGTGAGAGAACACAAACCTCCACCGATAATGATATACGATGTGACTAAATATGAGCAAGTATATGAGCTGCTAAATACCAAAATTGAAAATAAGTATAAAATAACGTTACTAAACAGTGGCGTACTAAAAGTTAATGTTGATGCAATCGACAATTACAAGATAATCACCAACCTTCTCGAGGAAGGAAAACTAAACTGGTCATCTTACGAAAATAAGCAAGATAGACCAATTAAAGTGGTAGTAAAAAAACTGCATAAAACCTGCAGTAAGGAAAAGATAATTGAAGATCTGAAGGGAAAAAAATATAAAATTTTAGATGTAACTAATATTTTAAAAAGAAAAACAAAAGATCCTTTACCGATCTTCATGCTATCTTTCGACAAGACCGAAGATATCAACAAAATCTTTGCAATAACTGATATAATGGGAATGAGAGTCGAAATATCTCCACTGAAAAAACCTAAATTGTTGCCACAATGTAAGAATTGCCAAGCGTGGGGCCACACTCGTGGATACTGCCACAAAGACCCCAGATGCGTAAAATGTGCTGGAGAGCACGATACCCAGAACTGCACAAAGGCAAAAGAGGAACCCGCAAAATGCTATAATTGCGGTAAAGGTCATCCTGCAAACTACAGGGGTTGTGTAGTTCCGATTGAACTTCAAAAGATTAAAAACGCCAATTTTAAGAAAAACTCTCCCCCGGAACAGCAGAAAACAAAGCAAATAAACAGGAAAATTATCAAGGCAAAAGAGGTATCTGGTGAGCAGTCTTTTGCCAACATAGTAAATGGTAAGTCGACCTCTAGTTCTAAGCCAGTAGAAATAGAAAGCAATGAGGTAAAAATGGACCAAACCGTAAACAATCTTCCAGAAATCAGCAAAACACTGCAATTAATACTGGAAAAACTGAATAAACAGGAAAATGTTACAAAATCCATTGTTGCCAGACTCGACAAGCTTGAAAAATTCCATAAAAATGGCTGATTGTCTCCGCATACTTTCCTGGAACGCTAACGGGCTATTACAACACAGAAATACCCTACACACATTTTTAATTGAACATAAAATTGATATTTGCCTAATATCAGAAACTCATTTCACAAAAGAATCCTACCTAAAACTTCGAGACTTCACACTCTATCACGCTATTCACCCCAGCAATTGCGCAAGAGGAGGAAGCGCAGTATTAATTAAAAATAATATATCTCATCATGAGGACGAGAAAATCGAAAAAGAAGAATTTCAAGTTACGTCCGTTAGAGTCAAAACAAAATGTGGAGTAATATCGATTGGAGCTCTTTATTCACCTCCGAGGCACAACATTAAGAGAACACAGTATCTAGATCTTTTGCAGACTTTTTCTGGGAAGTTCATACTTGGGGGAGACTTTAATTCCAAGAATACATATTGGGGTTCACGGCTAACTACAACAAAGGGAAGAGAATTGCTACATGCAATCCAAAGCTACAGATGCGAAGTCCACTCAACAGGTAAGCCAACTTATTGGCCTACTGACAGAAACAAGATTCCAGATCTAATAGACTTTTTTGTAATAAAAAATCTGTCATCTAGCTTCATTGATATCACCGAGGAACTAGATCTTGACTCTGACCATACACCAATTATCTTAACTCTAAGTCAATCGGTAATTAGAAAAGAAAGAAGACCAGCTCTGACAACTAAAGCTACAAACTGGGAAGCATTCAAAGCAAGCCTAGAGCAGAACATCAACTTGTCAGTTTCACTCAAAACTCCCGAAGAATTGGAAGACGCAGTGCAGAGATTCCACGGCGATGTACAGGAAGCTGCGTGGTTAGCTACACCCCAAATAAGTTACCATATCAAGAATAGCAACATTTATCCTTTAGAAGTCAGAGAATTGATAGCAAAGAAGAGAAAAGTTCGCAAACGTTGGCAAACTACAAGAGACCCCATAGTTAAGACAGAACTAAATAATATGGTATGGAAACTTCGCAAACTTACCGAAGAAATCAAACAGCAAACTATTGGTCGGTACTTGGAGGGGCTAAGCAATGACTCTGCTACGGACTACTCTCTATGGAAAACCATCAAAAACATAAAGCGACCGATAATGCAAATTCCCCCGATAAGAAAGGAAGATCGATCTTGGGCCAGAAGTAACAAGGATAAGGCCGATCTCTTTGCCGATCACTTGGAAAAGACATTTACACCGAATGAAACTCATACCCCTGAACTTCCCGAGTCTATCACCTGGACAGCACTGGAGTCAAAGCCTATACCCCATATTTCACCAAAAGAACTAATGACCGAAATCAAAACAAACCTCAGTTCGAAAAAGGCACCGGGATTTGATCTGATATCAGGAGCCCTGCTGAAGCAGCTACCGAGAAAAGCCGTAATAAAATTGTTAAATTTGTTCAACGCTGCACTTAGGTTAAGATATGTGCCCTCATTCTGGAAAGTGGCCGAGGTCATCATGATACCCAAACCCGGGAAACCGCCAAATGATGTAACCTCCTATAGACCTATATCTTTATTACCAACCATTTCAAAACTGTTTGAGAAATTACTTATAAAGAGAATATACCCAATTCTTGAGGAAAATCAAACTATTCCATCTCATCAATTCGGCTTTCGAGCTCGACATTCAACAATCGATCAGGTACACCGAATTACTGACGTTATAGAAAAGGCTCTTGAGGAAAAGAAAATTTGCTCAGCAATATTTTTAGACGTGGCTCAGGCTTTCGATAAGGTGTGGCATGATGGACTCTTTGAGAAACTGGAACAGCAGCTTCCTAGTGAATATACAGAACTGTTAAAATCATATCTGAAGGACCGTCACTTCAGGGTGAAACAAGATGACGAATACTCCTCGCTACGCAATATCAATGCCGGAGTACCACAAGGAAGTGTATTGGGACCACTTTTGTACCTACTGTATACTTATGATATTCCTGTTCCGGGAGAAAGCACAGTGGCAACATTTGCAGACGACACGGCTATTTTGGCGATTAGTGACAGTGTCGAAGAAGCAACTGAAAAATTACAGATAGCTGCAAACAAAATCAATCTTTGGACAAAGAAATGGCGCATCAAACTAAATGAAGGAAAATCCACGCATGTAAACTACACCAATAAGAGAGTTAACTATATTCCAGTAACCATGAATGGGAACGATATTCCATACGCGGATACAGCGAAATACCTTGGCATGACACTGGATGCCAAGCTTAGATGGAAAGTACATGTCAAGAAAAAGCGGGACGAACTCGACCTAAAATTCCGCAAAATGTATTGGCTAATGGGACGGAGGTCAGCCCTGTCGGTGCAAAATAAGCTCCTACTATACAAGCAAATATTAAAGCCAGTATGGGTGTATGGAATACAGTTGTGGGGATGCACTAAGCAGTCCAATATCAACCTCATTCAGAGGTTCCAAAATAAAGTTCTAAGGGCCATTGTTGGTGCACCATGGTACATCAAAAACACCAATCTTCATCGGGACCTTCGCATGGAGATGGTAACTAGCGAAATATCAAAATTTGCTAAGAAGCACGAGGATCGTCTACTCCACCACGACAACATTGAAGCCATCCAGCTGCTAGACAACAGTGCGCTAGTGCGTCGGCTGAAAAGAACTAAACCATTCGAACTAGTGCGGGAGTGACTAAAAGCAGAGCACCCGTAGTGTATTCACAGTGATAGTGTAGGTGAAAACAACCGCCGTCTACTTGAGTGGTAAAAACTGTCAGACTAAAACAACTTGGGCCAATGGGCAAAATTGTAGAAACACTCATTATTTTATCAGTTTAGGTTAAGTGAAAATAACTTGTTAGTCATTGACTAGGTGTTATGTCACAAACACTCTGTGTTTGAACAAAATAAAAAAAAAAAAAAAAAAAAAAAAAAAAACGTAAAGCCATAAATTTTGTAAATTACGAAATTACAAAGACATCTCTATCAATAACAGTACTAAAAAATAATGGGTTGCCACAAAAAGCCAGAACAGGTGTCGATGCCGTCATAAGTAAAAATAATTGAAAGTCGAAAATTAAATGTGATATAAATATGTATTTTGATAATGAACACTGGACGTGTCCGAGGATCTTTTCAAATAACAAAAACCTTTTCCGAGATATTGTCATGTTTGCATACTTTGCGCGCTCATGGTATAAGCTATATTATGCTATTGCCATTTTTTATTGCTTTGTAATAAGAGCAGAAATGTTGTATGGGTCGTCAATGTAGAAAAACAAGCGCGAGTAAATTTAGACCGTATTGGAGTGCAATAAACAAATTTCGATTATTGCAATAATCGCAATAAATAAAATTTAGGAATATTATTTTGTAGTTAGTTACCTACTCTCGACTGTGAATCCAGCTGAATCCAGCCAATCGAGTTCAAATCTTGGTGGACATTTTATTTTTTTAAATTTATTTTACAAATTCCTTAAGACGCTTATTTCTAATAAGAAAATCATCTGGTGAAAATTGCGTTTCTTTATCGTCTACTTCGATTGTTAGGGTAAGGAGGAGGTGGCGCTGTCCTGATTGTACTATGGAACTTAATTATTGTCGCGTAATTGCATTTGCTGCCGCCAGGGGGCGGCCTAATTGATTTACGTTTTGCGCGCCAACCGGAGTTGGCGGCGCCCGATTTTCAATTTCTGATGGTGTCTATCAGATAACGCGCCGGAATTTTCCGGGAAGTTGAGGAAAATTCGCAAGATACCTTCTATTATTTTACGTCGCAGGTCGTTAATTTTATCTTACCGTGTTGACAATTCGACGAACATTAAAACTACTCCCTGGGTTTGGTGGAGGAATGGGTTTTTATTATCAGCTAGGAAAACTTTGAATTGAAGTTTTCTTCACTATTCTTTTAGATTGCTCAGTATGATTATATTTTATTAATTTTCTATTAATTTGTATTCTACTAATTAAAAGTCTATTATCAAATGTTATGGATAGTATTTCTAAAGCATTTTATTTAAACTTATATAAATATTTTCCCTGGTAAAAGTACAAACAATGACACTAAACCTTACATTGTCTCAATAATGGCCAACATTGACTTGGTCACAGAATGTACATAATCGTGATAATCATTGTAATGTATTTTTTTGCCAAACGCGGCTACAGTGGCTATAACAAGACAGTGTGGACAAGCGTGGTCCTAATTTTGATTGGCTGTTTGGTCACGTGGTACAAATCCGCCATTAGTGTGCCAATTTATTTGTGTTTACATTGAGTTGTATGGTGTTTTTCTTTAAATAACCGACTAATAATTGCGAGACGAAAGAAGTAATAGCAAATCATTTGTAGAGCTGTTATACTGGATATATCAAGGTATGTAATAGCGCAAAATTATTGCATAATATAAACGTAATTAAGTAAAATAAGGTGTACTAAGTTGCTCCACATAGTTTATCTAGTTCGTATTATTATGTTGCTAGTTAATGTAATGACTGGTCCCCTTTTTAGGTCATAAAATAGAAACATGTCTTGTTGTGCTGCCATCAACTCCATCAACTCAATCAACCCCATTAACAGAGCTGAAAAAGGCCTTTCCAACCGATCCTCAAAGACGAAAGGACGTTGAGATTTACACAAGATTACTTGGAGAATTTATTCACTAGAGTACGAGCATAACAAATAATTCCAACAGCACTTCAATTTAGGAACAATCTAAAATTAATATGCGTATCATAATATCTGAAAGACTTGTGTCAAAAAGCAGTTATAAAACGGATGACCGACTGTTCCTATCGGAATTTTTAGATTTGGTAGATTCCACACGTAGTAAAGAACAAACTGAAGAAGAAGATCTTGCGGAACTTAATAATGAATAGCTCCGAGCGGAAGTTAATTTTAAGAACAGTGAATTAAATTCGTTGTATCGCAGGATATTTACTAACTAGTATTTCACGAATATTCAGAGCATTTGTGCGGGACTTCAGTAGAGTCAAAAAGTTACGATGAAAGCTATAAGTACCTATGCCAAATGATCTAAAATTAAAGTAAATAAAAAGTTGTGAGTTATTTATATCTTTGGAAGAAGTTTTTCAAACATTCCACAGGTGTTTCATCAAAAACAAATAATTTGAAAATGTTTATATTAGTTTAAACCAAACAATTGATGCACAACATAATTTTTCAGTGCAAGAAGTGAAAAGAAAAAATAATATCTCGATTTGTAACTTTTAGATTAAAAATAGCACGCAAGAAAAAAAATGCAAACATCGTACAGTAGCAGATCAGCGGCCTCTCATTATTAAGATATTTATAGTTGTTAATTTTTATCGATATTGGTGTATAGGTTTGTAGATGTATTGTAGATTGCATAAAGGATTTTTCTTCTTTGTATACTTCCTATAAATGTATGTAACAATAAAGTATATGGATTTATAAATATCCGAAATGGAAGATTCCAAAATTATTTTTATTTCAGCGGTGCCACTTTAATTAACCTTTATGAAGTAATCCTATTATTTAAGGAAAGTAATATATAACTTTCCTAACTACCATACCCTAACTACCATACTTAAAGTAAGAAAAATATTTAGTTTATGCTTATATACTCGTATACATAAAGATATATCTATATTTACATAATAATGTGTCGGCGTAGGTTCAGGAAGCATTTATGTGATAATATATTTGTAACACATTGAAGAAAACGACTTTAAATAACCCAAAAATCGTTTTTCTTCCTGTAAACCTAAGCATGTTTCAATCAAACTGGCACAAAAATGGCGGCCTTTGCTCTCATGGCCACACTGTCTTGTTATAGCCACTGTAAACGCGGCCAAACTGTCACGCCTCCAGTGGTCAAATTATATACCATATTATAAAATTTTATGCTTATCATGTTTTCAAATGTTTGGTACGCGGGAGGAAACACGCAGCACCTGAAAATGTTGTTACTCTGACGTTTGCTTTTTTTACTTTTGTTTTTTTTTCAGACGTATCCTTGAAAAGTCCTTCTTGTCTTAAGCGATGTACAGACATTTTTTTTGTAGAGAATTAAAGATCTCCACACAGAAAAGTGATCTTCCGAACGAAGAGAGAATTACTTGGCTGAAGTAGTTGGTAGGCTCGTATTAGGGTTGCCAACATGGTCATTTTGACCCGGAGACTTCGGGTTTGGCGACCATTCTCCGGGCTACGGGTTTACAGTTAAATTCTCCGGGTTAACTAAAGGTAATAATCATCGATGTTTTGAGAAACTGTAGCGACCCCCGAAATATTTTTTAGAAATTGTGAAAATATAGTAATTTTTATTCTAATCATACATTTTGCAGCGATTTCTCTTAAAAAAAGGTTTTTTTCTCAAAATAAGAAGCACTCAATCTTCACAACAATTTAATTTTACTTTTTGAGATCATGTGAGAAACTTTGAAAGTAGCACTTGTAGCATTGTTAGATTTTGTGACATGTCTAGTGAACATTATTTTTTAAATTATGGAGATGACGACAGCGTAACCTTTATTGGTAAATTTTATTATTAGTTAGACTATATATTTACAAATACAGAGATACAGTTATCATTTTTGACTAGAGACACATTTATTATAGGGGTTTATATAAAACGCCAATATTGTCTGAATGAAAAATGAAAATTTAAAATTAGTTTTGAACGTGTAGATAATTACTTCAAGCAACAACACACGATCCCTTAAAAAAAATCTCTCACATCAAAATGATGCTTGTTTTAGGTGGTAATATTGGCATTTTGTCTCATGTTGGTTGTGTCGTAAAACAATCCACCATAAGAAGCAGAAACGAAAAGCGGGAAAACTAGTAGACATTATTTGAAATAAATTAGTTTAGTTAGTATTAGCATCTAGATCTTATCGTTTTCTACACTACCTATATCCAAATTTCACACCAAATCGTTACTAAAAAGTATGTGTCGAAGCCGCACATTTTTGTGGCGGCTGTTATTAATTTAAACCCGTTATGTTCTATAATATAGTTATTTTTCTCCGGGTCAGCATAGGCGCAATGTTGGCAACCCTAGCTCGTATATACGCGAGAGATTATTGACTTCAACCAAGAAATGTTATTTCTTGGAATAATTACTAGATTTAAGAAAGTGGTTACTCTGGTGAAGTAAGTAAACAGTCTTCAATGAAGTGTATAGTTTTATTCCTGGTAAATATTTTTAGCTACTTAATGTAAGAATTTTAAAGATTTGGCACAAATACGTTTTCTATTGCTAATTAACAAGATAGGTATGTAATATTTACTTACTTGTTCTAAACTGTTGCGTGCGTTACATCAAACTACTCCGCGTTGAAACGTTTATTGTACACTATAAATCACAATACACATCCCCAATAAATCACAAGGCACATCCCCTACGGGTACTTCGTTGTTTTCGTACTAGGTTAGGTTCCGTGGCGCCAGCACGTGCCAGCACCACGCGCGGGCGAGCGACCCTTGACAAAATCACGGTGCGCATATTTATTCCAGAGAAAGGGATTACTTGAAAGAAGTGAGAATCACTTCAGTTAAATAATTGGTGGGTTTTTATTCAGTAAACAATACTTACTTAGATTAAACGTCTTATATTTTCTTGGATCAAGTAACTACGCACTTGGATGGATTTACTATTACTTCGTTGGAGAAATTAACATTTTTGGGACGAAAAATTCAATTACTTCTTTCAATACAATATTGGTTCTTATAAAGAAAGAATGTATTTGTTGATAGCATTTATCTGAGAAATTATTTTACTTATATTGAGCATTTCTTGTACCTATATACCTAACTTTCTACATCCAAGTAAATATGCATTTGAATCTAGTAAATAAATTCAAGAAATTATGTTTTCTCGTTCCAAATAATCACTTTTCTGTGTGTAGGACTAGGAGTTTCTAATAACGCTCATGACCGTGAATATCTCACGACGAGGACAAGATATCGATGGGGACTGTTTGCACATTGTTTGTAATATCCAACCAAAGGTTTATGAAAAAGTCCCGCTGGGCTTGAATTTTCCCGAAATAAATTCTGTTCTAACGTTAATGGGCTATTAGCTCCAATTTCCTCAAGATGAGATAAATAGTTATCGGTAGGTTAAACCCTATGCAGCAAGTGCAAGTGCCAACTTTATTCGTGCAAATTAATTATCCAGCCGATATCTATTCAGTTCTCTATGACGAAATCGGAAAAATAAAACTTTATGAAAGATGCAAATCAATTTCAATCCATTATATTATCATATTATAATGAATATATGTAGTAAAAAAACATAATTATCAATAGAAATCTTATTTATCAATAGCACCAACAAAAATGATTTTGAAAGTAACTCATATAGTCTAAATTATAACACTTAAAAACATAATATGTAATACATACTAGACTAGTATTACTAGTAGGTAATAGTGTATTACATTGCAAGAGCTGTAATACGTACGCATATTACGTACAAGTGGAAAGTTAACATACGAGCCGCGAAGCAGCGAGTTTTGTTATTTTTCACGAACACGTAGTATGCGTTACAGCGCGAGAATTGTACATAATTTTATCTACGACCGACAATTACAGATCCAATCACGTACTTTAAATAAAGGGGAAATATTGCGACAGAAGTAGATGTATTAGATTAGGTTAGTATAATTGACAGTTCAACAAAAATGTATCTTATCTATGGCTAGTTATTCGCGCGACATCTGTTTCAACTGTGGGGAACTGGGAACTGTGGAAACATAAAAGCACAACTAAAAGCGCATGTTCTAAGCGATATACGAGTGAAGAAGTCCGTGACGTAAGGGACATTTATACGTACCGTCGTAGGTAAAATTTGTAATTGTTCCAAAATCGGGTATTCATATTAAACCTTTTCAAAAATGTTAATGATTGTGATGGAATCTAATCTAGTTGACGATTTAGAATATTTTTGACATCTTTGTTATTTTTTACCTTATCATACGTAGTATGTAAAGTATTGTAATCGTGCCAAAAAAAATGAGATTTTAGCGGAAATATGTCTTTTTGGATCCTCTGAACATTTTTGACCAAGGTACAAAAAAATGTGTGTGCGTACCCGCTTTTTGTGGCGACGATTCCGGAGAAACTACTAAAGGTATCGGGAGGAAACTTCATATTTAGAAGTTTCATGACCACACTTAGAGCTGAAAGCTTTCTGTTGAAAAGGGCCCAAAGGAACTGGAGGTTATTTAGTCTTCTTAGCATTTTTGAAAGATTTTGCAAATAAGCCGCCATTTCTGGAATTTCGTCGAAATAGTTAAATAATAAATTAAAGTAGAGGAAATTCTGAATAATTTATGACATATTTTGGTACAATCAATAGTTTAGCTGCATGAGCAAATTCTATTTCATCGACATCGGACGTACTGCATTAAAACTAGTAGCCAGGATTTGTCAGATATTTTAATTCTAATGACAGTCAAACGCTAATGTTTTGACAATACCTACTGTCAATATAAGCTGCGTTCGGATATTCTACACGGTTACACTTTTTACACCCAATAAAACGTAAGTGTCATTTGGACGGTGTACCCGGTGTCAACGGAGTACCATATCCGAACGCAGCTTTAATCGACATATCTGTCTAGTTCTACTAGTTTTATTTGCAAGCAGACATGGCCGATCTCGATCAAATAGAATCTCATGTAGCTAAACTATTAATTTCATATATAGTATGATAAAGTCACGTGCCTGGCCACATCAGATTTTTGCAATTAGTTATTGTCATAAAAAGTGTCCGTGTAAAAAAATAGCGCCGTGTTCGCTAGCGGCAGATACCACAAATGGTTTTTGAATTGTTTAAAAGCTACGTCTATAGAATCTTAATCCATTCTTTCATATTCGGTCATATATTTCAACAAATTTAAGTCGATGACTTCCATTCGCTGCTATTGCAGCTACCAATAAATAATTCGTTCCATATTCAAAACACGCTAGATCCTATGCTTATCATTGTCAAGCTTGTAGTGAAGCTTGTGGCGGATATTTATATCCTGCAATAAAAATAATCCTTCAATAGTAAATTAATTCTTAAATAAGTATATGAAAAAAAAACTCGTGGTTTATGTACAATGTTTATTAGTTATCTACTTGGGGACGCGTTTAGGACCGCAGGTCCATGCTCAGCCGCCAAATAGTCAATTCAATCAAACAGATAGTAATAGCAATCAAAAAAGTAGTAGGTAAGGCACTTATACGTCGACATAATCACAAACTTAAACGACAGGAAAAATTCCGCGGAGAGATGGTAAATAAAGCAAATTGTCGCTAGCAGTGTTCAAAATAAATTAAATTAATTCTCTTTCTACGTACAACCTTTCCTTTCGTTTATTTATTTACGGCGGACGCACATTTTTTAAGTCGAATATCTCGATAGGAATGATGCTGAATGACACTCCAACATGCGAATATGAAGATTGTCTACTCAGAACTTTGCGAAGAACATCGCTACGTGTAGATTTTCCGCCAATTTATAGGTCCACACCCTGTATATTATTTATACTAATACTCAGTGGCGGACTGGCCATAATGCCAGGTTGCCCGATGGCAAGTGGGCCCCCCCTTAAGTGGGCCCACCTTAAGACAATATGTTGATAATATTAATAATACATTTATTTATACTGAAATTATCACTGGACCGCCGCACGAAAAGATATCAGGCAATAAGAGGGCCCCACCTATTTGCAATAAATTCGGTAAGAATTTATATTTATGTTTGGCAATAAATATGAACCCCATAAGAAAACTGCATGATGAGTTTTAAGAAACCCACTTTGGGAAACAATGAAAATTCTCCAAAAGGCCCTTGTTAAGAGAACTTAAAATCTATTACTAATCGAACTTGATATTTTTTAATAGACGTTTAAATTTCATAAAAACACAAGTTTTTTTAAAAATTTTATTGACCAGTTTCTGGCAAAAATATTATTCATCCGAAATTGAAATACCAATACGTCACAGAGTACAGAATTATTATGGCATGATGTGGTAGTTTTTACCAAGAAACATTAAAAATAGAAAAATCAATGCTATGATGAACAAAATTAAAACTTAATCGGATAATTGATATAGGAAAACATTATGGAATATTGGCTGAACATATGAAAGGGACCAAAATAAATCAAATAAATAAAATTTTACTTGGGTATAAAAATGAATCACTTGTACAGAATGTTCTTTTATACATGCAATAAAAATAAAATAAAATTTATTTATAAAATACAATATGTAATTTAAAACAAAATAAATTTAAAAAAAACTTGAATATAGAAAAAAATATTAGAAACAAAGTTGCGCATTTTTGTGTTGATCAATGATATAAAAAGTAATATATCTTTTTCACTTTCGAAGATATCATAAAATTGATGTACAGGGTGTTATAAAAGTTATAGATAATCATTCGCCCTACAGCCAGAAAATATTGGCATGCTTACAGGGTGTCCCACAATAACGTACCAACAAACTTATGTTTGTTTAAATGAACATTAGGTATATTATTGCAATTTTTGATGAACATTTTTAGCCTAATTGTTATGACATCAATTTGTATTAGGCTATTATCAACTGTTTCTGAGATATTGAGAAATGTTTGTCAAAAATGAGCATTTTCAAAAAATTATTCTAAGGTAACTAACAAGAATAAAGAAATAAAAGAACTCATTTTGCATAGTAAAAGTATCGCATTTTTTTACAGTTATTATTCATTTGCGATTCAAATATGACATCCTGAATAACTGGAGATTTGCTAAATATCAAATAACTTAAGAATTTTAAATGGAACAGCCCTGTATATCTTGACATCGAAAGATCGATAAATCAACTTTCCTAAAATGTCTAACTCGGTAAGTCTATCGTCAACAGCTAAAAGTTATTAAGCATCTAATATAACATTTATACGCATGCAAAATATTTCATAAATTAATATAAAATATCTAGTTGTCACGACGAAATTCAGCAATCGCACAAATGTAAAGATTCTTCTGCAGCAACATTTAGTCATTGAAAACTGCTACTATGAGTCACACAAACGAACAATTTATGATCATCCAAGAATTAGTTTTATTAGTACCAGTCGAAACTTGTTTAAAATTTTTATTATTTATTTACGTAATATTCTAAATTATTTAAAGAATTTTAATGGATCCTTGGGTTGGTTGTAGTGGTCTAACGCCTTAGCCAGCTAAATCGCCTGTTCAATTTATTTATTTCGGGACATGTTAAGGAATAAGTTTATAGGGATGTTCCAGTTACTACTGATAACAAAAGCAAGGAGTGCTTTGGTAGCAATGTGGTGTTCTTCAGACATCCAAACATTTCTGTAGTCTCATAAGAATAAATAACTAAATAAATGGATAATTGTAAACTGAATAAATAATTATTATTTCAGTACGATTGTCAATAGTGCACATATCAACCCTCTCAGGTCAATGCGTTTCAGTCTTGCTTCAAATTCTCGGTGGAAATCCTTGGTGGAAATATTACATTTACCATGGTTTCCACAAAAACATTTTGACGCCTCCTTATTTCTATTGTTCATGTTTGCTATCGTAGGTAGTTGTAATATTCCCATAAATGTTTTCCTCAATATGTCTTCAGAGTCACAAATCAAACCCGATTAAATCAGGCGTCTAGTTTTCCAATGCGTTGGACCACCATGAACAATTTAATGTCTTTGATAAGTATTATTTAAACAATTTTAGATTGATACATAAATTACTAATTCTTAATCTTTGAAGAAAATAAATATCAAAAATTATATGTTTGTATAAATCAAACTTGCAAAATGCTATTACTAAAAGCTGCTGCATGAAAAGAAGAATTATTATAATTGAGAGATTGTTGGATTTCATCGAACAATCGGATATTTAATAGTAATTTGGAAATATTGTGCATAAGTTACAAATGTAACATTAGATGCTTAATATATTTTTAGCTGTTGACGATAGACCACCGAGTTAGACATTTTAGGAAAGCTGAAAGATATATAAGATCGATAAATATACATTTATGATATATTTTTAATATTTTTATGTTTGTTTATTTGTAAGAATACTATTTATTTTGTTTGAATATTATTTTTTTTTTATATTATTAAAACTATTGTACACCAAACACAGTTTTACTTTACCTCCATAATATTTAGTCGAACATTTTACTTCATAATATTTTTGTAAGTTTTTTTTGTAACAATTTCATTTTTCACTTTTTTCTCCTGTATAGTAAATGAGATACTGTGTAAAATGTTTCATATCGACTTATTATTTTTTCAATTTATAACAAAGTTACAACCGTTTGAGTTATTAACAAAACCGTATTTTAACCGGCTCTAACTTCTTAAGCAAAACCAATAAGAAAACCAATAAGTCCATATGATACTTTTTACTCAAAATGACATTTGTTTTCTAGAAAAAAAATAATAGAAAGCTTCATATGAATTTTTTGGTTCATTTTTATTCAATTTATGTCGATTTTCTTTTAAATATTTTTATTTAAATTTATTTACTTTCTATCGTTGTAAGGTGTAGTGGGTGTGTTCAAACGGCGGAAACTTTTCAAGGAATTGAGAAAACAAATAAGTCCTTATAAAAAATTTATTCAGAATGACATTTGCTTTCTAAAAATAATTTTGCGGGGAAAAAAGTGGGACATCTGTATATGTATATACCGGCAGCATGAACAAAAAAAAATGTGGGCCCCCTCCTGGCTTCCTGGCAACCAATATTTTTGGACCCAGTCCGCCACTGCTAATACTTATAATGCGCATAATAATACTTCGAGTCCGAGATTGAATACTGTTATGTACTACAATCCGAAGTCACCCTCAAGAATAGGGGGTGGGCTGCCGCAACATCGAACCGTATTATCTTAATTCCATTGGGATACGGTTATGAGGGACGACGATAACAGCTAACAGGGTTACTAGTATCGAGTTAAGCAAGCGCGTCAACTACTCCGTTAATGCTGCGCGAGAACTTTCTTCAGTGATTTCGGTGATCTATTCAGCGCACTAGCGCCCTTCGACGGTAATCGGTTTACCCTTTGGTGAAACAATACCGAACCTGGCGAGTGCCACGCAAATTTCTTTAGCGTCAGCGTGCTCTCTGTGCGGTTTCGAGGCTAGCAAAATATCTTTTGGGTCAAACGGGCCGAGCGAGAGCTTTGCGGCGACGACGTTTCTTGTCGTGATAAATTGAATTCACGAGGTCTATAATACCGCTGGAATGATCACAAGAGACGATGTGGCCGTTGAATGGTAAAGACGACGCGGAAGATAATCGTATTGTTGCCAAAAGCAGAGGATCGCAAATCTAAGTCGGTTGTGGAGGGCGGTAACAAAGGAATATAATGTATTGATGTAATGGAAATACAATTTTGGAGGTGGACAATTTTTTTACCTATTTGATGGAACCTACTTTTTAACTGAATTTAACTAATTGATTGCCTGTTTGCATTTTGCGTCAAAGTTTTTTAGTTTCTCAATCGCAGGCGATGTAGCAAGCTTTAAATAATTTCTTCGGTGGTTGTTCTCCTGAGTGTTTTTTAAGAAGGATGATGTGCTGTTAATTGTTTTAAAACTATGATTCAGGCATAAACAATTATATGAAAATTGCTAATTTTAACTCTTTAGAAAGTCTTTGAATACCGATAAACTCAAAATCCAATAACTGTCTCAACTTTTTTTTTAGTGGTACCAATTGTGATTATTTTCTTAAAACGTTTTTCAAGCTTAGTCTGACCGAGATTATTGAGAGTTTAATAATCGTTACAGATGGAAATAACCCAAAAAAGTAACACGAACATTTTCTGTTTTGTTTATTGATAAGTAGGCCGTTTTTTCGAAAATTGGATATAGATGTTTGATTACAAGTGAGTATCGTTAAAAATAAAAGTCAACAAGATTATCCATTGACTAAATTCATATAGCAGTTATCATAATGAATAGAGTTGTCACTTAAACAAATCAACCAAAGGTTTTTGGAATTCATAAACTTTTTGTTCTTACATTATGTTGTTACATATGAAAAGAAAATATTTCAGTAAAACAAGGTACAGTAGAGCGTCGATAATCTGAACTAATTGGGACCGACGGTGGTTCGGATTATCAAATTGTTCGGATTTTCGAAAATGAGCTAGAAAATGACACTAGGCCTAAAACATGCCTAAAAATTCACTTTAATCGATTAAATATACATATATTAAACAAACTATTACATAATTATGTATTTATAAACTCTTTTATAACGCGTTCGGATTTTTGACGTTCTACTGTATTATGGTTTGACTTGGCAATTCTGGACATCACTATAAAATTTTCACTAAGCGTGACTAAATTCGGCAAAGTTCATGGGGCGGAACATATGAAAATTCGGTACTGTCCCGCCCGCATATAAGCATTCTGTTAACCGCCACGGCACCACGTATATTGACTCCGCCTACATCGTGGTATTAATGCAGCGATTGGACGGTAAGCGGGCTCTGTGGATTCAATGCTATAAAGCTTCCATGCCTATCTTTTAAGGACTGTCGTTAGGTGGCGTTGTATTTAGACTTTAATTACTGTAATCGTACTGTCTGCGTTGAGAAAACTAACCTTAAAACAATTGGTCAGTTTGAATTGCTACAGCTTTCATTTATTTTTTTTCTCGTTAGTATATCGAAATAAAGCGTGTTCTAAGCAGTGTAGTCTGTAATGTGTAATATTACACAGACAATTAATGAATAATTTTTCTAGAAAGAAAAACTGTTTATCATCATATCGCATTCAGGAAAATAAAACCCGAATTGAATAAAAGAAGTATTTCCAAAAATGCAAGGTGTCAAGCATACCTGCATATACAAGTTAAACTGAGGACCGTAAATACTATAAAAAAAAATCTGATGTGGCCAGGCACATGACTTTATCATACTATATATAAAATTAATAATTTAGCTGCATGAGACTCTATTTGATCGAGATCGGCCATGCCTGCATTAAAATAAAACTACTAGAACTAGACAGATATGTCGATTAAAGCTGCGTTCGGATATTGCACTCCGTTGACACCGGGTACACCGTCCAAATGACACTTACGTGTTATTGGGTGAAAAAAGTGTAATGCAATATGCGAACGCAGCTTATATTGACAGCAGATATTGTCAAAACATTACCGTTTGACACCAAGGCTACCTACTGTCATTAGAATCAAAAAATCTGACAAATCCTGGCTACTAGTTTTCATGCAGTACGAGCGATCTCGTAGAAATAGAATTTGCTCGTGCAGCTAAACTATTGATTGTACCAAAAAATGTCATAGTGATAAATTAATCAGAATTTCCTCATCATTGATTTATTATTTAACTATTTCGACGAAATTCCAGAAATGGCGGCTTATTTGCAAAATCTTTAAAAAATGCTAAGACTAAACCTCCAGTTCCTTTGGACCCTCTTCAACAGAAAGCTTTTCAGCTCTAAGTTTGGTTATGAAACTTCTAAATATGAAGTTTCGTCCCAATACCTTTAGTAGTTTCTCCGGAATCGTCGCCACAAAAAACGGGTACACACACACACACATACACACACACAGACATTTTTTTGAACCTTGGTCAAAAATGTTCAGGGGACCCAAAAAGACATATTTCCGCTAAAATCTCAAAAAATTTTTTTGGTACGATTACAATACTTTACATACTGCGTATGATAAAGTAAAAATCTGATGTGGCCAGGCACATGACTTTATCATACTATATATAAAGTTAATAGTTTAGCTGCATGAGACTCTATTTGATCGAGATTGGCCATGTCTGCATTAAAATAAAACTACTAGAACTAGACAGATATGTCGATTAAAGCTGCGTTCGGATATTGTACTCCGTTGACACCGAGTACACCGTCCAAATGACATTTACGTGTTATTGGGCGTAAAAATGTAATGCAATATGCGAACGCAGCTTATATTGACAGAAGTTATTGTCGAAACATTAGCGTTTGACACCAAGACTACCTACTGTCATTAGAATCAAAAAATCTGACAAATCCTGGCTACTAGTTTTCAGGCGGTACGACCGTTCTCGTAGAAATAGAATTTGCTCATGCAGCTAAACTATTGATTGTACCAAAAAATGTCATAGTGATAAATTATTCAGAATTTCCTCATCTTTAATTTATTATTTAACTATTTCGACGAAATTCCAGAAATGGCGGCTTATTTGCCAAATCTTTCAAAAATGCTAAGGCTAAACCTCCAGTTCCTTTGGACCCTCTTCAACAGAAAGCTTTTCAGCTCTAAGTTTGGTTATGAAACTTCTAAATATGAAGTTTCGTCCCGATACCTTTAGTAGTTTCTCCGGAATCGTCGCTACAAAAAACGGGTACACACACACACACATACACACACACAGACATTTTTTTGTACCTTGGTCAAAAATGTTCAGGGGACCCAAAAAGACATATTTCCGCAAAAATCTCAAAAATTTTTTTTGGCATGATTACAATACTTTACATACTGCGTATGATAAAGTAAAAAGATGTAGGTATTTGTAAAGGTAAATTCATATAATTTCAAAATTGAAGATTGTCTTATCATAAGAAAAATACGTAATATAAAAATTTTTATAAATTTTATAATAAACTGAGCCATTTGTGACACATTTTATATATTTCTTTTATTTCTTTAGGTATATTAATTTTTATCTATTTAATAGCATTCTATTGAATATTATAATCTTGGTATTGTGGATTACAAAATTTAAATCCTAAATAAGCTTTTTGTAGAAAAACAAACCATTGAATACATTCATGAGATTACCATATTACCTAGGTACATTAAACATAATTTTTCATTTTCGGATAACGTAAAAATTATTGCTTTTTTTTTGTTTTAGAAAAATCTCTGTGGTATTGTAAAAATTGAAAATCATCATACACACACGTTAAACAGCACAGAGAGCTTGCGTTTTATCAGCAAACACGTGCATTATATCATATAATAAAATATAATAAAAAACTGTTTGTTCCCATATGGGTTTTTAAAATTTATTTACCAATAATAAACTAAAATAATAATATATTATAAAAACTAATTTATAAAATTCATATTTGCCGTGTTATTATAAGAGTTTTAGTAAAATATCGGCGACAATAACTTATTCACATTTTATTTTATTTTTAATATTTCGCGTTAATCAAAGACTTCATCAGGAAATTAAATAAACTATAAACATCCCAAACTAAGTGAGCACATGAACTTTTTTAAACTTTTACTTAGTTTAGGATTTTTATAAAAAAAACTGAATAATTTATTGTTGCTGGTATCCCAATATTTACTGAAACTATTAATATACCATATATAATATACAACACATTTCTGGAAATTTCAATAATAATACGTTAATTATTTTCAATGTAATACTTTATTTTAACTTATTTAATGCATGTTAACCTTTGTATAGGAGTTCTTTAAGGTAAGTTATATGCATTGTTTCATCCGTGACGTTGCTTATTCTCGACAATCGTAACGATGATAATGTTCGTCATATTATTATTATTATAAATATAATTATAAGTTAAATAAATATTTAACATTTTAATTTTTAATTAATTTTTTATAACTCTAGTTTAAAAATCATAAATATATATAGAACTTTTTGATGAATAAAAAGAAATAATTATTAAAATTAACCAAAACTAGTAAGAATTAATACGAGCCGCCAGCAAAGCAGCGAAGTCGGCCACGCCCGCGATGTTCGGACCAACGCGTGAGCAGTATTTGCGTTTAAGTGCCGAAATAGTTAATATATTTTAGTATGGTTGTACCTGGTTGTATATGTTATGGACCAAGTGATTAATCCGGGCAATATTCATAATGCCCGGGCATTATGAATATTGCCCTGAAAGATTGGGCAATTTAATAAATTTGTATTGATGCATGATATATAATCACATTGCCCGGGCACTATGAATACTGCTAAATTGTGTTGGGCACTTTGATAAATATCACATATCACAATCAGTGTTGTGGTGAGCAAGTAGTAGACGGCCTACCAATGTCGTCACAGCGACGACGAATTCAAACCGATCACGATCGCTTGAAACTCTTGAAAGGCGGCCACAACACAAACAAATTCTGAAACATAAAACTTAGAAGAGCGTTTGCGGCCACCTTAAAGGTGCGTTCTGATTAGTGGTAATGGCAGTGTTAGTAGACGCCGTTATAGTCCGATTTTGAAAAAGAGGCAAACATATGTAAAACTAGTAAACAAATTATCTTCAGCCGTGCTGAAGTTAAAATACCCCCACCGTAAAATACCAAAAAAAAACAAGTGAACCGATTTTGCCCATTAACGAACTTGTCCTTACCTTTTAAGAGATAAGCTTGTATACCAAATTTCAGAACAATTGCTTCAAAATTATGGCAGTTACCGTGTACACAGTCGGACAGACGGCCAGACGGACAGACGGACATAGCTAAATCGATTCAGTTTTCAATTCTGATCAAATCCATATACGGAAAAGGTGTTGATTAGGAAAAAAATAAAATAGATTTAATGATTACAAATAAATAAAAGTAGGCAGATTTTTTCGAGAATTGGTATTAGAGACTACCTTTTACTTTTTAACAAATTTTCCTAGTAATTATTTCCATATCTTCTCAAATTAAATGCACTTTACTCTTGTACCATTTAAAGTTTTTTCAATTTTCTGAACACCGCGTATAAAATATGTTAAATGTTTCTATCCTTCAATCTTACTCTAAGAACTAGCAAAATTTTTTATCAACAGTAACTTTTTTCGATAAAATTAAAAATAAAGAAGTTTTTCCTATTCAACACCTTTTCCGTGGACATACTGTATATATGTCTATATAATAATAATAATAAATGTCTTTATTAAGAAAAATTACAAAAGAAACAAAATCAAATTAATAAGAAAAATTACAAAAGAAATTCAAATTATTTAAATCAGATTTGAAGGGCGAGATCCAGAAATCCACAAGAAAAATATACCCTCACCACATTAAATGTGGGGGGTATAAAAATACTAGAGCAATGGCTTTATATAATCTAAAAAAACAAGCCGAGAAAATGCTTTGTATTTCAAGTACAAAATTTCCCGCTGCTAGTAGTACGTGTACACTGTGTACAGTGTACAGTAAGAGTTCGGGTGCCGGATGTTGACTGAACAGATACCAACCTTTATAAATTAGGCACGAAACATCGCACATTAAACCAATTGTATTCAAGAAACCAATTTGCAATGCAAAGAAAAGTTCATTTCTGCCGAACAAGTTCCGGAGTCACAGGATTCATTGAGAGAATGCGCAAGAATGTCATCTAACCGTGGAGGCCAAGGCTACGATCTATGTGCGTGTAAAGGTGGTTGCAAATCGGATAGGTGTAGTATCGTAAAGTAAAAACTCTGTAATTCGAAGTGCCACCAATAAATAAAAAATATTGTTTCAATATATTTTTGATTGCTTATTTAGTTTTTGTATGAGTTCAATGTTTTATTACGTTACTTGAGAGTATAAAGTTGACTTTTTATTTTATTTCTGAATATTTAGTTATTTAGGATATGAGATTAGTGTTATTTTAACTTATACGCATATTGAGTATAGAGTTTGCTTTTTGTATATTTCTAAAGGTTTATTTAGCCAAAATATAAGTTTTGTAAAATATGTAACATATGTTGAATATCTTACTGGAGTACAACTTGATTTTATTATTGTAAAAATACTGAAATGAAAAAAATAATAAAAAGAGACATGTTTTAATCATCCTGCCCAATAGATCCAGGACATTATGAATAATGCCCGGGCAATGTAATAATTTCAATTATTTTAATCATCTTGCCCGATTGTGTTGGGCATTTTTCATATTGCCCTATTAATCACTTGGTCCATAACATATATACCATTCGGTTTAGGGCAGCATGGATGTTAAAATCCCTATTTTATCTCCATGGTATCTATTTTATGGGGTTATTTGATACTTAAAAATCATCAATAAATAGAGGTAATTAAAATCAGATGTTCATTAACAATCTTGCCAATTCAGACATTAACTTAATTATCTCTAACCAACGCCTCGTACTTTTTGATATTACTTGATTTATGTGTGCTTAATCGGTTGCCGACCCTTAAGGCCTTACCGTCCAACCGCTGCATTAATACCACGATGTAGGCGGAGTTAAATTACGCGGTGCCGTGGCAGTTAACAGAAGGCTTATATGATTCAGGACTATTGGTCACCCCAAAATACACTCAAAAGTTTTGTGATTAATATTTTGTTTTATTCGTTTATCTTTATTTTTTTTCTTCAATATTTCGCCATAAAACAGCTTCCTCAGACAGAAAAAAAATAGTTCTTTTATATATTTAATTATATAGCATAGAACAAACTTAAAAATCACCTTTTTCCGAAATGATGGCTCTCCCGATCTGTGGTATTGGAAATCTGACAACACTAGGGTGAAAGGAGATAAAAGTGAGTTTTCATTTCAATTATCTCGGAAATTATCCATTTTTCAGGCAAAATTGTGGTTAACAATATTGTATTTCGCAAAAGCTTGCAATTGTACATCTTTCTTTTTACACCTAATCGTAGGCTTTCACTGAAATACTGAAACCTACCAAAGAAATCTCGCTGATATACCTAAATTTACACCTCACTGCGCACATCTGGAGTTACCGCTTCCATGTGCTTTTCCACCTGACCGCGTTAGGATCGATTTTCAGACCCTACTAATGTCAGTGCCGCCCTGGCGATTGATGTTGTCAGTATGTTTGTAAATTTCGAAGGCTTCCCTAATAAGCCTTCGATGATAATTACCCACCCTTTATCTTCACGTCATCGAAATCCATTGTGTGTCCCGACTCGTGGCAGTGTTGAGCAAGAGCGGATTGTTGAACCTTGTCTAGCCGGGTGTCTCTACTGTGCTCCTTGATTCGACATTCGATGCTTCGTCCTGTCTGTCCTACATAGCATGTTCCGCACTCACATGTTATCTTGTATACCCCTTCGTTCTTCAGGGGTGGTGTGATATCCTTTGCGTTAGGCAAAAGATCCTTTACCTTAGCTGGCGCTCTGTACCTTACCGTGATATCAGATTTCTTCCGTAATCTACCGATTCTTTCTGATACCCCACTTACGTATGGTAAGCAAGCGAACCCCTTTGACTCTTGCCGCTCCTCTGAGACTTGCGGTTTTCTTTGTGTGACACCCCGTATGTCCGACTTGGTGTATCCATTCTGACCAAGTGTTTCCGTTCGTCGTCCAAGGTGTTGGAGTCGCATACCTACTCGGCTCTGTAGAACAAAGTGTTGTCTCTTGTGTTGGAGGTGGTGGTATGATTTGGCGTTCAAGTACCGATCGGTATGTTCTCAGAGATAATAACATTGAATTTTATATTTTTTGGCCCTATAAATGTGATGATTAATTAGATATTATCTAAACATAAATATAAAGTCGTTTCTATTTTTTTTTGTGATTTTATCAGTGGGGAATAGTAAACCATTTTAGATGGATGCCATATAATGCTAGATGCTGCCATCCATATTATATTTTTAAACACTGTCTATATTATATTTCTGTTGGATAATTCTTCTCCACTTTAATGTCTCTGTATTTGAAAGAATCAAACTCTATTCCAATTACATTTTCTGTTTATCATGGCAGAACATGGTTTCATGCTATTTTTGTAGATATACTCCTCTTCTACTATCATTTTCTATGCTTGGTTCCTCAATTATTATTAATAAATTGCAGTCTTAAACTAAGTATTATCCGCCATTTTTAAATATTCTTTCGAGAATATTTAGTTCAATAAAATTCATCAATCAAATATTAATACAATTATATAAGAATAACACCAGGAAGTATATGACAAACTGGATTATATGCGATGCGCTTTTGTTTTTCTGTATCCTTCCTCACGTTAAAATCAATATGGGTACAGAAAAAATTCATCAAATAAAACAAAATCTGTTAATTTCCGGCGCATCCACCATTTGTGTACGCTGGATCTACACTGTTTTTTAGGGCAAATCAATAATGAAAACAAAAACCTATCGCTTGTCGCTTTTCTTTTATAAACAACCGTTTCATGTTTTAAATATTCTTTTTAGGATTTCCCCATTCTACCTGATACACACACCTGATACCTTGTTGAGTTTTAAAGAATATGCTTGCTTTGCAGAATTTAATTCAATAAAATTTCAGGTCGTAACATGGCCCTGCACAATACCAAGATTGCAGTTTTTACTGTAGATGAAAAGCGACCTGGGCGAAGCATTATACCTGTTTATCATATATTAATATTTATGGGTGAAGTGCAGATTGCCGGGGGTCGTGCATTCTATGGTCGTATATGCTGGTATAGCAGGCTGTGTGCAACGTTCACTTCGATCGACCATATTTTAAGATATCGTTCGGCCTTTAGTGCTGCAAATAGACATTGGTTGGCCGTATCGTCGATCTGAACCATTCGATGGCCATTTGTGAAAATGAACACTGCCGAGTTTCGTTCTAATTGTCACACGTCCGCAATAGTAGAGATGTGGCTAAAATAGGATTACATATTGCGAAGTTGTGTGTTTAGTTAGTACACCATATTCGATGCTTTTGCTTTGGTTTCTAAGAACTTTTGGATCAAAACATGTTTTATTGGCAAAAAAAACTTTTTATCCATGGAATATTATGTTGCTTAAAAATAAAAGAAATATGTTTTATTTGTGCATACGGTGAGCAATACGGCGCGGGTTGTAAAAAAATAATCCTGTACCAATACCGTAAAGGCTGTTCAAACTCCTAAGAAATTATTTTCCTCCAAATATGAGCCAAATCGGTTAATAATTAACACCGCGCACCACCAACTTATTTAAACCACCTAGATGGAATTTAAAAACAAATATCGTTACGTCTTTTGGTATTTGATTATTATTAGTATTGGATTGCTGACATAATTTGCGTTTCAATATATGCTATTTTCAATCAATTCCATTTGATTAAACAAAACGCTTCTTAAAAAAGAAAATTATATCTGGTGAAGACTGTTACATTTTCAGGGCGGTTGTTACCTCTTTGTGGGTGATCGCATTTTAAAAGTAGTTATTTATATTTTCATTTTGGACTGCAGAGTGTACGCAGATAGAAAATGTTGTTTAATTCAAATATATGAAATGACTCAAAGACATCTGTTGTTTTACTAGAGGCAAATAAATACTCCTTTGCGGGTAAAAATGTACAACAAAATTTGTTTGGTAGATACTTGTGTCAAAAAAATACGGAACGAATAAGGAACGAGATTTATATGTTTCAAATAATTACAAAAAAATCTGATGTGGCCAGGCACATGACTTTATCATACTATATATAAAATTAATAGTTTAGCTGCATGAGATTCTATTTGATCGAGAGAGGCTATGTCTGCATTAAAATAAAACTAGTAGAACTGGACAGATATTGTACTCCGCTGACACAGGGTACACTGTCCAAATGACACTTACGTGTTATTGGGTGTAAAAAGTGTACGGTATACTATATCCGAACGCAGCTTATATTGACAGTAGGTTGTCAAAACATTTGCGTTTGACACTACGTACTGTCATTAGAAACATATCTGACATATAATCTGACATATCCTGGCTACTAGTTTTAAAGGAGTACGACCGATCTCGATGAAATAGAATTTGCTCATGCAGCTAAACTATTGATTGTACCAACAAATGTCATAGTGATAAATTATTCAGAATTTCATCTTCTTTAATTTACTATTTAACTATTTCGACGAAATTCCAGAAATGGCGGCTTATTTACAAAATGTTTCAAAAATGCTAAGACTAAACCTGCAGTTCCTTTGGACCATTTTCAACAGAAAGCTTTTCAGCTCTAAGTTTGGTTATGAAACTTCTAAATATGAAGTTTCGTCCCGATACCTTTAATAGTTTCTCCGGAATCGTCGCCACAAAAACGGGTACACACATCCACACATACACACACACACACACACACACACACACACACACACACACACACACACACACACACACAAGAATTATCCTACTCATTCCCAAAATCTCGATTAAAAAATCTGATGTGGCCAGGCACATGACTTTATCATACTATATATACAATTAATAGTTTAGCTGCATGAGATTCTATTTGATCGAGATCGGCCATGTCTGCATTAAAATAAAACTAGTAGAACTAGACAGATACTTATGTCGATTAAAGCTGCGTTCGGATATTATACTCCGTTGACACCGGGTACACCGTCCAAATGACACTTACGTGTTATTGGGTGTAAAAAGTGTAATACAATATCCGAACGCAGCTTATATTGACAGAAGTTATTGTCAAAAGTCAAAACATTAGCGCTTGACACTCCTACTGTCATTAGAATCAAAAAATCTGACAAATCCTGGCTACTTGTTTTAATGCAGTACGACCGATCTCGATGAAATAGAATTTGCTCATGCAGCTAAACTATTGATTGTACCAAAAAAGGTCATAGTCATAAATTATTCAGAATTTCCTCATCTTTAATTTATTATTTAACTATTTCGACGAAATTCCAGAAATGGCGGCTTATTTGCAAAATCTTTCAAAAATGCTAAGACTAAACCTCCAGTTCCTTTGGACCCTTTTCAACAGAAAGCTTTTCAGCTCTAAGTTTGGTTATGAAACTTCTAAATATGAAGTTTCGTCCCGATACCTTTAGTAGTTTCTCCGGAATCGTCGCCACAAAAAACGGGTACACACACACACACACACACACACACACACACACACACACACACACACACACACACACACACACACACACACACACACATACACACACACACACACACACACAGACATTTTTTGTAGCTTGGTCAAAAATGTTCAGGGGACCCAAAAAGACATATTCCCGCTAAAATCTCAAAAATTTTTTTTGGCACGATTACAATACTTTACATACTGCGTATGATAAAGTAAAAAAAACTGTTTTTGGGTATTGGCATAGGTGTATAAATATCCATAACTCCGCCATTTTATATTCGGATTCAAAAAAAAATCATTTGAAAGAAGAAGCACAGGCCATTATAAAATTCTATAGGTCGGTTCGACATGAAAAAAAGAGGAAGTACAGAAAACAATACTTAGAAGTTTTCTATAACAACAATTTGATGACCTGTTTCGATCTAATTTTTTTTTCTACTTTCTGTTATAGAAAGGCTATGTAAATTTGCCTTTAATACGCTTTAGCTTATTAGAATCGGTTGAAATTTGACTGAGTAAGTTATCGAATTTTAATCCCCATCTAGACACATTACACTGGGGAGAAGGAATATACCGCCCGACCGTAATAAATCTGTACTCTCTATACACATTAATTATACATTATAGTAGATTTCACGAGTGCTGCAAATGATTTATAGTTAAAAAGTGTACGAACTAAAACGAACTTAATTATTTTCAGCTTTGAAAATAATTAAAAATGATTTAAGGGCATATTTGCAGGAGAATTAGTTGGAGCTAATCTGTCCCTCAAACAATTACAATATAAACGTATATTGCACTTAATTTTGTTTTTATTAGAACGAATTTTATATCGTATTATACACTGTATCTTATGGGTGTTTTTGTTATTATTAGAGATAGAAAGTCGGTTAAATGGACAAAGTTGTGCTGCTTTGTGTATTCTCTAATGAGAAAACAGTTTAATAGTTAAATATTTTGAATAAACAAAGAAAATACATTCTATAAATAACTTTTTTATTTGTGGTTCGTTTACTTGTGTTTTTAAATAACTTTTTGAATAACTTTTTTAAAGGTCTTTTTGATATCTTATAGGCCGTTTTTATTTACATTTAGATTGTCAGTTTAAATATTATTGCCAACAAACTCGCTGGCCCAAATAAAACTTGTTTCTCCTATGGGTTCAGCATTTGTTTGTGAGTAAGTTGATATGCCCAAGCCATATTATGTTTGTACAATGTATGTTGTAATTTGTACAATATATGTTTTATATAATCAGAATACTCGAATAGAAATTTAATTTATTAAATTTGTACTTTTCCATGCAATTTTTCTGTAGTCGGAGTCGGTGCCGGAGTCGGACCACGAAAAATATCTGGAGTCGGAGTCGTGAATTTTTTTACTGCCTCCGCAGCCCTGCTTCCAACAGCATTGATTTCCAGTCATAGTTTAGTAAAATTCTACAATGATGACATTGCATTTTTACTGGCGCATTTTTCAGTGTAGGGGGAATATAAATCAGTGCGACAAATTAGGTATCCGTAATTATAAAGTCGTACTTAACATTTCTTACTGTGTAATAATAATTACAGTTCTTCGATGTTATTAGTATCTTGAGAAGATATCGACATTGACATGTAATATAAATATACAGATTCATCGTGGATGTGAAAACTGTCTCATAAATATGGTAGCGCTGTTCAAGTTATCAAAAAGCTCCAGTCTCGATATTCAAACCGGGTAAAGCTGAACACTCGATTCTTTAAGCTGGGTTGCTTTTATTTAAGCCAAATTTAAATATCGAGCTAATCGATCATATTATATTATTTCTACTATCGCCTCGGTGGAATTTCAGCTTCACTATCACAAATTTGCATTCAACCGATGCCATTTCCTAAAATATTCCACATTGATTCCTGTAACATATAAATATTCAATAAATTTTATTTTATTTTCAACGGGTTCTATATGAAAATAGCATATCAATTTTCTTTTTTGTCATTAAAACACATTATCCGTTCAATTCCTGTTGCATTTTTTGTTGTAAAAAATCATATTTTGGCTTTCGTTTGCAATATCTCAGTTCATTTCAGTTAACGTAATAGTTAGTAATTGTAAAGATTCTTCTTATACATTTTGTTAGACTAACCCATATCCATTTCGTTCCATTTATACGCACAAAAACCTTCAAGTAAATTTGTGGTAGTGCGAAACTGGTTTGCGGGTAGAATGTTTCAATAAATTTACTTGGAATGGTCCCGCGTGTCGCTTCTCGTTGTTCCCGCCGTAAGAAGTTGATGTACACGAGGTGCTTTGGGGATAACAAAAACGTATTTTATGCGCGAAACGCAAGCCGAGAGCGTGGGTTTGATGGATACAAATGTGATACAACCGCGAAGGTGTTAGATTACGTGTGTTGGTTTATGCGCAGAGGGGAGGATTTTGTTATATTCGGGATGTTTTTGGCGACTTGTAACTGGTAATGTATATTGTGAATAGACTGTATAGTGTACCGGGTGATTGGTGGGTTATTATATATACATGAATAATGTATAATAGAGTTTGCAGAAGTTTAATCGAGTATTCAACTTGAACAACATCTGTTTTGGTGCACCTATACCGAAATAAGACATTCTATAAAATAACAATCTTATGATAGCCTATATTTTGAGTATGTACAGAAGTTTTTTGTAAAAAAATAAAGTAATATCTGTTAATTTCTGGCGCATCCACCATTTTTGCACGCTAGGTAAAAGATCTTGATAACCACAAGATACATAAAGATCAAACTTTCTCGTCCGTCGTCTTTTTTTGATGATTTTATCACCGCTTGTAAGAAAATCCATACGCGTGAAAAAAGTCTAAGAGCTTACTATACGCGAAGAACTAAAATTATGTGATTTAAATTTGAGTATCAAACACCCTGTGGAGTTATAAAAAAAATGCAATTCAGTCAGATTTTCTTATACTCTGCTTTATTACCAATTCCTACCAGTTTTTTTTAGTTACCCTAACTTCTGAAAAGATACAGCTACGAGTAAAAATTTGCAATTTTAGCTATAATGTTCACTAACTTTCGTAATCTTTTACAACTGATTTTAATGGTTTTTCCCGCATTGTAAACAAATTCATCAAAATTATCACACGCCTGTAAAATATTGAGGAAAAAAGATATATGAAGAAATTTTTCTTCCAAATCCATGCCGTGATGTTCCATGACTGTTGTTTCGATGGCAGAAGTAAATTAATTTAGAGACAGCACCAGAAACGAATCAATAGAGCAATGGACAGACACCTAATTAAACTTTAATAACTAATACATAAATAACTAATACATAACTTTGGTAGTAACTGCAATAACAGCATGTGCTGGAAATTGCATTGAATCGATAGGCGACTTGAAATAATCAGAGCATGTTATCTTCGACCAGGGCTGCGGAGTTGGTAAAAAAGTTCTCGACTCCGACTCCAGATATTTTTCGTGGTCCAACTCCGACTCCGACTCCGACTCCAAAAAAATTGCATATAAAATATGTCCAAATAATTGTGTGTTTTAAAAATCTTACATACAACATTAAATTTGCTATGAAAACAAAAGCACTACCAGGATAAAACAAACAATTTAATAAATTAAATTTTATTCTATTATTGTATTTGATTGTATTAAACATATGGCTTGTGCATATTAAGTTACTCACAAACAAATGCTGAAACCATAAGCAAAACAAGTATTATTTGTGTCCAGCGAATTTGTTAGCAAATATATTTAAACTGAGTAACTGACAATGTAATTGTAAATAATTAACGGCCTATAAGATATCAAAAATTATTGTACAGACCACAAACAAAAAAGTTATGACCACATAATTATAAAATGTAGTTTCTTTGTTTATTCAAAATACCTCTGACATCATGAAGTATTAAACTGTTTTCTCGAGAGAACATACAAATCGGCACTAGTTTGTCCATTTAACCGACTTTCTAAAATTCATTCTAAGAAAAACAGAATTAAATGCATAATACTTTTACAAAATTGTTGTGAGGAACAGAATACCTCCAACCAACTTCTCCTACAAAGAAGCTGAAAATAGTCATAATTATGGATGCAGCAGGCAATTGGGATAAATGATTACTACTACATTAAACTACGGCCCTTCTACTCAATCTTATTTAAGGCTCCGTCCCCCACCAATGTCAATCCGTAGTCACCAGTCATAGGCGGTGTTTCAAGGTGCGTTTTCATTAGTGGTAATGGCAGTGATAGTAGACGCCATTATAGTACTTCTAATAGAAAATTACTAGGCTAAAAGCCAAAGATGTAGAAGTAAAATTAATTTTTATCTTTTCAAAAAATTATTTTTCATCCAGCCCAACTCGTTATTTATCTAAGAAGTTACACTGAAAATTCCATAAACTTTGAACAATAAATAACGCTTCTCTTTGAAAACGCTTTTAGGAGAGGTAGAACTCGGTCTTAGTAGTCATAGGCAATTTTTGTTCAATTCAAAAAATTAAAATCTATTGTTCAAATTTCCTTTTTTAAATTTCTGCCGGATTACTTTTGTTAATCGTCTTCACTTACGTTTGAAAAGTGTGTTTTGTAATTAGATTATTTACATATGTATGTCGGTAGATACTTTGTCAAAGACCTAATCGAATTTTTAGTTTTATTTGTTTACTGTCTACTGAGGCAACGTCCATCCCGCATGTTTTTTTTCTTTTTCTACAATAATTAAACCTGGCTCGGAGTCGGAGTCGGTACATTTTTTTCCGACTCCGACTCCTCTGAAGTTTGTCTGAACTCCGACTCCACGACTCCGGCACCACAGCCCTGTCTTCGACATTGTGCGATAGGTGATATTCCACAAGGAAACAGATTGTTTATGTTAAAAAAAGGTAAAATTGCAAAGTTTTTCTTGAAACTATACATCTTCTACAGAAATGCGGAAAATGGGTTGAATAAAACAGTAATATGTTGTTAAACAAGGGACTCTAGATCACCAAAATCATTTGTTCCTCCCTGTATAATAAACTGTAAGACTTTTTATTGAATACTTTAAAGGCGTGTGATAATGTTGATGAACTTTATATTGCGATAAATAAGAAAACAATTGTTGAGGATTGATATGGCTTTATACCAGGGTACTTGAAAACCCGTCCAAATTGCTTAAGGGTACATTCTAGTGTAACATTTTCCAAAATAAATTAATTTTTTATTGCACAGTTTGATTGCACAACAATTAAAGAAAACACTAAAAATTTTAGCAAGAAATTCGAAAAATTAACGATTACATAGCCAACATTCGAGCGGCCCGCCGAAGCCGATTATATCTCGATTATCGGAACCTTTTTTAACCACCTTCAATACGTACATCTTTCAATATTTTTCAAAAATTCTTTTGTGTAGTATACCAACATTTATTCTCTTTAAAATGACGTATCACTTATTGCAATAAGCTTAATAGTGTTAGAGATATCGATAAAAATATGAGTGAACAACATTTAAACATCGACAATTTAAAATCTGGTTTCTCGAAACGTTGGGCGGTGGACACATATTCGCAAAAACTAAACGGCAGATGAAAAAAATTCTTGCGGCATTATATCAGCAGATTGACTTGCTATCGCGTAAACTAGGATAAGCCTGTTTTGCAAAAAAATAATTATATTATTCAACTTTTTTTAGCAAAAAATGTAAATTTTCCGCATCATTTTCTAAAAAGATCTTTAAAGAAATTTTAAATATATTTTTAATAATGCGATAACCAGAAAAATAAACTTTAGGAAAAAACTGTTTTTTTCCGATTTCGGGCTACTGATTCTTGACATATCGTGTCAACCGGTTGGTCATCTTATTTTTGTCAACGCGGTGGCTTTCAATTAATTTCTTGTTATTTTAGAATAAATATATGCTTTAATATACAGTGTGTCCCACTTAAGAGTGTAACACCTTCATATCTTTTTTATTTTTAGTCCAATTTTAGAAATTTTGTCTCTCAAATATAGAATACATATTGCTCTATTTACTGCCAAAAAACCAAGTGTCTTCTTTAAATGCAAAGCACCTTGTGATGGCAAAATGAATGGCAAAAATCAAGAAATCACTTTAGGGATTTTTTTATCGAAAAATTTTACTAGTAATAATTGTTCAGAATTGCCCAAAAACCCTATATCCAAAATTTCATGAAAATTAAAAAATATTGAAATTTTCTTCAAAAATAATTCTAAGGGCGTAAATATTATTTGCATAGGCAGCTGCGCTCAAAAAGTGTGCTGTGGAAGTTTTGTTTGAAATAAAACATGAACTGTCAAAGTGCTTCAGCTGCTTACCTTGCTGATCGCGCGTTATCACCGACAAAACTGATTATTTTCACCTTTTCGGCGAGCATAAGCATTATTATTCAGACAATAATTAAATACGACAAAGCACTTAGACAGTTCAGGTTTTATTTCAAACAAAATTTCCATAGCACACTTTTTTTAACGCAGCTGCCTATGCAAATAATAATTACGGACTAGAAATTATTTTTGAAGAAAATTTCAATATTTTTTAATTTTCATGAAATTTTGGATTTGGGATATTTGGGCAATTCTGAACAATTATTACTAGTTAGATTTTTCAATGAAAAAATCCCTAAAGTGATTTCTTGATTTTTGCCATTTATTTTGCCATCACAAGGTGCTTTGCATTTAAAGAAGGCAATTGGTTTTTGGGCAGTAAATAGAGCAATATGTGTTCTATATTTGAAACAAAAAATACTAAAATTGGACTAAAAATAAAAGAGATATGGAGGTGTTACACTCTTAAGTGGGACACACTGTATATATTTTCATATTTTAATATGTGTATCAATAAAGGTGTGAAAACGAATTTACCCTTTATGACATATAAAATTGAATTTAATATTAAAAATTCATATTTAGTACCATATTAGCTTAGTTATTAATCAAAATTATTATTTTTTTTATTTAAACGTAATAGATTTTATGTTAACGTATTAGCAAAAAACGGACATAGGATAGTCCAGAGGTGAGATATATACGCTATTTTAAAGTGATTGTGTGAAACTCTTAATAAATATTGTTCGGGACCCTATACTAAACAAAGTTCTTTACTATATCATGTAACATTATAAACTGTTTGGTTACGAAATGATGTTTTTTCTACTTTGCATTCACAATGCACACATTGTAACACTGTTTTCGGTGTTACAATTAACACATTGTAACACCGAAAACAGTAACATTTTTGTCTAAGATTGCCAGGATTGGTACACATTGATATCAAATGCCAAATGTGAAACGTACAATACATAACCACACACTGCCTCTTTTTAATCTCTTGCAATCGCATAAACTGCGAAATATCAATATTCTATACATATTTAAACATGCGTGTAGCCTGCTATAGTATGGCCAAAGGTTGTGGCTTTCTTAGTTTTGCTGTGTTCATCAAAATACGCCAGCATAACGTTTTCGGTGATGTTTTACGACTCTGGTAAGTGATCGTTATCATTCTTTTCAACTAAACATCAAATCCCCTTTTCAGATATAATTCAAGGACCACATTTACTTTAATAAGGTATTATGCGAAGATCAAACCTACATCGTAGTTATGAATGATTTTAATTACTGCTACGAGATTGTATATGCGCAATCAATGGTTTATCAGCATACACGTATGAAGCTATAGTACATTTAAAGTGTAGAGGATTTCTTAGTTTATGTAACGTATAAGTTTTCGGTAACATTTTGGACCGAATTCTGTTCGGCTCAATTCGTATTCATTTTTGTCCGTCGCTTTCGACTTCGTCTTAGTTCTGGTCGTGTGCAACATATTTGTATTACCTCCATCACATGTAATTTTACTAAGTATAATTTATTCTAATAAACTACTTTGCCGAAATTAAAATTGGGTTTCAATTATAAGTGCTTGTAAATATATAAGCCGCAACGGCTACGTAGCGGAATTAGGTAGACACCGCTATTAAACGTTAGGCGTTAAAACAATTCTTTAGTAAGTTCTTGTTCTTCGAAGTAACTAATCAGTCACCGCCAAACACTTCTATTCCGATTATTATACTTATGAAACCACTATTAAAGTTGTTGACTTTTTAGGTTAAGTTTCATGTTAAGTTATCACAGTAGGGTTAAAAGTGTTGCCCCAAGCTCCATTATGATCATCGTTGAGCCCTCGCTGAATATCTATTCAAACTTGTAGGCTAAAGTAGAGTAATTTTATTCACAACTAGATTTTGTCAAGATTTTATCTCATAGATCTCATTCTTAACGAAGTTGACAGTTACTACAGTGCTGCCACGTGGTACCCGCGAAATACCCTAGATTCTAATTTAGCGCAATATAGTAACCACAATTTTTAAATTTATATAAAATTACTGACGCAAAGTAGAAAAAATAGTATATTACACTCGTTTTATAAGACGTATTGGCGCACTCGTTCCATTTGGGCACTCCTCGCTACGCTCGTCGTGCCCAAAACAACTCGTGCGCCAATTTGACGTCTTATAAAACTTGTATAATAATATACTATTACTGGGTTGCCACAAAAAGTTCGAAAATTAGCCATTTCACAATTTGATGAACCTTGTCACAGAACCACTTCCGGTGCGTAATATAAGTTGCAGTTTGTGTCAATTGTATGTTTTATTTGACTACAATTTTTGACGATATGTAAGATAACCTCACCAATGTTTTTAAACTGTAGCGCCTAAAGGGGTGAACATATTGGCCGGAAGCGCGACGCAAGCGCCTCTACGTGTGTAGGCGGTAGTAGGCGCACGAGGCGGAAATGGTGCAGATTGCTAATAAATGTTACAGTTATCTGTACTGTATAAGTGGGCCGATCAAATTTATATTATTTATTACAATATTGCATTTGTTAATACTTCTACCTGTATTATTACAGTTGATAACGCAACACTTATTGTATCCCATTATGATTATTTATACCAACGATATGTTATTAGTTCTGACGAATTGGATCACAACATCATGCGCTGTGAACTACTGCACATACTGCAGGCATTTTAATTAGGAATTTCTCCGGTACGGGCGCTTAGATCGTTTTTCAAGTCCCCTCCACGGTGTATGCACAGGGCGAATAGCGACAATTACATGAGAAATAAGGAATACTACTGGAATTTTAGTGAATTAGTGAACACCCTGCTGGACACTAAAGTATTTATCATTTTTTATATTGAATAAGATAATATAACAGATATTTCCTTTTAATTTCTTTATAACGCTATAACCCTGACTTGATTTATCAACTTACCCAGGATTCTACAATAAAACTTCTGCAAATTGTATGATAAATAAATTCAATCATTTATTATTATAATGCTTCCATTACATGTATGAAAAAAAAATCATCATTTTATCTATTTTTAACATAAGAATTAAACAGGACAAGCAAAACTTGCTTATTATATACCTATAGTAGTATAAAATACAACACAACCAAAAGAAAACAGAAAGGAAACTTACACTTCCAACTAAATTCTTCTTTTTTTATTAATAAGCATAAGATGACTAACATATTGAAACTAATCTAAAAAGTCAACCATCAATTAAAATCTGAATTCTTAAAACTAGGTATTTGTCTCTAATAGGCTATCCACTGATGTCCTATATTTACTTTGTCCTAAACGCACTAATACTTCACTCACTGTGCTCTGCTTTTTACACATTTCACTGATTCACTAGTTCGAAGGGTTTAGTTCTTTTTAGTCTTCGCACTAGATTCTGGTTGTCCAGTAGCTGCAGGGCCTCTACGTTGACGTGATGGCTTAGACGAGATTCATGCTTAGTGGCGAATCTTCTTATCTCGTGGGTGACTTTTGGGACACCAAGATCACGGTGCAGGTCCCTATTCCGTATGTACCAAGGAGCGTTAACCATATTCCTTAGTACTTTATTTTGGAAAATCTGGATTCCTTGTAAATTGGAGTTTTTCGCGCAACCCCCAAGCTGGATGCCGTATAACCAAATCGGTTTTAGTACTTGTTTGTAAACTTGTAGTTTGTTCTGTACTGAGAGTTTATTCCCAGAAGCCACTACAGTTCTCTGTATTTGTATCCAGAGTCATACCCAAATACTTTGCAGTGTTTGCATATGGAACTATGGCGTCGTTAATCTTGACATGAGGTATGTCCTCGATTCTTTTGTTTGTAAAGTTAATGTGGTTCCTATTAGGTTCCTATTAGATTCTCCAATAGATGATCCGACTGCCATTAGAGCCGTGTCATCTGCGAATGTGGCGACTGTTACCTTTTCCAGCTGTGGTAGGTCACTTGTATATAGTAGATAGAGAATTGGTCCCAATACACTATCCTGGGGTACCCCAGCTTTTACTTCTTTTAGTTCCGAGTATTCATCGTTCTGTTTTATTCTGAATAGTCTATCAGATATATAGGATGTTAGCAGCTCGATGTATTGTAAAGGTAGCATACTCTTTAGTTTGTGTATCAATCCTTCGTGCCAAACCTTATCGAAAGCTTGTGTCACATCAAGAAAGATTGTTGAGCAAATAAACTTCCAACTAAATGAAACTTCTCACAGCATCCGCCTCAATGCTGATCATATGTAGTTCTACAATAGTTCTCATTGGAAACACATTAGTTTTACCCCCGTTATTGTCTGCAGAAAGTTTAGTTTTGACAGCATATCACTGGAATCACGTGAACCACCATGGCACCATGTTACACATATCCATTTAGTCTATCGGAAACTAAACTGAAAATCTCTATTGTATCTTGTAGGAAGACGTGACAGGCCCGGCTTCGATCCTAGCCGTCATAAATTGCAGTTCGGTTCGCAGTAGGGCCGACGTTACACCCACGATAAATCAGGAAGTTTTGGGCTGAATTTAATCTCAATGGCGTGGATTCCGTTCCGCTGTGCCTAATTTCATTAATATGCAACGCTGGCGCCATCTCTATGCCATGCACCACTGTTCGCGACACACATTGGCAACGCTCTGACGCCGATGGTGTACGCACCAGCATCGATATTGTTAAATTGGCAATTGATGGCAACGTTTTCCGTGCGCTTAGTTTCATCAGCAGCGACGGTTGAATGCCAGAGAAGAACAAGCTGTGAACACCATTAGAATGTGGTGTCATAGGATACACGGATTTAACTGACAATTTCTCGTAAATGGAACTGTAACATTGTCAATATTTGATGGATATCAATTGTAAAGGGTCGATGCAAATCTCCATTTATTTTTTTTGTGTTGTAGGACCACAAAAAGCAATGGAAACGGGCGATTTTTTTTATATCGAACTTCATTCAAACCCCTTGAATTTATTTTGTATACCTGTCAATGTCAATGGAAATTCAGTTCAAAAACATGTAACGACTTTGTGAAATGGTATTTCCCTACAGTCGTATAGAATACAGAGTTGTATTTTCTTTCATTTCAGTGTACTTAGAGAATTCGGTCACGTCCAATAAACATTTTAACAAAAGCTAAAAAATAATTGCTGTTTTACTTTTTGAGTCAATTTTTCTTTAAACAAATGCCACGTGGTGGAGACTGTTGGCTCTACAACTAAGCTTGTTTCAAGGACTATCTCAATCAGTAATAATAATTGAGCACGGCTAGTTACTAATAATTTTTAAAGAGAAAAGTAATATAATATCTAGAACGATATGGCTACTTTCACATCATAGTATGCTACTTTGTACTTCCTTGTGCAAAAACTACGTATCTTAAAAGATTACTGAAGGTTACATAAAAATCGTATTTTGTGACAAAACCTGTTTTTTGCTTTTGTTAAGATGTGAACCAAAAACAACAAACTGGTAGTGCCGGGATTTGCTGAAGTCTAGAGTACAAGTAACCTCAAAGTAGACCGTTCGTTTCTATAACGTCTGGCTACGAATAAATAAAATAATTAGTTTTTAGAACAAGCTCAATTTATTTTATAGAATTACCCATTCCTATATCAAATTGAATTTCTAACCTTCAATTTTGCGCGAGGTATGACGTCATCAACATATTTTTTTATGGCAACCTTCTATTTTTCTTATTGATTTTCTATCTGCTTCAGAGTAAATAAATGCTTTTCAAATAAATACTAGGTCGTTGAGATCTGAGGGCGTGGCGAAATGTGGCATTTCTGGTTAAAGGTGTATACATCCCTTCACAGTTTGCCAATTCTTCCACATCTTTATTCATACTTCCATGTAACGAAAAAGGGCCCAGATATTTGATTGTTCAAAATACTGCACAGTACATTGGTGTTAAAATAGTACTGATATCAGCATTTTCTCAAAAGTTCGGGTTTTCTTGTGTCCACCAACGGCTATTTTGTAAAGAAACATTTCCATTTGACGTAAATGTTGCCTCGTCTGTCCATAGAATATGAACAAAAAAATTCTGTCCTCTTCCATTTCCCCCTCACACCAGATGGCAAAGCCATACCTATGGCATCAGGTCTGATGTCATAGGTATGGTACTGATGCCATAGTGCCTCTCCTTTAGTGTACTTATAAATTTCGTATATTTTTTAAAGGTAATATTTGTTCAGTTTTAGTATGTTATGTGCTTGATTTACTGCATTGGGTGTGAGAAGGAGTTTGTCGAACCGAAGTCATTCTATGCTCGCTTAGCGCTTGTAACACTGATGAACTTGCTTCCTTATTTTCGGAAATATATTTTTTTTTTGTTTTTTAAAAAGAGATTTTCAATTTTTCTCAAGTTTACTTGAATTTTCTGATTATCCTAGGACTGGTTGAATGGGTAATTTGGTTGTCCGGGTGTCTTTCATTGAAAATATCACCAACTTCGAGATAATCGCTTGCTGTAGATGGATAACTACGGTTATAAACATATCCAAAGGCACTAATATTAATTGAATTAGAGGTAAGTCACGCTCCTGTATTAGTTATTGTATGGTCTATTATTATCTATAGGGTGAAATATCAACTTCGCATCAAGAAAATGAATAATTTTGCGGTAGTTCTAAATAAACATTAGTTATCATACCAAAATAATAAAAACTGTAAAAAACGTATTCAAATTTCTAAAAAATAGATTAAGATGGACCTTTTAGGATCACTGACATTGACTAATATTTGTCATAAAAGTAACAATTAAAAAAAAAATCTGATGTGGCCAGGCCCATGACTTTATCATACTATATATATAAAATTAATAGTTTAGCTGCATGCGATTCTATTTGATCGAGATTGCCTATGTCTCTGCATTAAAATAAAACTAGTAGAAGTAGACAGATATGTCGATTAAAGCTGCGTTCGGATATTGTACTCGGTTGACACCGGGTACACCGTCCAAATGACACTTACGTGTTATTGGGTGTAAAAAGTGTAACGGTGTACAATATCCGAACGAAACTTATATTGACAGAAGTTATTGTCAAAACATTAGCGTTTGACACTACCTACTGTCATTAGAATCAAAAAAATTGACAAATCCTGGCTACTAGTTTTAATGCAGTACGACCGATCTCGATGAAATAGAATTTGCTCATGCAGCTAAACTATTGATTGTACCAAAAAATTTCATAGTCATAAATTATTCAGAGTTTCCTCTTCTTTAATTTATTATTTAACTATTTCGACGAATATCCAGAAATGGCGGCTTATTTGCAAAATCTTTCAAAAATGCTTAGACTAAACCTCCAGTTCCTTTGGACCCTTTTCAACAGAAAGCTTTTCAGCTCTAAGTTTGGTTATGAAATTTCTAAATACGAAGTTTCAGCCCGATACCTTTAGTAGTTTCTCCGGAATCGTCGCCACAAAAACGGGTACACACACACACACACAGACAGTTTTTTGTACCTTGGCCAAAATGTTCAGGGGACCCAAAAAGACATATTTCCGCTAAAATCTCAATTTTTTTTTGTCACGATTACAATACTTTACATACCTACTGCATATGATAAATAAAAACAAAAAAGAAAAAGTTCATGATAGGTGGCTTTGACTTCACATTTGAATATAATTTTGACTTATAACAACATTTCCAAATAAAGTTTATCGATAATAATGAAAATAAAGGTACTTTACTCTTATCCCAAATTCATATATTATGAATCGCTCGGTATATGGCATCGAAATTTACATATTTGACTATTGCAGTTTTGGTTTCATTCAAGCGGCCAACTTTTCTAAAGAATAAAATTTTCTGAGAAATGGGTAATAAAAAAATCCATATGATGCGGACTTTCCTGGACATACTGTATATGGTTCCCAGTCGGTTTGGAACTGTAAACGTGCACCACTGAGGTCAATTTAGTTGTTCATAATAAATTTCAGAAAGTATTTTTCTTTATCATACGTAGTATGACAAAGTGTATTGTAATAGTGTCGAAATACGTCCTTTTGGGTCCCCTGAACATTTTTTACCAACAAGGTACATGTGTGTCTGTATGTGTGTACTCGTTTTCTTTCTGGCCATAATCCCGGAGAAACTACTAAAGTTATCGCGACGAAACTTCAAATTTACAAGTTTCATGACCAAACGTAAAGTTGACAAGCTTTTTGTTTAAAAGGATCCAAAGGAACTGGATTTTTACTCTTAGCATTTTTCAACGAGTTTGCAAATAAGCCGCCATTTCAGTAATTTGGTGAAATAATAAATTAAAGTAGAGGAAATTTTGTATAATTTATGTCTAAGACATTTGTTGACAAAATTAATAGTTTAGCTGCATAAGCAAATTCTATTTCATCGAGATCGTTCGTACTGCATTAAAACTAGGTAGGATTTCACAGATATTTTGTTCTATTGACAGCATTGTTAGCACATCAGCTTTTGATACTGCTGTATAGTATGATAAAGTCATGTGCCGGTCCCATCAGATTTTTTTAATGTTTGCATGAAACTCCAAATTTTATTCTGCAAATGTAACAATTCGTTATAATATTTTATGTGTTGTTACCATATCATTGGTAATTCCAGTGGCATACTACTGTTTATCTTTAAAAACCGCACAACTCACACAATATACAGGCCGTCGCACGTTTTTCCGTGTTTTTTATTTTTAGAAACCAGAACTCATTCTCAGTAAAAAGTGTCATATGGACTCATTTATTTGTCTAAGTCTCCAGTTACAGTCATTTGAAATGAGGACAAACAGTATGTGAAACTGCTCTGACTTCTTAAGCAATTGAAAAAACAAACAATAACAGCACATGAAATTTCTTACTCAGAATTACTTATTTTTACTACATTTTCGACTTTAGTTAAAAGTATCAGTAAAAGTATCATGTTGATTTAATTGCTTCTTCATGTTTTATTTAATTTATTTCTTTACTTTTTATTATAGTAATCTTTTTATCTTCCGCTGTATTGTGGACCTGCGCACTCAGAGAAGTACCTACCGAGAACTTTATAGAGAGGCAATAAGACAGGCAAAAATTAGACAGAATGACCGATTTATTGAATCTTCGGGGAACAACACCAGAGCGATGTGGTCAATTGTTAATACTTCTCGAGCGGTCCATGAGGGCAGTACTCGATCAGACTGTAGCATCGACGTGGAGGCTTTTAACACCTATTTTGCTTCGATTGCGGAGAAGGTATTGTCATCTATTCCTTCGGCCGATTGTAGCCCCATGAGATTTATGCATGACATAAATATAAATGTCAATACATATTTCAAATTTACGCCAACTACTTGCACAGAGGTTCGGGGAATTATTGACTCCTTTCAGAACAAAAGAAGCAGAGATGTCTATGGGTTCGACATAATCGTAGTTAAGGCTATAAGGGATATCATTGCACCTGCACTAACAGCACTCATAAATGCGTGCGTAGCCAGGGAGTATTTCCAGATTGTTTAAAGCTGGCAAAGTGTGTACCAATCCATAAAAGGGGAGACAGAGCTGATCCGGGAAACTATCGCCCTATTGCCGTGCTTCCCATGCTCTCAAAAGTTCTTGAGCGAGTACTATGCAATCAGATTGTAGAATATGCTGAAGTGCATCATATATTTTCGGCGAAGCAGTACGGTTTCAGAAAGGGCAGATCGACCACAATGGCAGTGATGGATTTCTTGGAGAGTGCGATTGCGGCTTTTGAGGGGCGCGAGTATATGGCAGCAGCCTTCATTGATCTGAGCAAGGCTTTTGATTGCATCCCCCATGACGTCCTCCTTCAGAAGCTGTACTATTACAACTTTCACCCTGATAGCTGTCGCTTGATTTCCTCTTACCTTGCAGACAGGTACCAAATGGTGTCCAAGATGGGAAATACATCGGCGAAGCTTCTGATAGAGCATGGAGTTCCACAGGGACCGATAATGGTCCCGGTTCTGTTTTTGTTTTTTATAAATGATCTCGCCCATGTGAATCCGGGCGGTAATATTGTCTTGTTCGCGGATGATACAACGATAGCGAATAGAGGGGAAACAGAAATGGAAGCGCTGGGTCTGCTTGAGGAGGCACAGGATGTGGCGGAGGCATGGTTTCTCTCTAATAAGCTAAGCATGAATGTGGAGAAAACAGCAAAAATGATATTGACTTTACGTCAACGGGAGAACATCGACGGATTGAAGCAAACAGTGAAATTCCTTGGCTTTCAAATTAACAACAAGCTTGACTGGCACGATCATGGAGATGAATTGGCGAGGAAAGTGAACTCGAACATATGCTTGCTTCGAGGTCTTCGCGACATTGTATCGGCGACAGTACTGAAAAGTACATACTTTGCATTGTGCCAGTCGCAGTTTAAGTACGGGATCCTGATCTGGGGACATTCGTCGGTGTTGTCGAGAGTCTTCGCAATTCAGAGACGCGCGCTACGAGTGATTGCTAATCTGCCGTATCGATCTGACTGCAGGCTTGTATTTAAGACCAACAGTATAATGACTGTCCTGTCGTTGTACATTTATGATTGTTTAATTTGGGCGAGGAGCAACAGACATCTGCTAGTGCAAAACGGTGACATTCACGGTTATGAGACCAGAGGAATGGGCGACATTCGCACAGTATACGGGAGACTGGAGAAATCGCGTACGGGAGTGAGATACTATGCCATGCAGTTCTTCAACAGATTGGATCGAGACATAAGAGAGTTACCTTTAAAGCTCTACAAACTTCGTATAAAGCGCTTGCTCACCGAGAACTCATACTACAGCATCGACGAGTTTTTAGACTGTTCAGTGTAGTGTTGTTTGGTATGGTTTAGATTCTTTAAATTGCGTGCGTGATCGTGGAGACTAATCTACCAGCACAGTGATTGCATGAGATATTGTATTGTATTTAAGTATATATAGTTTGTTGACCTGTGCTAACCATTGTGAAACAGCATGAATGAATTGAAATTGAAATTGAAATTGTATTGTTAATATTTTACTCGCCTTTAGCGTTTTAATAAATAGAAGAGACAAGTATTTTCATATCACACTTTTCACTCAGGATATCATTTGATAAGATTTCAAATAAATACAAAATGTAATACTTATTTTTAGGCTACTTTGAAGTTTCTATGATATTTGATTCAGGCGCTATAACAAAATGCCGTTTTTACACATAAACCATTTTTTTTCCCAAACCCTTAAAAAAGTTATTAGCCCGGATTCATTTTTTCCCCCAAAGTGATCAATATTTTCCTTATTTTCAATTGCCTAGACAATTAAGTTTCAACTTATTTAAAACAACAAGTAGAATAAGGAACTGCTATTTCAAAATATGTCGATGGGGTGGAATTAAAAAACTATTATTGGTCGGATATTGAATTTGATATAAAAATGTATGTTTTGATATTTAAGAACTGACGTGTCAAAAGAGATAACTTTCTAGAGTAATAGTTTCTTAGTACCTACTTATCGCCTTAAAACAGTAAGGCATTAAATAATAACCAGACATATAGGTTGTTCCATAACAAAACATAGGTTAGTGTGCCCCACATAAAAAATATTAGTTTTAGAACATTTTCATTAACCGATTTTCATTTTTCTCAATGTAATTTGACTTTATGTAACGCATTTATTAGTTGAGATGGCTAAAACTTTTCCCTTCCATCAAATAGGTATAATTACCCAGTCCGAAAAAGTAAACTTTAGTTTAAGATAAGTTCGAAAATTTACTGTACAGACGCAAACCACATGTCCACTTTTGCTGTGATCCAAAACAAAGTAAAGAGAGTAGGTAAATTTAAATATTGTTCGTTCCAACACAGTAATTAATTCTGTTATCATTGGCAAATTTGTACGTACTTGTTGTGGAAATACATAATGTTTTATGTGCGTATGGAAAACTATTAATGATACTTTACCAGTACGGTTTTATACAATTAACAAATTGATTGTAACTCTTATAATTCGGACGCATTCCAGCCCAGCACACAACACATACACGAAATGTAATTCCCAAAATGGTATTAAATACTAATGGAATTCGATGGCAATAATCGTTCGCAGCCAGTAGGCGGGGATGAGAAGGGCCATCCGGAGTTTGTTCAAAAATTAATCGATCGACAGCTCTTTTAGGAGCCCTCGAATTCCCTACTGATCGGAAATTCAACAACTATTTTCATTTCCGAAGTACCGTCCCGCCACCTAACTCGAATGCAAATTATTCCAAATTTCCAATTCATTTTCCCTTATTAAAAGGTGTCAAAAATTTGCATTTATATGAGTTTAAGTGTCCCCTTCTAGCTAGGGTATTCCCAGAATATTATTAATACGTGTCAGCTTTTAGACTCTTTTGTTACACTAGCTCGTATGGGTAAAATATTACAGATAATAGTCGAATGGTTTCGTTGCGATTGAAATTGTCGCTTATTATAAGAGATTTGATTAAAGTAGGTTTTTAGTCCAGTCAACAGACACAAGAAAAAATAGGTTGAAGTTGCAAAAGGCCAGACAGTTTTACACTTTGCCATTATGTTGTTGTGTGTACCTAATGAAAAACCTAAATTTTTATTCACACTGTTTTTTTCAAAAAGGTATGACAGATGATTTCGATAGCATTTTTTCGTAGATAAAAGATTCCATTATGTCTTTGGGCAAAATGGGCGTAAAATGTCAAGAAATCTCGTGTTTGTCGAGATAAGCGAAAATCAGAAAACCTCGTGTTACAAGTTTTTGAAGTGCTATTGGACAAGCTAGCTTTTTTAACCGGGAGCGAGAAAAGTTTGATAGTAATAAAATACCACTTCACAGAGTTATCATTGTTTTTCTTTCATAACTTTGGTATTCAGAAAACTTGCTTAGAAAACTCTGTCGGGTCACTTTTTCCGATTACAGTTTTGTGGCCTAAATAAAAAGTTAAACCTTAAAGTTATGGTGCAAAAAAAAACTGAGTGGAAGTAAAAGGCATGGATTCGGACAATAGAAACACATGTAATCTCACATGGTTTTCGCATAACATTACCGTTGTCCGAATTGCGTCTAGTTTTAAGGAAAAAAATGCATTTTTAGGGTTTTGGTAGTTTTTTTAGCACTGCTTTCCCAAGAACTATGCTCAATTCTCAGTTTCTACTTCATTTTCGGATTCTATGCAATAATGAATACCAGAAGCACTTATCGCGTGTTAGATTCTGGTTATTCTTGGTCAGGATAGTAACGTAGCTAGGTTTTTTGATTAATTAAATACTTGAAAATATGTGAATGTTCTGATATCTACACCCAAAAGTTAATTGATTATTATCTTTTTGATTAGTAACTGTGGTATGTAAATTTATTGTAATAGAGCAAAATAAAAAGTTTCCGTCGATCTCATATATCACAGAAATTAAGTATGGAGTTTAAGTACGAGCACATAACTAAGGATATATATCGCGAGCATGACGTTTTATCTACGACTCACAAATTCCATTTTATATCAAATATTTTAAATATTTTTGTCAATGATGGCGAGGCGAACTGTCATATAACTGTCATCCACGTAGGTTTTGACAGACTTTGACACTAGCGTTGTATAATGATGACAGTTCGTTAAAATAATGGAGTCATTATTTGAACGAACTGTCATTATTATACAACGCTAGTGTCATTATAATCATTAGCGTGTATCATTATGGGGATTATATAGTCACAGATACGTATGGAATGAACTTATTATATGTGAGTTGTAGATAATAGTTGTTTATGTACCAAGGGCATTAGACGGATGTTTATGCCCCGAGGGTGACAGTTTAAAAAGCGCGAGGGCCAATTGGCCCGACAGCTTTTTAAGTCGCCAGAGCGTATAAACATCAAGTAATGCCCGAGGTATATACAAAATTTTATGTCCTTCAATGGTTTTGTTCCTCCGTTTAAATAATATTAGCAAATATTTTGACATTATCACGTGACATGCGTACCTACGGAGTTGAATAACAATACAAACAATTCGGAGTTGAGTGACAATCCAGACAATTAATTGTCAAACTTATAACCTTAATCCCCTTGAATTGACATTGATGAGTGGCAATACAGACAATTAATTGTCAAGACTTATAACCTTAATCGCCAACAATTGACATTGACGATTTAAAATTTACTATTTGAATGACAAATATTTGATATATTTGACATATAACCATCGCAATCCTTTATGCCCTAGGGCGCAATAAAAATCTTTATTGCCCTAGGGCGCAAAAAGAAGCTTTTTTCGTCCCGGTATATAAGACGTAAAATGTCACTTTATGATCATTTAGGACATAAAATAATTTTTCCGTAAAATTATCAATGCCGATCGATGTAGGAAGTGATATTGACGGGTATTAATTTAATTAATTATAACAAATGAAAAGTAATATGATAGATATAAAATTTTTTTAGACAGCAAAACGTCATATCTCTCCGGCTATTAGAGATAAAGATACCAGACCGGATATTACCAGATACCGTAACAAAGAGGTTGAAATATTGAAAAAAAAAACAATAGCTTTGGTTCCATTTAAAATAAGTTAAAAAGATAAAAATAAAGTTGTTGACGTGTCCGGCTAAACCGAATGTACAATGGAAATGAGAATATCCTTCATATGCGCCTTATGACTTTATCTTGACGTACAAAATTTCATTAAAATCACGCATTCCGTTTATTCCGTTTAATCTCATGGATTATATTTTATATGTTATACTTTTCCCCAAACCTGTATGTTTTTGAAATTGTCCGAAAACGTCAAAATACACGCCATTATAATATTCAAAGAGATTAACGCAAACTATCATTATTTCCTAAGTAGGCTAAAATAAAAGTTTGAATTTTAAACTACAAACTATTCTATAAAATGTCAATACTATATCCACATATACATAAAAAATCTGATGTGGCCAGGCACATGACTTGATTATACTACATATAAAATTAATAGTTTAGCTGCATGAGATTCCATTTGATAGAGATCGGTCAAATGGAGTATCCAGGATTTGACATATATTTTGATACTATTTACAGTAGGTATTATCAAACATCAGCGTTTCACATTACCTACTGTCATTAGAATCAGAATATCTGAAAAATCGTGGCTAACCAGTTTAATGCAGTACGAGCAAAAAAGATAAAAAATAGAAACGACGTAAAATAAACAAGTTAAAAAAAAATAGAATTCGCTCATGCAGCTAAACTATTAATTTTACCAAAAAATCTCATAGTCATAAATTATTCAGAATTTCCTCTACTTTAATTTATTATTTAACTATTTCGACGAAATTCCAGAAATGGCGGCTTATTTGCAAAACCGTTCAAAAATGCTAAGACTAAACCTCCAGTTCTTTTGGACCCTTTTCAACAGAAAGCTTCTCAGCTCTAAGTTTGGTTATGAAACTTCTAAGGCCGGTTACAGCGCAACGCTGACGGTCGGCGCGAACCGTCGGCGCGGACCGCTATATCAACAGCGATATATAAGGGCTGATGGCGCTGACCGTCGGTGTTGCACTGCAAACCCTCATAGGTACATCGTTGTTGATATAGCGGTCCGCCGACCGTCAGCGTTGCACTGTAACCGGCCTAAATATGAAGTTTCGTCCCGATACCTTCAGTAGTTTGTCCGGAATCGTCGTTACAACAAACGGTTACACACACACAGGCATAGACACACACAGACATTTTTTGTACCTTGGTCAAAAATGTTCAGGGGACCCAAAAAGACACACTTCCGCTAAAATCTCAATTTTTTTTAGCACGTTTACAATACTTTACGTACTACGTATCATAAAGTAAAAACGTCTTGCAAAGTAGAACGTCAAACGTGAATCCAAATGGAGACAAGCCATGTTTCAGTAAGTGTCCCAGCCATTTTCGAGTTTACATATGATTTTTCGCTTTAATTTGACTTTTAACATTCAAGGTTCATTTGAGTTCCAAGAATTGTATCACGTCGCACTATGTTTAGAAAATCGAAAAGTGCAAAAACAGCTCATGTAAAAAACAGCTGGGTAGGAAAAAGTTTTACATCATTTTACAGTATTGAAAATGAATTCATGTAATGGAAACATATCTAATAATAAATACCTAAGTACCATGGCTTTCACAGCAAGAATCTTGAATCAGAATATTTTAAATTTCAGAATGTAATACAATATCATGTTTGTGGCAGATTGCACTTTGTCGTCCACACTTGTATGTTCTACAAATCCCATCGTATTTTCAGTAGTGTGATATCTATTAAGTTGAAAATTTCCTTTTTTTTCGATTATTTTGTATGTATGCGTTTCAATGGCGACATTACACAACGGCCCTAAACAGAACTGATTCACCATTATCGCATTTTGAGATAACAGCGTCATGCCATCAGCGTACCCATAAGTTCCATGCGCTATTCATCGGGAAAATGACGCGCATCGGTCACATTATTGACTGGTTATCTGTTTATTTTTGGGACGCGTCCAGTGCTGACAACGGCATGAAAATAAATCTCGCAATTAACCGGCATACATCGAACGAACGAAATGCGACGGAAACTCGCGTTCCTCCCGCCACGTTACGCGGAATAAAAGGGGACCGCCCGTGATGCTCGGTTGCAGATAGTTATTTATGATTCGCTGCATAACGATACGTAACGTACTATACGTGTACGTCCGCCGGACTGTGTCATTTCGCCGATATCCGCTGCGGCGCTGCATCTGCGATTGACAGCGTTTGGTCGGCACAAACCGCTCGGGAAGATTTATGCATAAATCCTCTTGTTTTATATATTCTCTATGCATTTCTGTGTTTTCAATAAATGAAGCAGGTTGGGCGATATTCATCATAATGAGAGATGATTAGAAGCAGATGCTTGCCAATAGGCTAGATACTAGTAAACACAACAAATGATAAGAACCTGTCTCCAGAGTCGACAAAATCAAGATTAGTATTTTTTTGTTAAAGAAAAACGCTTTCAAGATTTGCGTAACGCACAGTGGTCGATAATACGAATCTAGCCGTTCAAAATTATTTTAGCGCTGTGGTCGAATTTAATCCAAAGTGACATGTTCTTAATTTATGAACTTGTTCTGAGATAACCAAATGACTTAAAACCAATCAGTTTGCCACAGTTTTGATTTCCAGAATATACCGAAACGAATGATAACTGCATGGGGTGGAATTTATAACCAGAACCTTGGTAGTGTGTGGCATTATTGGATATTTATATATTAAAAAGACAACATTTGGTTGAAAAAATTGTTTACAAATCACACGGTTTACGAAAGCAACCATAATCAGTTATGGGATCTGCATTAGCTGCAATCATGACGAAAACTACAGCTAAGTTTTGTATTTAATTAGTACCGAAGGCACATCGATAGTCAATGATGACGAATCTGATGACGGCAATTGTAAGCCCACACACAGGAGCAAGTGTACCTCACTAATGAAAATTTTTGTTTTTTATTTAGAGAGCAACTATTTGCAATGGAAACTAACCACAGGTGATATAGGACGTAAAAAACACATGAAACAAACAGTAAAGTCAAGGGTGTCTTAGAAATACCAATTTTTTTCTATCGCGGGTTCGAAATCACGTAAAAAAGATAAATAATTCAAACTAAGTTCATAGGTAAAACCTTTCTATTTTTTATGTTCTACTTTGGAAAGCGATTTTCATAAAATAATAATGTATAGACAAAAAAAATAATGTCGTTATTTAATACTTTATTACTTTTATATACTTTCCAATATGCAATACTACATCAGAAAACCACTGTAAAAATTTCATATCTCTACAACGCGTATTAACGCTAGGATTCCGAACCTACGGTATACTTCCGGTAGACTTAAGTCAGTTCTGGACAGTAAACTGTCCAAAAAATAAATTTTCTCCATTGTCCAATCATATGGTTTATTTCGTAAATCCTTTTACTTGCTCCAGGGCGCTCACTGATTCGGTTTATAATGCAGTGAAGGTATGTCATAAGTAATTAATTTCAATACAAATCTCCCAGCGTTGTCCTCCACAACAACCAGTGAACATAATGTTTTCAAAGGTTTGTGTAATTCAGCCCACCATGTTGTATTGTTTATCTTGTTTATATTGTATTGTAATAAATAAACTCATGGACAAGAAAATCCAAATATGGACATAGTTTCTATTTGTGTTAGTTAGTATATATCTATTTAAATCTATTTTTACTTTTAATTCTCACTTTGACTACTCTATGGTAGCACATGTATGCAGTGTCTAGAAAGTTTATATATCCACTAGGAATTAGTATATATTTTCATAATGTGTTGATTTGATACGTTTACTAATAGACCAGGCGATAGAGATTTTTTCGTGACAAAAATAGTATCAGCAAGCCGACGGTCCCAGGTCACGTGGAACAGTCCGTGGATGTATTGTAACGTGTTTTCGACTCGCAAATATCATTACTTAGTTTGTTATAAACAAAAAGTCGCAAAAAAGTGCTCTTTTTTTCGTTTTTCGCTTTTGAAAGCTGAACCGATGGAGCAATATTGATGCTTTCAACAGACTGTAGAGAATGAAAAGACGAAAAAAATAAACCCAACACGGACTCGATCGCATCAAAATTAACGGAGGAAATTCGGAAGACCCGAAAAAATCTGCGTTTCATCAAAAATTCATCACTCAGCCATTTTCAAAATAGTCGCGCAGGATTTTCGCGAGAAAGTAGCGATTGATGGGTACTTAGAGTGTGCACAACCGAGGCGTTGTCCGATGATTAGTTTTTGCACAATTCCGATTGGAATCTTTTTATGCAATTTGGTTCGGCGAGCCTGGATGCGTCGGAGGTGGTCCGATTTTAATTTTTTTAACGTTGTTCAAAAGTAGAAGTATTGTGCTACAAAGCGTCTATTCTGATTTTGCGTTAAAATGTTGCGAAATAAGCGAAAAATGCTTGCAAACATAACCGAGAACTGCCGCGCGCTCCAAATCAATCTAGTAGTGGGGTAGGCGGCCGACTCGGGGAAGCGCGCAGCACGCTGGGATTACTATAGATACGCGCTTCCCCGCGTCGACCGCCTACCCCCACTACTCGACGGGTTTGGAGCGCGCGGCAGTTTTCGGTCATGTTTGCAAGCATTGTTCACCTATTTCGCAGCATTTTAACGCAAAATCAAAATAGACGTTTTGTAGCACAATACTTCTACTTTCGAAATACGTTAAAAAAATTAAAATCGGACCACCTCTGACGCATCCAGGGTCGCTGAACCATATTGCATAAAAAAATTCAAGTCGCAATTGTGCAAAAACTAATAATCGGACAACGCCTGGGTTGTGCACACTTAAAGTACCTCTTAAAGTACATCAATCGCTACTTTCTTGCAAAAAGCCTGCGCAACAACTTTGAAAATAACGGAGTTATGAATTTTTGCATAAACGCAGATTTTTCATGTTTTTTCGAATTTCTTCCGTTAATTTTAATGCGATCGAGTCCGTGTAGGGTTTATTTTTTTGGTCTTTTCAGTCTCTACAATTAGTCTGCTGAAAGCATCAAGATTGCTCCATCGGTTCAGCTGTTACAACCGAAACACGAAAAAAGCATGATTTTTTGAGGTTCTTTGTTTATAACAAATTAAGTAATGATATTTGCGAGTCGAAAACACATCACAATACATCAAAGGACTGTTCCACGTGACCTGGGACCGTCGGCTTGCTGATACTATTTTGGTCACGAAAAAAACTGTATTGCCTGGTCTATAAAATGGCCAGTAAATGTATGCACTGACTAGTAAGACTACAGTCTACGCCAGTGTTTTTTAACCGGTGCTCCGCGGAGCACTACGAGCGGAGCAAACCTATGCGGTTGACGTGAGCGGGAGAAGGACAGCGGGGGAAGTTTAAGATACACTGGTCTACGCTTTTACTGTAACATATACATAAAATATCGTTACATTTTACGTATTTCAGAACAAAATTCTTTAAAAGCTTCACGGTTTTGACGTCATCGGAATTAATCGTTGTAAATATTCTATTATTACCGAATACGTAATATTTCACATTTAATTGTCAAAATGCAATGTCTGCCATAAATAGTCTTAGTAAAGAAGGACAATTAAAAAAATTATAAAAAGCAGGACAGTTGGCTTAATGGACGTAAAATGATTTTCCGCGAGGAAATGGGGCAAAGCTGCTCTGGATGGGACAATGAGCTTTCGGGAGACGGGCTTAATCCACGACACTGTCACAACTCGAGCATAATAAACCATGTGCCGGAAGGGGATGGTGCATTGCCTGAAATATGAAAGCCTGAATGCAGGCAGGACTCCGAGCGGGCTAAATACTTCGGAAACTGGCGTAAGAGTTATCAAAAGCTACCCAGTGTTGATGTATGGCGTACGTAACTCAGTGTTCTTCTCATCATGTCTAATTGCTGTGCCATTTCTTGCTTGAAGTGTTGAGTCAATAGTAGTGTATTTCGTAAAATATCGCTACTTTTAGTAAAACTAAGTTTTACATTTTCGTTCGATGTCTACATGTTTAGGTACGTACTAATTAATAAATTGACTGCTACCGGCTATCAAAGTTAATTAAACTCATTTACCTTAATGTTAAATTGAAATAAAAGCCTCCTTGATCCTTGCAAGTTTATTTAAATTACTGTAAACATGTTTCGGTGAACACCACCATCATCAGTACGTTCAAACTACAACAGATAAATAGCGAAATAAATAATGAAACTAATGAAAATGGAATTAAAAATCTCTTTAAAAAAAAACTTACGTCAAAAATTATCTAAACGGAACATCAGGAGATTCGGGAACAAACTAACTTGGACGAGCACAGGAACAACGCAGTGTCAGTCACATGGCTTGAAGTAAAACACATAATCACAATCAAAAATATCACAATACGGAGACTCAGTTAAAACTATTTGCAATGTAGAGCGTGTTTCAGGCACGTGTGTATCGCATGGCAGCTCGAGGCGGAAGAAAATTGCGCGCGAAAACGAACATACCGAATATATGTAGACACAGTAAGAATCAAAAAATATATTAACCACAACTTAAAGCGGGGAACAACGAATTCAAAAAATAATGAAAAGGGGAGGTGGAACACAAAAATTAATTAAAACAAAATTAAATTAACATCTTTGGCGAAACGGACTGGAGAATCTATAAGTATGAAAATAAGGGTTTATAAATAAAATTAGTTTGATCATTAAGAAGAAAAGTATTAGGGATTTTTTTGTGTCGTTCTATTTCAAATTGTTCAAGGAGGTCTAATTTATAACCTTTGTCACATTTGTGAAGTAATTTAACATCTCTGTAATTAATAATATGCCCCGTCTCGACTCTATGTTTATATAAATTAGAAGTACTTTGATTACGATGTTCTCCAATCCGTTTCGCCAGAGCTCTGCCCGTCTGACCAACGTAGCAGGCTTCACATGTATCACAATGCACAGAGTAAACACCATTCTCATCCAAAATTGGTCTAATAAGCTGACGCTGCCTTGAAAGTAAATTGAAAATTTGGGTTTTACATTTAAAAGCAGGCAAAATATTGTAGGGTTTTAGGAATTTGGTTAGTTTAAGACTAAACGGACAATATGTGAAGGGTTTATATGAAGGCAAAGGATCTGGGGGATTTGTTTTAGTATAGAGAGGGTCTATTTTAATAGTGACATCATGCAAGACTTTGTTAATTAGTTTTTTTGGGAAATTATTTGAAATGGCTAAATTATGAATGAACTTCATTTCAATCAGTCTATTTTCATGAGATAAGGGGTAGATAAGGGCTCTTCTGTAGAAAAAACGCAAGGAGGCAAGGCGGTGAGAAATGGGGTGAAAGGAATCGTAAGGAATTATTGTGGAAATATTGTGATATTTTTGATTGTGATTATGTGTTTTACTTCAAGCCATGTGACTGACACTGCGTTGTTCCTGTGCTCGTCCAAGTTAGTTTGTTCCCGAATCTCCTGATGTTCCGTTTAGATAATTTTTGACGTAAGTTTTTTTTTAAAGAGATTTTTAATTCCATTTTCATTAGTTTCATTATTTATTTCGCTATTTATCTGTTGTAGTTTATACGTACTGATGATGGTGGTGTTCACCGAAACATGTTTACAGTAATTTAAATAAACTTGCAAGGATCAAGGAGGCTTTTATTTCAATTTAACATTGATTTATTTCCTTGCACAATGGACACTTATTCATTTACCTTACATTTATATTTTAAAAAATCTGATGTGGCCAGGCACATGCCTTTATCATACTATATATATATATATATATATATATATAGAATTAATAGTTTAGCTGCATGAGATTCTATTTGATCGAGATCGGCCATGTCTGCATTAAAATAAAACTAGTAGAAGTAGACAGATATGTCGATTAAAGCTGCGTTCGGATATTGTACTCCGTTGACCCCAGGGTACACCGTCCAAATGACACTTACGTGCTATTGGGTGTAAGAAGTGTAATGGTAATATCCGAACGCAGCTTATATTGACCGTAATTATTGTCGAAACATTAGCGTTTGACACTACCTACTGTTATTAGAATCAAAATTTCTGACATATCCTGGCTACTAGTTTTAATGCAGTACGACCGATCTCGATGAAATAGAATTTGTTCATGCAGCTAAACTATTATTTGTAGCACACAATTTCATAGTCATAGATTATTCAGAATATCCTCTACTTTAATTTATTATTTAACTATTTCGACGAAATTCCAGACATAGCGGCTTATTTGCAAAATCTTTCAAAAATGCTAAGACTAAACCTCCAGTTCCTTTGGACCCTTTTCAACAGAAAGCTTTCAGCTCTAAGTTTGGTCATGATGCTTCTAAATATGAAGTTTCGTCCCTATACCTTTAGTAGTTTCTCCGGAATCGTCGCCACAAAAAACGGGTACACACACACACATCCATCCACACACACACATACACACACACACACAGACATTTTTTTGTGCCTTGGTCAAGAATGTTCAGGGGACCCGAAAAGACATATTTCCGCTAAAATCTCAATATTTTCTTTGGCACGATTACAATAGTTTACATACTACGTATGATAAAGTAAAAAGAATTCCGTGTACTGTTTTAACATTTGACAACAATTTAAGGTAAATATAAGGTAATCTTTTAAATAAACACGTCAGGACATTACAATTTTATAGATTTCCAAGTATTCAATTTGTCATAAATACAATAATTGGAGTAAAATTAGTCAGACAAAACCAGGCCTAGCAAACAGCAAAAAATCGAACAATTGAAAAATGAATCTAAGAAATTGCAAAAATTCTGTATAGTTATTGACAAAAACAAACGCGCTTTTCAATTTTTGGTATTCTTTTGCACTGATTTTCTCCACAAACTAGGCACAATTAAAAACTTGGATCTCTGATATCTAAACTCAAAAGGTTACCGTTTATAGGTAGTTTTTATTATTATAATAATAATTTAATATTATTATGATAATATATGCGGTATAAATATTTATTGTTTAAAAGAAAAAGATTATTTATTTTTATTTTAAGAAGGTAATTCATTTTACATAACTTTTATATCTGGCAGCAATCCCTTAATATCGTTTTAAAATTATAAAAAAATGTCTTCCTGATTATTTTTCCAAGGCCACCTCTTACTCAATTCAGCCATCAACTCAACTCACCATCCATCAAAATTGGCAAAATAGAACCCTAGAACCCCAGCTAGAAGAACTCTAATATTCAGGGTGATTCAACACTACACTGCATAATTCTAGGAATTTGTTATTTGACTTGAAAAAAACACTTTTCTACCCGGAATATTTGTCAAAAAATAAATGTTCATATTTATTGATATTTGATGTATTGTTTTTACATTTTACTATTTTAATTTATTTATTTTTCTTTTAAAGACTGATTTATTTTTATTTAACGAAACTGAAAATAATAAAAGAGTATCTAGACTTGTTACCAATATCAAATAAAACATCAAATTTAAGTTCCCTGGTAACGTCAAAACGTCAAAAAAAAACATTTCTAAAATCTTTTAATAATGCAATTTATTTTTTTCATATGTATTTCTATGTATATAAGGTAATTCTAACTGAATCCCTAAATTTATCATAAAAAGTGTCAATAATGTTTGACGCACGTAGTGCTAGTACAAAAAATGTTTCTGTAAAAGAAATGCGAGACAAAAAAATGTCAATATCTTGCTGATATTCTAACCTAAGATTGATAAGTATAATATACTTTAGATACAATTGACCAGTACAATAAATCTATAGATTTTCTTACTACGCTTATCTTATTTTTAGAATATTATCCAAAACATTAATTTTTTTAGAAAATGTAAAATATAAATAAAAAAAATGTAAATTATGTAACAACTCAACTATATATCAACTCAATTATTGATTAATTTCTTTATTAGTAAAAATAATCACAATACCCTGGAAATCAAACATGTCAATGAAAAATAAATCCTTTCTGTCACGCTTTCTGACAAAAACCTATTTGTTGTTATTTTAATGCAATACTTATTATACTTATAAATATACATACTATTTGATTGTAGATGACAACTCTGAAAATATCTCGTTATAACTACATTTTTATGGAAAGAATTTCCTCTCGTATTGCCACATATCTCCAGAATAGGAAAGAAAACGAGAATAAAGTCAGTATAAACCCATGCCTCCATTTTCGCCTTTCACACAAGAAATCCTTTAACCCGACCTTGAATTATTACAAAGGCTTATTTCACCGTATATCCCATAACAGGAACTGCGGGTTCAAGTTTATTATTTGATTTTTCTTAGCCGCCACGTGTCATCTACGCCCCAACAAAAGACAAAAAACAAATGGGGCACTCGTATACAGCAGAAAACGACCTCTTATACATCATCTGTGTGGGCCACTTACGTCACAAGATGAAAGTTCTGGCGCTTTGCCCCATTCGTGGTTATATTTAATAATGTACAATGCAATTTACGAGAAAGAAATGACGAAATTTGATATATAAATAACAAATGAACATTGTGGCATTTTGGACCGTTATAAATTTGTTATATATACGTTTGCGTTTCTGCGATTCTATGTGGTGATTGAATTTTATTATTTTAAACGTTGTCAACGTAGCAAGAAATTGTTAAGTGAAAAAGCCTTAACTTATCCTAAACTAAATTCGCGATCATTTTTTTAAATATTCAGTTTTCATTACCTGAAAGGAAGAGATCCTGCAGCGCTTGCACGGCTTGACAAAGGATGGCCCATGACTCAGGCTCGGTAAGTCCCGATGGTCTGGATGTCAGGACATCTCCCAAACTCGGCGCATTGTGTGAAGTTAGTTTGATTGACGATTTGTGTCTACGTGGCATCCTGGAAACAAAACAAAAACATTTTTCAATAAAAAGATATGGATAACAAAACATATGACAGTCCAGTGCGCACAGCTGTTGGAACATATTGAACATGTTTTAACATATTATGGAATGGAATAGTCAGGAGTTTACTTTATCAATTGCTCAAATTGCAATGCACTTTATGTCGGTCAAACCGGAAGGAAATTAGCAAAACGAATAGCGGAACATAAAACCAGATCTTCATCAAACTTATATCAACATAGATTAGATATAGGTCACTGTATAGGTGCATACAGATCTGCCGCGCCGCGCGGCCCGCGCGCCTGGCGCGTCATAAAAGTACCGGCGCGCGGGCAAATTAAGCGCGCGCGCCTCTCCTCTGCAGAGCCCCCTGCGGGCCGGTTGCGCGACGCCGGCGCGCATGAGACGCGACGCTCGCGCGCCTATCACGGGCAGTGTTCACTGAGACCAGGCGCCAGCAAGTACCATGTCATATTTTGTTGTTCGAGCGCAAATGCTCTCGCAGTCCGTGTTGCCAGGTCTGGGGATTTTTTCCCATGCTGGGGAATTTCAGTACCGTTTGGAGATTTGGGGAATTTGTTACACAATCTGGGGATTTTTGTTTTTTCTTTTCTATTTAATAGAAATTTGTATTATTACAGAATTGTTCTATTTTGTTATATACAGGGTCCTGCAACTCAGCTCCCGTTTTCTGTAGCTCAGTTACTAATTAAGCTAAGAGTTTGACATTTTGCAGGCTTACCCTGTACTTCAAGTTACATTTCAAGAAATTATTTTTGATTATACAGCGTGTCCCAAAAATCAGCAACGCCATGGTAATATATTTTTTTAAATTGCATGCTATATATTTTTTTACACATTTGGAAGCCTGTTATGGTTGCCTACATACCACCAAAATTTTATTGAAATCGGTTGAGTGACTGCAGCGCAAAAAAATAAAAACAAAAAAAATTTGATTTTGCATCGTTGGCTTTAAAAATCAATAAGCACCACAAATTGCACCTCGTTAATAAAATTTTGCGACGTGCTTATTAAGTTAGATCTAGTAGTCTCGTTAGCCAAGTGTCATTGATCCAAATTATACAGGATGACCAAAATCTAGTGTCAAACTTGACAAACTTCAAAGCGTGTTATTGTTCTTATTTTAAATTGGAACCCATAAATTTTTTTAGATGAAGCGATGCAGAATTAAAAAATAAACATTGTTTCTAAATACAACCCCATTACAATTCCCAATATTTTAAAAGTTATTCGCCAAAAACTCATTTTTCAATGTTTCCAACTGCAATTTTAGATAATAAATATCGAACGTGGCGTTGAAAAACAATTTATTTCATAAAATATAATACAGAGAGGTATTTTAGATTTCATTGTACTTAATTAAGTAGTTGTTCGAAATGTCTTCCGTGCTCTTCGAGGCACAAACGAAGACAAGTATCAAATGACCTCGCCACTGCTCTTAGGTCGGGCGTAATAGTTTGGATTGCATCTTTCTTGCATGTTTTCTGGTGTTGTTGGAGGTTCAGCATAAACGATGTCCTTAACGTAGCCCCACAGGAAGAAAGCCAGTTTCGTTAAGTCCGGTGATCGAGGAGGCCACGCAACTGGTCCTCCTCTTCCAATCCACCGATTTGGGAAGATTTCGTCGAGCTGGTCCCTGACATGTAACGAGTAATGTGCTGGAGCTCCATCATGTTGCAGCCATTTTCGCCCTTACCGCTATCGGTAAATTTTGCAGTAAATTTGTCAATTGAGCAACTACTTAATTAAGTACACTCAAAACTAAAATACCTCTCTGCGTTATATTTTATGAAATAAATTGCTTTTCAACGCCACGTACGATATTTATTACCTAAAATTGCCGTTGGAAACGTTGAAAAATGAGTTTTTGACGAAGAACTATTAAAATATTGGGAATTGTGATGGTGTTGTATTTAGAAACAATGCTTATTTTTTTATTCTGCATCGTTTCACCTAAAAAAATGTATGGGTTCCAATTTAAAATAAGAACAAGAACACGCTTTGAAGTTTGCCAAGTTTGACACTAGATTTTGGTCATCCTGTATAATTTGGATCAATGACATTTGGTTAACGAGACTACTAGATCTAACTTAATGAGCACGTCGAAAACTTTTATTAACAAGGTGCAATTTGCGGTTTTTATTGATTTTTAAAGCCAACGATGCAAAATCAATTTTTGTTTGTTTTTATTTGTTTTCGCTGCAGTCACTCAACCGATTTCAATAAAACTTTGGTGGTATGTAGGCAACCATAACTGGCTTCCAAATGTGTAAAAAAATATATAGCATGCAATTTAAAAAAATAGATTACCATGGCGTTGCACATTTTTGGCACACGCTGTATAATCAAAAATAATTTCTTGAAATGTACCTTGAAGTACAGGGTAAGCCTGCAAAATGTCAAACTCTTAGCTTAATTAGTAACTGAGCTACAGAAGGCGGGAGCTGAGTTGCAGGACCCTGTATATTCTAACTTGACTATTTCGCTCAAATTTTTAATATAATGAATGCTGACGCAACATCCAAATTTGACAATATTTATAAAAAATCTGATGTGGCCAGGCACATGAGTTTATCATACTATATATAAAATTAATAGTTTAGCTGCATGGTTCTATTTGGTCAAGATCGGTTCTGTCTGCATTAAAGTAAAACTAGGTAGCCAGGATTTGACAGATATCTTTATTCTAGTGACAGTAGGTATTGTCAACACATCACCTTGAAAACGCACCTACCGACACTACCTACTATCATTAGAATGAAAATATCTGTCAAATCCTGGCTATTTAGTTTTATATTAATGCACGACCGATCTCAATCTAATAGAAGTTATATTTCAAAATGTATCTGAGATATTCACTTGTTTGTTAAAAGAAGGCAACTGTCGGGCTATCTTAAAATTTCGTAAAAAACAATTTTTTTTAGGTGTTATATTATAACTTTATCACACACTTGCCAAAACCACTAGGTGGATGACGATGTTGAAAAGAATTGAGTAGGTTATACAGGGTGATCTTATCACGTATTGTTTTTTTAAACATATTTAAATGGTTTTATGATAAGTTCTTTAGATAGAACACCATTTATTTTATCTGTTGGCTGCAATGACCATTCGCTTCTCTTCAATTTATTTTTAGTTATACAAACTTTATGTTATACACCGAAAAGTACTAGTTTTTATGATATTAGCGTTTTATCGATATTGTAATATAACTACTGACCTTAATATTTCTCTGTATACATCGTGTTTGGTATTGTATCTAATTGTTTGGTGATAGAAAAATTACATCTTCTATAACAGGGGTGGCCAACTTTTGTGTACTGAAGATCTACCTTTTATTTAAAAATTGTGTCGCGATCGACATGTTGTCATAAGCGTATACTATTTTTTAATCACTCATTAAGTTTTCGAGATTTAAACTCATAAAGAAAATACATTTCCAGACCCAACTTTTTATATTTGCAGATACGAGGTCATTCCGTACAGGCGGTACCTAAAAACTTGATTTTTCGACAATTTTTAGATAAATTTGTAGTAACTTAAAATACAATTTAATTCTTTTTATCAATTCCTATGTATAAGCTGTGGTACTATTCGTTCGTAACTATGAAGAAGTTGTTATAAAAATGCACAGTATGACTGATAATTTGATTTTAAGATTTCACTTTTGCGATTCATTTTGGGCCAGGAAATTTTATCATAGAAGAATGATATAAGACTTTTAGACGACTTTTTTGCTAATCTATCTATACATCGCGGGAGTGCATCTCATACTGAAACACCATGTATATCTACCTACGTGAAAAAGATGAGTAATATTAACATATTTGATTGTGTTTGAACTGAAAGGATAGCCATTTGCTAATATTTTTTATCTTATTGAGTTGCAGGTCAGCTCTTTACTCACATAGTATTTAATTTTGTTTAGCTAAAAGTATACTTTACTAACATTTTTGATTTTGTTCAGCTGAAAGGTTGGCCTTTTGCTAATATTTATTTATTTTGTTGAACTGAAAAGTTAACCCTTTGCGAATATTTGCTTATGTTGCTGAGTCGGTAGGTCAGCCATTTACGCGCGTGGTAAATTATTTTGTTAAACTCTTTGTTAAAGATAAAAGGTGATCCCTTTGCTAATATTTGTTTAACATGTTGAGTTGAATGATTAGACCTTTCCTAATATTTGCTAATCTTCATAAGCTGAAAGGATTACCCCTTGCCAATATTTGTTTATTTTGTTGAGCTGAAATATTATAAGTTAGCTCACATGATAAATTATTTTGTAGAGCTGAATGGTTGGTCCTAATGCTTGATTATGTGTGAGCTGAAAGCCTTTCGGAAATATTTGATTACGTTTTTGAGCTGAAAGGTGTTTAGCTTTATGCAATTATTTGATTATGTTTTGATCTAAAATGGAAGCGTTTTGAATACAAAAGGAGAAGAAATACATAATGGTAACTTGATTATTGTTGAATGTGTAACGCCTTTGATTTCGGCAAATTATGAACTGTCGCATTAAAGTTTGAATGAGTTACTGACATCAAATTTATCGTTGAGGATAGTGGTTCTGGATACTAGTTTCAAGAGCAAAGCTATTGTCAGGATTGGCCGTGTTAGGAATTATTTTATTTGTTGTATCAATTCAGATATTGGGCCAGTGATGAAGATTGTAAATACGCTTAGTTGTATATATACCTGAGTAGCTTGACTCACTTGTTACTGTTAACGTTTTTTGTCAACAATGCGATAAGAAAAAAGCCGCTATCGGTAATCGGACAGGTCTGGGAGATCAGTCATTGGTCGATTCCTGTGTTGTCTGCTGGTTTTGCTGGATAAAATTAATAAAGTGCATGATTCGAAACGATCTTTCGTCTTCCGTATTCGATAACAATAGGCTCTTTTACTACTACGAAAAGCTGACTAAACCCACCATCACACAATAAGTCTAAACATCGCAAGCGATCGACCAAAATTGGCCTCGCGATCGACCGGTCGATCGCGATCGACATGTTGGCCACCCCTGTTCTATAAGACCTTTTTAACCAGATTTATCCTTATACACAGTATTACGGTTATCAAGATATTAACAAGTTATAAGAAATTTTTAAGTCTATTTTGGTCCTATTTTATTAATTAAGTTTTCGAAGTCTGTTGAAGACATTGCAATAAAATTTTTAAATTGGCCGCTAATCTGTTGCGACCGTAAACCTTGAAGAAGTTCCGCACCCGTGCGTTTTTTAAATGAATCGGTTCGCCACCATCGTTTACGTCTTCTTGTTTTTTTTTTGCAAGAGCAGTTGCTACAATCACAAACGCACTACTGCACACCGTGAGTGTAGCTGCGGTTTCCTCCTTCATGGCTTCTGTACTCTCAAAGGCAGACAAAATACATCTACAAACCGCAATAATCGTTGTACTTCCCTCCCTCGTAGAGAGATGGATAATACGCATGCCCGAGAGCCGTGATCTATCCGCGCGCCAACGTTACAGGCGGGCGCGCCCACTACGACCAGCGCGCGAGCCTACCGTGAACGGCACGCCTACCTCGATCTACTCACGGTAGGCGCGTCGCGGACGCGGCGTGTCAGGTCTGTATGCACCTTATTAATTACAGTGAGCCAAAATTAATCCACAAATGTAATAAAAGTTATAAAATGGATCTTTTAGAACAACTAGAAATAGAACGATAAAAAAGAGATAGTAATGTCACTTTACTAAACGATCAATTAATTTTCAATAACAATGACATGTTTGTTTTACGTGTGATGGTTATACTCCAACCGTAAGTAGCCATGTAAATTCTAACCACGAATGCGCTTAATTACTCTAAATTGTAGATGTAGGCTGAAGATAATAATTCGTCAATACTACGAAAGAAGTACACATTAAAATTAAAGTTCAACAAAAGAAAAGAGTTTTTTAATTCTTACATTTTCCATATAAATTCACCTTTGTGCCAACATGGTACAATCTTCAAGAAAGAATAGTACCATTTCTAAAAGTGGGCATGAAAACTCAATTCGTCACAGAGCACCAGTCGCATTTCTCTGAGAAAAATGTAGATTAAACACTTCGAGATTTCAGAATGTATACTCTCTTTGATAAAGAAAGAATTATTTAAAAATATTTGGCGGTGAAGAAACCAAGTGATGGCCCATCCTATATATACATACAAAATACATCAATTTACATTAGGTACTAATATAAGTTGCGCACTCATACATCACGCTGCATCGTCGATACGTCGATCCTCGCCTCGGGATTCACATGGTGTCCTTTCTCGGGCTAACGGTGATAAGGGTACTCAATAATTTTTCACAGCAAAGCTTATCAGCTTCGGGCTCTTATGTCCTATGTTTTAATAGCTCTTTGTTCTTCGCTTTGAAGTTTTTGTATGTCATCTTCTTTATGTCATCTAGTAGTGAGTTGTTAAGCGCTATCTCTATACCATGCTGTTTGCAAAATTTGGGCGCATCTGCTTGTTCGGTATGTTCGTATTCTAATGTGAGTCAAGTTTCTTGTTGTGTGGTTAAGTACTTCGTTTCATTTACTGAATTTTATTTTGTCTTTATGTCTCTGTTTGTAGTCAGTTTGTTAATAGCATTTTGCGCAGAGTTATTCTCTGTTGTAAGATGATATCAAAACTAGAAATATTTAGTTCCTTTGGAATTACTAGCTTAATAAAAATATAAAACGCATTTTTCTATATAAAGACGTAACTAAAGCACATTATTCTATCCCACTAAGCATTAATAAATTCTTATCTTATATATTGGTACTTTCCCGGCGTATCCATCGAAACGATAACACGTTTTAGTACAACTACTAGTTAAATGAAAATAGAAAGTGTATTCCTCAATAAAGAGTTGACACTTACTACCTCATTATAAATCGTTATCTAGTATATTTAAGCAATTTAAAAATGCAATACGCACTTTTTACAATAAAAAGGAAGTAGACAGCGATAAATTTGTTTCTTATTATCCCGTCATAGTTTTGTGCGTCCGGCGCCTCCACCGAAACGTTAAAACTCTAGTTCTATATCAATAGGGCATTTGACTATTATTCCAAAGCCATCTTAGTGTGTTTATTCCCTCACTCTACATTGTAAATGCGTTATTTTCCGAAATTATTTCCTGAATATTCCATAAAAATCAGCGTTAAAAATTGAATCACAAAAAGTCCCGCCAAAACGATACTTTCTGTTGTGTGACGTCACACGATAGTATGATGTGTTGTTTTCACAATTTCTACATAAAAATGGGTTATAAATGGTGTATAAATCCACAATGCAGAAAATACGTCAATAAAAACTCCGTATAAACTATTTGTAGCTGTTCCGCAAGATTTGAAACTGCGAAGAAAGTGGTTGGCTCATAGAAATCCAAATGAAATAAATAACGGCCAATACAAGTTTTTTGTTGTGAAGATTACTTCGGCATAAGTAAAACTGACTAGAATAAGTTATCTATCGTATTTTCGAACCAGGTATTATCTGATCTGACAGCTTAAGGTTAGGGCTCACCTAACCTACAAAGTTATGCTTACATGGCACTTTAGTGCTATTAAATTCAAACGGGAGAAGCATAAGAGCGCGTTCGGATAATCGGGTAGGGTACGGTGAGAGTGACGCGCTGCATAATAGGCGGACTAACGTCAAACGGCGTTTATCTGCATATAAGAGAGAGACAGCCGACCCAGGTTATCTTTGCATTGCTCTCCCCATACCCCACTCTGACAAAGCGAACGCGCTCTAAGCGTACTAACGAATGACGTCACTGGAGACTGAGCTGATTACAGAGCGTTTTCAATCACGTGATAGGACGTGAATAAAATCAATTTTAATTTGGTTTTTAATAGAAATAAAGCGTATTTTTTTTTAAAAGTAATAACAAATAGTTTTCTTAAACTATAATCTATTAGGATGACTATAATACAAGCCATATTTTTAATACAGTCAAATACCCTATTATTAGCTAAATCAATATACAAAACGTACTTTTAATCGAAAGAGTTAGAGACACAGATAAATTTATTTTATATTTATCCCATTATAAACTCTTTAATTTGTTTCGCGGCGCCTTTACCAAAAAAACATGAAATCTTTAGTTTCATCTCAATTATGCGCTAAATGGTGGATGCGTGATCGGCGAGGGTTGTAAAATGAACGAAAGAGGCTTACTTCGACATTACGAGAGAGGGTGACGTGGATCGGGGCAGCCTTAATTGGTAGGCAATTTCGCCTGTCAATCGCACCCACAATTGACCTGACGTTAATTAATTTATAATTATATGGGAACGGAAGGACCAGCGTCACGAAAATCGATGATGACACTGAATTCGAAGCCTCGAAGGACAAAAAAAATGACGATGACGACCCGCCCCACCGATTGCTGGTATCAATTAATCACTTAGGGCACTTAGGCCAACCGTTCTTTTTAAACGAGCAACCTCTACAGCGTGTCCCAAAGTACCGTGTATATATGTGCCGTGGTAGCTAGCGTAAATGGAATGTATACGGTATAGCGTAGAATTTTGATCAGTTTTTATAATCAAAATCAACTCCTTGGAAATTCTAAGATATAACGACAAAAGAAACACGAAAAGTATTAAAATAAAAAATTGCGATGCTACCGAACGAAATACAATGAAAATGATAATGCTAGATAATGGTAATTATGTAGTATACAATACACGGTATTTTGTACACCTATGCACATATGCCAGTACTATATTGCGTTACAATGTTGCGTCGGTTTCATATAGTCGGTTTTTATTTTTCTTTTGTATTTTAATGTCTGGTTCTAGTTTTTCAGATCTCTATCATACGTAAATCCTGAGATAAGTGGTGACCGATCACAGACTCATCCGGTATAATGTCCATAAAATAATAAATAATAATCAGGGACCAGAGCTAGAGAAGATTACGGTATTTGGAATTAATTAAATGAAATTAAGGAATACTAATAAATGAATAAAATAGATATCTTCTCAATAACAATAATTATAATGAATACAAGTAAACAACGTAAAGGCAAAATTTTGAAAAAAATGTATTTTAGAACTTTTCTTTAGAAATATAATCTCGGGCCGGACCATTCTTTAGGGCCCACAACACCTATTTTTCACCATAAACTTTTATCTTCCCTTGTCAATTGAATTATCTTGTCGTCAATTGAAAGTGCCGATACTACAAAAGTTAGGCTAATAAAAGCCTCTTCTTCTTTGATATGTTTTTTTTTTCAATTTACTTAGGTACATGTTTCGACCTATCAAGGTCATCTGCTGCCCAAATCTACAAATATACAAATATTAAATAGTATAAATGCGAATGAAGGTCAGTTACAAGAAACAATTAGAAAAAAAACAGTGAACATGTTTTAAACACTTACAGTCAATTCTTGAGTCATCCAACCAGCATAATACTATGATATAATACTATAAAACATTCTAAAATGAATCGCATTTAAAAAATTTCATAAAATAGAGTACGGGAGTAAATTATGCAAACAAGATAAAATGTCTGGAATGGCCTAATCAATTTATGTATTAATTTAAAACAAAATAATCAGCCCTTTGCACTCAATGTTGCCAGTCTATTGGAATAATATTTCCGAATGTTATGTTTTTAAGATTTTAACCCTCTTATACCATTTTTCGAATTTTCTATTGCAGTTTTTCATTGGCTACTTCGAAGCATTGACACATTTTCGTATCTGCTTTTTAAAGAAAATTTGATTAACCCCAATAGACTGTTCCTGAAATTATTTAAAATTCCTGCCAATGAGACTGCGCTACCTCGCGATATAACATTGACTATACGTAGGACGTAATTCCTAACGACACGTACAGAAAGATTGGAATTTAAATAATTGTTGTAAATGTGTAGTGTGCCTTCTGTTATTGTATTTGGCAATAATTTCAAATTGGGAGCATCTGTTGTAAGTTTACTGTGAACATACAACCTCATACACCACATGTTTTTTAACAGCGAAACCGACGGTAAAATGTTTGTCCATCGTTGGTTTAACAATGGTTTAATTTATGCTCACACATTGTACCTTACTGACTCTAAATTGTTTTGCAGCATGGCCTGAAGACGAAATGAATGTTTGGAACATGTAGACAAATGGTTCACAAATAAATTAACATCAGATACACACTCATTGAGTTTTATTGAGAATTCGACTACTATAATTGATGGCATGGAAACTTTTATTTCAATATACAAATCCAGGTTAACTGTCAGATACCTTGGTCAGATACACCAAGGACAAAGAAATAATTTTGGTCAAATAACGACAAATGACGAAAATTTGAAAATATACGTAGTTTACTCATTTACTAACAAAGACGACAAAAACTAGTATATAGATACCATTTCTCTCATATTAATGTTGTGGGTTCCAATTATGTATAAGGTAAACGTCTCAAGTTCAGACACTGTCCTAAATTCCGACATATTTCTGTTTAGTTGGATAAAATAAGAAATTTACAACATTGAATTTAATTTTAGAACATCCTCTTTGTTGACTTGACATTACACTTATCAACCCACAATCGTTTTTTATTCTACCAATGTTCTAACGGTCAGAATATATTCTAGAAGTTTGACTGATCTTGATAATTGAGTGTTATATTAAAAGTTGATTGTTTCCTTATAACGTAACTGCAATTAGACTTCTTTTTACATCGCTACAGGATAACAGTAATTAAGAAAATTCGTATAATATCTATTTAGGTTGACTAAAAATGCTTTCTATTTTCATAATAATACGGTGTACTACTCTTTTAACCACTATTATTTACACATTTAGGGGTGTCGGAATTAGACACATGGAAATATAGCACGTCCGTAAATCAGACATGTGTGTCGGAATTGTGTACATGGTTCGAAGTAATACATATGGCTCTATTGCTGTCTTTATACAAGAAAATAGCATTATATCGTTTGCTGTATTACAATTAATTGTACGCATTTTGTCCAAATCCGACACGATTGTTGGATAACGGACATCAATAATCCCTAATTATTACAGGGTGTCGGAATTACGATCATCAAGTCCCTAATTCCGTCGTAAATATCGACATGCATCATAAGAGATGATGAAATAAGACAGAATGATTCAACACTAGCAGCAGAGAAATTTGGCATTAATACACCATCTTTGGAGATAATAGTTGAACTCATGTATCCACAAAAAAAAATACTATTCTGGCCTGAAACACCCAAATAAAGTAAAAATAAACTGTTCTTCTGTAACACTATCTCTAATGCTTGGAGAGAATATTTGGTAATAAACAAGAAGGAAGTACAAAAGAAAATCATTCTAGAGAAATAAGAAAGGAAGCGAAAAAGGAACTGAATAAAAAGCTGCGCCAAGAAAAAGAGAACACTAAAAATTCCAAGTGCAAGAAACATTAAAATAGGCAGAGAGGGCAGACTGAAGAAGACTAAGGACTTATTTTATACTGTGTTTCATTAAAAATGGTAAGACATAAAAGTTTAACATTTCTTAATAATAAATCTTATTGAACAATATTTAAAACACTTCGAATTTACTGGAATGTTTATATTTGTCGGAATACTGTACCAGAAGTGTCTGATTTAGGATCACTATCTGAATTACGTTCACTGAGACTGAGGTGTCGGATTTCGGATCTAAATATACGCTTGGTGTTGGAATTAGGAGCATTTGCTAAACTTATAGAATATTATACAAATTACATAACTTATCATTATTCTTTAAATGGATAGGCAGATATCTTTAGAAGGAAATATTTGTTTAAAACAGTTGACATAGTCATTAGCACAGCATAAATATAAATTCTACCTTAATTAAAATTTTTAGTATTTTGTTAACAGGCAAATATAAACGTAGGTTTTATTTCTTTTGAATTTCAATTTAACCGCTTAATTACGTTCCACACCAAAAATTATTTCTTATAAGTTGTACTTGGGTTGAGTGTTAAAATAAACGTGTCTGTCTACGGGTAAGGCGCATTGATTGAACCTGATCTAACCAATCAGAAATCAACAACAGCCTCGTGGATGCCGTCAAACGCAATCAATAAATCATGTTTCTAATATTTAATCTCCTGGCTTTGCCTTTCAGGGTTCTAAATGTCGGGAGGATTGAGTCCAGACTGTTAAAAGCATATCCCACTGAATTCCCGTTAAACTTCGGATGTAATACATATTTAATCAATGTAATTAGGCATTAAATTCGATGACGTAGATGCATTTAATACCTCAGCGTTGGTGTTGGCGCGCGCTAATTTCTCCCTGTTTGTTGGAAGGGCGTAGGTGTTAACCCTGTGTAAAACACAACAAACAGATAATCGGTCGAGCGCCACGCACACACGACACCGGCGCGACGGACAAACACAAATAACACCCCACCGAACAAATACAAAAATCCACTTATCTCGGATACACACGAACAGGAAAAAAACTGTCCACCGTCAGTATGATAGGGGTGGAATTGGACGCGCGGTGTCAAATGGTGGCCAGAAAATGACTGCAGATTACGTGTAATACCAGAGTTTTTTTTTGCGGCGTCGCGGTCGTGTTAATATTAATGGTTGTAATGATTTATGTAGGTAATCGTTCAAGTTTTATGTGTGGACATAGAAATATGTAGGTAGTAAATATCTTTTTTTTACTGATTAGACCTTATCTAAATATTTAAATGACTTCAATGAAACAAAATCTTATCCACTAATAGGGAAACCTGACAAATTAAACGTACGACCATGGAATTACTCGGGCATTATTCATAAAAAATGCCCCAAACGAAGGCATAAAATTGCAAATTGTCTATTAATTAAGCACAATGCTGCAAAAGTAAAATCGTAGAATGCCGTACGATACCAGAATTTATATAAAATTTAAAACAACTTTTAGATAACATTGTTTATTAGTAAGAACACAACATTATGAACTTTAGTAATCTATAAAAATATCTATTACTAAATTACTAACTTGATAATCAACTAAGTACATTATCAGCAATAAGTAATTAAAAAATCCCGAGTAAATGAAATAAACTTTATAGTAAAGAAGAAGAGATGGTGGGAAACCTTTAAAAAGCGCGCCGAAACAGAAACAGAAACGATTTGGGCCTCTATTTCAGTCACGTAGAAGCGAGATTTGCTTTTAAAGATCACCGACGATATGCGTATCTGAGGTACGTTATGAAATGATGCAACTGCGATGCTTTGGGGTTCCACTATATTACCCTAAAACCAATAGGTTTATAGTTTTTGTTCTTCAGTCCGCAAACCACATTTTAAGAAACATTGTATGTCAATATGTTAGATCTGCTATGAAGAATTTCAATATATCAGAAAATGCGCAATCAGATGCGTAACATAAGACACCCAAATTGTGTAGGAGTTGTTAGTATCGTTTATTTACTGCTAGAAAATTTGTACTTTTTGTCGCACTGTATATACTAATGTCTTTGAAATCTACCTATATTTGTATCAATATCTACGAACGCATTCAGATTAGCAAAACAAATTATACATCAACTAAAGACGAATGATATGAGTACATGAGAAACAAAGAACTACTTAAAAATATTGAAAGAGGTTTGAGAAAAATTTAAGAAACAGGTTTTCAGAATCCAGATCAATAACGATTAATATGTAGTCTGTCAGCTGATCTGTCACCGCCAAATATCTGTATTTTTTTTTAATTTGGATTACAGGCTTTGAAAACATTACACGTAACTAAATAAAATAACGGTTGAATACATTGCATCGAACCACTGTCTTTTTGTCACACCAAGAAGTTGTAAAATACTATGGTGTGATAATCTGCTTTGGAAAGAATTACTTTTCAAAATTGTGGGTTTCATCAATAACTTATAAAGTATAACAATGTATATAATATTAATTTATATAGTATAGTAATTAATTATTGATATATACGATAATATTAATTCAGTACAAAACCATATTATTTATTATTATCGGATGTATATGAATATTATTGTCGGTTTCACGACAATATTTTTCAATAATAATACCCTATATGGGACGGAAAAGGATGAATTGACAAACATTCTTCTTTTGATATATTTTTAAGGGCATAATATAGACATTTTTTTGTCATAAGTTTTAATGTTCTGAATTGTTCAATTATTTTCCAAGTTTGCTTCTTTAAGCAATGTTTACACATTTTTTTGAAAAAATATTAATGGCCTGTTGCACCGTCGAACAACGACCGATTAATAATACACATGGTTATGAGTTAATCGGCGGTTAAGAGTTAATGGACTTTGAACACCATGGAGGGTGGCAGTGGATTATTGTTTTGCTCACTTTATTTCATTTCATTTCCGAAAAGAAAACAGTCATATTGTCTCATAGGGTCATTCAGAGCATAAAACAATCAGTCGTGAGGTTAGTTTGTGTTTTGGGAACATTGTTCTAGGAATGTGCAGCGATGAAACAACAAACATAAGTCGGCACTAGGAAAGTCGGCTACCACCTAATACCTTGGAGAGCTACTATAAAAGAGTAAACCATTTTGTATACTCACCAGTTACTAAGAAGCAGTCATCATGCAGTCATTAGTCAGTTATGTAGCAAGCATACGATTGTAAAGTACAACAAATAAATCGATTGTCTAACCGTTGTAAATAGTCTTAACTCTTCGGGGAGAGTAAGCGTGGTTATCTTCAAAGAGGTAACCACCCATCTAATGTCACAATATCAATATTATACGTTTAATTCCTCTACTAGGGATCTTAATTTCGACCCATAGTTTTAAAGCAATGTTTTCATAATATATTATTCGACGTTCACTTAATTTAGACATTATGTGCGAGTGAAATACGACTTATTTTTACTTCTTATAGCCCTTATAAATTAATAAATAAAATTTTTATAATTGTAAAAACTTTACGTGGATGCCAGTTTCGTGTAGCTGTCTTAAACAATAAACTGTCAGCATAAGTCACCGAACTATTACCACAAACCACAGAACTTCCGCCTTGAGCCACAGTGATCGGTGGATGTATTTGCGAGTCGTAGATAACCCTGCTTATGTAAAAGATTTTAAAATAACCTACTTTGGTTCTAGTCTCTTCTGCTTCTTGTTATAACTTCCACTAAATTCATCTGTCTAGCATGAATGGTCGTAGTGAAGTAGACCGGGTAGATACAACAAGCACACCGGGAAGAAAACATCTGTGCCATCCCTTCCAATACATTCACGGGACTTTCCGAAACTTAGAACATCGTGACGTAAGCAGGTAGTCCACATTTGTAGGACAAATAGACAAAAGCCAACTGGACAATGGGCGCAACACTTACACAGAGTTTCACTTGAGTATGTATACTGGACTAACATCCGCTTGATACGAAATACATTTTGGGTGACTTCGAACGTACCTACTATAATAGCGCAAACTGTCCTAATCCTCCGCGCCCCCCCCCACTAATTTAGAATTTTATTTCGCTTTTTCAAATTAATTTATAATCATAAGATTTCATTAGTTTTACGGATATGAATTTGGGTGCCTTACCAAGTCCCGTAGGATACCTTTGGTTTTCAAACTTTTTTTATTGTTTTTCTCCATCGTTACTACACCCTGGAGTTATCGTTTTATTTGTCTAAAAACATCTTTTATTTAAAGGGGAAACAAATTTTGTTGTGTTATGATGAAGTTTTATGGTTAATTTAAAAATACATTATTCTTTTAATTTGATTTTATTGTTTTGCTCGTTTAGGATATTTACATCATATACATATATTTTAATCTAGTTGAAACAAATTAGTTATGACTAAAATTAAAATTAGTTATTTAAATAAAGTCTTTTCGTTATACGTAAACTTTGTTTATTTATGCTTTTTACGTTATTTGCAAAATATGATTTACCTTAAAATATTTTATATTTTTTAAGACTTGCAATGTTGTTTTTCTACGTTCGGTTTCAGATATAATAACAATTATTTTTTTTTGTTCTGATAACCCTTTTGTTCCCAGATCAGCTTTTGTTCCTAGAGCGTTACTTCAATCCTTTTTCAACCACAGCACAGTGGTGGTGCGTATATACAAAAGTGCGACAAAAGTCAATATTCATTTATTAAGACACTTTTATGATTAAAAATCCCAGATAATATGATAAACTAATTATATTTGATACAAAAAACCCGAAACATTCCGTCTAGTATAATATACCTAACACAATATACCGTGTGAAACAAACCCCCGTGTATCTCATATATTTTGAAGTGTATGGGTTTGAATTTTGGTGCAGAGGTAGTTCATGAGCTGCACTTTGTAGTGCACATAATTCAAACTTAGGCGAACACCCAGTCTCCTGCGACTCCGCGAGTGGAGCCAATCAAGGCCGAATAATTGATCGATATTTTGCGATGGCTTATAGATATCAAAACGAAGTTATTAGAAAAACATATTTGAACATGTTTGTAACATAAAAAACACATTTCAATGCATAATTATTACTTTTTTTTGTTATTTCGCTGTTATGTATTAGTACATTTAAATTAGACGAAAAATGAACAATGAAGGGAAGTAAATCTAATACAGTTGCCCTTTTGGGATCGACGCGGAAAGTGTTGGGACTGGAACCCCTAAAAGTCACCCTTAACGTGCATGTTCTCAGTTTCTTGCATTTTACCGCAAAACTATGAAAAAAAACTCGCAATTTTAGCATCTATACAAAATTAATCGAAATCAATAGAGGGGTTTGCAGGAACCACACTGTATATAATAATAAAATACTTTTATTATTTCAGTATGTATTATTAACTTATAAATGCCAGCAAACGCAATTTCCAGGCTCCATCATAAAGGGGTATTCAAATCAGGGCTGTGGAGTCAGAGTCGGAGTCGTGGCGTCGGAGTCGTGGAGTCGGAGTCGTGGAGTCGGAGTCGTGGAGTCGGACTCGTGGAGTCGGAGTCGTGGAGTCGGAGAGTCGGAGTCGTGGAGTCGGAGTCGTGGAGTCGGAGTCGTGGAGTCGGAGTCGTGGAGTCGGAGTCGTGGAGTCGGAGTCGTGGAGTCGGAGTCGTGGAGTCGGAGTCGTGGAGTCGGAGTTCAGACAAATTTCATAGGAGTCGGAGTAGGAAAATAAGTACCGACTCCGACTCCGAGTCCAGCTTTAATTATTCTAGAAAAAGAACATGCAAGATGGACGTTGCCTCAGTAGACAGTAAACAAGAAAACTTAACAATCTATTAGGTCTTTGACAAACACACTGTTTAAGCGAAAGTGAAGACGATTAACAAAAGTAATCCGAAAGAAATTTGAAAAAGTAATTTGAACAAAAGATTTTAAATGAGATTGACCAAGTAGGGGCGTAGTTCACTGTAGTAATAATCATTTATCCAGATTACCTATTGCAGCCATAATTATGGTGCTTTGACGTCAGTTTGAAAATAATTAAAAATTATGTCAGGGCATCCTTGCAGGATGGTTGGAGCTATTCTGTTCCTCACAACAATTTTATAAACGTGTTTTGCATTTAATACTATTTTTATTAAAATGAATTTTATTTTGTATTATGGGTGATTATGGGTGTGACTATGTCTTATGGGTGATTTTGTTATTATTAGAGATGGAAAGTCGGTTAAATGGACAAAGTAGTGTCGATTTGTATGTTCTCTGGAGAAAGCAGTTAAATACTTATTGATACATTTTATAATTATGTGATCATAACTTTTTATTTTTACTTTTTTACTTTTTATTTGTGCTCCGATCAGTAGGCCTTTTTTCATCTTATAAGTCGTTTTTCATTTACAATTAGATTTTCAGTTTAGATATGTTTGCCAACAAATTCGCTGGACACAAATAAAACTTCTGTTGTGCTTATGGTTTCAGCATTTGTTTATGACTAATTTGATATGCACAATGCACAAGCGATATGATAAATACATTCAGATACAATACTAGAATATAAATTTAATTTATTAAATTTGTTTCTTTTTTCCTGGTAGTGCGTTTGTTTTCATAGCAAATTTAATGTTGCTCGGTTGTATTACTCTGCGCAAAATATATGATAATTTACATGTAAGATTTTTATTACACATAATTATTTGAACATATTTTTCTATGCAATTTCTCTGGAGTCGGAGTCGGTCCACGAAAAATATCTGGAGTCGGAGTCGGAGTCGAGAATTTTTTTACCGACCCCACAGCCTTGGTTCCAATATCAAAAATTTTTTTTGTTAATAATTCTATATTTACACTAAATTGTGTCAATAATTATAGATGTCTATTAAATATTCAACAACAATCCGCCAAACTCTTTTTGACAAGTCATAAACTTTTTCCCGTGATAGTGGGTTAAAATTAGCAAAAAAAGTACTCCTATGTTGGGGCATTCGTATTTTAAAAACCGCTGAATACAAGAAAACGGAAATACATACACAAAATGGTAAGTAAATACCTTTTTTTTTGTGCAGAATTCTATAAACATGATTTTTATGCTGGAGCTAAAATTATGCTCGTGAATGCTTTGCGGTAAAATGCGAAAAAACGCGAACGTGCACGTTAGATGGTGGATCTTAGGAGTGTCAGATTTTAATAAATTTTGGGGTAGCCATAGAATATTGAACCCCAACACATTTCGCGCCGGATCCGAAAAGAGCAATCATAACGGAATTATTTCCCTTCTTTTTGCTAATTTGTATCTACTATATTGCGGTATTTCTTCCATAATTTGTCAGAGAATATGGCAGGTTTTCACAATAAGTGAATTAAAAAATACAGTTGGGCTGGTACAAGAATAATATTAAGGCATTCCATAAATAAAACCCAGACGTAGGATTAAAATTTGATTTTGAACAAGTTTTTATTATATCTTCTTTACCCATTACAAAATATTGAGAAAGCCCTATTACCAAAATCGCCGCAGTCTTAAAAATTACAAGAAACCATATTCTATTATCCATTTAACTAAAACATACTTATGTAGTCGTCATAATTAATTAATTAAACGACAAATTCCATTTCTTACTATTCAAATAAGCGACATATACATATATACAGTCTCACAAAAAAAAACGGACACCTGTATACAGTGTATTTTGCCAAAATAATCTATTTTATTAATGAGATTTACTTTTTAATAAAATAATTAATTTAGCTTATACACTGAATTAATATTATCAATTAATTACAGCAGCAAGAAATTGCCATTTCCTGCTTGTTCCGTCTTTTGATAATAAGAATAACAAAGGTAAACCTGCAAGAAGTCAAGTGTAAGATGTACATTGTACATGTACTTTAAAGTAACAGTATATAACTATATTTTGTAGATTTTGTTGAATATTGGTAACCACAATCACGAAGTCGTGGGATTAACAGTAAATGTTAGTCACCGGCCTCAAAAGTTCGACGAAACTGAGGTGCGAGAGGAGGGAACAAGCCGCGCCCACTGTACACTCCGCAGAAAATGCAAGCAACGCACTGATTAGATGAGGGGAACAGCGGTATCGTTCTTTGGCGGCAAAGATCAAAGGGGCCGTGCGGTGTCGACTGGCGCCGAACCGTTTCCTAATAATTTTGTGTATGTGACTATCGCATGTTATGAAATGCTTTTCTTGTATATTTTAAATACAAATACAATTCCACAAAACAATACAGTGATACAAATTAATTAATTGCTTTATTATAACATTCCTATTTTACTACTAACTATGGTTGAACATTTTACCTTTTGTATGTTGAAAAAAATTGTAGTTTTGGTAAAACAGACAGCTTTTCTTACATATATCATTTATTGCTTTACATTTATTATTAGAATTAGTAACTAATTATTAGTTAGCTCCGAAGAAGCGAACAGCATGGTTCGCGAAGACAGTAATTATGAATTTTTACTCACGGCATAAACCGCTAACTATTTATCATATAAATTTAAATGCCTCTGGCCGTGAAAGCATTCGTACTCAGATACTTATTTAAATCCATTTAACGTTTTCTTTGTGCATCAATAATCTCGAATGTCTCGTTCGTACTTAGCAGAGATCGATACTTTCAGGTAAAACACACCTCATAAATAAAATTCAAATTTTTATCGGGTGACGCAAGTAGGTGTTAGTAAATATAATATTCCTATTTTAATTCTAGCTACAGTTGGATACCGCATTTTAAAATTTTACTCAAAATTATTATTGCTATGTATAGACTTGGTAGTATACGTACTTCAATTTCAATTGTAGGTATGAGAAAAAATAACAATTTCGATAAAACAGGCAGCTTTAGGTATATGTATAAGTCATTTATTATATATTATATAGATACATGTTCAAATATTTTAGACCTTTATAAAAGTTTTTTGCCATATATGGTAATCCGGCACGCTTATGTCTATAAGAGAGTATTGCCCAAATTAACTAGCGAAGTTAATTAGCGAAGAATTACACTACACGGATAATATCTACATATGCACTTACCGCAGATACTCTCGCAAGTTATTAGTTTTCTTAGAACGCGGGCCACATAAAGGCAGCTGATTTTTTAATTTGCCCATATTTCTAGCGTCTGTTCTACGTCTGTTGTACAACAAGTAGAACTAAAGCCAACCATCCTACATAGATTGCCATTGCCCTGAATGCATTGCCAAGCGACAAGTGTTTGGTATTAATATTATTTTCTAAATCTAAATACCAATATATTTGAAATTCTATGACGAAAAATAAATGACTGATTAAAAATTAAATTACTTGTATTTCCTTAGTAATAATTTATTTAACTCCTATTAATTATTTAGTAGTTGTAACATTGTAAGTAGGTATTGAGGTACTGCAATATAAACCCTCGCGGGAACATGCGCTCCTAATTTATAACTCGCTCTTTGCTGTCTGCGTAGTCCATCAGGAGTCAGGACTGCAAAAAATTATTTCTCGTATTCGGTTTCTAGCCTATTTTGGTCGAAATTCAACAATTCATGTTGATCACATACACTTCCGCAATAACATGCTGTCCTAATTTATAAGCGAGTCGTTTTTATCTACGTAGCACCAGCACGGTAAAATTTATTTTTCGTATGGCTTTTGTTTGCCGGGCTCGGCGCCGCTACACCTCCCGTGTCAACATGCGATCAATATTTTTGTTAGGCCGAAATTGCTCAATATTTGTGATTCCCCTGGCTACGTATTCATGCTGCTGCTTCAGACTGTACCATTTGAATTTGATTGGTCGAAGAAAATGATGTGGTGTTTATCCAACAGATGGCTAACTATAAAATATGTTATTCTCGTCTCATTCACATGTTCAAAAAACCAACGGTTAAATCATTACAACATTCATATTTTGTTGTCATTTTTATTACACAAGTTCATGAAGGCTCAATACAAAATGTTGTAATATTGCTTTTTTGATGTTTGGTTCGGATTTGGAAAAAAAATAACAAAAATTACCAATTATTGGCTTCTTTAGCAAGGGTAAAAAACAAAACAACAACGCAAATGAAAAAAAGTGGCATTCGTACCCGGTGCAATACACCTTTATCTATAATTTAATGTATTACACGTGATTATTAACACACAATTAAGCTCAGGATGTTTGGTTTTATGTAGTGTTGTTTTGTAGTACGCTACTATCTCTAGTGATTCCTCTTAAAATTACTCTAAATGTGGGACGAACGGGAAGCTAATTCTCTATTCTATTAATAAACAAAGCTTTAGACTAATAAAACTTTTAAAGTTACATGTATGAGCAAATGCGAGCTATTATACAAAAATCTCGCCAAAGTTAAAAATAAAAAAAATGTTAAATTACAATGAATTATAGTAGACATTTACAAGTTAGAATTATGATTAAATCCAAATCAAAATGGCAAATAAATATTCTAGGGACTTTGTATTTAAACGTCTATGATACATCTGCCACAATAATCAATTTCTGAATAATAACCACCGTACCATTTCCTCCATATCAAAATTTTTCAAAAAAATACCATTTTTTTTTATTTTTGTCGTTGTTTGCCACCGCATAGCGTTGAAAATGTAATTGTAATTAATGAATAAAGGTTCATTAATTACTGCTACTCTGTTAGTTTTGCTATGTTAAATAATAGTGATTATATGGCACTAGCAGGACACAATATTAAAACAAAATACTACTTTACGACATTTCCTTTGTTTTCATTGGAGCATATTTTGGGGTATTGATTAGACAATTATTACTCATAACTTGTCGGTGAAATCGGGCTAAATCAGTTATAACACAGTTATAATAAGCATATATAAATAAGCTCTAATTAATTCTTCTACACGACAGTAGAAAACAAAATACCGTTTAAACATATACTTCGTTGAATACATCGGTCGTATACTACGTCTATAAAGTTTGAATTCATGTTTGATGAATCAAAAAATGAACTTTACCGTACGTCTCAAGCTCAAGCTCGGGCTAAATCAGTTATAAGACAGTTATAATAAGCATATATAAATAAGCTCTAATTAATTCTTCTACACGACAGTAGAAAACAAAATACAGTTTAAACATATGCTTCGTTGAATACATCGGTCGTATACTACGTCTATAAAGTTTGAATTCCGTACGTCTCAAGCTCAACCTCGGGCTAAATCAGTTATAACACAGTTATAATAAGCATATATAAATAAGCTCTAATTAATTCTTTTACACGACAGTAGAAAACAAAATACAGTTTAAACATATGCTTCGTTGAATACATCGGTCGTATACTACGTCTATAAAGTTTGAATTCATGTTTGATGAATCAAAAAATGAACTTTACCGTACGTCTCAAGCTCAACCTCGGGCTAAATCAGTTATAACACAGTTATAATAAGCATATATAAATAAGCTCTAATTAATTCTTTTACACGACAGTAGAAAACAAAATACAGTTTAAACATATGCTTCGTTGAATACATCGGTCGTATACTACGTCTATAAAGTTTGAATTCATTCGTTTGATGAATCAAAAAATGAACTTTACCGTACGTCTCAAGCTCAGAAAAGGCATAACTCTTCACAAAAGATAAACTCTCACTGACAGATAGACTTGTAAAACTGTTATACAAACGCGACGACGATGACGACGACCGGTTTTATTTCGCACAATAAGCTCCGCTATTCGTAGAATTCCCCGACAGATAGCGCTGTAAATTGCCCCGAGATAAAGGAGAGACCCTGCGAGATTTTCCGAACTCCAGCACTAAAGGGGATTATCCACAAACAGCACGAATTTAAGACCTGAGATATTTTTAGACGCCCTTTTTTGATGGCGTCAATTGTTTAGATTATCTCTACTAAGAGAGTTCTAAATATAGATGTGTATTTTTTCAAGCGGAACAGAATAAAATTGTAGCAATAGTCCAGTTATTGTTCAGTATTATATTATTTTCTACAACTGATTTTGTGCTGAACGTTTATAACAACTTAATTGAAAATTTACCTATCAGTCTACTCTTTTAGATGAAAACGTCGTAATTTAAAAATATAAATTGTACCAATAGATATAAAAATTGTACCAATAGATTTAAAAAAAATGTCCTGAACATTAAAATGTTTACTGAATTTTGTTGATATTTCAAGTACCTATCAAAATTAAAAAATTTATCATAAAATGTTTGCATCAATATCTCAGAAAGTATTAAGCTTAGCAATGTTTTGCTAACACCATATTACACATAATATACCATATTTGCTATACACCATATTTAAGACGAAGAAATATTGATTCACTGATCGTTCTTAATTAATTTCAATAATTATATCATCATTATGATATGATGATCAGGACATTTTTCTGAATCTACTGGTGTTATTTTCAAAGGCGGGTGAATTATTTGCGACGCCAAACCTAACATGACTAGACTAGAATAGGCTTGTTCGAGCAGTGGCAAAAATAGGTTACAAACAGTGCTTTTGGGACAACCCAGATAACGTGTTGTTGGTAGTTATAGCGCAGTTATGATAGCAACATATCTGGTCCATCACAAAACACTGGTAGTAAACTAGTTTTGTGACTGCTCGAATAAACCTAATATAACTATATTATCGATTTGTTATACCACCGTAGCTATAGCTGTGCAACTTAACAGTGGAAATCATGTTAGCGATTGTTATTTAATCGGAATTTTTAGGAGTATACTACAAATTTCCTAAAAATCTTAAATAGAAAGATTTTTAAAAACAAGACATAATTCACAATTTCTCCCAATTTTACTTTGCAAAGCTCTGGTAATACAGCCGTTAAAAAAACTTTTTATATTTTACGTCCTTAAATAGAGAGCCCTGGTAGATTGTTTAAGTCAAATAAATCGTTGTTTGAATAAAGGCTAAATATACTTATCTACGACTCACATATAATTAGTTCATTGCATACGTATCCATGACTATAGAATCCCTATCAATATACACTGACAATGATTATAACGACTCTAGCGTTGCATAATAATGACAGTTCGTTCAAATAATGACTTCATTATTTGAACGAACTGTCATCATTATACAACGCTAGTGTCAAAGTCTGTCAAAACCTACGTGGATGACAGTTATGTGACAGTTCGCCTCGCCCTTATTGACAAATGCATTTAAAATATTTTATATAAAATGGAATTTGAGAGTCGTAGATAAAACGTCGTATTCGACTCGCACACAACGGATATAAATCGCGAGCATGAAGTTTATACGCGAGCCGTAGGCGAGCGTATAAACATGCGAACGTATAACATGCTAGTTATGTGCTCGTCAAATAATATACTATTATTTGCTACAAAGAATGTTAATTTGAGTAAAAAAAATTTACATCCAACAAATATTCTTTGCTCAAACAGTATTTGTAGCAAATTTTGCCTATATTAAAGTAAGGATTTACTTATGCCCAACAAAATTATACATATGGTAATAATTTAATACGTAACCCCCAAATTTGTTTAAATTCACCTTAGCTAAGAAAGACTGTCATTTCCTTTCTCTAATAATGTAAAAAAGTATATAACATCAAACATACTCATTAAAACCTGAATAAAAATCGAAAAAATTGTCACTCGAAATGGTTAGACGGACTGTAACTAAAAATCAATCAGTGATTTTATAATTCTACCAACCCTAATGACCCCACACACGACCTAATTTTCCTATGCTATTTCTAAAGATGGTACACTCCTCCAATCAAAAGTTGTTTCTTTTGCCCTGTATATTAAAATGAATAAGCAAACAGTTATTACATTATTTATTTTTAATAAAAATGTAACTAAAATTAACTGAATTAAATAAAAATTATGAAAGCAATACTATAATAATTGTTCCTCAAATCAGATTGTAGCGTAGTGAAATTAGACAAATAAAGCTATCCACTTCGGAAAAATTCAAAACCAGCGGGACTTTTGCATACACTGCATCGAGTTTAATATAATAGTATCTGGAGGTCGCACGCTATAGTCCCCACCACGGCGAAAACGGGTCAAACGCCGAGAAGTTATCACAGGCGATTATAGAGGGCCAACGCGAGGGAAATTCGAAAACAATAATAACAGACCACTTACTTTACATAATTTCTAAGGATTTTTTGTTTATAATCAATATGTACCTAACGTTAAATTATTAACGTAAATAAATAAATTACGGATTTGCAATTGAAATCTATCAGAAACGAACTCAATTGCCATTCACAAAATCCATATACATACTAGAGTAATAATTTTACGAGACAATGTCTTTTCTCGAAAATGTTCTTGTTTTTATCTAGTCTGAAAAAAATGCAAACACTTTTATAAAAATCTTACCACATTCATCTGGTTCCAAGGTTTTTAATGTTTAGTTGCACTTCACTAATACCGGAATTGTGTTATTTATAAAAGGGTTTAATTACCAAGTCAGAGGAAAGGAAATAAATGGATTGATTATGATAGCAAATGCAAATGTTGTCCGAATGAATATCCAAGAAAAAACTGTTTTTTATTCATAATAGTATTTATTTCAACAGTAGTAAATATATGAAATATATAAAAGATTATTTATTAAAAATCATAAAGATGAAACTTTTTAATTGATTACTAAAAAGAACTATTTTATTCAATTTTTGTCTGATGTTTGTTTTTTTGTGTGAATATTACTCATTCTACAAATATAATGTAATCTTCATACTAAATATATTTTTGCCGCTTCTTTGTTTAGTAAAATAATATGGTTATTACCTATCTCAAAATTTAAAATGTGGTCCTTAAGACCCAGTTCTACCTCTCCTAAAACGCGTTTGCAAATAAAAGCGTTATTTATTGTTCAAAGTTTATGAAATTTTTTATGTAACTTCTTAGATAAATAACGAGTTGGGCTGGATGAAAAAAAAATTTTTTTAAAGATAAAAATCAATTTTACTTCTACATCTTTGGTTTTTTTCAAATATAAAACATTTAGCCCAACTCATGATACAAAAATAGATTTTTTATTTAAGTACAATTTTAATCTAAACATTATAATTGCGATAACAAAGCGTAATTGCCAGAAATGTATGTAATTTGCCTATATTACGGGCCCGGTGTAGACAGCAGACGTTAGGAGTTTTAAACACCGCCTATAACTACGCCACGCCTACTGCTATTTTTAGATTAGACTGTTCACAAGTTATGAGTGTTATGACCGTAGCGTATATTGAATCGGGAGAACAGAGTTCTCGCATTTCACATTTATACGCACGGTTTACAAATTTAACACACGATAAAAGTCATATACTGTATGATATTATACTTAGTGTAGTTATACCTGCTAGGTGTTAGGTACATTTGTTTAATAATGGGTAGAAGTCGTGGCAAAATACCTAAACATCCGCGTCTGTCCTTTAGACGAATTAGTAAAAGACGACTACGTACCACCTAAGTTAAAATATTGCATAGATAATCTAAAAGAACAATATTGTAATTATTTAATTACAAATGAGACAAAGAGACCAGAACAGGACTCAAATGAACATTTTATTTAAAATGTCGGTTTTATGGACAGGAAGAGACAATTAGCAGTGACGAACTTGGGTCGGCTCTAATGAATATTAGTTCAGCGACTGTATTGGGCAGTATTACAGCGGGAATTGGATATAGCCAATGCCAGAATTTGTTTTCATTCATGAATCTTGCATTCATGGCGCCCAAAACGTTTACAAAATATAGCAAACTTGTAGGTGACAAAATATTTGGGATTTATATAAATGGTTTGGGGAACTTTGGACTATTTTTGACCCAGGTAAAAAAAAATTCTGTGTATGTGTGTGTGCCTTTTTTGTGGCGACGATTCCGGAGAAACTACTAAGGTATCGGGACGAAACTTCATATTTAGAAGTTTCATAACCAAACTTAGAGCCGAAAAGCTTTCTGTTGAAAAGGATCCAAAGAAACTGGAGGTTTAGTCTTATAGCATTTTTGAAAGATTTTGCAAATAAGCCGCCATTTCTGGAAATTTGTCGAAATAGTTTAATAATAAATTAAAGTACAGGAAATTCTGAACAATTTATGACTATGGCATTTTTTGGTAAAATGAATAGCTTAGCTGCATGAGCAAATTCTATTTTATCGAGATCGCTGCATTGAAACTAGTTAGCCAGGATTTGTCAGATATTGTGATTCTAATGACAGTAGGTAGTGTCAAACGCTGATGTTTTGACAATACCTACTGTCAATATAATCAAAATATCCGTCTAGTTCCAGTAGTTTTATTTTAATACAGACATGGCCGATCTCGATCAAATAGAATCTCATGCAGCTAAACTATTAATTTTATATATGGTATGATAAAGTAATGTGCCTGAACGCATCAGATTATTTTTTTTTATTTTTGTGTGTCACTGCCGTGCGTTCGTTCGATATCCAGCATGTTTATAGATGTATTGGGTCCTCATTGCTCGATTTTAATTAATTCCTTTCTAAATTGAAGTCCATAATTCACCGATGAGTTATCATGAGTTAGGTAATACATTTTTGTCAATTTACTATACAGTATGTATGTCACCCTGTTAAAAAGATTAAATATTATAACAGCAAGCGCGCTCTCTCTAACTTAAATCAATATATTTTCTTTTACTGCCTGGCGGCCGCCAGCCAGCTGTATGCAGTCCGGTTTGCATATGCGACCGTGATGAGTGAGAACACTAATACATTGTAACTTGAGCGAAAGCGAAAGCACCGACGCGCGGCGACAAACTGGCTGAGTACTTCCCCTTCGAATGTACCCGCGTCGACTATGCTCCGCCTTTGCCTGCTTCCTCTAAACCGCCCAACTTCCCCTTATCGTAAAACTGCGGCCTGGTTGACGTTGGTGGGGGCCAGGCAGACCACTCCCAGCAAAAAAAAACATCGCAACGAAATATTTCGTTTGGAAGTTGCGATGTTTTTAAAACGGAGCCTTAAGGCAATCAAAGACGTTTGCGTAAACAGCAAAAAAAACAGAATTAGTTACATTTTCAAGATCTTTTAAATTTGGTGGAGTATTATTAGTAATAATAACATCGTTCGACAAATTCGCTCACTCTCTTGACCCATTAATACCACATCCTTTGAGGGATGTATTAGTTTTCCATGACTCTTAAAGGAAATTAATGATGTTTTGTTAGGCAACGATGAAATACAAGCATCTAAGCAGCCACAACAGGTATTTTTGCTTAATTTCACACAACAAATCCAGTTATGTATTACACAATATTCATAGAAAACGCACTTATATCTGAGAAATCTAAATAGTCATCGTTATCTGGTATGCTAGCAAATAGTTTGTAACGAATTGTTACCGCAATTCCCAATACAGCACTTGTTCAACATTGCAGGTACAGGTGACAAGCCAATTGCTAAAATATTCCGTCCAAATATTAGAATAAAAGCGATATCAAACACGAACCGAGCGCAATAAAAATACAATTAACATTAGCAACTCAAGTTAGTTACTTAAAAATCACTGGAACGCCTAACTTCAGGAGCCTGCGACGCTGTTAGAATTTTCGGCCGCCCCCACTCCTGTACCATGCGACCTCCAGATTACTATATATTAAACTCGATGATACACTGGAACAAAAAATTCCCATCGATATCGTAAAGTCCCTGTCGATATCATATTTTATAATAAGAAAAACAATAGCATGCTGTTAAAATTAAGAATTTCTATCTAAGAATGTCCTTCAGAATGTAAAGAAATTATGTAATACCCACCTTGTTTTTGGTAAATTGTTCAATTTTAGTAAATTGTGTGTTTGGGATTACTCCAAAAGTTCGTAAAAAACATCCCCCTAAATCAAAATATCAAAAAATAAATTTGCAATGTTTTTGCGATGTATTCCAGCTGAACTCAATGATCTAAAAACGTCATAGCAAACCTTCAACTTTGTACTTTTGCCTGAGATCGTAAAAGTTTCTTTACTAGTGTTTTTCAAGCACTGCCAGCGATTCTTTAAGTGGTGTGCTTTCAACCTTCAAGTCTGCGTTAGTATTCAGAAATCTAGCGAAGAAATCTATCGAAAACGCTCATGCATTTCCCATTCGCGAGCCAAAGTTGTCAATGTTTTATTAAGTTTCAGCTGACTTATTCTTGAATATGTTTTCCGTAAATGTTTATTTCATCCTGTTAAAAACGCGATTTTCCTAATTAACACTACTGTAATATATCTCATTTCATTCTTCGGTTACAATATAAGTTTCATACAGAAACTCCCATACATTCAATACATTTCAACTTGCAGAATCCATCTAATCCCCGGTATATTATCGCTTCGTAACGAGTTTGCTCGTCGCATAGTAGCGTTCTTAACCCCCGATTTTCTATTATTAAAGATCTCGCAACGTAATCCCGACGGTATTAAAATTGCTCCGCCTATTCATATCCTACTCCCGCATCCTCGTCCTTCCATCTATGTACCCTATCGGATAGCGCCTGCGGGAAACTTTCAGCCTGAATATCTAAATACTTAAGGGAGAGGGCGATGAGAGAAGTAGGAAGGAGAGGAAAAGTAGCTGAGCACTTGGCAAAGTCGCCAGACTTCCTCGGTGGAAGAATTTCCCCGACGAAGGACCGCTTGAAAACTTGTTACGAGATGCCCCGGACGAAAATAAAAAGTTTACCCCGCACGAGGGGGACGGAGGGGCGGTCTGGTGATGGGGCGAGCCTCTTCACGGTTGGAATGAAAAGCGAAAAATAAAATAACGTAGGTCGCTACGATGCGTTACTGCGGGATTATCTTTAGAGAGAATTTGAGCGGTAATGACCGTTTTGGTGGAGGCGCAGGTGAAACATTTTTAGAACCCCTACCAGCCTTTCGCTACGGTTTTATGACAGTATTTCGTTTTTTAATTAGTATGGTGTATCGATTCTGTCAAAAACTAACAATTTTTCATGTTTAATTTATAAATTGGGCACTTTGGCGTAGATAAAGACAACGCCAAACAAATGGAACTTAGTAATATATAAATTTTTGTTTCTTAGTTTGATTTAAATTTGTATTTTAGTTGCCAACTTAGCAACTGAAGAAAGCACAAATTACATGACTGTAATTGGCATTATCTTTGTTTGTGGGATCAACGTTATTGTGCGTTGGTCTGTGAGAGACATTCAACACTAGAATTCTTATGGCGTATAATTCGACGGCCGATTACACCCGGCTCTATATTTTTTATGTATGACATAAATTGTTCTACGCGATAATGTGAAACGCGTTGGTCCTGTGAAACTTTTTAATAGAGTTTATTCCCATGCATTTGAGGGCTTTCTTTGGTAATAGATTTGTGACTTTTGTCATAAACGGTATAATTTACTGCTGAGCGAGATATTTATGGTTTTAGTACGGCTGGCTTGCTATCTACACATTTTGTTTAACTTGACGTGTGGTCCTTTTTTCTTCTAATATGAAGTCAAGGAGAGGGAAGTTTGAATAAATAGGGAAGGCGTAAATTCGTTGACATCCAGAAGAGATTCAGAGTGGTTTGAGATGTAAAACAAACCAGTCGCAAGCATCCAGCTTGCTTAATATTAAAATGTAGTTTTTTTGTGTGTACTTTTGTGAAAGGTTAGCCGATCATTACTTCCTTACTTCGGGTTTAATTTTAATTTAATGTGTTTTGTATAATCTGACAACTCCTCAAAATATTTGGTAGATTTAGAGTTTCATTTCATTGTTCTAATTCTTTTGTTTTAATTGTAAATAAATATTTGTTATTCTTTTATTGAGATTTGAGTTTTACTTTTGAGTAAGTTTCCTTTAGTATTAAAAGTGAGCAAACCAGCTAAAATTTAATGGTAGAGATTTTGATTACATTTTTATTGAGTTCAAAAAGTGATTAAGATTGTCATGGTAAGTGTGATGAGCTTTGTCTGATAAAATGTTGCATTGGTCCTATTGCAAGAACTTGCAATAACAATAATAAGAACGTGCTGAGCGTGTTTAGAATGATGAAGTTTATAATGGTTGAGGTTGTGGTACTTAGGTGAACTTCTTAAAACTAAAAAGGATGGTTACTTTATAACCAGATTTTACCCAACCGACCAACTATTACACCTACGTGTTTCTAGTTTCTGCTTTTTAAATTTTTGTACACAAATTAGCAATATTGCAGTCCGCTTTTTTAAATTACTATATTTTTGCATTTTTTCGTATTACAATTTGGTCGCTATACAGCTATACAGGATTACAAGATTTTACGCAGTAACTTCTTAGTATTTTCAAATGGTTTTTTCATTTGTGTGTTTATTTTAAAATGAAAAACCTTTTGAAAACACAAATTTTTAGATCAAGAAGTGGTAATTTTGTATTCCTATAAAAATGAAACAGTCTCGTATCATCAACTATCAGACATGACGAGTTTACATTTTCCCGCTCCAATTCGAAATTTATTTATTATGTGGACAAAATTTTAACAGTTCCCAACAATTATAATGAATTTAGAATTGAATTGGAATGTTGCATATTAACCGATTTTAAACGTCTAACAAGATAGACCGGGGCACATTATTAACCCAACTCTTTTCTCGTTTAGGCATGAATAGTTAATTATTTACTGGATGTAAAACCCCTCATGATTCAAGGTGAGTATGTCCTATATATTTTTAACAGCTTTGAATGCATTTTGAATTTAAAGAAAATATATAGCGTAATATCTAGATTGTAGACTTCCGCGGTCTGAGTCAATGATATATTGATTTCCGGGTGGAAACCGCGTTGAGGACTTTGAAACAGTCCAACAGTTTGACTGCTTCAAAGTCCTCAACGCGGTTTCCACCCGGAAATCAATATATCATATATAGCGTAATATTGCTCTGGATATATGGTGAAGTTTGAGGTGAAATTTCATTGGTGATAGAAAAGGTGACATAGATCATATTAAACGAGATATACAACAAACGGTCTATAGAAAGTACCACATAAAGTATTTTACAACATATGACAACCTTGTTAATATTATTTAATGCATACATATTGTTCAACATACAGGGTGATTCATAACTCGAGGCAAAGGATTAAGGGCCAGTATCAACATCAATATCTAAGTCAAAACTGGAAAATAAACTTTTGTTTCGGCATTTGTTTTTGAGACGTTTGACTTTAAAATTTTGCGACCGCAGTTGCAACAAAAACGTAAGAATTTAAGAAAACTATTTATTGACAATATATTTGATTATTTACATTACATCACGCAGATTTGAATATGGAACAACTTATTTATTTCCCAAAAAACACGGCCTAAAGGCTCAAAAGGGTTCAAAGGAACTGGTTGTTTCCTCCAAGCATTTTTCAAGGATTTTGCAAATGAGCAGCCATTTCTGTAAATTCGTGAAAACAGTTAAATAATAAATTAAAGAAGAGGAAATTTTGTATCATTATGACATATGACATTTTTTGGTAAAATTAACAGTTTGGCTGCAGAAGCAGGTTCAAATTGTGATCGGTCGTGTCGGCGTTAAAACTAGGTAGCCAGGATTCTAATTCTAATGACAGTAGGTAGTGTCAAACGGTGTTTTGACAATAGCTACTGTCAATAATATCAAAATATCCGCAAAGGGTTGCAGCGCTGGAACCACCTGACCAGCGTGGGGACGAGCACGAAGGCGAATCGGATGCAAGACCTCTGCAAGTAGATGCTGAGCGGGACGTGAGCGATGAAGATGACGTTGAGCCCGATCAACGAAGGAGACGGCGAAGGCGGTGGCGGTAGCTGCGTGTGCGTGCTGTGTGTGTCCGTGTTTTATTCAAAAATATTTAGATCAAAACGTTTTACGTTGTTTTAAATATTTTTGTAAAGCATTTTTATCGTTTTATCGTTGTTTGTTTTTAAAAATTTACCCGCCAAGCTATTCACTCAATGGCGGGTAAATCGTAAAAAATTTTATATATAGTATGATAAAGCCATCCATTTTTTTTTTCGACTAAATCTTGATACAGGTATAACCTTATTTAGTGCATACAACTTATAAAAAAAGTTTAAGCCAAATCTAAAATGTGATGTCATAAAAGGTGTACGATTTGTAAAAGAACGACCCATATGTATATTCATTTAGCCATCAGTCATAAAGACTTTTGAAGTGCATATGTTGGAAACAATGTCCGCTTGGAAAATAATTTATCTCGTATATTTTATTTGGAATTTGGCGCTGGAGCTACTTTATTATTTAACAACAATCCACTTTTTTAAAAAGTTGTATGACAAACTTGGAATTGCCAATTTTTTCAATCGTATTCTTTAAAGTCAAAACTGTATTACGATTGTGCCCCAAACAATATTGTATCTGCCAGAATTTGTTTCTTTTCTGAGCCAAACCAACAACCAGATTCATACCTAATATTAAAATGTAAAATGTTTTTCTTTAAATTAGTGTACATACTATTTATTATTGAATTAAAAATAAATACTTTGGAACATTAAGAAATCTTCTTAGGTACTCTCTTCAATACGTTTTAGTTCGTGAATAAGATCAACTAAAAAAACTAATTCTTGCGTTAAAGCATTTTATTTGACATTGGACAAAAGATTTTATTCAACGGTAGTTGATCCACTTAATGTTAAAATTTCGAAAAAAAAACTAATATCTTTAATAATATCAAATTATAATCAAATTAATATCTTTTTAAGATCTTTATATTATTATTATTATAGTTTAGAATTATTGTATTTTGTAGTTGCTCAAGTATAAAATCAATTAATATGTGTATCACTTAAAATTGAATGGAAATTTTACGCCCGAATACCGAGTTTTTAGTACCTCGTGCGTACTCTATTAGCTTCAATAACAATCTGGCGTAGTGAAGGTATGCTAAGACTAATACTTCTTAAATTTTTCATGGTAAATTTCGATATTACAAGCACACGCGTAAATTCCTGAATAGTATAAACTGCAGAAAGGACAACCAAATCAGTGTCGCGACCAGTGTCAAGGGGACTAAGCTATCACTGCATATGTAAAGTTCATCCGGTAAAGATTATCCAACTTCGACTGCGCCTATTATGTTGTGGCTTATCCGGATCCAAGGGATTTTGCAGTATCTCACCGCCTTCAACTTTTGATCAAATACTCGGGACTCTAGTTGATAAGTAGTTCTACCAGAATCACACCACTATAATATAATAGATAGATACTAGAATTATATATTTAAACCTCCCCTCTGGGTAAACCATACATACATTACTTCCGCTTTTCATTCACGGCTACTTGAGATACATTAAAAATCGTCGGTATGCACTCAAACGTCAACCCACGTTTCCCCATGTGACAGTCCGACTGGCACACATATATACATGATTACTTTTCGCCTTCTCTTCGTCTCGTAGTTTTTGCTTGACTGAAAAAGCCGGGCCTGACGTATTTCCGTTGTGCTCCATTGTTTGGGATTTTTGGCCTGTGCACAAAGCGACTCCACGCGGACTACTCGAGAATTAATTTGCACTGCATAATGTCGGGGTGTATTTAGAATTCGTGTTGGTCGGTCGGGTTTGATTAGGATACCACTCCCACGATAGGACCTTTTGTCCCTACTGGTTGTGCATAGTTCAAATTTCTAGTATTGATTAAGACATTCCCTCAGGATGATTACACTTCGGGCCAAGTGTTTTGGAGTGTGAAGATTATATATACACTTACAAGAATTCCACTATTTGCAACAATGGTGAAATTTTCAATTGTTCTGGGGAAAAACTAACTACGAAATATATATTGTATTTTATATCCTATAAATACAAGGTTTTATTTATTTTACAAGGTTTTCGTGCTTTTATTTATTGACAAATTTTTGCCTGAAGAAAAGCTTTTAAGTTAAGGATACGCAACCGACAAGAGAAACCGGTTTTGAGGTTGGTTTTATTTGCAAATCACTGGGGAAATCAAACTGGGAATCAAAAGACGTCCAACGAAGAATCTGTTAAGACGTACGTCCAACGTTAACGTCAATCTTTTCACATGTTGTAGAAAGAGTGAAGGCATGACAATCGTATCGTAACTAGCTCATGTCACGTGGCTTTCGACCAATCTTGCTACGTCACACTAATCACAGCGCGTTCTGGACTGACTCATATTTAAAGATACGAGACCGAGTTCAATATTATTAATTGTGTAGGAACCGATTTTTTTCTTAAAAAAATCGTTTGCGGGCGCTTCTGGTATACGTTTGGCACTAATAGAGCGTATTAATTTTTGAGACAGTGCAAGACCCGTTTAAAGCATCTTATCTAAATTTTAATATCTAATTACTATGGCAATTATTTGTCGATTTTCAATATTTCTTCTGTACACTGTAAAGAAATTCATCAAGATTATCTTATACCTTTAAAAATTTAAAAAACTGGGATATTACAGTTACACTGAGAGAAGCAAAATGATTCGAATTGCAAAAGTTCACGTGAAGTTGTGTATCGTCCACAAAAATTCTGATATTCGAAAGAACCAACAAACAAAATGGTGAGAATTGATGTGGCTTTCTAACTGAATACTTCAGAACTTGCCAATAGTCTCCTCACTTATTTTAGAGGGTGTCCTGAAATAGACATATTTAGAAGTTTCATGACTAAACTTAGAGCTGAAAAGCTTCCAAAAGGGTCCAAAGGAACTGTATGTTTACTGAGCGGTTTTCAAGGATTTTGCAAATGAGCTGACATTTTTGTAATTTCGTCAAAATAGTTAAATAATAAATTAAAGTAGAAGAAATTCTGAATAATTTATGTCTATGACATCTTTTGGTAAAATTAATAGTTTAGCGGCAAGCGCAAATTCCATTTGGTCGAGATCGATCGTGTCTGCATTAATATAAAACTACTTATCCAGGATTTGACAGATATTTTCATTCTAATGACAATAGGTAGTGTCAAACGCTGACGCTTTGACTATACCAACTGTCAATAGTATCAAAATATCTGTCCAATCCTGGCTAACTCGTTTTATTTTAATGCGATCTCGATCAAATAGAATCTCATGCAGCTAAACTATTACTTTTATATATTGTATGATAAAGTCATGTGCCTGGCCACATCAGATTTTTTAATTCAAAGTTATAATGGGGTGGAATAGTTTTGATGAATTTGTTTAACATATTGAAAAAATAATGAAAATCTGTTAAAGATTAAGTATAAAAGTTATTGGACATAATAGTTTAGCAAAATAGATGTTAGGCGTTTAAAGTTTACCTCGTTTTCACAATACTAGCGCCATCTATAACAATACCAGAACAAGGTCTGTCCGCCTTCAAGCAAGAAAAGTTCTGTATTTTTTTTAAAAGATAATCAAATGTAAGATTAATAATGATAGATTAAAAGGGTTAATCAGATATATTATTTTTTAACTCGTTTTTGTGGCGTAAATTTATTGTTAGTGATCGAAAGACTGTTAGATTCTGATAAAAAAAAAACAATAACATTCAGATGCCAAGTAAAGACCGTTAATCCCAATTAAAATTGTTAGTAACACATCATATAGGATTTACAACTCTTTACGCCATAAAATTTTAAGAAAGTTTTAAGAGAAAAATTTTGCAGCATTACTTTTCGGTAATTTGTGATGAAGTGTGAGGAGTGGATTTAACGGAGTTTAATGTTTACTGCTTAACTGTAAATTGAAATCAAATTAATAGTTATAATTTGCATTACGAGATGGCGTGGCGGCACGTGTCCACAAGCGCGATTTTACTACATTACTTGAGTCATTAATGTACAGCCGAAGAAAAAAAGATCTTTACATGAGCGCGGCAAGCCTACACCGAGCGTAGGTCGGAGATTGTCGGTCGTCGTATATACCTGCTAAAGCCATAAAACCGAAGGGTCACTTCTGTTTCATTTCATTTTAAGTTTTCTGTATATAGATGGCATGAAATTGAGTTTCGTATTAATATAATATATTTTCGATAGTTGGAACGAGCGAAACTGCCGCTCGTAGCTAAAGATTGTTATTCGTTAATATTTTTGTTTCGATTTGCAATTGCAATATTATTTCATTTATACTCAAATACATACTAACGTTAGTTATAATTATAAAAACTTGAATTAGGCACATATTAAAATACTTTATCATCATGGCTACGTCGCCTAAAGGCAAACCGATTACTACATCGGATACCCGCTGTCAATAATTTTTAAAGGAAGGTAATCCCTGATAGGAATTTCATATAAGTGAAAAAAATCTAACTCGGTTTCTACTTCGTCGCAGACCGAGATAATATACTTTTATCTAAAAAATTTTTATATTTATTTAATTTAAGTTATGACAAGTAATTGAAAAATGGCAATTCCGTAAACTACAAACAAATTCACTTAGATGGATATTATATATTTTATTTATGCATATAATTATGTATACAACAAAAATAATATAAATAAATAAATAATAAAATAGTATAGATAAAAATAATAGGTAGATATATAACAGTAAAATATAATATATGTAGTAACTTAAAATAAATATATGTAATAACTTAAATTAAATATATGTAATAACATAAAAACAAACATTTAATAATATAGTAATAACATAAGCATGTATTAAATAAGAAAAGTTTTCTGTTAGGTTGGAGGTGATATAAATTTGGAGTGCTTTTATTTCATATTTGTTGAGGTTGGTATGACCTGCTGTTTTAGGAAATAATACATTTATGACAATCTAACCACAGAACATATGTATCGTCAATTTGTTGCACTAAGAAAACAAACAAAATCCTTTGTTGTTGTATCAGCCAAAATTGATTTAATTGTGGTTGTCCAACAAATTTATGATTTTTAATCAAATAGCTGCCTAGATTAATAATTGAAGTGCTTTTTGTTTGTTTCCTTGGTGCTTTAATTACACTAATGGACATTTTTTAACGACCTATTAGCTGCTTATTATAATTTATAGAAGTTTTGACTGTATTGCACATTTATTTACTTAAGTGTTTAAAATATATTATAAAAGCAACATTCACATTTATTATATGTCCCACATTTTTTTCCGCATAAATTATTTTTAGAAACTAAATGTTTCAGAGTAAAACTGTTCATATGGACCTAACTGTTTTTCCAAATCCTTAAAAAGTTAAAGCAAACTTGAAATATTAGCAAAATAAATTTTATTCCGGGCCTTTAATTGTGTAATTTAGCCGAGTTTGTATTACCAATTGTTATGCAGCAACTGATAACTTTGAATACAACCATTTTATGTTTTTTTATGTCTATTTTCTGATGTTCAGATAAAAGGTTCAATGTTTCAAGGTTTCTAAGGGACCCTTTTGAGGTGTCTAGAATATTGGAGTCAACCAGTATAAATTCTTTTATCATTACAAAAATCAAATTAGCGATGAATTGACTGCTCGTCTTTTCCACAAAAATCTAAATTGAATACTTGGAAAATCAAATATAAAACATACAAATAATCCTTACCATATTCACAGGCCACTCACAAAATATGTTATCAATTTCTTATAATTTTGAGTAAATTTTATTACACAAGATTATAAATGTATCATATCGAGACAATTAAGCGATACATATATCAAAATCAGTAAGAAAAATGGGAATGGCCATTAAAAAACTATCGATGACATCATATATTAATTTTTAATATTGTATTTTTTTTTTTCAAGTATGCAATAAACGTGCTTATTATATTATTATTATTATAAGTAAAAACAATTTATTGAAGGTTGGACATTGAATTTAATATAGCTATGTATATTTTGATAATTCCAAATTGACAAGTTGGAGGATTTTTAAAATAGCAATCCGTTCCAGAGATTTTGTCGTTTCCATACCTTACATAATAAATAATAAAATTCAATTGATTAATTAATATTAAGGTAAATAACAATTTAATGATAATAAATTGAGTAACATAATAGATTTAAGTTTAAATAAATTTTAATTTTACAATTTTTTGAAAGTTATCGACATATTATTCTGATGTGATATCATTCATATTGGATTGTAAATCCTCCCCTTACATATCACACATATGAAAATGCGTATGGATGCTATTATAGAACGTCAAAATATAATTTTAATAAACAAAAAATAACAACATTTTTATGATTGAAGTAAAATGCTGAACAACAGTTCTAAAGGGCATATCTGCAGCAAAGTAGAAACCGGGACAAATAAGATTATCAGTTACATGCAAAATTGTAGAAGCTGTCGGTATACCTACTTACAATAAGAATTAATTTACTGTGTATTTTAAAATACATTCAATATTACAATGCACTATTGTCAGTTTCGGATATCGGAAACATATATAAATAGACGAAATTCGATTTCATTCCATACATACAGAAAAATAAAACGAAACGAAACAAAAGTGACCCTTTGGCTTCATGACTTTAGCAGGTAGGTATCCGACGACCGACGAGCGACAATCTCCGACCTACGTTTGGTGTAGGCTTGCCGCGGTCATGTAAAGATCTTTTTTTCTTCGGCTGTACAAGGCGTGTTAATTACAATTTACCTCAATGAGTTTAGAAGACCATTGGTGTTATCTCTATATCTGATATATGAATATCTCTGTTGTATCTATTTTATGGGGTTACTTGATACTTAAAAATAATCACTAGAGATAAATAAAGTGATACCTTCAATTATCTTGCCAATTCAGATATGCTTGTAATTTAATTTTACGTCTAACGTGTGCCTAGTATATTTTGAATTTGCTAAATAGTTCTGTGTGGGACGTGTAACTAGACTCAGATCCTTAAGCTAAAAGTAACTATTTAAACTGACTTCCCCTAAAATGTTATATGCCACCATATTTTTCATCATTTCTGAGCAACGCATCATGGTTTTACATATAGAGGTTCCACATAGTTCACTTACGCTCAGCATAAAGAGCAACAGCGGGGTTTTTATTATGCGAAGCCATATATATGCAAATCGAATAAAAATATGCCGGAAACTTGTCAATAAAGCGACAAGCGGTCCATTAATAAAAAAAGTTTTTAAAGAGAAAGAAAAACGGCTGCGCTGTGCTGCACGAGGCACACCGCAACAATTTCATAACCGTTAGAAACCGCAAAAATTAATAAGCTTTTTTACGCGACGGAACGTCAGGTACAAAGGACGCGACATAATTTGAAGTTTAAAATGAATATTTTCTCTCTAGGGCTGAAGCGTTTATGAAATTATTCCATAGAGGCAACAAAGAGAGGTGTAGCATGTGGAGTAAGTTTTTTTTTAAATCATTTGATTGTTCTGATATACCTAATGTGATTTTCAACCTGACAGAAAAATTAATTATAGTGTGTTATACTACTGAATCATTTCTAAATTTACATCGAGTATAATTCAAAATGTCGTCTATAGATGGGCATATGTGTTTTTTTTTTAGTGTATTTGTGATAAACAACCTACTAGCACGACAACGCGATAGGAAACATACGAAAACAATCGTAAATTTTTGTTTGAGGCGACTCTTGAAATGGAAACACATTTGAGTTGATCGTTGATTTTATAAAGCAATATAAATGTGCGATATAATTTTGGGACACCGCGCAGTACGTCACGTCGTCGGATGGGGACGTAGAGCAAAAAGCTGTAAAAAAGGCCTTTTAGACCTTTTTTTTTTAAGGCAAACAAATAAAATAACAAAACTAAATATTTTTTCTCGCCCACAATAATATACCTACATAATAAGTTGATTTTGTGGTAAAATAAACTAATCCAAGGAAGTAAAACAAATAATTATCAATGTCGAAAACTTCTTTCAAGGAGAAAATGACTACCAAAGCCTCTCTTTTAAGATCCAGAGCTTGGAAAACGAGTGGTTGCTGAAAAGAAACGTCAACTTCACGAGGAAATATCATCTCTTTCAGAATTCACTAAAGCACTGTCAAAACCTCACCATCATGAGAAGGTACTTCTGTTAGATTCTATAGCAAAACAAAGAAGAGGATATTCAGTAAAATTATTGTGGTTACCTGTAGGCAATTGCGAGTTTAACGCAACTGAACTAATCCGGGCATACGTAAAAAATAGTTGCAAAAAAACTATACATTTTAAATTAAAGATGTGTTAAATTTATGCAATAAAGCAATAAAAGCTGTTACTAAAGCGAACATTTTAGAATCATTATAATATAATGAACATTATTTGATTTAACATCACTCAAGATAATTAAATACGACTCTAACATTAATAATAATGATGTTTATTTAGTTGAAAGAAACTAATAATCACAATAAATTTGGTTTCCTTAGTACGAAATTTATCAACTACATGAAATTACCCAATACATAAACCCGACATGATGTTTTAAAAGGACGTTTTTTATATCACTTGGTAGGCTGTTAAATATCTTCAGTGCTTAATAATGAAATTTGCGTAGTGCTTTTTGTATATTTTGGTAACCTGAAGTGGTCCTTTTGCCGAGTATTGTATTCATGCTGCTGGCTATAGTATTTTAGTATTTTACTCATATAATTTGGGAGTTTATTATTTATGCATTTATATACCAAGGTGAGTGCCTTAACTATAGTTCCTTGTTTAACATTCAAGAAATTTAATTTATTCAACATTGACTCGACACTGGTTAACCTGGAGCTTTGTAATAAAATTCTGAGTGCTCGATTTTGTTGTACCTGAATCTTTTTAATGTCATTGTCTGTACACAAAAACAATATACTGCTGCAATAGTTAAAATATGGTTCTATAATCGTATGGTACCTACAAAGATATTCTAGCATTTAAAGTTAGTTTATTAGATATTCTTCCGAAGTAGCTAATCTTTCGGCTCACCTTTTTAACTATATACTCCATATTACTCGTAATTACTCTAGTCTAAAATGACTAGATATTGAAATTTGTCCAGTATCTCAACAACTGTGTTATCGATAACTATTTCTGGTGTAGGGTTTACTGAATTTATATATCCCAATATCATAGCTTTTGCTTTCAGTACATTCAAACATAACTTATTTTCTTTATACCAATTTTATATCGAAACCAGTTCAGAGTTCAATGTCGCGATTACATCAGGTAAGTTATTTCCTGCAATTGATATTAGTGTATCGTCTGCAAATAGGTGCATACCACAAGATGTAACTAGTGAAGCAACATCATTTATGTACAAATTAAATAAAACTGGTCCCAGAACAGAACCTTGTGGTACCCCTAAGCTGTTTATTAATTCACTTCACTCATTTTCTTAGGCCGGAACTCTTCGCATTTGATGGTGTTCACAATTTTTTGTATTGGTATAATGGTGCTTACTTTCCAAGAGTCAGGTACTATTCCTGTATTTAGTGACTCATTAATTAAATCTGTTATAAATTGTCCCACAATAGGTAGTGCATCCTTTATTATCTTAATTGATATTGTAAGTAGGTGATTTATTATCTTTAATTGATACTGTAAGTAGGTGAGATTGGAACATATGATGAACCATTGAATGATGTTACAAGTTATTTCATATTTCTTTCAGATAATGACAAGTTAACAAATTAAAAACTAAATAATTATTCTTTCGACTATTCCTAACTAATCATAAAAACGTAGCACGGCTTGCCATATGGCGCTCTGGTCCTAATGGGTTAGGTCGTTAAGTTCAAACATAAATTATAGTTATTTGTGCTAACAGTACAGCATTAGGATAGATTGTTAGCGGTGCAATATTATATAGTCATCCGATCCACTGAAAATAGTTACACAATATGGTTAAATAATTGAGAATAATTTCGAATTGTTAAATAAGAATTAAATTACAACATGTATATTTTCCGTTAACGTAAATATAAGAAATAAATGACAAAAAAAAGAAATAAATATTAATGTCAAGTTTCTATGTAGGTACCTACTGGCCAATACCAAAAAAAGTATGTTATAATAATATAGTCATTCAGAATACAGTGTAAAATGGTGGTACGAATATATTTGATACTTAGAAAAAGGAAAAGTTGGACATGTAATGTATCATACAATGAGCTCATACAATAAACCTTTTATATTTACCATAACTCAGAGATAAAAATAACCGAGAGTCCTGCCAGACAAACTATAACGATGTTCATACATCTCTTGAATTTACATTTGGGTTTTGTCTCATACTCCATGAGCATACTCATTTCATAGAGTGGGCAAATATAGGATACGTTTCCAGATTTATACTAGGCAACTAGCAGAATATCAGGCTAATAAATTGCATTATAGTGTAGACTATTTACATACAGCGAAAACCAAAAAGTGGTTCATTAAATTGATGAACACAAATATTTCCGGCCGAATTTCTGGCCGCTATTGTTCAGGTACATTTTAATTAAGATCTGTTGTTGCATTTATGTTATAGCATTGTAAATTAAAAATATAAAGGATACAATACCTGATAATTAACAAAATGCTCGTATGAGCCCGGATTTTTTTAAGCTGATTTATTTACTCTTAATTGTGTTCGCTTTTGTTGAGCGCTTTTGTTGTTTTTAAAACAATTACTGAAATATACTATGAATTGAGTCAATTAAAAAGGCAGTATATGATTTTAGCATCGATTTTTGTTTCACCATTAAATTTAATTGTTACAGTAGAAAATACTATGGCATTTGCACGTACCTACGTACAGCATTTGCCCTTTTTTTGTACATTTTTGACGATTTAATATTTGTTTCCGTGGGAATAATAGGGACCAGTAGCTGTCCCGCTATACACGAACATGTTTTATTTGTTATTATGGGTCTGCTTTGTATATCAAGAATCATTCTCAAAACCGTCGTAAATCGAATTTATAGTCATTTTCTTTTTAATTTACTTTTCGTTCATGATAAACGTGTTTTTCAGCAGTCTGAAAATACTTATAGCTCATTTTCCAGGGCACCTTTCCATATCCAGACACACATATATTATCTCAAATGTATTAACTCGACAAAATTTTAGTAAAGATATTCAATTCCAATACCAGTAAAAGACACATTCCAGATGTTCCTTCAAGTTACCACACCTCGTTATCAACAATAACTCTCATGCTTTAAAAAAACATTTTACTCTTGTTGCTGAGGATGAATGGTAGAAAGACTGCTAGCTATTCCGTTTACTATTAGCTAATATCACCGATATCAGTTTTAATAGAATCTTCTGTCTCTTGCTTTAGTAGCCTTTATATATTCGAATTTTCATTTCATCTTACTTATAAGGTCTATTAATTCGCGCTTCTTTAGGCCGGTCGCCCATATAGCTGGCGTGGCCGAAGTGTGGTTATGGCAGTGGCAAGTAATATTGGGGGAGGTTTAAAGTAATAAAGTAATAAGTGGGGCGAGATTGTGAAATGGCGAGTGGGTGTCTGTAATATCATAATAGGTCGCTAAACGTCCGCTAGATGGAATTGTTTCACTTGACGGTCATACTAATTCTCCAAATATGAAGAATTTTTTATGAATATGAAGAAATTAATGCAAACTTTTTCTATTTAAAAACAGCTCACATGAACGCTCATAATAAAATATTTAATGACAAATAAACGTTTATCAACATTTAAACACATATATTAAATTGGTAATGACAAATGGTAATTTTTCCAAAATTTTATGAATTTAAATAAACTGCGGGCGATCTAAATGTTGCATCAGAGTAATATATTTTTCTATACGTTAATTTCTCAGTTAATTATTAAACTTTTTTTTATTTGAGAGAGAAAAATCACTTGATCTTTCATAAACAAAATATGGAAAAATTCTATCTTTTAAAGAAAATTATAAACTTTAGGCCTCCGGTGGCCAATTGGGCAAATTCATTTTTGTGGTATATGTGGGTCCATACGGACAACTTTTAAATCAACTTGAAATTTTTAATTTGGAAAAAAGTTTTTTTGATACACCCTCGACGCCATTCTTTATAAGGATACAGCCCGGCCACTCAGAAGTCGCTCGAAGAAATGTAAACATTAGGATGCGCACTCAACATTTAGGGGAGGGGGGTTACTTTGTCCATGAATTCTGAACCGCTCCGATCAAAAGCGCTCACATCTCTTCTAATATTTGTATGGATAAAGCGGCTACCAACGCACGATTTTAACGATGTTTTGTGCTAAATCAAAGCCGTGACTTCCCCGATGTGTTGCCATTAGCTCTTATAGTTTTAAGGAGGCACTTTCACATTAAAAAGATTAAATACTTCATGCGTTGCTTTTGCTTCCATCGCAGGTACACTGCCTCTCGTGTCCGCCGAATGTCGTCCTTGTTCCCGTTCTGCGCAATCATCGTGTTAACTTCAATTTGGCGGACCTGTATGCGGGTTTCCGGCGCAACACCACAAAAGACGGCATATGTAAACGGCCCATTACTCTATGTAGCTTGCAAATGTACGTTTCCGGCTAAGAGTTCCTTATCAAAAGAAGGTCTATGACTCCTCTCTATAAGCTTCAACTATTTATATATAAATTATAGTCAGCCGATATAAATTGACAAACAAAACCCAAAATCACAATTCTTGACACGTTGATTAACTTAAAACTTTATTATTAAAACCCTGTATAATATACGAATACATAATTTTTTAATGTTGTCTTTCTATTTGAAAAGTTCTCTTTTGTATTTCGAACTGCTGGTAACCTTACTCTAGAATTAAGCACCACCAGCTTAAGTCACTCACACTGGAAACTGCGGATACTATAAGAAGCAATTGAATATAATAACCTGCAAACTTGAGACCGAGAAAACACCACGAATCGATTTTTCAGATCCTACATATTAGAAACTTCCAGCGTAGTGGTGTGGTTTATATCCACCGAGTCATAATTATGACAAACCCAAAACAAAAACAATAACGCGACATCGCACCAGTAAGAGCACATTAAATTCTCGAGAATATGCTTCTAGCAAAAGGCAGGAAATGGCGCAGGAGTTGGCAGCTTTTGGCATCACGAATTGTGCCTATATATACAGCTATAATATATATACGAAGTAGAAATACGAACGCGAGCCTGAATTCTACGCGATCCTAACGAGGGGTGCAGAGGCAAAATTTACGACCACCCCCAAATTTCAATAAGGTGTTTACCGAAACAATAAGTTACGCGCAATTTAGAACTGATGAAAATTCCCTAAATGATTTCCATTCCGGCAGCCGTCGCTTGGAGGCGCTACGATTGAAGTTGGGGGGTTGAGAAATGACTAGATGGGGGTGGTTCGGGTAGCGCGGCCAAGACGAATCACCGCCGGTTAATTTCGCGGAATGTTTTCGTGGCGTAATCAGGGTAAAATGTTGATGTTTATACGTTAAGTGAGCTCGTGCCGGAGTAACAACGCAGACCGAGCTAGGTCTTAGATCTCATTAGGTTGCTGGTGTCCTTTATCATGAAAGCCATACCGTATTTGTTTTGTTCCGAGGTTTCTGCTTGTTACGCCAATACATTTGTGGTAATGTGTTTGTTTGTTGAGGACAGAATCTTCTTTTGAAAATATCATTTAAAACTACTGAACACTTAGAGAATGAGTTATATGTACAGTAGAGCGTCGATAATCCGAACTAATTGGGACCGAAGGTGATTCGGATTATCAAATTTTTCGGATTATCAAATATTGCAGCTAAATAATAAAAAATACGAGTATTGGATAGAAGTTCAATCTTAATAAAACCAACACCATTCGATTCCGCTCTTCTTAAACTATAGGAATGACAATATAAGGATATCGAAGGGATATCGAAGAGAAACTATTGAAGCAATCTTAATGGTGCAACGGGATGAACTGTAGAGAATTAAATTACGAAGAGAATGACAGGTCAAACGATCCGATCGGATCACCAGATCAACAGTACCGGAGAAAAGCTGGAAAAATTTAGCTTTTTTAAAAAAAAAATCATAACTCCGCCATTTTTTTATATTAACAGCTGAAACTTTGCACAGTGGTAGCTATTCACATATACGTGAAAAACCTGGATTCGTTTGGATTAATAGTTTTTGCACAATCCTCATTTGATTGTTTGGCAATATTTTTGCGGAGAGCTGGATGCGTTTGAGGTCGTCCGATTTAAATTTAAAAAAAGGATTTGGACACTAGACGTGAACAGCAACAAAACGTCTATTCTGATTCCAAGTCCATTCGATTCCGCTCTTCTTAAACTATAGGAATGAAAATATAAGGATATCTAACGGATATCGAAGAGATATCGAAGGGATATAGAAGAGATATCGAAGGGATATCGAAGGGATATCGAAGGGATATCGAAGGGATATCGAAGGTATTTCGAAGGGATATCGAAGGGATATCGAAGGGATATCGAGGGGATATCGAGGGTGCCTACAAAAATGGCTTTTCCCTAGGTCAGTGATTTATTTTATTTTATTTTTGGACGTTCGGATGAGCGAACGTTCGGATTACCGAGGTTCGGATTATCGACGCTCTACTGTATAAAGAAAAGTATATGCTTTTAAATATAAGTGCGTATGCTTTGGCGGCCAGAATTATTTAAAAAATAAATCGCTTTCGGGTTATGCCTTGCGTCAAATTACTGGAATGTTATTAGGAATTTTGACGCCAGGCATAACACGACTACTTCAAGCAAAAGCTATTACTTCAAAGCATTTATTACGGCACACATTAGTACATAAAGGAAAACAAGTGATTTGCAGATAACGTTTGCAACTTTTTCACATGATTACTTGATCGAAGATGATAAAAGATCTCAGCACACAAAGGAAAAATGGTTGTAGCCCCTTTTAACAAAATATTCCTCTAGGCCAGCGGTCCCCAAACTACAGCCCGCGGGCCACATTGCGCGGAGTAGACTTAGGACATGGCCGTGAACAAGAGAAGGATAGCGGGAGAAGTTTGGGGACCCCTGCTGTAGGTGAATTGATAATTTCATTATTATATTGTGTGTGGCAATGGTACCATAATTTTTGTAGTTTAGATTTGCAAACTGAAGCTTCGAGATTCAGTAGAATCTAATACTTATTTATTAATATAACGCAATTCATTAAATTCCATAAAAGATATCACGTGTTGTTTAATTTTAGGTCAGGTTTTTATAAAGCTGTATATAAAAAAAGACGCAACAAGCCATGACGCGGTATATTAATCATCCGATTAATGTGAACCAAAAAGTAAATGCAATAGCCTACTTTATAGTATGTACGTAGTGGAAGTAGCAACCATATTCTTTTATTATTGTATACAAATATGACGGTACATTTTTCTCTCCAAAATTTAGTAAACAAAAACTGTTTCTGGTTTTCAAATTGTGTGGTTTTACATAAGTAAATCTTCAAGCAAAAGACAAAAAGATCGTCAAGAATAGAACATTGTAAAAAAGTAAGTAAAAGTTGCTGTAAAGATGTTTGTAGAGATAACGTATTATCGATATGTAAGTGAAATTCTTGGAATAGTTATAGAGATAGTTTATACTTTAATTTTAATTTAATTTAACTTAAATTTGAAGAACCTACATATAGTCTGAAGTTTCTTATTCAAATGGTACACCACCGAATTGTATTGCATTGTTTGAATTGTCGTTGGAGTTTAGGTCTAATACTTCAACTTTCACTTCTACTTGAAGTATTGAAGTAATAATTATACAATAATATTCGTAGTTTTGTTTTGCAAAGCTTGTTCTTGAACTAAAAGAATTACCGTTTTTGATTCATATAACCGAATGCCTCCACATATCGCAATTTCAAGAAAAAATGCCTAAGCAACCGTAAATTGAAACAGTGAACAATAGTCTTACGACGAACTTTTCAATTAAATTTTTTTCAGTTTCTGGTTGCTTCCGGTTACTCCGGACGTAGTGTCAACATTCTTATTCACATCAAACATCGCTCATTAGTCATTATCAATTGTTATACAGGCTGTATAATATATATAGTTGATTGTGGACCAAAAAGTAAACGTAATGGCGTATTTTATAGTATAAACTAGAACTATCCTAACACCCATATTTCTTGACAGGCACGTCAACTTTTCTTTTTAAAATGAGAGTTATCATTATCTCCCTAATTTTATTCAAAAATTTTCTAAATGAAGGCCAAAAGTTTTTGTTAAAACGTTTAATATTACCATTCATCAATTTAAGATGATTGTAAAAGGAAATAGTATAGAGGAAGTTCAATCTTTAATTTTAATTTTATGATTTGACATCATGTATAACATTTCCAAGAATTTTAGAATATATCAAAGAAACTTACGTGTCGATAATGAGTCACCTGTATAACTGAAGCGTTTAGTATCAAAACCAGCTCAATTCATTTTTTTCGAAAGTATTTTTTTTGCTTAATTTGATACGACTTGGTGGATACTATCACCATACAAAGCGATTTTGAACGAATCCAACACAATCCGGTGAAAACATCTGTCAAAAACCAGTATGTTTTCAAACCCAGCAGCTCAACCCATGCTTCCACTGCAGGCCGTCATGTGCGCCACCCGGCTAAAAACTCAGACTCCCAGCGACGTGTTTGTGTATTATTGGTGTGAGAACGAGCAGAAAAAAGTCCAAATAAAATAACATCGGCAGTTTATGAGTTTTTGCTCAACCATGCCAGAATGCCTCCTGATGTTGAAATGGTTGGGTGGTTTTGTGACGGAAAACAAAGTATAACTCCACACTGATTGGGAAGTTGAGTTTTTGGCTCCTTAAAATTGCTCCAGGTCACGTCAAGACGATTGAAGTAGTTTTCCCTATCGTGGGCATTCCTTCCTACCATCTGACCGCGTTTTTGGCCGCGTTTTTGGTATAGTAAAGAAAATAAAGAAGAAAAACAGATAGACCCCAAGAATATACAGCCATTCTTGGTCAGCAAGAAACCACTTTCTTTTTGCTTCCTGGTAACGAACTGGTTACGAATTTAAAGCCGCTGTATCCTCTATTTTGCACATTACAGGACAGTGATACCTGGCATTTTACATTTTTAGCTTCGAAAGGATTATTGCTCATCAGGAACAAGATGAACAATGACACCGAAATAAGAGGTGAAGTTTGTTATAATTCGGACCTTGGCACTTTCCAGAGCGTGACAAAGAACACAAAACAATTCAAAACTTCCACAGAGGAACCTTCCTCTGTGGCTACTGGCGAACCTGATGCTCAAGCAAAGATAAATGACGTGAACATTTTGCTCACCAAACATTTAGGGGGTCAGTGGATGGCCATCGAATTCCTCAAATATTATACATAGCGAGGACTTACATTCATCAAGATAATTTCTTCGACGAAGGCGAATGTGTTGCCAACGTAAACTCCCATGAAAATGTTTTGATCTAATGACAATCATAATTATAATGATGTTTATAGTTATATCATAAATATGTTTATGATAAAAAAATATGTTAATAATTATAATTATGATTCAAAGAAGTGTGTTAATACCTCCCAGTTACAGTAGACTAATGATTTTCTTTTGGAGATTCTCCCTGGGATTTTTTCAAAACCAGCTTAATCCAAACAATTTTTAATTATAAATAATTATACAGAACTGCTAACTTAAAACTGAACAAATATTTGGAATCACCCACCACAGGTTGTGCAAACAAAAAAATATTTTGGAAAAATTAAATGGACAGAGCATGAAACGTTTTTTCTCTCTCCTGTAACATTTATAGAAAGGGATTGAGCTGGTTTTGATACTAAAGGCCTCAATTATCTTCTACAATAACTCTCAGCTTGCTTAAATAATTCTATCACGAGCCACGTTTAAAAAAATGCACAAAATGTCAAAATTTTCTTAAACCTACAAAAAAAACTCACCTAACAGAATTCCCTAAGTAGATATTGACTTTGGAAGTGTTTATAGTCAAGAGTAAGTTTCAGGCTTTTATTACAGCAAAGTAAGAGAATTGTATTAGGTCGCCTTATTGTTGTAGAGTGCCAAATGTAAGTGTTACCACTTTAGTTATTAAAAATGTAACAATGGAATTCTTTAACTACTAGATTTATTGTTTACTGAAGAAAATAACTACACAAACATAACAAAATAATCATTTTTATTGATTTAGGAACACAATAACTAAAATATTACGCTGTTTAAAAAGTTATTGGAATGTCAAAGCTTCCGTGGTATAACATCATTGTTTCACCTGCGGCATTATTTTAAATATTTTCTGCAAATACAATTACAAGAATTATGTTTTGCCATTTTGGGTATTAATAATAAACGATAACATTATAACTAAGTCATAAATCCAAAGAGCCAAACCTGAGAGCAAAGAATGTCATTTAAGGACAAATATGCACCCTCGCTATAGCGATGGTACACAATACGGTATTTACCCAAACACGCTGCTTGTCGCTAAATCGATTCTACATACAGCCATTAATTTAACTTTCGAGTACGTATTTGGTATTCGAAAAGGAATTTTATCCCATTAATTCCGCTTATCTCGACACAGCTTAGGACCGGCCATTGGAATTTATACTCCGAAATACCGACAATATAACAATATCATAAATTCCACGCATCTTGACCATTATTTTTTGTCAATAGCGATAATATGCGAAAACAAATGACAGTGAAACAAATCTAATAGTAGGTGTTGCTCCTGGTTAGTTGTAGTGGATTTTAAAATGTTTCAATTGTTTTCTATAGAAATTTGTGTTCTGTACCTATTTTGACGTTTGTACTATCATCATTTATGACAGTACTCTGCTAGTATTTTCTATTATCATACTCTCTAGGCGACGTCAATGAATATTTTAAATGAATTTAGTTCTTTGAGTACAATAGGTAACCTAATATTAAGTCATTAAACAAATGAAACAAATATATTCAATTTTACGCGATTTTAAGCAACAATTTTAACGCAACAATCAACAACAAATAATAGATAAAGATAAGGTATATTCCTTATCTCTATCTAAACAACTTCATATGTAGTTCATTTATAAAATTATTAAAATTACTAAATATTCATATGTATTTCAATTTATTTAAAAGTTACAGCACAATATTAGCAAAACAATGCAAAAATAAAAACAAATACTACGAAAACGAAGAAAACAAACAATACCCATTACAAACAATAAATAATAAAAAATCTGATGTGGCCAGGCACATGACTTTATCATACTATATATAAAATTAATAGTTTAGCTGCATGAGATTCTATTTGATCGAGATCGGCTATGTCTGCATTAAAATAAAACTAGTAGAACTAGACAGATGTCTCGATTATAGCTGCGTTCGGATATTGTACTCCGTTGACACCGGGTACACCGTCCAAATGACACTTACGTGTTAGTGGGTGTAAAAAGTGTAACGGTGTTCAATATCCGAACGCAGCCTATATTGACAGTAGTATTTTCAAAACATTAGCGTTTGACACTAGCTACTGTCATTAGAATCAAAAAATCTGACATATCCTGGCTACTAGTTTTAAAGCAGTACGACCGATCTCGATGAAATAGAATTTGCTCATGCAGCTAAACTATAAATTCTACCGAAAATGTCATTTACATAAATTATAGAAAATTTCCTCTCCTTTAATTTATTATTTAACTATTTTGACGACATTACACAAATAGCGGCTCATTTACAAAATCTTCGAAAAATGCTAACAGTAAACCACCAGTTCCTTTGGACCCTTGTCAACAGAAAGCTTTTCAGCTCTAAGTTTGGTTATGAAACTTCTAAATATGAAGTTTTGTCCCGATACCTTTAGTAGTTTCTCCGGAATCCTCGCCACAAAAACGGGTACACACACACACACACACACACACACATACACACACACACACACAGACATTTTTTTGTACCTTGGTCAAAAATGTTCAGGGGACCCAAAAAGACATATTGCCGCTAAAATCTCAAAAAATTTTTTTGGCATGATTACAATACTTTACATACTGCGTATGATAAAGTAAAATAAATCTGATGTGGCCAGGCACATGACTTTATCATACTATATATAAAATTAATAGTTTAGCTGCATGAGACTCTATTTGATCGAGATCGGCCACACACACACAGACATTTTTTTGTACCTTGGTCAAAAATGTTCAGGGGACCCAAAAAGGCATATTTCCGCTAAAATCTCAAAATTTTTTTTTTGGCACGATTACAATACTTTACATACTGCGTATGATAAAGTAAAAAGTATTAATTTATTCTGAAACATACGTGATAGAATCAAAATTATTTGTTTGGTTATAAGCACGTTTATATTATAAGCACGTCTTTATATTTTGACCTGTTTCGATTTTTTCAATACCTGTGATGGACAACTTCTGAGTTCGAAATCGTAAGCAGCCCAAAATAATGTATCAAGAGCACACTGACTTTTCATTCGCAAAATTTTGTTAAAAACATTTCTTATGTAAGCCCAAACATGTTTATCCTAGTATTAACACAATCAGAAGATCTATAAAAATCAGTAAGAGGTTTCCATAAATAAATAAATATCAGATATTTATTTAAGATCAGAAATTGAATTTGATATAAAAATGTGTAATTAGATATCTCCTATGATTTTTAAAACAATGGACAGTTTCCATTTTAATACATTTAATAGTAAAAACCATTATTTTATTTATACTAAATCAGGCGTGATAGAAACAAACGGTATGCTTTGGAGTTATCAGTCGCCATACACCAATAGAAATAAATATACTAACATAAAAAGACAGTGATGAAGAATTTTATAACATAGACGAATGCATCACCAGCTTCAATTAGTAATTAGTAGCTATAATTTTGGTTTCATTGTGATGTTACTTGTTTTTCTTGTATTTTCTTTTGTTGCACATCAATTGTTCTGTGTCTTCATGTATCACAGAGTTGATATGATCTATAATATGATCTATCATGACAGTTGTCAATGTCTGTACCAAGATCTATGACAAATAAACAAAATATTATTATAAAAATTATATCTAAGGAAATAAACAAAAAGTTGAAATTGGTTGCACACTGTTATCTTAGTTCTTAACTTTACAGCATCGCAAACAAACTTCAGAATAAGTACGGTCGGGGTTTTATCGTTGTGGGATAACGCTTTGAAATTGAACTAATTGCAGCAAACCGTGAGAATTTACAGTTATACTTCAGCGGGGCTAACTTTCACAGTTGATTACGGTAGATTAAGAGTGGTAGATTTACAGCTGCAGCAGTTGAGACAAAGCGCAGGAATGTCCCGAACAAATTTCCTACAGTTTCATTACCGCTGCATTCTTGAAGTTAGTTCAGTGAAGTTGGCAAGCAGCGCGATTTATTACCTCCAGTATGAAGTACCTTTCTAACGGGTAAACGGACACTGGACGAGCTTACAATGCCATTGTTCGTTTAATTCGAATTTGGTATTTTAGTAGTTTGGAGTAGTTAATATCATATCTAAAGCTGAAAGCTAAGTCGTTCTCAAACAGAGTTTGGTTATGTAGTCACAAATAATTAATCGTGTATTGTAAGCTCAAATTATTTCACTTTGAAGTGCTCAAAATAATGTATACTAGTATACTAGTTTGCTTGTTAAACACTAATCAAAATTCATGATGATCTGACCAGATAGAATATAAGTAGTTAATTTTAATAGTTAATCTTTGATTTTGTGCTTGGGTTTGAAAAATGGGTGCATAATTTCCATACGTCAAATTGTTGATAATTAATAGGGGATTAATTTATTTTTAGTTATTTCGGAACATTATGTTTTTATGTTCAAAATATATTGTTTTATACATAATTTAATAATTTAAGCAAATGTGAAAAATTATTCAATATACAAATAGTGTCAATTTTTAAGGTATAAAGGTTTTGATGTTACAAAGATTAAAACGCCGGTGATGTCAAATGTAAAAAACAGCAGGTCCGATAAACAATTTGATATAAAAATCTGTATTTTGATAATTAGAAAGTCGATGCATTCGAGGATTTTGTAAAAAGACAAACCGTTCGAGCGATATTGATAGTAACAAAATTTACTTTGCACAAAAACTTTCATTCTTTGAACAAAAATTCGTACTTTCTACTGGCAACGCCTTATAGTGGTAGATTTTTTATATCTTTTTTTTACATGACTGTTACTGAATCTGACATAAAATTGACGGATATTGCGATTTTTTACGGAGAACACCGGTAAAAACCTAAGTGGAAGGTCTATGCTAAATTGTTCCAGATATACAGCGTCTTCAATACGTTAAATAAGAATAACTTTCAGGCGTAACTATTGGATTTTAGAAGAGAAACTTAGGACACCTAACACCACCATGTGAAGTTTGTCCCTAAGACCAACCAACCCATTATTTACTACCATAAGTTTGCAGACTGCAATTAATTTAACAATTTGCCCAAAATACAATAATTAAAGGTAAATAAATGGCTACGGTTCATAAGAAAAAATAGAACCATTGTCAACAGATTATTTTATTATTTTTAGTTTTTTATTGATTTATTAATTAGATAAATTTTTAACTCAAAGATATAGAAAAATTGGATTAGACTTTTTGTTTTTGATATTGATATCTGATAACTCTAATAGTATTTTGTGCATGGTGAGTTTTCTATAATGCTTGTAATGTTGTTATTAATTTTGATAATTTAGTTGTGTTAATTTGAAAACTTGTTATTAGTTCAGTAATATTTTATTTAAAAAAATCTAAAGATAACAACAAAATAAACAAACATAAGATTTTAACAACAACGAACTACAAAGAGTAACAACAGTATTAGGAACTTTCGGGAGTTTGACTAAAGAATTGCTGCTGCTATTTTCCACAAACGTTACGGATGTTAGAATGCAATAGCATTCTTTTTATACCTCTTCTATACAAATTAAATGGAATAAAGCAAAAAGTATGTCTTTTCTTAAAATTACATTTCCAACCTCCAATACTGAAAGTAAAATATTGATCGTGACAGTATTAAAAAAAATGGTTTTGTTGAAGGAAAAGCCGCTTATTAAAAAATTGATCCGGTTTATAGATCACGTTTTTTGCTTTTAGCACAATTTCTGATTTTCAAAGCATATTTTTGGTTGCCCTAAAGGTTATTTAATTAGTAAAGATATTTAAGATAAAGCAATTTTAATTTAATTCTGATAATATCGGTCTTGGTAAGCATTTACTGTGATCTATGTTCGGTTGCCTATCTATTGCACAATCTACGCGTTACGTCCAAATCTTGGTACATACGCTTTTAAGCGATAAGTAATGAGCAGCAATTTACTATACAGTGTGTCTTACGGGACGTTGGATTTATTGTATGGGTACTTTTGTTATTACTAAAGATAGAAAGTCCGTTAAATGGGCAAAGTAGTGCATATTTATGTGTTCTTTCATAATCCGTTCAGAAAACAGTTTCCAAGCTATTTTGAAAAAAACACAAATTTATTTTTTTAATTATGGTCATAACTTCTTTATTTATGATCCCATCAAAAAAGCGTTTTGACAATATACACTTTACAATATTGTACTTCTTTGTCTACAATTTGAGTATGTCAGTTTAAAATTTTTTTCGCCAATAAATTCGTCAGAAACATAAAAAGTAACAATATTTTAACAAACTAAATAATGTTTTCAAAAATCTCGTGGAGGAACTTTTCATAGCATTCCGTAATACGGCGACCTTACCGAGGGTTCTTCTGTCAATCGAATTGAAAGCGGCGATGACGGTGTCACGTAACTCCCAACGTTTCCAAAATTATAAACACCATACACCTTATTTTTAAGTCACTCCATAGATACAAATCACGAGGTAAGATCCGGCAATCTTGGTGGTCACAATATTTCTGAATAGGTAGCAATTACTCTGCGTTTATGTCTTATATCTAAATAGTTCCTCACAATTCGGGCATTATGTGGGTATGCTCCGTCTTGTTGGAACCACATACCCTAGCGTAAGGCCAACTGTTGATCGTCCATTCTTTCTTCCACGTCCTCAGAGAGCAATATTGCCGTTATCTCTCCGAAATTTTTGTTAAAAAAAATTGGTCCGATTAATCGGTTGGGCACTATACCGCACTATACATTAAAACCAAACCGCACCTGATTATGGCGCGGTACAAAAAGGTGCTGATTTTCGCGGGGCCAGTACCCAGTAGTGCGTCTTCTTTCAGTTAAAAATACCGCAGTTAGAAAATATGTTTCATCAAGCCATAATATTTTGTTTTATGAAGTTCTGGGTTTTCACCAATTTTGTTCAACAGATGGGTAGAGATGCTTAGATATCACATTGTTTCACAAAATGTCTTCCATGGCACTATGCGATTTTCAGAAATTCTCGAAGTGTACAATGTTCAGTCAATTCTATTATCTTATTGTATTAAAAACATGGCATGTGGCATACCAAATTACTCAGAAAGAAATGATGAATCCAAACATGTATAAAACCAATATAGCGTCCATAAGAAAAACAAAAGTTTCGTTTGTTTCTGACGAATTTATTGGCGAAACAAATTTTAAACTGACATAATCAAATTGTAGACAAAAAAGTGTCTTTATATTGTCAAAACGCTTTTGTGATTTGACTAGAGATAAACAAGTTATACCATAATTAAAAAATGACATTTTTTGTTTTTTTCAAAATAGCTTGGGAACCGCTTGGAATTCAACTGTTCTGAATCGATTATGAAAGAGCACATAAGTATGCACTACTTTGTCCATTTAACGTCCCGTGAGACACGCTGTATATGCAACACCTTTTTAATCAATTTGGAATACATTTTTCAAATTCATTCACATCAAAACTGCATTTAGTTTATTAACCTTATATTAACAAGATAGAGCACAAATACAAACTATTGGTTTTGTAAAGTAACTAACAAGATTACATTAATAGTATATCGCAAAGGAAATCATAATAAACCTACGTATATTACTTTGTAGGCAAACATGCAGAATTCCGTATTCATTGACTGTAACTACAACACCATTAACGGTATCATCATACCGGTCGGTCCACTAATAAGACCTTTACGTTTAGCTAACTAAATCTTGAATGGACGAAAACGTTGAACCGTAAAGTCACCCATTGCACGGTACGAAGATCAAAGGATCGAGCGTGATTTTAACCAAACGGGACGAAGAGTGCACTTAGATGTGATTGCATGCGACCGTCCCGGTTCTCGACGTGCCTCTATTTAAGGTTTCCGCGGGAAAACCGATTCTATCCGCGATGATATGTATCGCATGAGTGAACATAACGTAAAGCGAGCTGACGTATCTGAAATACACCAATCGCACAGGTTTGCATCTTTCGTTCCACAATGCCACAAATAAGAAGTAAATAAGAAGCTAGCGTATATTCGGATGTAAGATGTCGATATTTCGTTATTTGAGTTGGAGAGAATTTAGATTTGAATTGGGATTTCGATGTTTACTTCTGACTATTTGTTTATTATTTTTATTATACGTATGTAAGTATGTCTATTTCTTTGAAAGTAAAGTGTGATTAGTTTTTGGGAAAATTTAGTTCTACTTTGCAAATGTTTATTAAAACAATGCGTAGGGTAACCGGTTTCGCTCTTATGGATAATAGCATCATACGTACAGATCAGATGATAGTAGATCTGCCAACAAACATAAAATTTTGTGTGTAAAGTGTAATCACACATATATTAATTTATACTAATATAATAATTAGGTGAGTACCGTAAAGTGGGGTGAAATTGATCATTAACTTAATATTATGAATAACTTTTTACCTTTAGAGTGAAATAAAGGTCTTTGATACAGATGTAGTTGTATCGCAATAAATAGTATATTACATTACAAGAGCTGTAACTAGCATATTACGTACGAGTGGAAATTTAACATACGAGCCGCGAAGCGGCGAGTTTTGTTATTTTCCACGAGTATGTAATATGCGTTACAGCTCGAGTATTGTACATAATTTTACCTACGACCGACCATTTCAATAAATTGTATCAAAAATGACAAACAAATACAGGTAAGAATATTTGACGGTTAACCAATCAATGTATTCGCGCGACATCTATTGCAACTACGGAGAACTTTGTCTGAAGTGTCGATCGAAAATTCCAGTATAAATTCAACATAAATTATCACGAGCTAGTAATAATATGTTACAGCTCGAGTATTGCACTTACTTACGACCGAAAATTTCAATAAATATAAATTGTATCAAAAATGACAAATAAATAATCAAAATATTCGCGCGACATCTGTCATTATGACACTAGGTCGTGCGTTAAAAACACAAACGCACAGCCAAAGGCACACGTATGTTATAAGCGATATACGAGCTAAGTAGTCCGTGACGTAAGGGACATTTACATATACGGTCGTAGGTAAAAATATTAAACCAAACAATTAAGAAATAACAACGAAAATAAATAAAAAGTGAGTGATCACTCTCACCTCTGATTATGGGGTGTGATTGATCACCCCATTTTAACAATGGAGAAAGACTTTATATTGCTGTAGTAACAATCAGTCTCAATTTCAACAAAATCAACCAAGCCAATTTGCTGGAATTGGTATGACTAGCAGGATGATATTTGTCATGCGGGATAACTAAAAAAAACGTATATACAATAACAACACTAAACCTCAATTTATGTAAAAAGTATTTATTTACTTAAAAACTATGGAAAATGCGAATTCTTTTTACTGATTCATTATTTCCATTTTTTTTATTTATACGCCCACATGCAAAATTTCAACTTGACGGGCCAAGTGTTAGAAATTTTGAAATTTTTTCCGAATTTTGTAAAATTTTTCAATTTTCTTATTGATTCATGCATTGTCACCGGAAATCTGTGAACATGCAAAATTTCAAGTCGATTGGCCAAATTTTAAAAATGTTGGGAGTTTTTCCAAATTTTGGAAAATTTTCCAGTTTTTTATTGATTCATGCATTGTTATCGGAAATCTGTGCACATGAAAAATTTCAACTCGATTGAACAAATTTTCCAAATTTTGAAATTTTTCCAAATTTAGGAACATTTTCCAATTTTATTTATTGATTTATGCATTGTCACCGGAAATCTGTCCACATGCAAAATTTCAACTCGATTGGACATTGTAAATTGGACAAGTATGTAAAAAATCGATTACAAGATTTGAACGAAACACGCAAACAAACAAGTAAAATTCTTGCCTCTATTTAAACCCCTGAAAATTTTTGAAATTATGTAATTACAAACACCCTTCTCATTTGGTGTTGATAACCTGTAGCAAAGCAATTCATCTATTTTATAAAATTAAATTCATCATCAACTATAAACCGTGGTGAGATTGATCACACCAAGAACGAGTTGATCAATCTCACCCCGTTGTATTTCGAAGGTCAGTACGATCCAATAAAAACATATACGAATGTGCAGTTTGGAAAATAAACTTCCCAAGGAATGAATGTACAGTTTCGTCTTATACATAGTTTTGAATATAGCCCGTTAGTAGTCCGGTAACTAAAAGTTTGAGGAGTATAGAAATTGACTATTTTTTCATGGTTTATTTTAAGTAACAAAAAATGACACCTCCTATCTGCGTGCGGTTCAATGATGTACCGATTCAAAACAATATATATTAGTACAATCAAACGACTGAAAAAAGCGGTTTAAGGTGTTAAAATGGGGCGAAGATTGAAATTTGTTTAGGAATACAACGAGTGACCAATCTCACCCCGTGAAGTCAATCTCACCCAGTTGTACGGTAGTACACTAGTACAGCAAAAAAATCGGCCCACCTAAAATGTATGTCAATTTTAAAGTTAAATATCTATTGGACCAATTGTCCAATTTTTATCAATTTTTCAGTTAATTGAAGGATATATCCTCAACAACAGCACTGGGGTAGTATTTTTGATTTAAATTTCAGTTTAGTGCATATACAGGCTGAAAGAATTAAGTCAAGTTTTTCTAATCGACATTTGAAGCGCTCTGTGGCGTGTACCTGATAAAACCATATGTTTCAACTGGAATCAGACAATTGCCCGATCTTTTCTGAAAATTTTGAATCACTTAATAAAGAAGTTAATTTTCTTTACAATTCGCAGCGACCTTGATGATATTGTGTTATCTCGTCTCGAAAATCCCTTTCAAACGAACCTTCACACGACCCAACATTGCATTTAAGATTTTTGCGTGCCCCCTCCCCCCCGACCCCCGGGGGTGGCAAAATGAGCGTTCTTGGTGCTATGTGGTAGATGGTGTGATACCATTATAACCTTGTAAATTTCAATCCGAAATCTCTCACCCTTCAAGAGATTAATAAGTGTCATGGTACTTTTTCCTCACACTGTATAAAAATCACAACCTTTTTTTTCAGTTACACCAAAATAAAGAAAGAAACAAACGTTAAAAATCCTAGAGTAGCTATTTACATGATTCGAAAGATGTGTTATGTTTAACATAACATACCGATTTGGCAGACAGGTTACACTGACGTATTTAAACAAAAATACACAAATTTCTCTAGTTTTTGTTAATTAAAGATAACGAAATATATAATAAAGAAATAAAGAAAATATATAAAATAAAGAAAATTGAAGAGTGAAGAGAACCTGTGTAGGGTGATTTTAATTAGATTAAAAATAGTTTTCTAAGGACCACCTTCTCAGAATGTTATATGACAAAAAAACTATCACAGTACTGTCTTTATAATTAAAAAAAATATATTTAGGTGTCGCTACCGTAGGCTTTAAAAAGAAAAAAATATATATTCTTATTCTAAAACATAACACAAAATTATATAATTTTTGTTTATTTCAGCATATTGGCAAGCCACGATTACTACATTAAAAAAAACTTTTGAGTTTACATATCAGAGTATTTTAGAAATTTCCAATATAAATATCCAAATTTCCGTAGATTGTGACTCTAAAGACAGATATTTTGAATTGTGTGTAGATTTTAAGAAAAAAAGCGTTAGAATCACTTGTTTGACATCTTTAATTGTGGACCAGGCTAATCATTTAGTTTAATTATTGCTTTTTGACAAATTGAAACAAGTTGATTATTTTTTTTATTAATCTAATACTCGCGGTAATCAAATTTTTGGTAGTTAAAAAAAGTAATAATTTTTTGATTTCTTTTTTAAAATACAGACTTAACACATATTGTTCCTAACTTTGGCAGCTGGTAGCAACCTCTAAATTTATTTAAACTAGAAAAAACTGACCGTAATTGTCTCTCAGGTCGCATTTTGAAATTACTTAAGGAAAAGAATTTTTGATAAAATAATATACAGTGTGTACGAAAAGAATCGTAACGCGTCAATATCTCGTTCTCTCGGAAAAGACTTAATCAAATCCTCTGCGTATTTTTAGTTTTTCAGTTTTTTACATAATATTAAATTACAAATAGATCTCTGGATAAAATCCGCATCTTCCTAAGTTTATTCGTTCGAAAGGTAGAGGACAAAAAAAAGAGAATTGGTTAAAAAATAGTTAAATAATTTGCATTAATTATTTTTTGTAATAATCAAAATATTACTTTTTTTCTAAATAACATTAATATAGGGAAAGAACAATATACACAAAAATTAGTCATTACTTAATTTCCATCCTGAATAAATTAATAACTATTTGTAACATTTGCAATATTTTATAATGTATTTAGGTACCGCCATTGTTTATGCTGTGGAAAGAGTTTGTTTCTGTTTTTGTTGAATGGTAAATTTTAAAAAGTCCGAAACAGTGTACTGGCTGCTCATTATGACTACAAACAGAATAATAAAGCGAGATAATTGAACCTTCCGGGTAATTAAACCTGAGCATTTAAGGGGGGATTCCGGTTTTCTGAGGGAAAAATTTTTTTTTCTGTACGTTATTTTATTATTTAAGGACTTAAGAATGCCAAGTTATAAGCAAATAGTCAACGACGTGCAGGAGTCAAAAACATGCAGCGCGCGGATCGGTCGGATAACACGCTCAACAATTTTTCCGCCCGAGCTTTTTCGCGCAGAAAATCTTGCAATGTGTGGTTAATTATTCTGTGAAATTCTCTCGTGAACAGTCATGGATAAGACACACTCAAGAAAAACTCCTACACGTGCAGATGGACAACAAAGAAAGAAAATTTTCTGAGAATGGACACTCATGAAAGAAAATCATTTGCTTGTACGTCTGCCGATAAATTGTCGACAGCGGAAGACGAGAAAATTATAGTGCTCGGTTTTGGAGACGGGATATGGAAGAACTGAGGCCACACTTCCGTTGTATAGGATCACTATATTTATGGAGAAATATACTAACAAAGTGATCGAGCATATGTACTGCCCTGTGGGATCACAGAGTTGGTGCAAATGGCAAAAAACTGAAGCCGAGAAAACTCTGGATAAATTCAATAACACTTGTTAAAAATGTCGAAAATGCCATCGAGCCGATTTACAACGACGCGACGTCGTCGAGAGTGTTGCTAGAACAGTGTTTGGGTGGTGACACTCAAAACAACAAGTAAAGCTTCAATTCTACTGTCTGGCGCCTCGCACCCAAACATCTTCACCGTGGCTAAAAACCTATCAAACAAGGCGTCGAAATGAGCAAATGTCTCAAAATAAATTCTACTAAGTGGAGGAAGGAATAAAGAATGGCCCTGGTATTGCTAGCATATTAGCAGACAAATACTGTAAGTACTCGATGTCGCGTTATAAACTGTACTTCAATATTTAAACGTGTTTTTCTCGTAACAGTTTTTTCGCGAACGGTTGGATGATATTTCGAAAACTATTTGACCGATTGACTTCAAATTTTAACTGGATGTTCAGTAAACATCACTTTTATATGTATACCTACGACAATACATTCAAGCAACAGGCAGCAGTTGTTCACTTTGGTTAATCATGCATGATCGATTAAAAAACTAAATAAATGGAAACAGATAAACGCAAATACCGTTTCTCATTACTAATTGGAGTTTATGTTTAACTTTCCCCCGGACTCCTCGGACTTTATTATCTCTTGTTAGGGCAGCAGCACGCGCGCAGTTGAAAAACTGGTGACGTGCAGCCGCCGCGACGCGCTCTGATACCGAACGGTAAACATTCTCGTCACGAAAACTCTCGTTAGATGGCCTCAAATTAATTAAAATGCTCCACCCGCGCTTTGCAGATTACTTCTTCAGTTTGTGCAACTCACCCGAGGCAAATTGTTTGCTTGGGGATGATTAATAGCATCTACCGGTATTACTTTTAATGTTATTATACCGGCCGATAGATTAATAAGCTTCTCTATAACGAAATTAATAAAGTAAACTTATCGTGTATGTATTGGTGTAGGTATTGCTGATTATTACTGTCAATAAATTAAACAACGATTTTAATTACACCCATGAAATGATTTGAATTATTTTTAATAAGTGGATAAACTAATGCTAATTTTTGTATTCCCTAATAATCCGTTGAGAAAACAATTGAATTCGTAATGGCCTCAGAGGTATTTTGAAAAAAGGCAAGTTTTGAGAAATAAAACAAAATCAAATGTTTCCGTTATACAGTATGTCTCACGAGTCATGCGATTGCATGGGTGTGATTAGTAGAGTTAAAAAGTTGGCTAAACGGATACAGTGGTTCAGATTTTTGTACCTAGTCTCTAATAATCCGTTGAGAAAACAGTTCAATTCCTAAATGTTTTAGAGATATTTGTAAAAAAAATAATTCTTAGAAATACGAAAAAAGTCAAATATTTACATAATCCCGTGTGTCTCACGGGTCGTTGAATTGTATCGGTACTTGTGTTATTATTAAAGATGCAACGTCGGTTAAGTGGATAAACTAGTGCTAATTTGTCCACTCCCTAATGATCCGTTGAGAAAACCATTGAATTCCTAATGGCTTCAGAGGTATTTAAAAAAAAATTGGAAATAAAACAGAGTCAAACATTTACATTATACAGTGTGTGTCAGGAGTTGTGCGATTGTATGGATACTTTTGTTATTAGTAGAGATGCAAAGTCGGTTAAATGTATAGTGCAGATTTGTGCAATCTCTAATAATCCGTTGAAGAAACAGTAAAATAAATTCATATGATGATTACGTTTGAATGATTAGATTCTTACAATTTTTAAATATGGTTATCCGTTTTTTATTTGTAGTCTGATCAAGATGTTGTTTGGCATCTTTTTATTTACTACTAAGATTATGATTATGGCAGTTTAATTTTTTTGCCAATGAATTTGCTGAAATCAAATAAAATGTTGTTTCGGTTATTGGCGCCATATTGGTTTAAACATATTGGAGTTCAGCATATTTTTTTGTGAGTAATTTCAGATTTAATGGAATCACGTGGTTAAATTTACCGTAAACTAGTAATTTGTATTATACACCATTGGATTTCGGAGATTCTCAAAAAATACTAATTTTATCCTATGTTACCACATACGACTAACTTTCAATGTTGTTAAATAACGTAAGTTTTAGTCAAAAGTTATTTGGTTTTGAAATGATCCAATGATACCGCCTTTATCCACTTACCCTCTCGTTAAATTTTGTTCTTCTTAGTGTCATGCCTTCATGCCTCTTGCAAGGATATTCTCTAGTACGACCGAAATGTTTACGTTTCTTTAATTTGTCATCAAGTTCTGTCCAGTGTAACCCTAACCAATCTGATTAGATTTGCTTATATTAAATTATAATTTATTTCCAATCCTTTTGGCAATGCTTACAGTTACAGGTTACAGACATAGTATTTATTATACAAAAATATCGGACTCCAAGAATAATGGCATTAGATTGACAATGTATGTGTCCAAAATTTTGTCTTCCAATCGCCAAAAGAAAAGAAAATAGTTGAGACAAATGAAAATGTATTCAGTATAAAAAGAAACTTATTCAGTGAGGCACGTGGGTAAAATAGGGTCCTAAGGGACTCGTACGGGTTCCCTACTCCCTTGGCGAGGTAAATGGAGTAAAATGCCCCGGCGAACCGACCTGAACAACACGGGATTAAGATTAACGACCACGAGGGTCCCCACTAGAAGATTTGCCAATTAAGTGAAGCGGAACAGGTGACTTTTTCCACTTTTAAAAGCTCACCGCCCTTGATTTACCACATACTATTACTGTGCAAATAAACCACGTTTATTATACTTCTTCCTAAAAGTCCCAAAATAGTTTTTAGTAGGAATGTTTGGCCACACACTAAAAATCGATTGAAGGTAAAGGATAGGAAAAAAATGATATTCTGATCTATGGAATCTTTGACAGTTTGTGAGAAATAACAGTTTAAGACCTGCTCTTCCGTTACGAATAACCCAGTACATATAAATGAACGTTATTTATAAATTGTACGGAGCCTGAACTGTTGCCGGTTTTTCGAGAGAATTGTTTCTGATGTTGGACTGTTTATCACATAGAGTAGTTCTCGATTACACTGTAGGTTTTTTAATCCGCTACTTGAACTGAGAGATCTAAAAGAGAAACAATGAAACTGTTAAAACTAGTCGATACGAAAAGAGCGAAGCGGGAAAACTCCCTCAGGAAAAGTTGCAATGCAGTTGGGACGCATTTCAATTTTCCAGTGCAATTGAGATATTGCTCCTTCTATTCAAAGTTAAAATTGCAAACATGAATACCTACACAATTGATTCAATGAAGTCTAATAGTGAGCAATGCACAAAAATAAACAGTTGCATTTAACTTGAAATAAAGTTCTATAAGTTTTATAAGTTCAAACCTTTCACAGCCAGAATTATCAAGTTTCTAGGTTGTGCGTTATTGTGCATAATTCAGATTCATAGCAGAACATTAAATTTTCACAAAGCAATCGAAGCATAACCAACTCAATTATTAGAAAATCAATCGGACATACCATGAATAAGATCAATAAAATGTATGGACTGGATGCTGGATGAATTGAAAATTTCTTGCAGGGTATTTTATAGTCATTTTCATGTTAGGAAAGTAGAGTTATAGCTGCATAGAATTTATTTGAAAGGAAGTCGGAGTTTTCGAGGAAATACTTCAAGTCGTGACCGTAAAACTTTGCCCATTTTTTGCGCGACTGCATTGAGGAAGTTTTCAATAATTCCATATAAATTTAAATTGCGAGTTTATTTCGAAGTTGTACTCGCATAATAAAATACTAAAGCAAATCACTCTTTACCGCTAAGCATTGTTCATAAAATAATTATATAAATATGCCAATAAATATCCAGAATCGGAAATATTACCGCGACTATTATTAAATATTATGTTAATAAAAGTTTTTTGTTATTATAGAGCTTACAAATGTTTTCAGCCGTATAACGATTTATATGATGTGGTTTTACTACGAACACATTAACGTCAGAAATTTTAAACATAGGTACTCTTCGTCGTCGCTTTTCTTTAACACGTTCTAAATATTAATTCGAAACGATTTGTTACTTTAAATCAATCCTCAACACGTAGATTTTTCGTAGAAATTCAATTTCCAACCATATTTTGTTTAAATGGTAATGCCATATTTTTTTCTCCGATATTGGCAGAACTTTTGTTTACCTTAATGGTGAAAAACATGAAAAAGTAATTGAAGACGTGAGTAGAAATTAAAGTTTTTCTTAAGCAAATTTGTTCAGTTTCAATCCAACTAAGCAATCATATTTTCGAGGCCATCAAAGATGATTGTTCAGTTCCAGTGCATATTTGTTATGTTATCCATTCATGAGTTGGCCGTGTCATTTTTACATGACAACTCGAAATTGTTTTTTTTTGTTAGTAGTCTGTCATTTTGCATTCATAACGTTATCATGTACTCCCTCAACGTTAAATAAATTATTACTTTATAAAATACGTTTACGATAACTAATCAAGAGAAAAATCCAGTCATCAAGACATCAACAATGATATTATTGCTTAGATGGATTGAAACTGAACAAAATTGCTTATAAAAAAACTGTAATTTATTTCCTTCCTTACTTTCATTTTAGTTTGATTTTGTAACATAACACCCTCAGTCCTCACCTTCTCACGTCTTAATTAAAAATAATCAAGACGAACCGAGAATCAACAGTTTCCTATCATGTAAAGTTTACGAAAATGTGTTTTCTTGCTCGTAATGTTTTCGAAATAGTAATACGGTAATATGTAGAAAAAAACGCAAATATAACATTTTTTTAATACCAGGAGAACCAAAATAATGTTCTTGAAATCCTTAATATCATGATAATGAGATGGCCTCATAGTAAACCTTAAATTTTGTACTTTCTGTTAACAAAACCGCAATAATCTGCAAGTTTCAAGGTCGGCTTTGTATTCAGCGCAAAGAAAGAAAAAATCTGATGTGGCCAGGCACATGACTTTATCATACTATATATAAAATTAATAGTTTAGCTGCATGAGATTCTATTTGATCGAGATCGGCTATGTCTGCATTAAAATAAAAATAGTAGAACTAGACAGATATCTCGATTAAAGCTGCGTTCGGATATTGTACTCCGTTGACACCGGGTACACCGTCCAAATGACACCTACGTGTTATTGGGTGTAAAAAGTGTAGCGGGGTTCAATATCCGAACGCAGCCTATATTGACAGTAGTATTTTCAAAACATTAGCATTTGACACTAGCTACTGTCATTAGAATCAAAAATCTGACATCCTGGCTACTAGTTTTAAAGCAGTACGACCGATCTCGATGAAATAGAATTTGCTCATGCAGCTAAACTATAAATTCTACCAAAAAGTGTCATATACATAAATTATAGAAAATTTCCTCTCCTTTAATTTATTATTTAACTATTTTGACGACATTACACAAATAGCGGCTCATTTGCAAAATCTTCGAAAAATGCTATGAGCAAACCACCAGTTCCTTTGGACCCTTTTCAACAGAAAGCTTTTCAGCAAGTTTGGTTATGAAACTTCTAAATATGAAGTTTCGTCCCGACACCTTTAGTAGTTTCTCCGGAATCGTCGCCACAAAAACGGGTACACACACACACACACACACACACACATACACACACACATACACACACAAACCAGACATTTTTTGTACCTTGGTCAAAAATGTTCAGGGGACCCAAAAAGACATATTTCCGCTAAAATCTCAAAAATTTTTTTTGGCATGATTACAATACTTTACATACTGCGTATGATAAAGTAAAAATCGAAAATGTTGTTTTTCTGTTTCTAGGATTATTAAATACAGAGCAATCTATGACATGTGTGCCTACGTTAACCAGCGGTAGCTTAAAGTGACGTTGTCAATGATTTACGAACGTCTAGAGCTGCGTTCGGATATTGTACACCGTTACACTTTTTACACCCAATAACACGTAAGTGTCATTTGACCGGTGTACCCGGTGTCAACGGAGTACAATATCCGAACGCAGCTTATGAAAAACTTTCAGGACTCCAGGTAAAAGCTGCAAGCTTCAGGTTTTCTTTTCGACTTCTTCAGGATCTATTTCTAGGACCTTGGGTTCAATAGCTATAAACTCGCAAAATATGAAAAAATCACATTTTATTTTGGTATGCGGATATTAATTGATTTGACGTATTGTACCGACCTGAACAACACGGGATTAAGATTAACGACCACGAGGGTCCCCACTAGAAGATTTGCCAATTAACTGAAGCGGAACAGGTGACTTCTTCCACTTTGAAAAGCTCACCGCCCTTGATTTACCACATACTATTACTTTGCGAATAAACGAAGTTTATTTTACTTCTACCTGAAAGTCCCAAAATAGTTTTCAATAGGCACTAGGTTGTGGGAAATATTTGGTGATATTCTGAAAAATGATATTCTGATCTACGGAGCCTGAACTGTTGCTGATGCTTTCGAGAGATTTTTTTCTGATGTTAGACTGTTTATCACATAGAGTAGTTGTCGAGTACACTGTAGGTTTTTTTAATCCGCTACTTGAACTGAGAGATCTGAAAGAGAAACAATGAAACTGTTAAAACTAGTCGATACGAAAAGAGCGAAGCGGGAAAATTCCCTCCGGAAAAGTTGCAATGCAGTTGGGACGCATTTCAATTTTCCAGTGCAATTGAGATATTGCTCCTTCTATTCAAAGTTAAAATTGCAAACATGAATACACAATTGATTCAATGAAGTCTAATAGTGAGCAATGCACAAAAATAAACAGTTGCATTTAACTTGAAATAAAGTTCTATAAGTTTTATAAGTTCAAACCTTTCACAGCCAGAATTATCAAGTTTCTAGGTTGTGCGTTATAGTTCTTAAATAATAGTTCTTTAAACTTCATAATTCAGATTCATAGCAGAACATTAAATTTTCACAAAGTAATCGAAGCATAACCAACTCAATTAGAAAATCAATCGGACATACCTTGTATAAGATCAATAAAATGTATGGACTGGATCCTGGATGAATTGAAAATTTCTTGCAGGGTATTTTATATTCATTATTATGTTAGGAAAGTAGCGTTATAGCTGCATAAAATTTATTTGGAAGGAAGTCGGAGGTTTCAAGGAAATACTTCAAGTCGTGACCGTAAAACTTTGCCCATTTTTTGCGCGACTGCATTGAGGAAGTTTTCAATAATTCCATACAAAATTAAATTACGAGTACATTTCGAAGTTGTACTCGCATAATACAATATTAAAGCAAATCACTCTTTACGGCTTAGCATTGTTCATAAAATAATTATATAAATATGCCAATAAATGTACAGAATCGGAAATGCGCGACTGTTATTAAATATTATGATAATAAAAGTCTTTTTACTTTATCATACGCAGTATGTAAAGTATTGTAATCGTACCAAAAAAATTTTTTGAAATTTTAGCGGAAATATGTCTTTTTGAGTCGCCTGAACATTTTTGACCAAGGTTCAAAAAAATGTCTGTGTGTGTGTGTGTGTGTTTGTGTGTGTGTGTGTGTATGTGTGTGTGTACCCGTTTTTTGTGGCGACGATTCCGGAGAAACTACTAAAGGTATCGGAACGAAACTTCATATCTAGAAGTTTCATGACCAAACTTAGAGCTGAAAAGCTTTCTGTTGAAAAGGGTCCAAAGGAACTGGTGGTTTACTCTTAGCATTTTTCGAAGATTTTGTAAATGAGCCGCTATTTGTGTAATGTCGTCAAAATAGTTAAATAATAAATTAAAGGAGAGGAAATTTTCTATAATTTATGTATATGACATTTTTTGGTAGAATTTATAGTTTAGCTGCATGAGCAAATTCTATTTCATCGAGATCGGTCGTACTGCTTTAAAACTAGTAGCCAGGATGTCAGATTTTTTGATTCTAATGACAGTAGCTAGTGTCAAACGCTAATGTTTTGAAAATACGACTGGCAATATAGGCTGCGTTCGGATATTGAACACCGTTACACTTTTTACACCCACTAACACGTAAGTGTCATTTGGACGGTGTACCCGGTGTCAACGGAGTACAATATCCGAACGCAGCTTTAATCGAGATATCTGTCTAGTTCTACTGGTTTTATTTTAATGCAGACATAGCCGATCTCGATCAAATAGAATCTCATGCAGCTAAACTATTAATTTTATATATAGTATGATAAAGTCATGTGCCTGGCCACATCAGATTTTTTTTTATTATAGAGCCTACAAATGTTTTCAGCCGTATAACGATTTATATGATGTGGTTTTACTACGAAGAAGTTGACAACAGAAATTTTAAACATAACCTTCGCGTCGCTTTTTTTAACACGATTTAAATATTAATTCGACACGATTTGTTACTTTAAATCAATCCACAAACACGTAGATTTTTCGTAGAAATTCAATTTCCAACATTATTTTGTTTAAATGGTAATCCCATATTTTTCTCACCGATTTTGGTAGATCTTTTGATTGCCTTAATGCTGAAAGACATGAAAAAGATAATTGAAGACGTGAGTAGAAATTAAAGTTTTTCTGAAGCAGTTTTGTTCAGTTTAAATCCAACAAAGCAATTATATTTTCGAGGCTATCAAAGAGCATATAATTTGCTTAGATGGATAGAAACTGAATAAAATTGCTTATAAAAAAAACTGTAATTTATTTCCTTCCTTACTTTCATTTTAGTTTATTTTGTAACATAACACCCTCGCCTTCTCAAGTCTTAACTAAAAATAATCAAGACGAACCGAGAATCAACAGTTTCCTATCATGTAAAGTTTACGAAAATGTGTTTTCTTGCCCGTAAGGTTTTCGAAATAGTAATACGCTAAAATGTAAAAAAAAACGCAAATATAACATTTTTTTAATACCAGCAGAACCAAAAGAATGTTCTTGAAATCCTTAATATCATGATAATGAGATTGCCTCATAGTAAACCTTAAATTTTATACTTTCTGTTAACAAAACCGCAATAATCTGCAAGTTTCAAGGTCGGCTTTGTATTCAGCGCAAAGAAAGAAACAATCGAAAATGCTGCTTTTCTGTTTCTAGGATTATTAAATACAGAGCAATCTATGACATCTGTGCCAACGTCAACCAGCGGTAGCTTAAAGTGACGTTGTCAATGATTTACGAACGTCTATAGCTGCGTTCGGATATTGTACACCGTTACACTTTTTACACCCAATAACACGTAAGTGTCATTTGGACGGTGAACCCGGTGTCAAAGGAGTACAATATCCGAACGCAGCTTATGAAAAACTTTCAGGACTCCAGATAAAAGCTCCAAGCTTCAGGTTTTCTTTTCGACTTTTTCAGGACCTATTTCTAGGACCTTGGGTTCAATACCTATAAACTCGAAAAATATGAAAAAACCACATTTTATTTTGGTATACGGATATTAATTGATTTGAAAACCGTATTGTACCGACCTGAACAACACGGGATTAAGATTAACGACCACGACGGTCCCCACTAGAAGATTTGCCAATTACCTGAAGCGGAACAGGTGACTTTTTCCCCATTTAAAAGCTCACCGCCCTTGATTTACCAGATACTATTACTTTGCGAATAAACCTAGTTTATTTTACTTAAGTCCCAAAATTGTTTTCAGTAGGCACTAGGTTGCGGGAAACGTTTAGCCACACACTAGGGATCGGCTGAAGGTAAAGCATAGGAAAAATGATATTCTGATCTACGGAATCTTTTACAGTGTGTGAGAAATAACAGTTTAAGATCCGCGCTTCCGTTACGAATAACCCAGTACATATAAATGAACGTTATTTATAAATTGTACGGAACCTGAACTGTTGCCGGTTTTTCGAGAGAATTGTTTCTGATGTTGGACTGTTTATCACATAGAGTAGTTGTCGAGTACACTGTAGGTTTTTTAATCCGCTACTTGAACTGAGAGATCTAAAAGAGAAATAATGACACTGCTAAAACTAGTCGATACGAAAAGAGCGAAGCGGGAAAATTCCCTCCGGGAAAGTTGCAATGCAGTTGGGACGCATTTCAATTTTCCAGTGCAATTGAGATATTTCTCCTTCTATTCAAAGTTAAAATTGCAAACATGAATACACAATTGATTCAATGAAGTCTAATAGTGAGCAATGCACAAAAATAAACTTGCATTTAACTTGAAATAAAGTTCTATAAGTTTTATAAGTTCAAACCTTTCACAGCCAGAATAATCTCTAGTCTCTAGGTTGTGCTTTATAGTTCTTAAATAATAGTTCTTTAACTTCATAATTCAGATTCATAGCAGAACATTAAATTTTCACAAAGCAATCGAAGCGTAACCAACTCAATTATTAGAAAATCAATCGGACATACCATGAATAAGATCAATAAAATGTATGGACTGGATGCTGGATGAATTGAAAATTTCTTGCAGGGTATTTTATATTCATTTTTATGTTAGGAAAGTAGAGTTATAGCTGCATAAAATTTATTTGAAAGGAACTCGGAGTTTTCAAGGAAATACTTCAAGTCGTGACCGTAAAACTTTGCCCATTTTTTGCGCGACTGCATTGAGGAGGTTTTCAATAATTCCATATAAATTTAAACTGCGAGTACATTTCGAAGTTGTACACGTATAATACAATATTAAAGCAAATCCTTTTTTTTCGGAGCTTTTACGGTTAGCATTATTCATAAAATAATTATATAAATATGCCAATAAATGTCCAGAATCGCAAATGCGCGACTGTTATTAAATATTATGATAATAAAAGTATTTTTTTTATTATAGAGCCTGCAAATATGTTTTCAACCGTATAACGATTTATATGATGTGGTTTTACTACGAATAAATTAACCTCAGAAATTTTAAACATAACCTTCGGCGTCGCTTTTTTTTAACACGATTTAAATATTAATTCGAAACGATTTGTTATTTTAAATCGATCCTCAAACACGTAGATTTTTCGTAGAAATTCAATTTCCAACCTTACTTTGTTTAAATGGTAATCCCATATTTTTTCACCGATTTAGGGAGATCTTTTGATTGCCTTAATGCTGAAAGACATGAAAAAGATAATTGAAGACGTGAGTAGAAATGAGAGTTTTTCTGAAGCAATTTTGTTAAGTTTCAATCCAACAAAGCAATATTTTCGATCCTATAATTGCTTAGATGGATTGAAACTGAACAAAATTGCTTATAAAAAACTCCAATTTATTTCCTTCCTTACTTTCATTTAAATTTGATTTTGTAACATAACATCTTCTCAAGTCTTAATTAAAAATAATCAAGACGAATCCAGAATCAACAGTTTCCTATCAGGTAATGTTTACGAAAATGTGTTTTCTTGCCCGTAAAGTTTTCGAAATAGTAATACGGTAAAATGTAGAACCAAAATAATGTTCTTGAAATCCTTAATATCATATTAATGAGATTGCCTCATAGTAAACCTTAAACTATGTACTTTTTGTTAACAAAACCGCAATAATTTGTAACTTTCAAGGTCGGATTCGTATTCAGCACAATGAAAGCTATCGAAAACACCAAATCGCATTTATTAAAAAACAAAAATTACCGAAAGAAAGCAAAAGATTTTTTGTAAGCTACAATCCGTGAAACGTAAATGTGGAAAAGACGCGACATGGTAAATAAGTGACGAAAATCCATTTGGTATGCAACCCGCAGTGATGTGGGGTAGCCATCTCTTTCTATTTCATGCGGTGCCATGGCCGTATGCGGTTTGACCGTTTGACATTTTTACTTGAGATATCGTTTTCAATTAAAAAGACAGCAGAACGCCGTAGGTTCTGCAATCTACCTACGGTAGTCAGACACATACCCCACATCATCGCTCTGTCTCTGTTCCTTGCGCCTACCTCAGTTCTCGCCAGCTAATGTAAAGCGCGCGTCCCTTGCAGTTTGATTAGAGTTCACTGGCTACAATTGGGTTGGTGCAATCATAGATGCAATGTGGAATAGCTTACCACATTAAAACTATTGTCTCTTCCGTGATTTCTTTGATTTATTGTAATATTGCAGAATAAGTAGAATACAGTTGAATAGTCTGGACGATCGCCGGCGACTCTTCGTTTGCAGCGTGCAAGCCGAGTGCAAAACGGTTGCCTGTGTTCGGACAGGCTCGGGTGGCATCGGAGCGCCAATATTTGAATTTGAAATAAAAACACAATACTGTGTAAGCAACGTCGAACAACAATAAAACGAAATATTATTTGTTTTTTTTTCTGTTTCTAGGACTATTATATACAGGGAAATCTATGACAGGTGTGCCAAATGCCAACCAGCAATAGCTTAAAGTGACGTTGTCAATAATTTACGAACGCCTATGAGAAACTTTCAGTGCTTCATGTAAAAGCTCCAAGTTTGAACTTTTCTATACTTTTTCAGATTTCTAGGATCTTGGAAAATTAAAAACAATTTTTGCAAATATTTTAATAAAAATTACGTTTTATTTTGGTATGCGGATCTTAATTTATTTGAAAACCGTCATTTTTTAAGGATATATTTATGTCCGCAATAGGGTATTACAGCGTTTTACAAATATCACATTTTTAGAAAGAACTTGCGTAACTGATACAAATAAAATGTCAAACTTTCCTTTCTTTTAATAGAAAACGCCGTTTGAAATTTGAATGATTGCTTCTAATGACATTACAGAAAACAAATAGAATGAGTTATTTGGCAACGTTTCTTTATTTGGTACGTAGATATGTTTATGTTATTAACTTTAGACTAGGTGAGATCAGTGCGATGTATAAACAAAATTATAGAGATTGTTGTGTGCCAAGGCCGGTAAAACCTTATTCTATAGAGGTTATGCCGACAACCATTTGCGGGGCGGGGACGAGGTCTCCCAGTGACGTCCCAAACTGCTATCTTGTAAGACGCAAAACTCGTACCTAGTTTACTAGATGTTTTATCGGTCCTGACGCCACTGACGTCACTTTTTCGCGAGTTTGTAGGCATCTGCGGGGGTCGCTAGAATACATTGGCAATATAGGCATAAGCCATGGAAGAAGGAGGAGTCGTCATAAGCGCTCGGATATGGGACCAATTTCCCCACTACGGAGGATCTTTAATGTCAAAGTGACATTCGCAACGTTGACGTGTTACTATTTTATTTATTTCGCTTATTTCAGTTTGTTTAAAGATATTGTAATGAATTTGTATGAAGATATACATAAAAAAATAACGTCTAATTGCGCTGTTCGCAGCTGCAACAGCAGAAAATCAGCTATAAACCAGCTTTCGACCGGGGTAACATTTCATCGGTAAGTGACTATATATGTCAACAATGTACAGGCTGCGATGGCCACACGCACGAACATTTTTTGAAATATGTTTATTACGTGTAAAAAATGACTAAATAAATTCTTAAGTGTTCATATAGCGTGTTTTTATAATGTACCGACTCGACACATTACAATATATTACAGGAAAAAGTTCTTGAAATTTCTGGCCAATTTCAGAGTTAATCCGGACCTGGGAGGCGGCCAATTGTCAGGGTAGTTTAGTGTCACGTTAGCCCCGCCCCCGGGGTCATTTTCTCGCTGCTAAGTGTATAGCGACTCCATCTTCCTCCATGGCATAAGCGCAACCACTGTAAAATACGGTTCTACCAACCTTGGTTGTGTGCCGGAATGTTCTAGCAAATCGGCAGACATAAAATGACAGATGTTTGCTTGACAGCGACATGTGCTTAAGGCTTCCAAACAAATAAACAATAGTGAAGGCAACCTTACTGAAAGAAAATACCCAAAAGGAGACATCGTTGCCAATCCTCAGTCAGCTGTTATACTTCAGGAATTTTTAAGTTTACGACTTTAAATTGCAATGTTATCATAAGCAAACCAACTTACTTTGTTTCACTGGCAACATAACAAATTCAAAGTAGAGGTCAAAATATTGAAAATCTGATATTATTTCTATAAATTTATATAGTAAAAAGAACAAATTTTCAATGCAAAATTATTTTTATTAATTTTTTATAAATAAATATTTAAATATCTCTTTGTTTACTTAAACATAATTCTAGTTCCTTAACTAAAATTCTAGAAGAATTAATGCTTAACAATTCAATTACAAAAATGAAACACAACATTTAGTTGTATTCTTGAATCATTGCCTTCGTTTTGGGAAAATTGCGTTTAAAGTTGTTATAAAAAGGTGTTATTAGACTACTTACTTATTTAAAACTTTATAAGGATAAATCTGACACATTTTTTGAAACAGACAAATACACACAAACAAATATCACAGGTTTAACAAATTTCACAAATATCAAGGCGCGTCCACACTTACCGCGTATATCCTAGACGTGGTCAACTGGCGACCGTTGGACGCCGGCCGACGACACCGTGACGTAGCACTGTAGGGGGCGCTCGTCCGTCTCTGGGGCGCGCCGGCCCGTGTAGTACACCAGACAGGTGATCCCGATCAGGAACAGGAAGAACGCGAACACAATGTCGAACATTATCAGTGAATTCCACGTTAACAAGCGCATCACAGACTCTAGCAGGCCGCGTCATCCACTCCGAGGGCAAGCGCAATCCGACAGGCGATTGTTCATCTCAGCGGGCCACTCGCCAGTCGCCAACATCAAGTTCTTCAAGGGACTTTTACTTATTACGCGTTAACTGTTGATAAATTAATGAAAATTGATCAATGTTTGGAGAATTTAATGTAGAATCTGTTGTAGAACATGTCGGTGTAGGAAAATATAAGTTTTTGGTGAAATATTACCAATTTTGACCAATTGACGGTTTTCACCGTCAATAGACCTAATTTCTAAGAAAAAGCTAGAGAGCATTGCATCAACTAGCACGAACCCAAGGCTCGAGCCATGCCATTTTACAGAGCGAAAATGAAACTCTAAAAAGAAAATCTATTCTCAACTGATTATAATAAATTGTTAATAATGAATTCCTCCATTTACATTAGTTCTGTGTATCGGGGAGAATAAATGGTTGATTTTCTGCTAATGCACTTGCACATCACTTTTACATCATCAATCATCGAAACCAACAAGAACCATAAAAATTCAGATACTCAGGTATTTAATTGTTTATAATACTATATATTATATAATACTAATTAACTCGTCATGTGCGCCAGATATGACTCAGATATGCGACATAGCAATTAGTGAAAGAATCAATAACACCAGCGGCACTACTAATTAATTTTGTGCGTTGTAAATGCACTTCAATCCCGAGACACGTGCTTCAAATCGATGTAAACAGACGGTGATTTCCTTATTTGTTGTGCGTATAGTGACATAATCACAGGTAGATTTTATAAAATTTACTATGAAAAAGACACGTTATTTATATTATTTATTTTTATTCTAGCATGGCCTAAAGACGAACGATGTTCGATACCAGATAGCCAATCAGAGAAATAACAACCAATTAAACACAAACATCAGAAGAAGATCAACTCTTGTTTTCCCCAACACAATAAATTGTGATTATCCAAAAAATGTTGTTGACGAGTATAAACAGATAATCGATAAATAATGAACGTCCTTCAGCGAGACATGGATATGATATCATTTTCGACAAGTGTCACATTTCTTTGTTATTTTTAAGGAGTGCATACTTCAAAATAACTTTTGACATATCTTTAAATATACGATAGGGTGGTCGTTATTTTTAAAATTTTATTTTTTCAGACTCTCAATTTGTTCCTGTATATGCATACTTAATTCCTGTGAAATCTTTCATCGATCTTTCGGGCCCAAAATCGGGAATAAAATCATACTAAATAAAAATAATACACATTTGCATTGTTTTACTACGATAAATTTACATATCTTAGCTAGGAACTTTCGGAAAATTAATCAATTAGAATTTGAGTAGATAAAAGAGGATTTCACATTTTTTAAAGTAGGTACTAAATTTGTTGAAAATACTATAATAATCTAAGCCATTTGGCTATCTATACCAACAATAAACAAAATCGAACACTTAAAAACTGTTTTGTATGTATTTTCCGTAGAATCTAAATCCGAAAGCAATTCTGAGTTCCGTCTAGTTTTTGAGAAAATCATTGATAAAAAAACTGCAAAATAATTAAAAATGTAATATTTTTCCTCAAAACTAGACACAATTCAGAATTTATACTTTAATATTCAGATTCTGCGATAAAAAGTATATTAGAAATAGTTTTCACTTGTTCGATTTGGTTTATAGTCGCTACCTTAGATTTTTGCATTTTTGATATATTAAGGATATCCTTGGAAATAGCTAAAACACTCTGATATTTCTTATTCAAAAATTAAATGATTATATTAAACTTATTCTTGAGTTTTATACCCCTGGAGGGCCGATAGGTCAGCTCATGACTGACCAGAAGTAGTAAAAATCGTCAGTTTTCGAGATATTGGCACATTTATAATTTTGGGAATACCTACTAGTTTTTCGAGTGCCACAATTACAATATTCCATATTCTAAAATACTAATTTTTGTTACGCAACCCTTAAGAGTCCAGCTATTACAGTTTAAAATAAACTAATAGTTTAGTTTAACCTTGAAAAAAAAACATGAACCTAATACATAACTTAATTTTAGTCAAGTAAAAAACATCGACTTCTTATACCTACTGTAAGAAAATTTAAAAATATTATTGTATATAAAATATTTTTGTTGATATTATGGTCAATAATAAGCTGGCCTATCAGCCGTCTAAAACATGACGTTGCCATTTGGAACACTCTGTATATTGATCGATCTCATATTACACAGGAATAAGGTATGAAGAAATGAAGCGGGTCCTGCAAAAAAGAAAGTTTAAAGTTTTAAAAACAATGACCACCCTAATTAATGTACAATGTCACCAGGAAAATTAGCACCATATGGATAATTTATTTAGTATCAGTTTCTCAAAATCAGGTCTAAAAGCAAAAATGGAACCTAAGATATTGACATATCTTAAAAGACACAATTCACCATTTATATTTTGTGGTACGATACAGGATCAAATATTTTATTATTTAAGATGCTATAAGCAAATGAATTTGCGATCGTTCAGCATTAACAATCGCGAATCGTATAAAAATTTAACCAAATTATCTCACAAAAGATTAAAAAGAATCTATAGAATCAATGGTACCTACTAATATTTATTAAATGAGAGGAAATAGTACAATACTGAAAATAAAATACATACATTTTAAGATCTGATCAGAAATTGTTGATTACTTTTAAGATGATATAGTTTCCTGAGAAATTAATAATAAAAATATTTTCCATATGATGCAAACTTTCCTGGACACACGGTATATGCCATATCATCAATGTCTATTCTACAAAATGCTAGAGCAAGAAGATATTCTTAAACAAAATGTACTTTTTTCTTCCTTTGTTTAAACATGTGTGTTGTTCTTTTTACGGTTATTAATAGTCTGCAAAAATTATTTGACAGGGTATATTTTTTTCCACAATACTTCATTCAAACGGTATACATAAGGCGATACTAAACTTTGAAGTTTCAATTGCTCTCCACATAGTTCACACACTCGTCCAACTAACATAGTTCGAAATCGCGAAGCAAATTTAATCCAATAACTAATATAGGCAACTCGGGTCAAGCATGCGATGGAAATTAGATTGAATTACAGTTGACTGAACTGTTGCAGCTACAACCTAATTTTCAAAGGGTATGGGACATACTTGACATAGCCTGCCACACCAATCTACCACGTTTACATTCTCTTGGAACTGTTTTATTATATGCAGAGGCATTCTAATAGCAGCAATCAATTTCATTCGGAATCCATCAACAATAATTGAAGCGTTTAGTATCATAACCAGCTCAATCTTTTTTTCTAAATTTTACAGGAGACAGAAAAAACGTTTCATGCTCTGCCCATTCCAAGTTTCCAAAATATTTTGTTTTCGTTTGCACAACTTATGGTGATGGTGTGCGATTCCAAATATTTGTTCAGTTTTAAGTTAGCAGTTCTATATAATTATTTATAATAGGTATGTTTGGATTAAGCTGGTTTTGAAAAAATCCCAGGGAAAGTCTCTAAAAAGAATTCTATAAAATTAGTCTACTACTGGGATGTATTAATACTCTTCTTTGAATCATAATTATAATTATAAACATATTTTATATATTATAAATATATTTATGATATAATTATAATAGTATATTATTATACAAGTTTTATAAGACGTCAAATTGGCGCACGAGTTGTTTTGGGCACGACGAGCGTAGCGAGGAGTGCCCAAATGGAACGAGTGCGCCAATACGTCTTATAAAACGAGTGTAATATACTATTTTTTCTACTTTGCGTCATTAATTTTATATAAATTTAGAAATTGTGGTTACTATATTGCGCTAAATTAGAATCTAGGGTATTTCGCGGGTACCACGTGGCAGCACTGTAGTAACTGTCAACTTCGTTAAGGATGAGATCTATGAGATAAGATCTTGACAAAATCTAATTGTGAATAAAATTACTCTACTTTAGCCTACAAGTTTGAATAAATATTCAGCGAGGTCTCAACGATGATCATAATGGAGCTTGGGGCAACACTTTTAACCCTGTGATAAATATATGAAACTTAACCTAAAAAGTCAACAACTTTAATAATGGTTTCATAAGTATAATAATCAGAATCTTATTGTTTGGAAGTGTTAGAAGGTGTTTGGCGGTGACTGATTAGTTACTTCGAAGAACAAGAACTTACTAAAGAATTGTTATAACGCTTAACGTTTAATAGCGGTGTCAACCTAATTCCGCTAGGTAGCCGTTGAGGCTTATACATTTCCACGTACTTATAATTGAAACCAAATTCTAATTTCGGTGAAGTAGTTTATTAGAATAAATTATGCTAAGTTTCAACGCCTAACGTTTAATAGCGGTGTCTACCTAATTCCGCTACGTAGCCGTTGCGGCTTATATATTTACAAGCACTTATAATTGAAACTCAATTTTAATTTCGGCAAAGTAGTTTATTAGAATAAATTATACTTAGTAAAATTACATGTGATGGAGGTAATACAAATATGTTGCACACAACCAGAACTAAGACGAAGTCGAAAGTGACGGACAAAAATGAATACGAATTGAGCCGAACAGAATTCGGTCCAAAATGTTACCGAAAACTTATACGTTACATAAACTAAGAAATCCTCTACACTTTAAATGTACTATAGCTTCATACGTGTATGCTGATAAACCATTGATTGCGCATATACAATCTCGTAGCAGTAATTAAAATCATTCATATCTGCGATGTAGGTTTGATCTTCGCATAATACCTTATTAAAGTAAATGTGGTCCTTGAATTATATCTGAAAAAGGGATTTGATGTTTAGTTGAAAAGAATGATAACGATCACTTACCAGAGTCGTAAAACATCACCGAAAACGTTATGCTGGCGTATTTTGATGAACACAGCAAAACTAAGAAAGCCACAACCTTTGGCCATACTATAGCAGGCTACACGCATGTTTAAATATGTATAGAATATTGATATTTCGCAGTTTATGCGATTGCAAGCGATTAAAAAGGGGCAGTGTGTGGTTATGTATTGTACGTTTGACATTTGGCATTTGATATCATAGTGTACCAATCCTGGCAATCTTAGACAAAAATGTTACTGTTTTCGGTGTTACAATGTGTTAATTGTAACACCGAAAACAGTGTTACAATGTGTGCATTGTGAATGCAAAGTAGAAAAACATATTTATGATATAACTATAAACATAATTATAATTATTATTGTCATTAAATAAAAACATTATCATGGGAGTTTACTTTGGCAACACATTCGCATTCGTGGAAGAATTTATCTTGTTGAATGTAGGTCCTCGCTACGAATGATATTTGAGAAATTTGATGGCCACCCACTGATACCCAAAATGTTTGGTGAGCAAATTGTTCACGTCATTTCATTTATCTTTGCTTGAGCATCAAATCAAAATCAAATCAAATCATTTTTTTGAGCTCTAATATACAAAATTGCACATAGCCAAGTCATCAGAATTTACAACAATAGAACAATCATTCGAATTAGGTATCTTAAGTTAAGGCCCTTTTTAAATATTGTGCGGCTGTTCAAGGAGTGCTGACACAGTATATTGGTAAAAAGCCTTGGCCCCAGTAATTTGTGGCATGCCGAGACATTTTCACTCGATATGCGCTGATGCCGAAAAAATATAGATTGAGCTAAAATATAATTGCAAAACAAAAACTAAAACTTTTTAGATGTTGGACCAATATTTTGTGGGCTATATTGTCTGGATTATTTGAAATACAGCAGTAAAATTACTATTCGCATGGGCAATAATAACCAAAACTATTTTAAAAATTCCTGCTTTCATCCATGGTTTACGCACGCCCAGTTTAAAAAACGCCTGTAAGAACCCATGTCTATCTTTATCGCTTTCAAAGCTATTTTTAATCTTTTCAGGAATCTTTTGACTGAGTTTGCGTTGAGTAATTATGCACAAGTTGGCCGCTGGGGTATGCTAGCAAGCGTTATGGGAGACCGAGCTTGTCGGATCCCACTGGTGGTACGTTGTGAATAAATACATCATAACCTGCAAACCACGAGCATGCCAAGTCTGGAGGCTGTTTTGCGTTGGGCGTCATATTGCCCGGTAACTTTTTGTCCTGTTTGTCGACTGCGATGCAGGAGGCCCTACATTCTCCGCCTGTCGTCGACAGCACTTATAAATTCAGAATTAACGCCCGCAGCAGCAATGGCGGAGGCGACGGGAATAGAGTCCTAGATGTTTCCGGAATTCAAGTTTATGGTAATTTGACGTCGGGAGTAGAGTTGAATAAATATCAAGGAAAAAAGATCCACTAAACGTCAATATAGTTTAGTTTGTGAGAAATAATGTAAAATGATTGTTAGGTTGCAAAGTCCATATGTAAAGAATTGTAGAATCTTTTTAGGTTTTTATTTTAAGAAGGCTTCAACTCGATTTATTTTTATGCAGTTGAATTGATTTAATATGAATTATAACTAGAAATGAATATACGGACATACCGTATCATAAGGACTTACCGTAATGATGACAATATACAATGTATAAAGGTGATATACAGGCGGGATGTAAATTTTAAAGTAAATTAAAAATTACAGCCACACCTGAATTTTTTTTATAAATTTTTTTTTGCCTAAAATAAAATAAATATATTGTTTCATTATATTCATTTGTCGAGAAATAATATATAATATTTGCAAGACGAATACCAGCAAAAAAAGCGAAATACAAGAAAAACTATCCAAGAAACAAAAAGAAAATACTACCAAACTTTGATTTCCCGCAATAAAGGCAACTCAAAAAACATGTGGGAAATAGTTAAAAAAATAACAAATAACACAAGGGAAAAACTAGTTATAGAAAGTATGAGCAAACCAGACGGCACAACAACATCCGACCCACAAGAAATAGCAGACACAATAAACGATTACTTCATAAATGTTGGGAGAGTACTAGAAGAAGAAAAAAACAAAATGTAAACAGAAGCAATCAAAGGCCACAACAACGACAAGTATACGTGCAGAAGGGGCAGTTTTCCACAACACAAACCAAGATGAAATGAACTATACAATAAGCAAACTAAAAAAACAACAGCACCAGGGTACGACAAAATAACGACAGCCATAACAAAGAACAATAGAAAGACACTAACGCCATTACTAGTAAAAGCAACGAATAACGTAATCGACACCGGAAACTATCCTGAATGCCTCAAAACCACGATAGTCAAACCAATATACAAGTCCGGGAAAAAACAAACCAGAGGACTTCCGACCAATAGCACTACTATCTACGCTGAACAAAGTACTAGAAAAAATTATCCAAAACCGACTAAGAAAACATCTAGAAACATTCTAAATCATAGGCAAACAGCAGTATGGTTATCAGAGAAATTCAGGGACAACATCGGCCGCCTATTACATGATACACGAAATAAAAACGAGACTCGATGAGAGGAAGATTGTAGTAACACTATTCATAGACCTAAAAAAAGCTTTTAACACAATATCTAAAAAAACCTAATAAAGAAACTAGAGGCAATAAATGTTACTGGCAAGAACCTAAAGCTGATAGATACGTACCTGACAAATAGACCTCAATATACTAACACAAACGCAGCAATAAGCGAGACACTATACTCAGGAGAGTATGGAATCCAACAAGGAGGAAACCTCCCACCTACGCTTTACATCATCTACACAAACGACTTGGCAGAGACAAATATACAAGCCACACACTACATGTATGCAGACGATACGTGCTTCATATATTCAAGAAAAACCCAACAAGAAGTACAAAATAAAATAGACAGCGATGTAAAGATTCTGGAGCCGTGGTTTTACGACAACCAACTAACAATTACTGAAAATAAATGTGAATACATGGTCTTCGAAGCAAGTACAGAAACAAACAACAACATCGACATAACAAATAAATGGCAACAAAATCAAAGAAGTGAAATACGTCAAGTATCTTGGACTAACAGTACAAAATAATTTGAAATGGGACAAACACATTGAAAAACTGATGAAAGAAAACGCAAGAACAATTGCAACTATGTGGAAACTGAAAAACTTGGTACCCCACACAAGAAGAAAGCGATTTATCACAGTTTGTTTACATAAAAAAACACAACAAAACACAACAGCAACAAACATTAATAGAATTCAGACACAACAGAACGACTGACGACGACCTCTGAACTGTAGAATACAGCCGATATGCTAAAGATTATTTTATAGCAAAATACAAAATAAACCAACTTTAGGAATATAATATATCATCATGAAGCATGAGAACAGATATTTTGTAACATTTCAAAACGCTAATAGTACAAATTTCAAAAACAACTTGATCATAAACAAAGAATTCGAATATTGTTGCAATATTGGCATTTTTTGCGCGTATGTTGCAAATTACAAAACAGAAGTGAAATAAATTAAAGCCATGAAGAGCTAACCACTTAATTATACAATTATTGATGATTCCCTGCATGCATATTTACACAGGCCAAACGGGTCAGGTAATTGAACGAGTGGACCATCTGAATTGATTACCAGCGGGAATTTTAACCCCATGTTGTCAAAGCCCCACATTTTGTTTTACTTGTTTTGTTTCGGCCTTACTTTGCAACCTACCTATTCATTTTCATAGTTTCACATAATCGATGATTTAAAAAATTTAATGCAAGCTACAGTTACCTCGATCGTCGTTTGTTGCTGAATCTAAGGTACATCGTGTTTTTAACGAAATTGTTAATTTATTCTGTATTTTCTTCCTTTGTGTCAGTATTCATAAATATTTTGGTTTGTGTATAATGGTACTAAAACATATTGCGTGGATCCTAGATAAAACAGTTATAAACCCAACGTTCCGTTTAACTGTTATCCTCATAACCTCATATCTGAGGTTTACTAAATGTATTTATCATTTCTATTTGATGTACCTAGTATAAATACCTACATAACATGATATACTTAATAATGAACATTTACTCTACTAGACTAGTATAGCTCATGCGTGAATTTAAAGGACAGAATGCGTATATATTATGAAGAGATATATTACTTAATTTAGATGGTAAGATGAAGAGATGGATGGTTGAACGTTCGGTGTGTACATTATCTCGAAGGATGGATCTGTAATTAGTTTAGGGAGCACATCTGCACGCCGAAATTCAAGCAGAAATCCAATTTCCAGGCAAATAATAACGCTAGTGTTAATGAGTGAGCGTCCTCCCTTTTAATAATATCATTTAAACGCGGACGTCCCTTTTAACCCTAATGGATATATGTATGTATATGAGGGTAAATATTTGCGTTCGACTCGTCGGTAGCAAACATTCGAAACTTTTTAAGCGTAATTACTTTTCAGTGTTATGTTCGGCCTCATAAGCGAGTTATGGTGTTATAAATATGAAACAAAATGCATAAACAAAACCAAAACTTTGTTGATTAGATTTTCCAACACCTTTTTTAACTGTCCATTATGCAAAATACGTTGAGATAGAACAGAAATCAAAATCGTCTTTGCATTATTAAAAAAATCTGCAAAGGCAAAGATGCTTTTATTTCTTTTGCGCTTTGTTTAATTTAAAATTTTGCAACTTTTGTTTCTTTACAGTGACAGCATGGGACAATAACAGCACACCAAATATATTACTGCTGTTGACAACTAAAATAAAAACAAAAGTGCGTGGACAGGCCGTTTTGAAGAGTTATGGTATTCAAAGCGGTCTGCAAGCACTTCCGGCCGATTGGGGTTAGTTCCACCAACTTATTACGAGTTATATAAGTGTCAACCTTTTTTTCAGATAGTAAATGTCATTCTGAGTAAAATGTTTCATATGTACTTATTTGTATTCTTTATTGCTTAAAAAGTTACAACCGTCTAAAATATTAAAAAACTGTTTCACTTCCTTAGGAACTGAAACACCCAAGTTTCCCATGGATATTTGTTACTTCAACTGTTCAATTTTATCAACCATTTAAATTCATTTACTATTATTGTTGTTATGGGTATTGTGTTGTTTTTTTTTTTAGTTTGATTTGTTTCTTTTTACTTTATCATACGCAGTATGTAAAGTATTGTAATCATGCCAAAAAAATTTTTTGAGATTTTAGCGGAAATATGTCTTTTTGGGTCCCCTGAACATTTTTGACCAAGGTACAAAAAATGTCTGTGTGTGTGTGTGTATGTGTGTGTGTGTGTGTGTACCCGTTTTTGTGGCGACGATTCCGAAGAAACTACTAAAGGTGTCGGGACGAAACTTCATATTTAGAAGTTTCATAACCAAACTTAGAGCTGAAAAGCTTTCTGTTGAAAAGGGTCCAAAGGAACTGGTGGTTTACTCAAAGCATTTTTCGAAGATTTTGCAAATGAGCCGCTATTTGTGTAATGTCGTCAAAATAGTTAAATAATAAATTAAAGGAGAGGAAATTTTCTATAATTTATGTATATGACATTTTTTGGTAGAATTTATAGTTTAGCTGCATGAGCAAATTCTATTTCATCGAGATCGGTCGTACTGCTTTAAAACTAGTAGCCAGGATATGTCAGATTTTTTGATTCTAATGACAGTAGCTAGTGTCAAACGCTAATGTTTTGAAAATACTACTGTCAATATAGGCTGCGTTCGGATATTGAACCCCGTTACACTTTTTACACCCAATAACACGTAGGTGTCATTTGGACGGTGTACCCGGTGTCAACGGAGTACAATATCCGAACGCAGCTTTAATCGAGATATCTGTCTAGTTCCACTATTTTTATTTTAATGCAGACATAGCCGATCTCGATCAAATAGAATCTCATGCAGCTACACTATTAATTTTATATATAGTATGATAAAGTCATGTGCCTGGCCACATCAGATTTTTTATTTTATTTATACTTCAAAAGGCTGTAACTTTTTAAAGATTTGAAAATCAATTAGGTCCATATAAAATGTTTTACTCCCAATTACATTTACTTTATAAACTATTTGCTAAAAGAGAAACTGGGATACCCTGTATATTAGGGTGGGCTGAAACAATGTTTTATTTCTTTTTCTTTATGCTATACCGAAAAAAACTTGTCTCTAGTTTAGGCAATTAAAATGCAACTAAGAAAAAACTTTTGTACCTAACCCCCAGCTAGCGTATTACACTTGACATTTTGAAATTTCACGAAAATCACAGATTTTATAATTTTTAGTATAATAAACAGCTGTATATTAGACTGCTATAGTGAAAATCCTTTATAGTAGAGTTATAAAAATACACTAAATTATTGAAAAGGTAGTATTTTTTATATCTGAGGTAGCGCAAAGCGCTTCAATTTCGTTACTTTATCACTTTTTGGGTGCCCGCCGGCTGTGGCTCGGTGCGGCATGTAGCTTGTTTAAGCCCACCACTTGTGTTTTAGCTTTATAATGTTGATACAACAAATACCTAAAGGAATAATATAAATAAATAGATAATATATAAATTTTACCATAACAGTTTATTAATTACAGCAGCGTAGTTCGGATGAAACCATCTCTGTTCTTAGCGCCGACGAGTTTTGAAGAGGCTTCAGTTACCAATTTCACACAGCGCTCCACCACTTGCTCAGATACTCTTCGCAACAAAGTTGGTGGAGAGAGAGCAGTAGTAGTCCAATCAGTAATTTCGTAATATTCTTTTGCCTGGAAGTTAATTTTTGGCGGTTTGAAACTTCGGATTAGCCTTTTTTTTGGAACCGATGGCCCTTGCTTTTATAATTCTTCTAAACCCCAGCTCTCTGATATGGGCTCCTTCACCGACTATCATGCTAGCTCAAACAAGCTACATGCCGCACCGAGACAGCCGGCGGGCACTCAAAATGTGATAAATTAACGATATTGAAGCGCTACCTCAGATGTAAAAAAAAACTACCTTTTCTATAATTTAGTGTCTTTATAACTCTACTATAAAGGATTTTTACTATAGCAGGCCAACTTGCAGCTGTTTAGGTACTTCCAAAAAAATTATAAAATCTTGTGACTTTCGTGAAACTCCAAATTGCTCCAATTGCAAATAATTCCAAGTGTAATGCGCTAGCTGCGGGTTATGTACAATTTTTTTCTTTGTTGCATTTTAATTGCCTAATCTAGAGACAAGTTTTTTTCGGTAGCGTAAAGTAAAAAAAAAAATTTTTCTGCCCACCCTACTGTATATTCATCTGAGATAAAAATCATTCTTATGTTTTGATACGACCTTCTTTTAAAGGAAAACATCAGTAATTTCCGGTTTGAAACACCAGTGTTTTTGGTTTTGCAAAATCCAAACTAAAAACTTTTTAAGAAATGTGGTATTTTATAGACGTACTATAATTTTTGTGAATTGAAATGTCTATTGCACTTTGCTGTAGTAGTTATTTTTTGATGCATAATGATGTATGTACAATGTACATTGTACATAATAATATATTATTGGTAGATACATGTCTATCATGAATTGAATTTTACGTGAAAATGATGTGATCACAATTTGGTTACAAACAACAACAAAAACATTGGTGACCAATGACCAACGATAACCAAAGATGACCAAAGACCAAAGATAAATTGCCTGAGCAAAACTAACTTTTTCTGTCAGCTTTAAAGTTATCTAAAATTCACATATGCTATCTGATTCCTCGTTGACTGCAAACGACCGTTACAAACATCATGATTCAGTCATTTTTTGAGTAACACTAAATTGCAGTCGTTATGCTGTTATACAAAAAAAAAATAAAAAAAGGTCTAGATAATTATTCGTTAATCCAAAAACTCGCAATTTTGACCTAATCAAACCAACTTAGTATGTTTGTTGGATTTGGAAAGTGTTTATGTCGACAAAGGTATATTTGATACGTAAAGCTAATGAATAAAAAACTCTTTTACTTTGTTTTTTTTTTTTTAATTTCTTAGGTACGTACCGTTATTTAAAACATCATCAGCCAATTAGAAAAATGGTGGTAACAAAATAAAATAAATAATAATTTAACATATAACTTACGATTAGGTAATTAAAAACAATCGCATAACGTGTGGCAGGACCGAATGGTGAGGTAACTTCAGCCATGAGGCTGGAATTGATAATAATTGATGATAATAACTGATGATAATAATTGATCATTTAATAAAGTTATATAGTTACTTATTTTATGCTTTTCTATCTCGAGTTGTTCTAATAAACCTAATTTGTAATTTTTATTACATTTGTGAAGAAGTATAGGTTCAATGTATTTTATACACTGACCTGTTGAAATTGTATGTTGATAAAAGTTAGAAATACACAGCAACACAATTAGATTGACTGAGTAGACTGAGTAGCCTCCAGAGTCCAGACTCATTAATATCTGGTTTAGGGTTTTTGAAATTTGAAAGTAATTTGTAGTGTACACTTTGTATGTCTTAAAATAAGCCAAAATACGGTCACAAACAGGTAGTTAATAGGCGTATAGTTAGTTACGTATGGTATTAAACAAAATTAGTTTTAATTTAACCAAAAACTGCGATGTTTGGGATTTTCTGAAAATCCAGTCAACGCGAATTAATAACATGTTTGAATAGAAGCAACAAAGATAAATAAAACGTAATTTAGGAGAACAATGTGTTGGCTGTATACGGGACGGATGCCCGGGAAGTTTGAACGACGGTTTACTGAATTAATCAAGGAAATGTTTAGCTCCTGAAAAAATAATTTATCGTCGCGGTCATTTATTAAAACTGACACGTCGCGTTTGGCAGTAACGAATTGCAGCAACGCCGGAGCTAGAGCAGAACCTGCAGGATTTTAATATCTGGCTTAAATCATACTCGGGTGGGCGTTTCGAAAAATGCAATTACTGCAGCAACATGTGGGCCTGACCGATACGCTTCGCTAATTGTAAATGCCAACATAAAATCAAAATTACCGCGCCGTAGGTTCATTTCAATTTGTGATTTTGTTCCTGGTAAAGGGGCTGCTTATTGATATATTAATTTAAAAATCAGTTTGCCCAGACCTACGTTCATACAGAGTGGGCCATTTTAATCAAGATTGGAGAACATTGGATTATTTTGAAACGTTATAGGTACAAAAGAAATTATACAAAACTTATCTTGTATGAAGATTACTAGTTTTGTTATAGATAGCGCTTGTGTCGTAAAAACTAGTTTAATTTTTCCAAATTTTTACATGAAATGGCCTAAATTTCTGTATATTTTTTATTCTTTGCGAAATGTTTGGTACGTACCTACTGAGTACCCTACTTCTTACAAGAAACAAACGATATCTCAACCACTAGAAATTTGTGACTTACGATGAAAGTCTATTTTGAATGAAAAGTTACATCCATTTCAAGACACAGGAATAGAGGGTAGATCATGCTTTCTTTTGCCAGGCACGTTTAAATTTTCCTCCTAGTTTGAAAGTACGGAAATACGACCCCACTTTTTATCAAGTCGTATTATGTTTTGGAGGAAGACAAAAGAATTAAAAACATAACATGGTGACACAACATGAAAAACGTTTTACATGTAACGAAATGGACACATTTTCCATACGTTCCGCTTCCGTTTTGCATTTTTTCTAATTGTTTTGTACGTCGGCCTATTGCCGCAACTTAGACCAAACGCCGACACTGGGGCAAGTTTCATAATCCCAGGAATTTTGTCGAACTGAGGGATTTTAACCCTCAGTAACATATTTCTTAATTAGGTGAGTATCTATCTTTCTAATATATAATCAATAAAACCCTGGGTACCTTTCGGTGTTAGGGTGTAAAGTTACAAAATGAAATTACATTCTCAAAATACAACTTAAGTAAATAATTCAAACTTAACTCAACTAAATAATTCTCATAAACCGACACTATCCTTACGTCAATAAACTATTGACGATGCACAAATAGCCGCCACTGTCTTCTGTCTTTCGCCATGTTCTGTGCCTCCAGCCATGTTACGCCTCTTCCTGTCAGTATCCTTCCCAGTGTCTGATTCCATGTCTCTTGTGGTCTTCCTCTTTTTCTTCTCCCCATTGGCTTAGCCTCCCATGCTAGTTTTACTGATCTTTCTGTGTGCATTCTCTGTAGATGTCCCCACCAGCACAGCTGTCTTTGTTCTACAAACTCTGTCACTGGTGTAACAGCCAGCTCCTCTCTGATGTGTGAGTTTCTCTGTCGATCCCTTAATGTGACGCTTTTAACTTTCCGTAGTTACTTCATTTCGACTGCTTCCAGCTTTCTCTTCATTCGTTGCGTCAGTGTCCACGACTCGCTTCCATACGTTAGAGTAGGTCTAAATATTGTTCTTAAGACACAGCTTTGTTTATCTGGTTACCTCCCGTCTTCCTATGAAGGCCTTAGTCATCGCGGTTATAGTCGGTTGGCTTTCTCTATTCTCTCAGCTATATCTGTCTCTTGGCTGCCTCGTTCGTCGAGTGTCACACACAAGTACGTGAACTTTGCAACTTGCTCAATTTTTCTGCCATTAATTTTTATTTCCACTTCTGTTGTTCTTTAGCTACGACCATTATCTTTGTCTTATCTGTGTTCATTTTCAGGCCGTTTTCCCTCAATGTCTTGTTCTGCACATCTTTCTCGTTTCCTGCAACAATTGCTACATCATCTGCAAATGTGCATTCTGATAATTGGACAGGTTGCAGATATCCTATGTGCAGTTTCCGTTTCTGTTTGGCACTTTCTCAAAATCTCGTCCATAAACACTACAAACAATGCTGGGCTCATTACGCCGCCTTGTCTTAGTTCATCTTTTGTTTGAAACTCTTCGGATGCGTTGTTATTAGTGATGACATAATTTCTTGAACACTCGTATAGGCTTTTTATTACCGCAATCATCTTAGCGCTAACTCCTGTGTTGTTTAGGCTTTCCCATACTTTCTCACGTGGTGTTCTGTCGAATGCTTTTTCTAAGTCTATGAACGCCGAGAAGGTAGTTTTGTGGTATTGTAATCTTTTGCTGAATACTTGTTTTAACGTAAAATAATGGTCTTGTACACCTCTTCCGTTTCGGAACCCACTTTGTGATTCCATTAATGTTGGTTCTATTGTTTTACGCAGCTTGTTCTCTATTATTTGTTTATAGATCCTAAGTGGTATGCTTAGTAGAGTTATAGCCCTGTAGATCGGGACAATTTGTCCTACTTCCCAGTTTTTTTGGTATTTTTTTGGCCATGCTTTATTGTATAATTCGAGTAGTAAGCTTCTTCTCGCCTCTCCCTTTCTTTGAATCATTGCCATCGTGAATCTATGTTTCTAACTTACAATATTGTCGAGTCCTTCGCACTTCCGGATTTTTTTTCGCTTTAAAGAACACTCACTGGATGTGGATTTCTCTCAGTTCGACAAAATTTCGTGGTTGTGTAAAGCCTGTCGTCGCGATCGGCAATTGGCCTACTTTGTGGAATATAAAATAAACACGCAAACCATCAACAAGTTGCTTAATTATTTCAGTAAACGGCGTACACACATACAGTAGTCCGCTAAATTACATTTTCTTTATCCATTTAGCTAGTATACAAAAGCTGGTGATATTAATATCCGTTGGTGGGATAAATTGCGCAAATATTTTCGGTGTCATTAACCCTTTAGGGCGCTTATATTTCTTGTGTCCGCTCGCTGTCCCCAAGCGCATAATTACTAACTTGGTGGAGGTTGGTGCCGTTTTGTTGGTGGCTTTAATCACGAACCTATCTCGGTTTACACAGACTCTCCTGTATGTGTGATATATTACGGTGAGTTACGGCAGGAAGTCACAGATAACTTTTTAATTTACCGCCTTTATTCGAAAATAAAACAAAAACTTTTGGATATTTCCTTGGTTAGTAAGTCAATATTTCATCAAAGGTTTGTGGTATTCACAGTGGCGTGGGCGGTATCGTTAATAAGCTCCTTTGAAAGCTGCGGGGTTGCTGGATTACTTTTGTGGGTCAAACTGGACTTCCAAAGGGATTGTTTGAAATTATTTTTGTACGTCCGATTCGACTGTATTTTCAACCATTTGCGTGGTATGTCTGATGTATTACGCAATTCGGTGGGTATTAAACGAAAAATGTATTTAGAGATGGAAAAGTTAAAAAAAAGTTGTTATTCTATACAAATGGAACTGGAAGGATTAAAAGGTTTTTTCGGTTGGGATTTCAAATATACCAAACGCGAAACAATCGGCTACCCATTGCTAAACTTAGTCGTATTATATTATACAAAACACAACTTATGAAAAAAAAGGTTAACGAATTTAAAATTAAAAAAAAAATAGACGGTTTAATTAAGCAGTAAACAATATATATATATATATATATATATAGCTATTTTAATACTTTAATAATTATGAAATCAAACAAATAGAACAATATAACAGAATAATACCTACTCCATACATAACAAAATATGTACCTAAGCAGAAAAACTACAATTCGAAATATTTATACAGGTAGGGTCATTTGAATCTTAACATTTAGTAATTATCTTGAAAAGTCCTTATTTTTGTACATGAAAGGATAAATTTTCTATCGAATATTATGATACTACACCTCCATAAAAAATAATGATGCTTTTGTTTGAAACACTTTTTCGCGTAGTGTTTGTACCGACAGTTACACTTGTTTGAATACAATCGACGTCAAAAGGATTGTTTTTTCCAAAACAATAGATTGTAGCACAAGTATGCCAGTACTTTTTGATAGTGAAAAATATGTACCTGCATTCCAAAAATGTAACTGTGATCTAAAATGACGAAGGACAGTTTGAATTTCCCGCCACAGTTTTAAACATAGGTATTTAGTGTTATACTTGAAAACTTATTTTTCTACATATTATATTTATGAAATATGCAGTAGTTTCAAAATATGCTGTCTTGTGAATGTTTTATTCATGTCCAATGTCTTTACCAAGACTAATGAAGACTAAAAGACTTCCGAACCCTCATTGTTTCATTTTGATTATAATTAGGGATATTACCTAATTATAATCAGAAAATGAATCCCTATACAAAAAAGAATACCTACGCCACTGAACAAAAATAACAGCTGTCATTTGCAACCATTACCAACATCACAATTATTCAATTGGGCGGAAAATTCAACCTGTCCTTTGCCATTTTAGATCACTCTGTATATAGAGTATGTTCCAAGAAGAAATTCGGTATTGTTGGAAGGGAAATTGTTTAATAGATATTTCAAATTATACAATTATGGTTGTACTGCATCTTGAAATTGATAAAAACTTTCTATTCGTCATAAACAAATTCTAACAAATTTCTACTAGTTGAAATATAATTTATTTCTTAAACGGTAGTCGGCAAATTCTTCTTAGAGGAGGACTATCTTAGTTGTTTTTGCACAAAAATGTTGCAAAGAACACAAAAATACACACAGATATAGACCATTCCCTTAAAAAAAAACGCTGTTGACCTGGTGTTCTCGACACCAGCGCCATCTACAATAAAATGGGAACCGACCGCAGTAATAGGGGCTTCTACTTCTGACCCAAAACGCTAGACAGCATGCGCAGAGGACTAGCCGCCGCTGTCAAATCTGGTAATATTGCTTAAAATCCCCAGAAAACACGCATTCCATGTAAAATTACCAATTTCGGCTTTAATCATGAAATGTTCTGTATCTCACTGAAAAAAATTTTGATGTGAATTTACAGTAAGAATCGTAGGTTTTTTTTGCCCTGCGATAATCGGTGCTATTTTACATCTTAATTGTGTTTTTACAATGTCATTGTATATTCACATTGTGATTTTACAAGAATTTGGGCGGAATATTACACCAATTTTCATGTAATTTTAAATGGAAATGGTGTAATGCGTAGTAATTTTACATCGATATTAATGTAATTTTACATGAAATATGGTGTAACGCGTAATAAAATTACATTGATTTCAATGTAATTTTACATGAAATATGCAGTAATTTTAAATAATTTTATGGGATTCACATTGATTTTAATGTAAATTTAAGACGTAATTACGTAATAAAGCATTGCTATTGTTCGTAATATCACCAGTACTACTAAGGTAAAATTACCATGGATTTGTAAAATTACCATAAATTTGTAAAATTACCATGCATATACTGCAAATGGGGTTATTCATAAACAGGTATTAATCTTAATTAACATCAGGTTAACATTTCGAATTAACCTAAACTTAATAATTTAATGATCAGAACATGGTTTATCAATAAGGCTGCACACACATCTGCTTAAAAAGATGTGCTTAAAATGTGTGCAGCCTTATTCATAAACCATGTTCTGATCATTAAATTGGTTAATTAATTAACCGGTTAATTCGAAATGTTAACATGATGTTAATTAACATTAGCACCTGTTTATGAATAACCATATTGCTTATTTTACTTTATCTAATTATTTTACAGGATATTATAAACAAAGGTGTATTAAATTATGTAATTAAAACTCTCCCTGATCGTTAGAATTAATTTTATTTTAAACATAATACAAAACACAACAAAATATATTTACGCTTTATTTATTTATGATATAAAAGTGCTTATTAACAGCTAAGTAAACCTTTTACATATAAATTAAACTTATACTTCAATAAATAAACTAATACAAAACATTACTTAGCAGACAATATGTAATAATATATATACTTAATAAACAAGTAAAACTAAACAAGCATTCCGTAATTTATACATTTATTACTAAAGACAACCAAAACACTAAAACTGTATTTCTTTACTACGGAAAACAGACACTATATGTCTCTTAGCTTTGACAATAAGCGAAGTACCTTATTTTTCGCAATTGAGTTACTTCTAGTTGCATCTGGGTGCAATTTTAAAAAATACCGCTGCAGTGTTTCTAGAAAGCAACTTATGTGTTTTGGATACTGGACGTTAAAGACATAATAAACCCCAAAAGTTATCATTATTCCTTCAATAAAATTACTGCACTCCACTACTTTCTCTCCTTGGTAGTATACATTGTATATGGGATGTTCCGTATCTTTATCTGTAATTGAACACAAAAGCATGTTACAAGTTTAACCTAAACAGGAAATTTCACATTTTATTTGGTACCCCAAGTTGTGCTTTACGTTTTCGTTATACATGAAATTGCAGATGATGTTCGTTATTGGTAATTAGATTAAACTTAGTTCTACATATTTTGCAGTAAAACATTGCCACTTACCTGATTTACAACACTATGTATACACTTTGTATACTTATACAATGTACATACGTCGCGCCGATCACAAATGCAAGTCTGCTAAACAGCTAATACAACGTGCACTGATGCGTTAAAAGCGTTTGACCCTGACGAACGATGCGAACACTCGCAACTAACAACAGGTGATAAAACGCGCATGCGCGTCAATGGCGATATCAACAAATCCGCTATTATATTTGTAAATACACAAAGTACATTGTAATTTTACAATTCTGTTGTATAATTACGTTGTGTTTTTACCAAAAGATCATTGTAATTAAAATAAAGCAGCAAAATCGTTGTAATGTTACACTAATATGTAAAAATAATGGGAATTCTCTGCAATTTTTAGACTTACAACATTTCTATTGTAATTTATACAATCATTTAAGCGTATTTTTACAGCAATTTTTTTCAGTGATACGTGTACCAACTCAAGGAGTGTTCTGTATCCACGTGTCCCAATTCAAGGCAGCTTGCTGCGGGTATATTGTTTTTATGTACTTTGGAAAATTTGCTGAACTGTCCTAACCTAAAAACACAGCAGGTATTTTGGTTTTCATGTTCACTTCCATATAATTATTCAGTCTTCAATGAATATCATTCTCACACGTATCTTTTATCAATTACATTTCATTTAAAATTAGGCGTTTTACAAAGCAGTTGCCAACTTAATTTCGTCCTGGGTGGTCCTGGGGGATATGCGCGCGCATACCGTGAGATCAAAAACCAGAACGAGAAACGTCTATTGTATGCATTTCTACAAAATGTATTTTTTTGCTAGAAAATAGCTATTAACGAATATAATATGATTTTTGCAGATAGTCTATTTGCAAGATGGTCAACTTCGACGACCAAAAATTAATCAGTTCATGAGATGGACAAAAACCATTAGTCGCAAACAGTTGAACGGAAACACTACTAGGAATTCATTGGAAAAAATCATAAATGGTATTTGAGACCACAGCAATGCACCACACGTATGTATTTCAAGTCAAAATGTCAATGTTTTTAACAAAAGTATCTAGTATATAAAACGATTTTTAAAATTTAAAAACCGGGTTTCAAAAGCCATTCTCACTGGTCATATAACGTCATAATAAATGTTAAATGCGCATTTTTATATATTGCGTGTCTAAATTTTATATACATTAATTAGATACATCAATTATTATAAATTATTGTATACAAAAATCTTGTATTTTTTTTTAAATTAGCTCTACAATAAGGTGATAATCGAACTTGTAAAGCATTCATCATAATAAATATAGCGCAGAAAGTATTGAAATAAAAGTAATTAAATAAATCATGACAACGAGTCACAAAACAGAGAAACTTTAAAGAGCTGTGAACAATTTCGTAAAATGAATATAAAATACCCTGATTCTGAGGCGATGATATGGCATCTTATTAAATTCTTGTACAATGTATCGAAAAAAAATTACGGTAATAATGAATTAAAATAATTAGTTCATTAAATAATATTAATTAAAAATATAAATTTGTTTGAAATTTGATAGACAACGAAAATCTGATTAATTCATTGTCGTGCGGTATATACCATTAATGAATTTTTCGTCATCTTGACAGCTTTAAGCCGGAATGACACGCGAATGAAAAATTTAAAGGTCACATGGCAATTACAAAGCCTTAATAGGATTAAATATTCTCTTGAATTTTAAGCGGCTTTTCCGAAATCAATTAATTCGCGCCATTGATACCATGATTAAATTCTATTTCCCTCTTTCAATCCCACTGTTCACATTTCGAAATTGATAAATGAACGAACTCAATTTAGATTGATATATTTGCAACTTTTTGTTCATATGCAAATAAAAAAAAATGCAAAAGACTAATCAACTTCCTAATAAACACGTTAATAAATTTTAAACTCAATATTGTTACTTTAACACGTTGTCCTTTAATTAAACCGACTATCTATCATTTATATATAGGCGGTGTTACTAAACTGTAGATCGATTTTCCGTTATTATTATACCTACTTATTAAATTGTGATCGAAGTGATTCGTAATGAGTTATTAGCCCAGCCAGGTTGTAATTTCAGCAAATAAAGTAGAAAAATCGAAAAGTTTTGAAACTTAACGGTTCTGAGAAGTTCGTGGTAAGCATGGTAAGCTAAGGCCGCCAACTTGGCATAAGTCTGCACGACTTCATATACTTATTAACTTTAGATATGGGGAAAAAGTTGGTAATCGGTTTTCTGCTCTTTTTTATAAAACCAATATTTCATGATAAAATGAATAACGAATAGTAATCAATTGTTATTGCCCGATCATGGGGTTGGAAAGGTCTAAAAGGTCACCTGTTCAATGGTTGTAGTTGCAAAGGTAGTACAATTTTGAAATAAATAGATTCGAATTTGATCTTGATCAATAGGAAATAAATTATGCACTTGTTCCATTGCGACAGTTTGTCAAAGTCAGAGCAACTTGTTGTCTGTTTGAAACCCAGATAACTGAATTATCACGGCCATTTCATTAGTATCCACAGTATTAAAACATTATACGCCAGTAACATATAAGAATATCATTTCGGAAAAAAAGAAACCCAGCTGCATTTTTGTACAGGTTTCCTTGGGCATTACAAAAGTCCCCATCGATATCGTGTCTGCGTCACGAGTTATTTATGGTCGAATTCGCGTTTCTGACAATATCTTGGTTCTTTATGGCCGGATGCCAATGAAGATTGTGATGAAATTTGTAATTTTTTTCATTCTCATAAAAAATGGTTTGTTAGTTTTGTCTACGATTTATATGTCAACAACACGTAACAACAACAATGTATTCACATACAAGGTGGTTCCTTAGGTATTCCGACTATTTGAAAACATGATAGAGCATCATTTTATATAATAAAAAGAAATGATATGTAGTCAAAACTTGACCTTGTCCGATATGTCCTTCAGAAGGTTTAGTAGAGGCTACTGAAATATCAAACTGAAGATACGGTAAAAAGTTCCTAAGAAAAGTTGTTCAGAATTAAAAAATACCCAAACATACCGATTTTCATCGATATAATAAAAGAAAAATCTGACTTTATCATACTATACATATATAAAATTAATGGTTTAGCTGCATGAGATTCTATTTGATCGAGATCGGCCATGTCTGCATTAAAATAAAACTAGTAGAACTAGACAGATATGTCGATTAAAGCTGCGTTCGGATATTGTACTCCGTTGACACCGGGTACACCGTCCAAATGACACTTACGTGTTATTGGGTGTAAAAAGTGTAATACTATATCCTAACGCAGCTTATATTGGCAGAAGTTATTGTCAAAACATTAGCGTTTGACACCTACTGTCATTAGAATCAAAAAATCTGGCAAATCCTGGCTACTAGTTTTAATGCAGTACGACCGATCTCGATGAAATAGAATTTGCTCATGCAGCAAAACTATTGATTGTACCAAAAAATGTCATAGTCATAAATTATTCAGAATTTCCTTATCTTTAATTTATTATTTAACTATTTCGACGAAATTCCAGAAATGGCGGTTTATTTGCAAAATCTTTCAAGTGCTAAGAATAAACCTCCAGTTCCTTTGGACCCTTTTCAACAGAAAGCTTTTCAGCTCTAAGTTTGGTTATGAAACTTCTAAATATGAAGTTTCCTCCCGATACCTTTAGTAGTTTCTCCGGAATCGTCGCTACAAAAAACGGGTACACACACATACACACACACACACACACAGACATTTTTTTGAACCTTGGTCAAAAATGTTCAGGCGACTCAAAAAGACATATTTCCGCTAAAATCTCAACAAAATTTTTTGGCACGATTACAATACTTTACATACTGCGTGTGATAAAGTAATAATAAATTATTTTATCATCGAAAACTTGAAATGTTTGGTATTTTGAATTGTTATGGATAAACGGTCAAAAATTGCTAAGAAAGGCGGTTCCGAATAAAAAATTACCCATACAAACCAAATTTGGTTGAAATATTAACAATTTTGAGTTTCGCCATTTTAAAATTCTTGAAGACATAAAATATCAAATATTTTTGTGCAACTTGGTATGTATGGGTAATTTTTTATCTGAACAGCATTTGTTTTAAATTTTTTACCGGCTCTCTATAACAAAGCATATTTCAAGTTTTTGATGATAAAATAATTCAATATTTTGATGAAACTCAGTATGTTTTATTCATGCCTGTACAACTTATATTAGTATTTTTTTACTTTATCATACGCAGTATGTAAAGTATTGTAATCATGCAAAAAAAATTTTTTGAGATTTTAGCGGAAATATGTTTTTTTGGGTCCCCTGAACATTTTTGACCAAGGTACAAAAAATGTCTGTGTGTGTGTGTGTATGTGTGTGTGTGTGTGTGTGTACCCGTTTTTGTGGCGACGATTCTGGAGAAACTACTAAAGGTATCGGGACGAAACTTCATATTTAGAAGTTTCATAACCAAACTTAGAGCTGAAAAGCTTTCTGTTGAAAAGGGTCCAAAGGAACGGATGGTTTACTCATAGCATTTTTCGAAGATTTTGCAAATGAGCCGCTATTTGTGTAATGTCGTCAAAATAGTTAAATAATAAATTAAAGGAGAGGAAATTTTCTATAATTTATGTATATGACATTTTTTGGTAGAATTTATAGTTTAGCTGCATGAGCAAATTCTATTTCATCGAGATCGGTCGTACTGCTTTAAAACTAGTAGCCAGGATATGTCAGATTTTTTTATTCTAATGACAGTAGCTAGTGTCAAACGCTAATGTTTTGAAAATACTACTGTCAATATAGGCTGCGTTCGGATATTGAACACCGTTACACTTTTTACACCCAATAACACGTAAGTGTCATTTGGACGGTGTACCCGGTGTCAACGGAGTACAATATCCGAACGCATCTTTAATCGAGATATCTGTCTAGTTCTACTAGGTTTATTTTAATGCAGACATAGGCGATCTCGATCAAATAGAATCTCATGCAGCTAAACTATTAATTTTATATATAGTATGATAAAGTCATGTGCCTGGCCACATCAGATTTTTTACTGTAGCTTCATTCCGAAGCAATTACTAATAATAGTACCAGTAAGCCAGTATCTTAATTTAAAATTTATGTCAACACATAAGACAGAAATAGTAATAGTAATAGTAATAGTAATAGTAATAGTAATAGTAATAGTAATAGTAATAGTAATAGTAATAGTAATAGTAATAGTAATAGTAATAGTAATAGTAATAGTAATAGTAATAGTAATAGTAATAGTAATAGTAATAGTAATAGTAATAGTAATAGTAATAGTAATAGTAATAGTAATAGTAATATGTGCCTTGTGAAGTTGGGTCCCGTTCAAGTAGAATACTATGTATAAAAAAATCTACTGAGGAACATATCTTGGAAGCTGTCAAGTTATGACTACATAGGTTTCAATAAAAGGAAAGCCTGGAGTTGTAGACGTTTATTCAAACGTTATTATAAGACGATCGATTTCGACACGTCGATTGCCATTCTTATTCGACGTGTCGAAATCGATCGTCTCATAATAACGTATAAATAAACGGCTACATCTCCAGGCTTTCCTTTTATTGAAACCTATGACCACGAGCATGGAACGGGTGGAAGATTTTATCAACCTTATTATGACTACATGTGTATTGCTTTTTGTCATTAAATGTGAAGCTCCTAAAAATTACCATGCAAATTTTGCGAACTCTAGAAGTTGTGATTTTTGCAGAAAATTAAAAGATCAGCAAATTTCATTAAAAAAAAACATGCACTGCCACCAACAGGAACCCGTTAACTCTATAGACTTGAAATTTCAACAGTATATTCCTTTTATACCGTAGGCAGGAGGTTGTTACAAAATATGGGCTATATATTAATGAAAAGGATTAATAAGGTTCCCTTTTTATCAATGCTCATATCTCACATATAAAATCATTTTTAATTTCAACTCCTATGGGGGCGAAAATGGGGTAATTTGGTTTTTTAATGAACGTCCATGTTTGACGATTCGCTAAGGCTAGACAAATTAAGTTTTAAATTGCAACTTTCTTTAAATTCCACTTTTCGAGCGTTGGCAACTATACAGGGTGTCTCACGGAACTGGTACATTAGAAGTATCTCATATGCTACTATTTCGGGAAACTTGAAATTTTGGAATTAGAATTTACTCGATCTGTGCTCTTCAGCTAAAATATTCCCAAGTTAACTTCACGTCCGGTCACCGGAAGTCGGAATCAACTTCGTTATTTTAAATGGAATGATATAATTTTTATTTTATTTTTAGTTTCTACGTATCAAAATACATCATTTCTGATAAGGCTTCCCTATACCTAAATATCACAATTTTTGAGGTTTTTAGATTTTAGTAATTTTTTAGTGATTTTCGCGGTTACGTTTAAAATTGAATATCTTCGTTATTATTGAAACTAGAAGATTCATGATTGGTGGTTCAAAACTAGAAACATAACCAAATGAGACGATGTTTAGTTCATCATGATATCTTATACAGGGTGTTCAAAATTTGCAACAAAATAATTGAATTTTCGAACATAAAAAACTCATTTTTTTTTCAAATGGAACACCCTATGTACCGATACGCTAGTTGATAGGAAATCTTATTCCTTATCAATCAATATTAGGATTCTTTAATAGTTTTTGAGATATTGTCACTTTTTCTTTAAATCCATTTTGAATACTCCTGGGTTGCATAAGGTGGCTTTCATATTTTGGCAGATAAAGTATTTCATTATCGATAACCTTTCACAATATCATCTTTATAAATTGGCATTTCTATGTGCGTATTTAAATAATAAAATGTATTTGAATACAGATGTTTTCATACTTTTCATGTCATTTTTGGCAGATTTGCAGTGTTCGGGATTTATCGTGTACGCCCGATGGTGGTCGCTGCTAATGCAGCTCTACCTTAATTTTTATAGATCTTTACATTTGACAGATATGTTTGTTTGTATTGTTGTTCATCTATCGTTAATTATTGTGTATACAGTTGTACGTGGTTATTAGGTATTAGTTACGAAATGGAAAACGCCGACGGTTATTCAAATAGTGATATTTTGAATTTATTCTGACAGAAATACAGCGAAGACTTCTAAACTGTTTGGAACAGAACGGGCAGCATTTCGCACAAAATACTTAAGTTGTAATTTAAGTTAGATATCCCAAATATATTATTTTAGTTTTAACAAACCTTTTCAATATTTTTCTGTTTTCCTCCTGTTCCAAAGTTGTTACATTCTCTATAAATGAAGAATAAATCGTTTGTATTCAGTATGCATTCTTTTATACTGACAATATCTCAAAAACGATTAAAGATAGATATAGGGAACCCTATTATTGATTGATAGGGAATAAGATTTCATATCGAATGGCGTATCGGTATACAGAGTGTTCCATGTGAAAAAAAAATGAGTTTTTTACGTTTGAAAATTCAATTATTGTGTGAAAAATTTTGAACACCCTTTATAAGATATCATGATGAACTAAACATAGTCTTATTTGGTTGTTTCTAGTTTTGGACCACTAATCGTGAAACTTCTAGTATCAATAATAACCGAGATAATCAATTTTAAGTGTAACCGCGAAAAACACAAAAAAATTAGTAAAATGAAAATAACACAAAAATGGTGATATTTAGGTATAGGGAAACCTTATCAAAAATGATGTATGTTGATACGTAGAAACCAAATAAATTATACCATTCCATTTAAAATTACACAGTTAATACACGTCCAGTGACCGGACGTGACAGTTAACTTGAGAATATTTTAGCAGAAGAGCTCAGATAGAGTAAATTCTAATGCCAAAATTTAAAGTTTCCAGAAATAGTAGAACATGAGAAACTTCTAATGTACCAGTTCCGAGAGACAGCCTATATAGTGTTATGACTTAAGACCTCAAGACGGTCATGGTCTTCAAGATTAACTAACTAACTTACATCGGTCATGGTCTAGTTAAGTATTTTTAACTTCAATATAGCGTTTCCTAGCATGCATATTGCATATTGTTTTATCATACATCATCAATTTTAAACTTAAATATTTATTTACGTTTACCGTAATCTATTATGACATAATAGATGACACAAATACTCTAAAAATCTAAAATATCTCTAAAAGCACACAGCATAAATCACAAATCACAATCTACAAATCAAATGAGAGACTTTAAAGCTTGAGCGCACTGACTATAAATCACACATATGTAAGTAGTTACAGCGAATATCTGACACGTAGGAAGGAAAAAGCGCATTCGAATTACACACATACCAACAAACAAATTAATTTATAGCTTTGCTCGCCGACGAAATAGCCGGACAATTAAAGCTTGCATCAAAAGTGGCCAATTACGCGCCCCGCCGGCTCCCAGAGCTTTTAAGCTCCAAGCTTTGCAAGCCTCAGGTGTTTAATTTAAACCACGAGAAAACCTCTTAATAACAATTTAAAATTCAACTATTAACATTTAGATAAATAAATAACGAAAGCTACCTCCTGCGATAAAAATAGAGAGCACTCGAGGAGAACAAACTCGAAATACCGGCGAAAGCACAACGTCGTAACCACGACGCGATCGGCAGGCGAGAGCTTTCTGTGTGCTTAAAGCTCGACCGGTGCTTGCGAAAGCTCGGCGCGAACTGATGCTTTCGTTGTGCGAGACGCGCTAGTCTATATAATCCAGTACGCCGCCAACGTCACCACAAATAATAGGCCCTTCTCATTCAAGAGAAATTCCGCTACCCCCTTGAATGGGGTAGCGGGAGGGTGCCTTCTAACCTCCCACCCCGGTGTAGGCGTTATTGAGAGTTTATATAGAAAAAATAACGAAGTTAAAGTGAGTGTGAAACAGCAAGGGTGATTTTTTTTTAAGAAATGGATGCTCGGGCAAGGAGCTTTGGGGGGAACCTGGAGCTTTCATTGTCGGGAGAAGACGATAGCGGGCGAGAATTCTATTTGGGGAAACAAAGTCCGGAATTAATGTCTAAGACTGTATAAGCTTTGTTTAATTGAGTGTACTATTTATGTGCGGCGAGGCAAGATGATTTTTTTGCACGGTGCGGGTGTGAGGTTTTGAAAGGATAAAATGTTTATGTATTCAGAATGTCCCGAAAGTTGTAATTGCTTTCTCCAATCGGATAATAATTCGAAAACAATTTCATGTTCATTAAAATAAAATTCCAGATAAATTAAAGAACTTTTTGAATTTTTGCGATCGCGTGTCATGAAAGCTGATTGAATGTCCTTCTGATGTCAGTATGATAGGAACACAGCGGCTTTACTTATTGTGACATAAAAGTACCTACGACTAACTTTTTGTTGTAACTTTTTGTTCATTGTTGACATTGAATATTGTATGCAATTAGCTCTGAAGAATCGAGCAACATTTAATAACACTTAACACTTAATAATTTATTATTTATTAAAACATGGTTTCGTTCTCTAACAAATATGAAAGCTTACCGCAACATTTCAGTAAATCCCCTTTAAGTTATGAGAATAGTACTCACCTGAAACAAAGAAAACAAAACATAATAATAATAATAATCCTTAGCAACAACGTAAACGAAAATTTGCATAAAATAAATACATGCTTCCAGATGGTGACACTAAGATAGGGTGGTTCAAATTTATACCTTGCATTTTCTTTTGCTGGAAGGCACGATTCTCCCTAAACTGTTACTTTTCCTGAAAAAAAGAACATGGGAAATGTTGGTTAATGTTAACACGTGCCACCAAGTACCGCAAATTTCCTATTTAACATAAAATGAACTTTTTTATTTTTTTCAGGTCTCGGATTTAGAAGAAAAGTTGCGAGAAATTATCAGAATATATTCAGAACTCGCCGGAGAACAAATCCACAATCACTACTTTTGGTTTCAGGACCCCCACCCTCCCCTGCAGTACCCTAAATATGAGGACAATATTTCCCCAAATTAACAATTTTACGTCACGTATTTTTACTTTATCATACGCAGTATGTAAAGTATTGTAATCGTGCCAAAAAATTTTGAGATTTTAGCGGAAATATGTCTTTTTGGGTCCCCTGAACATTTTTGACCAAGGTACAAAAAAATTTCTGTGTGTTGTGTGTATGTGTGTGTGTGTGTGTGTGTGTGTGTGTGTGTGTGTGTGTGTGTGTGTGTGTGTGTGTGTGTGTGTGTGTGTATGTGTGTGTGTGTGTATGTGTGTGTATGTACCCGTTTTTGTGGCGACGATTCCGGAGAAACTACTAAAGGTATCGGGACGAAACTTCATATTTAGAAGTTTCATAACCAAACTTAGAGCTGAAAAGCTTTGTGTTGAAAAGGATCCAAAGGAACTGGTGGTTTCCTCATAGCATTTTTCGTAGATTTTGCAAATGAGCCCCTATTTGTGTAATGTCGTCAAAATAGTTAAATAATAAATTAAAGGAGAGGAAATTTTCTATAATTTATGTATATGACATTTTTTGGTAGAATTTATAGTTTAGCTGCATGAGCAAATTCTATTTCATCGAGAGCGGTCGTACTGCTTTAAAACTAGTAGCCAGGATATGTCAGATTTTTTGATTCTAATGACAGTAGCTAGTGTCAAACGCTAATGTTTTGTAAATACTACTGTCAATATAGGCTGCGTTCGGATATTGAACACCGTTACACTTTTTACACCCATTTGGACGGTGTACCCGGTGTCAACGGAGTACAATATCCGAACGCAGCTTTAATCGAGATATCTGTCTAGTTCTACTAGTTTTATTTTAATGCAGACATAGCCGATCTCGATCAAATAGAGTCTCATGCAGCTAAACTATTAATTTTCTGTGATAAAGTCATGTGCCTGGCCACATCAGATCTTTTTAAAATTATTTTAGCTGAAATTATTATTATTATATATTGGTATGTTTTTTGACCATATTAACAATTTGTAATTGTTCAAACGAGTACATTTGTTTCAACAATTTGAACAAGTTAGGTACATATTTCCCATTTCCTTTTTAGGAAAGAGGGATATTTTGTCGGAAAAGGAACAGATTAATGGTATCTTTAAAGTGGCCAGAATTTAATTGACGCAAAGCGGGACAGAAGTCGAAAATCGCCAAATTCCAGGATTTGGATAAATGTCGAAAAAAGATAATTATTTATCGATATAATATTGAGAAACCTTTAAATATTTCCGATGGTGATAAAAAATACATGTTTGAACAAAATATTTTTACTTCATTATTAATAATTAATTATTTCGCCAAATCTATTTCATTAAAAAAAATTGTTGGATACAAGAAAAAGTTTATTTAGTTATCCTTTCGAATAAATCGCAATTCGAGGACTTTCCTTTAACACTTTTTTTGTACGTAATAAATATTGTAAATACATTTTTTTATTGATATTTAGAGTCCCAAGGCCCAAGGAGATAACAAAAAATTTTTCGAATTCAACGGCCCTGAATAATGCAACAAAAAATTTCTAGTATTGATATTTCCTTAGTGGAATTTTGTACACGTAGATCTTTTCTATGATTATAAACCATTTTTCAAAAACCCAAAAAAATACCAAATATCCGCCATTAGCTATAAGACAGTTTACAATAGAATAAATACACTTTTGGTTCATTGGTACTCAATTGCAACCGAAGATTTGCTTTCCCATAAAACGTCAAAAAAATTCGCAGATAAATGCAACGAAACGTTGTCTGAATTCAAAGCAACCTTTCTTAATCCAAAACAACGGTTGGTATATAGGTTATATGTGATATACGCAAGAATATATACTATATATTCATTGAAGAAAACCGTTGTTTTGACCGGTTGTCTTACTTTAAGATTGTACAATTTTAAATGGATACTATAATTATTTGACTTAAGAATTTGTTCTTTTAAATTAAAAGGTTCGGTAGTTAGTTTAATCAGCTCACATTCTTAGATTAAACATTCACATCTTCTTTTAAACATATTATTATGAAAGCAATAATATTTTACATTGAATGCAATTAACGCATCCAAAGAAGGATATTGTTATTTTCCAACTATACAGAAGACACCCGGTGTCCCTTTGTAGTCTCTTTTCCATCAATACTAGATCTGTCGGACATTTCTACGTCAGGTACATTGACGTTATAATAACACAATCACTGATGCTGCATAGACATGTATACGGTTATATACCCTCTAGGAGACCTCTCTTACGACGAGAAACTAAAGCGCCATCTATCGGCATCCTTCACATTATTTTTAAAGCAATGACTTTCTTAAATCAAAACAATCATTTACTTCAAGCAAATATTTAGTTTATTTTATATTAAAGAAATATTCTTATTATAAGGAGTGTTGTCCTAAAACAAACAAATTATGTTATTTTTTTAATATTAGACAACAATTTCTCTGCGTGTATTTGATAGTATTCTATAGATAGTATACTATCAAAGCAAAGCAGAAAAAATGACAACTAATCGCCAAAAACACAAATTGCAAAATAAACGCGCTTTAATCATTTTTTAGGACGCCAAGAGCGTCTAGTCACGTTAAGTATACACAATAAAAAGGACATTATAATGGAAATATCTATTCCACTTGAAATTTAAAATTTATGTTTCGAAATTCTTGTTACGAAACATTTCGAAGTATTAGTAAATGTAGGACGTTGAGACGTAGATAATGTGCACTAATATGACAATGAACAATAATAAAGTATGATATTTTACGTATACCAACGCAAGTAACTGCAAAAAAAAAAGAATATAATCGACCTAACATTCAAAATCTACTCGCAAATAATCCGAAATAGTACAATAAGCGATCGAAATATCTCAATTGTATCCAATAGAGATAGTTACAATACACAAAGTCAACAACACAAAAATTCCAATAAGGTATTATCGAATTTTTGCAATTGCGTTTAGTTATACACACAAATAAGCTCACCGGGGTACGTTGCTAGGCAGTCCAACAGGGGCACTGGTAACACATTTTGATTTAAATTACACAATAGATAATAATTATGCGTAATTTTGAAGTTGTAAACGGAGCGAGCAGTGATACGGCGAACAACTCGGCGGACTGGTAAGATGGTAGGGTGGGGTACGCCACATACCGTACACGGCACACTTGATGCAGGTGTCTTTTTTTGGATAAATTTTGTACTGCGTATGTGAACTTGTCTACTTGTTATGTTTGTGATGAAGGATTTTATTTTAAATGCTTTCCAATACGAGATAGCATTATTTCGTGTGGAAATTTTTGTTTATACTGACAATTGTTTATAGTTTTTCAAAATAATACATACATACTGTAATTACTAATTGATTCTTAAATTAATCCTGCCCAAGTCTTGTATTATACAGCAGCTCGAGTATTATACATATTTTTACAGTGCTTCCAAGAAGTGAAAAAATTGTCACTATTTAAGCTGTCCAAATTTAAGAAACTCAAAATACTACTCTATCGAATTACGACATTATAAGATATACAGGGTGTAAATAAAATAAGGTTTTAAAATTTAGTACAAGCAACGAATTAATTTAAAGATAATGACTAGAAATTAACTGTACAGGATACTTTAATAACATGTGTGACCAGCACTGGAATCTTAAGGATACGTTTTAAAGTTCGATTCCGATGGATTGCAGCATATTCACCCTGACATATGTTTCTGACAGTGTTTCTGGAACAAAACCAATGCACAAATTTACTTCAAACTGTGTACCTTTCACAAAAATTCAGATATTGGGATGAATTAGAAAACAAGATGTTGAGAATTGGCATGGTTTTGTTACAGCGTACTTGTAATCCTGCGAACGAACAAGTTCCTTAGTTACCCCATAGGATATCTCAAACTAAAAGCACCATTTCTGATCATTCAGTATAATCAGCTATAACATCTTATTTTCTTTAATTTTCAAAAGTATGTTATGTATGGTAAATTTGATAAATTTTTTTACATGTCCTGAAAAATTAATGACAATCGGTCAAAGATTACAAAAGTTATTGAATATCAAAGTTTAGCTAAATTGGTTTAAGTGTACCTTTAATTGTGCCGGTCAGTCGATAAATCAAATGTTGATATTTATTTGTTGGTGAAATTTCTCAAAAACGTAAAAAAATCAAATATCTGTACATTCTGTACATTCTTGTTTTGGCAAAATGGTAGGGGCTACCGATTCAAATAAAAGTTTGAAATTATTAAAAATTGTATTGTCAGAGCAACTTTGATGCAAATTACTGAAGGAACTGCTTTATAGTCATTTAGCTGTGAGTCTTGTTGTTAATAAATTAATGAATATTAGGTTTATATTCAGTGTGGCAAGTGAGTTAGCTAAAATGAGTAGGTAATTCATATTTGTCGTTGTAAAACAATACCAAAAAATTAATAACAAAAAATAACCCCAAAATAAAATTATAAAAATGTCACTGCCTTTCAATGAACTATTTGAAATACAGTGTTTAAGCCCAATTATGTGAAATACTAATATTTCCTAAAAAATGAGCCATTTAAAAAACTGTCCCGCCAAAACCGGGGATTTTTTTAATTTTGTAAATCGTACAAGCCGGATATAATATGATGTATGACAATTCAATTAAACTAAATAACAAACATGTTGACAGGAAGTTTAGATTTAATTATTAAATATTTTATTATTAAATATAAAAATAAAACTTGGAAGGAATTAGAAAACTGTATTAGGTTGTTATTCTTTATTCGTGTACATATTTGTTGACAGATTTTTTTAATTCTTTAATAACTTGAATTGCAACTTTAAATTATATTCTGTAGTGTTTTATTTTTAACTCCAGTTATAATTCAGATTTATTTCGTATTTTTTATCGCTAATCTGCCTCCACTTATTACAAAAGCGATTCATTCTAAACTAATTATTTTTGTATGAAATACGTTTTCTAGCTATTTAATACTGAGTTAACTCGTAAATGACGAAAATTTTTAATGAAAACTAATCTTTAGTTGTCTGTTTTATGTTCTGCATATGGGCATGTGGGGTTTTAATTTTTAACAGTAGTTATAAATCAGAATATAGTTCATGATTTTTTCTTATTGATTTTCCCCACTGATATCAAAAGCCAGGTGCAAATGCATGTGCACCCCTTGCCCCTCTGCGGGCGCCCATGGTCCTCACCTATTTTGTCAGTGTTTTATTATAAATCGTCGACTGTGAGAATATTATATATGAGGCATTTCAAAAGGCCACAAATCTAAAGTTGGTACTTTTTCAACAGTTTGCAGTGTTCAATTGTATTATTTTTCTTAATGCTAGTTATACATTACCCGTGTAAGGTAAACGTCTCAAATTCAGACACTGTCCTAAATTCCCACATATTTCTGTTCAGTTGGATTAAATAAGAAATCTACAACATTGAACTTTATTTAGGACATCCGGTTTGTTGATATGACATTAGACATCAACCCACAATCGTTTGTTATTCTACCAATGTTCAGTCAATGCAAGTAAACTTTCAGGTGATCAGGTAAAAGTACAAAAGTTTCATGCTTATTTCAGGTAAAAGTACAAAGTTTCATGCTTATTTGACACTCATTTGAAGTATTGGGTTCAGCTGCAATAAATTCTCAAAAATGCATTATTTTAAACAATTGAAAACAAGAAGTTAACTTAAGTCAGTTAACCTACTAATTTCTTTTTTTCTTTCTTTACTTTAGCATTCCGATTTTAAAGTTGTGCCACTGCCACGAGTCGGGACATACAATGGATTTCGATGACGTGAAGATGTTGGCAAGGGTGTGTAATTGTCATCGAAGGCTTGTTAGAGAAGCCATCTAAATTTACAAATTTACATCTAATAAACATCCTGACAACATCAATCGCGAGGACGGCACTGACATTAGTAGGGTCTGGAAATCGATTCTAACGCGGTCAGGTCGAAAAGCACATGAGAGCTGTAGCTCCAGATGTGCGCAGTGAGGTGTAAATTTACGTATATAAGGGAGATTTCTTTGGTAGGTCTTCAGTATTCAGTTAGCTCTGAAGAAGCGAGCAACATGGTTCGCGAAACGTCAGCATTAACAAATCTTGAGACACGGCATAACCCGGAAGCAGCTTATTTTCTAAACATTAATATGTTGTAATAAGCAGTGTCATATGCCATGCTCACTGTTAGCGTCAATACGTACTTCTTCAAAAATATCTGCTAAATAAATGTCAAAGTTTACAAATATATATTTCTAATTTGTTTTGAACGTCCAATGAAAGGACGTTACTATACCGAGAAAGGCTCCTTTATAGCGAGGATGATCATTAAAAATCTAAAGGCGGCATTTTCGAAGGCGCTATTGAGAGTATAGAAAAAAATAACCTCGTTAAAGGGAGTGTGAAGAGTCGAGGGTGAATTTTTAAAATCGACACTTTCCTTGAGCTTTGACTGGGCTGAAGAAGCGAGCTTTCATTGTGGCGCTCGGCGGAAAACCTATCCCAGGATACAAAGTCCTGGATTATCGCAAAGGACTTCTAATCTTTGCTTAATTATCTATACCTCTTTTATGCGCAAAGCCAGAAGGTGATTTCTACCGTAATTATGTGTTTTTTGGGCCCGACTTTCCTTCGTCCTTTATTCGGGGTATAAGTCATTATTTCCATTGCCGCCTCATGTACGGTGGCGCCCTCTTCAACTTTTAATTAACGGAACAGAAAGGCGGGGTCTCAACGTCGTCCACTGATTATCATTTCCACAACCCTTGCCAACGTTAATTCATTTTTTTGAACCGTAGATCGGCGCTGTGGATTTTCATTAAATTCGCTGGTGCCATTTCCATTGTCGGCTGGCTTTTTTAATTGTTGGGCTTTACGCAGAAATATATTCCACAATGGGCAATTTAAATGAGTTATTAAAATATGTATTGTGTCCGGCTAAAATGAATTAGAGTACCCGCACTCGGCGAGACAAGAAAGGGATCGGAAGCAGACCGAAATACTGAGTTGTTATCTGGAGTGTCGGCATCGTTAGGAAATGTTGGAAATTATGTTATCCGTTGTTATCTACTTTTTAATTAACTTTAACATTTCAAGTTTGTTGTCGACTGTTTGAACACTGTTGTTTTGTTTATTATTCATATCACCTATAGGAGATAATTTATATGCTTTAACCTCTAATTTCAATCATTTTTTAAAAATAATAATTAAATATACTCCCACTGGTTTTATTTCTTATTATAAGTGAGATGTTTCTTTTACATTTTTTTATGTCGGATGGCTACTGGCTACAGTGGGCTCAGTAGATTTTGAGATATTCGAACATAAATTCATTAAAATGCTCCTCATAACGTATTGACAGGTCGATATTTGCGTGGTGACAGATATTGAATTTTCGGTCAAAAGAAAAGAGTGTGTTTATGGTTCTCTAAAATGTTCTAAAACAATTTTTCTACTTTGCATTCACAATGCACACATTGTAACACTGCTTTCGGTGTTACAATTAACACATTGTAATACCGAAAACATTTTTGTCTGATTGGTACACAGTGATATCAAATGCCATATGTCAAACGTACAATACATAACCCAACATAACCACACACTGCATCTTCTTAATCGCTTGCAATCACATAAACTGCGCAATATCAATATTCTATACATATTTAAACATGGGTGTAGCCTGCTATAGTATGGCCAACGGACTGGGGCTTTCTTAGTTTTGCTGTGTTCATCAAATTACGCCAGCATGACGTTTTCGGTGATGTTTTACGACTCTGGTAAGTGATCGTTATCATTCTTTTCAACTAAACATCAAATCCCCTTTTCAGATATAATTCAAGGACCACATTTACTTTAATAAGGTATTATGCGAAGATCAAACCTACATCGTAGATATGAACGATTTTAATTACTGCTGCGAGATTGTATATGCGCAATAAATGGTTTATCAGCATACACGTACGAAGCTGTAGTACATTTAAAGTGTAGAGGATTTCTTAGTTTATATAACGTATAAGTTTTCGGTAATATTTTGGACGTTTGGATGCTCGGTTCAATTTGTATTTGTTTTTGTCCGTCGCTTTCGACTTCGTCTTAGTTCTGGTTGTGTGCAACGTATTTGTATTACCTCCATCACATGTAATTTTACTAAGTATAATTTATTCTAATAAACTACTTTGCCGAAATTAGAATTGGGTTTCAATTATAAGTGCTTGTAAATATATAAGCCGCAACGGCTACGTAGCGGAATTAGGTAGACACCGATATTAAACGTTAAGCGTTATAACAATTCTTTAGTAAGTTCTTGTTCTTCGAAGTAACTAATCAGTCACCGCCAAACACTTCTATTCTGATTATTATACTTATGAAACCAGTATTTTAAAGTTGTATTTTTTTAGGTTAAGTTTCATGTATTTATCACAGTAAGGTTAAAAGTGTTGGTCCAAGCTCCATTATGATCATCGTTGCGACCTCGCTGAATATTTATTCAAACTTGTAGGCTAAAGTAGAGTAAAATTATTCAAAATTAGATTTTGTTATGATTTTATTTCATCGATCTCATCCTTAACGAAGTTGACAGTTACTACAGTGCTGCCACGCGGTACCCGCAAAATACCCTAGATTCTAATTTAGCGCGATATAGTAACCACAATTTCTAAACTTATATAAAATTAATGACGCAAAGTAGAAAAAATAGTATATTACACTCGTTTTATAAGACGTATTGGTGCACTCGTTTCATTTGGGCACTCCTCGCTACGCTCGTCGTGCCCAAAACAACTCGTGCGCCAATTTGACGTCTTATAAAACTTGTATAATAATATACTATTATATTAATGCAGAATGAATTAAAAATCTTCCTATCCCCATAGAAGGTATTTTTTTCAAAAATTATGGCGTGAAAAACATCCTTGATAATTAAATACAGTATCTCACAATCTGCGTCTCAGAATATAATATAGAAAGACTCTACTTGAAAGCTTCAAGAATACATCATGTCTAGCCACGACAGTTGTCTATAATTTATTATTATTTCTTATTATTTACTATTATTTATTAATGTTTTATTATTTATTATTAGTTCGGCATCCATCGTCTTGAAAATTGGTGTATGTTTAACTCTTTAACTATGTACAACTATGTACTGTACAACCCAATAATAATACATATACAGTACATGGGGGTTTATTTATAGTTTATTTCTTGTTTAAACCACGTTTTAAACTAAGATCTTGATAATCCGGTATCTTTGATCCAGCGTCACTGGATCCCCGAGCGCGCCGGATTATCGAGGTCTTACTGTATTTTCAGATTGTCTGAACTTTAACGTATTTGTTTATTAGAATCGGTTGAAATTTGACTGTGTTATCGAAGTTTAATCATCGTCTTGACATTCACACTAGGCAGAAGGAATATACCTACGGGCTGACCGTAATAAATCCATACTCTTGATTCATATTAATTATCATTCATCAGGAAATGGAAGCTATTGAAAAAAGTTTTCAAGGAAAAAACACCATCAGCATAATCGCAGTCTACTGGTGGTCACTTTAACGCGAAACAGATATGTATATTGTATAAACGACGGAGATCGAGTAAAAATTTTTAAGTTTTGTTGTATTTCTTGGTTTTTTTTGTATTTTTCATAAATCACAATAGTAACTCAGTATTGTTCCAATAAACGAATGAAAATTTTACTGTTGGTGGTTTTACTCTAATGTACTTAGTAACATATTGTGATAATCTGGCAGGTAACAACAAAAAGGATATAATTTTAGAATAACATTGTAAATATAAGTGCTAGTAAGGTCAAATTAATGTGTATATAGACTACGAATTTATTACAGTCGGCCTGTATATTCCTTCTCCGTAGTGTGATGTGTCTAGCCGGTCAATAAAATTTGATAATTCTGTTAAATTTTAACCGATTCTAATAAACAAACGCGTATTAGACACTAATGTAAATGGGCTTTCAATAAAAACATTGCAAAAAATATTACGGGTCAAACAGGTAATCAAATTGTTGCTAAAGTTGAAAAAATCTGAAAATAATTGGAAACTTCTGAACCTGAACGTCCACAACTTTTCGATTTCTTATTGGATCTGACCAAACAGTACAACTTTATAATGGTCTATGCTTCGTCTTTCATTTGCATTTTTTATTTGGGAAATCCAATAAAAATGGCGGAGTTATGAATTTTTATACACGTGCAAACTCAAAAACAAAATCGAGATTTTAGGGGTGTTTGGAAAATTTCAGATATGACATTATGTTCAGCACTATCAGCTCAACAACTTACGCTATGTCTCGTAAAAAGCATATTTCGTTTTTTTTTGTAACACATAGTTATCAATACCTAAGAAAAGATTTACCATTATTAAATGACAATATTTTGACCACCTGTGGTTTTATTGCAGCAGTTGGCGGCCCTTTAAAACATGAAAATTATGCAGTATAAGGTTTTTTGAACCAGTGGTTTTATTACAACCAGTGCTGGCGCCTATATTATATTTAAATTATGCAAAGCAGCAAGGTTTCCCAAATGTGGTTTTTAAAAACAGTTCTGCCGCCTAAATTATATCTAAATTGTTCGCAGTACATGTTTCGTCACCTGTGGTTTTATGACAACCACTTGCAGGGCCTAAATTGTATTGAAATTATTGGAACTACATGTTTTGCCACCTGTGGTTTTATGACAACCAGTTACAGCGCCTAAATTCTATTTAAATTATTCGAACTACATGTTTTAGCACTTATAGATTTATGACTATCAGTTTTGGCTATGTAGGGTCTAAACTGTATTGAAATTTTTCGAACTACACGTTTAGCCACCTATGGTTTTATGACGATCAATTCTGGCGCCTAACTTGTACTGAAATTATCATTATAATTTGTATTGAAACTACATGTTCTGCCACCTATGGTTTTATGATTATCGATTTGACACCTAAACTGTATTGTAATTGCGTACTAAATGCGAACTATATGTTTTGCCACCTGTGGCTTTATGACAACCAGTTGTGGCGCAGGTTCTCGACGTGTGGTCAAGCAGCCGAGGCGCCTAAATATTTTGAACAGCCTCTATATACAAAGATGAGATAAAAGTTATTTTGTGTACACGGAGATGTTGAATTGTAAACGTTACCGCAAAAATCACAAATCCAACATTAAATAAAAATTATATCTTTGTGTGCGTTGTGTTATCCGTAATCCTAAAATATCCTCATAATCCTTAAATTTTCTAAAATTAGATATTGGAGGAGAGTATAGGAGCTTTATTATTATTATTATTATTATTAATTCATTAACTTATTTTTATAACGTAAAAAAGAAGAGAAACATATTTTTAATAGTATTTGTATCTTATGGGCTTTGATCAAGTTTGCCGCGGAATCGATACAATTGTATCCTAAGTAATAAAAAATTTATCTTTAACTCAAAAAAAAATTCTTATCGTACCTACTTACTTATTTACTTACTAACGTAAATAGTCAATAAAACATGAGTTTAGTTTGGGCCTAGAAACTAAATGAAATTTTAAATTTTCTTTTGCCGTCTGTTTGGCGGATTTACCTAACAACATCTAGATTTATTCATCACCTGTAACTTTTTAAATAATAGTTCTAAAAAATCAAATTTGGTATAATTCAACGGCATATATTTAACTAAAGGAAATTACTAAACAATGTTACAACTCTTACTTACTTCTAAGTTACACTTAAAAATGTAAAATAATCACGCAAAACAAAATGGAAATGACTGTCATAGTATCGATGACAGTCGGGTTTTCTGTGTATTGGTGAGGTTTAATACAGTATATGCCCTCCACGAGCACGAATCACTTCCACACACCTGCGTGGCATGCTTCAAACTAGTCTGCGAAGAGATTCTTGGGGTATGCTCACAATTCCTCAATCAGGGCTTGTGTCAGTTCCTGTATGGTTAGTGGTGGCCAGGACAACGGTCATTCCATGACCTGAATGTCACGTTCTTGTAAAAAGGTTCTGGTGATGCCGGCGGTACGTGGCTTTGCATTGTCCTGCATTAGGATGAAATTTTGACCGACGCCATACGCTGCAGGCACCACATGGTCCTCCAAGATGTTTTCGATGTCATTCATGGCATTTAGTCTACCAGGAACCACAACAAGATCAGTTCTGTTAACTATACTGATTCCAGCCCAAATCATCACAGATCCACGTTCAAATCTATCCACTTTCTGTATAGTAGCGGCTACGTAGCTTTCACCAGGACGTCTATATACAGGTACTCGACCGTCGCAACGAGTTAATCGAAATCTGGACCCGTCTGTAAACAGTACAGACCACAGACGTCCAGTGAGAAACTTGCCCATTTCTGTGATCCAGAGCAAACCTCATTCGCGCTGCTTTGTGATGCTGCGTAAGGCGTGGTGTGCGGACAGGTCTTCTTGGTTTCAAATTCGCTTCTTTTAATCTGTTTCTAACAGCTTGATCAGAAATTTCTATTCCATGTGCTCGTCTTAGGCCGCTTATGAGGTCGCGTGCTGTGGCAGTACGCTGACGTAGAGAGGAAAGGCCAAGAAATCGGTCTTGATATTGAGTAGCTTTTCGATTTCGACCTTGTGCAGCACTTCTAACATATTGGCCAGTCTCCCGAAACCGATTCCACAAACTCTGAATAACAGAAGGGCAAACTCAAAGGTCCCAGCTAACATGTCGAATAGAGTGGCCATGCTGAATAAGGACGACAGCACGAGCAACTTGCACTTTCACTAAGAGCCTCATTTTACTTCTAATAACATTTCTAATCAACGAAAACTGAATTCATTTGTCATCTTTAGTAGGCTTTAGTACGTGAATTCAAAGCATACATGACATTTTTTCCATTTTGTTTTGCGTTATTAATTTACTGGTAATAAAGGCATTCATTTAGGTCCGTGGTGTGATATTGGTTGTGAAGAAATATGAAATAAAAGTTCGTTGTGGACTAGTTTCATTAGTTTAATCTTAGGCAATTAATTTCGGGTTTTGAAACCCATCATCAGGCCATGCTGAAAACGAACATGTTTAGAGGACATGGTGTTCTTAGCAGTGGCAGACACCATCTCCTCTATCCAACTGATATTAACGGTAATTATATTCCATAAGCAATGGCAATGGTAATTATATTGTCTCAATGCTCTTGCATCTTGTTTAAAAATGTCAACTGTCCTAGTGTTCATTGCGGTACGATGAATATTTTTCTTGTGTCTTAGGTGGGTTTCAAAACCCGAAATTAATTGCCTAAGATTAAACTAATGAAACTAGTCCACAACGAAGTTTTATTTCTTATTTCTTCACAACCAATATTATTAATTTACATGTGTAAGTGTAACTTAGTAACTTAGTTACTTAGTGTAAGTAACTAAGAGTTGTAACATAGTTTTTATAATTTTCTTTAGTTAAATATATGCCCTTAAAGCATACCAAATTTGATTTGCCTAGAACTAATATTATTTAAAGTTACAGGTTTCGAAAAAAGAGTTCCATTATTTTTTTGAGCAGTGTATGTCCTTTATTCCCGATATTGCCAGAGTCACAAACAAATTCTTAAAATAATATTGGACAACCGAAGGGACATTGTTCACTGTTACCACTAATTGCGTTCCTAGCGTCCTCCACACACAACCAGCACAATATCTCATCCGAAGTACAATATTGATCCTTGTTGATCCTTTACCAGTTACATACAACATTGTCACTTCCTTCCCGAGAGTCGTTCGATTCTCATTTTTCATTTCGCCATCGAGTATTTACCCGAGGAGGACGCGACCGAAATTACTCCTAACGTACGGCGAATTGGAAGGGCGGGAGCAACTGGAAGCGTCTCTCACCCCCTGGGGAACTCGTCCTGGCGGGACAGTGGATGGCTTGATTAATCTCCCATTCACAACAATTCTCGTTAACGTGCAGCAGAACAAACCCCGTCCGCACGAGCAACGTGTTGTGCTTAAATTCTATCTTCGAAGCCAAGCCCGGATCCGAAATTGAACTCGAGATGGCGACCGCCTACCGAGATGGTCGTCGCTCGAATTCGTTATCGTCAAATTTCAGCACCCGAGCGCACGGAACTGGTACGATTAAGAGAGAGCATTCTGCGAGATCTCTTCAACGTATAGGGCCGCATTGTCCTCGCGTTCTTTTATTTCTAGCGCTTTTCTCTGCTTTGCCGTAGTTAGCGAGTAGAGATTATCTGGAGATGCTAGAGCGTTGTGCAACAAGGCGAGTGGTCTGTTAGAAGACTCTTTTAAAATTTGTCAAAGAAGGCTTTTGAGTATTTTACGTATGTCGCGGTCCGTTCTGTCAAAGAATTATGTACTGACACATGGGAAGACATTTTAAAATTTGATCTTTTTAGCAACGTGTAGTTACATTAAACAAAAAGGATAACATAAAACATTCCCATGTATAATTCCAAATATCAGACATTTTTCATCGATAACAATGTGCAACAAGAAAAACCACCCTGAATGGTTCCCATGGGAAATTCAACTTTTATTAAAACTTCTTGAAGTTGGCATGTTTTTAGGCAAACTATTTTTAATTTTTGCAATGTGTACGTCATTAAAATGCATTAATGTATGAATTACACCAGTGTAGAAGGAAAGTAGACGGACTCGTCTGTGTAGTATGTTTTTAGTTTAAAAATCTCTCTCAAATGGCTAGCATCTTCGACATGCATGGTTTATTTGTGACTAGTGATTTATTTGTTCTGTTTACGTTTGAAAGGCGAGTATTTGTGACACAAAATGGTTTCCATTATAAACAATTTGTGTTACGTTTGTGGCCATTTCCCACCACAACAGACAAAGCATAGATGTTTCTGTAAAGAATTTAAGCTTGCATACTAACATTAAGTTATTAGTATTACCAACGTGACTTGTGCACCAAATGGTTTGCAAGAAGTGTTATATAGTGATGTCTAGAAGTGGATGTAGAAAAGAATTTAAACTATTATTACGTTTGTAATTTTATCTGCGACTCACATATAATAAGTTCATTGCATACATATCTATGATCATCATGCGACACGCCAATGATTATAATAATAATGACCTCATTATTTGAGCGAACTGTCATCATTATACAACGCTAGTGTCAAAGTCTGTCAAAATCTACGTGCATGACAGCTCGCCTCGCCATCATTGACAAATACAATTTAAAATATTTGATATAAAATAGAATTTATGAGTCGTAAATAAAACGTCGTAATCGACTCGCACACAACGGATATAAATCGCGAGCATGAAGTTTATACGCTCCCATGTTTGAGCGTATAAACTTCATGCTCGCGATTTATATCCTTAGTTATGTGCTCGTTAAATAATATACTATTATTATGTTAATTATGTTTTAAACTTTTATTATTATTATTACTCTTGTACCTATTATGTATATTATTTAATTTGTATAAGCCTGTACCAAGTGAATCAAATGCGTCAATTTTGTTCATCCAAAGTAGCTAGACATCGATCGCTGCAAAGTTAATACTTCCCCAGCTTGAAAATCTGAATTCGTACATGTTCATAGTTTGCACGAACTATGGTCTTTTGCCTCAACACGCTACGTTTTATCTGTGCAAATATGGAAAACTATCGCCCAATAATATTACCCAAAACGTCACATGGGTCCGGTAATATTACCTGGTAATTTAACATCACTAGACCCACCAATAAAAATTCTTAATATCAGAGTAATAAACATAGAAATGCTATAATAGTATATTATTATACAAGTTTTATAAGACGTCAAATTGGCGCACGAGTTGTTTTGGGCACGACGAGCGTAGCGAGGAGTGCCCAAATGAAACGAGTGCACCAATACGTCTTATAAAACGAGTGTAATATACTATTTTTTCTACTTTGCGACATTAATTTTATATAAGTTTAGAAATTGTGGTTACTATATCGCGCTAAATTAGAATCTAGGGTATTTTGCGGGTACTGCGTGGCAGCAGCCAGCAGTTGGCAGCACTGTAGTAACTGTCAACTTCGTTAAGGATGAGATCGATGAAATAAAATCATAACAAAATCTAATTGTGAATAATTTTACTCTACTTTAGCCTACAAGTTTGAATAAATATTCAGCGAGGTCGCAACGATGATCATAATGGAGCTTGGGCCAACACTTAACCTTACTGTGATAAATACATGAAACTTAACCTAAAAAAATACAACTTTAAAATACTGGTTTCATAAGTATAATAATCAGAATAGAAGTGTTTGGCGATGACTGATTAGTTACTTCGAAGAACAAGAACTTCCTAAAGAATTGTTATAACCGCTTAACGTTTAATACCGGTGTCTACCTAATTCCGCTACGTAGCCGTTGCGGCTTATATATTTACAAGCACTTATAATTGAAACCCAATTCTAATTTCGGCAAAGTAGTTTATTAGAATAAATTATACTTAGTAAAATTACATGTGATGGAGGTATTACAAATACGTTGCACACAACCAGAACTAAGACGAAGTCGAAAGCGACGGACAAAAACAAATACAAATTGAACCGAGCATCCAAACGTCCAAAATATTACCGAAAACTTATACGTTATATAAACTAAGAAATCGTCTACACTTTAAATGTACTACAGCTTCGTACGTGTATGCTGATAAACCATTTATTGCGCATATACAATCTCGCAGCAGTAATTGAAATCGTTCATATCTACGATGTAGGTTTGATCTTCGCATAATACCTTATTAAAGTAAATGTGGTCCTTGAATTATATCTGAAAAGGGGATTTGATGTTTAGTTGAAAAGAATGATAACGATCACTTACCAGAGTCGTAAAACATCACCGAAAACGTCATGCTGGCGTAATTTGATGAACACAGCAAAACTAAGAAAGCCCCAGTCCTTTGGCCATACTATAGCAGGCTACACCCATGTTTAAATATGTATACAATATTGATATTGCGCAGTTTATGTGATTGCAAGCGATTAAGAAGATGCAGTGTGTGGTTATGTTGGGTTATGTATTGTACGTTTGACATATGGCATTTGATATCACTGTGTACCAATCAGACAAAAATGTTACTGTTTTCGGTATTACAATGTGTTAATTGTAACACCGAAAACAGTGTTACAATGTGTGCATTGTGAATGCAAAGTAGAAAAAATTATATACTAAATAACATTTAATATCTAAAATACAGACACCCGATAAAAATGCTTAATAACCACTTGATAAAGAATATAAAGGCAACAATATTATTTTAAAATTTACTGAATTAATGAGAAACAATGATTAAAAACATAGAGCGAGAAATGAACAAATTTGAAAGTTCCATGATCACCGAGGACGAAAAAAAAGTTATTATTACCGTTATACCGGGTCATTATAAAAGATTGTAGTCAACGTTGGCCATGTACATGTTATAATATTTTTGCCGCTCTATCCAAACAGTGGCGAACTAACTGCAAATGGCGGACTCCTGTTTACCGAGTTTGCTTAGAATATTTGTATTTTGTGGCTGTTGTTGTTTTCGTCGTTATCTGAAAGTTAATTACGTAATCTACGTAAATTAAAAATAATCAAAAATTAATTGTATTTAATCGCGGAAAGTTTTGGTGACATTATTTTGCACAAAAATATTTTTTTAGGTTAAGTATGGTGTATTCTGTTGAGCAAAACACTTTTATTGTTAAGAGTTACTACAGAAACGGGATATTCAATGAAGATGGCCAGTGGATTTATTCTTTGCAAGCATGCAAAAATGATTATCTGGCTATGTATCCTGGTATAGATATCGAGGAAGAATCATTACTGACTCATATCCGAAGGATTGTAAAAAGGTTTGATGAAACTGGAAGCGTTGCCAAGGGAAAATCATCAGGAAGACCTGAAGTGACTGGTGAAGTAGTGGATGACCTGCGAGCACGAATGGCACAGAGTCCCAAAAAATCTGTATCAAGATTGTCTGCACAATCTGGCGTACCATACAGCACTTGCCAGAAAGTATTGAAAAGAAAGCTGGATATGATACCCTATTAGTGCAAGAACTGTTACAGAACATATTTGACAACAAAAAAAGAAGAGTTAGAAAGAAGGTTATGTTTGCAACAAAATGGAGAACAGTTCCAACATCTTGTATGAACAAAATAACGATTATTATTTAAAACTCTGTGTAATAGTGTCTTTGTTTTATTTTTGTGTTTTAGTTATTTAATTCTTTAATTTTAGTTTTTTATACTTTAATTTCCGTCGTTTATTCTTTAATTAAAGTTTTATTTTTTATTTAGTTGTTTTATTTATTTTAAAAAACAATAAATATTGGGGTGTTAGGAAAACAGTTTGACTATTGTGTTTTGAATGTGTGCTCAGTAAAATAACTCCAACTTATGCACCCAATTTAACTCTTGCATATGGAACACTATTTCAGTATAGCGGCAACCTACAATTTTAACATTAGATCCCCGGCCTACTTTGACTACAGTCATTTATAGTGACCCTGTATTATAAAGATTATAAATTAATAATAATTATAAAGAAAAGTGACAATATTAGGTTAAATAGATTGAATTACTAATTGTTGCTAATGCATAGAGATACGTAATTAATTTGTTGGAATCACCAACGAAATCACACACGATTTACAAAAGACAAAAAAATGACAAACATAGCAGAACATCAGCCCATAAAGGTAAAAAATATGGAGATGAAGGTTGTGTCCTACAAAGTACCTATATCTGGGGAAACTGGTGGCAAGGGAAAGAAATCGAGAGAAGAATAACAAACGCTTGGAAATTATTTTGGCCATTAAAACATCTCTTTAAAGGGGACATTCCTATGTCACTAACACAAAATTTTTCTTATTCCCGTACTAACACCGCGGAATGGTGGTTTCAAACCAAAAAACAACTACAAGCAACACCTTGAAGTGACCCGGAGAAAAATGGAAAGATCTATAGTAAACATAAACCTAAACGAAGAAGTTAAAGAGAATATAATACGGTAAAAAACAAAAGTGATAAGTGTAGCTAAAAAGTGCAAAGCAAAAAAGTGGAAAGGTGGGCGGGTCACGTGACACGCAAGAAGTGTGACAGCTTAGCATAGGTAATAACGGAGTGGTTGCCAATCGAAGAAAGAAGGAGTATAGGAAGGCAGAGAAGGCGATGCAGAAACGAATTGGAGTCATTTGCCGGGAAAACCTGGTATAGGAGGCCTTTGCCCAGCAGTGGGATTCAAATGCTTAAAGTAAAGTAAAGTAGTCCCTTTACCACTCACAGTAAATCAACTTTTGATTTAGCTAACATTAAGTTATCTGTAATTATCTCTGATACTTCTATGATACTGCACTTTCATAGTGCAGTTTCTAAAGTTGGTGCCATATTCCGCCTCTTTTAAGTCTCTGCAGCTTTAAACGTGAGTTTCAAGTCGCGAGTTCATTATCAAAAGTTAGTCAACAATGACCGTAAACCGTAACAATAACTGTCTACCTTCTCAATATTTAACAATTACTTTTTAACACCCTGCTTTTTTATATAAATAGGTCGACAGTGCCAAAACGTAGTAATGGAACCTTTTAAGTAAGATTAAATAAAACCTCATTCATACATGGTTCTTTTGGATTACAAAGCAAAGATTAGGTATTGTAACATTGGCACTATTTATCTTGTGACTCTTTCATATTTTACGAGATAACAAAAGAAGAAACAGACAATTTAATAAAATGATTTTGGTGATAACAGTTAATAGTAATCGGAATAGTCATCATTTATTTACTATAGTAATTCTTTTGCCAGTGCAAGATTTTAAAAATTCAAGGCCAATATGTAACGGCGCTCATGGATTCTGCACACCCGTCAACATACGGAATTATAGGAAGTAAAGGCCTAGTATTATTAATGCCCCAATAGCCTGGATTTGAGCTCACCAATTAAGGAGGTAGTTTGCAGAAATTCGTAGGTCGAGCGGAACGATCGGCCGGGACCAGTTGGCCGTAGTAATTTGGAAGGTTTGTCGCAGCAGACGTGATCGGCAATTGTTCTCTCGCACCCATTAATCATTCGTGGCCCTTTAATTGCCGTAAGGGGGTAATTAAAAACCGACCAACCGTGATCGATACATTACAGCCTGCTTCGATATAGGGAAAAGTTAAAATTATTGGGTTCACATTCTCTAGTTGGATGCATACTGATCAGCTATTCTTCTATATGATGATACCAAACACAATGAAGTTGGCATAAAAAAAAAAAAAAACAGAAAGCAGAACAGAGTGACCAACGCCATATGTACGACTGTCTATATTTTTTACCACAATGTGATGGACGATGGAATTGAAAAATGTCTTTACGGTCGATGGAATGGCTCACATAGATTCGATCGGCTCACCGAACAAGACATTACCATAATTCTGAAGCCTGCAGTAAACCACGTTGTTTGGGGCTACACATTATGATGTTGGACAATAGCGGTTTCCTCCCGGCATAAAGGCATTAAGACTGATACGATCACTACCGCCCTCACAGTTTATTATTATGTCCACCATTTTCTATTACAATTTCCAATACGCAGCATAAGAAAAAGATACTATACTGCTTTATTTATCATTGCTTACTTCAATATTAAATTTTGTATTGAAAGTCACAAATATCGTTTAGTGATCTTGTTTATTCATAAAACTAGTACAGTCACAAAAATCCAGGATAGGTTAATTTTATTTCGACAGAATTATCATTTTATCTCCATATTACACAAAACTAAACTTTATTGTTTCTTATTAATATAAATTTGAACATATGAGGCCATCGACGCTTCCTTAAATAGCAACACTCTATTTTATTTTATTTTTTAGATCTTTATTTTTTATCGCTAAAAGAAAATTCAAATAACTAAGTGTTATTGGTAGATTTCTCTGGCGCTGTATACGAATCCGGGCTCAAAATTCTCCGTCGCGATTTTGCGATTGTGACACTAGTTTTAAAATCGCTGACAGTGCTTCAAGCACACGTGAACCAACTTTTAAAAAGAATAGCGAAAACTAGTAAGTTTTAGGAAATACTAAAAAATTTAAATACTCGTTTAAAAATTATAGGAGCACTATAAATTCGCTAAATTCCGAACAAGGCCGGAAGCTGGTACAAACAAGAAATAGCATGGCAAAATGGCCATGTGAGTTAACACAGAATAATTTTTTTTGTTAAACCACCGCAGCGCTAATTAGAACCGTTTTGTAAATTTTGCAAAACTGCAACTGCAACTGCAAATCAGAACTTATCCAACGGGTCATTTTTGAGAAATTCCAGAAAATCAAAAACTGGCTATTTTATTGCCACTGGAGCCTAGTGAATATGATCTATACTTAATTTTATGATGTTTTCATCAGTTATGATACTGTGAAATTTTTTATGTAGGTTTGAGCCTACCGGGATGTATTTTGAACAGTTCTTTTGAACATTTCATTTAAATGGCCAATCTAAGTACAAACATAAATTGAAATCAGTGTGAATTTTTACCAAACATCATTTATGTGGAATTTGAAAAAAAAAATGGAGAAAATCGATTTTGCCCATTCACGAACTTGTGCTTTCTTTTTAAGAGATAAGCTTCCATATCAAATTTCAGACCAATTTCTCTAAAATTACGGAAGTTATCGTGAGAATTTGAAAAAATATTGAGTTTACCGATTTTGCCTATTCAAGAACTTGTCCGTACTTTTCAAGAGATAAGCTTTTACACCAAATTTCAGATTAATTACTTTAAAATTGCGGCAGTTATCGTGTACACAGACAGACAGACGGACAGACGGACAAAGCTAAATATATTCAGTTTTAAATGCTGATCAAAAATATATATACAAGTCTATACCTGTCACGCTTCCTTAAGGGTGTTACAAATGTTGTGACAAACTCAATATACCCCAATATACTCTACCACAGTAAATGTGAGGGGTATAAAAACAGTTGTTCATATTAACGAACAAACAGCATTATTGAACACCTGATGACTCGCAAAAAACTGAATAGATATTATCTGCTGAACTTTATTTTCTTTTGTTCTTTCTTAGCGAACTGCGGGTGTCTCTTGCGCTTTTTGTTGTGCGTCAATTCTTATTGACTGATGCTGTCATTGACACTTTTTCTTTAATGGCTACGTCTTGTTTTTTACTGATTTCGTGAAAAAAAAATTGAAAATTGTAATATTATTTATTGACACGGATTTTGTGAATGGAATATAAAATTGTGTTTTGGGTGGAATTGACCCTGAAATTTGTCTATCGTGTAAGATTTTCGAAGAAAAGATGAAATGTAAAAAGGCTGAATTGGGTAATTTGCAAATTTATGACAGATAAACCCATTGTTCTAGAAACCTCAAAATGAACTAAACTACAAACTGAAGTTTATCACAGGTTTATTTATACTTTTATCTGAAGTTTGTTTAGCTTGATTTTCACCGATTCTTTAAGTGGTGTCCTCACACCATCATAAAAGAAACAACAGAACGCAATAACCTAATGAGCAACTTTCAGGCTCGTATTTAGCAAAAGGAAATCATGCGCATATTCGCTTTCCATAAACAAACAATATTTTGTTAGGTAAGTACGTAGGCTTTCACGGCCAGAATAATTTTGAAAATAATTGAATACTGAGTATTCAATTAGCTTTGAAGAAGCGAGCAACATTGTTCGCGAAACTTCAGCATTTACAAATCTTGACACACGGTATAACCCGGAAGCAGTTTATTTTCTAAATAGGTATTGAACAACTTTACCGATTTTAATATTTTATTTTTACAAAAATTTAGTTATTGAGATGAATAAAAAAAGAAAGTGGTGAGAATAGATGAATGGTTGTTATGTCTTAAACACAACAAAACACCATTTTGGTTCTCCCAGTGTAATACCTGATCTTTATTTTTTTTTCACATCATAATATTAAAATATTAATTACCGAGAGGTGTCCGGAATTTTTTATTCATGAGTAGGTATACTGTATACTTATTAAAAATTTTTATATAAACCGGAGTTAAACATTTATTTGTTTCTGCTTTTTGTTAGATAAATAAATATTAATTATAAACAAATTGTATCTTTTAAGTTGTTTGATTTATTTTTTAACAAATTAAAATTTGTCAGCCAGTGTACTAGAACATAACCTGAGAATAACACGTATCTATAGACTGATAAGTATTGAGGGCAATCATACTGTCTAAAGATTATCTAGTCATTAATCCAACATCTCAAATACAATACATATTCTCAAGTAGGCATTCAACAATACCAGCAAAATCAATTTCCAACGATTTTATATTCATAGCAAGCGGCCAATCATTTTAATCTTCCGTCTCTTTCATAAATTGGTCTCGCCGGTATTTATTCGACGGTCCATACGCGCTAGAAACGAAACAACCGAAGCTACAAATAAAAGCGAGATGAAAAATCCCCGGATCTAAATCGCGTACAAAAGTCACAAGAGCAAAATGTTGTTCGAGTCATAGGAAAGCGCCGTGAAAAAGGAACGGCCGAAAAGCGCGACCTCTCCGCCATTGTTTGGAATACTATGCGATTGTAGGGGTAAAAGGGAGGGGGTTAAAAAATTGCCAACGGTCAGCGCGATAGCCGGTGATGGAGAGCACTCCTCTCCTGAAATTATTTGCAACGGTTGAAAATAAAACTCGAAGCGCACCTCACTCCCCGTGTCCGCGTTATCGTTATTATTGAATATCCCTTTTTAGAGAGGTTTTCAATAATTCGTCGAGCAGTCGGGATGGTGTAATTTCCTGTTTTGCGAGGGATTTTATCGGCTAAATTAATAAAAGCGCAGCGCTAGCCGACAATGCGATTATCGAACGGCGGCGGAAATTTGTTGTTGATGCAAAGAAAACGCGAGAACCGGAGCCGTCGACGGGAAAGAAGTGTGCGGATTATTAAGTGAATATAAAGTGTCGGCCCGGTAACTTTGCGCCTGTCGGCGCTCCTCTCGAGCTTATCCCTAAACCCCGGTTACGCCGGAAATTAGCTGAAGTTACACGAGTTCTTGAGTCAGCGTTTTAGTGCAAAATTGTGCTGTCTGGAATAAATAATTGGGTACAAAAGGATGAACGTCCAAAAATGGAAAATTTTAAAAATTAAGATGCGAATTTATAGCAGTAATTTGTTAGTACCTAATAGAGACAAACGAGACTAAAACAATAAAGGCCGCCAGATAAGCGATTTAAAATTATGCTGTATACTGGGAAATATTGTCCATACCTAGACATGTATGCTAAATTACTGAAATCCACACGTAAAAAACTATTTCCGTTGAATAATAAACTCAATTTGCAAATTTTGACTGCAACGTAGTATGTAAATTTCTTTTAGTAAATAACTTAACTAAATTACTTAACGTAATTTTAGTATTAACCGAGTTGTACCCGATTTTACACAAAGGCGCCTTTTCATACTTAGTCCTATATTTTGCTGATATAACCGTGGGGGTTTGCGAGATACCGTCAGGAGTTACTACCGCGGAAAGTAAGGTAGACGTCCCAAATTCAGACACTGTCCTAAATTCCGACATATTTCTGTTTAGTAGTCATGTAAATATAGCGTGCGTAAATCAGACATGTGTGTCGGAATTGTGTACATGTTTATAAGTAATACGTATAGCTATATTGCTGTCTTTACACGGGAAAATAACATATTTTACATCGTTTGCGATATTACATTAATTGAATGCATTTTTTTCCAAATTCCGACAAGAGTGTAGGAATTACGGACATAAAAAATCCCTAACTATTACAGGATGTCGGAATTACAATCATCAATAGTCCCTAATTCCGTCATAAATATTGACAGGCATCATAGGAGATAATGAAATAAGACCGAATGATGCAACACTAGCAGCAGAGAGTAGCGATTTTGGCATTACACCACCTTTGGAGATAACAGTTGAACTTATGCCATCTCCATTAAAAAAAATCATTTTTCTGACCTGAAACACCCAAATAAAGTAAAAAGAAACTTTTCTTCTGTAACAGTATCTCTGATGCTTGGAGAGAATATTTGTTAATAAAGAAGAAGGATGCACAAAAGAAAATCATTCTAGAGGAATAAGAAAGGAAGCAAAAACGGAACAGAATAAAAAGTAGCGCCAAGAAAAAGAGAACACTGAAAATTCCAGATGCAACAAACATTAAAATACAGATGAGGTAGAGAGGGCACACTGAAGAAGACTAAGGATTTATTTTATACTGTGTTTAATTAAAAAAGGTAAAACATGAATGTTTAATATTTCTTAATAATAAATCGTATTTAACAATATTTAAAACACTTAATATTTACCTGAATGTTTACATGTGTCGGAATAATGTACCACAAGTGTCTGATTTAGGATCACTGTCTGAATTAGGTTCATTGAGGTGTCTGATTTCGGATCAAAATATACGCTTACTGTCGGAATTAGGGGCAATTGTTAAACTTATAAAATATAATATATATTACATAACTATTATCAATTTTATTTAAAAATGAATAGCAAGATATCTTTACACCGAAATATTTGTTTAAAAATGTTGACATGGTCATTAGCACAACATAAATATAAATTCTACAGTTACAAATGTAACAAAAATTCCTGTTGTTTCATAGGGACATTTATTTTTTTTTATATATGGATTTTGAAATATTAACAAAACCGTATTTTAAATAGAGCCGTTTAACTTCTTAGAAAATTGAATGGCCAAAGAGCCCATATGAAACTTTTTACTTGTTACTTAATGTTTCTTAATTTTCATTTTTATATTAGGTACTGTTAATTTTTTAACTTATTAATTAATTTAATAACAACTTGCTTAATAACAACAATTTAACAACTTGCCGAAAATCAGGGAACAACTGAAAACAAAAAACAGCAACCCGCGGAAAACACCAGAATGTACCCGAATGCAGAACTACCTATGACCAACGAAACAGAAATAAGTGAAGTAATCAACGAACTCAAAGACAATAAGGCACCTGGATTTGACGGAATAACGACCAACATCATAAAAGAAAATAAAAACAAATTAATTCCTGTACTAACTGAACTGATCAACATGACTATATGTACGGGAATATTCCCAACATACCTAAAAAAAACAATAGTAACATCTATATACAAGGGAGGAGATAACAGTAGAGAAGAAAATTACCGACCAATAGCACTTACACCTAGCTTTGGAAAGATCTTAGAAAAAGTGATACACAAAAGACTATATCAACATATACACCAAAACCAGATAATTAGCCCACAACAATACGCCTTCCAGAAGGGCTCTGGTACTGCGTCTGCAGCCTTGGACTTGATCGAAGACATAAAGAAAAAAGTAGCGTGCATTTTCATCGACCTCAAAAAAGCCTTTGACACAGTATCAAAGAAAAAACTGTTGTTAAAACTCGAATCCATGGGCGTCAGAGGGAAATTCCAAGACCTCATCCGTACCTACATAACCGATCGACCACAAATAACCAGAGTGCAGGAAAAATACAGCAGAGCGACCTTTGCTGAGTACGGAATCCCACAGAGAGGAATATTACCACCCACGCTATTTATCATGTACACCAATGATCTCCTAAACCTCCAACTTAATGGAACACCGTACATGTATGCTGACGATACTTGTATCTTATACTCGGCAATGACCAGCGCACAACTGCAACAAAAAATCAACAAAGACATGAAAACAATAGAAAACTGGTTCAACACCAACATTCCGACAGTAAACGAACAAAAGACAGAATACATGATATTCACTAACAAAAAACAACCAGTTCAGCTAACGATAAAGATAAATCAGCAAACAATAAACCAGGCGAAGGAGATAAAGTACTTAGGATTGACAATACACGAAAGTTTGAAATGGAATGCGCATATCAACAAATTGGCAAAAGCCAACAACAGAGTCATAGCAGCAATACGAAAAATAAAGAGTATCATACCAGAGTATTTAAAACCACATATATATAACAGCCTATATGCATCGACTACTAACTACATGATACATCTATGGAGCGACACAACACACACAAATATAAATAGATTACAACGTCAACAGAATAACATACTAAAAACTCTTTATCGACTGAATAGAAGGACACCAACAGACGAAGTACATCGACGGACAAACGAAATGACACTGAGGCAAAGGATATCTCTAAACAAAATTTTATTGATACACAAACTACGAAACAAAAATATAAAAACGAGATTAAAACTAACAAAAGTAGAAGATATACACTCCCATAACACCAGAAGAACATCACACATCACACACATAAGAGCACAGCCATTCAAAACCAACAAATATGCCCCACTGTTAAAATCATCTGACGTGGAATTATACAACTCACTACCAACTACCACGAAAGAATTGAATTACCACACTTTCAAACTGAAAATGAAAGTGATTTTGACGCACTAAACATGAAGATACTCCACTGACCATACAAGAAGCAACCCATCTACACCCTCACCACCGTTAGCCCGAGACAAGACGCAAGTCCCACTCCCGAGGCGAGGCCAGAGGGACGAACCTGTCCACAGGATACAGTTACAAATGTGATATGAATTTTTTATATTTGTAATATTCATACGTTGTAATGCACCTGTGTGATTTATTCAATAAATATTATTATTATTAAAAAAAAATTGCATTTGATTATCGTAAAGGGTATTATATATGTTTTTCGTTTTGGCGTTGTATGATAACGATTGTCCTTTTCTTTCCTTTAGTTAATATTTTAAATTGGTGTAACGGTCGAAGGAATTGAAGAATCAAATAAGTTGATACACAGAGAAAAATGTATGTAAAATTACAGATAATTAATGAAATAAGATACAGCAAAAATGCTGTAAGTAAATTTTATTTGTAATAAAATCCAGCTAAAGTATATATAAATGAATAATTTGCAGTATGCATTTTGCTTTTACTGTGATATTGCTGGTTATTTGAATCCAGCTAAATTGCTGTATTTTTCTACAATACGTCACTGTGATATTCCTGTAAAATTACAGCATTATCACAGTAATTTAGCAGGATATTATTGCATTTTCACAGGAAAAGTATGGTAATTTCACAGTAGAAGTGATAGATATTTTACAAATAAACTGCGTGTCTTTACGGACCATATTGAAGGTTTCCTAACACAGCGAAATTGCTTTAGACATGTTCTCTATGTATAAAACTTGTTACTGAGAATGACATTTACTTTCTAAAAATGTGGAATAAGAGTATACCGTGTATAACTACCTATTATATCTTTTTAGTTGGTGCCTTTCCCGGGTTCCCACCAAATTTCAGAGATTCTGCAAGTCTCGGAAGGTTGAGAAATGCTGATATATAATACAGATAAAGAATTTAAACTATACATGTTAGGGTTGCTCTTATTTTACAATTATTTTATTTATTTATTTTACTTACATGAACTTTAATTTACACAATAATTATAAATTTAATATTTATTAACAATATGACAATATTTCGCTAGCATTGTGCTAGTAACACAAAGGTCCCTGGTTCAAATCCACGTTGTGGCTGTAACTTTTATTTTATATTAAATTTACATCCCGCCTGTATATCACAATTTTCTATACATTTGATTAATTTTGTTTAAGGCTTAAAAAATCCCAAAAAGAATTATTATTTCGGGCAGTTACATAAGATTCAACCGTTAATTTAAGCTCTTTAAGAAGCCTGACATAAGAGAGAATATATTTTTGTCCACAACAAGAAATGTGTTCTATTTCATTTCAATAGTCAATACTGCCCTAATTTTGAGTTTGGTCGTCGTTCGAACATTTTTAAATAAGGTGTTTTTGTCGGTTAGGTGGGTGTTCTTCATTTTCCATAGATGTCATGAACGCCGCTTGTTTATGTATGTTTTATCAATAAATATAAAAACTTACCTTTTAACACTTCAGAAGATTATCATCTGAAAAAAGAATAATATAAACATCATAAGTCTTAACAAAAAAGTGGAATAAAATATTTGTTTATTATACAGGTGTTTCTCGAATGCTATTGCAGGCACCATTTATTCACTGTAGCAGCAATGAACTGCTGAATTGCACTGCTACAGCGAATAAATGGTGCCTGCAATCGCAATCGAGGAACACCTGAAATTTTTCAAAGGGTCCGGCAGGATTTTGGAAGTCGTGCTGAAATGTGCATTCACATGGAAGGGCAACATTTTGAGCAGTATTTCCAAAACTATTTTATTTATATTTATGTGTAAGTTTTCTTTTGTTTCTGTTAAATAAACAACGCCGACTTTGTAATCAGTTATATTTTTAAGAGATAGTGCAGGCAAATTAACTGATTATAAGCCAAAACCGGTATTAATTGTAGACAGGAGTTTAGACAGGGTCAAAATCAGACCTTTTTAAAAAAGAAATTCTGTGGTGAAAAATCATCGTACAGAGTTCTTCTTGGACTTATTTTTGTTGTTTTTACATGTACTTATTGACACAATAATAAAAATAATAGTCCCTATTTAACAACATGCTCAAAAATTGAAAGAACTCAAAAACGACTTTTGCAATAGTGAAATTTTCAGTAATTGTTCATTATTTGTTTAAATTTTTAAGAAAATTGCAATACTGGTTACGACATTCAATTGTACGGAAAAAAATACAAAGCAAACTGTCTCTCATTTCTACACTAATGCTATAACCATTAAATTAGAATAATAAATCTTCAGACAAGTAAGCAAAATAGTCAGTTTTGGTCTTAGCATCAATAAGTATCCAATACAAAAGTTGTAGGTCAAGAAAAAATATACAACTTTTGTAGAGGTTACTATATAACATAACCTCAAAACTTCCGAGAAAAATTCGAAACATTCATTTTTTTAGAATTTATAATTTTAATTTAGTTTTGACGAAACTTCTGAAAGTAAATTATTTATGTCTTAAAAAATCACAAACTGTTTATGAAAAATCTACTAAAGTAGATTTAGTACTAAAGTAGACTACTGTATTGATGTGACAACATCAATACAGTAGAAACAGTACTCTAATAATTGATAATAATAAATTACAAAAGTTAATATTGTAACACGCCCCTAATACCAGTGCGCTCCGCAATAGCGCTTTCGAGGTCGCCACCATGGCGCCATGACCAGCGAGGGCGTAGGAGCCCCCTTCCACTACGTGTCGACACACGACCTGGACCGAGCAGCTTAAAGGACGGTACGCAACCCTGGCAAATGAGTTCGCTCACCGGTCTGGAGGAAACTATTAACTTGGCGCACCTCGTAGAGCCTTGGTGACAACGTGGAATCCAGACGGTGAGACAGGCATCGCCAGTATACGACACGTTGCACCTACCGCGACTTGCATTTTCGAATATCTCTTTACGAACAATCTTATTTTTTATTTGATTTTTATAGATTGGCATAGTTATTTAACTGTGCTAATCTTTGCCTTATTCGCAATTTTTCTCGGAATTTTTGAGGTTATGTTATATAGTAACCTCTACAAAATTTGTAGATGTTTTCTTGACCTACAACTTTTGTATTGGATACTTTTTGATTCAAACACAAAAACTGTTATTTTGCTTACTTATCTGAAGATTTCTTGTCCTAATTTAATGGTTATAGCATTAGTGTAGAAATGAGAGCCAGTTTCTTTTGTATTTTTTTCCGTACAATTTAATGTCGTAATCAGTATTGCAATTTTCTTAAAAATTTAAGCAAATAATGAACAATTACTGTAAAATTCAGTGTTGCAAAAGTCGTTTTTGAGTTTTTTCAATTTTTGACCATGTTGTTAAATAGGAACTATTGTTTTTATTATTCTATCAATAAGTACATGTAAAAACAACAACAATGAGTCCCAGAAGAACTCTGTACGATGATTTTTCACCACAGAATTTTTTTTTTAAAAAAGTCTGATTTTGACGGAAAAAACTAAATATCTCAAAAACTTCTTGTTTTTTGTGTAATAAAAAAATGTATGCTTATTTAAGGTATAAAAAAGCACGCTTTCACAAAATTTGATTAAAATTGAATTATTGTTGCGACAACTAAAAATTAAAAACACATAATTCGTTTTGGCATTGGCATTCGCATTTTTCTCGGAAATTTAGAGGTCATACTAAAAAGTGACCCATATGAATGTTGTAGATTATTTTATGACCTACAACTTAGTGTAGGACGTTTTTGGATAAAACATCACGTTTCGCCGGAAAGCGCAATAATATACTTTGCACCCGCTTTCAATCCCCTGAAATAAACATTATACCACCCGACAACCTGCATTTATTTTTTCTACGTTCACTATGAGCCCCTTTACCATTTCCAATGATAAAACTCCTGTCTACAATTAATACCCACTCTCAACTTAATTTGCCTGCACTAAGAATATAAACCAGAAAAATAAAAAAGCTAACTTTTTAATGAAGCGTCGAAAGCCAAAAGTGCATATACACTTTTTGATGGCAGTGACGACCTATATCAGCTCCCAAATTTTCGGAACACCTTTACCGGATAGCCTGTATATGCACATATAATAATAGGTAGTAATAATAGGTCATATTAGTGTTTTAGTGGAATATAAAAAATGTAGTACAAAAATAGTTTAACCAAATCGCGTACCGTCAAAAATAAAAATTTTAGAAACCATCCTATTTCTGTTGCGCAATATTTCACGTTGATTTGCTTTTTTTATCTTATATTTATTCGTAAAATCCGGCGTAATGCCAGAGACAAATATGGCTAATAAAGATATGCGCGCTGGTTGCGAGATGGGATGGAGGAGGGGTAGGAGGAGGGGTAGACGGAAGAATATAAAGTTCAAGAGGAACGTGGGTTGGGATTTAAACATCTGGAAATAAAGGATATAGAAGACAGGAGCAATAATAGGGTCCCCCTACTCCTGAAGGAGTTCGGGCCGATTTAATTCCTCGCCCAGAAATTGATGTCCGGCAAATCGGGCGCGGAGCAAAAAGTGGAACATTATTTTCTGCCCCCGCCACCGCACTCTGCCTTAAAATACCGGGCGCCCGGTTTAATGGCAAATTGCTCGCCGAAGTGTTCTTAACTTTTATAAAAGTCTCGGCGCTGGATTGCAAGCGAAATTAACCGAGTTTTATATTGCATTTTTGCCATTGTACTCTCGGCCGCTCGCTGGCGCCACGCAAAAATTCCCGGCAGATGTCACCCTAATTGCAATTTGCCTAACCGACAAATATGAAATTAATTTCCGGTTTTATTAGTTATCTCGTTACTTTTATTGCTTTGTTTATTTTGCGTTTAACAACTACTTATTCTTGCAGAAATGCGTTCTTAAGAAGGTTGATGAAAATTTTTAGTTTATATAAATTCTTTCTTTAAGCGCCTTTCTGTTTCCGACTTATTGAATGTTGACGTTTGTACGTTTGCACAAGTATACAGTGTTGGCCAAAACAATTATAAAGCGTTTACAAAATTAAAAAAAAAAACTGAAAAATAGGAAGCTCCTAAATGCTTTATTTTTTTAATAACAATGAAATTTTGAAATACAAAAAGTGTCATGGAAGTTTATCAGGCGTCTTCTTTGCTGTTGTTTTGTAGCTTTTCAATTGTATCTAATTGACAAATGATGAAAAAATATAATCGTGTTAAACACTATTCACAAAGTTTGTAGATGATGAGTATGTTATTTAGTTTTAAAAAGATACAGAACTATAGACAATACAAAAAAAAATAAGTTGACCTCGTCGACGAAACTACCTCCATCTATAAGAAAAGTTTTATATATTTTCATTGCAGACTTTTCAAGATACCTAACCAAATGTTAAGAGTAAAATGGCCCACCCAGCTTTCTCTTATGCACTTAAATAACATAAAACGCATTAACTTTAAGGAAATATTAGCGCCTGACGATGGCACTAAAGAGCCACTTGGTGATAAAATATTCATTCAGGCACATTAAGGGATACAGTCAAACGTTCGAAGGTTTTTAATTATGGAACTCATAAGATTTAATCCATGATGTAAACATAATTGAAATGTTAAATTATTTCCACATTTCAGTAGAAAAAAACGGCCTACTTTGAATGCGTTTATAAATAATTAAAACAGAAGGAATGTAAAGATTTATTATTATAGCGAGTGTAGCCAACTATTAAAATCACACCTTTTTGACATACTTCCGTATAATACAAGATAATGAGTACTCAACTGCAATCATGGTAGTAGATACAAATGTTGAAGGAGTACACTAAAACTGCAGAATGCTGTCAACATTCGTGATTGGATGCAACGATGGTTAATTACATTGGGCGTGTACAACCAGTTCTAGCAGAAATCGCTAGCGCTAGCGGCGCCGTCGGACCGGCTGAACGGTTACACGAGAAGTATATTATCTCCGCTCGCAAGATGGCGACCGCTTAGTGTCAGCGCTTACCAAGCGCTAGCACCGCTTAGCTAGCGCTGGCCAGCGCCCGATGTGGTTGTACACACGCATTGATTTTACTTTTGTACCATACTCGAACTTAGTACGAACCTGGACACAAAACTTTGCTAAAAACCGCACGTCAAAAACAAACGAGAAGTTGAGACAAAAGAGTTGAGAAATTGGACATAAGATACAGACAAATCGACTGGCTTATTACTAGGCAGTCGGCTTTGTCTACATATAATAAACTGTATGGTATCCAACTGTGGGGCTGTACTAAGCCAAGCAATATAAGCATCATCGAGCGCTTCCGAAATAAGGTGCTAAGAATCATCATGGGTGCACCTTGGTATATTAGAAATAGCAATCTCCACAGGGATTTTGAGATGGAATTACTAACCATCGAAATTCAAAAGTATAGAAATAGATTTCTTAAGCACAGAAATGTCGAGGAAATCCAGCTTCTTGACAATAGTGATATAGTGCGAACTGCGAATACTCAAAAGAACTAAACCTTTTGAGTTGGTGAAGTGATGTTACCGAAACAGAGGAACGTGAAGTGTGTGGAGGGAAAGTGCTGTTAACAAATTAAGCTAAAAAGTTTGCAATACATTTTTACAGGGCATTCCCTGTAGAAACAAAATTATACAACGCTACCTTCTGTACATTATAGACAAAAAAGAAACTGCCCGAAATTTGCCTCCCTTTTCTACGCTTGTTGCTATTTTTAACCATGGATTGATACCATTACTAGTAAATTTACTGTGATCTGTAAAAGGAATGACTGGAATAACTTCTAAATTATTTTGCTAACATTGGAAATATCAAATGCGTTGTCATCAGGTATCATCAGGTAGTAAATGTTGAAGTTTTTGATGATGATTGAGATAACCTCTATCGTGACGAAGAATTTGCTACACTTGTATTTGACCACAATCTGTAGACAGGCTTCTTCATTTAAGACGGCAGCATTATGATGATAACCTATGGGTAAATGTCGATAAGATCAAACTTCAGATTCAGAATCTACAGTAAAAAATCATACCACACACAGAGAAATGGTTATCTAGTGTTAATAAAACATAATTTCTTTCTTTTAAGACAACACTTAGGTACCTTATGTTTTATGTGCTTTAAGAGAACGATTGTTTTGATTTAAGAAAGTCGTTGTTTTGAAAATAATGTGAAGGATGCCGATAGATGGCGCTTTAGTTTCTCGTCGTAAGAGAGGTCTCATAGACATGGACCTTACGTAGAAATGTCCAACAGATCTAATATTGATGGAAAGAGACGGAGAAGGGACACCGGGTGCCTTCTCTAGTTGAAAAATTACAATATTCGTTTCGGATGAGTTAATTGCATTCCATGTAAAATATTATTGCTTTCATAAAAACATGTTAATATTTAAAAGAAGTAGGTGAATGTCTACTCCAAGAATGTGAGCTGGTTAATCTAACTACCCACCCTTTTGATTAAAAGAACAAATTCTTAAGTCCAAGAAGTATAGTATCCATCTAAAAATGTACAATCTTAAAGTAAGATTGGGTGTCCACCGGATCTGGCCGATAAATATCGGCCCGATCTGAGTCGTACGATAAATATAGTGCACATGCATTTTTATTGAAACCTGTCCATTGACACGATATTTATCGGGCATGACACACATCGTATCAGTGTGACGGTTCCAATAGACATACATGTCCCCGATATTTATCGCACGACTCAGATCAGGCCGATATTTATCGGCCCGATCCGGTGGACACCGGGCCTTAAGACAACCGGTCAAAACAACGGTTTACGTGAATGAACGTAATTCTTGCGTATATTATACAAAACAACCATTGTTTTGAATTAACACAGGTTGCTTTAAATTGAGACAACGTTTCGTGTGTGCACAATTCAATTGTCGTTTGTTTGATATTTTTTTCCAGGCCAAAGTAAGTACTCATTTCTCCTCAATTCTTGTTTTGTTGAGAAATGAAATAAGTGGAAAACTATAGTTATTTTGGCATCTACACTCTACAGTCAAAAGTTTACTGATTAATTTTTTAGTGTGAGAGCTGGTAGCAACCTTTTCAACAGATGCCGCTTAGAAAATATGTATTGCCAAATAATAGCCATAATAATTTCAATGAAACAATAAAAATGCAATGAAAAAGATAACGATATAAAACTATATTAAAACCAACATACCTAAAGGCAAACCTTACACCAGAAACCCCAGTTCTTCAATCTTGCTTGTCTTGATGTTCTGAATTTGAAAATTTAATTTGATGTAAAGCACTACTAAAACCCGAGGCTGGATCTCCAAAAACTTCTTCCCGTCAAAAATATTTTCAAAATGTAAACACATTTTTTTAGTTACTAATCCAACCAAAAAAATGTGCCCCCGCACTATTAAATATGTCCTCGTGGCGACTTCTTAAAACTTGGTAACCCTACTATATACCTACAAAGACAGCAGATGTTCACAAACGAAAAAGAATTAGGTAGACAAAAACTAGATTGCAAAATGTAAATTGGCTAAGGGACCAATGGGCCTCATCAGATTACTCCATTCGTCGACGTGATTGGCTATCGCCTCGCTTACGGCACACCGTCGCGGTTAAGAATTAGCGAAATTGAAATCTAAATATAGCCATCCGTTTGCGCGACTCGAGAAGAGGAAATGAGACGGCTGCTAATCGTCGCGAGCGGTCGCAGGACCAGCAACCCTTTCATCGTCCCGCAGGATATGACGCGGGAAATAATCCAGTCATAATGCAACCGCAAGAGAGGCCATGGGATAAGGTAATTGCGGGAGTAATTACGCGGTGCATCTGTGGATGGTGGGTAGGTACTTCAGTAATCTGGCAGCGCATGCCAGGAATCGGTGAAACATCATCGCCACGTCAGGATATTACCCGTACTGCCGCATACCTACCTACTACCACCCACACCATTTGCAATCGGAACGTCATCTCCCTCCAACAGCGGATATTACAACTTCTATATCGCCCCCGTTAACTACGATCCTCTCATATCCTGTATGCAAGCGGTGGTTCAATAGTTTGCATACCTATCTTATGTGATTGAGGGGTATGTTATGTACGGATGTATGCCTAATCTCCACATTATTATTATATCACAGGAAACGTGTCGAAAACAGTCTGTAATTATAATTTTACTTCAATATATTTGGCATATGTTATGTTATGTTGCTATGTGGGACGCTTGTATTTCCTGCCTTACATCAAACAGGTTTGATTGTTTGTAGTTTCCTCTTATGCAATTAGAGTTATATGGAGCCCAGCCTTTTTATGAAGTCTATGACGCTTCGAGGAAGCAGTTGTACCTGTTTTGTAGGCTCTGGTGTGCCTACACCCAGTTGTTTTTTACCAGTGGACGTAAGGATTGCTTGCAGCTCCAAACCGTCTTGGATTTGAATGTGATTGATTTAATCTCTCTTATTGCTGCTTGATAGGGTGTACTTTGTTGAGATTATACCTATACCAACTGTATCCACTGTCTTTGTTCCATCAGTGGACTCTACATTGATGAATTCTCTGACAACTGAAGTACTTTCGCCCCATATCTATATAGTTTGCAATTATTTGCAAAATTTGTGTAAAAACAGCATCTTAAGAATCATAGAAGTACTAGAAATTTGTTTGGAATGATTTATGATTCAATTCTGTTTAGAATTGATGGTTCTATCAGTTTCAAGACATAGGACAACTAGTTTGTATACATTCATAATAGTGGATTACATCTATCAAACAATTATCGAATAATCGAAATTTTCTAATGATTATTATTATTATTCTACATAAAAATAAAGATAATTTTTTGAAACAGTCATTCGCATACTGTTTGTGCCAGCAGGTACCAGCGTTTGAACATAGTGCGAGAGCCAACCGACAAATTAATAAAAAGAAAATTATAAAATTATAACTAGATATAAATATACGGACATATCGTACCTTTCCGGACTGACCGTAGTGATTAATGAATATATAGTAAATGGTGGTATCCAGGCGGGATTCAAATTTTAAATAAATCATGAATTACAGCCACAACCTGGATTCGAACCAGGGACCTTTGCGTTTCTAGGCCTCAGTAGCTCAGATGGAAGAGCATTGTGCTAGAAACGCAAAGGTCCCTGGTTCGAATCCAGGTTGTGGCTGTAATTTTTGATTTATTTAAAACTTGCATCCCGCCTGGATATCACCATTTACTATATATTTATATAAAATTATAAGTTTTAATGAGCTTGAAGTTGAAATAATTTTGGGTGCCTTACCAACTCCAGAGCGATACCGTTGGCTACTAATTTTTTTAAAATTATTTCCGACTCACATCACATTTAGTTCATATTAGTAGAGCCTGAAAATAATATACAGGCTGTTCATTTACAGAAAACTGTATATTTTATCTGTCACGCCCAGGTGAAACATACCTACCGTATATATGAAAATAATTTTGCGTTGTAGAAAATGATGAGCCAAACAAATTTGCAAAATTTATTTTTGTTTATCTCTTAAGTCGATGGGTACAGAAACGATAGAATACAATATGAACAAAGTTGGTTGTCGAAGGTATCGGACATGGCTTGGTAAGGCAGCGAAGTATAGTTCAATAGAACTCATTTATTTGATCAATTCATTATAAAAATTAAATAATAAAATATATATTATGAAAGGGCGGCCAGGCACCAAAAGCTCCTTCGTAATTTTCTGTACCAACAGTTTATACACATTTCATGCTGTAAGCTCATCGGCTGGACTTCTTGCGATCGGCTATCGCATTTTTGCATGTGAGAACTATCTACATTCCAGAAATGTAACCATCTACAGGGTGTTCTATTAAGCAAATCGCTAGTCTTGGAACGGAAATTGTTTGATAGATATAATCCAACATTATAAACACTCTGTATGCAAACTAGTTGTCGTGTGTCTTGAAACTGATAAACTTTAATTTCTAAGTAGAATTTCTTCAAAAGCTCTTAGGGTGGGCGCACACATATCAGTCATGTTTATACGAAACACACAAATACGTTTATACGAAAATGTTTTTGTCTAAACGTGTTTTTGCTTTCCAGAGAAAACACGACGTCGAACCCACCATGATAGCTTTAGGCCGTAAACAGATATCGAGCGTATAGCGCAGCGGAAAGCGCAGCGTAAAAGGTTCCGACACGCTCGAACATACAAAAAATGGGTCGGAACCTTTTACGCGCCGCTTACCGCTCCGCTATACGCTCCATGTCTGTTTGCGGCCTTAGTGTTTTGGCAATGGTTTATGCTCCAGGAAACTAAAATAGCCAAAAATGGTTGTGGGTGCACCTTATTAACAAAAAAGAAGCGAAGAAACAACATTACAGTGCTTTTTGTATGAGTTACGGGAAGATGAAGCTAAACTTAAAAATTCGACTCGGATGAGCCCAAATTAGGATGATTATTTATTTATTCAATTTAATATCTAAAAAAATTATAAAAATTATTTGTGTTGTTTTCGTGAACACATACAACCATCCCATCAAAACGCTCACTCTGCATGACGGACTAGGCTTCGGCTTCCATCTTCTTCCTCTTCAACTTGTATGGCTTACATCATACAAAACACTTTTAAGAAAAAGTAAGTGGCTATCGTTCGTAACCTTTTCTGTAGTTTGTGATTTTATAAATTCAACCATAGGGCCAGCCACCAAATCCGGACTGATTTTATTTACCGACTTACTTTTTCATGAAGATTATTTCTTTTCATTTATTGGATTTACATCTTTTTAAATATAATGTTCAGCAGGGCTCGAGGACGTAGAGGGTGTAGCAGGAGTTTCTTTGATGGAATTTTGCTCATGGATATTGATAAAGTCTTCTTGCTCATGAATGTTGACTTTTAATTACGTTTACACAAAATTTCCTACCATAACTTGATGCTGGCAGTTACTGCACTTAAACATAGCGGCTTACGTTAACTTGATCATCATAATGAGCGAATAGCAGTGACGTAGGGAGTTTCCCATGGAAACAAAACATTCAATCTTCAACTGTCATTAAAATTTCAAGTTTTTTACCCTGCTTTATGATAATCGATAATCTGATATCGGTGAAATGAATAATGCTGTAAAGGACAAATAAGTACTGTACCGTATTCTAGAAGTGTTGATAAGTATTTCCTTAAACTCAAAATAAAATTAAATCCTTAAAACAAAAATGAGAATGTTAGTTCCCAAGACTCATACGAAGTTGGTTAGTTATTTTACGTGTAAGGTACAATATTATCATATTCACAAGCTTATGACCACTTTATTTCTTAGTTTTTCTTAACCATAAGCCCAATTTCTATTTTTCCAAACCGAAATTTAAGGAAATTATGGCTAACGACGGTAATATACTCACGGATGCAGAGGGCATAGCAAGTACAGTCAATGACTACTTTGCAAATATAGGAAAAGACTTGGCCGAAAAGCATACCACTAAACACTCACAAAAACAAGCACAAACAAACGTTATCAAGATACAAACAGATGCTGAACTACCTGAAACAAATGACACGGAGATGGAAGACGTGATAACTGAGCTAAAAGAGAATAAAGCACCTGGTTTTGACATGATAACAACAAATACAATCAAGGAAAATAAAAACAAGCTAATCCCTACGCTCGTCAAACTAATAAGTCAAGTCATCAGAACGGGAACCTTCCCAGAATATTTTTAAAAAACAATCATAACACCAATCTATAAAGGAGGCGAAAAGAGCAAGGCTGAGAATTATAGGCCAATATCACTGACATCCAGCCTTAGTAAAATTCTGGAAAAGATCAAACATAGAAGACTTGACAAGCACATACAGACAAACAATTTAATACACCCTCGACAGTACGTATTCCAAAAGAATTCAGGTACAACATCAGCCGCACTTGACTTGATCGACGACATAAAAACAAGAATGGGTATTGGGGAAACAGTAGCATGTATATTCATAGATCTAAAGAAAGCTTTCGACACCATTTCAAAGCACACCAAAATACAGACAAAGGGTGTACGAAAAAAATTCCAACAACTTATACAGACCTACATAATCAATCCACCACAGATCACCAAAGTACAGCAAAAATTGAGCAGAGCTTCATATGCAGAATATGGAATTCCACAGGGAGGTATTTTACCACCGACACTATTCTTGCTGTACAGTAATGACCTACTCAACATGGATCTTACCGGAACGCCATACATGTATGCGGATGATACGTGCATCCTTTACTCATCGAAAACACAGGACCAACTACAAAGAAAGATAAACATAGACCTAACAGTTATCGAAAGATGGTTCAAGGAAAACTTGCTAACAATCAATGAGAAAAAGACCGAATTAATTGTCTTTAGAAATACGAAAAAGGAAATACAAATAAACGTAGTGATAAATGGATCAACGATCAAACAAGTTAAAGAGACCACATACCTGGGCATAACCATCCAGGAAAACCTCAAGTTGAACGTATATGTCAAAAAGCTTATAAATGACAACATCAGAACAATCGCAGCTATATATAAAATAAGAATCACAATTCCTGTATATTTAAGATCGTCGAAATACAATAGCCTATATACATCACGTATTAACTATATGATAAATATATGGAGTGACACAACAAAATCCCAAATAAACAAATTACAGTGTCAACAAAACAAAATATTGAAGATCCTACATTACATGAACAGACTAACACCAACAGACAATTCATGCTACACAAAATCCTTCTTATCCACAAATTGCAGAAGAAGTCGATAAAGACAAATCTCAAGCTCAACAAACCGGAGGAGATACATTCGTATAGGACGAGAGGAGCGTCACATCTAAGACCACAAAAATTTAAAAAACTTTAATATGTCCTAACACTACGAACATCCGAGCTCATTTGGGACCATTCACTACCAAACTTAAGATAAAATCAAAACTGAAAATAGACATGTAAAAAAATACAAAATAACAAAAAGAAACACAAAAAAAAAACTACATTCCACATTAATTTAAAAAAAAATAATCAATAGAAAAAAATTAATGCTAATTAATGACAAAAAATCATGTACTTTGGCCAGACAAAAACAACATCCCATACACCCTCATCACCGTTAGCCCGAGATAGGACCCCGTCCCAATCCTGAGGCGAGGACAGAGGGAGAAAGCTGCCACCGAGATGCTTTCGGGATATATAATATAATGTATTATAATACATATGTACTTTGTATTGTACCTTACATCTCTATGGCCAATTTTCAAGAATAAACTTTAATTTCATAAAAAAAGCACACAACTCCTGAAGGACACTTCACAACACGTGGAGACCGTCTCAAAGACCATGCTACTTTTTTCTGATCTATATGGTTATATGACTCAGGTTAAACTAAGGCAATAACTTTTCAATATTGAAACAATAGCAGCTGCGATTTGCATAATTTCGACAAACTTGTTAGTTTTCTCCCCTGACTCCATGCTTCCCCAATAAGCACATAAATCGACCACATGCATATTTATTCGATATTCGACATATTCGATCGGCAAACTTCCAAACAATTTGATTGCCAAAATTCCCATGCGATGCGACGAGAGAACTTTACGACTTCCCGCTATATGCTACAAACACGTCACGCTTGTATAGATTAACAAATTGCGTACGAGATTGATAAGGCTGCGAAACCAGGTCAATGTTGATCATTAGAAGAACATTTACTGTCTGATATCGGCGGTATTTTCCCAACAAAATTTCCTGCCACGGAGATCGTAGATGCAATCTTTGCGCGACGCTAACGACTGCATGCATTTTAATGACGCAACTTTGCAAGAACGCTTACTCTCGTACGGTTGGCAACAGTGGCAACATGAAGCCCGCAGATGCCAACATCTCATTATAACCCAGCATAATTACACGTTATGTTAAATTTATACATAGAGCTAATAGAGAAAGACACTGCATGTTTTGAGGAAGGGGACGAAATGTTAACCAGTGTTGATATAAACGTGCAATTTGTGTCGTATTTCGTTGTAAAAATATGTAAATTAAGTTAGCGTTGAATGCCATTCAAGGGAGAACCACAATGTTCATAGCTAGATGATATTCAAACCTAGTTATGTAGATTTCGTGTGGAACGTTGATGGTAAGAATTTGCGGAAAACAGAAGGGAAAGAGAAGGAAATTTCATAATTCATTAAGCACCGTATCGATGTTTCGTATACTGGGTCATTCTGAAATAAGTGTTAGCTTTAAAAAAAGCTATTTTGGTCCAAAAGTAAGTTAAGTAAAGTCCCAACAGTACTACAGTAAATAATTAAGTATTCAGAGAGATATTAACTTAATAAAAAACAGTCATTTAACTTTTGCGTCGAAATATTAGAGCATTACACATATTTACAAGTACTTAAGTTGTCAAATATTTAGATATTAGAGTAAATCACATATTCGCAAGTTCTTAATTTGTCAAATATACCTACAATAATTAATCTAAGCGAAGTAAGGATAGTCACTTCTTAGCCATGGCCAACAATGACCAAAAGCGAACAAGTAAAAACTTGTTCTGGTATGTTTTCTTTTTCATAGAATCTGAAACTAATTCCAAATTGTGCCTAGCTTTTAGAAAAAATAGTTAAAAATATTAAATGCTCTGATATCTTGACTCAAAAGTTAGCATTTTTGGTAAAGTTAATAACTTTTAGTAATTAAGTAAAACTAAATAAAATTAAAAAAAAACTTTTTTAATGTGCTTAAATTAAACTTATTGTGGCCTTGCAGCGTGTATTGATCGATCTCAAATTTCAAAGGATGGATATAAAAGAACAAACTGGGAACTGGGAACTGGCCCGGACCATCTTTTTTGTTTAGATAAACAGCACTGATTCTCAATCTCATTAACCATTTAAAATCTCTTGTTGAAATTTCCTGTTTTAAATTCGCTTCAGTTTGGAAAGTTCTAATTGCTAAAAGTATGATTTTTCATTTGTAGAAGATGATTCCAAGTTACCACATTTAACGCGTTCAGGTTGGTGTGTCGAAATTTAAACTACCATATCGACCCATGCAACGAAGACTATCGTAACTAAGTAACTAACCAGTGTGTCCCACTTAAGAGTGTAACACCTTCATATCTTTTTTATTTTTAGTCCAATTTTAGGAATTTTTTCTTTCAAATATAGAACATATATTGCTCTATTTACTGCCAAAAAGCCAATTGTCTTCTTTAAAAGCACCTTGTGATGGCAAAATAAATGGCAAACATCAAGAAATCACGTTAGGGGTTTTTTTATCGAAAAATTTTACTAGTAATAATTGTTCAGAATTGTCCGGAAACCCTAAATCCAAAATTTCATGAAAATTAAAAAATATTGAAATTGTCCGTAAATATTATTTCCATAGGCATCAGCTGCGCTTAAAAAAGTGTGCTGTAGAAATTTTGTTTGAAATAAAACCTGAACTGTCAAAGTGCTTCTTCAGCTGCTTATCTTGCTGATCGCGCATTATCACCGACTAATCTTATTATTTCCACCTTTTCGGCGAGTGTAAGCATTATTATTCAGACAATATTTAAATACGACAAAGCACTGTGACAGTTCAGGTTTTATTTCAAACAAAATTTCCATAGCACACTTTTTTAAGTGCAGCTGCCTATGCAAGTAATATTTACTGACTTGGAATTATTTTTGAAGAAAATTTCAATATTTTTTAATTTTCATGAAATTTTGGATTTAGGGTTTTTGGGCAATTCTGAACAATTATTACTAGTAAAATTTTTCGATAAAAAAATCCCTATAGTGATTTCTTAATTTTTCCATTCATTTTGCCATCACCAGGTGCTTTGCACTTAAAGAAGACAATTGCTTTTTTGGCAGTAAATAGAGCAATGTGTGTTCTATAGTATGTATATTATTATATTAAAAAGATATGAAGGTGTTACACTCTTAAGTGGTACACACTGTATATGTAGTTACTTTTCGTTGCATGGGTCGATATATGCTACGCGCCAAGCCGCTCACAATAATCGTTTGCTAATCATCACTCACCACCGAACTATGAGTTTTGTAGTTTGATTATATTTACCTACTACGTAGGTACTAAAGATGAGTCGTTCGCGAACGAACCGTTCAAAATGAACGGGTCAACTGTGTGAACCGTTCGATCCGGTTCAACCCTGGCAAACTGACCCGTTCAGTAGGAGATCCGGTTCAGTAGCTCGTTCGTTTACGGTGTTTACGCTCTCGGCTCATTTCTGCCCACAGCATAGACGGCTCAAAGCAGACCGGCGCGGCGCGGCGGCGTCTTTGATGCGTGTTCATTTGTTTCCAGTGCCGCGTAAAGTACATAATATGTATATACATTATACATATATAAAATATTTTCGTTCGTTTATTTCTGGTTTGATTGATGCATAAAGATTCGTCAACATATTATGAACTGCCCGAACATTTTCTTTGCGTTTTAAAATTCTTGAGAGTTGATAATGAAGACCATTAATTTTAATAAATATAATTTATTAAACAAAATGAAAGTTTGAGAATATATTAGGAAAAATATAAAAAGCATAAAAGGCAGAATGAAAGATATGAGATTTTTGCGGTAAAATTGAACGATTTGTTTAGTTAACCATACAGAACTTATTGAAAATTTTTGTATAAATTCCGTAAAATCAGCTTTCAAAAATCGCTAAAAGATCAAAATTAGATTTAATTAATTTAAATTATGTATATATATATATATGCAAATACCATTGACTTATTAGCCTTAGTAGCATTTTTATAGGATCTATTTTGTTTTTGTTACTGAATGGAGGTAATTTCTATCAGCATAAATTACAACAAAAACTAAGTTAAATCAGAAAATTCCAGCTCTGACAAAGAGAAACAATACTCGCAGTAGTTAGGCCGTCGCGCGTCGGTATATTCGTAAACTACATAGGGCGGCTGCGATAACTGAACGAAGATACCAACAATGCGCGCGTCGTGTTCTCGTTCTTTTGAACGGTTCGTTCACTAGATCCGTCTATATAGACGGATCTATTGAACGAACCGTTCAAAATGAACGGGTCAAATGTCTGAACCGTTTGGAGGTTTGATCCGACTCGCCAGTGGCAAAGTGAACGGGTCGCTCGAACGGGTCGGGTCAGATTCGTTCGTTTACGGCGTTTATGCACTCGGCTCTTTTCTGCATAAGATCGATAGACGGCTCAAGGCTGTCACAGGCCAGTTTTTTGCGACGGCAGGCGCTGGCGCGGCGGCGGCGGCGTCTTTGATGCACATGTGTTCGTTTGTTTCCAGTGCCGCGTAAAGTATTATGAAAAAAATATTTTCGTTCGTTTACTTCTGGTTTGAATGAAGAATGAGGATTTGTCAACATATTATGGCTCTCCCCAAATATTTTCGTTGCCTTTTAAAATTGTTGAGATCCGTATATCTACACTGTAATTACTTTTAAATATTTTTGGAATATTATAGTCGGCAGTAGATAATGTAAACCATTAGTTGCAATAAATAGAAACAATAAAAAATAACTAAATATTCATTCATTGACTCAGAACTGGAACGTTGTAATTTACTAAATAAAAATAATATATGTAATATATAATACACATAATACAATATAATATATATGTTGCCAAACTCCTCTAATCTCAAAAAATATAAAATGCATATAGTAGTATAACCCATCACATTACCTATTGTAAATTGCTATTTAAAAATGGTAATTGTGACACTTTTGTAGAACTTATTCTGTTTCGGCTTTCCGTTAGCGTGAGCTCTGCTTTTGAAAAAATTGGTCCATATGAAAGTCGTTCATTTTGAACGGGTCTGATTGAACGGGTCATTTTAGTGAGCCGGTTCGACTGAACCGGCTTACTGAAATGACCGAGAATGCCCATCCCTAGTAGGTACCTACTTTGTAAAAAATCTAATATTGTGTCTAGTTTTGTTTGTTGACTGTCAACTGATGCAACGGCCATCTCGCAATGATTTTTTCTACGATATTAAAACATGAGCCGGAGTCGGAGTTGACAGATGTTTTACAACTCCGACACCGACTCCTATGAAATTTCCATGAACTCCGTCTCCGACTCCACAGCTCTGCTTTAAACAAATGAAAATCTGTTTGTCATATAAATTTTCACAAAAGATCTCTTTATCGTTTTTTTTTGTTTTGTTAATGCGATTATTTAGGCGGTACCATCGCAACAACCCTAATTGCTGCCTACCCCACAGCGCTTTTTAAAAGGCGTAATGAGCCAGAAATTGATAAATAACTTAAAATGAGGATTTGTAGATCAGAATAAACTGGTGTATGTATATATTCACCACCCCACAAGAGACAGCGACTCCATGATTAATACCATAATGAATTAAAACCTCTGTATTTGTTGTTAATTAAAAGACGAAATATATTTAAAACCTTGCGTTTCATCATTTTGCTGATCTCCTTTATATAATTCCTCCAATAAATTATCCATAATGACGTGTATATTGATACGAGAAAAAGAAGAAGGCACTTCATAACTGCAGGGTACCGCATGGAAAAATTATCAACTGGTTTGGGGTAGAGCACGGAGTAAAGTGACAAATGAAGGCGAGAACTAATACTTGGTAACACATTAAAGGGCCGTAAAATAGCACGCGAAGAATAACCGAAAATGCATAGGTTAGCGTCATGTCAAACACTAGCGTCTAGCCAGCAGGTGCAACAAACGATCTTGCCGATGTATGGCTGCAGGTATGCCACCCACCATACACTATTGGCGCACGCGCATTGTGGACCTAGCCGGTAATATCTCGGTTTTGTTTATTCAAAAGACTGGAATCTTGTATAAACTATAAATTAATTAATTAATAAATTAACGTAGTGAGAATTACGAATTTTAACTTTAGCATAGTTCTAGAGGCAGTTTTAGCAGTTAAACTCATTTTTTTTCCATCAAAGAAACATCTAATTTTAAGAGACCCTTGAGCGAAAATACTGTATGAATACATTGACGATTTTCAATCGACACTTTTTCTTTTGTTACGGAAATCTATTCTGCAAAAAAGTTTGTAAAATAAAAATTCGATCTTCAATATTTTTCTTTCTAAAAAGTTGACAAGGAAAAGATTCCAATAAAAGTTTTAGGAAATTGCTTAAGCTACAAGTTTGAAATGGTTAGAAATAAATCATACTATATATTCAAAAGTATTTTGTATTTATAGCTTAAATCATTTTCAAGAACATTTATTTATTCTTTTTCTTGTAAAATTTTCAGAGGTCGAGGTATTGACATGGTAGAAATCGTTTTAACATTTTGTAGTTGCTTTCTTTTAACATTTAATCATTTTGTATCATTTAAACGACTGATCTCACGACTTTTGGACAGGAAAAATATACATGGTGCTATATTTAAAAAATGAATTTGGTCTGCTTCTTACAAATGCATAACCCTGTATATTCCAAAGTCATTTCAGTTTGTAGCTCAGGTCATTTCCTAAAATTTTTATTTGGTTTCTTCTAAACTTTCAGGACCAGATATTGACAAGTTATACGTTTCTTCTTGTTAACTTTTTGATGATATGGAATCGGAATCTTATGAGTTAACTAACAATAAAGTTTATGAAACCGACACTGTTAGCAAAAGAAAGAGAATGAAAACTGCATTACAAATTTAATAAGTACATAGCCAGAGGACATAGATGCTGGCTATGGCGTATTTAAGGATGAACTATCGCAGTGCTTGCAATAGGCAAATATTAAAAAAGCTGTTCAAGCAGCAATATATCTAGATTCCCTAATGTGAAAAATTATTTATTTCTATTTGTTAAGAATATGGTTTTATGAATTAAGATAATATATTTTATTTGTTACGAATTTTGATTTTTAAATTATTAAGCTATTTATTTGTTATTTTGTATTTCTTAAGAATATTCATTTGTTGCTTTAAATAACGATGTAGGTATATTAAATGCAGGGATATTAAATGTTGTTGCAAAAAATTCAAATACATACCTTACTTATTATTTATGATTTTTTTAGTATTAGTACATATTATTTTTGTATAAAAAGTAATTCTTAATTCAACACCCATATACCGTATATGGGGGCCCCCAAATTCAAAATTGCCCAGAGCCCCATGATGGCATAACGCGCCGCTGGTTATCATTGGTTTCTTAGAATGATATTTATAGATTCATATCTATAGCATTTTTTTGAACGTTGGGTAATTCTCGATCTTTCTCCGTTGTGTGCCTTTAAGATATGGTAACGCAGTGTACGTTTATTATTAAAGCTTTTGTCGCAATTGTTACAAGAAAACCCAAATTTCGGCACAGACTTTATAAATTCGCGGAGCCAACACGTTTATTTTGCGTTCATGGATTTTTTTACGTGTTTTCCTTAATTGCTCCTACTGCTAAATTTTGTACCGCATTCATTACATTTATTTGACCGATTTAATTCTTTTTGTTCGTTACCCATGTTGAGGGAATAATAGGCTTGGGATTAATAAACTAGAAATACGTTTACTGTAAAGTCGTTAATATACTTATTATAATATAGATTACTTACCGATTACCGTTAATATTCAGCTTTTCCTAACCGAAACAACACCAAATTCTTTTGAATAAACAGAACCGAAATATTACCGGGGCTAGGTCCACAATGTGCGCGCCAATAGTGTATGGTGGGTGGCATACCTGCAGCCATACATCCGCAAGATCGTTTGTTGCACCTGCTGGCTAGACGCTAGTATGTCAAACTGCCGCCAAGCACACTAACGTTGTCTCTATCGGTAGCAAATGAACACTAGCCCACATAATACGTTTCCGACAGTGTTATAGCAAATATGGCTTTGTGTCTTATCGCGTTCGTAGTGCCCCAGCGTGAGAACCACTGTATTTAAGAAAAAGTGAAATATACATTTTTTTGTGTAAAATTTTATGAGGATTAATTTTGAACAGGAGCTAAAATTTCGAAATTGTTTTGTGATAAAATGCAAAAAAAACCGCAAACGTGCATGTTAGGGCTGGCTTTTAAGGGGTTTATGACAGTCGTAACCCTCCCAAGTAGTTGGCATGGAGTTTGCATAGATACAAGGTAGATTTGTGCAAAATGTGTACTATCTTACGTACAGAAATGTGGAAATGGAATTGAATATCTGTCATCAACAACATTTGAGAGCATTTGATACGTACAAAGGGTACAAAGGGTTGTTACAGTTATTTTCCGAAATGTTTTATCCATTTTTGTAGTCGATTATAGCAATGATATTACTATAAAATATTGATCTTTTGATCAATTGTTTAAAAACCAATTTTATTTTAATATCACAATAAATCCAATTTGCGATCTAGAATCTAGACAACTTATTATTTTAATAAGAGATTCTGCGATATCCGTAAACTTTGTATTCTGAGATAAATGCTGCATGCTTTCTTTACTTTCCCGGTATTCTATCGCGTTAATTTAATTTAGGTTAGAACACACCCCGAAGTAACCCATATCAATTTCCGGTAATTGATAGCGACATAAAGAGACGAGACAAAAACGTTAAACGCCGTCCTGGGCCTTAATATTTAATAGCGGACGTAGCCGAGCAAAGCTAACTAAATTGGTTTCAATCGATAGCAAAGCGACAGGTCATTCTAAGCAGCTAGTCATGGAAAATTCATGATAATTACGCTCAGAACGGTCAGAACATATTGAAGTTTGGGTGCACATAATTATTACGTCGATACGCGAGACCTCCGTGTTCAATTCCGTATATAGAATAAATAAGGGTTGATGCACACTACAAAGGGAAAATACTACTTTGAATCAAAGAAGCCACTTATTAGAAAAATATATTTGCGCTGAATGCAAAAATGTTTTATGGATATAAATAAAGAATTAGGTATGCGAAAGAAATCGGTTTATTTGGTTCTTATAAATATTTTGTTTTAAAGTAAATATAATATATCCTCAGGTATAAAAAGCGAAAATGTTGTTATTGCATAGTTTTCAAAAATGGCCTGCAACTGCAATACCACCTGATACAATTAGTAAGACAATTTTCTTCGCAATTATACAATAAAGGGCATTCGATTTAAAAAAGTAATTTTTTTTCTGCCACGCCTAAATGCAACACCCAGTGTAAATGAAATAAATTTTACTTTGTACAAAATAATAGGCCAAACAACTTTTGTATTAAATATTTGCAGGCTTACCCTGTACTTCAAGGTACAAATCAAGAAATTATTTTTGATTATACAGAGTGTCCCAAAAATGTGCAACGCCATGGTAATATTTTTTTTAATTGCATGCTATATATTTTTTTACACATTTGGAAGCCTTTTATGGTTGCCTACATACCACCAAAATTTTATTGAAATCGATTGAGTGACTGCAGCGCAAAAAAATAAAAACAAAAAAAAATTGATTTTGAATCGTTGGCTTTAAAAATCAATAAAAACCAGAAATTGCACCTCGTTAATAAAATTTTGCGACGTGCTTATTAAGTTAGATCTAGTAGTATCGTTAACCAAGTGTCATTGGTCCAAATAATAAAGGGTGGCCAAAATCTAGTGTCAAACTTGTCAAACTTCAAAGCGTGTTATTGTTCTTATTTTAAATTGAAACTCATAAATTTTTTTAGGTGAAACGATGCAGAATTAAAAAATAAACATTATTTCTAGATACGACCCCATCACAATTCCCAATATTTTAAAAGTTATTCGCCAAAAACTCATTTTTCAACGTTTCCAACGGCAATTTTAGGTAATAAATATCGTACGTGGCGTTGAAAAACAATTTATTTCATAAAATATAACGCTGAGAAGTATTTTAGATTTGAGTGTACTTACTTAAGTAGTTGTTCGAAATGTCTTCCGTGCTGTTCGAGGCACAAACGAAGACGAGTATGAAATGACCTCGCCACTGCTCTTAATAGGTCGGGCGTAATAGTTTGAAATGTGCCCCGGATTATTTCTTGCATGTTTTCTGGTGTTGTTGAAGGTTCAGATAAACGATGTCCTTAACGTAGCCCCACAGGAAGAAATCCAGTTTCGTTAAGTCCGGTGATCGAGGAGGCCAAGCAACTGGTCCTTCTCTTCCGATCCACCGATTTGGAAACATTTCGTTGAGCTGGTCGAGCTGGTTGAGCGTACCGCTGTAGGTAAATTTTGCAGTAAATTCGGCAATTGAACAACTACTTAATTAAGTACACTCAAATCTAAAATACTTCAATGCGTTATATTTTATGAAATAAATTGCTTTTCAACGCCACGTACGATATTTATTAACTAAAATTGCCGTTGGAAACGTTGAAAAATGAGTTTTTGGCGAATAACTTTTAAAATAGTAGGAATTGTGATGGGGTAGTATTTAGAAACAATGTTTACTTTTTCATTCTGCATCGTTTCAACTAAAAAAATGTATGGATTCCTATTTAAAATAAGAACAATAACACGCTTTGAAGTTTGACAAGTTTGACACTAGATGTTGGTCAGCCTGTATAATTTGGATCAATGACACTTGGTTAACGAGACTAGTAGATCTAACTTAATAAGCACGGCGCAAAATTTTATTAACGAGGTGCAATTTGTGGTTTTTATTGATTTTTAAAGCCAACGATGCAATATATAGCATGCAATTAAAAAAAGATTTTACCATGGCTGTGCACATTTGTGGGACAGCCTGTATAATCAAAAATAACATCTTGAAATGTACCTTGAAGTACAGGGTAAGCCTGCAAAATGTCAAACTCTTAGCTTAATTAGTAACTGAGCTACAGAAGACGGGAGCTGAGTTGCAGGACCCTGTATATTATTTTTATATAAACTAAACGTATTCCTTTAAACATGTTATAGTAGAGGTCATTTGCAAGTTATTTCACCCCAAATGCATGATCCAAATGTAAACTATTTTCGAGATATTTTAATTCTTTCGACTTTTGAAGAAAACGCTACATACCATTTCCTACAGTTAACTTGATCGAATTATTGTTCCATATCTTCCAACTCCTAACAGTCCCAAATGTTATGTTGACAATTCTTGTCTATCTCACACATATCCACGACAACAAGTATCAAAACTATTTTGACACAATTGTTTCCCTTTCCGTGTTAAGTCATTGTTTTCAACTTCTTCACGATCTAATCAATCATAAAACTTTTAAAATGGTTCTTTATTCAAATGCTGAATACGCTGACATACTATTTATTTACGGGCACTGTGATATAAGTGCTGCTGAACAAATTTTTACTGTGGGAGCAATATATTGCCCCCCAATGTTCAATCTCAAAATAATCAGATTATATTATAGTAAATAATAATATACAGGGTGTTCCTAAATATCATGTAAATACGAAAAGGGGTAATTCTTTAGCTTATTTAATGATTAAAAATTCATATAAACATAGGTCCGCAAACGCTTCGTTGCCGATCTACAGGGTGTTGAAATTTCAAGATTTCTTTAGTTTTTTCTTTATACCTCTTGTAGTTTTTGAGATATTTAGCTCTAATTTGGAATATAGGTTACGCTGTAGGACTTACATCATTGGGCATACCAAATGGTTTTAAGAATCTACAGGGAGATATTTTTTCAGGGGTCATGCCCCCTTTTCTCCCCATGAACTTCTTTTCGGTGCGCCGCTGGTGGATTCTAAAATACAAAATGCATTTTTTGTTTTGTTCTAAAGCAGTTTAATCTTTTGTAGTTTTTTCGTATTTACCACCGTTATCGAGGAAAAAAATAAAAGCTTTTCTGTGTTTCGCTAGATGAAATTATTTTTTTTTTAAATAATTGGTCTAGTATGCCTTGGCTTGATTTAGATAACCTTTTGTTTATATTTATTTTCATATTTTATTCGCCACCAACTGTTAAAAATTAAAACTAGGATACAAGAGCTATAAAGAAAAAAACTAAAAAAATCTTGAAATTTCAACACCCTGTAGATCGGCAACGAAGCGTTTGCGGACCTATGTTTATATGAATTTGTAGTCATTAAATAAGCAAAAGAATTACCTCTTTTCGTATTTACATGATATTTAGGAACACCCTGTATATAGTAAAGTCTTAGAACATCTGGGAGAAATGTTTATACTTGGTGGTGTATACAACGCCAGACTGAACACCCAGACTGGTGTTCCAGATTGATAACCACAAAAGGGAGAGAGCTCAGAAAAGCAATCAAGAAAGAGGATGTCGATTGTGCTATTAATTAGTTTTAGCATTGTTTGACATAGTTAGCATAGTTTATTGTTTATTTTTCTTTCTTTAGTTAATATTTCAAGCGGCTGTAACTTGGAGTTGGAGACCAATTAGGTCCATATGAAAAGTTATACTCAGAATGACATATACTAAATAAAAATAATTCTTGCGGGAAAAAAGTGTTACTCCCTGTATAACATATCGCTGAAATGTTGTTAAATGGTGTTTTAAGGATAACAATGATAAATACCCAAAATTTAGGTATTTACCCTACATAAGGGTAAATACCCGGGTAAATACCCATTTTATAAGTTCCCAGCCGGCGGGTACCCGGCTCATATCACTGACTCTGATCACTCCGCCATACTAATGACTCTAAGCAGACATTATCAAAAATAAATGTAACCCAACCTTGACCAATAAAACTACTGATTAAGCTTTAAAATAGAGCTCGAAAACACAATCTAGCCAAATATACAGTTTAAAACCGGAGGTCGGCTGGATGTGGAATCCGAAAAAACAACACCAAAGAAATCCCGCAGAACTATTGGAAATAATAAATAATCTTATGGAAATTAGAGAAATCTCAAACAAAAAAGACAAGCTAGAATAAGATGGCAGCAGTCATTAGAACCAGCTGATAAAACCATGTTACTTAGCTTACAATAACAGATGGTAGCAAGAAAGTTTTGTCTTTATTTGTTTCCTTATTTTGATTTGTGTTTGTGTCCTGAGTCCCAGAAGACATTACTTGAGCTAAGTACTTGAACATTATAATAAGACAAATTGTGACAATTTCAGATTTTTCAGTGTGGTTCCACCAAAAATATTACGCAAAAATATCGTGAAATAAAAATTTTCAAATTTCAATAGCTTGCTATCGAAAAGGAGTAAGAGTAAGACAGCTATTTGTTTATTATAATTATATAGCCTTAAATTTTCAGATTTTCATTTTTGTTATTGCATTATATGCGCTTCCAACCAGTTTAGATTTACATACTTCATTATATTGATTGTGATTGGCATATATTCATTAATTATATAGTTATCTTTAAAGGGTGAAAGGAAAAATAAACGATCGTATTTCAAACACAGCATTTATTTCTATAATAGTGCAATATTTATTGTGAACAAGGGTACAAACGAGTATATAATCCAATACTAAGTGATTTTCTACATTTAAAGCCGCACCGAATGTGGGACAGGCTTCACACACACATACACACCCACACCTGATCTTAGTAAGAGATTTCAAATATGCAGTACCAAGGAACGAACACCGTGCCCTACTACAATTATACAAAACGTTAATCAATGTTAATCAGATGAAACGTGTTTTAAATGGAAATTTTAGAACCTAATAATATTTTTATACAACTCCTAACACGACTAATAAGTACTGTTTCCGTGTGGATTTATCAAACGATCCCGTTTAAACTGGGCAAAAATGATGCTGTATGATATCACATACTTGATAGCCTGCAAAATGAATAATGAAAAGAACAAATAACAACCTAAAAAAGAAAATACATTACAGTGCACAATTCTGTGAACGACCCCACTACAAATTCATCATATCCAAATTTTAATTGTTGAGCTGGAAGGTGGTGTAGAAGATACTCAACCTAAAATATTCATATAAAGTCAGTATTAGCATTCGTATTCAGCGCGAAAACTCTGAACGCCGAGTTATATCGCAGGCAAAAAATGCAAATGTTTTCTAGTGCAATAGCTTTATACAGAGTGTGTAAAATCTAACGTAGTGTGTCAATATTTAGTACATTGATAAGGTTATAAGAAAATGTTTAGAATAAAAACTAGGCAGAAAAAAAACCAGCTTATTACTAATTTGTTTAAATGAAAGTCTAATGTGACTGGGCTTAATTTACTTATCCCTGTATTATGTACGAACTTTATCAATGAGAAATAATTGTCAAAATATTTGTTGTAATGTAAAAAATTAATGTTTAGGTAAAAGATTAAGAAATATATATTTTAGTATTAGAAATTCGATTGGATAAGAAAACATTTCAAAAATGTATATGCATTTGAGATTATGCATTGAGAATGACAAATGCGGTTCCATTACATTTAACATATTAGTGATTCTATGCTTTTTGAGCCGGAAAAGCATCACAAGTTGATGTACAAATTGCCGTGAATACGAATTCACAGTCAAGCGATTGTTATTACGTAGTTTTTTTTAAATAAGTGAGGTCAAAAAACACCCTGAACACACTGAACCCATTGTTCACATGCAAATTTAAATAGTGTCTTATAACAAAACTTTTATTTGTGAATACATAAAAAAAATTTTAAAACACTATTACTTTTCGTATGTACGTTTCGTATTCGTACTGCTTGTTGTAAGGCATATAATTTTTGTGTTACCCACCATTAATAATATAATTATGTCACTATGTACTTATCTCAAAACCAGGTCACGGTCAGATTTTGAGTTTTATATAAAAATGCGGATTAGGGTAGTACTTATTTTTCAACTTTTAATTTTGTCTGGAATTTGTTCCTTTAAATCCAGACTTAATTCCTGTGAAAATTGGGATCGATGAATATACAGTGAGCGCGTAAAATATGGAAACATGGCAAAATCTCAAGAAAGGTTTGCTATTTTAAAAAATCCTCGAACTCGTCGATTTATAATTATCAAAATACACCTGTGATATCAAATTAATTTTTTTACCTTCAATTTTTTTTAACAGATATTCTAATGGCCTTACATAAGAAAATTTTCGAGAAAAAGACAATTGAAGGTTATGAAATAAAAGGGACAAAATCTCCGGAACGGCTCCACCTAATTTAATGAAAATTTGGAATTAAGTATTTTACAACCATGTGAAGTCACCGGCGTTATTATCGTTGATGCAACGTTTACAGTTTCTGAGATATAACGTCAAACTTTTGAATATCAAATTGAACACCCTGTTACTTTTGACATTTTCTGTTACAGTCTTCCAGTTCCTATTCAATGTTACTACGCTTGTTACGTTATTATATCAAAAACATCTAGAAATTCCCAAAAAACCTTTATTAGTTTCGTCTAAAAATTAACAAAGAAAAAATTGATAACAAAAAATAACTACAAAGAAATAAACCGATCAAATTTAAAACAATGTGTGCTTGTCAATGGTTGAGAATCCTCATAAACCAACTAGAGTAGGTAGTTGAAGTAGAAAATGAAACGATGTTTTATTATCAATTTTTTCCTTGTTAATTTTTAGACCTAAGTAATAAAGGTTTTTGTTAATTTCTAAATGTTTTCGATATAATAATGAAGACGGTAACAGAAAATCTCAAAATATATAGGATGTTATATTTCAAATTCAAAAGTTTGAGGTTATATCTCAGAAACTGTAAACGTTGCATCAACGATAATAACGCCGGTGATTTCACGGCGTTATTATCGTCATGGTTGCAAAATACTTAATTCCAAAATTTCGTTAAATTCGGTCGAGCCGTTCCGGAGATTTTGTCACATTTATTTCATAACCTTCAATTGCCTTTTTCTCGACAATTTTCGTATGTAAGCCATAAAAATATTATGCTACCATTACCTAATACAATTAAAAGATCTGTCAAGTTCATTAAAAAAATATAGGGTTGTCATTTAAAAAAAATTTCGATGACGTCATCTGTTAAAAACAATTGAAGGTAATAAAAATAATATGAATCATAAGGTGTATTTTGATAATTATAAATCGACGTGGTCGAGGATTTTTTAGAATAGGAAACCGTTCTTGAGAAAAAAATGATACAAACCGCTTTATTTGGTTTTACTACAATAAATTTACACTTACTTACTGACTTAATAGAAATAAACTAATCAATTAACTTTTCAGCTTAGATATCAGAGCATATCAATTATTTTCGAGTACATAATTTGAAAAAATACAATAATCGCGACTACGTGTTTATCCTCACCAACAATAAACAAAGTGATAACAGTTACTTTTATGCGTTTTTTTTGCGAAGAATCTGAATCTGATGGCAAAAATTTTTAATTGAGCTTAGATTTTGAGAAAAGCGGTGATAACAAAACTTCAAAGAAAACAAAAATGCATTTCCTTTTCTCAAAACGTAGACACAATTTGGAATTTTTGCTTTCAGATTAAGGAAAAAATCATACCAGAAACAGTTTTCACTGTCCGATATTGTGCTTTGTTCGACAGGATAGTAACTTGACTTTATCTATAATTATATATATATACATAATTTGACTTTGAGATTATATTATCAAATTTAATTTATTTATTATTGTTATTTATTTGAGCACCCTGGAGCTCGAGTTAAAATGTTTTGTTCGATTCCAAATTTCACAGGACTAAGCAAAAAAAAGAGTATTTTGATTAAAAATGTATTCAAAATGAACGTTTTCTATTTAATGAAATCCTATCCAAAATTTGTAATTGTAATTTAACGTGGGTAGTGCTGGGTACAATAAGATAACGAGGGGTTCCCTAAAAATATACAGCCGAAGGTGTGTAATTCCATCTTTCGTAGAACAGATCTTTCTTCAGCTGGAGTTCTATTTCCACCCTCTTGGTCCACCCTCTCCTATTCTCACCCACTTGGTTTCGACATATTGGTATTTGTTTATAATTAACTATAATTGACTTTATTTGTGTTAGTGGTAAGATAAAAATGATATGCCTTACAAACAAAAATTTGACATAAAATTACAAACTTTTGTTTTGGGTTTTACATTGTGACTTATTTAAAACAAATTACATAATACGAAACGCATGACTGTGAATTCGTATTCAGCGCAAAGTAAAATACGACTTGAAACAAAACCAATTCGTAACGTGTTGTTAAAGTTATTTAGAAATTAACACTCCAATAACATAAATTTCAAGAGCACTAACTTTACAGGAATAAAATCAAGAACTAGGTATAAGTAATCTATTTTCAAATATTCGAGAATATTTTATTCCATTAGTTTACTTACTTTGTTGTTTTAGAGTTAAGTAATAGAGATTTGTTAGTACAAGTTATAGTATATATTTAGAGCGATAGTTTGTTTAATAAGGCACTTTCCTGGTATTTTTTGTTATACTTCATTAACACTAGTGTTAAAGTTCAAAGTCAAGCTAATATACATTATGTGTGCAATATCGACTTGTAATAAGTAATATTACTAATTGTAGCTAGTGACACAATTGTGACGATAAAAAGCAAATTCTCAAACGCAATAGACTTATACAGGAACACACACACCAAACTACTTACCTTATCCAATTCATTTTGACTTAAACAGGTTGTGGGATACTTGTGGAGAAAGACAATCATAATATCGCTCTGAAAACACCACACGCCAAATAACTCGAATAAATTGATGTATCCTGTATCAGATTTACTCACAACTTTTAATAACCACTCTGCAAATATAGTTCCGCTAACAACAAGGACAAATCCACATGCGGCCTTCCACAATAAATGAATCTCATTTGGACCCCAGGCGTGTTCTCCGATAATTCCCCAAAGAATCGTTCCCAACGTGATCATGGTACAAATGCAATTAATCAAAAGTAGAAGAATATATGCTACATAAAATTGCTCATTGAAGAAAGCGAAGTTGGAATGTAATTTGCTTGTAAAGGTGGCCAACCGTTCCAAATCTTCTGAAATGTCCTTCTTGACATTCTTGACATCTTGTTCGTAATATTTTTATCGTGCGATCATATGCGTGTTCCATCATTATTCCGTGGACGGCCATCATTCCCATTATGTGAAAAATGAATGCGATGTGTACAGTACCAGCGAATAAGATTACAACACTAGCCAGGGTATCAACAGAGTAAAAATATAAGTAAACTGATGTTCCGATAATATGAGTGATGATTACACACGTACACATCACTGACGAAATGTAGATTCTCCGTTCGGTACTGTTACGCAATACACAGAACTTATTTTTCTGCAGGTCTAACAATCTTTTATAGATTAATTCATATTGTTTGATATGCAGAACCATAAAAAATAGAAAGATTAAAGCATCAATACAAGTGCACAGATCGAATAAATCTACAAATGAAGTGAAAGCATCTACCCCGAGTTCGATAAGTCTCAAACTTAACGATGTAATTGTTAGAAGTAAAATGATTATATAGAAGATCGCCCAACTAATGTGATATATGGAGATCTTCAAGGTACAACCATAACCATTTCTGTGCTTACATGATATCCAGTATGGAACTATACCTAATAGCTGCCACAATATTACCAACGGTTTAGATAAGCAGAAGAAGCAATCTGCTAGAACGTGCATTTTAATGTTCGTGTTGTAATATGTTCTCGAAACTACTGAATACAATTCCTACGGCAGTTGGATTATAACCATAATTTAGAATATAAATCATTCATAAATCATTAGTAAACTCAACATTATAATGTGTGTTTGTACAAGGGAACGACACGTACGTCTGCATGTCAATTAGATGTACTCCCGATGACATACGGATGACTAATATATGAATTTGCTAGTATCAAAAACAGATTAAATCCACTTTTACAAAAATCAGGAAATACTGAACTAGCTTTTGATAACTTCTTTACCAAAGTTCTTTCTGAACGGTTATCAGTGCCCGAAGAATAAAGTAATAATAATAATAATAATCCACGCCGTAACCATCCCCCAACAGCTTACGCCACTACGGGGGCATCGGCAGGCCCTTATTATCATTATTATTATTAGTACAGCAAATATATTAGAGTTCTTTAGAACAAACTCAAATTTTCAAAACAAATGCAGGCATACATTTTGGGCATAATTTTCTGTATGGCTTATGGGAAAATAGTGATATGGCTAATACTCCCACAACATACATATCCATAAATTTACAATTTTACATTATTTTATACATTGCAGATATGTTTTTGGTTATGTGATACATTATGATTATTCAATTATGTCATCTACATACATACAAATTTTACGGAGAGAATTTGCATGTACATAGTTAATTATGCACAAAAAGCAGTGATTTTTCCTCTGAAAATTAGTTGATTATATGCTAAAAACTGTTGATATACATAATATCGGAGTTGATTTAAGGGTGGCATTTTTCGGCCCGCCAAATTACGGGTCGCACGACAAATTTCGGTACCTTAACGACAAAATATGCATTTCAACGACAAAATATGTGTTTTAACGACAGAAAATGTAAACGAACGACATAATATATGTTTTGAGGACAAAAAATGTAAATAAACGACAGTATTTGTATTTAAACGATAAAATTAGCAAACTATGTGATTTAACCTCAAATGACAGCAGTTTGACAAGCAACGCCGCGATAGGCCAGCCGTACAAAACTTCTTCCATACTCCTACAGTGTGCTACCGTTAAAAGTGTGGTTATATGTAATTAGTTTTTAAGTTCGCAGAATGACGTTGGGAATAATTGAAAATTATTCAGAATATAATTGTTGTTTCCAGTCAGTTTTCAGGTGAGATATTATAAATTATATTATATTATATTATATAGCAATCGAACAGTTGTAGGCAATTGCTTGTTTGATTGATATGATCTTTTTAACAGCACATTACATTCCAACTTCGCTTTCTTCAATGAGCAATTTGTGTAGCATTTATTCTTCTAGTCTATATTAAGTAAACGCAATTGAACGATTTTAAATCGGTGTTTCACCTGCCGAAATGTCCATTCTTAATTGCTTATGGAAAATATGGGGAACCTTTTCCGGGCGCGCGAAACGCGGCCGTCACCCTAAACGGACCATTCTACGTTGCGTGAGTTTTCGAAATCGACGAAAAACGGCCTCTCGGGCGATTTTGCTTCTAAATTTTCCGAAACGCGCGCGATTTTGGTGAAAGGACCTCAACATTTCAGTAGCTGCTTATGTCGCGTCGTCATGGCTGCGAGCTAGAAACGTCAAAAACACAACCATAACCTATTCACATTGGTATGTAGTGTATGTACAAAGCTAAGCGATTTCATTATCTGCGGGGGCCTAAAAGCACAAACTCCGTAGTCCGTACCCACAAATAATCTTTGACAAACCTATAACCATGTTGTACCTATAATAATAATTATTAATTCGTGATTATTTGCCTTTGCGTTAATATTTGTTTGAAGAATGTGTATCGATCCAATGAATGTTATTTGTGAAAAGTTCGCGTCTCAAACCCAACGTGAAAGCACCGCTCAGAACCTATTTTAACCTAATACGAATACAACTCTTGAGAGGTTACATATTAGATGGCACCACAAGATATTTCTGCTACTAGCGCCCCTAGCGGGCGTGAAATATCGTCACATAACCTATAATTATACATAAGTTTGAATGAACACTATACTATACAAAATTTAGCTGCAAGAGCAAGAAGTAGTAGAAGATCAATAGGGTGTGGAATTGATAGAGGCGCCTGAAAAAAGCCTCCAATGGCTCGGAATATGGTCCCCAGCAAAATTTTGTTGCAAAGGCTGATCACCCACTTCAAACTACTTTGAACTCCCGTGGTTCTTTCGAATGGTTTCTCCAGATTAAACTAAAATACAGTAAGAGAATTATATGGAATTCATCAATTTGTTGGCAACATTGAGGTTAGTTTTGAGTTTAGAATGCGTAGCTTTTGTTAATTTAATATTTTTGCAGGTAATGTGGTATGATGAAAAGAGTACACACGCAGTGGAAATGGTTCCAGGTCTTTCCGAATAACAGCAACTTGCTTTGCGTAGACAAGCTACCATAACAAAGTGGCAAACAATTATTTATTTAAGAAAAAACTTGACCCAAAAGATATTGGGCGTACCAAGGGAGTACCGGAGAGACCAAGGGGCCGCAGTCGATAATAATCATTGTCGACAGTAAAGGGATATATTTTTATATTGCAGTTTAAAGTGCCTACCTGTACTTTAGATTTGGCTATGACGCAAGGTTACTAAAAATAGATAGGTCTGTCTGGTAACTTATAGCATACGTCACTCAGTTTACCACATGAAGTTAACTGGTATGGAATTTAATGTTTACGTGAGCGTATAAAAAAATACTAATAATTTTAGTTCATTGTATTCTGAATGATTTATTGGAGATGGGTGATAAAGCCCTCTAAGCTGCAAGCCTTCTAATACCTATGAATTCAAATGAATTTGAATGGGCATATCAAGTGGTATGCAAATTTTGGTATCTTTGGGTATGACGTTAAATTTTTGTAAATAATAATTTAGTTCATGTGGTCACGGCAACCAAATGCATTTTTTGTCAGTGAGGTGCAGGCAATAAATCTTAAACAATTAAATGGGTTAAATCATCTCAAGATTAGATAATATTAATTTTAGGTATTAGTTTTGGGTATTATATACCTATTGTATTATTACTAGATCTATCATTAAGATTTCTATCAATTTCATTTGTTAACTAAATTGTTTTTTGTTTATAGTAGACATTAATAAATTTTAAATTAAATATTTTCACATTATTTTATTATGTGTGTTTTATCTTGCTTGACGCGGGTACTCTAACATATTTCCCGTTTGTTTTTACGAAGGAGGAAAGGTAGATACTGGTATACAAATTTATAAATTTATTTTATATTTTACGTTTTATTTTATTTAAAAAGTGAGCATCTGGCTGTATAGTGTTTGTCCAATATCAAAACAAAAACCAGAACTATAAAGTATCAAAAATATTATGCTAATGCAACTTGGCATAAAATTGAGTAATTTGAACAAATTTAGCTTATTTTTGTAGTTCATTTAAGTCGGTTTATTACAGATTATTTGTAGAACACATTTACTTATTTATTAATAATTTCAGGATGGGGTTTCCTCAGGATGTAAACAAACTGTCGTACAGTATCAAATCGTACGTATTTAGCCCCACATACAAAACATCATCCAGGTCAAAGTATATCGAAAGACACAGATGGCATATAACTCAGTTCTACCATACCATAGCCCCTACAAACTACAAGAACGCAGAAATTAAAATAGTGTGCGAATTGACAGAGCGCAAGAAAGAAGCCTAGAACGTGAACATCAGCTCATTATGCCAGAAATGAGGATGACTCCAAAGAAAATAAACAAGAACATTTCCTCTAATCAAACATTTAGTACAAGAATTTGAAGGAATTAAACTATTTTATATTATTTTGAGGTTAGATTAATTTTTGTATATTTAGTTGAATTTATTTTAATTTGATTTTTGCGGATAACATCTACGATGTGAAAAATAGCATGGAGGAACAAAGAATCTAATTTTGGTTTAAAGAAAGTTATATCTACATTTATGATTCGGCCAATCGTAAGTCTCGGTCACCCATAATGTGATTTTCAATTTCATATACATACGCACCAATCATATTACAAAGAATACAATTTCCAATCAAGGTCTGTATTGCTATAACCATAAATGTGGACAAACTTTGGATTTAGTTGGAATGTATTTACTTCAAACCCCTTTGCACACGGCCAGCTAAATGTGGCATTTTCTACGACTAAAAGGTGGGATGCTACGTAGGTACGTGTAAATTGACAAAACGTTTTCTCAGGGGCGATTATGGAAAAAGAGTCTTTTCAAATTAACAGGTATATGTTACGAAGAAATATTTAAATTTGTAAATACTCCATTTTCTTGCTTATTTTATTGTTTTCTGTAATATATACATATGTATACACATGTATAGAATGATGTGCAATCGTTCTACAAATATATGTTAATATGCACAGTCTCTGTAAAGGAACTAATTTAATTTTTAACCTCAATCATATGTTTTACATACTTATTTATCATTGCTTATTTGTTATTTAAAAATACTAATCTTAAAAATACTAATGTTATTAATCTACAATACAAATCTGTATGAGTAGTGACCAACCCAGCAGTACAGTGTATAAAAAAAACTTTTTGGAAAATCAAAGTTTTAAGTTGATTTAAGTTGTCTATGAAGCCACATATAACATCAACAACATTGACACAATTAAGAAAAAAATAGGTCTCCCACAAGAAGCCTACAGTTTATATTTTGTTGCAAATGTTTTTTTTTGTAGTAAGGGTAAAGTATTTTTCAAGTTGAAAATTATTAACTATAGATTGTGAAATAATAGTATAAAAATATTACTCTACTGCAAGATTTAGGTCTCCTGCACTTGGCATAAAATTGAGTAATTTTAACAATTACAGCGTTTTTTGTATTCTATGTAAATTAATTGGGAACAAAATCTAACAATTGTCTTTTTTTCAAGTGACAAACATCTTTAATAAAATCTAAAATAAAAAAGCAAATCAAAAATTTTGTTTGCAATAATGCTCTCTATATAAGAGTAGATTGTAGTTTCTGGGCCAAAAACATGCCATTATATTAAAAATAACTTAGTGCTTATTTTGACAAATTGACAATTTACATTATATAAGTTGATAAAAAGTTGTCTCTATGGACCCACGTATACCACCAACAAATTTTGCCCAATTGAAAGCAATCTGGGTCTTCCGCAAGGGGTCTAATTTTTTTTTACATTTTTATTAGTCATTTTAGCCACTTGAAAAAAAACAATTGTTATATTTGTCGTTGTAGTTTGTATTGCTTATGAAAGTAATGGTGCGTTTAGTCAGCTTTTCGTAGCCGCAACGCAATTGAACGTCTTAACTTCTTAACAAGTTAAAATATACGGAAACCGTATATTGGTTTAGACAGCACTGGGATTAAATTAATGTTTCCTAGAAAAGGACGTAATGTTTTAACTTTCAGGTCGTTCCCTAATTTGGCGCCATCTGTCGGAGTATCATTAAACTACTAACAAAATTACTACAATGAATTATTTACAATAAAGATTAAGATGCATTTCACAGGGACAAAACGGTGTCGCGAAAAACTAATAACATTACATTAATAACATGCAGAAAGAAAGACGCACCATGTGCCACCAAACTTTACGTGCAAATCACAAGATGGCGCATCCTATTCAAAAATATTTATTTGACAAAACAAACATAAAAATACGCCGTGATACAATTTTATTTGAAGGATCACCGATGAAGATGGTTTTTGTTGCCATTCAGTAGCATTTGCAGTTTCAAAACAAACATTTTGCGGGTTAAATCTGACAGTTTCTACTGCGCACCCACCGTTACGTTAAGGATTTCTTAATTTATCTGTATAAGCGGCGAGATATTTTCCTACGGTTAAATTTCGGCTAATTTGCGACTACGGAATGTTGACTAAACCCACCATAAGCTAAATTTGTTAAAATTACTACATTTTATGCAATTTAAGTACGTTGCATTAGGATACTATATTTTTTATACTTTTGTTTCACACCATACGTATTGTTAAAATGATCAAACTTGAAAAGAAGAAGCAACCTTCAAAAACAAAATCAAATTTACTTCGACAAATTATATTTGTTTTTCACTGGCGGGAGAGACTATTTTTTTAATTGAGCCATTTTTGTTGTTGTATATATTATGAGTCCATAGAAACAACTTTATATCAACTTAAAAGTTTGATTTTGCGAAGAAAGTCTTTTTTTTAAGACAGCCAGTAATTATTTATGCTGTCTATTATGAGGAATCGTCCTGCGATGTACCGACTTCACTGATCTACCTATTCAGACGGTCACAGGTCCACTAGTCTATATTAAGTAAACGCAATTGAACGATTTTAAATCGGTGTTTCACCTGCCAAAATGTCCATTCTTAATTGCTTATGGAAAATATGGGGAACCTTTTCCGGGCGCGCGAAACGCGACCGTCATCCTAAACGGACCATTCTACGTTGCGTGAGTTTTCGAAATCGACGAAAAACGGCCTCTCGGGCGATTTTGCTTCTAAATTTTCCGAAACGCGAGCGATTTTGGTGAAAGGACCTCAACATTTCAGTAGCTGTTTATGTCGCGTCGTCATGGCTGCGAGCTAGAAACGTCAAAAACACAACCATAACCTATTCACATTGGTATGTACAAAGCTAAGCGATTTCATTATCTGCGGGGGCCTAAAAGCACAAACTCCGTAGTCCGTACCCACAAATAATCTTTGACAAACCTATAACCATGTCGAACCTATAATAATAATTATTAATTCGTGATTATTTGCCTTTGCGTTAATATTTGTTCGAAGAATGTGTATCGATCCAATGAATGTTATTTGTGAAAAGTTCGCGTCTCAAACCCAACGTGAAAGCACCGCTCAGAACCTATTTTAACCTAATACGAATACAACTCTTGAGAGGATACATATTAGATGGCACCAAAAGATATTTCTGCTACTAGCGCCCCTAGCGGGCGTGAAATATCGTCACATAACCTATAATTATACATAAGTTTGAATGAACACTATACAAAATTTGGCTGCAAGAGCAAGAAGTAGTAGAAGATCAATAGGGTGTGGAATTGATAAAGGCGCCTGAAAAAAGCCTCCAATGGCTCGGAATGTGGTCCCCAGCAAACTTTTGTTGCAAAGGCTGATCACCCACTTCAAACTACTTTGAACTGCCCGTGGTTCTTTCGAATGGTTTCTCCAGATTAAATTAAAATACAGTAAGAGAATTATATGGAATTCATCAATTTGTTGGCAACATTGAGGTTAGTTTTGAGTTTAGAATGCGTAGCTTTTGTTAATTTAATATTTTTGCAGGTAACGTGGTATGATGAAAAGAGTACACACGCAGTGGAAATGGTTCCAGGTCTTTCCGAATAACAGCAACTTGCTTTGCGTAGACAAGCTACCATAACAAAGTGGCAAACAATTATTTATTTAAGAAAAAACTTGACCCAAAAGATATTGGGCGTACCAAGGGAGTACCGGAGAGACCAAGGGGCCGCAGTCGATAATAATCATTGTTGACAGTAAAGGGATACCTTTTTATATTGCAGTTTAAAGTGCCTACCTGTACTTTAGATTTGGCTATGACGCAAGGTTACTAAAACTTGATAGGTCTGTCTGGTAACTTATAGCATACGTCACTCAGTTTACCACATGAAGTTAACTGGTATGGAATTTAATGTTTACGTGAGCGTATAACAAAATACTAATAATTTTAGTTCATTGTTTTCTGAATGATTTATTGGAGATGGGTGATAAAGCCCTCTAAGCTGCAAGCCTTCTAATACCTATGAATTCAAATGAATTTGAATGGGCATATCAAGTGGTATGCAAATTTTGGTATCTTTGGGTATGACGTTAAATTTTTGTAAATAATAATTTAGTTCATGTGGTCACGGCAACCAAATGCATTTTTTGTCAGTGAGGTGCAGGCAATAAATCTTAAACAATTAAATGGGTTAAATCATCTCAAGATTAGATAATATTAATTTTAGGTATTAGTTTTGGGTATTATATACCTATTGTATTATTACTAGATCTATCATTAAGATTTCTATCAATTTCATTTGTTAACTAAATTGTTTTTTGTTTATAGTAGACATTAATAAATTTTAAATTAAATATTTTCACATTATTTTATTATGTGTGTTTTATCTTGCTTGACGAGGGTACTCTAACATATTTCCCGTTTGTTTTTACGAAGGAGGAAAGGTAGATACTGGTATACAAATTTATAAATTTATTTTATATTTTACGTTTTATTTTATTTAAAAAGTGAGCATCTGGCTGTATAGTGTTTGTCCAATATCAAAACAAAAACCAGAACTATAAAGTATTAAAAATATTTTGCTAATGCAATGTTTAGGTCTTCCGCACTTGGCATAAAATTGAGTAATTTGAACAAATTTAGCTTATTTTTGTAGTTCATTTAAGTCGGTATTGGGAAAAATAAATCTAACATTTTTTTTTCAAGTGACAAACATCTTTCATATTAACTGAAGGAAAAAAAATGACAAATCAATTTTAATTTTTTCAATAACGTTATCTATATACGGTATACTGTAGTTGCTTAGCCAACCACATGCTATTATATAAAAAAGCAGTGCACTGTTACCAGATTGGGGGATTTTCTCTCACATTTGGGCGGTTTCCCTCCAAAAGTAGTATCTTTACCTTAGGGATAAAAGAAAGTTTTGAGGGTAAACTAAAGATTGTAGTTGTAATTGTAATTTATTTTGACAGCAGACTCGCCAAATATTGAGTAACAGAGAAATATGTACCCCATGGCTGGTTGTGTACCCAATTTTCAACATTTATTAAGCCTAATTTTATTGGCGGTGGCAACTGTGTTTTTTTGACTTTACCGAATTCACTGATCTACCTAAATAGGCGATATACAGGTCCACTAGTCTATATTAAGTAAACGCAATTGAACGATTTTAAATTGGTGTTTCACCTGCCAAAAAATCCATTCTTAATTGCTTATGGAAAAAATGGGGAGGGCATTTCAGTCGCGCGGAGCGCGACTGTCCCCCTAAATGGACCATTCTACGTTGCGTGAGTTTTCGAAATCGACGAAAAACGACCTCTCGGGCGTTTTTGCTTCAAAATTTTCCGAAACGCGAGCGATTTTGGTGAATGGACCTCAACATTTCAGTAGCTGTTTATTCCGCGTCGTCATGGCTGCGAGCTAGAAACGTCAAAAACGCAACCATAACCTATTCACATTGGTATGTAGTGTATGTACAAAGCTAAGCGATTTCATTATCTGCGGGGGCCTAAAAGCACAAACTCCGTAGTCCGTACCCACAAATAATCTTTGACAAACCTATAACCATGTTGTACCTATAATAATAATTATTAATTCGTGATTATTTGCCTTTGCGTTAATATTTGTTTGAAGAATGTGTATCGATCCAATGAATGTTATTTGTGAAAAGTTCGCGTCTCAAACCCAACGTGAAAGCACCGCTCAGAACCTATTTTAACCTAATACGAATACAACTCTTGAGAGGTTACATATTAGATGGCACCACAAGATATTTCTGCTACTAGCGCCCCTAGCGGGCGTGAAATATCGTCACATAACCTATAATTATACATAAGTTTGAATGAACACTATACTATACAAAATTTAGCTGCAAGAGCAAGAAGTAGTAGAAGATCAATAGGGTGTGGAATTGATAGAGGCGCCTGAAAAAAGCCTCCAATGGCTCGGAATATGGTCCCCAGCAAAATTTTGTTGCAAAGGCTGATCACCCACTTCAAACTACCTTGAACTCCCGTGGTTCTTTCGAATGGTTTCTCCAGATTAAACTAAAATACAGTAAGAGAATTATATGGAATTCATCAATTTGTTGGCAACATTGAGGTTAGTTTTGAGTTTAGAATGCGTAGCTTTTGTTAATTTAATATTTTTGCAGGTAATGTGGTATGATGAAAAGAGTACACACGCAGTGGAAATGGTTCCAGGTCTTTCCGAATAACAGCAACTTGCTTTGCGTAGACAAGCTACCATAACAAAGTGGCAAACATTTATTTAAGAAAAAACTTGACCCAAAAGATATTGGGCGTACCAAGGGAGTACCGGAGAGACCAAGGGGCCGCAGTCGATAATAATCATTGTCGACAGTAAAGGGATATATTTTTATATTGCAGTTTAAAGTGCCTACCTGTACTTTAGATTTGGCTATGACGCAAGGTTACTAAAAATAGATAGGTCTGTCTGGTAACTTATAGCATACGTCACTCAGTTTACCACATGAAGTTAACTGGTATGGAATTTAATGTTTACGTGAGCGTATAAAAAAATACTAATAATTTTAGTTCATTGTTTTCTGAATGATTTATTGGAGATGGGTGATAAAGCCCTCTAAGCTGCAAGCCTTCTAATACCTATGAATTCAAATGAATTTGAATGGGCATATCAAGTGGTATGCAAATTTTGGTATCTTTGGGTATGACGTTAAATTTTTGTAAATAATAATTTAGTTCATGTGGTCACGGCAACCAAATGCATTTTTTGTCAGTGAGGTGCAGGCAATAAATCTTAAACAATTAAATGGGTTAAATCATCTCAAGATTAGATAATATTAATTTTAGGTATTAGTTTTGGGTATTATATACCTATTGTATTATTACTAGATCTATCATTAAGATTTCTATCAATTTCATTTGTTAACTAAATTGTTTTTTGTTTATAGTAGACATTAATAAATTTTAAATTAAATATTTTCACATTATTTTATTATGTGTGTTTTATCTTGCTTGACGAGGGTACTCTAACATATTTCCCGTTTGTTTTTACGAAGGAGGAAAGGTAGATACTGGTATACAAATTTATAAATTTATTTTATATTTTACGTTTTATTTTATTTAAAAAGTGAGCATCTGGCTGTATAGTGTTTGTCCAATATCAAAACAAAAACCAGAACTATAAAGTATCAAAAATATTATGCTAATGCAACTTGGCATAAAATTGAGTAATTTGAACAAATTTAGCTTATTTTTGTAGTTCATTTAAGTCGGTATTGGGAAAAATAAATCTAACATTTTTTTTTCAAGTGACAAACATCTTTCATATTAACTGAAAGAAAAAAAATGACAAATCAATTTTAATTTTTTCAATAATGTTATCTATATACGGTATACTGTAGTTGCTTAGCCAACCACATGCTATTATATAAAAAAGCAGTGCACTGTTACCAGATTGGGTGATTTTCTCTCACATTTGGGCGGTTTCCCTCCAAAAGTAGTATCTTTACCTTAGGGATAAAAGAAAGTTTTGAGGCTAAACTAAAGATTGTAGTTGTAATTGTAATTTATTTTGACAGCAGACTCGCCAAATATTGAGTAACAGAGAAATATGTACCTCATGGCTGGTTATGTACCCAATTTTCAACATTTATTAAGCCTAATTTTATTGGCGGTGGCAACTGTGTTTTTTTGACTTTACCGAATTCACTGATCTACCTAAATAGGCGATATACAGGTCCACTAGTTTTGATTAATTCCATTTGTGTCATAATCACGTTTGGAACAATTATTTGCGGAATTGTCGGTGACGAGCCCTGGGCTCCATATGAGATTCATTTGTTGTGGAAGGCCACATGTGGATTTGTCCTTATTTTGGTCGGAAGTGTAATTTCAGAGTGGTTATTAAAAGTGGTGAGTAAATCTGATTAATACGATACATGAATTTATTCGATTTATTTGGCATGTTGTGTTTTCAGAACGATGTTATGATTTCCTTTCTCCACAAGTACCCCACAACCTGTTTAGGTCCGAATGAATTGGATATGGTAAGTAAAGATTTACAATCATTTGGTATGGTGATATGGTACCTAAAGATTTATAATCTTTTACCATCATCATATAAGTGTTTACCTTTGAAGAATTTCAAGAGTAAACTTAGTAAAAAATTGTTTTTATACATTACCATCCTACTTCACATGTGAACATTTTGATTTGTAGTTTTATTAGTTTTATTAATATTGTTTAATTATATACATTATATTGATTTATTTTGACGTGTTCTATGCTTCTTGGTTTATTATTGAACAAATGCTTTATTTATTTATTTATTTATTTATAATTTGGTGTTGCAACTTATGTTGGCATGGAACCTGGTGAAAAATACAGTGAAAGCAAAGAGTACCGTAACAGTGTTTTAATATTTATCCTCCCTGTATTTCTGTACGGGTGTCCTGTATAAGTCTATCGCGTATAAAACGTGTCTATGACTTTGTTTTTTCGAATTTATACTGACGTCTCATGGTCCAAACTATGTGTTTTGATTTTTTTGCGGTGAATAAGAATACTAATACTGACATTATAAATATTTCAGGTTGAGTTACTTCTACGCCACCTTCCATATCAACAATTTAAATTTGGATATGATGGATTTCTTGTGTGGTCGTTCAAAGCAACGTGCACCGTAATGTATTTTTGTTAGGATGTTATTTGTCCTATTTATTATTCATTTTACAGGCTGTCAAGTATGGGTTATCATACAGCATCGTATTCGTCCAGATGAAATGGGATAGTTTGATAAATGCAAACAAAAACAGTACTTATTAGTCGTGTCACAATTTTATCAAATTATTGCCACTGAAGTTTCCATTTGTAACACTGTTTTATCTGTTTGACAATGAGTTACATGTTACATCTTCTTACTAGGGTATACTTATCTCACTTCTACATCACTATCCCACATTCGGTGATAAAATTATGAAATAAAGGGAATAACACAACAAATTAATATAATTAAACTAATAACATAGTTAAATTATTACATCCCGCCTGTATATCTTGCGCCTGTAATACGCCTGTAATAATAATTGTTATTAATATTTCAGTCAGCAATACATTATTTTATTATTATGTCAGCAATACATACTAAGCACGTAGAAACCCATTTAGTATTAGATTTATTGGACACGTTTGTACACTTACTTTAAATAAATATTGCACTGTATATAAATAAATACGTATTGTACTTGAAGTAAAATTATTTATTGTTCCTTTCATCGTTTTAAGTTTCATCACAATCATCACAATCCGGTAAATTGACAGAAATATTGCAGTAACTTATTAAAATAATATTTGAATACTTATCACTGGTCAATTTGTAAAAATTCAGGAACGTTGAATCTTACCTAATTTTACCTACTACTACCTGTAAAATTTGTGTGAAGCAAGAAGTGACAATTCAGAGGCTATTTCGGTCCAAACTATGTTTTAAAATTGAATCTAAGCACATGAATGGTCGGACACTCCACGACTGAATTTACAGCGTTCTTAGCTGTGCAAACGGAATTTTTAATGCTAGTTAACAAATGTCCCTTAAATTAAATTTATTCTCCCAGCACCAGACTTATCACAAAGGCAGGTTCTTACCCAAAATCGAAGTCGTGATTGTGAATATATAATGCTAAATTAGACCCACGCCCGATTTAAAATATAAATTCAAAAGTACGACTTTGGCGAACGTGTGATCTAACATTAGAGAACCTCCGGCGAACGTAAAATTTGTTTCATTGATACTGGGTGTTGCATTCAGGCGGTGCAGAAATGTACTTTTTTAAATGGAATGCCCTGCATATTATAACATTATGATTGCGAAGAAAATAGTTTACCAATTGTATTAAGTGATATTGCCGTAAATCTAATAGTTTCTGCAATATTCAATTTCTTATTTAAAAAAATGGCCGTTGCAGGTCGTTTTGAAAATCTACGTAATAACTACATGTTTGCAGATATTTTCTTACAAGTTTGTCAGCAAATAACCGAAACTAATAGGGAAGTGATAGTGACCAAGGCAATTTGATACGCTGTACAGGGTGTTCTTAAAACGTAGTCAATTTTTACATTTTTTAAAGCTTTTTCTCGAGCTTTTTAAAATGGCGCCCTGTATATTATTTTCTGGTTACATTTACCATTAAGCTGTCTTTAATTTATGTTAAGAATGACATACACCTATTTCTACCCGTTTTCGTAATATTTGGAGATTAAAGAAGACCCACGCCCGATTTAAAATATAAATTCAAAAGTACGGCTTTGGCGAACGTGTGATCTAACATTAGAGAACCTCCGGCGAACGTAAAATTTTTTTCATTGATACAGTGTGTTGCATTTAGGCGGTGTAGAAGTGTAAAATAGTTTACCAATTGTATTAAGTTATATTGCTGTAAATCTAATAGTTTCTGTGGCGCTAACTTCCGTCGTAATCTTCATGATAAATCACCGATGTTCGGCAACGAACAACGCCTAATGAAGAAGGACAAATCAACTTTAACATTAAATTGTAATGAAATGGAACAGTTATTTATAGACAAATGGTACCACTTACATGATTTAAAATTAAAAACAGTATTATAATAAATAATAATGTATTGCCTTCACTTGGTTGGTTTGTTTGATTTTTTTTATAATTTAAAAATAGGAGGAAAAATAAATAATAATAATAATTTTGAAATAATCAAAATTAAACTTCTATATTGTAATTAAGCAAACAAAATTGCCCCACAAACAATATATTGTATATCTGGAGAAAGCTCATGGTAAAAGCTATGAAATGGCACCTATACCACCTCTCTAGATTAATTAGGTGAGCGACAATCGGCCTTAATTTTTGAATTTTGCATATTGAATAACATAAAATTGAGTACATTTCTATAACTACATGAAGACAACAATATTGTACAAAATTTCATCAAAATCCAAGTTGGTGAGGAATAAAACTGTGTTGATCTGACATGGAATTACCCGATAGCAAAGCAACAGTTATTTCTCAGTAGTTAGTCATGGAAAATTCATGATAATTACGTCAAGGGTCACAACATAATTGCACTTTGGATGCACATTATTATTACGTCGATACGCGAGACCTCTGTGATCAATTCCGTAAATAGCATGAGTAAGGGTTGATGCACACTACAAAGTGAAAATACTAGTTTGAATCAAAGAAAATTAGAAAAATATATATGCACTGAATACAAACATATTTTCTGGGAAGATTTACAAAATTAGTTATAGGAAAGAATTCTGTTTATCAGTTGTTTTGTTTCGGATAAATATTTCCTTTTAAATGCTGTTAAACATAATCTACAGGGTGTCTCAACAGTGCGATCTCGGAAGATTGTGCCTCCGTTAATGAAGATATTTTAAAACTGATTTCACTCATATATAGGTACAGAACGCCGAGGCGCACATTTTAAAACTATTAGCGTGTATACAGGGTGTTCCATAAGGAAATACCAATCCAAACTTGTTCTTTTAAATGGTACAACCTATATTTTGGCACAATTTTGAATTCCTCGCAAAATTTTACGACAATGAAAAATAACATTACCTACCCTAAACTTTACACTTTGATTTATTTGCATTTTTATGGAAAAACAGCAGTCTAAGAAAAATCTAAGTATATCTCAATACCGGCTTTTAATTTTATTGCGCACGCTTAGATTATGATTTAATTTTAATTTAATTAAGTAAGAAGCCTTCTATTAGCGTGATTACCTACCATACCCAAATTGTGTACAGGGTAGTCATAATCTGCAACAAAATATAGCAAACAGTTTTTCTTAAGAAAGTTAATTTTTTTAAATGGAACACCATATACCTAATTAATTTTTTGAATTCTACGCATCGTTCTGCATAAACAAGTACTAGCACACACCAGTGCTAAAATAAACAATTGCAGAGATAACTAGTCCTCTTCATAAAAAAATCGATAAGTGCTTCTACAACTACATTAACCACTAAACAAATCAAATAAATCACATTAGATCACGTCAGCAACTTAATATTATAATTTGAAATAAAATTTTACTTATACCAGGTAGGCTATGAAAAACTGTGCTAAACAAGTTATTAAGATATCTGTCAGTGGTGGTGATATTGTCAGGTTAGATTTGCATATTTTTTGGACAAATGTCGAACTTTTTTCAGGAGGAAATAATTGACATGGTGTGGGTTCTTGGGAAATGCAAGAAAAATGCGTTCTGCACAAAAAAAAACTACCACACCCTAAGGTTAAAATAAACCGTTACAGAAATAACTTGTCTTCTTCGTAAAAATTTACATCAAATTACCGTTAAAAATTTCTATTTCTTGCAAAACAATATTAAGTACATATTAATCTTTATGGAAAAAGAAATGTACATTGCTTGATATTAAGCTGCGTTATGAATTGCTTTTATTTTAAGATAAGTAAAACAACACCAGCTTTAACAACAATTTTATATCAGCTTTATACCTTTATGAACAAGTGTCCATTGTGCAAGGAAATAAATCAATGTTAAATTGAAATAAAAGCCTCCTTGATCCTTGCAAGTTTATTTAAATTACTGTATACATGTTTCGGTGAACACCACCATCATCAGTACGTACAAAGTCAAAAATTATCTAAACGGAACATCAGGAGATTCGGGAACAAACTAACTTGGACGAGCACAGGAACAACGCAGTGTCAGTCACATGGCTTGAAGTAAAACACATAATCACAATCAAAAATATCAAAATACGGAGACTCAGTTAAAACTATTTGCAATGTAGAGCGTGTTTCAGGCACGTGTGTATCGCATGGCACCTCGAGCCATGCGCCTGAGTGAAATCAGTTTTAAAATATCTTCATTAACAGAGGCACAATCTTCCGAGATTGCAGTGTTGCGACACTGTATATTTCATAAGAAGGAACCATTATTTGTTTTTTTTCTAAATAAGATTGTCGATTCAAAAGAAAACGGTGCTAGTACATACGATGTAAGTTTGGCTCAAATCTCAAATCTTGTATTAACAGTGATAACATCTAGAAAATAAACTGCTTCCGGGTTATGCCGTGTGTCACACGGCATAACCCGGAAGCAGTTTATTTTCTAAATGATTCTGGCCGTGAAAGCCTACGTAGTTAAGTGATAAGATCGTTATATTACTGTGAGGTTATGTCATATTGTAATTGTATCCTGCAAATTTAGCATTTATCTAAATAGGCAATTTTAAACTTACCAACATTTATACCAAAATTTGTGAAAAAGAAACCATATTATGCAGTGTGTAATATTAGAACACGATGTTTGGTATACTGTATTACACATTTTCTTTAATCTCCAAATATTACGAAAAGGGGTAGAAATAGGTGTATGTCATTCTTAACATAAATTAAAGACAGCTGAATGGTAAATGTAACCAGAAAATAATATACAGGGCGCCATTTTAAAAAACTCGAGAAAAAGCTTTAAAAAATGTAAAAATTGACTACGTTTTAAGAACACCCTGTACAGCGTATCAAATTTCCTTGGGCACCATCACTTCCCTATTAGTTTCGGTTATTTGCAGAAAACTTATAAGAAAATATCTGCAAACATGTAGTTATTACGTAGATTTTCAAAACGGCCTGCAACGGCCATTTTTTTAAATAAGAAATTGAATATTGCAGAAACTATTAGATTTACGGCAATATCACTTAATACAATTTGTAAACTATTTTCTTCGCAATCATAATATGTTATAATATGCAGGGCATTCCATTTAAAAAAGTACTTTCTGCACCGCCTAAATGCAACACCCAGTATCAATGAAAAAAAATTTACGTTCGCCGGAGGTTCTCTAATGTTAGATCACACGTTCGACAAAGTCGTACTTTTGAATTTATATTTTAAATCGGGCGTGGGTCTAATTTAGCATTATGTATTCACAATCACGACTTCGATTTTGGGTAAGAACCTGCCTTTGTGATAGGTCTGGTGCTGGGAGAATAAATTTAATTTAAGGGACATTTGTTAACTAGCATTAAAAATTCCGTTTGCACAGCCCAGAACGCTGTAAATTCAGTCGTGGAGTGTCCGACCATTCATGTGCTTAGATTCAATTTTAAAACATAGTTTGGACCGAAATAGCCTCTGAATTGTCACTTCTTGCTTCACACAAATTTTACAGGTAGTATTCGGTAACATTAGGTAAGATTCAACGTTCCTTAATTTTTACAAATTGGCTAGTGATATTCAAATATTATGTTAATAAGTTACTGCAATATTTCTGTAAATTTACCGGATTGTGATGAAACTTAAAACGATGAAAGGAACAATAAATAATTTTACTTCAAGTACAATACGTATTTATTTATATAACAGTGCAATATTTATTTAAAGTAAGTGTACAAACGTGTCCAATAAATCTAATACTAAATGGGTTTCTACGTGCTTAGTATGTATTGCTGACATAATAATAATATAATGTATTGCTGACTGAAATATTAATAACAATTATTATTATAATAAATTTATAGAAGTGGGTGATATACAGGCGGGATGTAATAATTTAACTATGTTATTAGTTTAATTATATTATTATGTGTGTTATTCCCTTTATTTCATAATTTTATCACCGAATGTGGGATAGTGATGTAGAAGTGAGATAAGTATACCCTAGTAAGAAGATGTAACATGTAACTCATTGTCAAACAGATAAAACAGTGTTACAAATGGAAACTTCAGTAGCAATAATTTGATAAAATTGTGACACGACTAATTACTGTTTTTCTGTGCATTTATCAAACTATCCCATTTCATCTGGACGAATACGATGCTGTATGATGACCTATACTTGACAGCCTGTAAAATGAATAATAAATAGGACGAATAACAACCTAACAAAAATACATTACGGTGCACGTTGCTTTGAACGACCACACAAGAAATCCATCATATCCAAATTTAAATTGTTGATATGGAAGGTGGCGTAGAAGTAACTCAACCTGAAATATTTATAATGTCAGTATTAGTATTCTTATTCACCGCAAAAAAATCAAAACGCATAGTTTGGACCATGAGACGTCAGTATAAATTCGAAAAAACAAAGTCAGGCTTTATACGCGATAGACTTATACAGGACACTCGTACAGAAATACAGGGAGGACAAATATTAAAACACTGTTACGGTACTCTTTGCTTTCACTGTATTTTTCACCAGGTTCCATGCCAACATAAGTTGCAACACCAAATTATAAATAAATAAATAAAGCATTTGTTCAATAATAAACCAAGAAGCATAGAACACGTCAAAATAAATCAATATAATGTATATAATTAAACAATATTAATAAAACTAATAAAACTTCAAATCAAAATGTTCACATGTGAAGTAGGATGGTAATGTATAAAAACAATTTTTTGCTCAGTTTACTCTTAAAATTCTTCAAAGGTAAACACTTATATGATGATGGTAAGAGATTATAAATCTTTAGTTACCAGATCACCATACCAAATGATTGTAAATCTTTACTTACCATATCCAATTCATTCGGACCTAAACAGGTTGTGGGGTACTTGTAAAGAAAGGAAATCATTACATCGTTCTGAAAACACAACATGCCAAATAAATCGAATAAATTCATGTATCGTATTAATCAGATTTACTCACCACTTTTAATAACCACTCTGAAATTACACTGCCGACCATAATAAGGACAAATCCACATGTGGCCTTCCACAACAAATGAATCTCATATGGAGCCCAGGGCTCGACACCGACAATTCCCCAAATAATTGTTCCAAACGTGATTATGACACAAATGGAATTAATCAAAACTAGAAGAATATATGCTACACAAAATTGCTCATTGAAGAAAGCGAAGTTGGCATGTAATTTGCTCGTAAAGCTGGCCAACTGTTCCAAATCCTCTGAAATGTCTTTATTGGAATGCAATCTTGATCGTAATTTTTTTATCGTACGATCATATGCATGTTCCAACATAATTCCGTGGATAGCCATCAGTCCCATTAAATAAAAAATCAATGCAAAGTGTATAGTACCAGCGAATAAGATTATAACACTAGCCAGAGTATCTACAGCGTAAAAATGTAAAAAAATTGATGTTCCGATAACATGAGTGATGATTACGCACGTACATATCAATGACGAAATGTAGATTGTCCGTTTCGTACTGTTACGGAATTCACACAACTTATTGTTCTGAAGGTCTAACAATCTATCGTAGATCAACCCATTTCCTTTGGTATGCAAAACCATAAAAAATAGAAAGATCAAAGGATCAATACAAGTACATAGGTCGAATAAATCAGCAAATGAAGTCAAAGCATCATCAAACCCCAGTTCGGTAAGCTTCAAAATTGACGATGTAATTATTAGAAGCAAAATGGTTATATAAAAGATAGCCCAACTTATGTGGTATACGGAGATCTTCAAGGTACCACCATAACCATTTCTGTGATTGCATAATATCCAGTATGGAAATATTCCTAATAGCTGCCACAAAATTACTAACGGTTTAGATAGGCAGAAGAAGCAATCTTCTAGAACGTTCATTTTTATGTTCCTGTTGTAAATATGTTCTCGAAACTACTGAATACAATACCTACGGAAATTGGATAATAACCATATTTTAGATTATACATTATTCATATATCATCAGTAAACATTACAATGTGTGTTTGTACAAGAGTAGGACACGTACGTGTGCATGTCAATTATAGTCTTTTTAATAACTAGGAGGAATAAAACCAGACGCCAGATTCACACTAGGAAAAAATTGAGAAAACATTACCAGAAATGCCATCAGATATTTTTGCGGTTAAATTTGAATTATTTTGAGGTTTAACGTATTTGTAAACAACAACAAATGTGCTACGGTGAAAATTTTAACGAATTTTTCGCTGGAAAGTCTTAATACGTGTCTAAATAGGTCAAAATATAGCTTGTAGAATATAAATTAGTATACTTATATAAAACAAATTAGATATTTACACTACGGGTTACTAAGTAACCTCTTCGACCTATATTATCAGTAATAAAAAACTCTAAATACAATTTAATAATTTTTACGTGGAAGAATTTACTATGTCATTGTTTTGCATTTTGTTTTGCGTAGAAAAACAAACAATAAAAATAAATATATTTTATTATAATAATAATACTATATATTAAACATCATCATCATCGTCATCGGTACTTAAATATAAATCACTATCACTGTCGCTATCTGTATTAACATGAATTATTAGTGGTTCAACAATTTTGTCCACGATCCCATCTAGAGTCATCATTTTATCCTCTTCCTTTATTACATGTTCTTCACAATTACTCGAATGTGGGCTTGTTACATTCCCAATGGCTTCCGAACGGTTTGACGTCTGCCAATTTAAATGTGGTATTCTTCGCTGCAACCTCATTGTTAATTTGGGCCCATATGAGCTCGATCGGATTCAACTCGCAATGATATGGTGGTAGCCGCAGCAAAATTTTATTGCTGTCTTTTGCCAGCTCATCGCAAACATGCATATCGAACTTATTCCTTTGTTCCTTTATTAAACACAATAATTCTGGTCATACCATGTATTCCTCATATACGATATTCTTTGAGCGAAGCCAATCCTGCATACGGTTCTTCGTTGAGGATGTTGTTGGTATTCTTTCAACCTTGCGGCTGTGGCAAGAAGCATTGTCCATAACAATCACTGCGTTATCTGGCAATTTTGGTAATAAAGCATTGAACCAGGTTTCAAATACATTCGCATTTATTTCTTCATGGTAATCTGCAGTTTTTTACCTTCAAATAGCAACAATCGTCCATCAACAAAACCAGCTTTTGATCCAACATGTAAAACGATAAGCCGTCTTACTTTTCCGGATGGATTTTTGAGTCCCATACTGTATCCTTCGAGAAAGGCCTGTTTCTTATCTTAGCGGTATCTACCCATACCTTTGTGTGACCTTCATTTAGCCACGTCTCATCTAAATAATAAATTGGCCGCCCTTCTCGTCGTTAATCCTTCTTAAATAGTTGCGTCGCCATACAACTATATCGTCACGTTCCAGTAGAATGCTCTTGCGGTTTCACTTTGTAAATCTGTAAAAAAAATATACATAATAAAAAGATTGCTGGTGGGCATATTAGTGTGAAGCCACGCTCATTCGTGTTTGTATCACGACTTACGCTCCTTCGTATCTGTACTCACTTGAAATTAATTTTTTTCATAATGGTATAAAGTGACGAACGAGACATTGTTGGAAGTTCTGGATGACTTGCTTTTCAGCTAAGGTTAAGTGACCCATTTCTAACATTTTACGCATTTAGGGGGCGAAACTTGCACTGAACTTGTACTTGGCACAGAATCCATATTTAGTTCTTGTACGAGCTGCTGATAAAATTGAACTGGTCGCGAATAACACTCAAAACAATGGAAAACAGGTACCAATGTTTGGTTATGTTTTGTTTACCTGGTACCTAACCTAACGCGATTTCAAAGTGCGCGCGATAGCGTAAATTTGCACTCTTTATATGTAAATCCGTACTCTTTAGTCACATTAACTAGACATTGTTTTGTTTGTTTATTACCTTGTTTTATTGTATTTTAGTCTATCTAATATGTTATTAAGTACTATTCGACTTGTATCCAAATATCGAAAAGTCATTAATCGACAATCTTAACCTATTACAATTGTATACACTATTAGGACGATGTAGGACCATCAACATCAACGACGGAGATCGAGTAAACATTGTTAAGTTTTGTTGTATTTCTCGCTTTCCTTTATCTTTTATAAATCACGATAGTAACTCAGTACTGTTCCAATAAACGAGTGAAAATTTTACTGTTTGTGCCATTTATTTTGAAGCCAAATATACCTGGAAATGTAATGAACGTAAACTCTAATGTACTTAGTAACATATTTTGATAGTCTGGCAGTAACAACAAAAAAGAATAGAAAAGAAAACAGTGTCATAATTTTAGAATAACATTGTAAATATAAGTGCTAGTAATGTCTAATTAATGTGTATACAGACTACGGATTACAGTCGGCCTGTTTATTTCTTCTTCGTAGTGTGAAGTGTCTAGCAGGTCAATAAAAAAATTGCAAAAAAATATTACGGGTTCAAACAGGTCATCAAATTGTTGTTAAAGTTGAAAAATCTGAAAATAATTGGAAACTTCTGAACTTGAACGTCCATAACTTTTCGATTTCTTCATGGATCTGACATCTTTATAATGGTCTATGCTTCCTCTTTCATTTGTATTTTTTATTTTGGAAATCGGATAGAAAATAGCGCAGTTATGAATTTTTATACACGTGCAAGTACCCAAAAAGGAGTTTTTTGAAAAAGATCGAGATTTTGGAGGTATGTAATTGGAAAATTTCAGATATGCCATTATGTTCAGCTGTAGCAGCTCAACAACTTCCGCTATGTCTCGTGAAGAGTATATTTCGTTTTTTTTTTAACACAGTAATATTAATGAATTATTTATCTCATCTATTAATCTTAAAGGGTTGAAAGGAAAAATAAATAAACGTTCTGTAGATGCAGTATTACAGCAGTGGTTATTGTGAGTAAGGGTACAAACGTGTATATCATCCAGTGAAATATTAAACTGAATCATTTTCAAGAGAGGCAACAGTGTATATAAAACTAACTTTAGTAACAATAATTTTATATAATTGTAACACGACTGGTTCGCTTTGTGAATCAGTTTTCTATAAATGTCTACATTATGGTCCGAAGATGATATTCTCAAACCATGACAAAACCCAAAACCAGATTTTTAATACTGGAACCTATTCAAGCTATTAAAAAGGGTTTTTGGCAATTTGGACCAGTTCATAAACAGTATATACCCGTATAAGTATATACGCTAGTACTGCTTTAGGGTGCATTTATCTCACTATTCCATTTCAACTGTGCGAATACGATTACGTACGATATAACATACTTGACAACCTGAAAAATTAATAATTAATACGACAAAGAATAACCTAAGTAGAATATACTTAACACCACACATTTCTTTTAACGATATTACCAACAACTCATCATATCCCAATTTTAATTGTTGAGATGGAAGGTGTCGTAGAAGACACTCAACCTAAAATAATCATATGATTAAGAGTAGGATACTATAATCATATTTCCAAAGAATTAAACGGTTGATTAAAAAAAAACGGATCGTTTTAATATAACGCTAATATTTATAGTGTTGCAAGTTACTTACCATATCTAATTCATCCTGATTTAAACAGGTTGTTGGATACTTGTGGAGAAAGGAAATCATAATATCGTTCTGACAACATCACACGGAAAATAATTCTACTAAATAGGTGTATCGTTTTATATGATTCGCTCACCACTTTTAGTGACCCATCTGCTACTATACATGCGACAGAAGCAAGGAAAACTCCACTTGTGGCCTTCCACATCAAATGAAAATCGTATGAAGCCCAGGCATCGCCACTGAAAACTCTCAAAAAAACTCCTGCCGACGTGATGAACAAACAAATGACAAGGATCAAAATGTGAAGAATAATTGCTATAAAAAAAGCCTTATTCAAGACTGCGAAGTTGGAAATTATATTGTTCTTGAAGATAGCCGACTGTTCCAAATCTTCTGTAATATCGTTGTTGACATGCAGTCTCCTTCGTAATATTTTTATCAAATTGCTATTTGCGTGTTCTAACATAATTCTGTGGAAGGACATCAGTCCCACAATATAACACATCATGGCAAAGTGTACAATACCAGCAAATAAGATTATAACACTAGACAGTGCATCAACAGCATAAAAATATAAGAAAACTGACGTTCCTATAATATGAGTGATGATTGCACACGTACACATCACTGACAAAATGTAGATAATCCGTTTAGTACTGTAGCGCAATTCACAAAACTTATGTTTCTGCAGCTCTAACAATCTTTCCCACATTGATCTAGCTTGTTTTCTATACAAGATCGAAAAAAATAGAATAAGCAAGGCATCAATACAAGACAATAGATCGAATAAATCTTCAAATGAAGTCAAAGCATCTTCCAAGTCGAGTTGAATAAGTCTCAAAGTGGATGATGTAATTGTTAGAAGTAAAATGGTTACATAAAACATCATCCAACAAATGTGGTATATGGAGACCCTTATGGTCATATGGTCATAACTGTAACCATTATTGTGATTACATGATATCCAGAATGGAAATAAGCCCGATAGCTGCCATAAGATTACTAACGGTTTAGCTAAGCATAAGAAGCAATCTTCTAGAACCTTCATTTTTGTATTCCGGTTTCGAAAAGGCTCTACAAACTACTGAATTCTATCTACCGGAATTCGATAATAACCATTATTTAGCACATAAATCATTCATACATCATTACCTACTGTACATTACTGTACTCCATTTTAATGTTTGCACAAGTGACACGTATAGGTTAGATGGTCAACTAGATAACATACTCCGGTCTCTTAAAATGTAATACTACTTGGGTACTACAAATGAATCGGTCGGTTCGAAAACTACAAGTCCAAAAAGTGAGTTCTGAGAAAATTAACAAAATAATTTTGTCGGAGCAATATCTTGAAAAGTATAGCAGTTCGCTATTTTGTGCCAACAAAATATAAAGTAGTTCACAGAGAATTAAATGTACTACATATTTTCTTTATATTTGCATTACAAGCAGAGCTATGGTTAAAACAATCATCATGGACATATACTGTTTTTGAACTCTACGGAAAAACAGCGTACATTTTTAACAATATAAGTTTATTTAAAAAGCATTTAAATAATATTTTCATTGTGATCTATAGGGCTTTTGGGGTTTTGATTCCAAACCCGTTGTCATATTTTTTAAATTCAAAATGGCGGATTCAATATGGCGATTTTCAAAATAAATTCAAAATATCGGATTATACAGGCTTAGTCAAAATTACTGGAAAACCTTAGTAATTCTTCAACAGTAAAGAATTTCAAAGAAAAGTTATAACAAAAGTTTTTTGGTTTTAAATAAGCTATCGTCTAAATATATTTTGACTATATTTATTTATATTTGTTCATTTTATTCTGGAAATTTAGTAACCTTTTCTTTTTCAAATGAACACCCTGTATATATTTACATATTTAAATTCTAAGATTAATTCTTAGAACTTTTTGTAGAAACTGCATCTGTTAGTTATAAGCAATTAATCAAAATTAGTCCAAATTACCGGAACACCAAAATAATTCTTCAACCCCACAAAATTTCAAAAAAATCTCAAGCAAAAGTTTTTTTTTTTAACAAGCTATCGTCGTATATTTTTAATATACACGGTGTTCTATTTTATTATGGAAAGTTGGTAAACTTTTCTTTCTATAATAGAACACATATTTTAATTTTTTCAATTCTAAGATTATTTCTAAGAGTTTTTTGTAGGAATCATATTTTAATAAAATGCATCATCTTTGAATTATGAGCAATTAATCGATCATTAACGAATAAAATTTAAAAAGTCAAGAAAAAATAACAAACTATGAAATAAATAAAATATTCAACTAGCCAAATTAAAAGAAATTTTATATATTATATGTTTGTATGTTATGTATATATGTATGTTTATATTATGTCCTATGTATGTGGGAAATATTGTTTATTTTTTCAGTTCAGGAGACTTGATTAATTGCTTATAAATAAAAAATGATGATAGTATTGCATTAAAAAAACATTAATTCTACAAAAAAAATCTGATGTGGCCAGGCACATGACTTTATCATACTATATATAAAATTAATAGTTTAGCTGCATGAGATTCTATTTGATCGAGATCGGCTTTGTCTGCATTAAAATAAAACTAGTAGAACTAGACAGATATCTCGATTAAAGCTGCGTTTGGATATTGTACTCCGTTGACACCGGGTACACCATCCAAATGTTACGTGTTATTGGGTGTAAAAAGTGTAACGGTGTTCAATATCCGAACGCAGCCTATATTGACAGTAGTATTTTCAAAACATTAGCGTTTGACACTATCTACTGTCATTAGAATCAAAAAATCTGACCTATCCTGGCTACTAGTTTTAATGCAGTACGACCGATCTCGATGAAATAGAATTTGCTCATGCAGCTAAACTATAAATTCTACCAAAAAATGTCATATACATAAATTATAGAAAATTTCCTCTCCTTTAATTTATTATTTAACTATTTTGACGACATTACACAAATAGCGGCTCATTTGCAAAATATTCGAAAAATGCTAAGAGTAAACCACCAGTTCCTTTGGACCCTTTTCAACAGAAAGCTTTTCAGCTCTAAGTTTGGTTATGAAACTTCTAAATATAAAGTTTTGTCCCGATACATTTAGTAGTTTCTCCGGAATCGTCGCCACAAAAACGGGTACACACACACACACACACACACACACACACACACACACACACACACACACACACACACACACACACACACACACACGCACATACACACACACACACACACACACCCAGACAGACATTTTTTTGTACCTTGGTCAAAAATGTTCAGGGGATCCAAAAAGACATAGTTCCGCTAAAATCTCAAAAAATTTTTTTGGCACGATTGCAATACTTTACATACTGCGTATGATAAAGTAAAAATCTAAGAATTAGGCCTAGAATTAAAACATGTAAAAATGTACACGTTGTGCTATCAGAAAAAAAGAAAAGTCACCAAATTCCCAGAATAAACGATAGTTTGTTTCAACCCAGACAAATTTATTGTTTGATATTTTCCTTTTTTTGTACAGTTGGTGTTGTCTGATTAATTGCTCATAACTCAAAAATGATGCATTTTATAGAAAAATGATTCCGACAAAAAATTTTTAGAATTAATCTTAGAATTAAAAAAATTAAAAATAAACAGGATGTTCTATTTGAAAAAAGAAACGTTTCCAAATTTACAGAATAAAATGAATAGCCTGTATATTAAAAATATATTTAAACCATAGATTGTTTAAAGCAAAACTATTTTTAATTGAAAATTCTTTTGAAATTGTTCACGGTAGGAGAATTACTTAGGTGTTCCGGTGACTTTGATTAACCTTGTATATGGCGATAAGATAGAGTATGATATTATGATAGTATTAAACTTCCTCTTCTTCGGTGGTAGTCGGTCCAAAATTCACGTGGTAGCAAATTCTAGTTTGTCAACAGACTTCTTACTTTATCATATGTGGTATGTAAAGCATTGTAATCGTGCCAAAATTTTTTTTTGAGATTTTAGGGGAAATATGTCTTTTGGGGTCCCCTGAACATTTTTGACCAAGGTACAAAAAAATTTCCGTGTGTGTACCCGTTTTTTTTTTGTGGCGACGATTCCGGAGAAACTACTAAAGGTATCGGGACGAAACTTCATATTTAGAAGTTCCATAACCAAACTTAGAGCTGAAAAGCTTTCTGTTGAAAAGGGTCCAAAGGAACTGCAGGTTTAGTCTTAGCATTTTTGAAAGATCTTGCAAGTAAGCCGCCATTTCTGGAATTTCGTCGAAATAGTTAAATAATAAATTAAAGTAGAGGAAATTCTGAAGAATTTATGACCATGACATTTTTTGGTAAAATTAATAGTTTAGCTGCATGAACAAATTCTATTTCATCGAGATCGCTCGTACTGCATTAAAACTAGTTAGCCAGGATTTGTCAGATATTTTGATTCTAATAACAGTAGGTAGTGTCAAACGCAGATGTTTTGACATCAGATCTGTCTATTTCTAGTAGTTTTATTTTAATGCAAACATGGCCGATCTCGATTAAAAAGAATCTCATGCAGCTAAACTATTAATTTTACATATAGTATGATATGTCATGTGCCTGGCCACATCAGATTTTTTAATATTATGTATCTTTTTGATATTGATATTCATATTTATTACTTCGGCGTACCTCAACAACGATTTGAATGCAAATTACGAAGTTGGCAATGTTTACGACTGATGAATCAATAGAAACTGAGTAAAAACGCGTTGCATGAGGGAGCAAAAAAGCACAGTTCTGGACTTGCTTATTTCGCCCAACTATCCTCTTTAGGTCAATTCGATAGAATAAATAGTGCATTGATTCAGCTGGCCAAGGCGTAGGACCAGTACAATTAACCAATGGACAGACTAGTATTATTATACACCTGCGTGCAAAAAATCGGCCCACCTAAAATTTTAAAGTTCAATATCTTTTGATTAAGAAAGAATTAAGAAAGAAAATGATGTGAATAATTAAAATATTCATCAAAATGTGCAGAAAAGATCTGATTCCAGTTGATACATATAGTTTTATCAGGTACACGCCACAGAGCGCTTAAAATTTCGATAAAAAACTTATCTTTCTTACACTCTGTATATGTTCAAAACTGTTTTTCAATAAAAAAAATACTACCCAACGCTGTTGTTAAGGAAATATCTTTCAATTAAGTGAAAAAATCATAAACATTGGACAATTGGTTCATAGATATTTAACTTTAAAATTGGCTTACATTTTAGGTGGGCCGATTTCTTTTGCACGCAAGTGCATATAAGATATAGAGGATGTTCCATTTAAAAATAACTTATTTTACATTTAGTAAATTTTCAAAATGGTGCTTTTTATATTGTTAGTTAATTTTTTTGAAAATGCACGTTTTTTTACATTAGTTTGTCAATATCTCAAACACATAATCTTGTTCCATTAAAAAAAAGTAGGTATGTTTGTGTTGAAACATCGTTGTGGAACATGATCATATACAACGTTTCTGTACGTAAGAACCGTGTATTTCGATGTCTCAATACATCTTCCACTATGGCCTATATGTATATAGCGGGTTACCTCATACTGCTTCAATAATTACTGATTTTATTTTTGTAAACTATTAGTAACTAACTATCAGAAAATGTTCGGGAAAAAACTTTCGAATACCAACAACTTAATCGGTATTAACCACAGCAGACTTTATTTAGCTTTGAAGAGTATGTATGTAAAAATCTTACCTATGGAAAAATAAAACGGATTTATATGTTTAAAGAAGTTCCCGATGGTAAAGTTAAAAGGAGGTTAAGTAATCCTGAGTACTTTTCTTTCTGTGTACTATTCGTTCTGAAATTATTATTTGAAAAGAAGAATACGAAAGGTATGAATGCTGTTTCAAATTCAATACTTCCTTCCTTACTACAACAACAAAAATATTTCAAAAATATGCAATTAATTCCTGTAGCAGTACTGTACTCTTTTATGTAATATATGCAATATAAAAGAACCTATTTATTTTTACAACCTCGTGACACCTAGCACGTTTTGGGTAGTGAGTGATTTTGAAGTATGCTACTTATTTCAGTAAATTTGTATTCTGGCGGTTCAACACGTGGTCGTTGATGATTGGTTATTTTACTGGATTGACCTATAAGTTTTTTATAATATCATTTGAGATCATTCCTCGTCTGAGAAACGTCATCTCCTTTGAGATTTAATCCGGATTTTTATTTTAAGTTCGATTTGGTTTTTGCAATTTTGTTTTGTTAGGCATTTTTTGGAATTATTATTTTCTTTTTCGCATTGCATAGCGTTGTTATTTTGTTTATTTAACATGGGACAGTCAATGTCGATAATCCTCACTAGATGCAGGAAGTTCGTACTCAATAACTACAGAAGATTGTGATTATGTGTTTTACTTCAAACCATGTGACTGACACTGCGTTGTTCCTGTGCTCGTCCAAGTTAGTTTGTTCCCGAATCTCCTCATGTTCCGTTTAGATAATTTTTGACTTTGTTCGTACTGATGATGGTGGTGTTCATCGAAACATGTCTACAGTAATTTAAATAAACCTGCAAGGATCAAGGAGGCTTTTATTTAGATTCAACATTGATTTATTTCCTTGCACAATGGACACTTATTCATATAAATCTTGTTAGTTATCAAATAGTATTTTCATTTTCTAACTATTACTATTCTGACTATTGCTATTGGAAACATTGTAATAGTTTTCCTGTAAAGTTTACTTTACTGTATACTTACTTCAAATTACACTATTTTTGTTTTAAAAATTCTGGCTGTAGTAGTTTCGGGAATGAAGGGGAGGGGAATAAATACATATGATTCATAAGACTGCAATTTTTATTGTAGGTATAGATACAACGGTGTTACAATACAATAGTGAGTGTATGTCGTGCAAATCAGTGGTTCACAGAACAGTGCAGCTTATCATAGTATTACCAAACAAACTTTTATTATTAACCTTAATATAGGTACTGTTCTATATGTGGAATTTCACCGTCTGAATTATGTAGGCCATAAATTAATGCCAACGTGATGATTACAACAAGATTACGCTATAAAATTAGTACACCTCGCAGGTGCTAGGCTGGTTGGTAATAAAGAAGATTTAACGAGTTATAAACAATAAAGCATCCAAGTGAACAACGAAATTACGGTAGTTAATAATTAATAATTATGGTGGTTAATTTCAGTAGCTGTAATTTGATAATTTTTGATATAAGAATTCATTTATCAAACTATCCATTTTCAACTGAACAAATACGACAACGTATGCTATAGTATACTTGCAAATCTGCAAAATAAATCATAAATCAGTAAATCAAAGAGTAAATTGAATACTTTACAGTAGGCAACAATTTCACAGATATTACAAGAATCTCCTCAGTGCCCAATTTTAGTTGTTGAACGGAAAGGTTGCGCAGAATACACTCAACCTAAAATTCATATTGCCATTCGAGATATTTTAGAAAATGTAAAAAAAGTAAATCTTTTTCTTATTTGGCCGCAAATAGGTTTTTGATGTGGATGGATGTTAGTACGTTAAGAGTTATTTAACCAACAAGTATATTAAAAAGAGCGATTAATGATCGAGACTGTTTAACGCTCGAGCGTAGCGAGAGCGTTAATTGTCGAGATCATTAATCGCCGTTTAATATTCGAGTTGGTTACAAGATTTTTTCGTCGATCGTATTCTTCTAGCGTCGTCTACATAGATTTTTTTCGCCAATGTCTTTTTAGGTTATATGACAATTTATGTAATTTGACACTGGCAGTTCTAGAGGGCGGTATGTTTTGATTGGAAGGTTTCAATTCACAGATGTTTGATTGGCCAATCAGACGACGTCTTTACGGCGTGTGATTGGCTATATAGATATATAGAAATCGTGCATTAATAGAGTTAATACAGTTAGGGCCGATATATTCACCTATCGTCAAAGTTGTCGTTAGCCAACGAACAGATTACGCTAACGTTCGCGTTAAAAATGATTCTGTCTTTTCACCGATTTGTAAGTTATCGTCAGGCAATGAGGACGTAAACATCGCGAACGAATGTTTTTCGGCAGTATAGTATCAAATGTCGGTAAAAAAGGTGTACTAAATCAACACTTGGATCATAACTTGGACTAATTGCCGCTAGATGTAGCGCCGTAAATGACATTGATAGACATTGACAAAACGTAACCAAAATTCATTCGCACCCATTTCTAACCGCATCAATTAAAAAAGACGACCAAAAGTAAAAAAAAATGGTATGAAAGACGAACTCAGCAAATTCGGCCATATTAACTAAATAATGACTTCAATTAATACAGTACCACGTACGTACGTAAATATTTGTCAGTTTGACTTTTTGTTTGACATTCAGCACATGCTCTGTGACCAATCAAAGTGTTCGTCATTAGTTTACGGCAGGTTCATTCGATCGCTAAATAAATTTGATCGTTAAGCGTATTTATCCGGTCGGTAACGTTACCGACAGGTGAATAGACACATTTTTACCATTTATCTTGTCGTTTAGATGACGAACAGTTTCACGATAGGTGAATATATCGGCCCTAAGTAGGTTAATAGAATTGTTTAATTAACGATTCCTATTCACTAAACTGACTCATAAATAAACGATCGACGGAAAAAAATATGTCAGTTCCACAAGTCACCTAATGTTAGGATTAAAAAGGTATGCATGTTTTAAAACTTTTTCCAATAAGTCCATCCAACTGTCAAATCCACTTGCAGATCACAACAATTAAGAAAGTTACTGAACTACACATTTTGGTCCTAACAAGCTGTCAGTTACGGAATGCTTAGTGGTTTATCAAATTACTTACCATATCTAACTCATCCGGATTTAAACGGGTTGTGGGATACTTGTGTAAAAACGAAATCATTTTGTCGTTCACTTTTAACAATTCATCTGATTTTGCAGATATGATAGACCCAAGAAACATTCCATGTGCAGCTTGCCAAATATAATGGAAGTCATCTGAAGACCAGCCCTCATTTTTGAAAAATCTCCAAACAACGGCTGATGATGCTATAACTACAACAAATGCTCCCAAAAGTACGTGGACAACATTTAGAATCAAATGATGCTTATTCCAGTTTGTCAAGTTAGCATATAAGTTGCTCTTAAAGGCTGCGAACTGTTCCAAATCTTCCAAAATATCTTTCTTATCATTCAATCTCCTCTGTAATATTATTATCATACGGTTATAAGCACTTTCCAGCATGCTTCTGTGGACGAAACTCACTCCTAGTCCATATAAGCTGAAACCACCATACACAACATCGGCGAGTAAAGTAATAAGAACAGCTAGCTGGTCAACAGCGTAAAAATATATAAAAAATAATTTTCCAGTGATAAAAGCGATACCAAAACACGCGGAAATCAATGAACAAATGTAGACACTCCTTTTCACACTGTGAGACAATTGACAGAACTTATTTGTCTGTAGTTCCAGTAATGTTTTGTAGAACGATCCTAAGAGTTTTATATTCCAGAGCATGGTCAATAGAATACATATAATGTTAATACTAAGAATTATATTGAAGAGATCTGCGAAGGCATTATCTGAGCCTATTTTTATAAATCTTAAAATTATTCGTGTCAATTTTAGAAATACCGCTGTAAGATAGAAGAGCGACCAAATCACATGGTATTTGCAGAACCTTACGACATAACGGGAACCATGACTGTGGTCGCATGATATCCAGTACGGAAATATTCCTGATATCTGCCACAATATCACTATTGGCTGAGCTACACATAAGTAACAGTCTTGTAGAATTATCATTTTAACGCTCTGGTTTGAAATCTTTTCACGATATTACTGAATACAAAACAAAACTCAACTTCGATTATACGTATTATTACGATATTATAAATCATGCATCATTATTGAACTCAACATTTTTAAATAAGTAAATATGTTTGTGCATGGGATCGAAACGCCAATTAGATTTATATTATAGATATAATATGTGTATTGTGTATGCATATTTAAAGTATGTATGATAACAGTTTTCTAAACAAAAATTACATTTTCATGATAGTTTTGATAGTTAATTGGTGTTAAAAATTTAATTATTCGGTGTGTCTTCATCTCCTATGATGCCTGGATATATTTATGACGGAACTAGGGACTATTGATGATTGAAATCCCGACACCCTGTAATAATTAGGGATTATTGATGTATCTAATTCCAACACTCGTGCAGGGCCACCCTAACCACAGGGCTAAATGGGCTATAGCCCCGGGGCGCAAACATTTTGGGGCGGCAATTTTTAAGTGCCAGCCCAGGGTTGCCAGATTTGATTTATCAAAATATATGAGACTTCAATTGTTTTCAATTCTGTTTTTCAGAAAAAGAAATTCATGTATAAGGCTATTGAAATGTTTCCGCACCATTAAGACTATTAAAAGATTTACCAAAATCACTAAGAACAATATCGGGTTGCCATTAGTTTCGTTTTTGCCAATTTTAGGACAATAATTGACTCAAAAATTGAGTCTATATTATCTAACGCAGCACTGCGCATTTTATAAGTTATATCACTACAAATTTCAGCTGCGAAAAATCTTTTTCAACAGTGAAAAGGATAACAAATTATAAACGATCTGACTCGTGGAAAGAACTTTGAATGATTTGTGTACTTTATCCATTTAATAACTTAAATACGTGTGCTATCAATTTGGAAGAGAAAAATCTAGGACAATACATCTATATATATATATATATGTTACTTCCTACTACTTTTTTTTTTAATTTTATAGGAATTTTATATCTAGATTGTAGACTATGCATTTTATGTTTTTGTTTAGTTTAATGGTAATGAATTGCCTTTTTCTAGTTCTGATACTTTTGTATAACTTTGCCGGTCACCCCGTCTTCGCAAGCCATCCAGTGTATTTTCGTACGAAGAGGGGCGCATTATTTTTAGTAGCCCACGGGAGCCGAATATCTTAGGACGGCCCTGCACTCGTGTCGGAATTTGGACAAAATGCGTACAAGTAATTGTAATATAGCAAACGATGTAAAATATGTTATTTTCTTGTGTAAAGACAGAAATAGAGCCATATGTATTACTTCTAACCATGTACACAATTCCGACACATATGTATGTGCGATTTACGGACGTGCTATATTTACATGTACCTGATTCCGATACCCCTAAATTTGTAAATAATAGTGATTAAAAGGGCAGTACACCGTAGTGTTATGAAAATATAAAGCATTTTTAGTCAGCCTAAATAGATATTATTAGATTTTTCTTAATTACTGTTATCCTGTAGCGATGTAAAAAGAAGTCGAATTGCAGTTGCCTTATAAGGAAAATATCAACTTTTAGCTTAACACTCAATTATCAATACCAGTCAAACTTCTAGGTTATATTCTGACCATGGTAGAATAAGAAACGATTGTGGGTTAATAAGTGTAGTGCCAAATCAACAAATCGGATCTCCTAAAATAAAATTTTATGTTGTAGATTTCTTATTTTATCCAACTAGACAGAAATATGTCGGAATTTAGGGCAGTGTCTGAATTTGGAATGTTTACTTTACTCCCAATGCGTTTACTAGCGAATTCAATTTTCAACCAGTCGCCATAAATATAGCGAGTACAGCGAGGATAATTTACCGTCTCCGCAAGCATTCAAGGCGAATATTTTCCAGCGATGTTTCTCCAACGATGGAGAAGCAAGTGGAGAAAGAGGGTACGCAATATTCATCAAACGGTAGTTTGGCTGCCCTAGGGTGCCTCACTCAAGTTGTCAGTGCGTTTTATATTGCCCTCGTAGTGACGCTTTGTTCCCGGAGTCGGCTTCCTCCTCCTCTGTAATTTCTCACCATTTTTAATTACAGCGTGGCGCAGGCGACGAGCGGCGTAGTCGGGTAAAAAGACGGACGCAAATTTACGAGCGGGACATGCAAGAAAATTGCAACCAGGAGCAATTTAATGTGCCAGTTTTTCCGAAGACCAGCGTACGGGATGTCGCAGAAGTGGTGAATATTACCGAAAGGTTAGGAGACGTTTTAAGGATGAGATAGGAGGAGATTCTCATGTACCTAATTGCTTGAAGAAGGACAGAAGATACTATCTTTTCTACGTAGTATGTTGTTTATGTGTTGATAAGTTTTAAATTTTTTTGATAGTTGTTGGCCGTAAGAACTAACATGTGGAATTGAAGTGTCTGTTCACGTGGAAAGCTCAGAGTTGTTTAAACTACCAAAACATCTTATAGGAACATCTCTAAATATGTTCTTCGCTTTCAGATCGATTTAGAACAGACACAAATCTAACTAAAAGTAGCAAAATAATCAATAAAACCATAAATTTAAACAAAGGCTTAATTTAAATAAAATTGGACACATTCTATCGTTTAATCGATGGAGTTATTCGAGCTAAATCGAAATAAAATCGTAATAGAATCAATCACTATACGTATATGTAACCGGCGCCGCCACCAAAAATGTCCCGGCCATAAAAAAACCTGATATTCAACGCTTTCTTTGTAAAATACTAGAATTTCTGCACTCGATATGCGACTTGTAATCGATGGAAGGTATCCAAAATGTATGAAATTCTTGTTTTAAAGTTATTGTATATGTCCACTTAGAGAAGCTCACGAGGGAATATAGATCCCCAAAAGTTTCTCAATAATGACTAGAGAGGATGACTGGACTGATTTTATTTTCATTATGCTGTTTTGTTGTAAGCCGCTTGCTTAAGAACTTCTGTGGATTAGGAAAAAAAGAAACTCGTCAAGAATATGACATACCACTGTAATTTTTAAAACCAACAGTTTACACCTGATTACACCCGGTAATGGTTTATTTATGTTTTATTTTCAAGACATGCCGTGGCATAACTAAGAAGCTAGAAACAGTACTCTGTTACAATATATTTTAGACATTTTGCTTTTTTATACGTTCCAATATCTGAATTTTTGTAGAAGATACAAATTCAAGTAAACCTTTGCTATTTGAAATGCGGTAAATCTTCCAGCAAATTTAACTTTTTGAGAATGGTGGACTATTGCTTTTAATACCGAATAAATTTAAAGATGGGTACAAAAATAAATTTTAATAAGTAAAACTTTAATAATATGCTTTTTTTATCGCTCCAAAAATTAATTACTTGGTATGGTTTAATGGCGTTGAGAGCAGTCGTAATAAATAAAACTATTTCATCCTTGCTGACGTTTCGATTTATTTGAAATCTTAATCATAGCTACAAAAATACAATTACATTAGAACTAAACTACATAAATTAACAAATAGCCTACCTTAGATGGATGGGATTAAAACTTAAAACAGGACAATTAAAACTACGCATTCGCTTGCGGTTGACAGATATAACATAATGACAAAATTCGAATCCCTCCACTTACATGTTCAAATAATGTTCTATCCTAGATCAATGTACGATGGGTTGTCTAACTTATGGTATAAAATCAAGTCGGTAAAAGCGAAATCACATTGGAGTAAATATTGCTCAAGTTATCGGTGTCAGTTCTTAAATTACATGTATTATTCGTGTTTTTAATATAAATCATCTCCTTTATACATCTCTTCCTGTAACTTCTCTCTTTATCTACAATTTTTACGGTCTGAAAATCAAATGTATGCTTGTTTGTTACTGCATGGAGTGCAAGGGCGGTTTTTTCCTTCTTATCCTTATTATTATCTTTGTAATCATTTTCATGTTGTTTTATTCTGTTTTTTAGTAACTGGTTAGTCTGTCCTAGATAAGCTACGTTACAATTTTTACAATCGACCTTATAGACTAATCCACTCTTATTTTCTTTTTCAATCATATCTTTCACATTTGTATACAGATTCCCTAGATGTTTCCTATTATATGTTACAATTTTAACAGAGTTCGTCCATGGGTAACCCAGCATCACCAATTTAGGCTAATTTGGTAATGAATAAAATTTTAATAGATGCAATAGCTAAATTAGATTTTGAACTCCCGTTTCTGTATATATATGTTGATGATATAGTTACCGCTATACCAGAGGAAAAATTAGCTAACGTTATTTCAGCTTTTAACTCCATCAACCCTCTCATTAAGTTCACGGCTGAAGAAGAAAAAAAAAACTGTCGTTCTTGGATGTAATCATTATAAGGGATGGCAATACCTTGAAAACTAACTGGTTCCAAAAGGAAATTAATTCCAATAGATTTGTAAATTTTTATTCTGATCACCCAATAACACAAAAAATAGCTATAATCAAAAACTTAAAGCATAGAGCAGTTGAATTAAGCAGTTAAGCAGTTTCAAATTATCACTGAGTATCAAAAAAAAATTCAAAAAAACAGAATAAAACAACATGAAAATGATTGCAAAGATAATAATAAGGATAAGAAGGAAAAAACCGCCCTTGCACTCCATGCAGTAACAAACAAGCATACATTTGATTTTCAGACCGTAAAAATTGTAGATAAAGAGAGAAGTTACAGGAAGAGATGTATAAAGGAGATGATTTATATTAAAAACACGAATAATACATGTAATTTAAGAACTGACACCGATAACTTGAGCAATATTTACTCCAATGTGATTTCGCTTTTACCGACTTGATTTTATACCATAAGTTAGACAACCCATCCTACATTGATCTAGGATAGAACATTATTTGAACATGTAAGTGGAGGGATTCGAATTTTGTCATTATGTTATATCTGTCAACCGCAAGCGAATGCGTAGTTTTAATTGTCCTGTTTTAAGTTTTAATTTGTTAATTTATATAGTTTAGTTCTAATGTAATTGTATTTTTGTAGCTATGATTAAGATTTCAAATAAATCGAAACGTCAGCAAGGATGAAATAGTTTTATTTATTACGACTGCTCTCAACGCCATTAAACCAATAGCAAGTATTTAATAATATGTATGTCCAACTATTGTTGAAATAACAGCACGTAGTCGACGTGACATTGAATCAATACGTTTTAAAGTTCCATCCTGAGAGATTGCGGCATATTCAGCCTGAATCGCAAAGTACATATTTAATAGCGCTTAGTTTCTATAACTATGTATAATTAGTTATTTTTTATTTATTAAGGGGGAAAAATAATGGTTTTGAAAAAAAATAACGTGCTTTACCCTTAATAACGTGCACTTAAATGCTTATAAAAAAATTAAAAAATTAAAATATCGAAAAAATCCTAAGCTACGCTGTAAAGAATTTATTTTCATTTACAAAAAATGAATAAATAATTAAATATGACGAATAGTTTCCGAGTTCCAGTGGCGGTGAGTTTAAAAAACATGGTCTTGAGAAAAATGAGTTTAAACATTTGAGTTATATTTACAATGTGTTAAAGTAAAAACCGTTTTTATCTAACCTTTGGTCATCAATACTGGTTCCATATGACTTTCTTAGAGGCGATAGGCTTTTCTTGTGCATCTTTAGTGCTGTCGTAACGTTTTACTTCCGCCTTGTTGATTCGCTTTTCGTCGATGTGGTGGCATATGTTACCGCTGTTTTATCTAATGTTTCTGTTCATCAATTGCATCATCAACGAGATGCTGTTATACCCATCGTTGAACAGACTGACAGTGGTGTATGAGGCAAAACCAGTGGTGAGCTATCCGCAAAACCTTGTTTTCGTAGCGATCAATCAGGCGACAGAATTCAAACTTTTGTCAATATATTGTGTGAATCCTTTGCACCTTTTTAATAAATCGTCCGAAGTGCGCAGAACATATAAGGGTCGAATCGCATACATTTACTTGCGGCAAAAGGATCAGGATGAGCATAGTCTAGGGGTGGGCGATCTTGGAAATTTGTGATCGATCTTCGATCACAATTGAAGGTCGATCTGATCGACCAGACCGATCTTTTGATGATCGATAATATCGCTCACCGATCTTTTGATGATCGATCAGATAGATTTTTTGATGATCTAACTATTAATTATCCCACATTCAAGTACGTACGTGTCATCAAAAGATCGATCAAATCAATCTTTTCGATTTGTCGATCTGATCGATCTTTCGATCTTCAAATATAAAGGTCGAGAGATGGACCAATCGATTTTTTTTGACCAGCACTAACGTAGTCCGTCAAACCACTGGAGTCCTTTGCCTGACGATAAGAGCACCAAACCACATTTTTGTTCCAAAGCGGTATGGCCCACTCCTAATAACTTGAAGACAAGCGTGATTCCACTGTTAACTTCGTAAGCATTTCGAGCAATCAATGGGCTAGAATTCACACTCGTTAGTTCACAAGAATCATACTCAATCGAATTTTGAAGCCAAGACCGCAAATACTTGATCAAGAGAATGACACATTATTACCTCAAGTTTGACATTTCTCATTCCGGAGATTGCAACAAACTTATGCAAAATTTAAAATTCTATATCCGAAGCTAGTTTGTTGTCGTTTTCCTGACTTAGTGCCCCTTTTACAACACAATGATCCTGTATATCTCCCAGTAAAATTCGTTTCGATATGGTTGCGACTGTTTCCCAATCTGGCTAGACGCGCGGCTCTACTTTCAGGTATAACTACGTGTCGAGCTGGAATATCACAAAACCATTTCGGAACAAATTTCTAGACATAATGAGGATTAAAAAAAGGAAGCAAAAAAAATTTCCAGGTTGTCCCCCTAATACAAAAATAAATATAAGTAAAAATTGTTTGTGCTTTTTTAACTTTTTGTGTGCATTTCTTCCCACTTTCCGCTATCTAGTAATGACATTCCGCTCCTCCACGTTAAAATATTTTTATTATTTTTATCATCACAGCTTTGAGTTCAAGTTTCAAGCTTTCATTTCAGCCTATTTACAGAATTCGATTGTTCAGTATATGCAAGTGTTAAATTGGTTGCATAACCTAATGTGAGTTGATACTTGTTTGTTATAGGCTTAGCCTACTTTGAGTGCAATCATTTATAATGACCCCGCATTTCTTTTGTCATATTTCTATTCAAAAGTGGAATGTGCAAAAATTCCTTAATCAGGCTCCAATATAAGTTTTAACCTCAAACATTTAAGGAGTGTAGGGTTTCTGGGATTGATTCTCAACAATTTGCTGTTTGATTTGAAAAAAAATGTGAGTTTACAAATAAATTACATACAAATAATTCATATCCAACCTGCTGTTGAGAACAGAGCCCAAATTCCTGACTTACACCACAGTGTGTCTCGATCCATCGTTTGCATCTCATTATATGATAAAACGTATTTATATTGTTATTTTTTCAAAATTGTTGGTTCGTATTTGTGAACTTAATTAATGATGAACTGATATTTCGATAAAATTATTATAACCGGTCAAATATCACAAATTTCAGACCAAAATTTAGGTATGTACTTCCATATTCTCACTAGATTAACAATAAATAACAAAACAGACGATCTTCATTCCTTGAATTCCACTACAAAACGGGTTTTCACTCGAAAAATCATTTAACGCATCAAAAACGGTAGTTGTACAACTTTCAGACAGGTTTACATCGCTATTTAAATATGAAAATTCAAACTCCGCGACTCCGGGAGATCCGGGGTCGTGCCAGCGTAAAATTCCCGCAAAACTTTGCTTAGAACGGATTTATAGTTCTACTACCGGCTGCGGAAGAATCCGAGAGGTGTGTTATTTGCGAAGGAAGTTGACGCGAGCGTCTGGGCGACACTCGTCGTGCATCTTGCCAAACTTCGAATGGAACATTTAAAGTCCGTCCAGCTTCCTTGCTTCCGTCGCTCTGCGAACAAGATGCGAGACACACAGCGTGATATACGAATTCCCGACAGTTGTTGGGACGGTTTTGGTATCTTGTCTCGCACGTTGACATCTATTGAGGTCGATATCTCATGGAGACGCGGATCTCGTGTATTTTATCGAGGTGATTGATAGTTTAAATCAGCGGTCGCCAACCGGTGGTCCACGGACTGCTAGGGGTCCGCAAGCAACTTTTGGGGGTTCGTGGAGAAATTTGGTATATGCAGAATAATTATATTCGTTATATGCTGATTGCCAATAACGTATCCAAGATGCTTACCTAATATTGAACAAATAATACCAAAATAAGTTATTTTCTCTTATCCATGAAATAAAAGTAAGTATATTGTCGTTTTATCTTTTATCTAAGACAGGTTTATATTCTATCAATTTCTGTAATTAGTATTGGGTACACCGTCAATCTTGTGAGAAGAAGAGATTATTTGTCTTAAAAGTAGAATTCTATTTCTCTATCATGTTATCCCTACAATACAAACTTTTAAATAACACGTGAATCTTTAAAAATCTGAGTCTCCACAACCACCAACACCCACCATCATAAAGAACACGAGAACTGGAGGCGGAGAGAATATAAAGTTTAGTTTCAAATTCAAGAAAATACAATCATGACTATTTGAAATTTGGATTCATGTAAAAACATGGAAGTGAGATGAATACACGGCCGCTTTGTGTAGTATGTTCTTAGTATGAGTTTATCTAATGATGCCACGAAACCTACAAATCTCGACAGACACCTGCAGTCGGAACATCCAGCTTAAGCTAAGAAACCAAATGAACACTTCATTAGAAAACAATTTGCGGATAAGTCTGTATCTAGTAAACGTTTATTATTTAATTCTACTTCAAATCGTAAAAAGTAAAAAAAAACCGTGTGCAGAAAAACTAAAAAAACTGTGAAGCGCCGAATTGACGACATGGCAGAAGATATTGAAAGTATTGAAGATATTGAAAGTGATTGAAATGGTAACAAAATCAACGGTTTATTTAATTCTACGCGACTAATCAACAGATATAACAAACAAGGTTTTGTTTTGTGAGCTTTGGGTGCCAAGGAGAGTTAAAGATAGAACTTCTCTGTTCGCTCAACTTACCTGTAGAACAACTCGCTCAGAGATTTATGATGCACTTAAGTGCATCAGAAAAACTGTGTTGACTGGAAGAAATGTGTTGGCATATGTACAGATAGTGCAGCAAGCATGACCGAGCGTCTTTCAGGAGTTGTTAGAAGAGTGAAAGATGTTTACTCGCGCGCTGCGCGCTTGTGTTACTATAGATACGCGCTTCTCCGCGTGGACCCCCTCACTACTCGACCGGTTTGGAGCGCGCGGCAGTTTTCGGTCATGTTTGCAAGCATTTTTCACCTATTTCGCAACATTTTAACGCAAAATCAGATTAGACGTTTTGTAGCACAATACTTCTACTTTCGAAATACGTAAAAAAAAATTTAAATCGTACCACCTCCGACGCATCCAGGCTCGCCGAATCATATTGCATACAATTATTCAAATCGAAATTGTGCAAAAACTAATCATCGGACAACGCCTGGGTTATCCACACTCAAAGTACCCATCAATGGCTACTTTCACGCGAAAAGCCTCCGCTACAAGTTTGCAAATGGCGGAATTATGAATTTTTGAAAAAACGTTTCCGGTTTTCTCGAAAGCATCAAGATTGCGCCATTGGTTCAGTTCAGAGTTGGGCATTTTGTTAATCGAGTGACAGAGTGATGAGTGAAGAGTGAATTAATCGTCGCTTTTCGTGAACGAGTGAAGAGTAACACTCTTCACTCGTTCATTAAGAGTAAAGATTAATTCACTCTTCACTCGTCACTCACCACATACGCACATGATTGGATTACTCGCCAATCATCAATCATGAGTAATACGGAACGAGTGACGAGTGAAACGTAAATTAAAATTAAAAATAAAAATCGGCAAAATTTATTGAAAAATATTAGATGATTCTTATACTGACAGTGATTTTATTTTGTTCGAACTGATGGACTTAAACCCAAATTTTCTTTCTTACAAAATAAAGATAAACTTTTGCACTCGTATCATAAATGGAACAGATATGACAGCGCTATGTTTTTATCTTTGTTGTCAATAGTAACATAGCTGGGCTTGCCGCCTGGGCATCACAATAGTTGTATCACGTTCCTGAACGGTGTTTTTGAGTGTTCTTTTGCGTGTTGGAACAGTCAACAGACCTAACATACACTTTACGCTGAATGCTGATGAGAACTGAGTCGGACCGCGTAGACAGACATGTGGTCGGTGTATTGAAGTACCTGTAAAACATCTTTTTACTGTCCCACATATGGTTACTCGCTCAAAAATGATTGACGATTAACGAGTAACGATTGACGAGTACCACTCATTTTGGTGATTGACGCGTGATGAGTGAAATATATACTTTTATGATTGACGAGTGATGAGTGACGATTAATTTCATTAATCTAGAGTGAAACTAATGAGTGATTTAATCGATTAACGCCCAACTCTGGTTCAGTTCTTACAAGCGAAAAACGAAAAAGGGTTTTTTGTTTATAACAAATTAAGAAATGATATTTGCGAGTAGGAAACACATCACAATACATCTACGGACTGTTCCACGTGACCCGGGATCGTCGTCTTCCTGCTAGTATTTTTGTGACGCAAAAATCTATATTGCCTGGTCTAATGTGAACGGACCACTAAGACATGTTACTAGTTTTATTATAGATAGCGCTAGCACCTTGGAAATAAAGTTAATTTAATTTGTTTAAATGGAATACCCTATATTCTTGTATATTTATGAATTCTTTGCAAAATTTTAGTTCATAAGTTCTAATCATTTTGAGATTAATAAAGGCAATACTAAAAAACTGTTAGGATTAGGGCAGGACTACCTTAGTATGATACACTCTAAAAATTTGCATAGTATTGTATCAGATGTATAGGTGAATTGGTAAAAAAATTAAGTTGATAGTGAGTTCACGATACCAGCGCCTTCTACAACAAAATTAGCAACACGTGCTTGTGGTCATACAAGTTTCAAAAGTTTTGTTTTACTTAGCTGTATACTTTTCAAAATAATCCAATGTTATGAATGAAATGGCCCATATGAATGAAGGCTTATGTTATGATATTTTTTCCGGAACCTCTATGACGCCATATGTAGCGTAGTACGTACGTGTGAAATTCATACCATCCCCTATTTTTTTAATTTGTTTAAAAATAAACCATACATACAGTCTGTATTTTACAATACAAACACTTACAATATTACATATGCATTTAAAACTAGTACAAAATCATCAATATTATTTCAAAGCATCGTCAAACGTAGAGGCAAAAAACAAGAGACTGGAATTTACGCCTTGTGGTATTGAACAGTGACGATGTCTGCATACGACAGGGGGTAGAAAACTGGCAACTCGCCTTAGGGAACAATGAATATCATAATCAATAACCAATCCACCCTCGGAATTTAAAACCATGGTACTGAAACGAGCGACAAAAAAATGTGGCTCCGGTCAAAATTTCAAAATGATTGCTTTTTAAATGAAACAGTTTTTTTGTGGACCATAAACAACAAGTGTAACATACGGTATATGTATTATATATGTATTATATACATTCTAAAATTACCCAACCTACACCTGTTGCCATTTCGAAGGAAAGCTAAATATTTCCCATGGCAATTTTTCACGTGCGAACGCATTTATACGAACCTGTCAAAACGGCATTGCGAAGGTGTTGAAAATTGATATAAAGGCGACCCTGTGGATATACATATATTTATATATGAATAACGACACGGCCGAAGGGATTTTCCCTTGGATATAATTTTCCGGCTTTCCATTATACGCTACACGTTTCCCGTTTCGCTGAAAACCGCAAATTTAATTTTTGTACTACCAATGATTATTCTTGCGCCTTTTACGCCCCAGTGATATTTAAAGAGAAAATTTGCGTTCAAAATATCGCAGTGCAGACTACAAGCCCTTTTTGGCGTTAATTACTGGATCACGCAGATACGCAGCGGTAGAATTAGTGGTGCATACGTTCTAATTAAATTCAGTAGAGCGACACAGACATTTATATGCATGCAAAATCTGCGGGTATTTTAATAGAGGGAAAATGCCTAAGTTCAGTGGAAAATTCTTCCATGGTCGGGCGGTTGCGTACTGCCGCATTTTCCACATTTTATCCGTCACAAAGCGTTCGCGTTCACGTTCAAGAGTGTGACGTAGTGTGACGTAGTTGCTTTGTGTTAGCATTTGTTTCTACTGACGGCCATGATATTTGTTGTATATTGACGATAACAAGATATACCACAGCATCTTTTGTTCATAATATTGTTATTTGGAAAATCGTAGAAATGTGTTACATATAAGAGGGTCAAAAACTAAAAAAAAAATCACTATAATCGTTATTCTGATTGCATTACGTTGTTTTGCCGCTTAAATAAAAAAATAAGCATTATGTATCGACGAATCTCATGCAACGACGAAGGAGATTATAATTTCGTATTTAATACCCTGTATGTATTTCTAAATACATGTTTTAGAAATAAAATTTTTGCATAGCTTTAAAGTAAAGGTACTTTATTCTTAAGAGTTTTCATAGTTTTGGTAACACCTTGTGCGTGCCAGCAGATAATAATATTCTAATATTTGCACTTTAGGTTTAAGACAATCCAGAAGCTTTTATGAAGAATACAATTTTCTGAAAAATTTATAATATTTATTTTGTCCAATTTAGTGCCGGACACAGTATATTGTTTTTTTTTGCGTATTTTTTGCAATTATGGGGGACAACTCATTTTCCGATCTGCCATAGTTGCAGAACTTCAAAGTTTAATGACTAAATATAGTAAGAAAGGTAAGCCGAAGTTGAATGTCGAAGATTAGCGATAAACCATTATCATCAAGCTTTCTTACGGATATTTCGAGTGTCCTGTAATGTAAATAATCATTCATCAGTCAACAAACTCTTTTTCCACGTTCTACCTTTACTTTGGTTGATGGATTTATCGCGGCCACAAGTCATGTATCTCGAAAACCAAGCTATTTCGCATTTTTGACAATTTGATGGAGTCTGGTACTTATTTTTTTGCCTCGAGTACCTCATCCTATATATATTTATAATAAAAATCATGTACCTCTCTTACAAAAACTTACTTTACCTGAGAAGGTAATCTACTTCCGACAAAGAAATATTTTTAGACAATATAATGATTTAGTCACCCACCTCGCATGGTAAAATGCGCCAGGCATTTTAAAAGAAAAGCGCCCAAGGGAGCCCCACAACAAAAATTGATTGTTTCATTTTAAACAGTTTATAGGCGCCTTAACTTTCTGTTCTAATGTTAAAATAATTTATAAGACCTAATGCCTAGGTTGTAATGCAGAATTTATTTTTTTTAAATATTGTTCTGATTGGGTCCTTGTATTTTGGCATTTTTTTATTAAACAAATTTCGTAAATATGGTAAATATAGAAGATCGTTATTTAAACGCCGCGGTGCGGTAACGCAGCATTGTAAAATTCTAGTCTCAAATAAATTATTTTTCTACTTTGCGTTCGTCATAAACTCATAACGAAACCGCTTTCGGTGTCGTTACGAAAACACTAGAAAAAAACACTAAAACACTCCTCGCTACGCTCGTCGTGCCCAAAACAACTCGTGCGCCAATTTTTGTCTTATAAAACTTGTATTATAACATACTATTATTCTACTTTGCGTTCGTTATAAACTCATAACGAAACCGCTTTCGGTGTCGTTATGAAAACAATAGATGAGAAACTTTTAGTAACTTTTAGTTTTCCAAGATTGATGATATTGACGTCGTGTCAAATAAGGCTGACATTTCAATCGCTATTGGCTCGCTTCAATCGTATTTGTGAATTTTACCACAGCTACCAACTGTTGAAGATAAAATTACTCTAGATTGTAAGATGACAACTGCAATTTTCAAAATTTATGTAAAATTAATGTCGCAAAGTAGAAAAAATAGTATATAACACTCGTTTTATAAGACGTATTGGGGCACTCGCGCCAATTTTTGTCTTATAAAACTTGTATTATAATATACTATAAATGTTTAAGTAGATATTATTATTATTATTATTAGACAACCAAAAAACGATACATTTACATCATACCAATAACTTTCTTATTTAAAATATTAAATTAGCAGTCAAATTAAAGAAAAATTATTGAAATGTTCAAACTGCAAATTGATTGTGGCAATCCTTCCCGTTATCCAGTTGAGTGTTCCTTTTGCAGGACTTGTCTTTGTTAAAGACTAGAACAAATGTAGAAGATCACATGAAAATAATCAATAGTAGAAAAATAAGCTCCACACTAACGGTCGTACCATAATTTAAACCAAAACCGATAGCGTTTCACATTTCTGAAATAATCTAGTCTAACAAAAACGCAAAACTTACATCGGTTACATCTTTTATAACCGACTAAAATCGAGAACTGAAATTAATTAAAGCAACACTGTACACTACCAACTATCAAATCCCATTGAATCCTAACACTGCCAGAAATGTAATCGTCTAATAATTCCAACCACTGGTTGAGAGTACGTACTTCGCTAGCTAATCAATAGTTATTCCATTCAGTGTGTAAACAGGAATCCGGCCGGTGCAGACGGTTTTGAATGCATCCACCCACGCATCGACCGAGTTCTTGCTGATGCAGGCCGGGGGCAAAAGCGCGAGGGTGTTGGGAGCCCCCGATCCGGGGGTGGCAAACTACCCCGTCGTGCACGAACGCCCGCGAACTGCATAAAGTGACACAACTTGCGACACGGTACTATCCATAAGACTGCAGCTACAAAGCCGTCAGACGAAGAGAAAAAGAATTTCGATTGTTTTCTGTGAAGCGCTGCACTCAAAAAAACAGGGCTTTAGAAGAGTTTGTAAGGGCGGAGGGAAACGGGACGGGGGTAATGAAGTGTTCGGAGGAAATAATTTCCAGGTAGTGACTACGTGTTTTTGGCGCAGGAAATTTTCAATGGGACCCAGAACAGAACAAGTCAAAAATTTGACATTTCAAACTATGGTAGTCATTTTATATAAAATTTCTCGATCTTTCCGACAATATTATAATTCTATCTAAGGTAAACGTCCCAAATTCAGACACTGTCCTAAATTCCGACATATTTCTGTTTAGTTGGATAAAATAAGAAATTTACATCATTAAATATTATTTTAGGACACCCGGTTTGTTGATTTGACCTTACACTTATCAACCCACAATGGTTTCTTATTCTACCAATGTTGGGTCAGAATATAACCTAGAAGTTTGACTGATCTTGATAATTGAGTAATATGCTAAAAGTTGGGTTTTTCCATATAAATCGCTACAGGATAAAAGTAATAAAGAAAATTCTAATAATATCTAATAATACGGTGTACAACTATTTTAACCAATATTATTTACAAATTTGGGAATTAGGTACATGTAAATATAGCACGTCCGTAAATCAGACAAGTGTGTCGGAATGTTGTATATGGTTAGAAGTAATCCATATGGCTCTGTTGCTGTCTTTACACAAGAAAATAACATATTTTACATCGTTTGCTATAGTATACGTCTTCCAGACTCTCGAGAGACATAGCGAGAGACCGCGAATCGGGAGAGTGTGGATGCCACATTCACCCAAATCCGCTAACATTCGAATTGCCAGAAGTCTCGAGGGTTGCACATAGTCGGATAAAAATCACGCGTCTGGCGAGTGGGTCGCTTCTTTTGTGCGCGGTCATTCAGTGTGGGTTATTGACGCGGCTCATAGCATTTTTTGTGTGTACCCGAAGGTATTATTTACTACAGGGGTCTGATTTATGACATCAAACACGTGCGGTGAAGCGTTCGAGCATCAATGCAACTCGAAAAGTAGGTAACGAATAGAATAATTATTTAGTATTGAAATAAACTAGGAGAATGTGCAGGCCTAATAGGCCTGCTGGTCGACCTAGGTAGATCGCCGAAGCGTTCAGAGAGAGACAAAAAGCCCGGATGCTCTTACATGCGCGACGTGATTATGCTCGTACGTTCTGAGCGGTTACGGGCGCGCCATCTATTGCTTCGTAGAGTAACCTCAACAGCGACATGATGTGTCGCCGTCTGGTGACCGCGTCGCGAAGCGCGCGGCCGTTGCCTAGCAACCTCGATAGGTTGCCATGGCGACGCGCTGACCTGTACACTCCTAAAGCATAATCCATAAATTTACCCGAATCGAGGTAAAAAATAACGAAAACTGGGCCGAAAATGGACGAAATCGAAGGCCTAAGCGCTGTAGAATCAAATTTTAGGCGGAAAATCGCCGATTTTCGCTTCTCCGAGGAGCAGACCTTTCCCCCGATTCGCCGATTTTCGTAAACTTCTTGCGCGGACTGTGTTAGACTTTTAGTATATAGCAGGGATAGGGATAAAAAAATATTGAACACAATAAATTTACATGCAAAATTCAAATAGTTTACATTGATATTAAATTTAATATACGATAGTATTTTTTTCTCTATTTGTGACGTCCCCATTAGTTTAATTTGTCAGAAAAAAAATCACATACGCAAAGTTAAAATGGATAATAAACTAGATAATGATATTTATTTCTGTACTATTGAAGAAATGCAAATGCATATCAATAAATTAACCATTCATATTATAAGATTACTAATTTTAATGAAAATTAAAATTAATAGCAATATTAAATCAACAATTAATTAATTAAAACTAAAGAATATATTACTTATCTCTTTCAAATAAATCTTATCAGTTCCAAATTATTGCAGTCTTATTTTTCTATGATGTCTGAATCAATTGTATCGTTTTGGTACAGTTTCTTGATTACTTGGACCGGCTGAGAACTACCTGGTAAGTAGGTATTATTTTACCCTCATTAATGGGGAATGTTAATGATTAATTCCATGAACTTTTTGTAGGAATCATTTTTTATACAATGCATCATTCTTTAGTTATAAGCAATTAATCAAAACTCATAAACTTTTATTTTAACTAAACGTATAAAAAATAACAGAACAATTAAATAGAAAAATAAAATTAAATGTTCAAACAGCAAATTAAAATAAATGTGTATGTATGTGGGAAAATATTCAGTTTCAAAGTTCAGGACTTTTAATTAATTGCTGATGAACTATTTAGTTGTAATTTTAAACTCTGTATGGATATGCACTATAATATTTGATTTATACCGCAATACATTAAACAAAATAATAAAATAATAATTAAGCAAATATTTAATTTTTGTTTATGGAGAATCGTATTACTATGTCTTATATCAGTATATGGTATCTAATATAAATGATCAGAATAATAAATCAATAGCAGTTAAGAAATTTTTCAAATATTTAATATATTTTATATTAAATTTTTATTTACGTTATTCAATTAATTATTAATTGATAATAACCACAATTTCAATGAAAGTATGCACACATACTACATTAAATATATATACGCTGAGGCAGCGGCTCCTTCACAGTCGCCCATTCTAACTCACCCGCAGATGAACACCGAATGCACGAGCCGAACCCCGAGAATGTGGAGAGCCTTCTTTGACCGCTACGACTCATCCAGCTTCGCCGAACGTTTATCCGATTTATTCGGGCTGAGTGTGGAGCTAGCATTATTGTTACTCAATTTAGGGGCCGAATATGGCCCGATAATGTTCTGGCCGATCCGTATTCTGTAGTCAGAATATTTACAAAATAATTCAATTGTGTATAAGCTGCATACAATATTTTATTGTAAGTCGGTACATTGTTTACAACACTCCGGCTAAAAAAAAACAGCTTAGATATCGTTATTATTAAATGCATTAGATCACGCTAGTGGGATTAATTTTATCTAATCAATACTATGACCTCAAAGGTTACCAACGGGTGTAACGTTTATAGTATACAAAGTGTATAGAATAGCTTGCAACATAACTAAAATTTCCAGAAAATTGTATTCTTCATGAAACTATTTAACCATTGAAATAATAAATAATAATAATAAATTATTTAACCATATCTTAAAATTTATATACCCTAATACCGGAATTCACAAGTTATCAATTAGTCATATGAGTAACGTACCTTCATTTTCAATATTACCACAAAATGTTATTTATAAAGGTTGTTTAGAACTAAAAATTATATTTCAATTTTATTCTATCCAAAAAATATTTCTTTGTGTTTTTAAATTGCCACTTTGTAATAAAATTTCGTAGCAACAATTTACCTGCTTATCTAAAACGTATAAATATCGTGTGTGTGTGTGTACCCGTTTTTTGTGGCGACGATTCCGGAGAAACTACTAAAGGTATCGGGACGAAACTTCATATTTAGAAGTTTCATGACCAAACTTAGAGCTGAAAAGCTTTCTGTTGAAAAGGGTCCAAAGGAACTGGAGGTTTAGTCTTAGCATGTTTCAAAGATTTTGCAAATAAGTCGCCATTTCTGGAAATTTGTCGAAATAGTTAAATAATAAATTAAAGAAGAGGAAATTCCGAATAATTTATGACTATGACATTTTTTGGTACAATTAATAGTTTAGCTGCATGAGCAAATTCCAGTTCATCGAGATCAGTCGTACTGCATTAAAGCTAGTAGCCATGATATGTCAGAAATTTTGATTCTAATGACAGTAGTTAGTGTCAAACGCTAATGTTTTGACACAATATAAGCTGCGTTCGTATATTGCACACCGTTACACTTTTACACCCAATAACACGTATCATTTTGACGGTGTACCCGATGTCAACGGAGTACAATATCCGAACGCAGCTTTAATAGACATATCTGTCTATTAGTTCTACTAGTTTTATTTTAATGCAGACATGGCCAATCTCGATCAAATAGAATCTCATGCAGCTAAACTATTAATTGTATATATAGTATGATAAAGTCATGTGCCTGGCCACATCAGATTTTTACTTTATCATACGCAGTATGTAAAGTATTGTAATCATGCCAAAAAAATTTTTTTGAGATTTTAGCGGAATTATGTCTTTTTGGGTCCCCTGAACATTTTTGACCAAGGTACAAAAAAATGTCTGTGTGTGTGTGTGTACCCGTTTTTGTGGCGACGATTCCGGAGAAACTACTAAAGGTATCGGGACAAAACTTCATATTTAGAAGTTTCATAACCAAACTTAGAGCTGAAAAGCTTTCTGTTGAAAAGGGTAAAAAGGAACTGGTGGTTTACTCTTGGCATTTTTCGAAGATTTTGTAAATGAGCCGCTATTTGTGTAATGTCGTCAAAATAGTTAAATAATAAATTAAAGGAGAGGAAATTTTCTATAATTTATGTATATGACACTTTTTGGTAGAATTTATAGTTTAGCTGCATGAGCAAATTCTATTTCATCGAGATCGGTCGTACTGCTTTAAAACTAGTAGCCAGCATATGTCAGATTTTTTGATTCTAATGACAGTAGCTAGTGTCAAAGGCTAATGTTTTGAAAATACTACTGTCAATATAGGCTGCGTTCGGATATTGAACACCGTTACACTTTTACACCCACTAACACGTAAGTGTCATTTGGACGGTGTGCCCGGTGTCAACGGAGTACAACATCCGAACGCAGCTTTAATCGAGATATCTGTCTAGTTCTACTAGTTTTATTTTAATGCAGACATAGCCGATCTCGATCAAATACAATCTCAGGCAGTTAAACTATTAATTTTATATATAGTATGATAAAGTCATAATCTCAAAAAATTTTTTTGGCACGATTACAATACTTTACATACTGCGTATGATGAAGTAAAAAAATGTCTAATAAATACTTCGACCTCAAATGGCACAATTGAGGACAACGTTTCCGAAATATATGTAATTAAAACTTTTAATTGCAGGCATTATCAACTCGAACATACACGCACGCAATTATTTCCGACAAGGTATCAACTATTTCAATATTTAAACAAATTAACAACATCAAAATGTAATATGGAGTAATTACCACATAAACAAACAAATGAACGACGACACGTATCAAGATGTAACCTTCATACAATGGAAGAACAATTATTTTGTTTTGTTTTTGAATTCATGAACTTATTCTTGAAAAATTCCAACGGACTTAATTATTGTCTACATATACCGCTCATTCAGAGATATTAACCACGGAGACAAATAAACACGTATACCAATTTTCAACAAAAAGAAAGACTAAAGATAGAAATAATCAACTAGTAATATTTATTACATCAATAGTATGTTCATTAATTCAAAAAAGTTCATTTTCCGTCAAGATACACGATAAAACTAATTTCTGTCTTATTAACCAACACGAAAACACTGTAATCTAGCTGGAACAATTATCACATAGATAAAAAAAAACAAATAAACGACACATCTTACGATGTGACTTTCAGTGAATCATTACATCAGTGTAAACTATACGACGATGTTCGTCTTTTCAATATTTATTTCTACTCTATTTCCATATCTAATTAACAGTGCGAAAATTCTTACAATATCGACAATGCCTGCGTATAGTCACTTTTTGACAATAGATACTCTATTGCAAGATTTGGCCAGCCGTGGTCATAATATCACGTTTGTTAGCCCAATTGGCAAACACAAAGAAAATGTGTACGAACATGTTCTCCTAGACGATATTGTGGAATCTTATCAAGGTAAGTATTTAATTAGACTATAATTGTAAATAAATAATAAATAATTTTAGGTTTAAATGATATTGGTGATGATTATGACAAATACTCGCCGATACCAGATTTTGGAATGTCGAGAAAGAGTTTTAATGCGTTCCTGGCTCCATTAGCAGCAATACTCGGGCATGAGAAATTCCAGAAGATACTCCACAGTGAATCATTTGACTTAATTATTATCGATTATTGTTATAATCCTGGTGTGTTTGCGTTGGGTCACCATTTTCAAGCACCAATGGTTGCTTTAGTTAATTATGGATATGACACTGTAGGTAATGAAATGATGACAAGTCCAATTCATGCATCTTTCATACCGGAAATAATATCAAATTACGGTAGCAGGATGACATTTTTCCAGAGGTTTATCAATTTCGTGCAAATAAATTTAACTAAATTAAATTTCTATTTATTCGTTTTGAATGCGAACAATGAGATTGTGGGGGAGTACCTTCCAAACCTTCCACATCTGAAGGAATTATTTTTTACCACTTCGCTGATGTTAAGCAATACTCACCCTAGTTTTAAATACCCTCAACCGAATCAACCGAGTATTATTGACGTCGGTGGTATGCACATTAAGAATTTAAGCCTACCAGTCGATCTTCAAACAATTCTGGATGATTCGAAAGAAGGCTTTATCTACTTTAGTCTTGGATCTTTCGTGAATCCCGATGAACTATCAAATGATAAAGTGGATGCCATATTCAATGCCTTAAAAAAGATCAATATGAAAGTGATATTCAAAATGCCTGATAATGGGCAAGTAAAATCCGATAATTTCATCTTCAGAGCCTGGTTTCCACAGCAAGCAATTTTAGCTCATCCGAATATAAAACTTTTTATAACCCATGGAGGAATTCACAGTTTGATGGAAGCGGTACATTACGGAGTTCCGATTGTCGGTCTTCCGCTTATCTATGATCAAATACACAACATGAGAGTAAGTGTTGAAAATGGAGTGGGGGTATCGCTTATATTTCATGAACTAGAAGAGGAGAAATTATATTCTTTAATTCTTGAAGTACTGGAAAACCCTAAGTAAGTAATTAGGAATATATTTATTTTCTGGCTCTCATACAAGGTATGTATTTATGTTTTAGGTATGGGAATACTGTTAGAGCAAGATCGAAAGCGTTTAGAGATAGACCATTGCCACCTATGGATACTGCTATATACTGGATAGAATACGTCATCAGGAATAAGGGAGCACCATTTTTTAAATCCCAGGCATCAGAGTTGACTTGGTACCAATATTACTCATTTGATGTAATTGGGTTTATAATATTTAGTATATGCTTGGTGGGTTGGGTGATAAGACGATGTTTTCAAAGAAGTTCTACGACTAAGAGGAAGCAAGATTAAAACTACCACGCTAGATCAAGATTTGTGAAAACGTACTAAGATAAATATGAGTCCAATTATGTTTGTTATTATTTTAATTTTAGATGTAAAGTTGATTTTAACGGTCGGCGTCACAGGGAAGCTTACCACATACGACGCAAAAATCTTGCTGGCAACTGAAACGTATACAAGGCATTTGATAGAGAGGATTAATTGAATATCTGAATTTGCAAGATTATAAATAGAGATCTCAGTTTAATTATCTTTATAAATTTTTATTTGTTATGCTCAAATGGCCGCAATAAGAACATTTAACGGAGATAAAGTAGATATAAAAATCACCATGTTCTTCTGAACCGAATGGCATATTATATACAACCATAACAAAATAAATTGTAATTTAGTCGTCTTGTACTTTATTAAAAAGCTGATCATGTAAAATAAATTGACACATTCATTGGTCTGTAGTTCAACCGTTTGATACGAGATGTCGCTCTTGTTTAACCCCTTGGTGTAGGCAACCCAAACGAACATATGTATTGATTTTTGTTTTCATTCATACGGATTCAATCTAATTCGTAAATAGTGTCAAAACTTCAATGGCATTATTGAGGTTATGTTGCTGAAAATTATTCTTGAAACTGTACTGTTTGCTTTTTCTATAAGCTGCGAAATCATGTGTGATCAAACTGTGTTTATTTGAATAAGTGCATAATGGTTCTAAAATTATTGAAATATGAAGTATTTATCGTAAAGGTTTAACCGATGTATAACGGATTATTAGTAGCGTAACAAGTGTTACCCTCTATGAATTGGGTTTATATGAATGGAAATCAAAAATTTGTTAGTCAACAGAAGCTTCAGGATTTTTCTGTCACGAATTACCAGTAAATATACAAGTACAGAATGGCACGTATCGATTGATTCGCTGCAGACCTGACTACTTCTGTACAACCCCGAAAATATAAAATCACACAATGAAATTAGCTGCAGTATATATGTTTCATAGTTTATTATTATTTTCTCATTTGAAACCATTTGATAGTGGTAAATTTGTAATATACCAAGTTTCGAATGTTACATAACACAATGTTATGCTTCTTCGAATAGAATTTATAAAAATAATGAATGCTAGTTAGCATGGGTGTGCTTCAGTTGAGTACAATCCCGAGCATGAAAGAATTACATAATGAAGTTAGCACCGGCAAATACATGTTATTGGTTATTATTATTTTCACATTTGCAAACCAAGTTTCGAAATTAGCGGATTTGTTCAAGCTATACAGTACGTATGTATTATACACATGTATGTAGAATACATATAATATTTGTACTTCCTATATAAATATAGTATAAATTATACTGTAAATTCTCATACATAACCTAGCACCAAAAAAAATTTCAAAACATAAATCTAGCCCATACCAAATTGTATGCCATTGTATATCACGAAATTTTTTGAAAAAGCAATATTATCTTACGTATTGCACCGACATGAACACTAGACAAAAATTATTACTTATGTATATGTACTTTATTAGTTTGCAAAAAGTTGTAATAACTTACACAAAAAGCTGTAACTATTACATACTTATTCTAATGTAATAAGTATACCTGTAGACAAAGCTAGTCATAGGTATACAGCCTAAGTAATAACACTAATAACCAACCGATCGGTACCGTAATTAGTCAATAAAGTTAACTTTTAAAATACCTGTAACTTTTTGCTCACTTCATTTTATTAATCACGATATGTAATTACACTTTGTGCAAAATGGTTCAAATCAGTCGTGTGACCGGCGCTCGGCAAGAAAAGACATCCCTGGATGGATATCAGGATATACAACAGATGTCAACAATGTAGTAGTTTTCGTAGTAGAAATGTGTCTGCTATCCATCCCACTTTGTGCCATTCGTCTTTGTCTAGTCACGTGATCCAACGTTAACGCTATGTACGGTTTCATTTCTTTACCACAAACTTCGGATATTACTGCATCGTGTATGCAACCCAAATAGCAAGTTTTTGTACAGGTTTAGAGATTTCTTTCGTTTGGTGCCGACCCTTAATACGTGATTTGGAGATTAAGAGTTAATTTTGAACATTAATCAAATTTATCAGTGTACAATTTCAGAAACTTAGTTGTGTCCTGATAGCAAGGCAACTTTTGATCCTAACCTTATACACTAGCTGGATAAAATCTGTACTAAATTACATCTATCTACAATCACAAAATTCCATAATTAAACCAACGAAACACGAGATACACCAGCGACTTGAGCAATAAATACAAGGCCCACTGGATATGCAAAAAAAAAACGTTCCAAAAAGTACAAAAATTCGCGAACACTTCAATCAAGTGGCGCTGATTGGAATCGGCAAGTGTAGAACCCGACTAACAGAGCCAATTTCGGACTAAATTACAGATCGAAGATCTTGTAATTGGCGTGGTATAATTGTTAAGAAATTTAACCAGTTGTTCACGTCACCGGTATAGTCTACGGCGATATCGGGTGGGATTGGGGTGGAAACAATAAATTGAGGACATTTTAATATTTAAAATGCGATCGCTGGGATTTATGAATATTAAATCTGATATCGCGCGGTGATGATGATTTTTATGCGGACCGTTCGGCTATGAAATTTGCACTGAAAAATCGGTAAATTAAAATTTAAACAATCTTCCGTGGGCGCAGCCGAACATGTGTTATTATCGTTCCAATCAATAACAGCAAATCGGTGAATTTCTGAAAGTTGGTTGCCAGGTAGGTGTTGGCAATTAAGGGTAGGTTCGCCTTAAATTCACGGCCGGTAAATTACGAACGTTGACGGCTCAACAGTGCACATTACGAGAAAAACTGTAATAATAAATTGTTTTGCTTAGTACTTATTACCAAATTTAAAAAAAAAATAGTCTACATGCGATAAATGTGCATTTACGTCACTGACGAATGGAGACAAAGAATTACACTGTTGGGACGAGCTATTATGACACTTCTATCATCCATAAGCCATGGTAAACTTAAAACATAAATAAGGAGATATTAATCACGGAGCCAAATAAACATCTATACCAACTTTTAACCAAAAGAAAGAGTAAAGCTAGAAATAATCAACCAGTAATACTTATTACATCAATAGCGTGTTCATTCATTCAAAAAAATTCATTCTCTCTTAACATACATGATAAAACTAATTTCTGTCTTATTAACTAACACACAAACACTGTAATCTAACTGGAACAATTATCACATAAATAAACACACAAATAAACGACACATCTTACGATGTGACTTTCAGTGAATCACTACATAAGTGTAAACTATACGACGATGTTCATCTTTTCAATTTTTATTTGTACTCTATTTCCATATCTAATCACCTGTGCGAAAATTCTTACAATATCGACAATGCCTGCGTATAGTCACTTTTTGACAATAGATACTCTGTTGCAAGCTTTGGCCAGCCGTGGTCATAATATCACGTTTGTTAGCCCAATTGGCAAACACAAAGAAAATGTGTACGAACATGTTCTTCTGGACGATATTATGGAATCTTATCAAGGTAAGTATTTAATTAGACTTATATTGTAAATATGTAATAACTAATTTTAGGTTTAAATGATATAGTTGATGATGATAGAGACAAATACTCGCAGATACCAGATTTTGGAATTTCGAGAAATAATTTTAACGCGTTCCTGGCTCCAACAGCAGCAATACTCGGGCATGAGAAATTCCAAAAGATACTCCACAGTCAATCATTTGATTTAATTATTATAGATTATTGTTATAATCCTGGTATGTTTGGATTGGGTCACCATTTTAAAGCACCAATGGTTGCTTTAGTTAATTATGGATATGATACTGTAGGTAATGAAATGATGACAAGTCCAATTCATGCATCTTTCATACCGGAAGTGATATCAAATTACGGTAGCAGGATGACATTTTTCCAGAGGTTTATAAATTTCGTGCAAATAAATTTAACTAAATTAAATTTCTATTTCTTCGTTTTGAATGCGAACAATGAGATTTTGGGGCAGTACCTTCCAAACCTTCCACATCTGAAGGAATTATTTTTTACCACTTCGCTGATGTTAAGCAATACTCACCCTAGTTTTAAATACCCCCAACCGAATCAACCGAGTATTATTGATGTTGGTGGTATGCACATCAAGAATTTAAGCTTACCAGTCGATCTTCAAACAATTCTGGATGATTTGAAAGAAGGCTTTATCTACTTTAGTCTTGGATCTTTTGTGAATACCGATGAACTCTCAAAGGATAAATTACAAGCCATATTCAATGCGTTAAAGAAAATCAATATGAAAGTCGTATTTAAAATGCCTGATAATGGGCAAGTAAAATCCGATAATTTCATCTTCAGAGCCTGGTTTCCACAGCAAGCAATTTTAGCTCATCCGAATATAAAACTTTTTATAACCCATGGAGGAATTCACAGTTTGATGGAAGCGGTACATTACGGAGTTCCGATTGTCGGTCTTCCGCTTATCTATGATCAAATACACAACATGAGAGTAAGTGTTGAAAATGGTGTGGGGGCATCGCTTATATTTCATGAACTAGAAGAGGAGAAATTATATTCTTTAATTCTTGAAGTACTGGAACATCCTAAGTAAGTAATTAGGAATATCTTTACTTTCTGGTTCTCATACAAGGTATGTATTTATGTTTTAGGTATGGGACTACTGTTAGAGCAAGATCGAAAGCGTATAGAGATAGACCATTGCCGCCTATGGATACTGCTATATTCTGGATAGAATACGTCATCAGGAATAAGGGAGCACAATTTTTTAAATCCCGGGCGTCAGAGTTGACTTGGTACCAATATTACTCACTCGATGTGATTGGGTTTATAATATTTAGTATATGCTTGGTGGGTTGGGTGATAAGACGATGTTTTCAAAGAAGTTCTACGACTAAGAGGAAGCAAGATTAAAACTACCACCCTAGATCAACATTTGTGAAAACGTACTAAGATAAATATGAGTCCAATTATGTTTGTTGTTATTTTAATTTTAGATGTAAAGTTGATTTTAACAAGTGATTTGCAGATTAAGAGTTAATTTTGAACAAATTTAATCAGATTTATCACTGTACAATTTCCGAAACTTAGTTGAAACCTGGATAAAAGCTGGATAAAAGTATTTACTAAATTACATCTGCTATCTACAAAAACGGGTATGTTTTTTAAACCAAGAATAGACACTGCAAATATCCATAAATTGCCTTACATTACAATAATAATACATATAAAAATTAAGAACTGCTTTTTCGGAATAGTGGTGCTCGTGCGTAATAACCGTGTTTACAGTGCTCCGATATAACAAGTCTAAAATGACCATATCGAGTACGTGTGAACACAGAAAGTTCAGAGAAGACACTTGTTTATAAAGGTGTGTACGAACAATAGGAGAGAAAGCAAACAAACAGATAAATGGTGAGTAAAACAAAATTTACTGCCGCATATTGAGGTTAGAAGCGATACAATAGTAAGGCCGAAAATTGCATAAACAAAATAGTGATAACGCTGTTTGGTCCCGCCAATGGGTAGGCAACACATTAGAGATGCGACTTTTCGTCCTTTTTGATGAACTAGTTCTCGCGAACTAGTTCATAAAACTGAACTAGTTCAAAGAACTAGTTCAAGCGAACGACTTTTATTTCGCCAGCGCAGCGTCTCTACGAACTACATTATATGTCTAGGGCCGTATCTCCCGTCATGGCATGTAGCGACTTTTCGCTTTCAGTTTGCTTCGATATAGTACGGATATGATTGGTTTAAAACCCTACTTCTTTCTCGCTCTAGTATAATAGCAAAACACGTGACCTGTTGCAGTCGGTATACATTACTGGGATAGATAGTGTGGGATAGTGTGTGATAGATGTTTAGGTATTATTTACATTGCTATTTTGGGGGAAATTATCCGATATTAGGGGCATATCCAATTAAAAAAAAGTATAATCTATATATTCTATTATTTACAATATTCTATTATCTATACATTGGCCGACGTCGTTTGTATAAGCGCGAAACACACCGACGTAACAAACAATCAATCGCCAGACGTCCGAGGTGCCAGCGGCTTTCTTTACCGTCCTTTGATCAACCACATTGCCGCTATGCACGCATGGTGCACGCCTGCAATACGTGTATCCACCCCGTCTGGTCAGTCGGTTCGTGCTTCAACTCAAATCAAATCGGTCACAGAATACATATTACCAAAGCAGTTCAGTTGAACTAGTTCTAGATAGATAGCTCGCCCGCGAACGACGCACCTATACTGAATTGATCTCACAAAGCAGTTCAGGTGAACTAGTTCATTTTATAGTAACGAACTAGTTCTTTCCTTCGCAGCCAGGAATCGTTCTTTCTGAACAGTTCGTTCGCGAACTACCCACCTCTACAACACATACAACGAGATAGCCTAGTAGATAGCATAGATACGGTGATTTTAATTAGAAATTGTAAAGTTATAGCCGAGAGGGTCTAAAGATTCCGAGGAGTTGATCCGGACGGCCACCCTATCGCGGTAAGTAAACTGGTAATAATTAATTGATTGATTATAGAGATACAAAAAATCAATAAAAAAACAAATAAAAAATGCTTTGACTTACTTTGGTTTATACAAAACAGGAGGAAAATGCCATCTGAAGAATATTCCATAGACGAAGGAAGGCGAAAAAGGGGTAAAACCGACGAAGGTTTCAGACCCAGTAAAAAAGTTACACACCCGCCGATAAAAACAAGAAATGACGACGACAAGTTGGAAAAGATAATGAATATGATGACTCCTCTAATGCAGGATGTCAAGGAAATCAAAGACAATCAAAATGAGTACAAAGTAGAGATACAAAAGTTGAAAATCGAAAGTGAAGAAACAAAAAAAGAGAGAATGAAAAATTAAAGGTGGAAATCCGAGGTATTAATAGCAGAGTAGATTACATGGAAAGAGAAAAAACAAGAAACAACAGAGTAGTATAGGGCCTTACGATGACTTCTGTAAATTTAGATAAGCTGAAGGAAGAAATAAAAAGCATTATTGAAGAGAAGCTTGGAATACAGGTAAACATTAAAACAGCAAGGAAATTGGGAGAACGAACATGTCTAACAGAGCTGGAAGACTCAAATGAAAAGTATAAAGTGATGAAAAATAAAAGCAAACTAGGAGAATACAGAGACAAACGTGTGTAAATAAATGACGATATGACTAAGAAGGATAGGGAGATACAGTTTAAAATTAGAAACGTTGGACAAGAAGAAAGAAAGCAAGGGCGTCAAGTTAAAATAAGCTTCAAATAAATAATAATAGACAACAATACACTCAAGTGGAATGACGAATTAGAAGAACTGGCTCCAGCGAAAAACTAATAGGGGAGGGCAGCACGGCAGCACAACAAATGACGATAAGGCGTCGAAATGATTTACAAGTGGGAAATAAAGAGAGGAAAATAAAGGATGGACAAAGGATTTGTAAGCTGAGAACATGGAATACACGAAGTCTGTAAAGGAGGAAGAAGTAAGTTACGAATTTGAAATAGCCGGACTAGATATACTGGTGTTGCCTGAGACTAAGAGAAAGGGAAATGGAGAAATGCAGCTAAAGCACGGACATATGCTGTACTACAGTGGTGTTCCAGAAGAACAAAGAGCATCAGCAGGGATAGGATGTATAATTAGGAAGGAACTAGTGAATAAAGTTGTAAAATGGTCTGCTTGGTCGGAGAGGATAATAACAGTTGAAATTGCACTCACTAGGGAAGATAAAATTACAATAATAGGAATATAGGGTCCTAACGAAGATAGATTTTGGGAGGAGCTGTCGTTGATTACATAAATCAGTAAAGGATCAATATATATCGCAGGAGATTTTAATGGAAGAGTTGGCGTAAAAAGGAATTATTCACAAATCGTAATAGGAAAATTCGGTGAAGATAAAAAGAAATAATGGGGTCAGGCTTATGGAGTTCTGCACGACACATGATTTGGTAATTTCCAATACATTCTATAGACATAAAAACATACACAGGTTTACTAGACAAACACCGAATACAAACGAGAAAAGTATTATAGTATTATAGTACTGTCGGTCAAAAAAAACGGTTCAAATTTTCAATTGCTCATAAATGCTCGTAAATTCAAGCATTTCTTTGATAAACTAATTGCTTATATTGTGAAAATTGAAAACATACCATATTTGTAATAATTGAACGTTTAAATCCAATGTAATGTTGCTTTATGTATGGCTACGGAACACTTCACTTTAATGTGAATTTGTAGTTGAATTTGGCCGTTTGCATAGATAAAAAACGACTCCATTGCATACGCACAAAAAGTCCAATTGCGAACTTGAGTTATCTTTAAAGATGGTGGAAGTTTAGTTTTCTTATGGGGGCCATGTTTGATATTGAAATTTTTGAAGGATTTTTTCTCACCTGTTAATTGTACTACAATTATTGAACTGAAGATTTTTTGCAAATTTTTATGTTTTAGCAACAAAATCAAAAAAATTTGCATTTGCAGTGATTTGGAACTAAGATCAACATCGGTTTTTATTGAACTAAAATTATGGCAGTTTGCTTTCACTTATCTGACGGTCAGGTCTTTGCTGTTCTTTTTTCACGTAAAAGTTACACATCTTCAAACAAAAATATCTAAAAAAAAACGAACAACACAATGTATTCAGGCTGGCTTCAGGATGTTGTTGGAAGTGCCCTTTATTTAAACATGACATGAAAATAAAAAAGAAGACTTGGTTTGATGTGATGTGACATACTCAAAAAACGTTGATTCCAGCTGCGATTTCATCTTAGCAAAAACAAACAAAAGAACAAGAACAAGTAACACGTCTAAAATTTACATCTAAACAACTAGTGTGATACATCATAAATGAAACTGGCGAAAAGACCACTTAAAATGATAAATTCAAACATGCCGCCCATAGCAACACCAATGGTTTCTCCACGATCTGTAAAGATAACACAAGTACACAGTTAGATTTCTCTTGCCGTTGCAATGTCTTTGTTACAAACGTCATATTCTACTGGTTTTTACTAAAAACAATGCTATAACATCTCTAGTGCCAGTTTTTTACCAAAACAAGACAAATGTCATTACCCATTGATTTTAATACACCTTTCATTTCACATTAAATTGACCCGATATTATCAGAAATGTTGCATAGCCAAACATAAAGCTACATAACTTTGGATTGAAACGTTCTGTTATTGCGAATATGGTATGGTTTCAATCTTCACACTACAAGCAATTCGTTTTTTAAAGAAATATGACTAAATAATATTGGAAATACGAGTGATTAAAAATTTGTACCGCTTTTTTTTGGCCCACAGTGTATATCGGTAGAGAGAGATAATCGAGAGATAACCAAGCTTATTAAGGATGTAAGAGTAAAAACAGGACCAGAAATATATGGTGACCATCTTTTGGTCGTTGCAAAGATAAAAATAATAGGTGAGGATAATACACAAGAAGAAGGAAAGAAGGAATTGGTAGCGCAAAGAACAATAAAAACTTACAGTTGCAAGATATAGAGATATCAAAAAATACGAACAATTAGTGGAAAGACAAATAAATGACGAAATAGTAAACCTGAAGTACATGACAATTGAACAAATATGGGAAAAACTCAAGAAAATTCTCACACAGGCAGCTGTTAGTTCATGTGGCGAGAGATACAAGACAGATAGGCAATTACAAAGAGCGAACTGGTGTAACAAAACAAAAAAAAACGCAAGTACAACTAAAAAAGAAGTTATGAAAAGAATATTTAACAAATAGAATAGAACCAAATTACCAAATTACAGGAATTGCCAATTTATGTTTTCGAAGATTATTTTATATTTTCTTGCAAATCTAATAAAACGCTTAAGGTAGGTGATGTTTATAGGTTGTTTTTAACAACACTTGATTTAAAAATTCCCACATAAAACAGTTCGATGTTCGATGTTCATAAAGTATTATTTCTTCCATTATCGGAATTAGAAATGTCTATTTAAAAAAATGGTGTGCGATTTAAGCGTGCATTATTTAAATAGATATGTGCATTAAAAGAAATACTTTGAGCATTAAAATATTAAATATTGAGCATTCAATAAAGGTACATACGTTACATACAAAATTACATATTGTGCCCTAGAATGGATACCTTGTACATTAAAATAATGCCTATAGAGCATTCAATAAATATGAATATGTTACATGAAAAATGTTATAATGAGCAATATTTTATTCATATTTTGCCTTAAAATAAAAAACTTGTGCATTAAAATAATAAATATTGGCACTAGATCTACTGCCCATCAAAATTAACGCTGATCCGATTTTGACGATTCGTATGTTAATGATAGCGCTTACTTTCAATAATTTACGACCTTATTAATTAGTTCAAATGGCTCACCCTACATATTATATTAAATAAAAAGTCATATGTTTTAGACTTATGACGTCATCGACACTATTTTTAATGGCAACCCCATATTTTGCGTATTGATATTGATAGATCTGTTACTTGTTTGAAAGATATTTTCGAGAAGAAGACAGTTGAAAATTAGGGTAGTAATGATAACTTATTTGTTTATGGAATGCGCATAGACGTTTTCAATTGATTTATTTGCGCTGAATACCAATCTGACCTTGAAAGTTGCATATCACGTCTGATTATTGCGTTTTTTTATATTTCTTCCGGAGGCGTCCGCACATCACTTAAAGAATCCATCTAAATGCTTCAACATTTATGGCCAAACTTTTAGGATTCAGGATTCAGATTAAGGTTTCCTTCCGATGAAGCCATTTTGAAGTTTCTCGATCAATTGGTTTAGGCGGTATAAATTTGTAAAAATTACCAAAATGGCGCTTTTTACATTTTTACCTCACTATTTTCGATAACTTTTTACGCGCTTACTATATGTGCGCTACAGCGCTTTATAATTTTCTCATTGTATAATTTAGATTATTCAATGCACTTATAATATTGTCAAATGCTGAGTTATTTAAACCATTGGAAATATTTTTTTTTTCAATGAACAAGTATTTTTTGAGCTGATCATTATACTTTTATAGATAATGATTGCATTGCAGATTTATTTATTTAAGTGTACAAATATACCGGGCGATTCAATTTCGAGGCTCACCATGGAGATCTCGCTTATTAGTGGAGATAGAGCCTATGTTTAAATTTGGCAAAGTTTCGTATTTTTGTGCTGATCAATTAACTGAAAAGCTATCATTTTTCATTTTAAAGATATTCGCAAAAAACTAAAATGTTAAGATATCGTTTTTAATCTTTTATTCAAAACCTAACGTAGCTAGACATTTGAAACAAAAACATTCTACAGCGACTTTTTAATAAGGAATGCAGTGTTATTTTTTAATTCGAAATAACATCAAAGATGGCGGCGTAACCATGGCCAACTTTTGTTTTTCTTATGGGCGCCATGTTGAATTTTAGCATCTTCCGAGAGTCGTGTTTTTTCTCATTTTTCTCATGTTGGCATTATTTTTTAAAACAATGGTTAAAAATAATAAAAAAATTTTCTTCTTTTTCTCGTTGTTTGTCGTGTTTATCAGATACCCAACTGGTGCTTGGTTACAGACCACCAGCGCCGTACTGACAAGAGTGCTTTGGATTAAAAACATTCAGATTGTTAAAGAAGCAAGTTTATACAACAAAAAGCTTATTTTTTAAGTAAATGTTCAAATTAGTCGCCATTTTTACTTTATCATACGCAGTATGTAAAGTATTGTAATCGTGCCAAAAAAATTTTTTGAGATTTTAGCGGAAATATGTCTTTTTGGGTCCCCTGAACATTTTTGACCAAGGTTCAAAAAAATGTCTGTGTGTGTGTATGTGTGTGTGTATGTGTGTGTGTATGTGTGTGTGTGTGTGTACCCGTTTTTTGTGGCGACGATTCCGGAGAAACTACTAAAGGTATCGGGACGAAACTTCATATTTAGAAGTTTCATAACCAAACTTAGAACTGAAAAGCTTTCTGTTGAAGAGGGTCCAAAGGAACTGGAGGTTTAGTCTTAGCATTTTTGAAAGATTTTGCAAATAAGCCGCCATTTCTGGAATTTCGTCGAAATAGTTAAATAATAAATTAAAGATGAGGAAATTCTGAATAATTTATCATAATGACATTTTTTGGTACAATCAATAGTTTAGCTGCATGAGCAAATTCTATTTCTACGAGATCGGTCGTACTGCATGAAAACTAGTAGCCAGGATTTGTCAGATTTTTTGATTCTAATGACAGTAGGTAGTCTTGGTGTCAAACGCTAATGTATTGACAATAACTTCTGTCAACATAAGCTGCGTTCGCATATTGCATTACACTTTTTACACCCAATAGCACGTAAGTGTCATTTGGACGGTGTACCCAGTGTCAACGGAGTACAATATCCGAACGCAGCTTTAATCGACATATCTGTCTAGTTCTAGTAGTTTTATTTTAATGCAGGCATGGCCGATCTCGATCAAATAGAGTCTCATGCAGCTAAACTATTAATTTTATATATAGTATGATAAAGTCATGTGCCTGGCCACATCAGATTTTTTTAAGCATAAAACCGAGCCAGCTTCTCTACATGTTGTTATGCACTTCTAACCGTTTTTCCGGAATAGCATTGACCGCATTTGTTATTCGATCCCGCAGATCCTCGATATTTCTGCGAGTATCGTGATAAATTTCGTCGTTCACAGTTCCCCATAGAAAATAGTTCAGAGGACTTAAATCAGAGGATCTAGCAGGACATTACACCACTCCACCACTCCACCATTACCAATCCAGCGATTTGGCAATTGTTTTTTTTTTTTTTGGGGGGGATGTTGCCGTGTGCCCAAAGCCAGTGGCTTGTGTGTGCGGCAGTCGGTAGTTGATTCAATGTTATGTTATACTGCAGGCAAATTAACTGATTATAAGCCAAAACCGGTATTAATTGTAGACAGGAGTTTTATCATTGGAAATGGTAAAGGGGCTCACAGTGAACGTAAAAAAAATAAATGCAGGTCATGGGGTGGTATAGTGTTTATTTGGGAGGGTTGAAAGCGGGTGCAAAGCATATTATTGCGTTTTACGGCGAAACTTGACGTTTTATTCAAAAACGGCCTATACTAAGTTGTAGATCATAAAAAAATCTACAACATTCATATTGGTCACTTTTTACTATGACCTCAGAATTTCCGAGAAAATGCGAATGCCAATGTCAAAACGAATTTTCTGTATTGTAATCGTGCCAAAAAAAAATTTAGAGATTTTAGCGGAAATATGTCTTTTTGGGTCCCCTGAACATTTTTGACCAAGGTACAAAAAAATGTCTGTGTGTGTGTATGTGTGTGTGTATGTGTGTGTGTGTGTGTACCCGTTTTTGTGGCGACGATTCCGGAGAAACTACTAAAGGTATCGGGACGAAACTTCATATTTAGAAGTTTCATAACCAAACTTAGAGCTGAAAAGCTTTCTGCTGAAAAGGGTCCAAAGGAACTGGTGGTTTACTCATAGCATTTTTCGAAGATTTTGCAAATGAGCCTCTATTTGTGTAATGTCGTCAAAATAGTTAAATAATATTAATTAAAGGAGAGGAAATTTTCTATAATTTATGTATGTGACATTTTTTGGTAGAATTTATAGTTTAGCTGCATGAGCAAATTCTATTTCATCGAGATCGGTCGTACTGCTTTAAAATTAGTAGCCAGGATATGTCAGATTTTTTGATTCTAATGACAGTAGCTAGTGTCAAACGCTAATGTTTTGTAAATACTACTGTCAATATAGGCTGCGTTCGGATATTGAACACCGTTACACTTTTTACACCCTTTTTTTTTTTTTTTTTTTTTTTTTTTTTTTTTTTTTTAAAGGCGAGGGGAGGGAAAGAACCCACCACCACCCCGCTGCACGGCATCGCCTGAAGGGCATACTTCCTGCAGCGACATCTCCCAACATTTCTCCCGTCGCCTTTCCGTTTTGTGGCCTACTGGCTCTTTTACTATTTATTTTAACCACAAATACAGATACGACAGACAAGACTACCTACTTACTAATAACATACTACTATGCTACTTATTCTACTACCACCACCGTTTCGTGCTCAGAACGACAGTTCTTTCTGGGACGCCGCCACCTAGACTTTTCTTCTGGGACCACGGTATAACCACTGGTCCCTCGCCTGACTCCGGTCGTCCTGAAGTCTGGTCCGGATTTCCAGAACCCTAAACATTTCTCGCTTCGGCATTTCCGGAAGCTTTCCTGCGCCGGTTTCCGGACGCTATTCTGCCTTTCTCGCTTTTGCCCTCTCCGTCCCCGGGACCATCCCTACTCCTTAACAACTAAGGCGTGGGAGGTCCTCTCGCTTCATCACGCTTGTCGTCCTCGTTCTTGCACTTTAGGATATCTCCCACGGTGTGTGCGATCCGCCGCCACTCCTCCGGTCCCTGCAACATGCGCCGTACCATTCTTTCCTCGTTGAGGTCTTCCTGATATGGAGACGCGCTTCTATGTGCTGCCCATCTTTCGCATCGAAAGAGAGTATGCCCAGGTGTGTCCTCCTCCCCGCAGTACCGGCATTCTGGGCTGTCCCTTCTCTTGAATCGGTGCAGGTATGCCCCGAAACATCCGTGGCCGGTTAGAGCTTGGGTGAGCTCATAGTTGACTTCACCATGCCTTCTATTCACCCACCCCGATAGGCTGGGTATCAGGCGATGGGTCCATCGTCCACATTCATCCTCGTCCCACTCCCTCTGCCATGCCTCTATTGTTGCTGTCCGATCTGCGAAGCGGGAACCACCCTCATGTCCTCTTCTGTCATACCGTTGCCTTCTTTCCTCTACTTTTAGATGTAGTGGCACCAGGGACGCAATTACCAGGACCGCCATGGTAGATACGGTCCTGTACGGCGACGTCACTCCGATCGCCGCTCTTCTTTGAACTCGTAGGAGCCGCTGCCTTCTGTTTGCGAACTCCATGTCGTCCGCCCAGACCGGCGCCGCATACAGCATCACCGACTCCGCCACGGACGCGAGAACTCTCCTCTTTGCTGCCGTCGGGCCCCCCAACCTTGGCATCAGCCTCAGGAGAGCCCCTGTTGTCCTCTCCGCCCTTGCCGCCACCTCTTCCACGTGCTTTCTGTACCTGAGGTTTCTTTCTATTCTCACTCCCAGGTACTTGACGCTGTTCCCGGGCTTGATTAGTATCCCGTCCACTGCCAGTGTCACCGGCTCACACTTCCGTCTGCCGGTTAGGAGCACGGCCTCGGTTTTCTCGGCAGCCAGCTGCAGTTGTCTGTCAGCCATCCACGCGACGATTCCCGCGATGGCCGCGTTTGCCCTCCCCTCGAGCTCGGCGCAAGTGGCGGCGGTCACCACCATCGCTAGGTCATCCGCATACGCCACCAGTTCCACTCCAGGAAGCTCCAGACGCAGCACCCCATCGTAGAAGACGTTCCAGAGCGTTGGCCCCAAGACCGATCCCTGGGGAACGCCGCTTGTCGTCTGCTACCACCGCCATTACCAACCATTGCCACCAATCGGAACGCACCTTCACACTTTTTACACCCAATGACACGTAAGTGTCATTTGGACGGTGTACCCGGTGTCAACGGAGTACAATATCCGAACGCAGCTTTAATCGAGATATCTGTCTAGTTCTACTAGTTTTATTTTAATGCAGACATAGCCGATCTCGATCAAATAGAATCTCATGCAGCTAAACTATTAATTTTCTATATAGTATGATAAAGTCATGTGCCTGGCCACATCAGATTTTTTATTTTTCGCTGACGCAACAATGATTCAATTTTAATCAAACTTTGTGAAAGCGTGCCGTTTTATACCTTAAATAAGCACATATTTTTTTATTATACAAAAAACAAGAAGTTTTTGAGATATTTAGTTTTTTCCGTCAAAATCAGACTTTTTTTAAGAAGAAATTCTGTGGTGAAAAATCATCGTACAGTTCTTCTGGGTCTCATTTTTGTTGTTTTTACATGTACTTATTGACACAATAATAAAAATAATAGTCCCTATTTAACAACATGTTCAAAAATTTAAAAAACTCAAAAACGACATTTGCAATAGTGAATTTTTCAGTAATTGTTCATTATTTGTTTAAATTTTTAAGAAAATTGCGATACTGGTTACGACATTCGATTGTACGGAAAAATATACAATGGAAACTGTCTCCCATTTCTACACTAATGCTATAACCATTAAATTAGAATAAGAAATCTTCAGATAAGTAACCAAAATAGTCAGTTTTTGTCTTAGTATCCAATACAAAAGTTGTAGGTCAAGAAAAAATATACAACTTTTGTAGAGGTTACTATATAACAACCTCAGAACTTCCGAGAAAAATGCGAAAAACTCATTTTTTTTAGAATTTATAATTTTAATTTAGTTTTGACGAAACTTCTGAAAGTAAATTATTTATGTCTTAAAAGATCACAAACTGTTTATGAAAAAATCTTTAGTTAAAAATGTGATAACATTTAATGTGAAACAGTACTTTAATAATTGATAATAATAAATTACAAAAGTTAATATTGTAACACGCCCCTAATACCAGTGCACTCCATGACCAGCGAGGTCGTAGGAGCCCCCTTCCACTACGTGTCGACACACGACCTGGACCGAGCAGGATAAAAGACGGTACGCAACCCTGGCACATGAGTTCGCTCACCGGCCTGGAGGAAACTATTAACTTGGCGCACCTCGTAGGGCCTTGGTGACAACGTGGAATCCAGACGGAGAGACAGGCATCGTCAGTATACGACACGCTGCACCTACCGCGACTTGCATTTTCAAATATCTTTTTCCGAACGACCCCACCCCGTCAATATATATTTACAGATTTACAAATAAAAAATGAAAAGTATTTATTTATCATTTTCTATTTGATTTTTATAGATTGGCATAGTTATTTAACTATGCCAATCATTGCCTTATTCGCAATTTTTCTCGGGAGTTTTGAGGTTATGTTATATAGTAACCTCTACAAAATTTGTGGATTTTTTCTTGACCTACAACTTTTGTATTGGATACTTTTTGATTCTAAGCCAAAAACTGTTATTTTGCTTACTTATCTGAAGATTTCTTATTCTAATTTAATGGTTATAGCATTAGTGTAGAAATTAGAGCCAGTTTCCTTTGTATTTTTTCCGTACAATTTAATGTGCCGTAACAAGTATTGCAATTTTCTTATAAATTTAAGCAAATAATGAACAATTACTGAAAAATTCAGTGTTGCAAAGGTCGTTGTTGAGTTTTTTCAATGTTTGAGCATGTTGTTAAATAGTAACTATTGTTTTTATTATTATATCAATAAGTACATGTAAAAACAACAAAATTGAGTCCCAGAAGAACTCTGTACGACGATTTTTCACCACAGAATTTTGTTTTAAAGAAGGTCTGATTTTGACGGAAAAAACTAAATATCTCAAAAACTTCTTGTTTTTTGTGTAATAAAAAAATGTATACTAATTTAAGGTATAGAAAGGCACGCTTCCACAAAATTTGATTAAAATTGAATTATTGTTGCGACAACAAAAAATTAAAAACAGAAAATTCGTTTTGGCATTCGCATTCGCATTTTTCTCGGAAATTTTGAGGTCATAGTAAAAAGTGACCCATATGAATGTTGTAGATTTTTTTATGATCTACAACTTAGTATAGGACGCTTTTGGATAAAACATCAAGTTTCGCCGCACACAATAATATACTTTGCACCCGCTTTCAACCCCCCCAAATAAACATTATACCACCCCATGACCTGCATTTATTTTTTTTACGTTCACTATGAGCCCCTTTACCATTTCCAATGATAAAACTCCTGTCTACAATTAATACCCACTCTCAACATAATTTGCCTGCACTATTATGATGTTATTTCAAATTAAAAAATGACACTACATACAGTAGCTGTAAAATGTTTTTGTTTCAAATGTCTAGCCACATTTGTCTTTGAACAAAAATTAAAAACGATACCTTAACATTTCAGTTTTTTGCGGATATCTTCAAAATGAAAAATGATAGCTAAAATTTCTTTTCAGATAATTGATCAGCACAAAAATACGAAACTTTGTCAAATTTAAACATAGGCTCTATCTCCACCAATAAGCGAGATCCCCATGGTGAGCCTCGAAATTGAATCACCCAGTATTATGAAAGGAACGTTTAATAAATGCAAAATCATTTATTCTGATGATGTAGGTACATTTATATGAATTCTGCACATTTATTTTTTTTTAATGCACAAGTAATTTTTTGCATTGCTCAAATATTTTTTGTATAGTACAAATATTTTTGGTGTTGGTCAAATATTTTATCAAATGCTTACAATAAATGCACGGTTTATTTTATTTATTGCGCATATAATTTGTACTGGAAAAAATAGTATATAAGAAGCAATAATATTTCGCAGAGCCCTCACATAAAAATAGAGCAATGTCACAAAATTCCTTAATTAAACCAACGAAACACGAGATACACCAGCGACTTGAGCAATAAATACAAAGCCCACTGGACATGCAAAAAAAAACGTTCCAAAAGGTACAAAAATTCGCGAACACTTCAATCAAGTGGCGCTGATTGGAATCGGCAAGTGTAGAACCCGACTAACAGAGCCAATTCAGGACTAAATTACAGATCGAACCGCCGGTCAGAGTGCTTGTAATTGGCGTGGTATAATTGTTATTGAAATTTAACCAGTTGTTCCCGTCACCGGTATACTTTACGGCGACGTGGGGTGGGATTGGGGTGGTACCAATAAATTGAGGACATTTTAATATTTAAAATGCGATCGCTGGGATTTATGAATATTAAATCTGATATCGGGCGGTCATGATGATTTTTATGCGGACCGTTCGGCTATGAAATTTGCACGGGAAAATCGGGAAATTAAAATTTAAACGATCGTTCGTGGGCGCAGCCGAACGCGAGTTATTATTGTTCCAATCAATAATAGCAAACCGGCGAATTTCTGAAAGTTCGTTGCCGGGTAAGTGTTGGTAATAAAGGGTAGTTTCGCCTTAAATTGACGGGCGGTAAATTACGAACGAAGACAAAATTTTGACGCCTCAACAGTGCTCACTACGAGAAAAACAGTAATAATAAATTTTTCTGCTTAGTATTTATTAACCAGTTTTAAAAAAATAGTCTACATGCGATTAATGTGCATTTACGTCACAGACGAATGGAGACAAAGAATTACACTGTTGGGACAAGCTATTATGACACTTCTGACATTTATAAGCCATGGTAAACTTAAAAACACAAATAAGTTACGTTAAATAAAACAAATTTCAGACAAAACTGATTTTAAGAGCTATCCAGTAATATTTCAACTTTACACAATATATGCTACTTATGAAGTTACTAACACTAGCACCGACTCTCTTTACTTTCCACTTTTTTCCTTTCGATAATACAAAATAAACATAAACTTTAAAGAATGAAAATACAAAATGCCTTAATTAAAACGATCACTCTGACGTAAACGCATATTAATCGCGTATTATCCAATAGTTTAATGTAATTCATTCTTAAACTTAGATTTAAGATAACATTAAAAACAGCGGAAAAATTATAGTCAACTTTTGTTTTCTCTTTGGAAGTCATATAAGTTTGTGATATTAAAAAGTATTGAACAATAATACAAAAAAAAAATCGGTTAGTATCAGTTGACACGTTTGGACTCCATACTTTTTACAGTTTATAGTATGAATACACACTTCTAAATTAAGATTTTACATTAACGAAAACTACTACGTCACTAATGAATTAAGGAGGGATTCCGGTTTTCTGATGAGGTTATTTTATTATTTAAGGTCTTAAGAATGTGTGTACGAAGTTTTAAGGTAAAATTTGCAAAATTAGCGAAGTTATAAGCAATTAGCCAACGGCGTGCAGGTGCCAAAAATACGCAGCGCGCGGATCGAGCGTATCGCGCGCTGAACAATTTTTCCGCCCGAGTTTTTCAAGCCAAAAAATTTTGCAGTGTGTGGTTTATTATTCTGTGAAATTCTCTCATGAACAATCATCGATAAAAAAACACTCAAGAAAAACTCTTACGTGCATGGATTAAGACAAAAAAAAAAAATTTTCTGAGAATGCACACTCGTGAAAGAAAAGCATTTGCTAGTACGTCTGCCGATAAATTGTCGACAGCGGAAGACGAGAAAAGTATAGTGCTGGGTTTTGGAGACGGGATATGGAAGAAGTGAGGTCACATTTCCGTTGTATAGGAGAAATTAGTAATTATGGAGAAATATACTAACAAAGTGGTTGAGCATATGTACTGCCCTGTGGGATCACAGAGTTGGTGCAAATGGCGAAAAACTGAAGCCGAGAAAACTCTGGATGAATTCAATAACACTTGCTAATAATGTCGAAAATGCCATCAAGCCGATTTACAACGACTTGTCGTCGAGAGAGTTGCTAGAACAGTGTTTGGGTGGTGACACACAAAACAACAACTAAAGCTTCAATTCTACTGTCTGCCGCCTCGCACCCAAACATCTTCACCGTGGGTCAAAATTGCGGCTTATGCAGCAGCAGGCATTTATAATAAAGGCTTTTCTGCCATCCTCTAAACTATGACAACTATAGGAATCGTTATTGGCAAGGAAACGAAAATATTTGCAAATGTTCGCGAGAAACTTCGTTTGTTGATGTCGTCGAGACGTGCACTAGAGGCTGCAAAATAAGCTCAAACAAGGCGTAGAAATGAGCAAATGTCTCAAAATAAATTCTACGAAGTGGAGGAAGGAATAAAGTATGGCCCTGGTATAGCATATTAGCAGAAAAACACTGTAAGTACTCGATGTCCGGTAATAAACTGTACTCGATGTCCTGTAATAAACAGTTTTTTCGCAAACGGTTGGCATGATATTTCGAAACCTATTGGACCGATTGACTTCAAATTTTAACTGGATGTTCAGTAAACATGCCTTTATCGTTTGATGAACAAGAAATGCAATAAGTTATGTACTTTTCCTTTTATAGAGAAAACATTGTCAATTTTTTTGAGAAAAATCGATATTTTGAGTTTAAGAAGCCACCATTTCCTCAAATATAAATATTTTTATTTTCTGGTTCATCAAACGATAACTACTTATGTATTAAGTAGGCCGCTATTCGAGATTTTTATTTCAGATCACCTGCAGTGGGCCAATCATGCCAACCAGTGACCGCGGATCTTCGCGCAGTGTCACGGTCGCGGGTGGCTAGTGAGCGTGATTCATCATATTTCTGTATTATTTTTTTTTTGTAAATACTTGAAAAGCTATTAAATATTTGTGCCAAACTTGGAATCAATTTATTGCATAGTCTCGCCAATAAAAATTCTAAAAAAGTCGGTAATTTTAGAGGAAAAGCCGGAATCCCCCCTTAAATCAAATCATGTTGACTGCTATGTGACATCATTGCGATGGGAAGATGTTGAAATGAATGTAATTGAAATAAATCTATTTTTACAATTACATATTATTTTACTATTGTTTATAATTAAAATGCTGTAAGAAATTAAAGTTGATCAGATTGCATTTGCCTGAAATTTGTTTAATAAGTTATACATAAATTGTGTATAAGTCATATAATCAATTTTTGTTAATGAGAAATAAATTTCAAAATTGTGAAATCATACTGCAAAAGATATAGCACGGATACAATATCAAAAATTCTATTTTTGCAGGGCACCCTTCAAGATATGACAATTACAAAAGAAAACAATTACAGAAGAACAATTACGTATTTTCTTTCATAATTTAAAAAAAAATATATTAGGGGTCAAAGTTAAGACAAATGAATTATTAATTAACTACCATCAATTTCCTTAACACAATCATCATCAGCTTATTAAAAAAAATAATCCACAAACTTTGGAGTGCAAATATCAGATGTCAATTATTGAATTGGTTAAAAATATAAATATAATTAAAATATAATAAAACTAATGATTGTGAAATTGGGTTTAGTTTTGAGAGAATGAGTGCCCAAAAACGCAAAAAAAAACAAAACTGGTATTTTCTCAAAAAATATACACCATTGAACACGTCTGCCTTCAGATTGAGATTCTACGGAAACAATCAGATAAGATATAACTTTCGATTGTTCAGTTGTTAGCCAAGGAAGTAATTTTGTTTCGATTATCCATTGTATGTTTAACAAGTTAAGTAACTGGAAATATGTGAAATGCTGATATCGAAACTCAAGTTTATTAATTGCATCATTAATAAGCTTAAAAATATATGAATTAATAATTGTGGTATGCAAACTTATTGCAGTAAAAAAATATTAATGTTTTTACTTTATCATACGTACTATGAAAAGTATTGTAATCGAGCAAAACAAAATTGAGATTTTAGAGGAAATATGTCTTTTTGGGTCCCCTGAACATTTTTGACCAAGCTACAAAAAATGTCTGTGTGTGTACCCGTTCTTTGTGGCGACGATTCCGGAAAAAAACTACTGAAAAGGGTCCAAAGGAACTGGAAGTTTAGTCTTAGCATTTTTAAAATATTTTGCAAATAAGCCGCCATTTCTGAAACTTCGTCGATATAGTTAAATAATAAAATAAACTAGAGAAAATTTTGAATAATTTATGTCTATGACATTTTTTGATAAAATTAATAGTTTAGCTGCATGAGCAAAGATCGGTCGTGCTGCATTAAAACTAGTTAGCCAGGATTTGTCAGATATTTTGCTTATAATAACAGCAGGTAGTGTCAAACGCTAATGTTTTGACAACACCTACTGTCAATACAATCAACATATTGTCTAGTTCTACTAGTTTTATTTTAATGCAGACATGGCCGATCTCGATCAAATAGAATCTCATGCAGCTAAATTATTAATTTTATATATTGTATGAGAAAGTCATGTGCCTGGCCACATTAGATTTTTTGTGTATGCAGTAAGTACACTTTATTGATTTAGCTGGTAAAGCTTGGTTATAACAACTTTTTTTTTAAATTGGTAATTCGAAAACTATTTTTTTAAGTCTAGTAATATAAACTCTAATGAGTTTACTAACCAATTTACCCCCAGTCGACGAGTCCACTGCATTTTGTCCTAGTGTAAAGTATTTGATTCTAAATAGCGTCAGTTTGGCCAGTATGTCAAAATTTTGGTTCTCCTTTATCATTGAGAACTGAAAAGTTAGTTCGAACATGAAAACTGAAATTTGAAAATTGTAAAAATGACCACAAAAAAAGATCGGAATTACTTCGAAGGAGTAGCGACCCTAAAGAGAGCACTAAAGGAGTTGATGAGTCTGCGATTTTTTGCCACCAGCGTCCTGGAAAACCACGGGAATCGAAAAAATCATGTCCGAACCCTTAGAGGGGCTGTTAGCACCACCGGCGAAATTAACTACAGGTCTGAGAAATCACGCGTCCCCAACATAGGCAGATAGAACCCCCGAGTCATCATCCCCTCGGCATCCGCCCCGTTACAAGATTTGTTTTATTCGCGATTTTACTGTGCAGTAAAAATATACGCCCATACGAAAATGGAATCTACATAAAAAGAAATTCGACCGGAGATTTTATTGCGAGTCGAACGACTGCTAGCGCCCCCCACGGGGGGTTTACAGAATTACGCAATAAATTAGCGGCATCAGTGACAGATTCGGACTTTTTACGAGACGGATTTTCGATGCGGAACTGTGTTTTCTTAATGGGTTCTTTTTGCAATTTATTAAAAAAGGGTCAGCAGTTTATGACGTCGTTCTGCGGCTTTCTACTTTATCGATAATACGATAAGTATAATGTCCCATTTAACGCCTGAAAGATATAATATATATTCGAATGCGACGTGAATATGTGAAAATGGTTTTCAGCGTTTTACAAGCATTTTAACACCTTTTCTGTTTAATATAAAAATTATGGTTCAATAACATGTTGTGTACTAACCAGAGAAGGCTGGACACTTCTTGAGAGGTAAATGTAGTTAAAATTCAATGCGAGAAATGACAGTTTTTTTAATGGTGATTAATGATTACTTTCTTTGAAATTCTGGTGATTTTGGTATTCGAAAATTCCAGTGCCCTATTTTATTTTACAAGTATCAATAAAGACTACTACTATTTTTTGCGTTGTCCACTATTTCCTTGAGGGTTCTGATTCGCCCGCTGATACATCAGAGATGATGCCGCTTACCGAGAGATTTACGAGTCCATTTTAAGATAAATTTCATTTTTCAGCAAAGATAAATTTTTGGTTACAATTTAGGTTGCATTTTACAAAGAAAACACACTCGTGCTAGACTGGAAAAGAAGAAATGAAGTCTCATTTACTGGGAGATTCGACATATAGATTCAAAAGATATGACCTAAGTCATTTTTCATACGAAAAACCATGCAGAACACACTACAACAGAACAGTACAGTGCGTTGATAGGACGTTTTACATGACTTTCTTGGTTCACTGATATGGATTCGGGAGTCACTGGCTATAATAGTGCCAACAGTTATATGCCACCGCAGAAAAATTAGTTTTGACTGACTCTGTAACAGATCAACCTCAAATTCCACAGTAATTAAGGATGGATATAAAACAACAAAGAGGACCCTGTAGAAAATCATTTACAAGTTAAAAATAAGAACCACCCAAGTATTTACTAATATTTATTTATTTTTGATACTTGTGCAGTGGAAAAAACTGCACGGCGCGATGATGATCAGCGTTAAGCCGGGGCTGCACATTCGTATACGAATATGAATATTTGTCAAGAAAAAAACCTGCTCTATTCAATTCGTAGCGAGTCCACCTCTCAAATATATATTCGACGTTCGGCTGTGCGGACGAGTTTTTTTACGCCATATACTTGGTAAAATCGATGTGTCCGAGGATTTTTTCAAATAACAAACCTTTTCAGAGATTTTGTCATGTTTCCATACTTTGATCACTGCATAGGATTTAACCATTCTTTATATAGTGAATCGGCAGTCTAGAACAAAAAGTTTTACCCCACATTTTGCCATGTTACAAAACTCAATAGGCAAATTTCTCATCCATTAGAAGACGCAAAATTATAATGTCAAGGTACTATATAAATCTTTGTATCCCAATAAATAAAGCAGCTGGTCTTCATCTGGTTTTATACAATTCTAAGCCGTTTTTGCTCCAGTGTGTTTTATTATATTAGTTAAGCCAGTCAGTGGCGGACTGGCCATAATGCCAGGTTGCCCGATGGCAAGTGGGCCCCCCCTTAAGTGGGCCCCCCTTAAGACAATATGTTGATAATATTAATAATACATTTATTTATACTGAAATTATCACTGGACCGCCGCACGAAAAGATATCAGGCAATAAGAGGGCCCCACCTATTTGCAATAAATTCGGTAAGAATTTATATTTATGTTTGGCAATAAATATGAACCCCATAAGAAAACTGTATGGTGAGTTTTAAGAAACCCACTTTGGGAAACAATGAAAATTCTCCAAAAGGCCCTTGTTAAGAGAACTTAAAATCTATTACTAATCGAACTGAATATTTTTTAATAGACTTTTAAATTTCATAAAAACACAAGTTTTTTTAAAAATTTTATTGACCAGTTTGTGGCAAAAATATTATTCATCCGAAATTGAAATACCAATACGTCACAGAGTACAGAATTATTATGGCATGATGTGGTAGTTTTTACCAAGAAACATTAAAAATAGAAAAATCAATGCTATGATGAACAAAATTAAAACTTAATCGGATAATTGATATAGGAAAACATTATGGAATATTGGCTGAACATATGAAAGGGACCAAAATAAATCAAATAAATAAAATTATCCATCGCTCACATTCCTAACATTTTACACACCCTGTAGTTATATTGCGATGCACGAATTCACAAGTTTAAAGAAGAAAACCACTTTTTGTCCTACCCCGGGCTAGGTCGGGCCACATGACGCTGTGGTTATTCATTATATTTGTCTTTTGTCTATTTGAGCTCGGATAATTAGGATTGTCCTTCCTTACTAGGTAAGTCGTCCAATCTTGTAATTTTACTTGGGTATAAAAATGAATCACTTGTACAGAATGTTCTTTTATACATGCAATAAACATAAAATAAAATTTATTTATAAAATACAATATGTAATTTAAAACAAAATAAATTAAAAAAAAAACATGAATATAGAAAAAAATATTAGAAACAAAGTTGCGCATTTTTGTGTTGATCAATGATATAAAAAGTAATATATCTTTTTCACTTTCGAAGATATCATAAAATTGATGTACAGGATGTTATAAAAGTTATAGATAATCATTCGCCCTACAGCCAGAAAATATTGGCATGCTTACAGGGTGTCCCACAATAACGTACCAACAAACTTATGTTTGTTTAAATGAACACTAGGTATATTATTGCAATTTTTGATGAACATTTTTAGCCTAATTATTATGACATCAATTTGTATTAGGCTATTATCAACTGTTTCTGAGATATTGAGAAATGTTTGTCAAAAATGAGCATTTTCAAAAAATTATTCTAAGGTAACTAACAAGAATAAAGAAATAAAAGATCATTTTGCATAGTAAAAGTATCGCATTTTTTTACAGTTATTATTCATTTGCGATTCAAATATGACTTATCCTGAATAACTGGAGATTTGCTAAATGTCAAATAACTTAAGAATTTTAAATGGAACAGCCCTGTATATCTTGACATCGAAAGATCGATAAATCAACTTTCCTAAAATGTCTAACTCGGTAAGTCTATCGTCAACAGCTAAAAGTTATTAAGCATCTAATATAACATTTATACGCATGCAAAATATTTCATAAATTAATATAAAATATCTAGTTGTCACGACGAAATTCAGCAATCGCACAAATGTAAAGATTCTTCTGCAGCAACATTTAGTCATTGAAAACTGCTACTATGAGTTACACAAACGAACAATTTATGATCATCCAAGAATTAGTTTTATTAGTACCAGTCGAAACTTATTTAAAATTTTTATTATTTATTTACGTAATATTCTAAATTATTTAAAGAATTTTAATGGATCCTTGGGTTGGTTGTAGTGGTCTAACGCCTTAGCCAGCTAAATCGCCTGTTCAATTTATTTATTTCGGGACATGTTAAGGAATAAGTTTATAGGGATGTTCCAGTTACTACTGATAACAAAAACAAGGAGTGCTTTGGTAGCAATGTGGTGTTCTTCAGACATCCAAACATTTCTGTACTCTCATAAGAATAAATAACTAAATAAATGGTAAACTGAATAAATAATTATTATTTCAGTACGATTGTCAATAGTGCACATATCAACCCTCTCAGGTCAATGCGTTTCAGTCTTGCTTCAAATTCTCGGTGGAAATCCTTGGTGGAAATATTACATTTTCCATGGTTTCCACAAAAACATTTTGACGCCTCCTTATTTCTATTCTTCATGTTTGCTATCGTAGGTAGTTGTAATATTCCCATAAATGTTTTCCTCAATATGTCTTCAGAGTCACAAATCAAACCCGATTAAATCAGGCGTCTAGTTTTCCAATGCGTTGGACCACCATGAACAATTTAATGTCTTTGATAAGTATTATTTAAACAATTTTAGATTGATACATAAATTACTAATTCTTAATCTTTGAAGAAAATAAATATCAAAAATTATGTTTGTATAAATCAAACTTGCAAAATGCTATTACTAAAACCTGCTGCATGAAAAGAAGAATTATTATAATTGAGAGATTGTTGGATTTCATCGAACAATCGGATATTTAATAGTAATTTGGGAATATTGTGCATAAGTTACAAATGTAACATTAGATGCTTAATATATTTTTAGCTGTTGACGATAGACCACCGAGTTAGACATTTTAGGAAAGCTGAAAGATATATAAGATCGATAAATATACATTTATGATATATTTTTAATATTTTTATGTTTGTTTATTTGTAAGAATACTATTTATTTTCTTTGAATATTATTTTTTTTTATATTATTAAAACTATTGTACACCAAACACAGTTTTACTTTACCTCCATAATATTTAGTCGAACATTTTATTTCATAATATTTTTGTAAGTTTTTTTTTGTAACTCTTTCATTTTTCACTTTTTTCTCCTGTATAGTAAATGAGATACTGTGTAAAACGTTTCATATCGACTTATTATTTTTTCAATTTATAACAAAGTTACAACCGTTTGAGTTATTAACAAAACCGTATTTTAACCGGCTCTAACTTCTTAAGCAAAACCAATAAGAAAACCAATAAGTCCATATGATACTTTTTACTCAAAATGACATTTGTTTTCTAGAAAAAAAATAATAGAAAGCTTCATATGAATTTTTTGGTTTATTTTTATTCAATTTATGTCGATTTTCTTTTAAATATTTTTATTTAAATTTATTTACTTTCTATCGTTGTAAGGTGTAGTGGGTGTGTTCAAACGGCTGAAACTTTTCAAGGAATTGAGAAAACAAATAAGTCCTTATAAAAAATTTATTCAGAATGACATTTGCTTTCTAATAATAATTTTGCGGGGAAAAAAGTGGGACATCTGTATATGTATATACCGGCAGCATGAACAAAAAAAAATGTGGGCCCCCTCCTGGCTTCCTGGCAACCAATATTTTTGGACCCAGTCCGCCACTGAAGCCAGTTGACTATTAGGCCGCTTTCTAACATTTTAGTGGCAGTTATTAATTTCTATATTTATTATTGTTCCAATGTAAGGCAATTTATGGATATTTACATTGTTTACTCTTGAATTAAAAACATACCCGCTTTGGTAGATAGAAGATGTAATTTAGAACCTATTTTATTCAGCTGGTGTATCAGCAGGTTAGGTTCAAAAGTGGCTTCGCTATCAGGTTTCACCAAGTTTCGGGAATTGTACACAGATATATGTCATTAAATAGGCTCTAAATTACCTTTTAATCTCTAAATCACATTTTGAAATCAACTTTACATACCTCCTAAAATTAAATTAATAAGAAACAGAATTGGACTCATATTTGTCTTAGGACGTTTTCACAAATCTTGTTATAGCGTGGTAGTCTTAATCTTGCTTCCTCTTTGTCGTAGAACTTCCTTGAAAACATCGTCTTATCATATAACTCAGCGAGCATATACCAAATACTATAAAACCAATCACATCAAGCGAGTAATATTGGTACCAAGTCAACTCTGATGCCCAGGATTTAAAAAATGGTGCTCCCTTATTCCTGATGACATATTCTATCCAGTATATCGCAGTATCCATGGGTGACAATGGTCTATCTCTAAACGCTTTCGATCTTGCTCTAACAGCATTCCCATATCTATCACATAAACACATAGCTTGTAAGGGAACCAGAACATATAGTTATTCCTAATTACTCACTTAGGGTTTTCCAGTACTTCAAGAATTAAAGAATATAATTTCTCCTCTTCTAGCTCATGAAATATAAGCGACACCCCCACTCCATTTTCAACACTTACTCTCATGTTGTGTATTTGATCATACATAAGCGGAAGGCCGACAATCGGAACTCCGTAATGTACCGTTTCCATCAAACTGTGAATCCCTCCATGGGTTATAAAAAGTTTTATATTCGGATGAGCTAAAATCGCTTGTTGTGGAAACCAGGATCTGAAGATGAAATTATCAGATTTTCCTTGCCCATTATCAGGCATTTTGAATATAACTTTCATATTGATCTTCTTTAAGGCATTGAATATGGCTTCTAATTTATCCTTCGATAGTTCATCGGGATTCACGAAAGATCCAAGACTAAAGTATATAAACCCTTCTTTGGAATCATCCAGAATTCTTTGAAGATCGACTGGTAAGCTTAAATTCTTGATGTGCATACCACCAACATCAATAATACTCGGTTGATTAGGTTGAGGGTATTTAAAACTAAGGTGAGAATTGCTTAACATCAGCGAAGTGGTAAAAAATAATTCCTTAAGATGTGGAAGGTTTGGCAGGTACTCCTCCAAAATCTTATTGTTCGCATTCAAAACGAAGAAATAGAAATTTAATTTAGTTAAATTTATTTGTATGAAATTGATAAACCTCTGGAAAAATGTCATCCTGCTACCATAATTTGATATCACTTCCGGTATGAAAGATGCATGAATTGGACTTGTCATCATTTCATTACCTACAGTGTCATATCCATAATTAACTAAAGCAACCATTGGTGCTTTAAAATGGTGACCCAATGCAAACATACCAGGATTATACCAATAATCTATAATAATTAAATCAAATGATTTACTGTGGAGTATCTTCTGGAATTTCTCATGCCCGAGTATTGCTGCTGTTGGAGCAAGCAACGCATTAAAACTCTTTCTCGAAAATCCAAAATCCGGTATCTGCGAGTACTTGTCTCTAACATCATCAACAATATCATTTAAACCTAAAATTATTTATTACATATTTACAATATAGTCTAATTAAATACTTACCTTGATAAGATTCCATAATATCGTCCAGAAGAACATGTTCGTACGTATTTTCTTTATGTTTGCCAATTGGGCTAACAAACGTGATATTATGACCACGGCTTGCCAAATCTTGTAACAGAGTATCTATTGTCAAAAAGTGGCTATACGCAGGCAGTGTTGATATTGTAAGAATTTTCGCACAGTTAATTAGATATGGAAATAGAGTAGAAATAAATGTTGAAAAGATGAACATCGTCGTATAGTTTACACTTGTGTAATGATTCACTGAAAGTTACATCGTAAGATGTGTCGTTTATTTATTTGTTTATCTATGTGATAATTGATAGACAGCTAGATTACAGTGTTTTCGTGTTGGTTAATAAGACAGAAATTAGTTTTATCATGTATTTTAACGGATACTGAACTTTTTTTAATGAATGAACACGCTATTGATGTAATAAATATTACTAGTTGATCATTTCTATCTTTAGTCTTTGCTTTTGTTGAAAATTGGTATACATGTTTATTTGGCCCCGTGATTAATATCTCTGAATTCAAAAACTAAACAAAACAAAATAATTGTTCTCCCAGTGTATGAACGTCACATCTTGACACGTGTCCTCGTTCATTTATTTTTTTATGTGGTAATTATTCCATGTTAGATTTGGATGTTGTTAGTTTGTTTAAATATTGAAATAGTTGATAGCTCTACGGAAATAATTGGGTTCGTGTTGATAATGCCTGCAATTGAAAGTTTTAATTACATATATTTCGGAAATGTTCTCCTCATTTGTGCTATTTGAGGTCGAAGTATTTATTATGCTAGCTCCACACTCAGCCCGAATGAATCGGCGAAACGTTAGGCGAGGCTGGGTGACACATAGCGGTCAAAGAAGGCCCTCCACATTCTCGGGGTTCGGTTCGTGCATTCAGTGTTCATCTGCGGGTGAGGTAGAATGGACGTCGCTGAAGTAGCCGCTGCCTCAGCGTATAGTGTGTATGCATACTTTCATTGAAATTGTAGTTATTATTAATTAATTGAATAACGTAAATAAAAATTTAATATAAATTACATTAAATATTTGTAAAATTTCTATTGATGCTATTGATTTCTTATTCTGATCATTTATATTCGACACCATATACTAATATAAGACATAGTAATACGATTTTCCATCAAACAAAATTAAATTATTGCATTATTATTTTATTATTTTGTATATTTTATTGCGGTATAAATCAAAAATTAGAGTGCATATCCATACACAGTTAAAATTATAACTAATTAATTCTCCAACCGTAAAAAAAATAAAGAAAAACATTTTTTATTTATTTTTTATACGTACTATGTAAATTATTCTAATCGTGCCAAAAAAAAATAGATTTTAGCGGAAATGTCTTTTTGGGTCTCCTGAACATTTTTGACCAAGGTACAAAAAAATGTCTGTGCGTGTGTGTGTACCCGTTTTTTTTGTGGCGACGATTCCGGAGAAACTACTAAAGGTATCGGGACTAAACTTCATATTTAGAAGTTTCATGACCAAACTTACAGCTGAGAGCTTTTGGTTCAAAAGGGTCCAAAGGAACTGGAGGTTTAGTCTTAGCATTTTTGAAAGATTTTGCAAATATGCCGTCTTTTCTGGAATTTCGTCTAATAGTCAAATAATAAATTAAAGTAGAGGAAATTCTGAATTATTTATGACTATGACATTTTTTGGTAAAATTAATAGTTTAGCTGCATAAGCAAATTCTATTTCATCGAGATAGGTAGTACTGCATTAAAACTAGTTAGCCAGGATTTGTCGGATATTTTGATTCTAATGACAGTAGGTAGTGTGAAAGGCTAATGTTCTGACAATACCTATGGTCAATATAATCAACATATCTGTCTAGTTCTACTAGTTTTATATTAATGCACACATGGCCGATCTCGATCAAATAGAATCTCATGCAGCTAAACTATTAATTTTATATACGGATATACGGATTGCCTGGGTTCGAATCCCAGGCGTGGCTGTAGTTTTTTAACTTAAAAAATTACCGCCATCTTGTATTAACTATTTCAAAGTTTCATATCAATATATGCAGGTTTCTGCAAAGAATTAACATCCATTATAATTTCATCTAGTATTCAATGCAAATAACCTAGATAATACTTGACAATTACATCTGATGGGTGTCACAATTGAAATTTGTCTAAAGGTAGAAACTTCTACTCATATCTCTTTAGTGAAAATTAACCTATTGTATGTCATAGGTCACGTTAGTCTAAGTGGTAAAACGTCGGACCGGCAATCCGTATATCGGGTTCGAATCCCAGGCGTTGCTGTAGTTCTTTAACTTAAAAAATTACCGCCATCTTGTATTAACTATTTCAAAGTTTCATATCAATATATGCAGGTTTCTGCAAAGAATTAACATCCATTATATATATATATATATATATATATATATATATATATATATATATATATATATATATATATGTAGTAGGATAAAGTCATGTGTCTGGCCACATCAGATCTATTTTGTTTTAAACTATCGAAATTTATTTATTTATTCATTTTTGTCCAGTTTCATTGTGAGAAGTGACTAGTACGTAATTTAAACACCTAAATATTGCATCATAAAAATTTATTAACTTGTTTATTTTTTGCACTCATATCTCTTGCTTGCAACCGTTTATGTCTTCGTAACTGTTCTTTCTGTTTCTAGATTTTGCCTGAAGATGACTACTGTGTAGCTGAAACATGCAGCGAAAGTATATTTTAATAAACATACAAGGAAGAACGACACCAAGAAGTTTTAATTAATATAAATATTTGTTTGATGAGAGGCAAATATATATTTATGTGCTACAAAGAATGTTTGTGTGGTTCAAAACTGTGTTACACGAAACAAATGGTATTTGACTCAAATAAACCTTCTTTGTAGGAAATAAATATATTGTTGCCTCTTTTCAAACACGCATTTATTTGAGTTAAACAAAAATTTCTATCTGTGTACTTTATGTAATTTTTAAACATTTTAGCCAAAGTTGTTATGTAATATTCATTTTAAATTTTGTTAGATATTTCGAACTACTGTCGATTTACAGTAGGTAGGGCACATTTTACCTGAAAACCCTTTCGATAGCTACATTCATCTTTATTTTCTTTGTCGTGTAGTCTTTTATATTGTTTTAAATCACACCAGAGCATTATTCTAAATTGTGCGGTGGGAATCTCAAATTTGTGCAGTAACTAATTGTGCAATTTTTATTTTATTATCATATTTTATATGATAAAGAAAAGAAAGAAGTTTAAGTATTTATTACTGGATCTATAAAGAAACAATAAATGTCTTTTTGATGGGGGTTGTGCAAAAAAATACTATTTTTTAATGCTAAATAGTAATGCTAAATTTATTGACAGTGGCATTGCTGACATAGAGCATCTGGTGCAGATTCCAATGAATTAGATCGTTAGTATATATGTACCTACCTTTATTTATTATATTTTCATTTTTATTTATATTCAACAGTTCACAAGTTTTACTGTATTATACATAATGAAAATCTGTCGCTTGCAAAAAAAAATTATTGTGCTACTTTTATTGATGATCCTCTTTTGAGGTTTGCAAGATAAATAAAATACAAATTTAATAGAATAATAATAACCATAAGAAATATAACCAAATTACTAATGGACTTGATGGGCCAGTGTTATTAACATATATCGGTGCCCATTTAAAATCTCTAGGGCAGCGTTTCCCAACCGGGGTTCCGCGAGATGTCGTCAAGGGTTCCGCGAAAAAATAGTAACAAATAGCGGTGGCGGTCGCCGGTTCATGGGCACATTATTCAGTGTTATTTTTACGTATTCTTTTAGCATGGGATTAATATTTTAAATATTGTATTAATAAACAAGGCCAATCCATGAATAATTTTCATTTGGAGCCCTTGACAATATTACTTACAATTATCTGTTACATATAAACAAAATAACCTCTAGAAAACAACAATCTAGCAGAGTTATTGGTCAAACTCTAACATTATTCGTTTTGAGTTCTGAGCTTGTATGACAAAAATCATGTCGGTCCCATTCATAGAAAATCAATACATATACAGAGTGATTTGCAATTCTAGACGAAAATTTACGCGGACATGAAAGTAAAAATAAACAAAAAATAATTAAATTAACTTGAATAAGTACTAAATTTGACAATGAAACAATTTTAAAGGTTCTTCACATATTTTTATTTATATAAATATAAATATATTTATATATTTATTATAGTTTTTGCATTTAATTTTCACCTCGAGTTATAAATTACCTTGTGAGCAAGCCTTTTCTTATTTAACAAACATCTGTTATAGGTGAAATTAGTGTGTACAACAACTATCTTCTAGTTGGGTGTTTATTCCCACATTTTTTTCTCAGAACGTAATTATTGTTCTGACTAAAATGTTTCAAAAGGACTTTTTTATTTTTTCAATTCCTTAAAAAATAAAATATTAATAGAACAGTATTTTAAGTGGCTCTAACGTCTTAAGGAATATTAACTTGTTATCAATAGGTCTATATGAAAGTTTTTATTTAGAATAAATGTTTCTTAATTTTTGTATTTTGACCAATGATTCTTTTTTTAAATTATTGAATGAATTTATTTATTTAATTATTTGTGAAAGGTACTTTTTGTAATCTTCGTTTTCGCAGAGTTTGATTTGTATTTTCTTTTTCCTTCCTTTGGTAATAGTTGAAGGAACTAAGAAGAACAAATAAGTTTATACCTAGATAGAAATATCTGCAATGTTACAGAAAATGAATGTAATAAACTACCAAAAAAGCGGTAAAAGAATATATAACTGTAACATCGCTGGTTATTATATAATACCAGCGATATTTCTGTATTGTTTTTACAGAATTCACATATTCCACATACATTTTCCTGTGAAATTACAACAGTACCACCGTAATTTTACAGAGCATTAGCAAAATTTTACAGGAAAAGTACTTTAATTTCACAGTAGTACCTAAGTAATATTCAATTATTGAACTGTGATTCTTTACAGACTTGTGTCTAGCCTTACACGTTTTTATCTTCGAAAAAAAATACTCGAAATGCATTGGAAAGGACATTGTATATTTTTTTTGTGGGGTGCCGCCAGGTTCCAACCCAATTTAAAGGGTTCCGCAAGCGTAAAAAGGTTGGGAAACGCTGCTCTAGGGTCTAAAGATCTATAACTTAAAAATACGATTGTTTTTAATCATTTTTTTCGGACACCAAAAAATATAGGTTGAGTGAATTTCCATACACAAAATTCATGTAGGTATGTACAACCATTTCTAGTGTAAAAAATAATGTATATTAATAGTTCTTCTTCACATCATAGAAAATAAAATTTCCCAAATTATTGATTTTTGTGCAGGTGGAAAAAAAATTCTTAGAATAATGCCTGAATTACACAATCTTTTCAGTTTTATACTTATTATTATTGTTGTTCTTATATGTTGGAAGTATTTCTACTCCTGTTACTAAATTTCTACAGAAAAAATTCGAAGTTTATTACACAATTTGGATTCAAAAGTATGACTGACATTTTTGTTTTGTAATGGACCTTGTTTGGGTAACGCTATTTTTATTTGAGTTCTCAATAACAGCCAATAGATCTGGTCCGCTGTTGTTACCTGTTGCTGTCGCCATCTGTTGCCGTGGTCTAAAACTAGGGGTTCCATTGAGACGAGACAGACAAAAATATCTAAGAACGATATTGAAAAAAATTAAGGAAATTCAAAATAGGATCTAACTTTGCCACACAACTATGACAAAACTTTTCAGGCTGAAAATTACTCTAGAGAATCTTTTTTAGATACCATTTGTTCTTATCAGAGTACAAATTAAAACATGCTTGAAACAGTGACTGAAATACTACTGCTCTAAATCTACTGATTTCTTTATGTGCGACCTAACAACGAACAAAACTTGTGCGCTGAAACTGAAAATGAAGAAAATAGTCAAGTTTCTGTAGATAGCACTTAGGTACCTTGCCAAATAATGTCCAAGTCTGCAGTTCCAAAGTGACCTGAATATTTCAAAGAGACCAATTAAGGTCGCATCAGGCGAACCGGAAGGACGTGAAAATTTTACGATTTTCACGCCCGGGCATTTCAGGGCAAAGGAGTGGTGCCTCTCGCCAAGCACGTGCTAATATTGACTTGCAGGCACCTTTGTCCTCGATCCTTAGACGCGAAATTATCGGGGAAATTATTCGCGCGGAATTTTTAGACGTCGAAAACTAACCTTGATTGAAATCGAGTCGAATTGAACCCGGAAAATGCGGGTTCAAATTATTGGCGAAAGCGTGGAATAATACTTCCAACTTTCTTTTTTTAATATAACTTTATGGGTTGTCGAAGAAATGTGAATAGAAATGCGGCAGATAAATTATGTATTCGCAGTATGACTAATTATGAAAACCCAATTTAACAACAATTATGGAAAGTTGTGAAGCTTCCTTGGATATCAAGATTAGCAGAAATGTGATTTGTACAGCCATTACCTACACTGATAAAAATGAGTGCGAATTTACAAATGAAATTTACATTTTTTTCAGTAAACCTACCCTATTTGTCGGCAATTTTACCATAATTTTAAGCAAAAATACTAAATATCATTAAAAATGCAGTTACATTCATTAATTGTACAAACTGTATGTAAATTTGCTAACAAGTTTGTAAATTTCATAATAACAATTACTTCAACGGAATAAAATTACATATCTATACATTAAAACTACTGTCTGATATGTAAATTTGCCTTCTGCTCGTGCAATTTTCCTTTCTAGATGGTAAAGTGCTACCGAGATAATTTTTATCGGGCTTGTGCAATAATGGGATATACACTATACAGTTCGAGTTCCGTTCGCCATCCGTTTGGTTGTGTTTACAGCAGCTAAGTTAGAGTTTTATTGAGTGCGATTGTTATTTAAAACTAATTTAACACTGATAGTGCCTCTGTGACTTATCCTTCATCGGCGTGGTGAGGAATATTTACTCCATATGGTTCTATAGTATTAAAAGATATAATATTGGTACATTCATCTCTTTGTATATTATGGAGGACTTTGCAAATATATACTACAAAGTGCAGGTAAAAGTTTGCAGTCTTGATATGTATAAATCCACTTTCACTAATTGGATGCTCTTTTTAGGATACAAGTGTTGATGATACTAACTAACATTCTACAAATTCAAGGACTTGTGTGGTGTCCATAGGTAAGATTTCGTTTATTGTTCTTTCTCGTACATGCGGTCTTACAATCAAATTTATTCCTAACATGTATAACATATGTCATTTCAATCACAAATATAAAAAATACTTTTCTGTAAACACTCATTAATAACTTTACACACACTCTGTACCTCAAAGGAAAGCAGCTGCTGACATTGTTATACCCTGTATATGATATATGACTCATGTACTTCTTATTTTGATTTCAGGTGACACATTTTGGACTATATTATATGCTGTGGTTGGATTATCCCCAGGTTCTCTTACTCTGGAGACGGTTTCGCTTTTTAAAAATTATTCCAAGTCAGGGTTCCAAAAACGAATAAGGATAAAACCAAATCCACTGAAAGGTGATCAAACTTATTATGAAAATAAATAATTAAATGTTTGTATGCAGTCTAAGTAAGTGTGTGACGTAAGTTTACCATAGGTATTTCAACTTAATATTGAAATAATATTTAATTTATATTAAAAGATATATTTCTATCCGTGAAGCAGATCGATTTATTTTATTATACGATATGTAGATAAGTATAGTCCATGGGTTAATATTTTATTTCATTTACTTATGATTACATTTTTGTCAAGAACTTCTATTTATTTATTGTTAAAAATATGAAATATTTATAAAAAAATATGTAGATATTATAAATATGTTTCACATGTTATTTATTGTTAAAATTATAATAAAACTTCATACTATTATTTTTTGTTCTTATTTATGATCTCCACATTAATAGGATTTTACTAGTGATTTTACAGTTGACAATACAGGCTTGTGCGAGCAGTCGCAAAACAGTTTACAAACAGTTCTTTTGTGAGAAACCAGATAATGGTTCATTGGTATTTATAATGGAGTTATCATAGCAACATATGTGGTCCATCACAAAAGTACTCATTGTTAACTGGTTTTGCAGTTGCTTGGACAAATCTAATATTAAAGTTGCAGAAAGTTTACTGTACAACAATTAATTGCAATTCAGTGTTTATGGTAAATTTACTGAACGTCAGTAATTTTACTTACAAAAGTATATATAACACCGTACACATCAGAAACCTCATTTCATATGAGACGTAAATTTATTAGCTCAATGTCCGCTTATTGCGGACATTGAAACCGATATTTTCATGGCGCTGATATGAATTTAAAAAATAGTTTCTCGAGTTTTTAGAAGGATAGAGTTTCTAACCTCGATATATGGCAACGCATGCAACGTAAGTGACGATGTTATAAAATAATTATCAAAGCAGGTGTTCGAGAAATTCAGGTCGGACAAAAACTTCAACCAAAACTAACGTAGCATATCAAGATAAAATCATACAATATAAAAAAGCGCTAACGTTGTCTGGCCGTCTGTTTGTCTGTTCGAATTCTATAGCAAAGAGAGTTGACCTCAGTCCCGAAACGTCAATACCGTAGGGCTCCCCATCGTGTGCGGATTCATACATCGCTCTCCCCTCCCCGATGATGACATAATTAACGAAATTCAAGCGTTTATTAATTTTTGTTTATTATTGCGCTATAGTTTAACATTTTCAACTTCAACAATTCAGTTTATTTTCATTTCGCACATTCAGTATATCAACGTAAACTACTCAACAAAAATCGTCCTCTATCATTCCATACCGGGGGTAACATGCGGACCTTCAGTAGTTTTTTAGATATTTATAAATTTTTTCTAATTTCATTAATAGTAGGTATATTATTTGACGAGCACATAACTAAGGATATTATATATATGCTCGCATGTCTACACGCTCGCCTACGGCTTGCGTTTAAACTTTATGCTCGCGATTTATATCCGGTGTGTGCGAGTCGAATACGACGTTTTATCTACGACTCATACATTCCATTTAATATCAAATATTTTAAAAGTATTTGTCAATGATGGCGAGACGAACTGTCACATAACTGTCATCCACGTAGGTTTTGACAGACTTTGACACTAGCGTTGTATAATGATGACAGTTCGTTCAAATAATGAAGTCATTATTTGAACGAACTGTCATTATTATAGGAGGGGAAAGGTAATTTGTCGAAGAAAGCAACCGTAGACACGTGACTAATAGTCCGAAACGGAATTGCCCGACAAATTACCTTTCTCCTGGAATATCTCACCGCCGATTAACCAGCTTCCCATGTCATTGTTATACAACGCTAGTCTATTTCCTTTCAGTACATATTTGAGGACCATTTCACAAGTAGTAAGTATGTAGACATAATGCTCATTTACGGAGAATGTGGGCAGAATGTTGCGGTTGCTCGAAGACTATGATGGATGACATTAGACGCAGCTGTTTAAGTGAAGGCGCCATAGAGAGTAGTTAACTATTAGCAGCATATCGATATTTAGAACTTTATAAAACCCACGTATTAGAGATAAGAGAGGGCCAGTTTTTGCCGTAGTACTACAAATTATGAAACAATGTGGATACAACAATTAAATTATTAACAGCAAAATTCTGAAAAACTTTAAAACAATTTTTTTGTTCCTCATGTTGAATTACATTACCCCTACAAATTATTGCACTCAATTCGTATTCGCATATACCCTGTATAAAAGTAGAAGTGTTTTAACTGATTTAACAAAAAGTTAGCAATATCTCAAAACCTACTGAAGATAGGTATACCATAAGTTTTAATATAGTTTGGATTGATGCACGCAAAATTTACTTTGGAATTATGTATTTATGCACCATTTAGAAAACAAGTGCGTGAAGTTTGAAAATCTGATGCTTATGTTGCTAATGTTGAACATTTTCATTTTCATTAACCCTCTCATGACCTATTATGCTATTTTTAATCATGTTCTACTTCTGTGTTTTAAGAGGTTGCGGTCAAGTGAGCAACCAACCTTTTCAAGTTTTTAGGTATCACTCTTTGCAATGAATTATAATTTATCTTTAAAACTAGTGAACGAAATTGTTTGGAAAAATAAATTAATTTAATTTTATTTAAAAATACGTGCGGCCACATTTTGATAGTCAACCCTGCATAAACATAACACAGACAATTAAGTTATGCAACCAATTTAACAGTTGCGTATAGAATAGTAGTATCATAGTAGTAGTCAGTTCAAATAAGGCGACAAACACATATGTTTACATTGGATCTCAGCACCTACTTCGACTACAATCATTTATAATAACCCTGTATTATTCCATTTAAAACATTAAAAACTTCTAATGGATCAATTCCGTGGCACACTTGTATGTTGTTCGTATCTTGTTAAACTATGTTCAAATCCCGCACGTTCAAAAGATAGTTCGAATAATTATTTTCAGCAAGGTAATTAAATTAATAGCAATAAGTATGTTACCTTACGGAGTTACTACGCCCCGAGCAAAACGGTATGTGGTAAACGTCTAATATAAGGCTTCATAAATCTTTACTCATAATCCAATTACACCCCTCACATCTTCATTGATTTTCGCAAAAAGGCCAACGCCAACGTAGTAAGTGCGAACCAGCCTCGTCAATCGTTGTTGCTACGAGTGATGCTGACAAAGTTGTTGGGTAAGCACAATATTTATACATTCTCGCGATTCTTGCTAGCTTCCGAACTAAAACCATCAATCAACGGGCGTCGTACAATGGTCTGTGGGGTTGTGGATCGGCCATCAACAGGTCAAATAACCCTTTCGAGTTTCCAGGGCACCCCCAAGTTATTCCAGCAACGCTCTCTGAACTCCTAACCCCTAACAGACCGCGACGGATTTCTGAGCGACGCGGAAATTGCTGGGTACATTCACTGTCGAAACGATAATTAGAACGGTGTATTGAACTGAAGTTTCCCTTATCAATGGCCAACAGACAGGAAACCGCTCGATTGTATGTGTGTATACAGGGTTTAAAAGCGGAGTCTTGAAGTAAACAGTAAATATTGTTTGTGTAAAATTGTTTGTCAATTTCTTGATGTATCTTTTCGATCTAATACGTTCAGCAATGCAGAATATTTGGACAAATACCCTTTCATAATCATATGATATAATAATAGGGTATTTGACTATTATTGGAAAACAATCTTAGTGTGTTTATTCCTTCACTCTACAATGTAAATGCATTATTCTCCGTAATTATTTCGTCAATATTTCATAAAAATCAGCGTTAAAAATTGAATCACAAAAAGTCCCGCCAAAACGATGCTTTCTGTTGTGTGACGTCACCCGATAGTAGATGTCAAATCGGCCCATATGGTCTGTCAGCATCGGCCGGCATCGGCATCGTCGCCGTTTGGTGTTGTATGATGTGTTGTTTTCACAATTTCTACATAAAAATGGGTTATAAATGGTGTATAAATCCACAATGCAGAAATACGTCAAGAAAAACTCCGGAAGATGGTGTTCCGCAAGATTTGAAACTGCGAAGAAAGTGGTTGGCTCGTAGAAATGCAAATGAACTAAATAGCGGCCAATATAAGTGTTTTTGTTATGAAGATTACTACGACATAAATAAAACTGACTAGAATAAGTTATCTATCGTATTTTCGAACCAGGTATTATTTGATCTGACAGCTTAAGGTTAGGGCTATCCTAACCTACAAAGTTATGCTTACATGGCACTTTAAAGCTATTAAATTCCAACGGGCGAAGCATAAGAGCGCTTTCGGATAACCCGGTATTGTACGGTGAGAGTGACGCGCTGCATAATAGGCGGACTAACGTCATACGGCGTTTATCTGCATATAAGAGAGAGACAGCCGACCCAGGTTATCTGAGCATTGCTCTCCCCATTAATCCCTACCCTGACAAACCGAACGCGCTCTAAGTGTACTAACGAATGACGTCACTGGAGACTGAGCCAATTACAGAGCGCTTTCAATCACGTGATAGGACGTGAATAAAATTCAATTTTAATTTTCGTTTTTAATAGAAATAAAGCATTTTTTTTTTTAAGAAATAACACATAGTTTTCTTAAACTGTAATCTATTAGGATGACTATAATACAAGCCATATTCTTAATACAGTCAAATACCCTATTGTAATTAATGATTGAGAATTATTACGTTTGTGTATTTCTTTGACTTTTTTCGTGGCAACTTGATATTTTATTAATAATTCAAGCTTTTTTGTGTAAGTGGGTTATAAATCAGGTACTTTTTAGCAGTTGAGGGAACACCTACTGAGTTAGGCATGTTCGGAAAGCTGATTTATTGACGATTTATGAAATAAGTCAAAAAATACACCTCGTGTTCCATTTAAAATTTGTAATTTATTTGGTATACCGGGTGATTCAATTTTGAGGCTCACCATGGGGATCTCGCTTATTAGTGAAGATAGAGGCTATGTTTAAATTTGGCAAAGTTTCGTATTTTTGTGTTGGTCAATTATCTGAAAAGAAATTTAAGCTATCATTTTTCATTTTGAAGATATCCGCAAAGCACTGAAATGTTAAGATATCGTTTTTAATTTTTTATTCAAAACTAAACGTAGCTAGACCTTTGAAACAAAAACATTCTACAGCTACTTTTTAACAAGGAATGCAGTGTCATTTTTTAATTTGAAATAACAGCAAAAATGACGGCGTAACCATGGCCAACTTTTGTTTTTCTTATGGGCATGGCGGCATGGCGTCCATGAATTTTTGCATTTTCCGATAGTCGTGTTTTTTTCTCATTTCCCCAATGTATAACAAGTTGGCATTATTTTTTAAAACAATGGTTTAATAATAAAAAATCCTTCTTCTTTTTCTCGTTGTTTGTCGTGCTTATCAGGTACCCAACTGGTGCTTGGTTACAGGCCGCCGGCGGCGGACTGACCAGAGTGCTTTGGATTAAAAACATTCAGATTGTAAAAGAAGCAAGTTTATACAACAAAAAGCTTATTTTTTAAGTAAATGACCAAATTGGTCGCCATTTTCTTGAAGGCATAAAATCGAGCCAGCTTTTCTACATGTTGTTATGCTCTTCTAACTGTTCTACCCGGAATAGCATTGACCGCATTTGTTATTCGATCCCGCAGATCCTCGATACTTCTGCGAGTATCGTGATAAATTTCGTCGTTCACAGTTCCCCAAAAATTCCCCGAAAATAGTCCAGAGGACTTAAATCAGGGGATCTAGCAGTACATTCCACCACTCCACCATTACCAATCCAGCGATTTGGAAATACTTGATTCAAATAATTTCGCACAACTGCAAAGTTTCACTTGTGTGGGGTTTCTACGGTTTCAATTTCTTTGTTCGTAATGCTCTCCAAACACGTGTTTGTGGCAATTCCAAATTAGAGGCTACTTGCCGCGTAGAAATCCCAGGATCGTCATTTATCTAAAAACCAGTAGTTGAAGTATTGCAAATTATGGTAATCTAACGTTCACCATTTGCAAAATATCTCTTTGATCGTTTTCAACATTTCCATGACGATTATAAGAATTGTGGGGTTTACTGACCGATCCATGGTCCGCTAAATTTGTGTCCAATGTTAGGAATTTTGTACGATTGGGCATTTCTAAGAGAACAATAATAAACCCTTATCATATCACGCTTTTCGTTATTGGTAAACGGCGTTTTTCATCCTCAATCAACCACAATTAGGCTTTATTTCGTTAAATGGCAAACCCAACGCTGAGCGTGCTGCTTGATCCAAGTGCATTTTGTTGACGTTGCTTGGCAACGAGTCTGGCGCGGCGGTCTGTAACCAAGCTCCGGTTAGGTACCTGAAGGATTTTTGATTATTACACCATTATTTTAAAAAAATATGAAATGAGAAAAGACACGACTATCGGAAAATGCCAAAATTCAGCATGGCGCCCATAAGAAAAACAAAAGTTGGCCATGGTTACGCCGCCATCCTTGATGTTATTTCAAATTAAAAAATGACACTGCATTCCTTGTTAAAAAGTAGCTCTAGAATGCTTTTGTTTCAAATGGCTAGCTACATTTGGTGTTGAATAAAAAATTAAAAACGATACCTTAACATTTCAGTTTTTTGCCGATATCCCCATGGTGAGCCTCGAAATTGAATCACCCGGTATAGCAAACCTCCATTTATTGCGGATAGATAATATTAGAATCGCAAATCAATGATAACTGTCGAAAACTAGTTACCTGAGAATGTTTTTTTTTTTCAAATTGCACATATTGTATTTATTGACATATTTTGTATACGGAAGGTGTTGGAAGTTCACTCCTCTAAAATTGTTATGGTGACCGCAAAATATATCCTTGCCTTCCCACTTTATTTCAGTAAAGAATTGTCAACTTTAAATAACTAGCACGGTCGGTAGTTTGTTCTTTTATAATGTTTATACAATATTAACCCTGTATGCTTTTCTTTGGGGAAAATAAGAGTCGATGCGAGGATACTTTTAATAAAAACATTATATTTTACATAGATCTACTTCTATAGTGGAATACTAAATTCTAAATATTTTACTACTGTAATCACACATTTCGGAAATAAATTCTTTATTTTTACGTTATGTTGCAAATGCTAAATAATGTATATAAATGTATTGAGTTTATCATCGATTTGTGTACAGCATAAAATAAAAAGTAGATCGAAGTAAAGTTAAAAGTATATAGAAATACAGGCCATTCTGTTTAAAAAATTCAGCTGATCTTGTTTTCACGACACACAAGAAAACGTTTGTATATTTTTTCAAGATAAAATTTAAAAATATTAAGATGTGTACACTGTACAGTTTGTTTGTTCATCGGATATGTATGTTAGGGTGGTCATTATTTATACAGAAAAATTTTACTTTTATTTTTTCTGCGGGGTCCTCTGAATTCGTTGTTTTATATGCATACTTCATTTCTGTGAAATTTGAGATCGATCAAAACATATTAAACTGCACCACAATATGCACACAATCAAGTTCAATTTAAAATAAAAAAGTTTTTGTTCTGTTTTGCGATAATAAATTTACCACAGTTATTAGCTTAATCTAAAAAAAATAATCCACTGGGTTTTGAGTCTAGACATCAGAGCAGTTCACATAGTTCCAAGTAAGTAATTTGTCAAAAATACAAATAATCTAAGCAAAGTGACTATTGTGGCCAAGGAGGAACAGAATCGGACAATTAAAAACTGTTTCTAGTATGATATTTTCCATATAATCTGAATCTTAAAATCCAAATTTGTGTCTAGTTTCTTGTAAATTTATTGTAGTAAAACCAAATAAGCTTTCTATTATTGTTTTTTATTCAATTACACTAATTCCCGATTTTGATCCCCTTACTCAATCTCAAAGTTCACAGGAAGTGCAGGAAGTTAACTACGGATATAAAGAAACAAATTGAGAGGCTTCTGCAGAAGATAATTAGAAGTTTGAAAATAAGGACCAACCTAATGTATGTAGGTAATTATGTACTTACTTAGTACATAATATACACACCCACATAGTAGAAATACATACCTACTATAGTTATATGTAGTAACCGTGCAGAAGAATGCAAAATATTCAAACGTCCTAAGTTAACTCTTAAGTAATTTTTGGACATGTTCTGTTCTAGATTAAAGTGAGAACTAAGTATGCTTCTCAGTAAATATTTATAATGAATATTATAATAATACGGTATTAAAACTGTATATAGGCTATAGAATGTTTGTTTATCAAACACGTTCATTGCAAGCAATGAAATAATGGAATACAAAATGAATTTGAATTTTCTCTAAAAACGATTTAGAATCAGTTTATACGATCATAATACTTTTACGTGGACCACGAAATTGAATAGGTAACAAATAATAATGAAACAAACCAAATTGAAACCATAGAAATATTATCTGATTGTCAATCTGATATTTGATCAGTCAACTAAAATAATATAATAAATATTATATTTGGTTTATACAAAAATAAAGTTGATAACAGTTCAAAAGAACATGAACTCAAAGTGCAAACATAAAACATTTAATAAAAATATTTAAAATTTACCCAAAATCTATTGATGGAGAGAAAGAAAGTTCCCAGGTGTGAATCTCAATTAGCCCCTTCTGGCTGCAAACAGATTAAAACTTTTCAAATGCAAAAAATATTTATATAGTTCACCATCTTTTATAGGCACTTTTGAGAAATTTTGGGCTTGTAAGTTGTGAATGCAACAAACCAACAGAATTGGCTTGAACAATAAATATAAAAAATAAATTGGTCAAAAAAACTTATTAGCTGAACTTTATGCTGAACACATTTCAGAAAAAAACAGAATTTCTGAAAATATTTATAGTATTGAACCACGGTATTGTTTTTAAAATGAAATTGACACCTACTTGAGAAATTAAAACCACCAACTTATTTGGGAATCAACCATCTATACCTGAGCTTCACATCTTATAAAATAAGTAATAATTTCTATATATTTTAGAATTCAACAATACCAAATGAAAAGAAGACGCAACACTACTGTTCGAGCAGCACAGAACATAACAGAGCAAGCCTACGACTCTGAAGATGAACAAACATTCGCAAATTGGTTTCACAGCAGTGAAGGTGCCGATGTTATGAAACTATTCGTAATTCTCAACACTCTTTTCGTATTTCTTATGATGTCATGGCCCCAGATGAAACAAAGTTTGGATACCGCATATTATATGTATCGAGAATACTTCTACAAACAATAATATAACTATAACCAAAATAAGATGTTCTTTATCATATTTAAGTGTTTCTTATTTTTATTTATTATGGTTTGGTACTCAGTTACCATTTGGGGGGTGATTGAGAACTATTTTAGTAGCGAATTCAAGAAATATTTAAACGATAGTTTTGTGACGAATATCTATACCAACCCTCGGTATTTAAGCGTTTATAAACTAGATAATTCCTGTATATGTAAGGAGTATGCTTTCGACTTCTTAAAATCCTTATTGTTTCAGCAGACGCATGCATATTCCAACTGTCCGGTATCATGTTACCAATAACTTATTTAAAATACGTTTCCTAGTGTGTTTCTACTTATAGCATATTCTCCTTAACTAATAAACACAACTTTAAGTCATAAAATTCGATTTATTTACCCGTATGTCCCCAAGTGGTTCCTAAAACAAACAAATTTTGAGGTTAGGATATCGTAAACAATACGCAATAACGTTCAAACGTACAAATTTAAATCAAAATACTAACGTTTATTAACGGGCATCCAAATAAAATCCTCCTGGTAGGTCCTAATGTCACTTAAGGCACTGTAATTAACACAAAAACACAGAAAAACCGACAAAAACGTAACCGAAATTCAAAAATCGGATTTTTGTAAATCCACAGGTGTTCGAACTTTTGACGGTTGACCGCTGTCGCCATCTGTTAGAGTAGATTAGTTCTAACCTGCAAACTACCCGTTGTTGACGGCGAAGAATATCTTTTTATAATAATATGATCTATTGTTATTAAACTTTATAAAACACTATTCAACTTATGTTATTTTAAATTTAAATTGAGTTTTATTGTTGAGGCTATTTACTGGAGATTAATCAATGTGTTGCTTGCGCCATCTCTCGGTGAGCGAGTGATTTATAAGCTGCCCGGGGGTTGGAGCATCGACCTACAGATGTCGCTTACGGGCGATAATTTGAATTCTGCGTATCATGTAATACAAATTTAAGCTTTAATTATGTTTCTTTTACAAAGAACAGTTTGAGATATGATTAAATCTGCAGGGAAATTAATTTTATTCCAAAAAGTTGCTTGGTCAGTCAAGTTTGCGCCATTAGCACTAGTTCAATTTGAAAATGTCGTAGGTAGCATAATAGAAGAATTATCTCAAATTATTCAATTTAATTCGGCTCTTTGGCGACAAGTCGCTAGGAGGATGTTGTTATAGCGTAAAGTTGTTAATGATTCTTTTGCGGATCATGTCGTAGGTAAATGTTTTCTAGTATAACGAGTTTCTCTCCATAAAATGTCGGGAACTTTAGCTACTATAAAGAGAGGCAGTATTCAAGTGCAACTAGCTGCAAAAGCTGTGAATGGTGAGATTAAACGTGTATCATTTTATTTGTTTTTAATGAAATTTGACTTTTAGAACAGATAAGTTCCAGACAACTAATCTGTATCTTTATTATCACCGGATTTGTGCTTTGTGGAATCGTTGAACAATCAGCATCAGTTGCTTTAAGAGCAAACAGCACATCCAGTTATTCAGCTGATGAATTTGCTGAATACGTCGAGAATACTAGTTACATAACAAGGTATTGCCAACCTGTCGAAAGAAATGAAACTAAAGTTCATGTGGTCAGGTCGATACCTCACATAGAAGTAAGTGACTGATGTTTTACTCTTTATACCAGTTCTTCAGCAGCAATCAATTTAATTATTGTATATTATTCATTGAAGATACCTATGACCAGAACTGATCATACAGAATCAGTTTTAAGGGAGGCTTTCTTATGGGGTACGTTGATATCGCCCTTAGGGGCAAGCAGGATCGCCGCAAGGGTTGGTGCGGAAAGATTATTCGGTGCTGGAGTTCTAGGTGCTGCAGTTTCAGCAATTATGGTACCTGCAGCTTGGTTGACGCCATATCATGTTGCCATAAGAATTATCCAAGGAGTATTTATGGTACAGTGTTATTTTTGTATACAGGATGGGCTATCAAAACAATATTTCAGTGGTGTTTTGGTATAAGACAATGAATAACTGAACTACTATGTAGTCGATAGTTATAGTAGGTCCATCCTGTATACAGTTTCTAACGAGCATCGAAACTGTTAATTGTAAAATTATACAGACTAATATATTTAAATAAAATCAAATTAGGGTGCAACATGGCCAGCAGCTCATATGTTGGCCGTCACATGGTTTAAACCCAAAAATCTTAGCGCTTTTGTATCAACTTACACTGGTAATCAAGTCCACATTTATTTTATTGATCAAGTTTAATTTTATCATTTATTTCAGCTGTTAATTTGGGTTATGCTGTTGTTGGGTTGTTGGGTACACCGTTGGTTCGTTTCTTGGGCAGAGATTGGTTGAGTTACATCATCAGTTTTATAGCTTGCGGTTGGTACTTCTTGTGGTGGAGGTTTGTCGAAGAAACATTGAACCCAAATAGACCAATCAGAGATGTAAGTTAGTCTTAACTTATTATTTTCTTATTACACAAATTTGCTCGCAGGAACATAGGTTGTTGCCATGGAGGAAACTTTTATTGTCGAAACCAGCATGGGCTTGTGGTATTGCAGTTGTTGGAAGTCAATGGGCAGATGCCACGCTAATGTTAGGTGTGACCAAATATTTAAAATTGGTTTATGGATTTTCTGTTGCCTACGTGAGTTCTTTGCTACTCCCATGCTGAATGTCATTCAAATAACATATTTCAGGAAGACGTATTGGCTTCTTTACCCCATATCGGACATTTCTGTGCTGCTATAACTTTTGGGTTATTGGTTGACCATGTTAGAGAATCTGGTATAGTATCCACAACAACAGCCAGGAAGTTATTCGTCTATATTTGTGAGTATCATTGGTCAACTAATTATATTATAATAAATCTCATCTTATTCTGTATTTCACTGAGTTGCTGTTTTAGCTCATTTCCTACCCGCTGCTTTGTTGTTCGTCCTGGGATACACAGGATGTGATCCTGCCGCTCCTGCGGCGCTGTACACGGCTGCCATAGCATTGCAAGGAGCGACACCTGCTGGCGCTTATGCAAGCGCAGCCGATATAGCACCAAATTTTGCAGGTAATTAGATTGTTTATATTAAATAACTTTTAATAATTAAGAAGTAAATATTTTCTAGGGTTATTTTTTATTTATGCAATGTAAACAAAATATGTAAACTAATGTACATACACACTTTATGTATTTATTATATTCTTATCACGTGAATTGTGCACGTATTAGTGTTCCCAATTTTATGTTTTTCTTTCGTCTTCAGGTACCGTATTTGGATTATGTCAGACAATAGGAGCAGCCGGCCTTTTAGCAGCAAACTATGTAGTGTCTGAAGGACTACACGGCTCGGTGAATATTTCTTATTTAATATTATTAATATTAAATAAATATTAAACTTATAATATTAAGCTTAATTTTATATAACATGTTGATTACTTTATTAAAAAAAGGGATATACAAAAAGACAGACCAACGGCTTTCAAACAATTTAAATTTATCGCGCAAAAATAAAAAATGGGTTAACCATTTTGAAGTTTAAAGGGCATTGTTTTTTTATTATTTTTTTTCATAACCGTGACGTAATACATTTGGTCTAGGATTCATATTGACCGCAAGAAATCGTATCCCAAATGCCTTCTCACGTTTCCCTTTACAAAATAGTACTACATGTTAGCAAATATTTTCAATAATAAATGTTTCTCAACAAGGGTGATGATAATCTTGGTTTTGTGGTTTTATACCATAATAACAGTAAAAACTTTAATTTTTTAAGGTTTCCAAGATCTGAATGTATTTGGCTGTAACCGTTCTAACTAAAGAACTTTGAAAAGCAAACTTGTGCAATGGATTGAGGAATTTGATCATTTTTTCTGGCACAAGAACACTTTTACTGTAATGTATAGAGCGAGTATTCATGACAAAAGAAAATCTTTACGGTAAACATTTTCCTGTTTTATAACTTGGGCACTGTATGCAGGGTGTCCGGTAAAAAAAAATAGGGAGCTGATAGAGGACGTCACTGCCAGCCAAAAAGTGTATATGCCCTTTTGGCTTTCGACGCTCCATTAAAAAGTTATAGCTTTTCTATTTTTCAGTTTTATATCCCCTTAAAAATATAACCGATTACAAAGTCGGCGTTGTTTATTTAACAGAAACAAAAAGACACTTACAAATAACAAAAATAAATAAAAGAGGTTTGCAAATACTGCTCAAAATGTTGCCCTTCCAAGTGAATTCTCATTTCAGCACATTTCCCAAATCCTGCCGGACTCTTTGAAAAATGTCAGGTGCTTCTCGAATGCGATTGCATGCATAATTTATTTGTTGTAGCAGTGCATTTCTGCTACAGCAGCGTTTTCCAAACTGCTTGCGCTGTCCTTCTCCCGCTCTCGGCTGTCCCAATAACTTCGCTCCGCTCTAAGGGAGGCGCGCACCCCAGTTTGGAAACCACTGTGCTACAGCGAATAAATGGTGCCTGCAATCGCATTCGAGAAACACCTGAAATTTTTCAAAGGGAAGGCAGGATTTGGGAAGTCGTGCTGAAATGTGCATTCACATGGAAGGGCAACATTTTGAGCAGTATTTGCAAAACTCTTTTATTTATTTTTCTTATGTGTAAGTGGTTTTTTGTTTCTGTTAAATAAACAATGCCGATTTTGTAATCAGTAATATTTTTAAGTGAATATGAAACTGATAAATAAAAATGCTATAACTTTTTAATGAAGCGTCAAAAGCCAAAAGTGCATATACACTTTTCGGATCGCAGTGACGTCCTGTATCAGCTCCCTAATTTTCGGAACACCTTTACCGGACACCCTGTATATTAAAATTGTATGTGTTTACATTGACGATAACCGAAGCCGGTTTTATCATTTTCCAAAGGTCCTATTTAACCCTATTTCTACTCAGTCTGTCAAAAAGACAAGGATCGAAGACTTACAACAGTAGCCAACAACAACATACATCGAACAATTGTATACTTTTCTTTTTCTTGTATTTGTTTTTCTTAAAAACTATATTTAATATACAATTTCTGACATCGGATTCATGTTCTACAAAAGGAAAGCTTACCAGAATACTAAAATTGAATAAATTTCAATTATATTTGTCAGCCGGACGCTGACTTTAAACTTATGAAAAAGAATATTCTAATAATATTGTATTTCACAATATTTTTATAAGCAGAAAATCGTTTATACCAAAAAAGCTTAATCCACATAGTGCATTTAATTCTTGCACATGCTGCATTTAATTTTTCACGTTCTATTTACTTTGAGCATAATCTCCGTTTTTCTCAGTCTTCATAACCACTCATAGTGTGGACACTAGAAAAACGGACTTTTTGCTAGAGGACAACGATCCCCCCACCAATCTGTTCCCTCTCCAGAAAAAAAAATTTTACCAAAATTTGAGAAAAAAACGGGTAACATTAACACGTACCACCGAGCACCTCAAATTTCCCATTGAAAATACATTGCAAAAATGCATCGTTTTTCCTTTTTTTTTCACGTTTCGGATTTAAAAAAAAAAAGTTGCGGAAGATTATCAGAAATTGTTCAGAACTCGCCAAGCAACAAATCCACAACCACTTTTTTTTGTTCACCACCCCCCACCCTCCCCATAGCACCCTAAATATGAACCAAAGTTTCCCCAAATATACAATTACAATGTTACGTGCTTTATTATTGTTTTTGACAGAAGTGATTATTATTCGATTATTGACATTTTCTTTGTCATTTATTAACTAATTTGAAATTGTTTAAACAATTAGCATTTGTTTAAACAAAAATATACGACGCTACGAACATATTTTTCCATTTTTTGCAGAAGTTATTAAATTACTGGATTTTTTTGTCGTTTATTAACTAATTAGCAATTGTTTAAACAAATACCTTTTGTTTACAAAAATATACAATGTTACGGACATATTTTTTCTATTTATCAGAAATTATAATTAGATTGTTGGCATTATTTGTCATTAATTAACTAGTTTGCAATTGTTTAAATAAATACCATTTGTTTAAACAAAAATATACAATGATACTGACGTATCTTTTTAACAAAAATTATTATTGTATTTCTTATTATTTTTTATCTTGCCAAATTTGTTAACTTATTTTCAATTATAACCTATAATAATAATTAGTGTTGCAACCACATTACTTATTAATACTTATTAATACTTACTAATAATTTTCGTCAAGAAATACGTAGTACATTGAATATTATTGTTTAAACAAATTTATTTGTTGAAACAATTGCACATTAAGTAACAAATTACAAAAAACTTGCCAACAATGTAACAGGAAAGTAAGAGGAAAAACAAAAAACATTCTAAATTTTTGTTTAAAAAATTATACTTGTTTAAAGAATTTCAAATTCGTTAATAAATGACAAAAAGTGCCAATCAGTTAATAATAGTTTCTGCAATAAATATAAAAAATATGTCCGTAACAATGTATATGTTACGGTCATAGTGATAAATAGGTTATTATTAATAATTACCGGTTATTATTAATAATAGCCAAGTGGCGAGGTTAAAGTGAATAATTTATCACACGAACCGGCTATTATTAATAATTTCCAGCATGCTGTGGTCAATGTGATATATTTCAATTCGATATTGCATTAACGTGATGCTACAATATAATAGAGCCTCAGATTTGGAATTCTGTTAGTATCTACATAATCGCCACACAACGAATGTATTCACTTGGTTTTCAGTGTTGGGCCTTTAGTGACGTTAGTCCTGATTAACTTATTTAGTTACCACTCATGACTAAAATAAGGAAGATTATCAAAACGAGACTAAAAGATGCCAATCCATACTAATTGCATAAACGAGTGTGTAACTCTTTGGGTCATGCTTATTTGCGCAATTCTTAAAAGCTAAGTAAGTAATAAATTAGAAACTAGGTTTGTATTATTCTGCCAGTGCATACGTACATAGTGCATCTGTGTTTTGCAATTCGTGGCAAGTGTTTTGTAGTTAATTTTGTATTTTGAATACAAAAGTCCTTCTGGACCTTTATTTTTTTGTGGTAGTACAACAATTACACCATTTATATTGTTAAAATAAAGCAAGATAAACAGTAGGTAACTGTTAATTTTATTTATTAAGAATATATTTTATTTTTAAACTGATTCCTGGACTTGAGAATTAGTGTGTTTTTGTTATTGTTATATTTTTCATATATCTAAATAAATAATGTATTTAAAAGTATTTTTTTGTTGGTGATACACACTTTTATAATAACCGCCTTATAAAACAGATTATATCCGTCAGATATTAGATATGCTTACGGTAGGTATAGATAGTGGACAACCTAATGTAGGGAAGATTGGGGCAAGTTGTTACACTGTTTAATCTTTTATTTATAAAATAGTACTTTATTGTCAAACACCAAAAGTAAAAATACCGTGTTAGGAACAGAACCATACAAAAATGTTTGCATCATTTGTGCGGTGCAATTTATGTAAAAACATCTATGTAAACTAGTCTCGCCTATTCTTGCATGTATTTGCATGAAAATAGAATATTGAAAGAATTATTATGAAATGCGCAAAATTTCAAGATAATTGGGATTTGAAAATTTACTTAATAAATTGTAATTGTTCATTTACAAAAAACTACCGACATGCATTAAATATAAAAATGGGTTTTATTGATAATAAAATGGTTCTTTTTGAACACTGTGTATAAAATGTTCTTTTTTATGTTTTCGTCATTGAGCCGTCCTTGGGTGTATACCAAATATCATTACCAATTATATCCAGTAGTTTCTAAAGTACAAGGGAGACAAAAGAAAACATTCTGTATTATCAATGTTTGGTATTATTCCTAATTTTGGTCATTGGGCTAGCCGTACTGATGATTTGCGTCGAGTAAATAAATATAATAGCTTTCATTGTAATCAAAATAGCTTAGCTAACTTCTTTGAAGACTGTATACAAAAGATCTTTTGTAAAAAGTAACGTTTTTATCACTGTTACCGTGCCCGTTAGGAAATTATTAATAATAGCCGGTCCATGTGATTATTTAAGTGTTTCTAATCACATTGACCAAATGATGCGGTTATTATTAATAATAGCCGGTAATTATTAATACAAACCACATTTATCACTTTAACCGTAACATATATATTTGTTTAAGCAAATAGTATTTGTACAATTACAAATTAGTTAATAAATGTCAAAAAGCTGCCAATAATCTAATAATAATTTATGCAAAAAATATAGAAAATTAAGTCCATTACAATGTATATATTTGTTTAAACAAATGGCATTTGTTTAAACAATTGCAAACTAGTTAATAAATGACAAAAAATATCAATAATCTAATAATTTCTGCAAAATTAGAAGAATATGTGCGTAACAACGTATATTTTTGTTTAAACAAATGGTAATTGTTTAAACAATTGGTAATTAGTTAATAAATGACAAAAAAACAATAATTTAATAATGTTTGCAACAAATGGTCAACAATTCAATAATGGTAATTTCTGTCGAAAAAAATAATAAGTCACGTAACTTTGTAAAATTGTGAATTTAGGGAACATTTTGCCTCATTTTTAGGGAGCTGTACGAGGGGATGGGGGCGGTGAAAAAAAAATATTGGTTGTGAATTTGATCTTTGGGAAGTTCTGAACAATTTCTGATAATCTCCCGCAACTCTTTTTCTAAATCCGAAACGTGAAAAAAAAAGAAAAAATGATGCATTTTTCCAACGTGTTTTAAATGGGAAATTTGACGTGCTTGGTGGCACGTGTTAACGTTAACCGATTTTTCTCAAATTTTGTAATTTTTGTTCCGGAAAAGGAGCCGATTGGGGGGGGGGGGGGCTCGTTGCCATCCAGGAAAAAAAAGATTTTGCAAGGTATAAATTTGGACCACCCTAGTGGGCACTCTGCTGGTCAGAGACCATATTTCTGAACAACACATCATCATTGATAATAGTCCGGGTTAGTTTGAGTCTTCTTGAATTAGGTAGTTAATTATATAGTTATCTTTTTCGTGTAAAATGTTTTCCCTTCTTGATCACGACAAATTTCTGGAAAGTGGGTTATGCAAGTCGATAAACTATGATTTATTATAAATTATGCTTCAGGGGGCACTTGATACTTTTTAGTAAATACTTGAATCTAATAGAACTGATTACTAATATGACATCAACAACATAAAATCTCTATAACCTTGCACGATCTGCTTTCAAAGCACCTATGCTGTTTCTAAAGCTGGTATCTCTTTTGTCTAACAATTTAACAAAATCTCTGGACTCTACAACTAAGCACTTCATTACAAAAAACGCTAGAACTAATTAATGAAACACATTATTAGGCTTCTTAATAGGTTTATATAAACAATTTTGTCTTCTTATTTATAATTGTAGAAGCCGCCTATGTTTAGGTAATCTACTTTCTTTGCTAATATGTAATTTCACATTTTGTTTAATGAGAGTCGGCTTTAGTTTATGTAATTATAATCATCCATAACCACTACAACATTCACATACTTTAAGTTTCCATGTACAAGATATAGTTTATTTTTGACAGTTTGCCGGATGGTGGAGGTTAGTATTTGGCGTTTCTTCAGCCGTCCTTTTGACTACAGCTACAGCATTCATGGCAATGGGAAGCGGCACAATTCAAGACTGGAACGCACCATGCAATTTCGAAATCGAGAAGGAACCAGTGGAAGAACCATCTCGTTTGGAGTCAGTCCTCGAATAATGCAAGAATTGTCACATTTTGTACATACTTTCCAAACTAAAAACCTAATTATACATACCATTAAAGTTATACTGATTACCTACTGTTTGATTTGTTTCTATTCTTTTATTAAGGTAGTAATTGTTGTAATTACTATTTGATGAATGACTTTCTATGAAATTATCGACAGCGGAGGAGATACTAGATTAAGGTTAAATGCGTGGAGAATTTTCGTTGCAATGACGTTATAATCTTGAGAAAAATCTTGGTATACTTTGGTAACCTCAATTTTACATGTCTTTAGATTATGGGTGTGACAAAACGCACATAATTATCCCAAATTTAATCGCAATCACCTAAAATTTTGACATTCATTATCGTTTTAATTTTAAACTTGCAGTACGATCATAAATCCATTTTATGTTAACATTGTAATGTACCGAAATATTCTTAATGTAAACTCTCGATTTCAAAACAACAAGACAACCTCATTAAAATTTTTCTCCTTAACCACCGTGTGAACAAAAAAAAACTTCACACGCCTAAGAACATTTTTGCGTCGTTTTGCAGATGCAAATGTAGAAAATCTGACGAAATTCTTGTCGCAAAAACGGCTATTAATTTATTTTAGGCCTTTAGTCGCCAGCCATAACATAACCTGTGGCGTTCCAGTTTTCACGAAACAATTGCGTTTTAAATTACTTCACACGTAGCATTTTCTTTGAAATTGCGACGTCATGCAACTACATTGCGGTTTTTATTGTCTGTGCGAAAATCAGTTTCGTAACTGACACATGTGTTATTGTGATATTTCGGTTCTTACTTTTGTTTGTCGGAAAAGGAATTGAAATGAAATTTGCAGTGTGTAAAATAATAATTATAATAGAACCTTTATTTATCAGGTGTTTATATTTAGGTACATAGATGTATACAAACGAGTACATGACAAAATTATAAGTTACATGAATAAGAATCTTTGGGCGTTCATAAAAACTATCTGGTAACATTTTCGTTATCATACAAATTTGTAATACTGAAAAAAGTATTATAATAAATATTTTAGACTAAATCACACATTACAAACACTACCTATCATTTAAGACTCCATATCATCAAAATTATCTACTTCCATCATTTGATTTCTCTTCGTCATCTTCCTCGCCCAAAATCTCCACGTTTCTCACAGAAGTCTTTCTATACCTTTGCGATGAAGCCGACTCAAAATTATCAGGAACATTTAAAGGAAGACCAGGATTTATAGCTAGTTGCAACATCCTCAAAAGCAGCATCTCTCTGACATCAGAAGGCAAGTAATCACCCTGGTTATCCTTCTGTTGCTGTGGTGTCAGCAACCTAGCAACCCTTCGCGATGGCCCATAGGAATTAGGAGCCACGTAGCTGTTATAGTTATGAGTGTACAACCCTTGCTGTTCCAAACCAGAATACCTATCATCATCGTAATATTTCCTCTGAGCCCTTATCGGCTGGGATTTCTGCCCAAACATCTGTTGGTACTTCGTGGTTATATAGTTAATCTGCTCCAACCGACTTTGTCTTAAGATTAACTGCTCCAGTAACTTCTGGAAGTCTTTTGTGCTAACCGGAGGGGTTATTGAATTAATTTCTTCTTCGTTATTAATATAATCATTAACAGGCTTCACAGGATATGCTGTAGTCGTCGGGGGCATCTCTCGAACGAATCCTCTCTCATCAACTCTTACAGGTATAGCTCTAAACTTCTCTGGTTGTGGTTGGTACCTCTTGACGTAATAAGGGATATACTCCTGGTTCTTTGGTTCTTCGTATTGCACCCCCTGGATTTGACTTAGAGGCACCAAAATCGTCCTCCCGTTTACACCAGGAATTGCTACTAAGGCTTCTTCCTTTGAAACTTGCGTTGTCGAAGTTGTTTGTATTGGTTCCATGGTGGTCTCGTATGGATACCTCACTGTTGGTCTGGTTAATATTGGACCTTCGGTCGTTGATACATATTTTGGCCTGGATGTTGTGAATAGTGGCCTAGGTGTTCCAGTTGTTAGGCTAGCGCTGTATACATCCACAACATCACCTCCGTGGCTTTGTTGCATGTTAATTATGTGCTCCCTCGGGTTAAAATTGCTCTTCTCTTGCTGGAGTTGCCTCCTCAATTGGTTGTTCTTATGCCCGTCGTCTTCTTCAGTGACTGGCTTAGCTTCTTTATCTAGGAGGGTTGGTTTGAATCTCTTGTACAGCGGTGGTTCGGTTGGATGAATATTAGTATCAGGACGAATGATTTGTCCTTCGGATTTCAGGTTTTCACTCCTCAACAAAGGCCTTTGGAGCAAAATCCTTGGAGAAGTATTTTCGTATAAAGGCTTTATCGTAACTGCTTTAGAAGCTTCAACTGCAGCTTTTATAAAGTCGGAATACTTGTCAGTGGTTGTCGTTGGAACTTCGGTTGTTCGCCTTTTTGGTATGGCTTGTATCACCACTGGTGTACTGGCTGTCGTTGGTACAGTTGGTATGTAGACTGGTCTTCTTGTTGTTGATGGTACAGTCCTGTTTAGCTTTGGTATTCTTTGGACGACTGACACTTCTGGTTTAGTGACGATTTCACTGCTGTTGTTGGTGGTGTAGGTCACTCTTTTGATCTCTCCATGCTCGTCCAGGTAGCCATAGGTGCCTTTGATGTTTCCTTGGACGTCTCTGCTCTCGATCTTGAAGGAACCATCGTCGGCCTCGTAACCTATGGTGTAAGAGCCGTCATCGTTCACTTTCTTAACTTGCTTGATTATCTCTAACTTGCCATTTGCTTCTGCACTCTCTAGGTCTTCCTTGGATAGTGTCGATGAGGAGTTCTGGAGGAAGATCAGTAGTATGTAGATGATTACCTATAAATGAGAAAGATTTGTGGATATTACTTGCCTCTTGATCATAAAACATCATCAAACAACAACATTTTATAATTCAGATATTCTCCATATGTATCGATTCTCTTATGTATCTATTCCCTGACAAAGGCCTCGGTGGCTTAGAGGTAAAGCATTGTCCCGGTAAGGCAGAAAACCTCGGTTCGACTCCGAGCTGAGTCCGTAAATTTTATTAAATTTTTAATTTACTTCTCACCTGATTTCCTTTTTGGCATAAATTTCTATTAAATATTAATACTGAGCGAGAAATTTAAAAAATAGTTTAAAATAGTTTATACAAAAGTTTAAACTAACGGTTCTAAGATTTGGACTTTCAGATTGCAATTTTTGATATTAAAGTAAAAACGATCGATTGAACCTGGTACTTGAACCTCAGATATTATTGGCGCTCATTTTTTTTTTATTGGCAGTTGGATTTAATATAACTTTAAACTTTAAACTAAAATTTGCCAAATTACTTAATCATTGACTTTTACATTCTGTTAAAAGGAATCTTTAAACTAAACCCTGTATAACGCAGTGCGATACACCGTTGGTGAAAACACCTTATTTATTTTAAGCTGTAGATATTTAAACTTTATTAAATTTTTTTTCAAGAATTCGTAGACTATGCCTTCAAAATACTATATGACCAAAAACAATTATCCCCAAATGCCAAACTTAAGAAAATGAACTATATTTGAATTTTAGAAAATCAAAAAGCACTTAATTTTGCTTTTACTGCACTATATTTGCATGACACGATTATTAACTTAATAAACAAACATAATTAATCGATTAAGTTTCGAATTCAGAGGCAGAGTATTTCATAGATTTCGAAACACTTAATTTGTCAAAATACAATAATCTACCTAACAAAGCAAAACAATCGAACAAGTAACAACCGATTCTAGTATGTTTTTTTGCCAAAGATTCGGAATTTGAAATCAGAAATTTTAAATAGTATCTAGTTTTTGATAAAAATAATGTATGTTTTGACTTTTTTGGCACTCATTTTCTCAATTAGATTAGTTTTCAATTAGATTGACAAAATTGTCTATTAGACTCATTACAAAACTATTCAACCATTCAACGAAAAAAGAGCACAACAGAATAAGCTGTCACTTGTTCGATATCTTTCATTATTAGCCAAGAGAATCATTTAGTTTCGCAAATAAGCTAATAATATGGAAAACATATTTATGATAATTAAGAAAAAAATGTTTTTTTATTAGCTTATTACATTTTAATAACTTTGACAGCAGAAGGTCTAAATATTTATTTAGAACTATGAAAAGTGCAGTAAAGGTTTTTCAGGTCATAATCAAGAAGGGGAGGCTGTTGAAAATAAACTTGTTATATTTTACGATGCATTAGCGACATCGTAAAAAAAATATTAGGAAAATTTGTTCAGAAGGTAATCGCAGCTCATAAACTCCTCTGTACCAAAATTCAGATCTCTACACCTAAACATAAACTAAATACAGGAGGTTTTTACCAAAAGTGTGGGTAATAATTTACCCCAAATTTAGCTACAAAAACTAATAAACACTACACAATTATTATGTATACACTTAGTAGAAGCTTATAGAAAAATAAACGATGTCTGAAGAACCTCACGTTTGCAAATGTTCAATCATTAATACTATTAGTTATTAAATGCCAATATATTCTTGACGAAGTCAACGTCCTTTAATAATTGCCAAATTAAAGATTTTCAACCAAAACCGCAAGAAAAGCTTAACATTTAACACTGCGATTTGTTGTAATTAAAATCAAAACAATACGAATGGTTTAATGGTGGACCATAATTAAATAATATGCACATAAGAAATTTATTAATTACTTTCTTTCCTATTGTTTCACATGCGAACCAGAAGAAACACAACTTCCTTCCTATTATGCCAATAAAAGCATCTTGATGCATCTTACGATTTACAAATAAAAGTGAAACTATAGGATGTACCACAGGCGACAGTTTCCCATAATTGTCAATCCGTTCTGTCTTCCTCAATGCTCGCACATTGATTTCCTGTGTCGTAATTAACAACAAATACTTAACACGACCATTTACTCAAAACATAAAACGGGCTTTATCACAACAATTAGAAACTTACGTGTTTCACATCTGCCATGATGGCAGCAGCACTATCGTGGATGATGATTTGCACTGTCACTAACGTGGGTGTTATGGTGGAAGGCCTCTTTATAATTTCTGCATGCCACAGTGCTGCTTTGATGGTAGTAGGGACGATACAAGCCTTGGGTTGGGATTTCATCTTAGATCGTGGAAGTCATTCATTTGAATGTTAGGTTGTAGAGGAGTGAAAGTGTTCATTATAGAAGAGGCGTGTGGTCTTCGTCCAGTAATACGCTTTGGAGCAATAATTGTTCCGTCTCCGACGCACTGCGACCTTGAGTCATCTCCTGAAGGTTCTATTAATAGGAGGATGTTTATGTGAGGTGTGGATCGTCAGGTGGTTTAAGATAATTATCGGCGATTGTTGTTTTGCTGTTATGATGGTAATGTCTTCGTTTGTCTGCGTTGCTTTTCTATGCGATGGGTTTATGGTGAACTGATTTAGAGATCTTTTTTCGTAATAAAGTTTGTTTTGGGAATTAATTATTTTGGGGGAAAACATTAAGATTCAAAAGGTATAGACACATAATATCTGCAATCGTAGCATAGCATCAAATATAGCGTCAAATATTATTGAAGGCCTATTGTAAGCAAGTCAGGTTTTTGAAATGATCTCGAAAGCTATCATTTTTTTCAAGATGATTGATGGTTATCAAAATTGCAGTTAGTACATTTGTCTGTCTTTGTACAAATAACTCGTTCAGTTATAAAGGCCCCTCTGTGTAGTGAATATAATCATAATCAACTTTTAAAGTATTAGAAACAACCGGGATTCTTGTATGCAGCTTTATTTTTGTGTTTTAAATAGCATCTCAAAAGTACCAATCAATATATCCACCACAAAAAAAAACAATATAGGGTAGAAAAAGGGACAATATTTGTTGCTACAAATCATATACGATAAACATACGGAATGTTGTCCCTATATTGTTACTTTATCATACGCAATATGTAAAGTATTGTAATCGTGCCAAAAAAATTTTTTGAGATTTTAGCGGAAATATGTCTTTTTGGGTCCCCTGAACATTTTTGACCAAGGTACAAAAAAATGTCTGTGTGTGTGTGTGTGTGTGTGTGTGTGTGTGTGTGTGTGTGTGTGTGTGTGTGTGTGTGTGTGTGTGTGTGTGTGTGTGTGTGTGTGTGTGTGTGTGTGTGTGTGTGTGTGTGTGTGTGTGTGTGTGTGTGTGTGTGTGTTTGTGTGTGTGTGTGTGTGTGTACCCGTTTTTTTGTGGCGACGATTCCGGAGAAACTACTAAAGGTATCCGGTCGAAACTTGGTATTTAGAAGTTTCATAACCAAACTTAGATTTAGCATTTTTGAAAGATTTTGCAAATAAGCCGCCATTTCTGGAATTTCGTCGATATAGTTAAATAATAAATTAAAGATGAGGAAATTCTGAATAATTTATGACTATCACATTTTTTGGTACAATCAATAGTTTAGCTGCACGAGCAAATTCTATTTCATCGAGATCGGTCGTACTGCATTAATACTAGTAGCCACGATTTGTCAGATTTCTTGATCTTAATGACAGTCAGTGTCAGTGTCAAACGCTAATGTTTTGACAATAACTTCTGTCAATATAAGCTGCGTTCGGATATTGTATTACACTTTTTACACCTAATAACAAGTAAGTGTCATTTGGACGGTGTACCCGGTGTCAACGGAGTACAATATCCGAACGCAGCTTTAATCGACATATCTGTCTAGTTCTACTAAGTTTATTTTAATGCAGACATGGCCGATCTCGATCAAATAGATTCTCATGCAGCTGAACTATTAATTTTATATATAGTATGATAAAGTCATGTGCCTGGCCACATCAGATTCTTTTTTGTGGTGGTGTTTGAGACGCTATTTAAATTTTTTTTATTTAAACTATTTGTAGTAGCTATTAGTGGGGGTGCTGTGCCAGAATTTTTTTTGTCACTGTTTTCAAAAATATTGTGTAAAAGGAAAAAAAACGTATAAGAAGAAAATTTAAGTATTCAGAAACTTGATGAAATCATAAAAGAATTTTGGGAATAAAAACGGATTTCTTATTTACTTTACATAAATTGTTACAGTTACATTCATTAATAAATTTATGTAAAAAATACTAAATATTACGCTTTAACAAAATGTATCTACTAAAAATTAAAAGTTTTACATATTTTTTTTAATGTTTCATGCATTGTGACCAGAAATCGCCCATATGAAAAATGAACTCGATTGGACAATGGGAAGTAGGTAAAATATCGATTAAAGAATTTGAACATAACAAACAAACAAGTGACGTTAAGGTAAGCGTAGTAATAAATTTATGTAAAAAATACATTTTTTTAAAACACCGCTTAATGAAAAGAAAAACGCATTAACAGTTAACAATTTATGCAAAATCTCCAAAAATTTTTCAATCCTTTTATTCCTTTATTCATTGTCACCGGTAATCTGTTCACGTGCAAAATTTGAACTCGATTTGATATTGGTAAGTAGGTAAAATATCGATTACAAGATTAAATGTAGCAAATAAACAACTGAAGTTAAGATAAGCGTAATTCTTCTTGTTTTAATTTGCGCGAAAATATCAATAATTTTATCCTTGGTCTCTGGATGAAAACTGAGTAATTTTGTCTCTATTGAAAGCACTGCAATTGTTGTAAAATACGTATTGACTTTTGATATGCCATCCGTAGTTTGTAAAATAAACTTCCACCAGACGAGGTGCGACATGGTCGGCACTGCGGTGACAACAGTGCTCTCTGCACCTCTGTATCCATAACAGGCCGCCGCTGCCTCGCTTGCAGCTTCCTATGTGCGCATGCGCAGAACAGCCAAATACCTCGCCTACTGGAACTGTGCAGATCAAAGTTCCAAACAACGATTTTTGAATCTTTTTCTTAAACTGGGGGATGGCTACTGACATCAAGGATTAAGGATTATACTTTGTACAAGTATAAAGAAAGAATTAGAGGAAAAAAGACTCATTATATTAAATGTTATACATAATATTAAGTGGAAATAATAGGGGGTGCTGCAGTTCCACAGTGCCTATACGCGAGCCGCCACTGAACAAATCATATACGATAAACACACACAATGTTGTCCCTTTTTCTACACTATATTGTTACTTTATCATACGCAGTATGTAAAGTATTGAAATCGTGCAAAAAAAAAATTTTGAGATTTTAGCGGAAATATGTTTTTTTGGGTCCCCTGAACATTTTTGACCAAGGTACAAAAAATGTCTGTGTGTGTGTGTGTGTGTGTATGTGTATGTGTGTGTGTGTGTGTACTCGTTTTTTGTGGCGACGATTCTGGAGAAACTACTAAAGGTATCGGAACGAAACTTCATATTTAGAAGTTTCATAACCAAACTTAGAGCTGAAAAGCTTTCTGTTGAAGAGGGTCCAAAGGAACTGGAGGTTTAGTCTTAGCACTTTTGAAAGATTTTGCAAATAAGCCGCCATTTCTGGAATTTCGTCGAAATAGTTAAATAATAAATTAAAGATGAGGAAATTGTGAATAATTTATCACAATGACATTTTTTGGTACAATCAATAGTTTAGCTGCATGAGCAAATTCTATTTCTACGAGATCGGTCGTACTGCATGAAAACTAGTAGCCAGGATTTGTCAGATTTTTTGATTCTAATGACAGTAGGTAGTCTTGGTGTCAAACGCTAATGTTTTGACAATAACTTATGTCAATATAAGCTGCGTTCGCATATTGCATTACATTTTTTACACCCAATAACACGTAAGTGTCATTTGGACGGTGTATCCGGTGTCAACGGAGTACAATATCCGAACGCTGCTTTAATCGACATATCTGTCTAGTTCTAGTAGTTTTATTTTAATGCAGACATGGCCGATCTCGATCAAATAGAGTCTCATGCAGCTAAACTATTAATTTTATATATAGTATGATAAAGTCCTGTGCCTGGCCACATCAGATTTTTTGTTTTTTGTGGTGGAGATATTGATTGGTACCTACTTTTGAGACGCTATTTAAAAGACAAAAATAAAGCGGCATACAAGAATCCCGGTTGTTTCTAATTCTTTAGTCCAGCCGTAGACAGCAGTCTACGCTGGATGTTTCGGGTTCAATCCCCCGTCGTTGGCTGTCCTGGTATTTGAAGCAGGGAAGTATATTTGCCGTCTTTGGAGATGTTCGAATAACTCTGCACTGTTTATTATATGTGAAGAAGAACCAGTGTGAATTGCGAAGATACTTTCTTACTTTTTAGTTGTACTCTCATATTTGGTTGGAGATGCTACCCTTTTTTCCCGGGTTAGTGTTTCCATCTTTGTTCCTAACGTAACAATTCTTCTCAGAGTGATTATCTTTTTCCACAGTCTACATTCTCTCATTTTTTTTTGTTGGGCAGTCTCTAGCAATGTGACCAATTTTACTGCATGTCATTTCTTGATTTGTTCTAGATTTCATTCTTCAAAATTTCTTAATATGTCCCACCTTCTTGCATTTATAACAAACTTTATCTTTAGTAGTAAATGCAGCTGTTTTCTCATTCATGTTGTTGATGGTCATTGCTTCTTCGACTACAAGTCTGGATGTTAGATTTACATTTTTGAAATAGTCATCAACAGTTTGTTTCAATGTTTTTAATCTAGAGGCCAAAATTTCTAATTTACTTGTATGAAGCGAGATGGCACTACTTCCATCAACCGTAAAACTAAAGTATTCTTGCAATGATATGGATTTTTGTGGTTCAGTGTCCTTTTGATAAAATTTGCATAACTGTTTGTATATTTCTGCGGAGGTTTGATAGGTTATTATATGCATTAATACCTTTTTATTTATAGAACCATAATCACGCTCTGAGCACTTGCATCTTTTTCTTCAAATCCAGTTTTTCATTATTTTTTTTAAACTTCTAACTTTGCTTCTTTTGTCACCACTTCTTAAAACCTGAGTGCCTTGGATAGTATTATAATTTGAAAATTTCATAATTAAAAAGATTTTGCGTTCCTTAATTTTTCTGTCTTCGATGTTTGTTTATAATATGTGCCATTCGACGTCATTTTTGTTTCGTCAGTTTTTCTTTCTTTTAGTTTATTTTATTTTTCTCTATCTAGTCTGGATGTTATATGTCTGGGCTTTTGAGGTAGCCTTTTAGGTAGCCTTTGAGACTTAGACATTTACACGTACTTATAATTAAAGCCAAATTCTAATTTCGGTTAAGTAGTTTATTAGAATAAATTATACTAAGTAGAATTACATGCGATTGAGGTAACACAAATAGTTGCACACAACTAGAACTAAGACGAAGTTGGAAGAGACGGACAAAAAAGAATACGGTATTGGCGACGGACAAGAAAGAATACGGTATCCGTTCAAAATACCGAAAACATATACGTTACATAAACTAGGAAATCCTCAACACTTTAGATGTACTATACCTTGCTACGTGCATGCTGATATTCAATACACTATTTATTGCGTATTAACAATCCCGCAGTAGTATTTGCACCCGAGCATGTCTACGATGTAGGTTTGATCTTTGCATAACTCCTTATTTAGGTAAATGTGGTCCTCGTATTGTATCTGAAGGGGCGATTTGATGTTTAGTTGACGAGAATGACAAACGATGACTTACCAGAGTCGCAAAACATCACCTAAAACGTCATGCTGGCGTATTTTGATGAACAGAGCAAAACTAAGAAGGCCTCAACCCTTTGGCAATACTATAGCATGCCACACGCATGTTTAAATATGTATAGAATATAGATATTTCGCGTTTATGCGATTGCAATGGATTCTAAAAAGGCAATTTGTGGTTATGTGTAGTACGTTTGACATATATTACAGGAATATAGCATTTGATGTCAATGTGACCAATCTTAGAAAAAGTTACTAAAAACGGTGTTACAATTTGTTAATTGTAACACCGAAAACGTTACAATGTGTGCATTGTGAATGTAAATATGTCGAAAATAGTATATTATTATACAAGTTTTATAAGACGTCAAACTGGCGCACGAGTTGTTTTGAGCACGACGAGCGTAGCGAGGAGTGCCCAAATGGAACGAGTGCGCCAATACGTCTTATAAAACGAGTGTAATATACTATTTTTTCTACTTTGCGTCATTAATTTTATATAAATTTAGAAATTGTGGTTACTATATTGCGCTAAATTAGAATCTAGGGTATTTCGCGGGTACCACGTGGCAGCACTGTAGTAACTGTCAACTTCGTTAAGGATGAGATCTATGTGATAAAATCTTGACAAAATCTAATTGTGAATAAAATTACTCTACTTTAGCCTACAAGTTTGAATAAATATTCAGCGAGGTCTCAACGATTATCATAATGGAGCTTGGGGCAACACTTTTAACCCTACTGTGATAACTTAACATGAAACTTAACCTAAAAAGTCAACAACTTTAATAGTGGTTTCATAAGTATAATAATCAGAATAGAAGTGTTTGGCGGTGACTGATTAGTTACTTCGAAGAACAAGAACTTACTAAAGAATTGTTATAACGCTTAACGTTTAATAGCGGTGTCTACCTAATTCCGCTACGTAGCCGTTGCGGCTTATATATTTACAAGCACTTATAATTGAAACCCAATTCTAATTTCGGCAAAGTAGTTTATTAGAATAAATTATACTTAGTAAAATTACATGTGATGGAGGTGATACAAATATGTTGCACACAACCAGAGCTAAGGCGAAGTCGAAAGCGACGGACAAAAATGAATACGAATTGAGCCGAACAGAATTCGGTCGAAAATGTTACCGAAAACTTATACGTTACATAAACTAAGAAATCCTCTACACTTTAAATGTACTATAGCTTCATACGTGTATGCTGATAAACCATTGATTGCGCATATACAATCTCGTAGCAGTAATTAAAATCATTCATATCTACAATGTAGGTTTGATCTTCGCATAATACCTTATTAAAGAAATGTGGTCCTTGAATTATATCTGAAAAGGGGATTTGATGTTTAGTTGAAAAGAATGATAACGATCACTTACCAGAGTCGTAAAACATCACCGAAAACGTTATGCTAGCGTATTTTGATGAACACAGCAAAACTAAGAAAGCCACAACCTTTGGCCATACTATAGCAGGCTACACGCATGTTTAAATATGTATAGAATATTGATATTTCGCAGTTTATGCGATTGCAAGCGATTAAAAAGAGGCAGTGTGTGGTTATGTATTGTACGTTTGACATTTGGCATTTGATATCAATGTGTACCAATCCTGGCAATCTTAGACAAAAATGTTACTGTTTTCGGTGTTACAATGTGTTAATTGTAACACCGAAAACAGTGTTACAATGTGTGCATTGTGAATGCAAAGTAGAAAAACATATTTTTATATTATTAAATTTATTATCGCAACAGTCTCCCATCGGATGAGGAACTAAAGCCGGTGGTCCCGTGTGCTGTCATGATGCGACGTACACGTTAAAGAACTTAAAAATAACTTTCTTACTTTAGCAAAGTATTTGTAGCACTGCGGAGGTAAAACCATTAATCAGTGTCTGCTGAATTTCAGGAGTTTCTTCCTCGGGAGTTTCCTTATTGCTCTTGCAATGCGGCTCGGGTTGCTCTGCCAGCCACTTACCTTGAAAATAGTTACAGTAATTTTTGCTGTAAATCTGAAACATTTCGAATTTTTGGCAGAACACTCACTACAAAAGTACTTACGACGGAATTAATGGGAACTTAATATAAATTATCAATATTTGTTAATTTGTGTTGTATTATTCAGGGCCGTTGTGTGCATTGTGAATGCAAAGTAGAAAAAAATATATACGAAATTTTTATATGATAGGTGCCACAAGAACGTGTTCCTGGTTTTGTTATAGATGGTATTCACAGTATTACACTACATCTATTAAACAACTTCCATCCCAAGAATATCGAATGTTCTTTTGTAACAACCTATACGTAGTATTACCTGACATACTATTGTGGAAAAATAAACTGCTTTCGACGTCATTGCATTTTACGTCGAAAATGTAATATTATAGGTATATATATATATATATACATGTAATTATACATTTATCATTATCATATACCATATATCATTTATCATACAATTTATCATTATTTACATAATAATATAAACATGCTGTATGCAAAATAGTCCTGAGTCTTGGAATTGATAAAAATTTCTAGTTGCTGAGAAATATTTTTTTAGATGCTGCTTATGAAATGCAATAACTCAAGAACAGTAAGCATTAGGGTTGGACTACCTCAGTACTCCATGCACAGAAATTTTGCAAATAATTAAAAAATAAGCTTGCAAAAATATTATATATAACATCTGTCATCAAAAGGACTTCTTATACATCACATCGCAAATATATTTAAAACTTAAATTACAAATTACTGAAACACGATGAAGCAATTGTTTCAAAACGCGTGCGCTACCATGTTTCACAGATCGGTATAAACGAAATGCTTCTGGCGGCTACTGCTGGCGTTTGTCTCATTTTTTAGGGCATTCCCACAAGTCCGCTTGTTTCGGTCTGTTCGCAACAATTGACAATCCCACAACACAATGTCCTCTTGCGACAGATTATGCAAAGGTATATCTACTTTGCGGTGCCGTTTATCTCTCCTTTCCAAACTTTAATTATATGTACAGCCGGCTATGTTATTTTTGACAGCAAATTAACAGTTTACAAGTGAGGTACAACTATGAGAACCGACTTGAGAATAGATTAACGTAATACATTCAGTGGATGTTGGTGTGTATACTCGGAATGATACATTTCGGAGATCAACATGAAAAATTGACTATCTTATTATTCTAAGTCTCTATTTATGCCCGCCATTAGCAAATTTCGAGTAAACATAATTTCTTGAATTTTTTTGCTAGCTTCAAATGCATATTTACTTGGATGTAGAAAGTTAGGTTTATACAAGAAATGCCACATACTCAATTTAAGTAAAATAATTTCTCTGATAAATGCTGTCGACAAATAAATTATTTCTTTATAAGAACCAATATTGTATTGAAAGAAGTTTTCGAAGAAAGAATTTTTCGTCCCAAAAATGTCAATTTCTCCAACGAAGCAATAGTATATCCATTCAAGTGCGTAGTTACTTGATCCAAGAAAATATCAGACATTTAATATAAGTAAGTATTGTTCACTGAATAAAAACCCACCAATTATTTAACTGAGTGATTCTCACTTCTTTCAAGTAATCCCTTTCTCTGGAATAAATATGCGCATCGTGATTTTGTCAAGGCCCGCGCACCCGCGCGTAGGGCTGGCGCCGTAAAGGAGCGAAACCTAGTACGAAAACAACAACGAAGTACCCGTAGGGGATGTGCCTTGTTAATGTGATTAGTGTACAATAAACGTTTCAACACGGAGTAATTTGATGTAAGGCAGGCAACAGGTTAGAACGAGTAAGTAAATATAACATATCTTGTTAATTAACAATAGAAAACGTGTTTGTGCCAAATCTTTAAAATTCTTACATTAAGTAGCTAAAAATATTTACCGGGAATAAAAATATACACTTCATTAAAGACTGTTTACTTCCTTCACCAGAGTAACAACTTTCATATATTTAGTAATTATCCCAAGAAATAAAATTTCTTGGTTGAAGTCAATAATCCCTCGCATATATACGAACCTACCAACTACTTCATCCAATCTCTCTTCGTTCAAGAGATCACTTTTCTGTGTGTAGTAGGTAAAAACGAAAAACAAAATTTGTTCTTAATGCTCCCGAAGAAATGCCATCAGCTGTGAAAAATAGTCACAAATATTTCACTTAATTCACTAACTTCGTAAAATAACACTCCTTTTTTGCATTTGAACTTAGGTATATTCCATGCAAAAGTGTAAGGCAACAGCCCAAGAGTAACCACATTGTATGTGGAGATTACAGGGAGGCTGTGACTGTGGCCTTTGAACATGATCTTCGTACCCATTTTCATCGTTTGTTAAAGAAGAAACATATAGCTACAATTTGTTTTTTTGTATTGATTATTTTATCATGTCGCATTGAAAAATGGCCTCTTCATACATTCGATGAATAACAGGCTGGTAAATATCGTGCATTCTTCTCGTCAACTAAATATCAAATCCCTATTCTGATGTTATGCAAGGACCACATTTACCTGAATAAGGAGGTATGCGAAGAACAAATCTACACCATATCTACTACGATTTCGATTACTGTCGCGGTACTAAATGTCGCGATACCTTGTTTACTGAATATAAACACACATGCAGCAAACTAATAGTGCATCTAAAGTGCTGAGGATTTATCAGTTTATACGTATTTCGGCTAAATTTTGAACAAAATTCTAGTCGCGCCAATAAAAATACCGTTTTCTATCGTACGTAGCTTCCGACTACGCCTAGGTTCTGGTGGTGTGTAACTCATTTGTGTTTCCTCCATCGTATGTAATTTGACTAAGTATAATTTACTTAAGACTCCGTTCTGAAAACATTGCAACTCCGAAACGAAACATTTCGTTTTGTGGCTTTTCTTTTTGTTGGGAGTGGTCAGCCTGTCCCCCACCAACGTCAATCCGTAGTCACCGGTTATAGACGGTGTTATATATAGATGGTGTAGACAAATAAATACATTTCTGGCAATTACGCTTTATTATCGCAATTATAATGTTTGGGTTAAAATTGTACTTAAATAAAAAATCTACTTTTGTATCATGAGTTGTATCAGGGGGGCTAGATGTTTTATATTTGAAAAAAGCCAAAGATGCTGAAATAAAATTAATTTTTATCTTTCCCAAAAATTATTATTATACATCCAGCTCAACTCGTTATTTATCTAAGAAGTTACACTGAAAATTTCATAAATTTTCAACAATAAAGAACGTTTTTATTTGAAAACTTGTCGTAAGAGAGGGCTTAAATATTTGTTTATTTTTTTTTATGAATAGTGAAGTATGGGCTTACTTTGGCAATAAGCTTTTATACCCACAATTGCTATTTTTTTTTAGTAAAATCCCGACATTTTAAAAGCAAACAAATTTAGGCAGGCAAATACCTAAATTATTCCTTACTGTTTTAACAACAATTACACACTATTAATAGACATTACTGAAAATTTATAATAAATACATTTGAATATTAAGATATGTTAAAAATGTATTCTACAGTGCGTTCTTTCTTTTGTGGTTCATGTGTAAAGTATTTTGTTACGAATTGTTTTAACTTTTAATTTTTATTAGCACTTTCGAAGAGGAATAGTCTAATGATTGCGCCAGGCCATATGTCAGGACGCAGTCAATTTGCTGTAATATTTCATTAAAAATTACATTATTTCAAATAAGCAATGAAGGAATGCTAAATTTAAGAGCTAATCAAATACCCCTCAAAATACAGAGTGCTGCCTGTATGCCTTTAACATACAATATATGTATTTGTGATATATAGGTAAGGTTGCAAGATCGAAAAATTTATTTCACAGGACAGGAGTTTAAAAATGGCCGGACAAGTGCCAAAAATCCAGGATCATATTTTAATTCTTAAGATAAAACACATAAATATTAAAAGTAAATGCAAAATTGCCACACCTATTTAGAAACAGCTGTGCCACCCAGCTTTGATGTTTTAAACAATAGCAGAGAAGTTCCTACCAATTCCTTGTGAGATTCCCTAAAAAATATCTGTTTTAAGACATAAAAATTATAAAATTTACTGTGTATCAATATGTTTCGTACTAATATCGATACAAATATACACCCATCTCCTAATCGTATAGCAATATACAATTACCACCTTGTCGCTGCGAGGTCTTCAATTGTGAAATATTAATTACGCTAGATCACGGATTTTGTGAATGGAATGCGAACGGGCGTGTTGGGTAGATTTCTTAGCACTGAATCCCATCTCAAACATTTAGTATTATGTATGGTTTTGAAGAAATTGAGGTCAAAATGAAAACAAACTTTATTTTGCCAATTTTTACAAATTTATTCCAGCTGAACTTAATGCCAAAGAATCCTCAACATCATCTTTTACCTTAAACTTTGTGTTCTTTTACCGAAAATCCTTAAAGTTTGTTCATCATAGCACTCTCGCCAGCTCATTAGCGAGCTCTATAAAATTCCAGGACACCAAGAATCCTGCAGACATCTTTTGTAGGGTTGTCCTCGAATATGGACTGTCCATAATTGCAAACACTACACTATACACTACAGTATATATTCTATAGGGTGGCATTTTTCGGCCCAACAAATTAGGACAACAAATTTCGCACGACAAATTTCGGTACCTTAACGACAAAATATGTGTTTTAACGACAGAAAATGTAAAAAAACGACAATATTTCTATTTAAACGATAAAATCAGCAAACCATGAGATTTAACCTCAAATACCATAAATGACAGCAGTATGGCAAGCAACGCCGCGATAGGCCAGCCGTACAAAACTCCTTCCATACTCCTACACTGTGCTACCGTTAACAGTGTGGTTAGATGTAATTAGTTTTTAAGTTCGCAAAAGGGCGTTGGGAATAATTGAAAATTATTCAGGGTATAATTGTTGTTCAGTCAGCCTTCAGGTAAGTTATAATTATTAATTATTTATATATGCTTTGAGTTAGAGACAGTGGCGGACTGGCCATAATGCCAGGTTGCCCGATGGCAAGTGGGCCCCCCCTTAAGTGGGCCCCCCTTAAGACAATATGTTGATAATATTAATAATACATTTATTTATACTGAAATTAACACTGGACCGCCGCACGAAAAGATATCAGGCAATAAGACCAGCTATTTGCAATAAATTCGGTAAGAATTTATATTTATGTTTGGCAATAAATATGAACCCCATAAGAAAACTGCATGGTGAGTTTTAAGAAATCCACTTTGGGAAACAATGAAAATTCTCCAAAAGGCCCTTGTTAAGAGAACTTAAAATCTATTACTAATCGAACTTGATATTTTTTAATAGACGTTTAAATTTCATAAAAACACAAGTTTTTTTAAAAATTTTATTGACCAGTTTCTGGCAAAAATATTATTCATCCGAAATTAAAATACCAATACGTCACAGAGTACAGAATTATTATGGCATGATGTGGTAGTTTTTACCAATGAACAAAATTAAAACTTAAGCGGATAATTGATATAGGAAAACATTATGGAATATTGGCTGAACATATGAAAGGGACCAAAATAAATCAAATAAATAAAATTTTACTTGGGTATAAAAATGAATCACTTGTACAGAATGTTCTTTTATACATGCAATAAAAATAAAATAAAATTTATTTATTAAATACAATATGTAATTTAAAACAAAATAAATTAAAAAAAAAAACATGAATATAGAAAAAAATATTAGAAACAAAGTTGCGCATTTTTGTGTTGATCAATGATATAAAAAGTAATATATCTTATTCACTTGCGAAGATATCATAAAATTGATGTACAGGGTGTTATAAAAGTTATAGATAATCATTCGCCCTACAGCCAGAAAATATTGGCATGCTTACAGGGTGTCCCACAATAACGTACCAACAAACTTATGTTTGTTTAAATGAACACTAGGTATATTATTGCAATTTTTGATGAACATTTTTAGCATAATTGTTATGACATCAATTTGTATTAGGCTATTATCAACTGTTTCTGAGATATTGAGAAATGTTTGTCAAAAATGAGCATTTTCAAAAAATTATTCTAAGGTAACTAACAAGAATAAAGAAATAAAAGAACTCATTTTGCATAGTAAAAGTATCGCATTTTTTTACAGTTATTATTCATTTGCGATTCAAATATGACTTATCCTGAATAACTGGAGATTTGCTAAATGTCAAATAAGTTAAGAATTTTAAATGGAACAGCCCTGTATATCTTGACATCGAAAGATCGATTAATCAACTTTCCTAAAATGTCTAACTCGGTAAGTCTATCGTCAACAGCTAAAAGTTATTAAGCATCTAATATAACATTTATACGCATGCAAAATATTTCATAAATTAATATAAAATATCTAGTTGTCACGACGAAATTCAGCAATCGCACAAATGTAAAGATTCGTCTGCAGCAACATTTAGTCATTGAAAACTGCTACTATGAGTTACACAAACGAACAATTTATGATCATCCAAGAATTAGTTTTATTAGTACCAGTCGAAACTTATTTAAAAATTTTATTATTTATTTACGTAATATTTTAAATTATTTAAAGAATTTTAGTGGATCCTTGGGTTGGTTGTAGTGGTCTAACGCCTTAGCCAGCTAAATCGCCTGTTCAATTTATTTATTTCGGGACATGTTAAGGAATAAGTTTATAGGGATGTTCCAGTTACTACTGATAACAAAAGCAAGGAGTGCTTTAGTAGCAATGTGGTGTTCTTCAGACATCCAAACATTTCTGTACTCTCATAAGAATAAATAACTAAATAAATGGATAATTGTAAACTGAATAAATAATTATTATTTCAGTACGATTGTCAATAGTGCACATATCAACCCTCTCAGGTCAATGCGTTTCAGTCTTGCTTCAAATTCTCGGTGGAAATCCTTGGTGGAAATATTACATTTTCCATGGTTTCCACAAAAACATTTTGACGCCTCCTTATTTCTATTCTTCATGTTTGCTATCGTAGGTAGTTGTATTATTCCCATAAATGTTTTCCTCAATATGTCTTCAGAGTCACAAATCAAACCCGATTAAATCAGGCGTCTAGTTTTCCAATGCGTTGGACCACCATGAACAATTTAATGTCTTTGATAAGTATTATTTAAACAATTTTAGATTGATACATAAATTACTAATTCTTAATCTTTGAAGAAAATAAATATCAAAAATTATATGTTTGTATAAATCAAACTTGCAAAATGCTATTACTAAAAGCTGCTGCATGAAAAGAAGAATTATTATAATTGAGAGATTGTTGGATTTCATCGAACAATCGGATATTTAATAGTAATTTGGGAATATTGTGCATAAGTTACAAATGTAACATTAGATGCTTAATATATTTTTAGCTGTTGACGATAGACCACCGAGTTAGACATTTTAGGAAAGCTGAAAGATATATAAGATCGATAAATATACATTTATGATATATTTTTAATATTTTTATGTTTGTTTATTTGTAAGAATACTATTTATTTTGTTTGAATATTATTTTTTTTTATATTATTAAAACTATTGTACACCAAACACAGTTTTACTTTACCTCCATAATATTTAGTCGAACATTTTATTTCATAATATTTTTGTAAGTTTTTTTTGTAACTCTTTCATTTTTCACTTTTTTCTCCTGTATAGTAAATGAGATACTGTGTAAAACGTTTCATATCGACTTATTATTTTTTCAATTTATAACAAAGTTACAACCGTTTGAGTTATTAACAAAACCGTATTTTAACCGGCTCTAACTTCTTAAGCAAAACCAATAAGAAAACCAATAAGTCCATATGATACTTTTTACTCAAAATGACATTTGTCTTCTAGAAAAAAAATAATAGAAAGCTTCATATGAATTTTTTGGTTCATTTTTATTCAATTTATGTCGATTTTCTTTTAAATATTTTTATTTAAATTTATTTACTTTCTATCGTTGTAAGGTGTAGTGGGTGTGTTCAAACGGCTGAAACTTTTCAAGGAATTGAGAAAACAAATAAGTCCTTATAAAAAATTTATTCAGAATGACATTTGCTTTCTAAAAATAATTTTGCGGGGAAAAAAGTGGGACATCTGTATATGTATATACCGGCAGCATGAACAAAAAAAATGTGGGCCCCCTCCTGGCTTCCTGGCAACCAATATTTTTGGACCCCAGTCCGCCACTGGTTAGAGATAATATGGACAACAAAATACAACTAGAAATCGAACAGTTGTAGACAATTACTTGATTGATTGATATGATCTTTTTAACTAAATATTTGTCAGTTGTAAAAGTTCAACTTTTAGTACTTTTTTACAGTTCAAGTTCGACCGTATCATAATAACAGGGTCTTTACCCTGTAACTTTCTTATTATGTCAATTAGTGTGGTGCTTATTTTTTGTACCCTTATTTTTTATGCAGGACTCTCTCCATTTGTTCATTTACCTATATCAATACTTAATTGCTGTGAAATTAGAGATCCATCGATACAGTACATTAACCCATACCTCAAGGGGCACAAAATCGAGTATACGTTTAATTTAATCATATTAAAAAGGAAATACTTTTACATACCACGGTTATTAAGTTAATAAGAAAAATAATCAATTAACTATTGAGTCAGAGCACTTAAAATATTTCCAAGTACACTTAGAAAAATGGCTGTAAAATTACACATAAATCATTGTGAAAATTACTATAGAAATGTGGTAAGTATAAAAATTGCACGTAATTCCTATTATTTTTACAAGTCTGTGTACTATTACAGCTATATTGCTGCTTTATTTCAATTACAATTACTTTTAGTAAAATTACAATGGAAATATACCTTAAATTCGTAAAATTACAACGTGTGTTGTGATTTTACTATTATAATATCGGGTTCGTTGATATTGTAACACCCAGACGCATGCGCTACGTTTGATCAGCATTTTGCAAACGTACGCCGGCACGCATACCATCGAGTGCAATATATAGTTGGGCGCGTTGTATTTCTGTCTCCGGTAAGTAACAATGATACAGTGAACTAAAAGTTATCTAGATACCATGTAGGTGTAGGTTAAAATACCATGTCACACTGCAGAACAATTGTATTGCCTTTGTAGATCACCAACGATGACAATTAGAAATTGATGTCTTAACGTTAACGCCATACCTGGATAAAAGCTGTAAGTACAGTCTTCTACATTTCTTTGTGAAAATTTGCTTTAAGATTGAAGGGTTTTATACCAACAGAAAGATAATATGCAATCTTCTTTTTAGGTTAACTTTTTTATGTCTGTCTAGTGTTTCCTTGTTCTTACAGATACAGATGCGGAACATCTTGCACCAAGTGTGTTTGTCAGAAAAAGAGTGAACGAGTATGTGTGTTCATGGTTGTCCGAAGTGCATTTATATATTTATCCGTGTGTTTTCTATGTTTAAGTATTTGCGTACGGTAAGTATTTATTAATTGCTTCTCTGTAGTTTTTATGTATTTTTATGTCCCTCAAACTATTTTATACTTGTATGTACGTCTACATATTTATTTTTTTACAAATAATTTTATCTATACCATTTTGTTTGACCGTATTATTGTAACGTTTGACTGTGTGCATGATGTTACTGTTTTTTTTTTGTATTATATGATAGATAATGTTAATATCTACTCAAGATCAGAATAAAGTTATACAAATCAAAAATACTGCATATTTCATTGAATAATACACTGAAATAGATGTAAAATTATTACGCATTACCTCACATTTCAATTAAAATTACATTTAAATTGATGTTCAAATATTACGCATTGCCCCATATATCACTTAAAGTTACATTAAAATCGGTGTAACATTTCAGCCAAATTCTTGTAAAATCACATTGTAAATATACAATGACAATGTAAAAATAGAATTGAGATGTAAAATTACATTGATTGTCGCAGGGCAAAAAAACCTACTATTCCTACTGTAAATTCACATCAAAATTTTTTTCAGTGTAGATACCTACTTAATTTGTCAAAAATACAATAACCTATGCTAAGTGCCATCAAAGAACAAAATCGAACAGTCTATGGAGAAACCCGTACCAAAAATAGTTTTCACTTGCTCGATTTTGTTCTTTGTTGGCCAGGATAGTCACTTAGCTTCGACCATTGTATTTTTGACAAATTAAATACTTGTAAATATGTGAAATGCTTTGAAATCGAGATGCATTGTCACCTAACTATGAACAATTTTACTCACAACAAACAACTTAATTTGAGGACTGGACAGAAGAATATCAATGCGATTAAACAAAAAAGTTCTTAAAGTGGGTACTAAATATAAGACAATAATTCAAATAATAATTGTTCATTTTTTTATGGAATGTACGTATTTATTCTTGTACTTGAATTATAGTTTATTTGTTTCTTTATTTAAATACAATATTATAAATATCAATTGTATTTTTATTAAATTTTTACCCCACACTACAGCTGTTAATTAAGTTTTATAAAACCAAAATTAAATCATTAAAGCTCAAAAATCAAATCAATAGAATCAATACTTTTCGCAAACAGCTTAAAAAGTAAATATTACATAGTCAGTCGTGCTAGTCAATTAATCTGTCGTTAAGAATCCCTAATTTGTCGTGCTGAATACATATCCTGTCGTGTTAACAATTGTCGTGAGGAATACCAAATTTGTCGTGCTGAGTACATATTTTGTCGTGCACAATTTGTCGTTGAGAATACCGAATTTGTCGGGCCGACATATATTCCCCTATTCTATATGTATAGTACAGCCGAAGAAAAAAAGATGTTAACATGCCGGCAGCTAGCGTACACCAAACGTAGGTCGGAGATTGTCGGTCGTCGGTCGTCGGATACCTACCTGCTAAAGTCATAAAACCAAAGGGTCACTTTTGTTTCGCTTCGTTCTATTTTTCTGTATGTATGGAATGAAATCGAATTTCGTCTATTTATATATGTTTCCGATATCCGAACCTGACAAAAGTGCATTGTAATAATTAATGTATTTTAAAATACACAGTAAATTAATTCTTATTGTAAGTAGGTATACCGACAATTTCAATCGGTATACTGCCGTTATAGTTCTAAAGGTCGTATCTGCAAATTTGTTGAATATTGTGTAAAGCACATTTTGAAGTCCTTGATCATCAGGGCGCCGCCGCGCCGGCCGGCGGATGTCTGAAACACAAAACCGATCATTATATTCGGCGTAAATAATGTTTAAAAGATTCCTACAATTTTGCATGTAACTGAAAATCTTATTTGTCCCGGTTTATACTTTGCTGCTGATATGACCTTTAGAACTGTTGTTCAGCATTTTAGTTTAATTATAAAAATGTTGTTATTTTTTGTTTATTACAATTATATTGTGACGTTCTATAATAGCATCCATACGCATTTTCTTATGTGTGATAAGTAAGGGTTAGGATTTACAATCCAATATGAATGATATCACATCAGAATAATATGTCGATAACTTTCAAAAACTTGTAAAATTAAAATTTATGGAAACTTCAATCTATTATGTTACTCAATTTATTATCATTAAATTGTTATTTACCTTAATATTAATTAATCAATTGAATTTTATTATTTATTATGTAAGGTATGGAAACAACAAAATCTCTGGAACGGATTGCTATTTTAAAAATCCTCCAACTTGCCAATTTGTAATTATTAAAATATATATAAATATACATAGCTATATTAAATTCAATGTCCAACATTCAATTGTTTTTAAGTAAAATACGTCATAAGTATGACGTCAACGATAGTTTTTTAGTGGCCATTCCCTTTTTTCTCACTGATTTTGCTATATATGTATCGCTTAATTGTCTCGATGTAATACATTTATAATGTTGTGTAATAAAATTTACTCAAAAATGTAAGAAATTGATAAAATATTTTGCGAGTGGCCTGTGAATATGGTAAGGATTATTTGTATGTTTTATATTTGATTTTCCAAGTATTCAATTTTGATTTTTGTGGAAAAGACGAGCAGTCAATTCATCGCTAATTTGATTTTTGTAATGTAAAGAAAATGTATACTGGCTGACTCCAATATTCTAGACACCTCAAAAGGGTCCCTTAGAAACCTTGAAACATTGAACCTTTTATCTGAACATCAGAAAATTGACATAAAAAACATAAAATGGTTGTATTCAAAGTTATCCGTTGCTGCATAACAATTGGTAATACAAACTCGGTTAATTACAAAATTAAAGGCCCGGAATTATATTTTATATACAAATTTATTTTGCTAATATTTCAAGTTTGCTGTAACTTTTTAAGGATTTGGAAAAACAATTAGGTCCATATGAAAAGTTTTACTCTGAAACATTTAGTTTCTAAAAATAATTTATGCGGGAAAAATGTGGGATATATAAGAAATGTGAATGTTCCTTTTATCATATATTTTGAACACTTAAGTAAATAAATGTGCAATACAGTCAAAACCTCTATAAATTATAATGAGCAGCTAAAAGGTCGTTAAAAAATGTCCATTAGTGCAATTAAAACACCAAGGAAACAAACAAAAAGCACTTCAACTATTAATCTAGGCAGCTATTTGATTAAAAATCATAAATTTGTTGGACAACCATAATTAAATCAATTTTAGCTCATACAACAACTAAGGATTTTGTTTGTTTTCTTAGTGCAACAAATTGACGATACATATGTGCTGTGTTTACTTCTGTGTCATACCAACCTCAACAAATATGAAATAAAGGCACTCCAAATTTATATCACCTCCAACCTAACACTTTTCTTATTTAATACATGCTTATGTTATTACTATATTGTTAAATGTTTGCTTTTATGTTATTACATATATTTATTTTATCTACCTATTATTTTTATCTATACTATTCTCAGTTTATATTTGTATAATTTTTGTTGTATACATAATTATATGCATAAATAAAATATATAATATCCATCTAAGTGAATTTTTTTGTAGTTTACGGAGTTTCCATTTTTCATATCTAGGTCTGCGACGAAGTAGAAACCGAGTTAGATTTTTTTCACTTACATGAAATTCCTATCTGGGATTACCTTCCTTTAAAAATTATTGACAGCGGATATCCGATGTAGAAATCGGTTTGCCTTTAGCCATGATGATGAAGTATTTTAATAATAATAATAATAATAATAATAATAATAATAAAGGTATTAATTAATATGTGCCTAAGTCAAATTTTTATAATTATAACAAACGTTACTATGTATTTGAGTATAAATGATATAATATTGCAATTGCCAATCGAAACAAAAATATTAACGAATAACAATCTTTAGCTACGAGCGGCAGTTTCGCTCGTTCCAAATATCGAAAATATATTATATTAATATAATATATATTATATAATTATATTAATATAAACTCAATTTCATTCCATCTATATACAGAAAACTTAAAATGAAAAGAAACACAAGTGACCCTTTGGTTTTATGGCTTTAGCAGGTATATACGACGACCGACAATCTCCGACCTACGCTTGGTGTAGGCTTGCCGCGCTCATGTAAAGATCTTTTTTTCTTCGGCTGTACATATTGTAAATTAGTGAGATTACTATTACAATAACCTGACAACTGTATCTGCTGGACTGGCTCCGGTTTTCAAAAAAGTCTTCGATATATTATTATGAACCATCTACCGCCATCTACTGACTTTGCATATCAAATATTTCTTCCTTGATGATAGTACTGAATGTTGAATAATGTGAACAAATTTAGTAAATCGGAAAACATGATGGATTACACATGCCAACTAAATATTATTAATTATATTTTGTTAAGGGAATTATTTTGTAGCAAATTGTTCTAAAAACACAAATACACCCTTAAAATAGTGTATTTGCTCTATTTATCTTTGAGAAAAACAGAAACGCGCAAAGTAATATACCTACAAAATAACAAATGCAGCCTTGACCTTTTAGGCTACATAGCAAAAATTAGTTAACGTAAACTTGACATAGTATTGTTTCTTTCATACTTTTATAGAAACACAAAAAGTGGAACCAATGTTATAAAACTGATCATTCGTGACAATATCTAATAGAAATCGGAATCAGTTCGGTCATTTTTTGCCAGTTTTATATTCTTATAGATAAAAATTATGTTGTTAACATAATTGGTTTGTTTTAAGTCACCATAACAGCGCCCAAGTCTTTCATATATAAACGTAATAGTAGATAATCTCGTCATAATATATTCACCTGTCAGATTAAAAGCATTGTTCGAGTTTTCCTTACGTAATAAATTTATCAACGGGGGAATAAAAACAACATCGCAGAAGTTCTCTAAATTATGTAGGAAACATAAATTGAACTGTCGGATGAGCTAGTATGATTATACATATAGTACGCAGTGAAAAGTGTAAGTAAACAATTTTATTTAGTTCTTAATTTGTTATCTTATTTATAAGGCGAGGCTAGATGGAAATAGCGTAACAAGGTGCAGTTTTTCTTCTGTCTTTCGATTGTTAAAACAATGACAAAAGTATGTCCCAGAGCACGCGGAAACCGTGCAATTTTGTAACAGAGCTACACGCTTGAGAAATGGTCTAAATAAGCGATCTCCGGACTTCGGTAACACATCGTTACACTTTGCAACAATAAATGCTCGCATTTTAAATAAACATTTGCGGCATGTTACTTATTTCTAATGTTCCTTGTCTATATTAAGTAAACGCAATTGAACGATTTTGAATCGGTGTTTCACCTGCCAAAAAATCGATTCTTAATTGCTTATGGAAAAAATGGAGAACGCATTTCAGTCGCGCGGAGCGCGACGTTCGCCCTAAATAGACAATTCTACGTTGCGTGAGTTTTCGAAATCGACGAAAAACGGCCTCTGGGGCGTTTTTGCTTCAAAATTTTCCGAAACCCGAGCGATTTTGGTGAAAGAGCCTCAACATTCCAACAGCTGTTTATGTCGCGTCGTCATGGCTGCGAGCTAGAAACGTCAAAAACGCAACCACCATAACCTAATCATAACATAACCTATTCACATTGCAGTGGGTATCTACAGAGTTAAGCAATTTGATACAAGCATAATTGGAATGATATGGTAAAATGTGACAAATAGCGAATGTCACCGCGCAGTTAATCTGCTACGAAAACACAGTAAGTAAATTAATAGAGATCATTAGCTTTTCGTTTAAATTTGGTCGCTTACTTTACCTCTAATTGATTACAGTTTGAGACATAGCTTAGATGGCACCAATGTAACACCAGTCGGGTCTGCGGACAGCGCCAATGTCAAGAACCACCACCTTTTACCTAACGTCCTAACCTAATATTTTGATGGTGAAATTTCACAAACAACCGCACGCATAGCATAAGGTGAGTTTATTACAGATTATTTGTAGAACACATTTACTTATTTATTAATACTTTCAGGATGTTAACAAATTTTTGTACAGTAACTAATTTGTACATATTTAGCCCCACATACAAAAGATCTTAAAGGTCAAAGTATATCGAAAGACACAGATGGCAAATAAGGTATACCGCATATAACTCAGTTCTCATACCATAGCCCCTACAAACTACGAGAAGGCAGAAGTTAAAATAGTGTGTGAATTGACAGAGCGCAAGAGAGAAGCCTAGAACGTGAACATCAACTCATTATGCCAGAAATAAGGATGACTCCAGAGAAAATAAACAAGAATTGTTCCTATAATCAAACATTTAGTAGAAGAATTTGAAGGAATGAAACTATTTATTGTTATTTTGAGGTTAGATTAATTTTTGTATATTTAGTTGAATTTGTTGTAATTTGATTTTTGCAGGTAACATCTACGATCTGAAAAATAGCCTGGAGGAACAATCTAATTATGGTTTAAAGAAAGTTATATCAACATTGGTGATTAGGATTATTAAAGTAGACTTATGGCATTAGTCAATCGTAAGTCTCGGTCACCCGTAATGTGATTTTCAATTTCATATACATACCAATCATATTACAAGGAATACAACTTCCAATCAAGGTCTGTATTACTATAACTGTGTTACTATAACCATAAATGAAGACAAACTTTGGATTTAGTTGGAATGTATTTACTTCAACCCGTGTTTGCACACGGCCAGCTAAATGTGGCATTTTCTACGACTAAAAGGTGGGATTCTATGTACGTGGTAAATTGACAAAACGTTTTCTCAAGGGCGATTATGTAAAAAGAGTCTATTCAAATTGACAGGTACATGTTACGAAGAAATATTTAAATTTGTAAATATTTTTTTACTTATTTTATTGTTTTCTGGAATATATACATATGTAGGTATACAATGATGTGCAATCGTTCTACAAATATATATTATATGCACAGTCTCTGTAAAGGAACTAATTTAATTTTTAGCCTCTATCATATGTTTTACATACATATTTATCATTGCTTATTTGTTATTTAAAAATACTAATGTTATTATACATGCATTACATATTCTGCAATATATCTACAATGTTATTAATCTACAATACCAATCTGTAAGTGACCAACCAAGCAGTAGAGTGTATAAAAGGAACTTTTTGGAGAATCAAAGTTTTAAGTTGATTTATGTTGTCTCTATGAACCCACATAACATCAACAAGATTGACACAATTAAGAACAAATAGGTCTCCCACAAGAAGCCTAAAGTTAATTTTTTTTTCAATTTTTTTTTGTGGTAAGGGTAGAGAATTTTTTTAGGTTGAAAATTTTTAACTATATACATATTGTGAAATAATAGTATAAAAATGTTACTCTACTGCAAGATTTAGGTCAACAAACATCTTTAATAAGATCTAAAAGATAAAAAATAAATCAAAAATATTATTTTTAATAAAGCTCTCCATATAAGTAATCTACACTTAGTTGCTGGACCAACAACATGGTGGACCATTATATAAAAAATAACCTTAATGTTAAATTTGACAAATATACAATTGACATTACATAAGTTGATAAAAAGTTGTCTCTATGGACCCATGTATACCACCAACAAATTTTGCCCAATTGAGAGGAATCTAGGTCTTCAGCAAGGGGTCTAATTTTTTTTTTACATTTTTATTGAGATTATGTTTGTCACTTGGAAAAAAGACAATACCAACATGTTACGAAGAAATATTTAAGTTTGTATATATTCCATTTTTACTTATTTTATTGTTTTCTGTAATATATACATATTTATACAATTATGTAATTGTTGTACAAATATATATTATATGAACATTCTCTGTAAAGTAACTAATTTAATTTTTAGCCTTAATCAAATGTTTTCCTTACTTATTTCATTATCATTTTACTGGTAATTTTTGCTTTTGTTTGTACAATAATGAAGTTGCAATAAAGTATGATGTCTATAATTTAGTAGAGGTTTGTTTATTTATTTGTTTTACCAGTTATCGTATCAAAGTAACTAAATAGTAAGAGGAAATGGTATTTAAAAGTACTTATTATACATGTATTACAGATTCGCCAAAATATCTTAGTTAGTAATTTACAATATCAATCTGTATAAGTAGTGACCAACCAAGCTGTAGGGTGTATAAAAACAACTTTTTGGAAAATCAGTTTTAAGTTGATTTAAGTTGTCTCTATGAACCCACATATAACATCAACAAGATTTGCCCAATTAAGAAAAAAGTAGGTCTCCCACCAGAGGCCTAATGTTTTTAATTTTTTTCAATTGTTTTTTTGTAGTTAGCTTAAAGTATTTATCAAGTTGAAAATTTTTAACTATAGGTTGTGAAATAATAGTATAAAAATATTACTTTACTGCAAGATTTAGGTCTCCTGCACTTGGCATAAAATTGAGTAGTTTTAACAATTGAAGCTTTTTTGTATTCCATGTAAATTAACTGGGAACAAAATCTAACAATTATATTTTTTTCAAGTAACAAATATCTTTAATATGATCTAAAAGAAAAAAAAATAAGTCAAAAATATTTTTTTTTGCAATAAAGTAGATTGAGTAGATTGTAGTTGCTGGGCCTAAAACAAATAATATAAAAATAACAGTGTTAAATTTTAAAAATATACAATCGACATTATATAAGTTGATAAAAAGTTGTCTCTATGGACCCATGTATACCACCAACATATTTTACCCAATTGAAAGCAATCTGGGTCTTCCGCAAGGGGTCTAAATTTTTTTTACATTTTTATTAAAATCATTTTTGCCACTTGAAAAAAAAAACAATTGTTAGTTTTGTCGTTGCAATTTGTATTGATTATGAAAACAATGCTGCGTTTACCGTATATATACGGTTTCCGTATTTAACCAATAAATTGGTTTAGACTGGGATTAAATTAATGTTCCCTAGAAAAGGACGTAATGTTTTAACTTTCAGTTCGTTCCCCAATTTGGAGCCATCTGTCGGAGTATCATTAAACTACTAAAATTACATCAATGAATTATTTACAATAAAAATTAAGATGCATTTCACAGGGACAAAACAGGTTGTCCACTGTCCAACTAATAATATTACATTAATTACGTGCAGAAGGAAAGACAAACCATGTGCCACCAAGCTTTACGTGCAAATCACAAGATGGCGCCTCCTATTCAAATAGAATTTATTTCATATAAAGTATTAATTTGACAAAACAAACATAAAAATACGCTGTGATACAATTTTATTTGAAGGATCACCGATGAAGATGGTTTTTGTTGCCATTCAGTATCATATGCAGTTTCAAAACAAACATTTTGCGGGTTAAATCTGCCAGTTTCTACTACGCACCCACCTGCGCATCGTTACGTTAAGGAATTCTTAATTTATCTGTATAAACGGCGAAATATTTTCCTACTGTTAAATTTCGGTTAATTTGCGCTACGGAATGTTGACTAAACCCACCATAAGCTAAATTTGTTAAAATTACTAAATTGTATGCAATTTAAGTACGCTGCATTAGAATACTATATTTTTTATACTTTTGTTTCACACCATACGTATTGTTAAAATTAATCAACTTGAAAAGAAAAAGCAACCTTCAAAAAGAAAATCAATATTTTTTTAATTAAGTCATTTTTGTTGTATATATGAGTCCATAGAAACAACTTTATATCAACTTAAAAGTTTGATTTTGCAAAAAAAGGTCTATCGATTCCTGCGATGTACCGATTCACTGATCTACCCAATAGGCGGTCTACAGGTCCACTAGTTTTTTATAATAAACATAAATGTGTATTTTAGGGAGGTCCAAATTTATACCTTGCAAAATCTTTTCTTTTTGCTGGAGGGCTACGATCCCACCAATCGGTCCCTTTTCCGGAAAAAAAAATTCCCCCTAAATTTTCAAAAAAATCGGTTGACGTTAACACGTGTCACCGAGCACCTCAAATTTCCCATTTAAAATACATTGCAAAAATGCATCTTTTTCGTTTTTTTTTTCACGGTTCGGATTTAGAAAAAAGTTGCGGGAGATTATGAGAAATTGTTCAGAACTTCCCAAAGATAAAATCCACAACCACTATTTTTTTCACCGCTCCTACCCTCTCCTGCAGTACCCTAAAAATGAGGGAAAACTTTCCTTTTTAGTTATTTTAGTAGAGAAACGTTTAAAACTTTACACACTACTTTTGTCACACCACTGCATCAACTCTAAATGTTTAGCTCTTTTGAGATTACAAGTCACTATTGTCAAGGAACAGCATATAATCGCACGATTAACAACAAACAATGCATCGGGATCACGTATAACCTGCGAAGTGATATCATCATAAAAATTATCAATTGTACAATCTATACGCCATTAACTATAAGAACATTATTTAGTTGACTAGCAACTAATCCTCATCATTTTTTTATGTTGTGTTTGTAAGTTTGATATGTAATTGTGATTATAGTTTTGAAAACCACAATGATACTTGACTCATTACAATGGACCCTACTTTTTATAATTATTGTATTCGCAACAACAGGAGTGAACACAAAAATAAAAAGTAAGTACATGTTCTGTTGGTATAATCTGCTATTTATGTACTGTGGCCAAAACAAAACGGTGCAAATTTTGATGTTACTTACATGTTTTTCCAATTCCATTTAGTCAATTCTTTAAAAGAATGAAATGCTTGTGTTGTGAAGATTTAAATACCTTACCGTGATACCAGAATTCTTCAGTAACCTAATTTCTTCCTTTAACCTACTTCTTCCTGGTACTTCTTGCGGACTGTTTTACAACGTTTGTCAATTTAAAATCCGTTAAAGAAAATTAATTTCAGGAAAATTCGGTTATATTGCAAAGCTGGCGGTTTGTCGTGCTACAAGTACAAAGGAGCGCGGCTTCATACAGATATCAGCTCACGCAATGATTATAGCACATATAAACAGACGGACGACCACCCTCTTTTATTAAAAGCCATTCAAAAACTAACAAGCACCACAAATTGGCCTCATTTTGACATATTTAGGCACTTTTTGAGGCTTTACAGTCTTAAGAAAAGACAAATCGTTATAAACTTAATCATAAAACGTTTACTCAAAATATCTAGTGACTTTTCTGGTGATTTTTTCGTAGTATGAACCTGGCTTTATTCCTCCTGGTTATTAAATGGAATATTATTCTATCGTGAATTTGATGGAAGGACAACATAGCTCAGGTGATTCAAACATTCCTATGAGGTAATCAGCAATTACCGGTGAAAGAGGTATCTCATTGCGGTCAAGACACTCGTACCGTTTTTATGTTGGCTCACAGTGCATGTTTATTCCTCACCATACGGGTACATACTAGGGCTTCCAATCCCAAGATTTCGGGATCCCGGGATTATAAATCTAACACCTGGATCCCGAAAAGGTTAAATCTAAATTAGTTTATTTTTTTAGTTGATTCTCACCAATGCGCTAAGTGAGACTATAACGTTATTTGACAAAACATGCTTGTTACCTCTTTGGACTTATGCTGCTTCAATGTTAGCCGTTATTTCTGAAACACCCTGTATAATAATGTCAAAAATTAAAATTATTAATGTTCAATATCGTGCTATCTTGTACATAATGCATATGTGATCTCTTCTTTTAGAAATAAAACCTTCCATCAAAGCGAACTACGCACCAAGGATAATAAACGGTGATGACACAACTATAGAGAAGTGGCCATTCTTGGTCCAACTCATTTACAAGAATTTATTATGGTGCGGAGCGTCTGTCATCACAAACAGGTGGGTCGTCACAGCAGCTCATTGTTTCATAAGCACCGATCCTGCAGACTTCAAAATCTACTCTGACACTACCATCCCGAACAATGGCACAATCTACGACGTGGAGACCATAAAACTCCACGAGAATTTTAACCGAGAGTCACTAACTGCAGATGTGGCACTGGTGCAGATAAAACGAGAATTTAGATTTAGTAAAACTCTTCAAATAATAAAAGCAGATTTTGCCGAAAGACAATCTGACGCTGACTACAAGAATTGCTCGACAGCAGGATGGGGTCAAACGACTGCTACGGGTAGTCAGATTCCTGATTTGATTCTGCAAGTGCTGGATGTCGATACTGTTAGTTATGAGGATTGCAAGCGGATATTTCGAGTGTTGCGGTCCCATGTGTGCATAAGGCCTGTCAAGCCCGCTTCGGCGACCTGCTTTGGAGATTCTGGTGGCCCATTGGCTTGCGATGGAGTTCTTATTGGCGTGGTGTCTTTTGGTAATAAGGATTGTAGTAGTTTGACAGCCTATACTAAGATAGCATCATTCTACACTTGGATGAATTCTTACATGAAG